>CM061238.1:22382654-23632654 GCA_030848705.1 Heracleum sosnowskyi
AGAATACAATATTCCAAGAAAGAAAAGTATTTTTTTGTCATCCAAATCGATATCTGGTATGCATCCGACAACTCCGTAAACAAGATAGCGTGTGCCCGAGAAAGCACTAAAACATTTCTAAGTGCAAGAAGTAAAGAGAAAATAAACGAGGAATATTGGAACAGGTATTGATCCAAAGGATTATAAAAAAAAAAACCACTGATGAATAGTAACTTTTTCCTTTAAAAAGTTTTTCAGACCACACTGTATGCGGGGCGATATAATAAACTTCAAAGTCACATTAGTGATCTACAGAGTAAATAAGTGAATGCAAAGACGATCGGAATTCAGAAATTCCAAATTTTATTTTGGTGTAGTATTTGACCGGGCAGCGAATTATATATTATTATATTCAAGAAATGAGATATTAAAATTGAGGATTTGAGGATTTAATATTTTGGAATTTTATTATTTTATTAAAGTCGATTTAAGGATTCGATTGTTGGAATGAATAGTGAATAGTTACTATTCACTACGAGAATCGCGTAGAGTTTTAATCGCTCTTCTTGGGAAATATTTCGAATCGTTTCAAGAGGGACAAGGCAACATTTACAGGATTAAATATAGACATGGAAGTAACATGTAACAAGATTAATTCGAGGAATGCAACATTTGGATCATCCATGTGAAAAGAAACGAACTAGTAAAGCTGCTTTGCCACCATACCCTCCCACTGCCCGACACGTGTCCCTGCTTGCCACCATGATACTCCATGGCTCGACACGTGTCCTGGTGACTCACCAAAATGGGATGACTCACCACTTTTAACACAAAAATCAGCATTTCTATTAATCAAAAGCAACCAAAACCAAAAACAATTCTTTTCTTCATTTTCGGCTAAAATGAAACTGCCGGATTGTAAAGTTCATATCTCCTTCATTTCTCGGTGGAAAATGGAGATCTGTAGCTTGTTGGAAAGGTCTTGAGATAACCTACATTTCCTATTTCACAAGTTTCGTCCATTTGAGCAAGGTAAGACCTTCATTTTTCCAGTTCTTTAAACCGGTGTATAGTAACTCCGAGAATTCATAACTTGTTCTTGATTTTCTTTTGCAAGTTTAAGGATGATAACCATGGATAAAGACTCTCTTAAGGCTTACAAGCTCTTGTTGTGTGTTTAAGGCTTCAAGGAAGGTATAAAAACCTCTGCCCTTTTGTTTATATGAGTTTTGGAAGTGGTTTTGATGTTCATGTAAGTTAAGATCATGATTAAGTGATTAGATGAATTGTTGGTTGAGTTTGGAGGATGGGTTATGAATTATTTTGATTATTCATGGAGGATTTGACTGAGTGGAGGGTGTATAAGGTGGATGGTGAGCTTGGGATTGATTGGTATTGATTTGGTTGTGTTTTGGGAAATGGAAAACGTTACGATTATAGCCGTCGTAATGCCCATTTGATTTAAGGCTGTTTTGAGCAAGTATTACGACCTGGTCTTGGAATATTTTTGAGCAACACTGACCAGGAACCTGTAGGTCTTGTTTTAAGGTTTGTTTTGGTATAAAGATCATGTCTATACGATTTACGGTTTAGGAGAAAAGTGAGTTTTAGTAAACGTCGTTCGGAGGAACAACCCATCTCTGGTCAGTGACTTTGAGGCTATATTTGGACCACGTAGAAGCCATATTAAAATGTGAAACTTTGAGGAATAATACTAGAGACAGTTGGAAAGGCTCACGAAAATGATTCGTATTAAAAAGATTATTTTTCGATTTTATAAAAATGTTTTAGCCGAGGCTGCGCAAGTGAAAACCACTAAGAATATGACTTAGAAACCAATGTTGTAAATGGTTAAGTATAACTTGTATTCGAGGATCGATTTCGGACTAAACCTACGACTTAAGTAATTGTCGATTAACATGGACTTAGTATGAGCCTATGACGAGCTAGTAATGCCTTGGTTGTGTTTCGCTTACGTGTTTAAGCATTGAGTTATAAGTGGTTTATCGAGGGAATTAACCGTGTGTTTTCGTTTGACTTTGTCTAGATTGTCCGGCATCGTCGCGAACCCCTATCACTTCTCGAGCATCAGGCAAGTTTACTAAACCTTACTATTATTCAGAGTAGGTATATTTTCCAATGTTCAATACTTGTGTATTCCCAATTTATATACCAAATCTTTGTTACAAGTATTGTGGCAAGTTTTCTAAATCTATACTTTGAAGTATTGATTATATATTACTGCTTTTGCCATGTGTGGAGTTATACAGTTTTGTGATACATGTTATATATAGAGTTTGATTTTGGTTTATATATGAGCTTTGAGATAAAGTAGTTATGAACCGGTGTACCTTGTAGCTCTAGAGATAAGAACATACTTCTTATTTTCGACTCTAGACCGGGAGTCAGTATTTTGAGATATAGAGATAGCCGTGGAAACCCGGAGGGATTCCAGCGGCAGTGTACTAATTATTTTGAGGACTGCTATTATTAAACATTAATTATATTTCTAGAAAGTATTAATTACCTGGAAATGATTTGAGGAATGTTATTTGAATATTACCTCATTCGAAGGTTATTATTTGAAAATGATTTGGTAACTGGCTTATAAGCTAGGTATGGGATATCGGTTATAAACCAGGTTTTTATAAAGGCCCTAGGTTAAGGGCGTAAGATATTTCTTTAGATCAGAAACAATTATATTTTCTGTGTATATATTAAAGGTTATTTTCCGATAAAGATATCGGGCAACAGTTATTTAATCCTTATTTAGTTAAGGAATATTATTGTGAATATTCACCTGAGGATTTTCTAATGAATATTATGTTGAATAATCATTTGAAGAGTATTTATTTATTTAATGAATACTATTTATGAATATTCATTCGAGGATTAATTATCTATTTAATGAATATTACTTTTGAATATTCATTTGAGGCTTACTTATTCGAGGGTTAATTATGTATTTAATGAATATTAATTATTTATATTCATTTGAAGATTATTGACTTTAAGAATATTATTATTATTATCCATTCGAGGATTATTTATTATTTAATGAATATTATTTTGAATATTCATTTGAGGTTTACTTATTTGAGGAATATTATTTCGAATATTCATCTGAGGTTTATTTAATGAATATTATTTATAAATATTCATTTGAGGATTGTTTATTTAATGAATATTATTTTCAAATATTCATTTGAGGATTACTTATTTAATGAATATTATTTTCAAATATTCATTTGAGGATTACTTATTTAATGAATATTATTTTCAATATTCATTTAAGATTTACTTGTTTAATAAATGTTAGTAAGTATTTTTAAATCAAAAAGAGGTTCCCAAAACACTGTTTTTCCATTTGAATCTGTCTTTTAAAGAAGATTTAAATGCTCGCTCAACTATCAAAAATATGGGAAGCCTGATTTAAGTGACTACTACTCTTTTAAACTCTCAATTCAAAAACTGTCAAGGGACATATATTTTCTTGGAGCAATTTAATTGTTGACAGTCTAATGTTGTGTTACCACCTCAATGATCGAGGGGTAAATTCATGGAACAAGTCGATATCCATTAACAAGCATAGCTTGGGAAATATTGGGGAATCTTCCTTTCCAACCTAGATATAACTACTTAGTGGAGTCGTATCAACAAGTGTTACACTTGGGGAAAGGAGGACGACCTTTACGTTTCAGAGTCATGGATTTCATCTGAACTAGGAGTGGTGTAAGTGGTCCAGTTGCGATAGACCCATCCAACTTTTATGGCCCCAAATGGGCCGGGAGGTCACTGGAAGGCGGTAGACAATGTCAGGCCGTCGTGATTCTTCCATCTACATGTAGAAAACTATTTGAGCGGTGCGACCTGCTACTGATCATAGCAAGGTTAGGCACAGCGGGCGCGGTAGCAACTCCAATATTAGTTCATCATCCAATTTGGATATTCCTGCAACATGTATTGGGATGAAAAACCAATCATGTTGGCAGGGGGTCGAAAGTGTTTGAAAATGAAGTGACAATAAATTCATGCAACTTCATCTTTTATTTATGAGTTATGACTCTGTGGATACCTTACATAACATGGGTTATGGTAAGGGAGTTGTTTATACTGAATCACCTTATAACTTCATCTTTTAAAATATGTGTTGATATTCTACTTACATAGCAGATACTTTTGGAAAGGTTATATTTGGTTTCCTTTGAAACCTCATCTTTTATACTAGAACTTTGTTCATAGTTTGAATATCGAAAGTTTGCAGAAATATTATGGAAATGATATTTGAAGTACCATAATGGTACTGTTTTTGGGAATACATTCTGATAAGGATATAATTTCAGTATCGAGATATTTTGACAAATTATTGTCTTATACTCGCTTTATTCTGGGTTGAGTTAAAGGCAGAATTATGCCATACTTTCATTTCCTTGCTAAGCTATCGCTCACTCTTGCTATTGTTTTATATATATTATATAGCAGCGAAGCAGGATGCCAATGGGTCGGCACATACCTCGCAAGGCGTTTCCGTAAACAGTTTCTAGCAGTGATCCCGAGAGTAGTACGAACCAATCGAATCAGGCTACAGCTTTTGGTATTCAACTTATGTATAGATATGAATGGTATGAGAGGATTGTGAGCATCAGAAGGCTAAGTTGGTAATGTAACCTTTCTTAGAAATTGTATCAGTGACAGATTCAAAGACATTTGGGGATTGTAATAAAAATTATTTATTCCGCAGTTGTTGTATCGTGTCGTTTCTGAGACTCTAACCTGTGTGTGTGTGTGTGTGAGACATATATTGTGGGGTCATGAGCAGGTGAATTACGCACAGTGTGAGTAATACAGGTAAGGCAAGGAGTAAATGGATCGTGACTACTCTAAATCCCTGACCCCGGATTTGGGGCTGTTACAGATAACAATTCATATCGATTACAATGTTAAAAATTATCAATATAATGCTCATGTATATCATATAACAATGATACATGTGGACCCTGCGTTATAAGAGACTTAGGAGAACTCATGTACATGAATAAATTTAAACATTTTTTTTCTGAAGGAACATAACAATTTGATTAATCCAAATTATAATTATATTATTTTACATATAACAAACATAAAAGGATAATATCAAAATATTATTAAAATATTGAGGGTTTCATATTCATAAACAATAATTTTGAATATAATACTTAACCATCTTTTCTTTTCGGTTTATGGGTAGGTCAACTGGTCAAGTTAGATAATAATTATTAAATCATCATTAAATTAAAGATAATTTCGTTAGTTTCACATGGGTCGTAAAATCGTCAAAATCCAATTTCTAAAACTCAGGATAGAACCCAAATAGTAAAGTGAGTATCTAAATTTTAATAAATATTTTTTTATAATTGTAGCACCAATTTATTTATTTTTCCACTAATTCTTTTAAATATAGAAATTTTATCTTTCTTTCAATAAAGTATTAAAATAAATTAAGAACAAATTCAAATCGATAAAAACTATAATAATATGAGAACAAAATTTTATATAATCATAACATAATTTTTATTCTGTTTAATAATTTTAAAGTAATAATGTATTTTAAAATTTTATATACACTATAAATAAAACCGAAACATTAAAAGTAAAAGCAGTTAGTAAGATACTTATATCAGTATGTACTTGATATCCTTATTATATTAAACTCTTTTATATAATAAGCATAATAGGGATTTATCCAAAATTTTGATCGTGACAACCAAATTAATAAGGACTATTAGATCTTAACTAGATAAATGAAAATCGTTTGATCAAATATTAAAAAAGTGTATTTTAATTATAATAGGATTATATTTAAATTCTAAAAAGTGTATTTTGATAATTTAAACCAAATATACTAAATATAAATAAGTTTTCTATATTGAATAGAATTCTCCATGTAAACAATTCGTGACTTTCTTTTCTCTTCCATGGACAATTTCAGTTAGATAAAAATTGTTAAACCATCTTTTAATTAAAAATAATTTAATTATCTTCACGTGGGGTGTAAAATCGTCAAAATATTATTTTTAAAACACAAGATAAAGCCCAAATCAGTAAAGTGAGTATTTAAATTCTAATAATGATTATTATGTCATCGCCAATTTATTTACTTTTTTCTAACTATTTTAAATTTAGAAATCTATGTTTGAAAATTAAAATCAATCTAAGAAAAATTCAAATCAACAAAGAATATAATAATACGAGGATAAAATTTTATAAAATTGTGCATATTTTTTATCCTATTTTATTAAGTTATAGATCATAACTAATCAAATATAATTTATTATTAAATAATAAATTATACGCAAATGGTGATTTTGTTTTATAAGCACTCATAGACCTAATTTCATTGTTAGCAGGACTATATTCATATTAAAAAAAACCGTATTTTGAAATTGTAGACTCAGCTACAGAACATACCTAACTTTTTTAACCTATATACATTGTAAATTATTAAATTCGAAACTTTAAAAGTTTGTTAATCAATTAGTATAGTACTTTTCTGAAAAATCGTACTTTACAAAAAATATTATCAAATAACCTATGTCTGAAAGAAAAAAAAATTCAAAAAAAAAATTCAAAAAAAAAAACTTGTAAATTTTAATATGTTGTTGGTAGATTCAAATCTTAGATCATTCTACTTGATAATTTTACTGTTATATGTAACGTTTCTCAACAATTTAATTTGAAAGATCCAACGATTATGGATTGAGTGATCAAACAAAGCGACCACACTTATAAGAAAGCTTTCATTATTTAGTCTTTAATATAATAACATAGATATTTACGGGATATACTATAAAAAAAATGAATTTTATACATAATTTTGATTATCACGGTGTACTACTTTAAAAGAAGAACTATTACAAAAAAAATATATTTTAATTGATAATTTATTTTCTCAGTTCAAAGTTCCCGCATCATTAACATATTACAAAAAAGAGTATATTATATTTTAGCAATAAATATTTAAAAAAATTAAATATTAAAAAAATTATAAATATTAAGAAAAATTAATGATGTTATCCTGGTAGTTTGGTCCTAAATACCGCCAAAACATTCTCAACCGTTAGATCCAAAACTTTTAAAAATAGATGATCAAGATTATATCATATTGATATGGTCAGAAAAGTAATTATAGAAATATAATTGACTGGTCAAACGAAAGGCCGATATTTAAAGCCCAATACCCTAATTATTCATTAATTTCGTAATTAATGAATAGGGAAAATATACAGCTCATAAAAAGAGTCCAAATTATGGCAAATTGGTCAAGGAAGGATCCAGAATCCCAATTAAAGGCAATTAATGAGTCATAACCTTTATCAACAAGGAAACGAATTCTTCAGCAAGAAATACAATACTTATCCAATATCAAAAAGAAGACTTATCCGCTAAGTCTCCCAAACATACCATAAATACTAGGCTCCAGACGCCTATATAAGGTCCCTGATCCTACAATCAGAACTACGTCATTGGCTTGATTCTCAATAACAATTTGAGATACGTAGGCATCTTGTGAGGACCAATTTAGTCCGGATACACGAGTGCAGCCATTAAAGCTCGAAAGCTCATTAATCCAAGCAATTAATATACAAGTACGTTTTTTAATCTATAACATTTGGCGCCGTCTGTGGGAAGACAACATCAACCATGGCAAACACACGAAGAACAGCTCGGGATACTCAAACTCCCGATGATCGTCCTAACACTTCTGAGGCTGATCAGCCACCGCCGACTACTGGCACTGAAGGGGCGAATATCCCCACCAACACTCAAGGACCGGAAATCCCGATTTCGGTTGAAGGGACGAATCCCCTGCAGATGGTCATTCATGGATCTAATCCATAAGAGACCGTTCACCAGCAACCGATCACGACCTCCCCGCTGCTCATGAGTGCACCAAGGAGCCTTCAACTCCATACTACTGATCTCCCTCAGTACGCGAATCAGACTTTGGGGATGCCAAGCTATGGCATGCCCCCTCGACCCATGGCGGGCGGTAGTGGAACTAATCCAATCTACCATGAGGCATATGTGCCTCCTTATATTCAAGGTCTGGGACCCCAAAATCAACAAACTCGTCAGACCCCTCTCATTCAAGATTACTCTGGCCCATACACTGAGGATGAGGGTTATACAACTGGGGAGGATGTCGCCCCAAGGAGGAGACGTTCTTCACAGACAAATCGGGAGCCACCCCAAACTACTAGGGAGAAGCTTGCAGCCCATGAGGCAGAGACTGCAAGGCTCAAAAAACTCCTTGCTGAAGAAGAGGCCGCTCAAACTCGGGGCCGAACGACTGAAGGAATCCCGATAATCAACTTGGATCCACCAAGAAGGACCAAGAGGGCTGAAGCCCCAAGGGGTGATCCTAGTAATCTGTTGCCCCTAGGAGATCCTGATGATCCTACACCACCGTTTACTCAAGACATCATGAAAACGGCTATATCCAGAAAGTTTAAGATGCCTTCGATCAAAGCCTATGATGGAACGGGAGATCCCGCAAATCATGTAAGGACATTCTCCAATGCACTGCTGTTGCAGCCGGCCAACGATGCGGTCAAGTGTAGGGCGTTTCCCCAAACTCTTGCTGGTATGGCTCAACGTTGGTACAGCCGTCTACCTCCCAACTCTATTGGGTCCTTTAAGGAGCTAAGCAAGGCTTTCATCAACCAGTTCATCAGTGGAAGGGTGCATGAGAAAAGTTCTGCATCACTCATGGCAATACGTCAAGGAAAGAATGAAGCCCTAAGGGACTACATTAATCGATTCACTCGAGAGGCTTTGAAAGTCCCGGATTTGGACGACAAAGTGGCTATGATAGCCCTGCAACAAGGAACCACTGATGACCACTTCAGGAGGTCGTTGGCTAAACATCCACCAGAGAGCATGTTGAAGCTCCAAGATAGAGCCGGAAAGTACATCAAGGCTGAGGAAAGCATGAGAAAGTATGAACCCACCGCTGGCGACAGTGGAAACTCAAAGAAAAGAAAAGAAACTCAGGAGTACGACGTCAAGGAAAAGTTTCCCCGAACATCAAAGAATTCTGACTCTCCACCCAAGAGAAATAACTTTGGGCCAAAGTTCACGGAGTATGCAAGATTGAATACTCCCAGGAGTCAAATTCTGATGGAGATAGCCAAGGAAGAAGATATCAAATGGCCAAAGCCAATGAGGGCTGATTTGTCCAAGCGGAACCAAAATCAGTTTTGTCGGTTCCACAAAGAAGTCGGTCATGACACCGACGATTGTAGGCACTTGAAAGATGAGATTGAGTTTCTGATACGAAGAGGAAAACTCAGCAAGTTCACTAAGGATGGAAGCCAAGGTAGCCAAAGGGGGAACTATGAAAGAAAGGATTATGATAGAAGGGACAACGATCAAGATCGAAATCCCAAGCCCCGAGGGCCAGTGATCAACATGATATTCGGAGGGCCAACTGCTGCTGGGTCCTCCCGAAACTCAAGAAAAGCTTATGCCCGAGAGGTACTGACCGTCGTTGGAGAAGCACCGAAGCGTGCACGAACAGAAGTGTCAATAGGTTTTGATGATTCAGACTTGGAAGGGGTGAAGTTCCCCCACGATGATCCTCTTGTCATAGTACCTGTGATAGGCAACTCCGAAACAAAGAGAGTCCTAGTCGACAATGGAGCCTCCGTAGATATCTTGTTCCACGATGCCTTTATCAAGATGGGTTACACTGATTCTCAGTTGACACCCTCTAATATGCCCATATATGGGTTCAATGGAGTGGAATCAAAGGTGGAAGGCACTATCCAACTCCCAATGACCATGGGACAAGGAACGAATACATCCACTCAGATGCTGAACTTCATAGTTATAAAGGCAACCTCAACCTACAATGCGATCCTTGGTAGGACGGGTCTTCATGCGTTTAAGGCTGTTGCCTCATCTTACCACCTGAAACTCAAATTCCCCACTCGGAATGGGATTGGTGAAGAACGGGGAGACCAAAAGATGGCTAGAAGCTGTTATGTAGCCGCGTTGAGGCCTGATGGAGTTGGGGGGCAGGTTCTCCCCATTGAAGATATGGACACTAGTGACAATGAGGACCGAAGAGGGAAACCAGCTGAGGATTTAATCCCAATTCCCTTAGTCCCGGATGAACCAGAGAAGGTGACTTATGTTGGGGCACTACTGCCCGAACCATTGAAAGGCAAACTCGCATCTTTTCTTCAAGAGAACAATGACGTTTTTGCTTGGACAGCGGCTGACATGCCAGGGATTGATCCCCAACTAATATCTCACAAATTGAATGTGGATCCAGAAAGGAAGGCAGTGAAACAAAAGAAAAGAAGTTTTGCTCCAGAGAGGCTTGAAGCCATTAAGCAAGAAGTAAATAAGCTTTTAGAAGCTGGTTTTATTGAAGAAATCCAATTCCCAGAATGGTTAGCTAACCCTGTGATGGTCAAAAAAGCTAACGGGAAGTGGAGAATGTGCGTCGACTTCACCGATTTGAATGATGCATGTCCTAAGGATTGTTTTCCCTTACCTAGGATTGATGCCTTGATAGATGCCACTGCTGGGCATGAGATGCTAAGTTTCATGGATGGCTTCAGCGGATATAATCAAATCAAGATGCACAAAGATGACATCGCCAAAGTGTCGTTCATCACTGACTTTGGTGTCTTCTGTTTCTTAGTCATGGCTTTTGGGCTTAAAAATGCTGGAGCAACCTATCAAAGGTTGGTGAACAAAATCTTTGAGCACCTGATTGGAAAAACCATGGAGGTCTACGTAGATGACATGTTAGTCAAGAGCCTTGATAAGGCCAATCACATTGAGCACCTCCGAGAGGCTTTTGAAGTGCTAAGACACCACAAGATGATGTTGAATCCAGCTAAGTGTGCCTTTGGTGTAGGCTCGGGAAAGTTTTTAGGTCTGATGGTTTCCAAGAGAGGAATCGAGGCTAATCCCGACAAAATCAAAGCGATTCTAGACATGGAACCACCAAAGACTGTCAAGGATGTCCAGAAACTGACGGGAAGAGTGGCTGCTTTGGGAAGATTCATCTCCAAGTCTGGAGAGAAGTGTTTACCCTTCTTCAAAGCACTCAAAAAAGTGAAGAATTTTGAATGGACAACTGAAAGTCAAGAGGCCTTTGAGGCCCTGAAGAAATATATGGCTGAAGCACCACTGTTGGCAAAACCCAAGCCAGGAGAAATTCTCTATTTATACTTGGCGGTTTCCAACACAGCCCTTGGAGCTGTTTTGGTAAAGGAGGAAGTAAAGGTTCAGAAACCCATCTACTATGTGAGCAAGATTCTACATGGGGCAGAAATAAACTACTCAATGGTTGAGAAGTTTGCCTTAGCCTTGATAATGGCCTCAAGAAAGCTACGCCCCTACTTCCAGGCTCACAAGATAGAGGTCTTGACTGATCAACCTCTAAGAAACATCTTGCATAGCCCTCAAGTTAGTGGAAGATTGATCAAATGGGCCATTGAATTGGGCGAATTCGACATCAAGTATAAGCCTCGAACGGCCATAAAAGCTCAGGCACTTGCTGACTTCATGGTTGAATGCACCATTGACAACCAAGAAGTCGGGGGGCAGGAAGTAACTATGGAAGATAAGAAAGATGAGGAAATGAAAGATGAGGAAATGACCTTCAAAGAATGTTGGGTGCTCTATTTTGATGGAGCATCAAAAACAAAATCAAGCGGAGCTGGTTTAGTGCTACAGAGTCCTGATGGATTCCTAATAGAGTATGCATTAAAACTTGACTTCCCGACGATAAACAATGAGGCTGAGTATGAAGCTCTGATAGCTGGCTTAGGGCTGGCTGGAGCCTTGAGAGTCAAAACTCTGAAAGTATGTGGAGACTCGAGGCTAGTGGTTTCCCAAGTAAATGGGGAGTTTGAGGCCAGAGATGAAGTCATGGCCAAGTACTTAAAACTTGTCAAGGCCATTATGACTCAGTTCGATGAATGCTATGTGGAGCACATTCCAAGGGAAGAAAATATGAAGGCTGATGCCTTGTCTAAGTTTGCCTCTTCTGAAATTGAAAACTATGCCGGGAGTGTATACTTCCAAGTCTTGAAGACCCCAAGCATCAATGGAAAGTTGGTAGCCCCCATTGGTATCACCAGTTGTTGGATTGATCCCATCAAAGCTCATCTGGAAACTGGGTGGCTGCCCAACGACACTTCAGAAGCACGAAAGCTATACGTCAGAGCACTAAGGTATGCCCTAATTGAGGGAATCCTATACAAGAAATCTTTTGTTATTCCGTACTTAAAGTGCTTGAGACCTCAAGAGGCAGAATTGGCCCTAAAGGAAGTGCATGAAGGGATTTGTGGGCAACACTTGGGGGGCAGAGCCCTGGCTCATAAAGTCACTCGTCTAGGTTTCTATTGGCCAAGCATACTTGCTGATGCTAAAAGCTACGTCAAGAAATGTGAACGGTGCCAGAAACATGCACCAGTGGTTAGGCAACCACCAGAGATGATGACATCCATTAACTCACCTATCCCCTTTGCTATGTGGGGAATGGACATACTCGGGCCATTTCCTATGGCAAGTGCTCAAAGAAAGTTCTTGATAGTAGCAATTGATTATTTCACCAAGTGGATTGAGGCTAAGCCATTAGCCAAGATAACCACCAAGCAAGTGATGCAATTCTTCTGGGAAAATGTGATATGCAGATATGGAATTCCACGAGTCCTGGTCACGGACAATGGAACCCAGTTTAACAACGATGAGTTCAAGAAGTATTGTGATGAAAACGATATCCAATTGCGCTTCACTTCTGTCGCCCATCCTCAAGCAAATGGGCAAGCTGAGGTTGCAAATCGAATCATCCTTGATGGACTAAAGAAAAGAGTTGAACGCTCCAGAAACACTTGGGTAGACGAATTACTCCCTATACTTTGGGCATATCGTACTACTTGCAAAGTCACCACCGGGGCAACTCCATTCCTATTGGCTTATGGAGCAGAGGCAGTGGTCCCAGTGGAAATTACTCACACCTCCCCAAGAGTTGAGGCTTATGAACCAGAAACAAATGAAGAAGGCTTGAGGCTATCCTTAGATCTAATTGACGAAGTTAGAGATGAGGCAAACGCCAAGATAGTTGAACATCAAAAGAAGGCATCTTTCTACTACAACCTAAGGGTTAAAGAAAGGTTCTTTCGACAAGGAGACTTGGTTCTCAGAAAAATTGAGGCATCCGGAGTTGGACAAAAAGCGAAGTTGGCCCCAAATTGGGAAAGACCATATCGCGTCAAGAACGTATTTGGTCGAGGCTCTTACAAGCTAGAAACCCTTGAAGGGCATGAGGTGCCGAGAACTTGGCATGCCTCCAACCTGAAAGTTTATTATGTTTAAGGTGTTTCCTAAGTGGATTCACTACTAGAAATAAGGTTTGATAAAACCAACCCAAGTTTCTAAAACTTGAGTATTATGTAAGGGTTGAGCCCATTCTTCAAAGTTATGAATTATATACTCGTATTCATCATGTTTTGAATGCATTACATACTGATAGATATGTACAAAATGCTAACTAAACATGCAAAAGGCAAGAAAACAACACAAGCCATGAATGGCCACAAAATATAAATAAAACTAAACTTACAAAAGTTTAAGTTAAGCCCAAAGGCTGGAAATACATAGAAAGAAAATACAAAGCCATGAACGGCCATAAAGAAACTACAAACTACGGCTGCGCGTCACCATCCTTGACTCCCGCATCTGTCTCCTCCCCTGAACTAGAGCTGGAAGAATGCTCACCAGCATCCTCAGCACCATCAACAGAAGCGTCACTGAGGGGTGATGAATGCTCTGGAACTAAAATCCTAGCATCTTCCTCCATATCGTCAACTCCAGCCAAAATACGCTCCAAGGGAGTAGGAGGGTGAGGAGCAGGAAAGTCAGCAGCATCAAAGACTCCAGGATGCTTGGCCAAGATAGCCTGAACAGCATCCTCCCATCCTGAAGTATGCTGGACTGGGAAAAGGATCTCGTCATGCTTTTCGATCAAGTCCTTGTACTCCTGAGAGTCAAGGTACTCATCGATGCAATCATCCTTGCCTTTCCTCAACTCAACAATATCAGCCTGAGCGTCAGCAAGCTCCTTCTCCCTCCTGGCAAGAGTCTCCTTAAGAGACTTCACCTCCTCCTCAGACCTCTCCAGCTTGACCCTGTTGGCCTCAGAGGAGGTACGCCAAGCCTTAGCTTGGAACAATACCCCCTGAAAGTTGGCATTGGTCTGCCAAAAGATAAAAGTTAGGAAAATATAAGCAGAAACTTCAAAGAAATAGCTAAGGTAAAGAAAATTACCGCAGCAATAGCTTGAGCCCCAAGATGCTCAGCACCCTCAAGGGTGGAATCTGCAACGAAGTCCTTGTAATCACAAGGGGTAAGAGAGTGGTACGACCAGTCCACAGCATGTTTGGACACCCCAGTAATGGTGTCCTTCTTCCTGATACCCCAGTTGGGGCGCCACACTGAGGACTTGGCAGACACAGGAATGTCCACCTCATCCACATAAGGGATCAAGAAGCTGGGAGCACTGGCTTTCCCCCTGGGATCATCCCCGATCCTAGCCCTTTTCATCCTGGATGTCTCTACATCCTTGGGCTCATTGGTCTTGTTGATAAAGGCCGCAGCTACAAGAAAAGCCAGAAAATGGTTAACAGAAAATCACAAAGAAATAAAAATAGGCATAATGAAAAGGGATAAGCAATAATACCCTTATCGTGAACAGTAGAGAGCCCAACGGACTTGAGGACGAACTCGTCCAGTAACTCCCAAGCCACGGTAGTCCCATTATCCTTAATGAGCTCTGAGTAGGCATGGAGCTCCTCCTCATTTAAGACAATGTTACCGGGACTACCATCAGAAACTCTCCCAAAAGATGTACGGAACAGGGTTCCCCAGTCCCCTCCTTCCCATACAAGATACATGAACTCATTTTTCCATTTGGGGTTATTATCTGGGATTGATTTGGGGTGAAAAATGAAAGGGAAGCCTACCCTATGGCTTATATACACCCAACCCAAGTTGTTGGCTGAGCTATTCTTAAACTGAAAGATCTTTCTAAACAAAGGTACAGAAAGAGGAAAGTTTTTTCGAAGGCATAAAACCATGAAACAATTAATTATCCTCCAGGCATTTGGAGGTAATTGGCAAGGGTTGACTTGGACATCTGCCAAAAGTCTAGGAATAAACTCGTGAAAAGGGAACCTAAGGCCAACAACTATGGAATCCCTATAAATACACAAAGCATTCGACCGCCAGTGACATGAACGGTCACCGGGGCCGGCAGGAACAAGCTTCAAGGGGGCCTTTACCCTATACATCTTATTATAATCTTTTATCATATCTACTTCATGAAATCTATTGCTACAGTCATACGAATCTAAAGCAGATACAGACGGGTATTCATCCCCATGTTCATTAATCATATCATGCAAAGACATGTATTTTGAACGAATAGGAATGGGGGTACCTCGTTTTGATGCAGAATTCATCTTCGAAAGACGTTGGGAAGCGCGATCAGCCATTTCAAACCCAGAATCTTCAAAGAAAATCTTCAAATCTTCAAAGAAAATTGCCCAGAATCTTCAAAGAAACCCAGAATCTTCAAAGAAAATCTTCAAATCTTCAAGTGAAAACCCAGAAAACGGTGAGAAAATCTCGCCGGGAATCGCCTTGCGACAGAACCCTAGCAGAGCAATCTAAAGAAAATTTCGGAGAAAATTTAGCAGAGTAACTTTGAGAAAGTGAAATGTGAAGAATGAATGGAAACAAATGAGAACTCACCCTTATATAGGGATCACAGCCGGTCAATGGGCCGGTTGAAGGAAGGGCAACCGGCATTAGCCGGTACGGCCCATAAAAGGCTAAAAGCCCAATTGATAAAGTTGAACAGTGAAGATCCTTGGGCCCAACTAAGCCCATTACAAAAAACAAACTACATTTTCGATCAAAGTTCTGATCAAATAAGTTCGAATAAGGCCCAAAATGGCTCTTGTATTCGACCAAAAATCTCGTCGAAAGGATAAAAGCCCAATTATTAAAAAAGGCTAAAGGCCCAATAAAAAGATGAAGGCCCAGTTGCTAAAATCCTCTGGCCCAAATGAAGCCCAATATATGTGGGCCCTAAAAAGTCTGTAACGAACCAAGTATTCGACCAGAATCCTAGTCGAATGAGTTCGAATAGGCACCAAAATTGAAGTCATGTTCGACCACATCCCTGGTCGAAATCATTCGACCAGGTATCAAAATTGAAGTCATGTTCGACCACAATCCTGGTCGAAACCATTCGACCAGGAGGCAAAATGGAAGTAAGCTTCGACCAGAATCCTGGTCGAAATCATTCGACCAGGGGACAAAATGGAAGTAAGCTTCGACCAGAATCCTGGTCGAAACCATTCGACCAGGAGGCAAAATGCAAGCAAATTTCGACCAGAATCCTGGTCGAAGGAGTTCGACCAGGAGCTAAAATCAAGGTCAAATTCGACCAGGATCCTGGTCGAAAATGACATGAAAAATTCAAAAATCAATTTATGTTCCAAGGAATTGATGAAAAATCCCGATTCCTGTTTTGGAGAATTATAAAATTGATTTAGAACTATACGTTCGTCAAACCAAGCCACGATATGGAAGAAAATTTCGTAACTCCTGAATGAAATAACTTCTACGATAATCCAAGAGAGATTTTCCTAGAAGTTGGGGGGCAAATGATATGGTCAGAAAAGTAATTATAGAAATATAATTGACTGGTCAAACGAAAGGCCGATATTTAAAGCCCAATACCCTAATTATTCATTAATTTCGTAATTAATGAATAGGGAAAATATACAGCTCATAAAAAGAGTCCAAATTATGGCAAATTGGTCAAGGAAGGATCCAGAATCCCAATTAAAGGCAATTAATGAGTCATAACCTTTATCAACAAGGAAACGAATTCTTCAGCAAGAAATACAATACTTATCCAATATCAAAAAGAAGACTTATCCGCTAAGTCTCCCAAACATACCATAAATACTAGGCTCCAGACGCCTATATAAGGTCCCTGATCCTACAATCAGAACTACGTCATTGGCTTGATTCTCAATAACAATTTGAGATACGTAGGCATCTTGTGAGGACCAATTTAGTCCGGATACACGAGTGCAGCCATTAAAGCTCGAAAGCTCATTAATCCAAGCAATTAATATACAAGTACGTTTTTTAATCTATAACACATATCAAAAGAAATTATTATCTAAAAATGATATAAGTTAAAAGATATTATATTAGGATTGGATTTTCCAAAAAGTTAAAACATAAAAATAGTTGTAATTAAATAAGGAAACCCATTTATAACCAAAATAATAAAAATCGTTTAATCTTAAATAGATAGGTGAAAACCGTTAGATTTAACATTAAAACCTGTATTTGGTTAATAAAGGTTATTCTAATAATCTAAACTACATAAAAGTTAAGTAGATTTCCTAAATCGAATAGAATTCTCAACATTAAAATTTGGTCACTTTATTCTCTTTTTAGTTTTAGAATAGTTTTTAATTGAAAAAAAAACTATTAAACCACAACTAAATTAAAGATTATTTTGTGAATTTCATGTGAACCGTAAAATTGGCCAAATCTAACTTTTATAACTCAATATAAACAAATATTAAATTGAGCGTGTAAAATGTAATAAATATCAAATTTTTAACTATAATTTTTTTTGGCTAAATCTTTTTAACAATAATTTAATCATGTAAACTAATAACTTTTTAATATTAAAATATTCATAAATAAATATAATTATAAATATTAAAAAAACAATCGTGTGTTGCATCGTAATAAAAATATAATTATAAACAGAATAATTATAAATAAAATTTAAGTAACCGTGCATCGCAACCTATAAGCTCTTAAGTTTCCAAAACTACTTTCTTTGTTTGTGAGATCAATCTTTCCGTAGTGCACAGTAATACAAAATGTCACAAGTAGACTTTTCTTAATATAATCAAACATTTTTAAGTTGGGCCAGTTCTCTAACAAGCCCATCTATATCTTTTGATGAGCTTCCTCCACTGGCAACAGCTTCCATTGCCTTGCTTCTCAGCTCTTTTGCTCTCACCTTCTCAGCCTTTTCTCCGCTCATGGACTCAGCTACTTTCTGACCCAGCTCTTTTGTATCCACCAACAATTTGGCATTTACGAATTGGTCTGCCTCCATGGGCCAGCCCAATATCATCACTCCATCCACATTGACTTACGAAACCACCAACAACCCGGTGACTCAGTATCGGCCCTTATGGTGCCCAGCCTTGAATTATCAATCCTTTACCCGCAACCCGTTCCTCAAATCCATCAGGTATCAACCTATATCCGTCCGCAACTTGTTGGGCGGTAGCTGGTTTCATTACCCAAATGAACTTCACACCGCTAAGTTCAAGCCCATTAGCCAAGGCTTCTACTTGGGCCGATTTAGTAGTACTTGACTTTTGACTTTCGAAACAGAACAGAACCATCAGCACAGCCATCAAGGCAAGCCCAAATATTATCATGAGAAACCAATGAGTTACTTGTACTGCCTCGACTTGTAAGATCAGACCCACCCAACAGACTAAGCGGACCAACTGCAAAAACACGGTTATGCCCCATCTTCTCCCTTAATTGTGAACTCTAAAAACTCGGGTTCCAATGCATCAGATGTGTTGTTAACATAACCCCAACTTGAACTATTTGCAATCATACTGTCCTTAACCAACTCCTAGTTGGGATCCGATGTACCTAGCATCCAGACAATAGTTAGCGTTAGTATCATAAGAAAACCCAAATTATCAATAACATGTTATTCATGCTAGCAAACATCTAGAATTGATTCTTATCTCCCTTGTGCATGTACTTAAAAAGTTACATAAAAATTTAAAAGATTGAAAGAATCAATTCAATGTTGATCATTCCTGCATAGTTGCATAGTTTGTTAGATTTCTAATCTTTTGGGAATTGGTTAAATATTGATAAACCTCGCTTTGCCATACTCATGTGCATCCTCTCCACGTCAAAAATGTGCTCCAATTCTTTATCTTTTGTTTTTGCTAAATTTTCGACTTCTGCAGGTTCTTCACCTTTGTTTACAATTTCTAAACATTAAAAGTACATCTTTTGCAGTAAAATTATGTAATTCTAGAGTAGAAGTTTTACGAGCAAACCCATCATGACATGCAAGCACATGTTTTGCAAATCACCATATCGCAATACTAGAAATCACTACATCTCTATATATGTATTAGAATCAGAATGTGTATGATTGCATCTCACAAATAAATGTGTATGCTTGCAAATATAGCAGGTCAGTTGCAACATACCTGCGGAACAGAGAAGGACGATGCTCCCTAAAAAGTGAAGGTGATCTTGGTAAATCAAGAAAATCAACAGCATCTAACGGGAAAAAAGTATCAACATTCAAACAGTATAGCCACAGGAGGAGAAGGATGTAATTAATTATTTTTTCCGTAAGCTTGGCAAGCGCTGAGATGATCAGCACATTTCCGGAGTTACCAATGTCCTTAACATTCTCAACACCGGAAGGGACTAAAGGATGGTCCGGGAAAGGAAGTACTAAAGGTTTGAAACGAAGACGACGGATGAGTAGAGAGGAGTGGATCAAGAATTGGCTTGTTCTTGGGAGTGATTAAAATGGTGATGGTTAGGCCATGGAGAAGGAGCTGGTGAGTCAAGTCAAGAAGCGGTAACATGTGACCTTGTGCAGGAAATGGGAAGACTAGTATGTGCACTCCTTTACCTGGCAAGGACATGTTTTTTAGTTTCTGTAGAAACTGAAATGAAATGTATTTTTTCTGTGGATTAGTGGAGGTGAGTCTTTAATTATTATACTAATGTAACATCCCGTGCAAGGCATGGGCCTACATAAAAATGTCAATAATTTTGTGATAAGAAAAATGATCGAGATCGATTTATTAACGTGGGGATTGTGTAGTCTTAAGTTCAAGAGTGTAAGATGAGAATCATGATTGTGCATAATGAAGAGTAATGAATTTTGTTGACGAATAGTGTAATTACTTTTAATTATGAATGTAATTGCGCCAAGGTTATGAGACTTGTTCATTGTGAGTATTATTGATTTTGAGAACATATTGATTCTGAGAACAGATTGAAACAATGTAGAGTTTGAAACACGAGTGGACTATTGTTCTTCTTGTAATTATAATTAAGCAGGTTTACCAGAGTTTTGTGTGTTGGAGAAAGTACAATTTGTAGATATGAATTTTACCTTAGAAAGCGGTTGTTGTCTGTTTTTCAGCGATCGATTGGTTAGTCTACATTATGAATGGTTAAATGCACACAATGTTGTTGTAAGATAATATAACACGTATGAATGAGATTGAGGATTTTAAAAATAAGCGGAAGGTCGGCGCGTCTATGCACACCCCGTATGACCTGAGTTTGTGATAAACACTCGGGAGATTGTACCAATTGTAGTCTAGAGTATTCATGCCACCTATTTATTTCATTTTTTTTACTTGGGAACTCATTCACTGTGTCCGTCGCTATACTAAATTATATGGACACACTTAGTGAATTCTTTAATGATGTGTTTGGAATATCGTTTTAAAGTTACAAATTTTAATTCAATTTTTTTTAATATATGATCATCGTTTACTTGTAAAAATGTGTTTTAACTTGAATATATATATGTATTTAATGTAATTATTGAAGCGATAACTGATATCAAGTCCAAAATTCAAATCTCATATCGATTAATTTGATTATATATATATATATTGGCGACCCAAACACCTTAAATTCACATTATATTTTCTTTGAAATTTTAGATCTAACCATATAGATGAAAAAAAAATTACATAATTTTTTAAAGTATATTAAAATATGTACAAATTGATATTATAGATGATGCAAAATCTGAGTCATTATCTACTTGATACAAATAAATATCATTTAACATACTAAAGTAATCATATTATTTTCAGACCAATTTTATAACATTTTGTGTACTTACTTATCTTATATGTTGTGTTTTTTAAAATACTAATTTTTATATGTTATCATTCAACTGATAACCAATATCGAGTCCAAAATTTAAATATCATATCTATTAATTGGATTATATATTTTTGATCCAAACATCTTCCAATTCACATTATTTTTTTTTTTAAACGTAAATCCAATCATATAAATAAAAAAATTACTTAAAAATTGTTAAATGTATTAAGTTACGTACAAATTAGTATGGTAGATGATGCAATTTATAATTTATAATATATAAAATCTGAACCATATGCATATATATATATATATATATATATATATATATATATATATATATATATATATATATATATATCAATACTATTATATAATAGACGAAACATTAAAAGTTTGGTTGGTCGGTATGGTACGTTGTGATTTTACTTAATTGCTCCTAATTAACTGTACTTCGTGTTTTTACTTAATTAACCTTACTTATTTATAGAAATATATTATTAAATAATAACATTACCTATTTATAATCAATTACCTTTTTCACCTAAAATACATTATTTTTTCTATTTTTTCTAACAAATTCCCCTACTTTTTCAAATATATCACGGACAATTACCTTTTTTTAACTAAAACATGTTAGTTTTTCTATTTTTTTCCTTACTAAAACCCCTCCTTTTCCAAAAATATCACGGACAAACCTTTAGTTATTTATTTTTAAACCTATTTTAAAATTACAATTATTTTTTAAAAGTTTACCTATTTTAACATGTCTACTTATTTTTCTTAACAAATGCAATTACTAAAAATATTAAAATATAAATAATCAAATACCTATTTATAACCAATTAACTTTTCAGCTAAAACACATTATATATTTTTTCTAACAAAGTCCCTCCTTTTCTAAATATATCACGGGAAATTGCCTTTTACGATTTATTTTTTCTATTTTTCTCTCTGAAATCCATTCTTTTTCCAAAACTATCACAGGAAACCCTTTTGTTAGGCCGAATACACAATATATAATCAAATATACGTATGAGAATAACAATAAGAACACTGTTTATGAATAATAAACTGTATGGAATTAATAACTCCTTTCTCGGTGATGTAAAATATCACAGAGAGCTGCTAGGTCACAAGAATAATATTTCACGTATTCGCATCCCTTTTAGGGTTAACCTATCTGTGTTTATATAGTACACAGCTACATACAATCTTTAATTGATATTCCTATAAATCAGCTATACAATTAATATCAATTAAGAATTGCTTTTGTCTTCTGTTCCGTTTCCTTAGCCATCACGATATCTCTTTGCTTCTTTCCTTCTTCAAAGTATATCGCTTCTAGAATCTTCATTGAATATAACACCGACAACTAAGCAAACTCTGACTGTCAGAGTTTAACAAACTCTGACCAGTCTTCCAGCTAAACTCTGATATTCACCTGATACTTTAAACACTGATAAACAAACATCAGCAATTATATCTAACAATCTCCCCCAACTTGTGCATATAAAAATGTACAAGTTAACAGATAATTGATGATGTCAAAACATATAACAAATGCAGTGTTTATAAAATCACAGAGTTTATATTTTAACTTAGAACAGAAAACTTAAAAACTTACAGACTCCATTTACTTAATCTCTTCAACATCAGGTACAGTTCTGAGATAGTCTATAAGCAATCTTCTTTCAGCCCTTTCAAGCTCAGCTATCATAATCTCTTTCAGTTCCTTCAACTCTGGATCACTCTCTCCAGTTTGATAGATAGCACCTCTTAAAGCATAAATACTATTCTTCCTCATTTCATTTCCCAGCTTTATCATGAAAGATTTATCTGACTCCAGATTGAATTCTAACACTCTTATACCAAGAGCTGTTCTAAATCTTGCACTATTCCTCTTCATTTCTACAAGCTTTCCATGATGATCTCTGTACTTAGGTATGTAAGAACTTGCAGACTTTAAGCCACTGAGAGCTCTAGCTTTCATCATCCTGCTTCTTAATACCTCAGCTGCTTGTTGAGTTCTTTGATTTTTGACTTTTAATAGGTACAACACATATTCCAGCTCTTCTTTCATTTTCAATTCAATATCAGCTTCTCCAACTCTGTATACTCTTCCATCAGTCTTGAAGTATAACAGAAAGTCCTTTTTCAAACCTCTATGATATATTAACTGAACAGACTCCAAAGTATCAAGATTTTCTTGAGTCACACCAACACCAGGTTCAGCCAAAGAAGTATAATCCATAGGACTATTATTCACCATCTTCTCTCTGTGAGATCCTAATCCAGATCTATCTCGAGATTCTTTGCCCATGATGGTTCTGCTTTGAAGAATATTCACAGTTCCAGGAATCAGAGTATGTTGAACTGTGATTGGTTTTCCAAATGTTCTTTGAAGTTGAGAAGATAACTGAGTCTGTACAACTTGAGTAGTATCAGTGGTTGTCACAGCTTCCAATGATTTATAAACTTGAGCATTGTCAGAGGTTGATTTAGCTTTCTTCAGTATTTGTTCTTCTTCTACTAACTTTCCTTTGCCTTTATCAAGACTGGCTACTATTGGCCTCCTTGCATACTGTAAACTCTGTTGAGAATCTACATTATCTTTGATAGTAATCCCTTTCTCTTTTGGCCTTGAAACTTTCACAGGCTTCTTGATCTTTTCAGACACCAATTTCTTCTTGTGTTCTTCAGCCAGCATCTTTTCTTCAGCTTGAATATCTTCAACTATTGCATTTTCACCATGCTCTTCCAAAAACAACTGAGCTGCAATCTCTTCATCAGTGATTGGTTGAGAAGTAGGCAATAAGCTTCTAACTTTTGAAGATGATCGAGCTTCAGTGTTTATTCTCTCAGAGTTTGTCCTAGAAGAGTTTGACCTCAGTCTCCCTTGCTCTTGAATT
Organism: Heracleum sosnowskyi; assembly: GCA_030848705.1. Classification (NCBI taxonomy): domain Eukaryota; kingdom Viridiplantae; phylum Streptophyta; class Magnoliopsida; order Apiales; family Apiaceae; genus Heracleum; species Heracleum sosnowskyi. Next base: position 22,406,564 of record CM061238.1, read on the forward strand.
GATTTTGACCTTAACTCTCTTTCTATTGCACCACCATCAGTAGTATCATCCTTTCTGCTCAGAGTTTGAGATTTCTTGCATTTGTCCTTGAATACTCTCTCCCCCTTTTTGACATCATCTGGAATCAACACTGATGTGAGCAATTCAAGTGAAGCAGCAATAGAATCAAGCTTATTAGACATTACAAGTTGATTGTCTTCAACCTTGCTTAGCCTGTTTCTGATAGCCTCCTGATCTCTAGACAAAGAAAAAATTTCCTGTTTCAAAGTCATTTCCCTTGTAGCCACTTCATTTCTCAACCCAGTAACAGACTTCTGAGTTTCATCAAAACGGTTGTGAAGAGACTTGACTTGAACTATTGTAGCTTTAAGATGTGCAAGAAGCTCAGGATTTGTGATAGTAGCAGCAGACTTTGACACAAATTCAGCTACCCTCTGATCAGGAAAAATGCACTCATGGCTTGACCAATTTGCAAAGTACATATTCTGATAATGAGCTTCAGTGTCATGATGAGATGTTCCACCAATATCAGTCACCTTAGGATTGTGTTGACCAGAAACCCTTGGAAAAGATGAAGATTCTGCATTTGGAGAATTTAGAACATTCTCAGCAGCATTTTCTTGTGCACTTTCATTTGCAAGATTATCAGAGTTTAGGTTCTCAGCAATAGGCTCAACAACAGGCTCTACAGCAGCATTTTCAAGAACAGCCTTTGTTGCCTGATCAACCTCCTCACCCTCTTCAAGAACCTGGTGAGTAACAGAGTGTAAAGCATAATGTAACATAAGATGTAAAAGAGATAACTACAACTCAACAAAGGACAAGACAGACAATAGTATTAATAGAAGCACAGGAATCCAGAATCAGAGAAGAAAAGGTAAACTCAAAAAATCAAAATACGTTATGTATTCTTGAAGTTCGTAAACAGGTCACGGAAAGAAGTTCATGAAAATGTTCAAGCCTCAGTGACAGCAATAGAAACAAGACTTTGAAGACGACAGAAGTATGTGAATGATTTAGGGTTCAGTACCACGGGATTCCAGTGATGAAGCAACCAGAACGACAAGGGACGTATCAGCAGCATTATAATTGAAGTCATAAAATAAGAATTGATCAAGTGTTATTCATCTGTGAACCAGACCAGTTGCACTAGGTGACGGCACTGAAAAGATCAAGTTATTTTATCGTCTCCGAAGAAATTGATACTGTCTATTACTTAAACACCCGGGAGCTCAGGAGTTATTACTAAAGGACAAATGACAAGTAAATCAATTCGATAGTTTTTCTTTTAAGAAAACTATCGAATGAGAGTTTAAGGTGATTGAATTAAAAACAAATAAATCAATTTAGCATTCGATAGTTTTGTTTTAAAAACTATCGAATGGTAAAATGATTTGTTTCATTCGATGGTTTCTTAAACCATTCGATGGTTTTTTAATTGGGAGCAGGTGGAAAGTAATACTTGTTTTTCAAGTTGAAGAAGATCCAACGGCCAGGATTGTTTCTACAAGTTTGGTTCGATGGTTTTTCAAATCAAAGTCTGCAGTTAATACAGAGTGAAGAATGTGTCTTCTTCAGTTAAGGATTCTAACACAGAGACATTATTGAGAGAGAGAAGAGCCGGAGAAAATTATCAGAGAAATTAATAGTGCTCAGAACTTGATCATTGTTTTGTATTTGTGTAACCTTAAACTCATTGACGCTAATCTACGGATTAGAAATTGTAGCACCCCTCGAGGTTTATATTTATAAAAAGATATATTCCCCGAAACTTGATTTGGTTTGGTGTGTTTGATTTCGTTATAGAACTGAAAGATTAATCCGCGAACGAAATTAAATTATTTGTGAGTATCGTATTCAACCCCCCCTTCTACGATACTTTGGACCTAACAATTGGTATCAAAGCTACTTGATTGATATACAAATCAGATCCGGTGAATGAGACCAAAATCAAACGTAGCGTGAAAATACGAAGCAAATTTTTTAACTTTCAAAATTTTTCATTTAATTGGAATTTCTTGAATTTTAAACAATTTGAAATTTTGAGAAACCATGAGTGCTCCAAAGACAACCGCTGGTATTAAAGTTCCCCCGTTTACTAGAGATGATTTCGGTTTGTGGAAGATGAAGATGCTGCTATTTATCAAGGCATCTAATCCGTTGTATATTGGCATATTAGAAAACGGACCGTTTATACCAATGAAACCAGTTAGTGAATCTACAGCTCCTGACGGTAGCAGGATTCCTTCAGGCACCCAACCTAAGGAGATATGTGAATTTACAGATTCTGACAAAGAACTGATTCGATTGGACACCGGTTTAATGTTGATATTGGCGGACTCCGCGGACAAGGAAATGAGCTATCAGTTGATGAACTGTACAAGCGGGAAACATATGTGGGATACCATTAACCTAATAATGGAAGGAACTGAAGACATGCAGGAAAACAGATTGGACATTCTAACTTCTCAATACGAAGCGTTTAGGTCACTGCCAGGAGAAAGTATAACTCAGGTCTTTGAGAAGTATACTAAGCTCCTCAATGAATTGGCAATGAAAGGAAAGACCTATCCACTGAGAGAATCGAACAGGAAGTTCATGATGACGCTGCCCCATCATGTAGAACACAAGTCATCATCCATTAGGGAAAGAATTGACTTCACAAAGATGTCATTAGAGATGATCTATGGCAAGTTGAAGACCTATGAGATGGAACAGGAACAAAGGGTGATAATCTACGGATCAGGGACAGTGGACATCAAGCACAATGCACTTGTGAGATCAGCAGCACTTGTAGTGGATGAACCAATAACTTCTGAGATTCAGGTTCAAACCCCTAGAGCTGGAAAGGAGGTGATAATAGAAGCAGAAATGGATTCTGTGAATCTGGGTGTTGATGAAAGTGATTACTACACCCTAGAAGAGCTTGAGCAAATGGAAGACAAAACCATGGCGTACTTAGCTGCAAAGTTTAGTCATATTCGTTTCAAGAGAAACCCTAAGTACAAGTTCAAGGGCTCAACCAACAGATTCCAGAAGAGCAATTATACACCTAGTACAAGCTTTAAGGGAGGCTACAAGACTGGCATGATTGATAGAAGCAAATCAAGATGCTATAACTGCAATGAGTTAGGGCATTTCGCCACTGAATGCCGGAAGCCTCGTCAAGCAAGAGACATGAAAGATGTCTATGGAAAGAAGGATTCTTATGATGAGTTGAAGAAGGAGAATGCCAAGCTTAAACAGCAGTTGGAGGCATTCTCTGGAAAGCAGAAAGGGAAGGCTTACATAGCAGAGGGAAAGCACTGGGATGATACTGATTCGGATGAAGAGGAGGAATATGTAAATGTTGCTCTAATGGCTGACTCTTCAGAGGAATCACCTCAATCATCTCAGGTACCTATCTTAACTACAATTGATATGTCTAATTCTGAGTACAAGAAAACTGTGCAAGATCTTAGTGTAGAATTGTTTAATGTACACACAAGCATGCTAGCATCTGAAATGGAAAATGCTAAACTAGTTCTTAAGATTAAAAAGCTAGAATCTAAAAATGAAGAACTAGAGCTTGTAGCTGTAACATTAGAAGATCTTAAGCAGAAGAATGCGTACTTAGAGAACAAGGTCAAGTGTAATGATGAGATAGAGACTATCCTCAGGAAGCAGATTTCAGATCTAGATTTGAAGCTGAATGCTTTTAAGAATTCCGCTCTAGTGGCTAAGGAAATCATTGATACTTAGGCCGTAGAGAATAAAACTGCTATAGGATTTGACTATAACAAGAAAGCTGGTAAGAAGATTTTGGAATTCCCTGTGACACCTTCAGTTGTCAAAAGGAATACTCCACATGTTCTTAAGAATGTTGATTGTCCAGTTTTTGTTAAGCCGTTTCCACCTCTCTTTTATGAGGATGATCTTTTCATAGCACAAGAATTGCTTGAGGAGGATTTATTGAAGGAAAAAGAGGTAAAGACTAAGTTACCTAGGAAATCAGTGAAGAATGCATTACCTAAACCTGATTTACCTAAAACTGAAGTAGGTTCCTTAGCTAGTAATGTTAAAAAGAACAGGAATGGGAGGAAGAAGATTGTTAATCAGGAATTGGTTCCATCTTCTCCCATTGCATCTAGGAAGTTGTGTTCTATTTGTAATTCTGCTGGACACCTTACACATGCATGTAAAAAGGTTAAAGTAGAAACTGCTAATGCTTCTGAAATGCATAACATGTCTGACATGCCTGAAAATCATGAGCCTTGTGGAAAGAAAGAGTGTTTGCTATGTAAGTACAACATCATGCATGCTTATTTTAAGTTGATGTCTGATAGTAGCAATAGCTCTAGTAATGTTAAATCCACAGATACTATGATTATCAAACAGGGTAAGACTAAATTGAATGTTACTCCTGTTAAATCATCTAAACCTTCAGGACCCAAACAATTTTGGGTACCAAAGTCCGCTTAATCAATCTGTGATTGCAGGGTAAGGTTAAAAGCTCAAAGGTTGTGTGGATTCTAGATAGTGGCTGTTCTAGACACATGACAGGTGAAGAGTCCCTGCTTACAGAGGTGGTTAAGAAGACCGGCCCGATTGTAACCTTTGGAGATGACAGCAAAGGATTCACTACGGGATATGGTAAATTGAAAGCTGGAAATGTCATCATTGAAAACATCTCTCTTGTTGAAGGATTAAAGCACAATCTACTAAGTATCAGTCAATTCTGTGATAAAGGCTACAATGTAGATTTCAGAAAGGACAAGTGCTTGATCACCAACAGGAAGGATGAGAAGCTTACTCTACTGGGAGTGAGAAAAGGAAATTTGTTTATAGCTGACTTAAGTTCTACCAGTGAAGGAGAAGTTACATGTTTCTATGCAAAGGCATCTTCAGAACAAAGTTGGCTATGGCACAAGAAGCTCTCACATCTGAACTTCAAAACTATGAACTCTTTGGTAAAGAGAGAATTAGTGAGAGGGTTGCCCCTGATGGAATTCAATCAGGAGGGACTATGTGAAGCATGTGAAAAGGGGAAGTCGAAGAAAGCATCACATGGAAGCAAAGGAATGACAAGCATTACTGAACCATTACAGCTGATTCATATGGATTTATTTGGTCCAGTTAATGTTATGTCACTTTCAAGAAACAGATATGCATTGGTGATGGTGGACGACTACTCCAAGTACACGTGGGTGTTGTTCATACAAACAAAGGATGAAGCAACACAACTAATCATTGATCACATCAAGAAGATAGAAGTGGAAGCCAAGCTACCTGTGCGGACAATCAGATCAGACAATGGAACTGAATTCAAGAATGCAGTTCTAAATGATTTCTGCTCAGAGAAAGGAATATCAAGACAGTTTTCAGCACCAAGAACTCCTCAACAGAATGGAGTAGTGGAAAGGAAGAACAGGACCTTGGTTGAAGCAGTAAGGACCATGTTGAGTGAATCAAAACTTCCCACTTACTTTTGGGCTGAAGCAGTGAATACAGCTTGCTACACTCAGAATCGAACCCTGATCAACAAAGATCATGAAAAGACTCCGTATGAGTTAATGGCCAACAAGAAGCCAACACTGAAGTACTTTCATGTGTTTGGTGCAAAGTGCTTTGTACTTAAAGATGGAGAACATCTTGGCAAGTTTGATGCCAAAGCAGATGAAGGCATTTTTCTGGGCTATTCTCTGGAATCTAAGGCTTTCAGGGTATATGTGATTGAAGATAAGAAGGTGTTGGAAAGCTTTAATGTAACATTTGATGACACTAAAAGACCAGGCCTGCAAACTGGAGAGAACTCTGAATCCTTGGTATTTGAAAATCTATCACGAGATCTCTCTGACAATGAAGAAGTACCTGAAGTTGTTACAGTCATTAATGATAATCATAATGATAATGATTCTGGACCAAGTGGTGACCAAAGTGGAAATCCTCAACATACAGGATCCACTAGTCAGTCTTCAGAATCAACAGATCAAACCGTCAACAACTCAGGGGGAGCAGGAGAAGGATCAACTAGTCACACTCCACAACATCTAGAACAAGGAGAATCATCAAGATCGCATATGCCAAGACAAAGGGTATGGAATAGAGATCATCCCTTTCACTTGATCATTGGTGATCCGGACACAGGAGTGAGAACTAGGAGAACATCACAAAATGAATGTCACTATTCTGGGTTTCTTTCAGAAACAGAACCTAAGAAAGTTGAAGATGCTCTAGATGATCCAGATTGGGTGATTGCTATGCAAGAAGAACTCAATCAGTTTGAAAGGCAGAAAGTTTGGAAGCTGGTACCCAGGCCTAAGGGAAAATCTGTTATTGGAACACGATGGGTATTCAGAAATAAGTTGGACGAAGATGGCATTGTAACGAGAAACAAAGCCAGACTGGTTGCTAAAGGTTACTCTCAAGAAGAGGGTATAGATTATGATGAAACCTATGCACCAGTAGCAAGACTTGAGGCCATCAGAATGTTTCTGGCATTTGCTGCACATTCCAATTACAAGGTATATCAAATGGATGTGAAGAGTGCTTTTCTGAACGGGGAGTTAGAAGAAGAAGTGTATGTGGAACAACCTCCAGGTTTTGAGGATTCAAAACTGGCAGACTTTGTGTACTTTCTATTCAAAGCTCTCTATGGACTCAAACAAGCTCCAAGGACATGGTATGACACTCTCTCTGAATTCTTACTTGAAAATGATTTTACAAGAGGTGTTGTAGACAAAACTCTCTTTGTCAAAAAGCATAAAAATGATTTGATATTGGTGCAAGTATATGTTGATGACATAATATTTGGTTCTACTAATGATGATCTATGCAAGAGATTTGCTAAGTTAATGCAGAGTCGTTATGAAATGAGCATGATGGGTGAATTGTCATTCTTTCTTGGATTGCAAGTATACCAGAAACAAGATGGTATATTCATTTGTCAGTCTAAGTACATCAAGGATCTTCTTAAGAAGTATCAAATGGAAGACTCATCTACAGCAAAGACTCCTATGCCAACTGCCACTAAGCTTGATAAGGATGAAACTGGTAAGAAGGTTGACATCACAGGCTACAGAGGTATGATAGGCTCATTACTTTATCTCACTGCAAGTAGACCAGATATAATGTTTGCAACATGCTTGTGTGCTAGATTTCAGTCTGATCCTAAAGAATCTCATCTAATAGCTGTTAAGCGAATATTTAGATATCTTAAGGGGACCCCAAATCTTGGAATTTGGTACCCTAAAGATACAGGATTTGATCTTATTGGATACACAGACTCTGATTTTGCAGGTTGTAAGATTGATCGGAAGAGTACTTCAGGAAGCTGTCAGTTTCTTGGAAGAAGATTGGTTTCCTGGCATAGCAAGAAGCAGCATTCAGTGTCCACATCAACAGCTGAGGCTGAATACATTGCTGCTGGTAGCTGTTGTGCTCAGATATTGTGGATGAGAAACCAACTCCGTGACTATGGACTTCTGTTGACAAAGATTCCTATATTTTGCGACAACACAAGTGCCATAGCAATCTCAAACAACCCAGTGCAACACTCGAGGACAAAGCACATCGACATCAGGTATCATTTTATCCGAGAGCATGTCATGAATGGAACTGTGGAGTTACACTTTGTACCCACAGAGGATCAAATTGCAGACATCTTTACTAAACCGCTTGATGAATCCACTTTCAATAAGCTGGTTGGTGAACTTGGGATGTTAAATCTTTCTAATTGATTTTGATTAGAAGTCAGTAACTGCAGAGAGTCCTGGTGAATACATGAGTTTAAGAATTGCTACATCCTTAGGACTCATGAGTTTATTTTCTGGAGCAATTCTCGTAGTTAGGATTACTGTACTAATTTCATGTCACGATTATGGATGATATATCTTCTGGCATTTAATTAGTTATTAATTCTAAAAATTATTTAAGTGCTAATATTTGTTCTAAATATTCAAGCATTTATTTAGTTGGAATTAATTTACTTTGTTTTTAACATTGTAGATTAATGCAGCATAATTGATTAGTTGTTAATTGGTTAATATCACTCAATGATATTTAATTGATTTTATTCTAAGAAAATTGTGAATTTTCTGTTAAGAATTGATTTTGGTAAATTTGAAATAATTTATTAGAATTAAAACTTGACAGGAAATAAAACAGTCTGATTTTTTAAAACATGAACAGGTTTTAAAATAAAGACAGAAGCAAAAATATCGAATTTAGGAAATTCGATGGTTTTTCAAGTACATAGATAAATCTATCGAAGTTAATTTTCGATAGTTTTTGAGAAGGAAAAGAAAAACTATCGAAAGCATTTCTCGATAGTTTTTGAGATTTAATTTAAAATATATCGAAGGAATTTACCTAATTTAATATTTAAATTCTCGATGTATTTTAAAATTCAGTAGAAAATTGTATCGAAGTGAATTTATTAATTCAATAATCAAATTCTCGATAGTTTTTTCTTACAAAACCCCTCGATAGTTTTTGGTTTTTCAAAAGCAAAACGTTCGATGGTTTTTCAAAAAGGTTGGTTTAAATTCTGATGTTTAAATAATTCGATAGTTTTTCAAAATCTATCGAAGAAAATTGACCTTTTTACCCCTACAAGAAAACCATCGATAGTTCTTTTTAAAAACTATCGAACCTGAAAAGACTATTTTGCCCCTGTCAGTTTCAAAAGTATTTAACCGTGCCTTAGCTCTTTTCTTTTCATTTTCACAGATCTGAGAGAAGTGCTTTTGTCGATTTCAATACTTACAAAGATATACACACAGTACACGAATTCCATTCGATAGTTTCTTCAAGTTTAATCAAGAAAACCTTAAAATATTTACTGTTTGTCACTGTTGATTGATTTCTAACCGTGAAAAGTTAATGTTTTTTGAGTTTTTGTCACTTTCTGGATAAGAAACCATCGAAGTAGACTTTTGAATTGAATATTGGTTAGAATTCAAGGGTTCTACAGTTCATAGGTGTTCGAATTTTTTCTGTGTTAGTGTTAAAAGGGGTTATTTTAGTTTTAAGGGATTTGGTGATAAGTTTGATTAATTATTAATAATTAATTAAATTTAAGTGGTAAATTTTAGTTTTGGTTTAAAATTTATTTTCTGGAAATTTGAAACATAATGGCTGGAGAATTTATCGTAACCAAAACTAATCATGTCTCGTTTCAAAATCTGCAAGCCATTACGAATCCTCAAATTCGTGCATGGGCAGAGTTTTTGAACACACGTTCATTAGTGGCATACGCTGTGAGTACTCCCGTGGTCCTTTGTATTGATCAATTGACTGCGTTGTACACAACCGCCACGGATACAAGTGAGAATAACGTAAGGTCTTTCAGTTTTGTTGTGCCAGGGGGCAGAACAATAAGGGTAACGGAACATGATTTTAATCAAATCTTACATTTTCCTACAGAAAACCTTGTTCCGGATCCCACAACTGAGGAAATACATGCTTTCTTCACTCTTATCAGAAGTCAACAACCTAACTTCTTGGTGGGAGAGTTCCTAAAGCATTACCTGCCAAAGCCATGGAATTTTTTCTTTCATACCCTGATACATGTTTTTACTGCCAAGCTAACAAATCTGCATGGCATTCCCTTATTCCTTCAAAAGATAGGGTTTGCCATTGCGAACAATAGGCATATTAACATAGGACGGATAGTGATTGATCAAGTAATTCTGTGCATGGGACCACTGGATGAAAGAACAGGCATAAATGAAGATGTGCTCTGTTTCTATCCTAGGTTCCTACAGCTAATTCTCAATGATATCTTAACAGATGATGAACGAGAGATCTTTGAAGGTGAAGCCAACCAGGAGTGCATGAGAATGAAGAGCAATGCCATAACCGCTCTCATTAGGAAGGACAACTATCTTCCAGGGGTACCCACTGTTCTCACTGAATATCTAAGAACGGTGCCCCTACCACTTCTACCCCCAGGGGAACAGGTAAATCAAGGTAATATTCCACAACCTGAACCTGTAATGGCACCTGTACCAATGGATGTTGATCCAGAGCCCTTAGTGGCCATTCCTGACCAGGAGGTTGCAAACCCACAACCTCTAACCACGGTCGAAGAGCCTTTGGAAGAGCCAAATGAAAACATAAACGAACCTCCTTCCCCTACTATACCCATTAAAGAACCATCCATGAGTGTAGAGGGAGATAGTGCCAAAGCAGCACCACATAAGGAGATACACCCTTCAACAGCAGCTCTGCCTTCCTCTAAAAGGAGAAGAACAGAAACTGAGGCAACTGCTGATACTTCATTTCTCTCATTCAAAGAGCCCTTTACTGATTTTTCTGATGCTGATTGGGCTACGCTAACTAAAGCAATATCTGAACCAATAGCTCAATCAAGTAAGGAAGAATTGACGGAAGCAACTGGTGTTCCGACCATATTACGGTCAGGTTCACTGGTTGAAGGTTCTCAGAACCAAGGGTCTTCACAGACGTCGAGAGAAGGCTTTGACCTAAATGCACAATCTAAAAGGTCATTGTCTACCTCCCCAGATGGAACATATCTGGATCCTGCGGGTAAAGGGTCTGACGTAGGTGCAGATCGGCAACTCGTTGACAGTGAATCAATTACTATTGAGGAGTCAACTGAGGTGAAGTCTTTACAGACTCACGGGGAAGATTCGGGATCTCTGCTGTTAAAAGAGCCTGTTTCTAACCCCCTAGAGATTCAAACTCTAGATCCTTCAAAGGATATATCATCTAAGGATGATCAGCAACTTGGTTTATCCAAGGACGGGGACTTGCGAAGCCCCATTGCACCACCGGTGACCTCCTTAAGGATGGCTACGGTGATCTCTTCTGCAGGTACAATCAGCACAAAGGATTTGAGTGAAACAAAAACACTTACACCTGGCCTGAGTGGGAAAGGAAAAATGATTCAAACACCGACAGAAACGTTGAGTGTACACCCAGAGCCAAATGTGAGGAGTGACACCCTAACCCTACCTAATATTAATGATCTGCTGCTACCAACAGAAAGAGAGCTACAAGTTCAATCTTCCCTCAAAGAGATGACAGTTCGGGACAAAGAAGGAAATCCACTTTTCAAGGTTCCACTGTGACCTTCCTTTGACCAAGGGATCTCCTCCAGTCAAGACAATGTTTCTTTAAAGTCTATTCAAGAGAAAGTTGACTTGGCTGCAGCTGATTCCAGAAGAACATTCAGGGTCATTGGCAGTGCATCTGGCACTATAACAGGTACGAAGCAGGCAGTGGACTCCTTAAAGAAGGAAGCTATGGAAGAACTAGTCGAGCTGAGGATGGACGTCAGGGAGCTTAAAGATGGATTCATGAATGAAGTAACTGCACTGTCTCAAGGACATGAAGCTTTGAAAGAAGACGTTCTGGTTATCCGGGATGGTCAAGCGCGGGTAAAAGATGCAATGGATTCCCTTTCACGAGTGGAGTCTAAGCTAAACAAGAGGCTGAATCACATGGAAAAGACTACCAACTCAAGATTGGAGAACATTGACCTGTCGCTAGCTTCTATAAATGAGTTTAATAAGCAGCTTATGGATTTCTTGGAGAATCAAGGTGACGGAGTACAGTCTATATGGAGTATGCTAAAGAACCAACAATCTGGACAACCTGGTTCTTCATATCAGCAACCTGATCCTTCTAATTTCTTTTATGCTGAGGATGCTTTTATCGAGGATTCCTCAACTAAGGGGGAGAAAGTTGGAGAGGGGGTGAAGGATAAATGGGGAGTTTGGGAGACTGTTGAGGCTATTCCAATCAGACAGTACTGGATTGAGGAGCTTGTAGAGGAAGCCAAGGAAAGTGAAGAGGAATTTGAGGTCATGCATGAGCAACCTATTCAAGAGGAGCATGAGCCATATTATCCAGAGCCAATAGAACATCCTATCTTGGATGATGATATGGAAGAAGCAAATTCTCTATCACAGGAAGAAGAAGCTGCCTTGGAAGCAATAAGAGCTCAGAGAGCTGCAATAGATGCCAGGCAAGCTGAGAAGGAGAAACAGCAAGCAATTCTGAGAAGTGAAAAGCTAAAGAGAATGAAGGTGTATAATGAAGTGAGGAAGAAGAAGATGATAGATCTGGCAAAGAAAGATGGTACTGAATGGGAAATGGCTTACAAAACCTTTTGTGGAGTTGAAGACGGATTACAAGTCAACGACAATGCGGAGGTGGAAGTCATTATTCAGGACATCAGAAGTGCTAATCTTGAAGATCAGACTTACTTTAAAGCACTGAGAAGCTCTATAATCTGTCTGAATGCTGGGGTTAAAGCAAATGGTTCCTGGAGCTTATTAATCAGTTTTCTGGAGAAAGGTACATTTGTGATTTCTACTAAGTTTTTAGAACAGAGGACATATACAGAATTGCAGGCTATACTCATCAAGATCCAAAGAACCACAAGGCTAAATGAACTGCTCCGTGAGCATGTTAAGGAGATCGTGATGAAAGTCAGTCCAGAGATTACTGAAGATCCTCCAATGGTTAGATTCATGACGAATGACTTGTTCAGAATCTGCTATTTGGCTGAGGACAAACTGAGGGACTACCCAAGCAACTATCTAATCTCAGTTGAGAAGTATCTTAGATCCACTGGATTCTCATCAACGGAGAAGGACAAAGCAGCAGACACTCTTAGAAGATTTCTAATGGAGAATGTTCCTTACTATAGGAAAAGAGTGGAAAGAGGATTAGAAGTGCATACCAGACTGCCAAACATGCCAAAGCTGAACAAGAAAGATGTTAACATTGCATGGTTATGTGCTGGAGTGGGTCAAGAGGTTGAATATATTGGAAGACACATCCAAGGAGCAATCCTTAAACCTGGAGAACCACTGCACTATCTATCAGTGATTGATTATCAAGCTGCTAACTCCGATCCAATGATTGAAGAAGGTGAGATTGGAATGGACTGAATGTTGAAGCAAAGAACAAGAGAACTATCAGCTCAGACTAGAGGAGCAACTTCATTGTATAAAGTTTAATTGTTTTTTGATTTATGAAATCTGGAAATGTATATATATCTGATCCAGAATGCATTGATATTATTACGCTGTCTTACTTTAAGTAGTTTAATGTTTCCTTAGTTAGTTGAGTTATCCTCGAAGTATTTGCTTGTCGAACTCTATCCAATCAAATAGGGGGAGATTGTAAAGCATAATGTAACATAAAATGTAAAAGAGATAACTACAACTCAACAAAGGACAAGACAGACAATAGTATTAATAGAAGCACAGGAATCCAGAATCAGAGAAGAAAAGGTAAACTCAAAAAATCAAAATACGTTATGTATTCTTGAAGTCCGTAAACAGGTCACGGAAAGAAGTTCATGAAAATGTTCAAGCCTCAGTGACAGCAATAGAAACAAGACTTTGAAGACGACAAAAGTATGTGAATGATTTAGGGTTCAGTACCACGGGATTCCAGTGATGAAGCAACCAGAACGACAAGGGACGTATCAGCAGCATTATAATTGAAGTCATAAAATAAGAATTGATCAAGTGTTATTTATCTGTGAACCAAACCAGTTGCACTAGGTGACGGCACTGAAAAGATCAAGTTATTTTATCGTCTCCGAAGAAATTGATACTGTCTATTACTTAAACACCCGGGAGCTCAGGAGTTATTACTAAAGGACAAATGACAAGTAAATCAATTCGATAGTTTTTCTCTTAAGAAAACTATCGAATGAGAGTTTAAGGTGATTGAATTAAAAACAAATAAATCAATTTAGCATTCGATAGTTTTGTTTTAAAAACTATCGACTGGTAAAATGATTTGTTTCATTCGATGGTTTCTTAAACCATTCGATGGTTTTTTAATTGGGAGCAGGTGGAAAGTAATACTTGTTTTTCAAGTTGAAGAAGATCCAACGGCCAGGATTGTTTCTACAAGTTTGGTTCGATGGTTTTTCAAATCAAAGTCTGCAGTTAATACAGAGTGAAGAATGTGTCTTCTTCAGTTAAGGATTCTAACACAGAGACATTACTGAGAGAGAGAAGAGCCGGAGAAAATTATCAGAGAAATTAATAGTGCTCAGAACTTGATCATTGTTTTGTATTTGTGTAACCTTAAACTCATTGACGCTAATCTACGGATTAGAAATTGTAGCACCCCTCGAGGTTTATATTTATAAAAAGATATATTCCCCGAAACTTGATTTGGTTTGGTGTGTTTGATTTCGTTATAGAACTGAAAGATTAATCCGCGAATGAAATTAAATTATTTGTGAGTATCGTATTCAACCCCCCCCCCCCCCCCCTTCTACGATACTTTGGACCTAACACAGAGCATACCTCTGTGTGAGTAGCCATAGACTCATCAAGAATCACAGTTGGTTGATCAGCTGCAGCCACATCCTCTGTTTCTTCAACACTATCAAACTCTTCAAGAGTTGCAGAAAGATGTGCTTCAATATTCTCCTCTATTTCCATTTCCAATGGATCAATGAAGTTGGGCTCAGGCTGTTCATCATTCAAGTCAGCCATCTCATCAGCATTTGCTCTGGCTTCATCAGGCACAGTAGCATCCTTAGTAGCATCTTGAGAGACAATCTCTGGAGTTTCAGCAGGTGTGGATTCTTGAACCACTTCATCAAATAAGTAATCAGCTACCAGCTTCCTCCTTTTAGTCTGTAAAAGCTCATTTGCATCAGAGTGTGGTCTATTTGCCCTCTTCTTTGTTCTGGAAGTACCAACAGACTTTGGTAACTCAGCATCAGTAGATGGTTTAGCAGCCTTGACAGCTTTAAAAGCCCTATGCTTAGTTCTACCTCCAGATTTTGGTCTTTGGGGTGTAGATTGAGGAAGATCAGCGTTTAATGGTTGAGGTGGTGATTGAGGTTGTGGTTGAGGTGGATTGTTTAAAAATTGTTGGACTCTATCAGGAAATAATAAGGCACCAACATTCCCCTTCTTAACATCCTTATTTGTCAGATCAGAAAATATTCTCTTATGCAATTTAAAAGAGGGAATCACATCATCCTCAGCAATTTCAACCCCATTAAAACACACAGAAAATATCAATTGACAAAAGCGAGCAAAGTATACTACACTTCTATTTTCTGTCATCTTCTCTCCTATATTATGCAGTACTAGTCTAGCAAAATCATAATTATTACCATAGAGAAGAGAATACCCGATTTGCAGACTATCAATTGGAATAGCATCCCAATTAGTACACTTCTTGCCGAACGCTCTAGTAATGCAGTCAAAGAAAAACTCCATTCTTTCCTCAAAAGCGGTCGCTTCACTTGACCTATCCTTGCCAGTGACCCACTGTAACCAATTTCCCTCATCATTCTTTGTAGTTCAGCATCACTAACAGAGATTGTGTAAGCATTAAACTCTTCAAAACCCAGAGCATCACGAACAGTGTCTGGGGTAACCACAAACTCTTGTTCTTGAAACTCAAAAATAATCGAAGGAGTCCCATACTCTCCTCCATCATCATAGACGCCTGTCTCCCAGAAACCCTTGATTTGCGAACCATAAAGTTTCGCAGGTTCAACGAAAGCTTGCCCAATAGCAGACTGGGCAAGAAAGTTTTGGATCAAATGAAACGCCTCCGGTGCGTTTTCATTACTCAGTGGTGCTGCATAGTTGTTAGGAACAAACTCTAATCCAACAGAGTGAAAGACAGTGGTTACCATTAGAAACAGATTTGAAAATAATCAGCGAATAGGCTTTGAAAGGTGTTTGAAAAATCAGAGAATGATCTGCAGAAAAGTGTTTGTGAAAATGTGTGTGTGACAATAGCTGTGAATGGAGTAAGTCTGTAAAGAATATGAACGTTGTGTGTATAATGATTAAGTAAGAAATACAAAAATTAAAACTGAAGAGTTTTAATCATTAAGACACACAGCTGGCTTACTCGTGAAGTGTGTGAGTGGGACAGGTGTCACACATGCAGTTACTACCAGCAGTAACGTGGTAGTTTCCAACACGCATGCGCAGTAAAAACAGGCAATAATTACTGTTATTTTCTAGACACATTTCATCCTTTTCAAAACTCAAACAAACCGTTGTCAATCATACTCTCTATTTTCAAAAATAATGTTCCTCAAAAATGTGAAATGTCTGAAACACATTTATTTATTTTAATCAATCAAAGATTAAAAATAAATTACCTCGGCGTAGAGTACACAGTTCACCAGTGTTTATCAATTCTCCAACATCATTAATAAACTCTTTTCTCAAAGTGCACAGTTGTGAGTATTTGTGTGTGGATAGCAGAGTTTACTGAATGTAAATATTTAGAGCATCTCAAAGTGCATAAGATCCACAAATTAAGTCAGTAAAAACTGGTTGCCCAAACTCTCATATGTAAAACAAAGTCTGATGTCATCTAAACTCTGTACCAATGTATTTATTTTCCTTTTTTTTTGTATAAGTATCTATACATATATTGTTTTCACCCCCTGTCTAATTTCTTTTTTTTTTCTTTTCCAGTAAATAGAGGTTGGCACTAGTCACCAAAAATTTAGAAATTTTAGCCCTAACTTAACAGTAAGTTCCTGGATCGTCCTAAACAATTAACTAGTCACCAAAAGTTTAAATTTTAGCCCTTACAAACAGAGTAAGTTCCTGGTTCTTCCTAGCCTCTTGGCTAGTCACCAAAAATTTAAACTTCAGCCCTTCCTGAACAGCAAGTTCCTGGGTCTTCCTAGATAATTGAGTAGTCACCAAAAATTTCAAATTTTAGCCCTTATTGACACAATAAGTTCCTGGGTCTTCCTAGGCACAACATGATCTCAAAGGAATTTGTACATGTTTATACATCTTTTGCTTGGGGGTGAAGTAACAGCAACTATTTATAAGAGTTTAGACTGACATCATTTAACACATATAATTTATGAGAGAAAGTGCAAACAGCTAATACAGACTCATTGTATATGACCAATAAACTAAGAGATGCTATAAATATAGAGACGGTATCATGCTGTGTAAAGTATCTGCACACATTTGAGATCAGATCATATATAACTCAGAAGGATTCATGATTACTTACTGAGAATCATGCTTCATACTATTTTCTTCATCGGTGTTTATGTTTCAGACAATACCACAATCAGAGTTTAACATCAGAGTTTAACCAACAGAGTATGCTAACAGAGTTTAACAACATGAGTTGCATGACAGTTAACATATGCATAGAAACATGAGCAACATATCACAGAAGAGTAAATTTTGAGTCTAACCAGTATCTCTAATCGAAACCAGAGATCATTCCTAGTTCATTTACCAGTCTTGTAAATGTAGCTTCACTCAAAGGCTTGGTGAAGATATCTGCAACCTGTTGATCTGTAGACACAAAGTGAAGCTCAATATTTCCTTCCTCCACATGTTCCCTGATAAAGTGATACCTTATGCTGATGTGCTTGGTCATGGAGTGTTGTACTGGATTTCCTGTCATAGCAATAACACTTTGATTATCACAGAAAATAGGTATTTTAGAGTACCTTAACCCATAATCCAGCAGTTGATTCTTCATCCACAGAATCTGTGCACAACAGCTACCAGCATCAATATACTTTGCTTCTGCAGTGGATGTGGAAATTGATTTCTGTTTCTTGCTGTACCAAGAAACTAGTCTGTCACCTAGAAATTGACAGCTTCCACTGGTGCTCTTTCTGTCAATCTTACAACCTGCAAAGTCTGCATCAGAGTAACCAATAAGCTTAAACTCTGATTCTCTAGGATACCACAAACCCAAGGTTATGGTTCCTTTGAGATATTTGAAAATCCTCTTCACAGCTGTTAGATGAGGTTCTCTGGGATCTGCTTGAAATCTTGCACAAAGACAGGTTGCATACATGATGTCTGGTCTACTTGCAGTCAGATAAAGAAGAGACCCTATCATGCCTCTGTAGTTTGTCATATCTACTGAAGCTCCTGAGTCTTTGTCTAGCTTGGTTGCAGTTGCCATAGGAGTTGTTGCAGATGAACTATCAAGCATACCAAATTTCTTGAGAAGATTTCTGGTATATTTTGCTTGATTGATAAAAATCCCATCATCTGTTTGCTTTACCTGCAAGCCTAGAAAATAACTAAGCTCTCCCATCATGCTCATTTGGTACCTGGACTGCATAAGCTTGGCAAACTTCTTACAGAGTTTATCATTAGTAGACCCAAAGATTATATCATCCACATAGATTTGAACTAAAAGCAAATCATTACCAGAATTGAAATAGAACAAGGTTTTATCAATTTTACCTCTAGTGAACCCAATTTCTAAAAGAAATTGAGCCAGAGTTTCATACCATGCTCTAGGTGCGTGCTTTAGTCCATAAAGTGCTTTGTCAAGCATGTAGACATAATCTGGGTGTTTGGGATCCACAAACCCTGGTGGTTGTTCAACAAACACTTCTTCTTCAAGTTTCCCATTGAGAAAAGCACTCTTCACATCTATCTGAAAGACTTTAAACTTCTTGTGAGCAGCATATGCTAGAAAAATCCTTATGGCTTCCAACCTTGCAACTGGAGCAAAGGTTTCATCATAGTCAATTCCTTCCTGCTATGAATATCCTTTTGCCACAAGTCTAGCCTTGTTCCTTGTAATTACTCCCTCACTGTCAGTCTTGTTTCTGAAAACCCATTTTGTACCAACAACAGATCTGTTTTTGGGTCTTGGTACAAGTGTCCAGACTTCATTTCTCTCAAACTCATTCAACTCCTCCTGCATTGCTGTTATCCAGTTAGCATCTTGAAGAGCTTCATCTACTTTCTTAGGCTCTGTTTGAAACAGGAATGCATGAAACAGACATTCATTTGTTGTAGCACTTCTTGTTTTCACACTGGCATCTGGATCTCCAATAATCAGATCAGGTGTATGAGCCTGTGTCCACTTTCTTGCTGTAGGTAAGTGGCTTCTTTCATCATTATTGGATCCTCCCCCTTGATCCATGCTCTCCTGATTTTCTTGTTGACAATCTGTATTATCTGAGGCTCACCCTGAATTGGACTGCTCAGTGTTTGACCTTTTAGAGTTTGAGCCAGAGTTTGTGTCAGATTCTTCAGCTGACTTACTTTCAGAATGTGAGTCATCATGTTGAGGTGTTCCCAAAGTATCTTCTTGCTCCCCCTCGACTGGTTCTCTATTCTGTTCTGTCAGAGAAACTTCCTCAGTGTTTACCAGTAGAGGTTCAGAGTATGCTTCAACAGAGTTTGTTGGATAGGCTCCATCAGAGTTTACGTCATCGGAGTTTAGATCTTCATTTTCAAAGCGTAGTTGATCATGATTTTCTTCATCTTCAAGTCCAGTTATTTTCTTGTCATCAAATGACACATGTATAGATTCCATGATCACTTTAGTTATCAGATTATAGACTCTGAATGCTTTAGTCGACAGTGGATATCCAACAAAAATTCCTTCATCACCTTTTAATTCAAACTTGGTCAACTGTTCAGGATGAGTTTTCAACACAAAGCATTTGCACCCGAAAATATGAAAATATTTCAGGTTTGGTTTCTTTTTCTTCACCATCTCATATGGTGTTTTCCCATGCCTGTTGATCAGTGTAGCATTTTGAGTAAAACAAGCAGTTTGAACAGCTTCTGCCCAGAAATAAGTTGGCAATTTTGCTTCAACAAGCATTGTTCTGGCAGCTTCGATTAAAGTTCTGTTCTTTCTTTCAACTACACCATTCTGCTGTGGAGTCCCTGGTGCAGAAAATTCTTGCTTCACTCCTCTTTCCTTGCAAAATTCTTCCATTATTGCATTTCTGAATTCAGTACCATTATCACTCCTGATAATTTTCACTTTATACTGTGATCCTTTGTCCAGTAGCTTTACATGTTCCATCAGAGTTAAGGCAGTTTCATCCTTTTTTGCTAGAAAGTACACCCAGGTGTATCTAGTGTACTCATCAACAATGACTAAATCATATTTATTTCTGCCAAGAGACATTACATTCACTGGACCAAATAGATCAACATGAAGAAGATGATAAGGATCCACAACTGAAGATTCAGACTTACTCTTGAAAGATGACTTCCTTTGCTTGGCATTTTTGACAAGAATCACAAAGACCATCTAAGCTGAGTATAGATTTTGGAAGTCCCCTTACAAGATCTTTTCGAATCAACTCATTGATGTTGTTCAGATTTAGATGAGAAAGCTTCTTAAGCCATTTCCAGCTCTCTTCACTAGACATCTTTGCAGACAGACACACAGCTTTTCCTTCAGAGTTTGTTACCAAACTTGCTTCATAGATATTATTACGTCTGTGTCCAACTAAAACAACTTTCCCTGTAGATTTGCTAACAACCTCACAGTATTCAGGTTGAAAATCTACATGATAACCTCTGTCACAGATTTGACTCACATATAGCAGATCATGCTTGAGTCCTGGGACAAGAGCTACATTTGTGATGATGACACTTCCAAGATTGATATTGCCATATCCCAGAGTACGTCCTATGTTTCCATCTCCATAGGAAACTTTTGGGCCAGCCTTCTCCTCATAATCTGATAGCAGGGCTTTATTTCCAGTCATGTGCCCTGAACATCCGCTGTCCAAGACTAGGGTGCTCTCCCTTATGCCCTGCAATCACAAACAATTACCGAGAGTTAGTTTTAAGGATCCAGACTTGCTTGGATCCTTTGGCTTTCTTAACATTGTTAGCTTTTGAAGCGGAAATCTTATCAACAGAGTTTAAGCTAACAGTATCAGAGTTTACACTTGCAGAATCAACTTAAACCCATTTCAAATTGGGCTTCAACTCATAATAGTTGTGATAAATAGCATGATAATTCTTGCAAGTATAAATAGAATGCCAAGTACTCCCACAGTGAGTGCATAAAGTCTATGGTCTAACCCTAACATAATCATTTTTTACTCCAGACTTGGAGGGTAAAGAATTAATGTCTTTGTTCTTCCTGCAGAAACTTGCAAGATGGTTAGTACTACCACAATTATGACATGTTTTTCTAGGAGCATCAGTAGTAGGCAAATGATTATTACTTTTATTAATGCCTACTTTTCCATTTCTGTTCTTCCTGGACACTTTCTGTTTCTCGACAGACTTTACCTCTTTGAGCTTATACTTGAATTGTTTCTCTGTCATTAAACCAACATTAACCTGTTTAATGCAAGTTTTTACTGGTTCTTCCTTAACAGTTTCTGTCTCAACTACAGAGTTTAGCTTACTGGTTTCATGAACAAATTTCATAGGTGGAAGATGTGTTCTAACTTTAACTTTATCTTTAAACCTAAGTTCATCTTCCTCACAGTAACCTAACCCAACGGTATCTGTTTGAAACACTTGTTGTGTGTCTTTTCCAGAGTTTGTCCAGGTTTTAATTATCTTCCTCTCTTTTTCCAATTCAGATTCTAGTTCCTTAAATCTCTTAAGCAACTCCTGTTCAACATAAACAGCATCATCTCTTTCCTTTTGAACTTGTTGCATGTTAACAAGTTCTTCTTCAAGAAATTTATTTCTCTCTCTAAGCTTTAGATTCTTAGATTTAATTCTCTCATTTTCTAAAGTCTGATCTCTGTAACTAACATGTATGCTTTTAAGATAAATTCTCAATTCAGATATATTATCAGTATCAGTATCATAAGCATAAGTTGTTAGGGGTACCTTGTTTTCAGATGATTTAGATTCATATTTAACAGTTGCCATGAGATCATAGTTGACTCCCTCATCTGAGTCTGAAGTGTCTGCCCAGTCTCTCCCTTTAGTGATGAGTGCTTTTTCAGATTTTCCTTTCTTGCACTCTGGAGCATAGTGACCCATCTCTTTACACTTGTAGCACTGGATCTCAGACTTATCTTTCTTCCCAGATTTGGTATCCCTTCCTTCAGACTTTCTGAAACTCTTCCTTTCAGAGTTTGAATCTTTCCTAGAGAATCTCTTTCCTTTCTTGAAGTTCTTGAAACCCATCTTCTTGAAGGTCTTCACCATCAAAGCAGCCATTTGCATCATCTGTTCTTCATCATCCTCGGATTCAGATGATTCAACAGTGTTTGAGTCATCATCAGTGTTTGATGACTCACTTTCAGAGTTTATGACCAAAGCCTTTCCCTTAGCTTTCTTCTTTGATGTCTCTTTCTTAAGAAGCTTTTCTTCAACTTCAAGAGCAACAGATTTTGTCTTCTTACCAGATCTTCTGTTTCTTTGTTCTATCTCAAGTTCATGAGTTTTAAGCAACCCATAGATTTCATCAAGTTCTGTATCTGCAAGCTCATAATTATCTCTTATTTTTGTTGTCTTTAAATCCCATCTTTCAGGTAGAGATAGAAGGAACTTGAGATTAGACTCTTCAGGATCATATTCTTTATCAACCAGAGATAAATCATTCAACAGTTTACAGAATCTGTCATATGTCTCAGTCAAAGTTTCATCAGGTCTCGAGTCAAAGTGTTCATACTCATGTGTAAGTATAGTCTTCCTGTTCTTCTTTATAGCACTTGTTCCTTGACATCTGACTTCTAAAGCATCCCAAATTTCTTTGGCAGTTTTGCAACCAATAACTCTGTTAGACATGACATTATCTAAGGCACTATGGAGAAGATGTCTAACTTTTGCATCCTTTGCAATTGATGAGATGTCTTCAGGAGTCAAATCTTTCTTTTCCTTTGGAATAGTCGTTTGTTTTTCACCAGAAACAACAGTAGACAGTTTAGTCGGCTTATGAGGACCATTATAGATTATATCAAGGTATTCTGGATCTGTGGCTTCCAGAAACATGGTCATCTTTACCTTCCATATTGGATATTCTACTGGTCTGAGAATTGGAACCCTAATCGTCTCATATCAACTCACAGAAGTTGGTTGAACCTTTTCGGAATTAGAACCTGCTTGGATATTTTCAGCCATGATTATACTTGTGTTTGTATCAAAAGAAAACTGTATATATTAAACAGCCTAGGCTCTGATACCAATTGTTAGGCCGAATACACAATATATAATCAAATATATGTATGAGAATAACAATAAGAACACTGTTTATGAATAATAAACTGTATGGAATTAATAACTCCTCTCTCGGTGATGTAAAATATCACAGAGAGCTGCTAGGTCACAAGAATAATATTTAACGTATTCGCATCCCTTTTAGGGTTAACCTATCTGTGTTTATATAGTACACAACTACATACAATCTTTAATTGATATTCTTATAAATCAGCTATACAATTAATATCAATTAAGAATTGCTTATGTCTTCTGTTCCGGTTCCTTAGCCATCACGATATCTCTTTGCTTCTTTCCTTCTTCAAAGTATATCGCTTCTAGAATCTTCATTGAATATAACACCGACAGCTAAGCAAACTCTGACTGTCAGAGTTTAACAAACTCTGACCAGTCTTCCAGCTAAACTCTGATATTCACCTGAAACTTTAAACACTGATAAACAAACATCAGCAATTATATCTAACACCTTTACTTATTTATTTTAAAACGTATTTAAATACTTTTAATTATTAAATTTTAAAATCTCATTTTTCCAAAAATATCACGGGCATTTACCTTTTTAAACTAAATATATGTTACATTTTTTTATTTTTTTCTTACTAAAACCCCTCATTTTCCAAAAATATAACGGGCAAACCCAGACTTATTTATTTTAAAATTTGTTTTAAAGTTTTTAATTAATTAAAAGTGTTTAGCTATTTTAACATGCCTACTTATTTTTTGCACAATTACAATTAATAAAATATTAAAAACAAAAATAATAAAATAACAATTAACAATCCGTGCATCGCACGGGTTTTAAGCTAGTATATATTAAAGACGAAACATTGAAAGTTTTGTAGTCTGGTCATAAAAGTTTTTGTAGTCTGGTCACTTCATTCATAGCCGTTAGATATTTTTGATCAAATCATTGAGAATCGTTAGATAAAATATTAAATTTAGTATATAAAATATCTTTTCTATTTTTTCTAACTAAAACATCTCATTTTCCAAAAATATCACAGGCAGTTTCATTTAATAAAATAATATAATAAAGTTATAATTGCTAATAAATAACTCATTACCATTTTTAGCCAAAGTGTATATTCTTTTTTATATTTTCTAACTAAAATTTCTATTTTTCTATTTTTCCTAAATAAAACCTCTAATTTTTCAAAAATATCACGAATAGTTCTATTTAATAAAATAAAATAATAATATTATAATTATTAATGACTAACCGATTAGTTTTTTTTTCCAAAACATATATTCGTTTTTATATTTTCTAACTAATATTTCTCTTAACTAAAATCTCAAAAATATCACGGGCTATTCCATTTAGTAGCATAAAATACTAATATTTTGAATATATCTCTCTATCTATACTATATTATCAAATATGAAACATTGAAAGTTTTGGTACCTGTTTTTTGATACGATATTTGCCTTGTTTAATTGTTTATTTACTTATTATAATCAGTTACCCTTTTAATTAAATTATATTACCATTTTTTTCTAAAAAAATCACGGGCAATTTCCTTTTCAGCTAAAACATGTTACTTTTTCTATTTTCTTTGCTAAAATCCTTCATTTTTCAAATATATCACGAGAAAACCCTTACATATTTACTTTAAAATCTATTTTAATTTTTTTAATTGTCAATTAACTTTTTCAACTAAAACATGTCACCTTTTCTATTTTTCTTACTAAACCCCCTTTTTTTCAAAAATATCACAGGCAAATCGTTACTTGTATATTTTAAAATTCAACGAAAACATGTTACTTTCTATTTTTATTACTAAAACCCCTCTTTTTCCAAAATATCACGGACAAACTGTTACTTATTTATTTTAAAATTCATTTTAATACTTTTAATTATTTTAAAATGTTTAACACACCTACTTATTTTTTTAATAAATGCAATTAATAAAATATAAAATATAAATAATAAAATAACAATTATTAAAAACAACCCGTGCATCATACAGGTTTTAAGCTATATCATTAAAGACGAAACATTAAAAGTTTGGTAATCGGATAGACGGACGGTCGGTACTTAGTGATTTTACTTAATTATCCTTACTTATTTTTTTTAAAAATAAATCACTAAATAATAACATTATTTATAACCAATTACCTTTTCAGCTAAAATACATTACCTTTTTTTATTTTTTTTCTTACAAAAGCCTTTATTTTTCTAAAATAAACACGGGCGATTATCTTTTTTAACAAAAACATGCTACTCTTTCTATTTTTCCTTACTAAAACCTCTCATTTTCCAAAAATATCGCGGGCAAACACTTACTTATTTATTTTAAAATCTATTTTAATACTTTTAATTATGTTACTTTTTCTATTTTTTTCATTTTCTAAAAAAATTATTATTAAATAATAACATTTTTATAACCAACTAACTTTTTAGCTAAAATACATTATCTTTTCAAACAAAATCTTCTCTTTTTCTAAAAAATTCACGGGCAATTACCTTTTTCAACTAAAACATGTTACTCTTTCTGATTTTTCTTTACTAAATCCCTCATTTTCCAAAAATATTCCGGACAAATCCTTACTTATTTATTGTGAAGCCTATTTAAATACTTTTAATTACGGACACTTACCTTTTCAGCTAAAACATGTTACTTTTTCTATTTTTGCTTACTACCCCTCCTTTTCCAAAAATATCACGGGCAAACAGTTATTAATTTATTTTAAAATCTATTTTAATACTTTTAATTATTTAAAAAAGTTTAACACGTCTACTTTTTTTTTAGCAAATGCAGATTAATAGAATATTAAAACATAAATAATAAAAAAATAATTATTAATAATAATCAGTGCATCGCACGGGTTTTAAGCTAGTATATATATATATATATATATAATTTACAATGTTAAAATACTTCAAATTCTAACGTGTCAAATTTAAAGTATTTTGTACACCTAATTTTTTAACTTGATTATTTCTTCTAATATGGTTACATTTGCAAACTACATGTTACAAACATGATATAGATAAAAAAAACATTCGTTTGTTACTTTTAAAAATGTTAAAAAAAAGTTAAAAACATTCGGTTATATATATTTTCGACCCAAATGTCCTTAAATTCACATTATTTATTTAAAAAATTGTCGAGTATATTAATTTATGGTGAAATTTGTACAATAGACGATGTAATTTGTAATTTAGTATGATATAAAGTCAGGCCATTATATATAATGCAAATAAATATAATTTACATTACTAAAATAGTCATATTTTTTACTAGTCAAATTTATAATATTTTGTGTAGTTGGTTATATTTCTCCGATATTATCTTTTAGTATGGTTAGATTTGCAAATTTTTTACTAAAAACATATATGTAAAACACTTGTGTAGATCGATTTCCTATCTTGCCATATAAATCACAAGAAGAAATCAAAAAACAACTGATATAACATCTTGGGTATTCGCACTTATAGATAATAAATTTTAAAATTTTATCAAAATGAGTCTTGAGTGTAGTTTGAGATTGTCAATTCTAATGCGAAGGTTATGGGTCAACTCCCTACACCTACTTTAAAAAAAATAACATTATAACGACAGATTACGTAAAATTGTTGAGTATACAAATTTATAGAGAAATTGTTATGGTAGACGATGCAACTTGTAACCTAATCAGACATAAAATCCAAGTCATTATACATTTTATGCAAATAAATAGATTTATAATATTAAAATAGTCTAGTGTTTTAGGGGTCAAATTCATAATATCTTATGTAGCTGATTATTTTTGCTCGATCTTTTCTTTTAGCATGGTTATACTTGTAAAAGAATAATTAAAAACATGTATTTAAGACATTTGTGTAGATCAAATTTCTACTTGAGTAGAATTACAATAGGAGAAAAAACCAATTAACAGAATATAATGGCTGGACACTTGCGTTTATAGATTAAGAATTTTAATTTTTTTTATCAAACTAAGATTGTGGCATAGTGGTTGAGATTGTTTCTTGTAAGTAAAAGGTAATGGGTTCAATTCTCCACACCTACTTTCACTTTTTTTTTTATTATTAATAGAATTATAATGGCATTTTTGTAATTATAGGATGAATAAGGGTATAACGGAAATTTTACAGGCAATTTTTTGGCACTTTTGGCCCTTGTGTTGCCATTTAATATATAGTAATAGAAGTAATAGACGAGGCCACTATGAGAGAGGGGCCTCGGGAATGTGCTTCTATAGGCACTTTAAGTTTATCTACCTTTGCAATGACGTCTTAAAGTAGGATTATTTACTCGAGGATCGTTACTTGCTGACATAAAAGATTAACGTTTGATTTTTAAGATTGTATGGGGATGTTAGAGCATCTGCTGATGAGGACCATTTTAATTTTATCAGTTTTATTTTATATTATTTTTTATTAGAATTGTTACACATACTACTACTCATGCTGACTCATCTGAACAGCTGGATTCTACAGCTGCAGAATGTGTAAGTGGATCAGTTAGTTAGTGTTAGGTCCTGATATGTTTGTAGAAGGGGAGTTGAATACAAACTTTACCGTTTTATCGAATTTGTTCGGTTTGTGATTTAATAATTTCCAGAACAAATAAGTGCGGAATGAAATGAAACAAAATTCAAGTTAAATGTAATTTATATTAAACTTGAAGGGTGTTGCAAATACAGTACATATTACAAGGTTTGAATCTCAAACTAATTACAACAAATCTAGAATAAATTCGACATGAATTTATCTATTTTTGCAATAAAAAGATCGAATGTTAAAAAGCAGTTCGAGATAATTTCTAGGAATAATGATCCGCTAGATAGTCTTTGATCAACAAGTAAACAAATTCTAGTGGCTTGAATGTTATAATAAGAGCTAGAATTGAATACACTATGAGAAATTAAAGCTCGGCTCCGTTGGTTGTTAATGGCAGAGAGAGAAGTTGTATTTGATATTTTTGTCTTCTGTCTACATTTTTTTTAGAAAATGTACGCCTTAAACCCACTTTTCTAAACAACCAAAAGTCAACTGTCTTTGTTAATCACGTGTACGCCATTTCTTTTTTGAGCTACCAGTACTATCGGTAGTACTTAGCCAAAGCCTTGGCAGTACTATCGGTAATACTGACCATTGCCTTAGCAGTACTATCTATGGATAGTATTTCTAGATCATTTGATAGTATTACCAGCTGTTAATTAATTCTAAATTAAGTAACTTAATAATGAATTTACATAATAAATTAATTCTAAAAGAATTAATTTAATAAATAAATTAACCAACTAAGAAAAATTAATTAAAAGAGAATTAATTAAAGTCTTTTCTCAAATACAATAATTCTAACTTAATTAATCTTGTTAATTAATTTAATGAATAAATTAATTCTGAATGAATTAATTTATTAAATAAATCAACCAACTGACTTAATTAATTAAGAGAGAATTACTCTGTGAACCACTGAAAATAACGACGAACTTCCACTAAATGACGTTGACACTCGATGTACTGTCTGGTTCATAAGTGACTAACTGCAGTGACTGTTCTTCATCTTTTGACTTTAAGCTGTGGTCCTTTTTCTTTTCCCTTTAACAAACTCTGTAACCTGTACGCTTCTTGTCACACTCCTGAAATCTCTGTCACTTTAAATAGATCCACTTTCTTGAATACTTGACTGAGGCTTGATCAAATAAATGAACTTCTTCCAGTGTAGAATTACTCCAAGTCAGTAGATGACTTTAAATCTTCATTCTCTTGACTGATAAAACCCTCTGAGATTCCTGTGACATATAATCTAATATTTACTTATTACGTTCTTTTTTAAGTTGAGTTGAATCCTCGATGTTTACAAATAGGCTAGTGCATATGCCTTTCAATCTCCCCTATTTGTTTGTTAGAGAATAACAACCAAATACCTAGAGGATCACTCAACTAAAACCAAGAAAAAGATGAGACTCTTTAAGACTGAGTAAATACTAGAAAGTTCTGGATCAAATATGACATTTCCAGATTCCACCAGTAAAGATAAATACAAGACAGATGTTCCTCTAGACTGAACATATGATAACATTGAACCTGTCTTGATTTACCTATTCCTTTACTACCCTGAAACTCCTCCTTTTCCTTTTATATCTTTTTCAGCTCCCTCTTCCTAGCTTCTCCAAACTTCTCCTCCTTAGTTGAGGAATTCTCTACAGATTTAACCTTTTGAGTCTCTGAAGCCAGTAGGAGTTGAGATTGTTGATGGAGTTGATCTTGGGAAGTAAATTTGTGTTCAAGATTTCCTTGAGCAGTCCCAGCTGATTGTTGACAGAGGTGGAAGAAGAAGATCGTTCAACCACTTATGCTTGCAAAAGTTCTTTATCAACCTGGGTTTTGGATAGTTGTTCCTGTAGATCAGCTATGTGAGCTAACTACATTGCAGTGTATGTGTCTGTGTGTGCACTCACTTGAATTTCTCTTGTAAGTGTATCACTCATCTCACATGCATGTGTTTCACTCAGTGTTTGACTCGCATCACTCAACATAGCTGTCTGTTTGCTCCTTTTTTATCAGTACCTCCATTAAAAAACACCCTAGCCTCTTCAAGAGAGGTCAGTGGTGGTGCAATGGGAGTTCAAAAATCCCGACCTTAATCATGTCTATCAATTCATTTGGAATGAAATCTGAATTGCTTCAGTGATAGACTGACCAAGTTGCCTTCCACTTTCTCCAGATAAATCTGCGAGTGGAAAATCTCTTTAAGGGAGCCAGAGATGTCCCCTCTAGGAGGGGAGAAAATGATTCTATTAAATTTGGCAAAGAATCAGATTCTCCCTCTGATGCTTGTGAAGGCACTTCTACCGTAACAATGGTAAGCACTGTAACCAGTTGCAGGTGCTCTGCTTTCACTATGTCCTGAGTTTCATATAATGGTATTGTCTTCTCCCATTCTGAGTAATGAGAGTGTGCTTGACTCAGTACAAAGTGCCATGGCCCTATGGCGAAATGCAATAGATTCATCCTGTTGAGAGAATGTCTCTAGAAACAGTTCATTGGCCATTTCTAAGTCCATATCCTATTGGGAGGATACAAATGGGCTGACAGATGCCTCAGTATATGTTGAATTTCTTTAGAGGAGGCAGAGATGTGGGATCACTCACTGTTTCAATCAAAATATTTCTTTGTTTAATAGTTGATTTTTGATTAGGCTGAGAGGTCAAGAAAGTTGTAGACTCATTGTTTGGCTCTATGACCTGGGATAGAGATTGTGGATCTACAATCCCTTGTTCAGCCTTAACAACCACTTGGGTTCAGCAACAGTAAAAGAAGTGTAGGGCTGAGCAGAACCGAACCAGAACCGAAAAACTGAACCGAATAGTATAATTTCGGTTCGGTTCGGTTCTAATTTTCTGAAAATTCGGTCTTTTCGGTCCGGACCGAATAGACTGAAATAAATATCGGTTCGGTTGAGAGACAAAAAGTAATACCTGTATGGATTTGGCACTGAAGTTCCAGCTAAGCAAGAGCTAGATCAGAAATAATATATACAATATATTTACAAAAACAACTAAGACAAATATAAAATAAAAGATAATAAATAATAAATAATAAAATAATATATACAAATACTATTAGTATAAAACTAAAGAAAGAAAATGAATTAAAATGCAGAAAATATTTACATATAATTATTTACATGAACTATACAAGAATATTTGAATATTTTAAAATAAAAAACAACTAAGACAAATATAAAATAAAAGATAGTAAATAATAAATAATAAAATAATATATACAAATACTATTAGTATAATAAAAAAAAAGTGAAAGTAGGTGTGGAGAATTGAACTCATTACCTTTTACTTACAAGAAACAATCTCAACCACTATGCCACAATCTTAGTTTGATAAAAAAAAATTAAAATTCTTAATCTATAAACGCAAGTGTCCAGCCATTATATTCTGTTAATTGGTTTTTTCTCCTATTGTAATTCTACTCAAGTAGAAATTTGATCTACACAAATGTCTTAAATACATGTTTTTAATTATTCTTTTACAAGTATAACCATGCTAAAAGAAAAGATCGAGCAAAAATAATCAGCTATATAAGATATTATGAATTTGACCCCTAAAACACTAGACTATTTTAATATTATAAATCTATTTATTTCCATAAAATGTATAATGACTTGGATTTTATGTCTGATTAGGTTACAAGTTGCATCGTCTACCATAATAATTTCTCTATAAATTTGTATACTCAACAATTTTACGTAATCTGTCGTTATAATGTTATTTTTTTTAAAGTAGGTGTAGGGAGTTGACCCATAACCTTCGCATTAGAATTGACAATCTCAAACTACACTCAAGACTCATTTTGATAAAATTTTAAAATTTATTATCTATAAGTGTGAATACCCAAGATGTTATATCAGTTGTTTTTTGATTTCTTCTTGTGATTTATATGGCAAGATAGGAAATCGATCTACACAAGTGTTTTACATATATGTTTTTAGTAAAAAATTTGCAAATCTAACCATACTAAAAGATAATATCGGAGAAATATAACCAACTACACAAAATATTATAAATTTGACTAGTAAAAAATATGACTATTTTAGTAATGTAAATTATATTTATTTGAATTATATATAATGGCCTGACTTTATATCGTACTAAAATAGATTCATCCTGTTGAGAGAATGTCTCTAGAAACAGTTCATTGACCATTTCTAAGTCCATATCCTATTGGGAGGATACAAATGGGCTGACAGATGCCTCAGTATATGTTGAATTTCTTTAGAGGAGGCAGAGATGTGGGATCACTCACTGTTTCAATCAAAATACTTCTTTGTTTAATAGTTGATTTTTGATTAGGCTGAGAGGTCAAGAAAGTTGTAGACTCATTGTTTGGCTCTATGACCTGGGATAGAGATTGTGGATCTACAATCCCTTGTTCAGCCTTAACAACCACTTGGGTTCAGCAACAGTAAAAGAAGTGTAGGGCTGAGCAGAACCGAACCAGAACCGAAAAACCGAACCGAATAGTATAATTTCGGTTCGGTTCTAATTTTCTGAAAATTCGGTCTTTTCGGTCCGGACCGAATAGACCGAAATAAATATCGGTTCGGTTGAGAGATAGAAAGTAATACCTGTATGGATTTGGCACTGAAGTTCCAGCTAAGCAAGAGCTAGATCAGAAATAATATATACAATATATTTACAAAAACAACTAAGACAAATATAAAATAAAAGATAATAAATAATAAATAATAAAATAATGTATACAAATACTATTAGTATAAAACTAAAGAAAGAAAATGAATTAAAATGCAGAAAATATTTACATAAAATTATTTACATTAACTATACAAGAATATTTGAATATTTTATTTCAATAAAAATAGATTTCTCTAAAATTTTAACTTGTAAAATATGAGAAAAATATTTTTAGAGAAAATAAGTCATCTTAACTTACTCAAACTAAGAAGCTTAACAATTGGACAAGACATGACAATAATCTACAATCAACGTGCAAAAGAGAAAATGAGATGATAAAATATAATTAAGAACAAACATAAAAAATAAACAGAGTTAATCACTAAAACTATTTAACATACCCAATTTACCAACCAATCTGGTAAATGTGGATTCATCAAGAGATTTAGTGAGAATATCTGTTGTTTGTTCCTCTGTGGGTACAAAGTGTAACTCCACAGTACCATTCATGACATGCTCTCGGATAAAATGATACCTGATGTCAATGTGCTTGGTCCTCGAGTGCTGAACAAGGTTGTTGGAGATTGCTATGGCACTTGTATTGTCACATAGAGTTGGAATTTTATTCAATACAAAGACATAGTCTTGCAATTGATTCTTATCCATAAAATTTGAGCACAACAGCTTCCAGCAGCAATATATTCAGCTTCTGCTGTAGAATTAGAAACTGTTTGTTGTTTCTTGTGTTAGGATTTATGCGTGATAGCTATGAGACAACTTAACTAGATATTTTAAATGCTTAATTTTATTAAGTATGAACATATTGTCATAGCCAGAGTATGTTCTTGTAGCCATTTTGTTTATTGTTAAATAAGATTCTAGTACATCTTGGTAGAAGTTCATTTATTTGTTCAAGCCTCAAGAAGTGCTCAAGATGGACAACAAGAATAAATATTACTGTTATGGCATTGACAGTAAGGTTACAAGAAGACAGCATGTTGCAAGTCACGACAGTATATTCACTCTGACAGCAACATTGGCGGAAGCCCTCAGACAGCAACTTTACCTCAGCCTGACAGCAAGCTTGGAACTCCTGACAACATCTATTGCGGGGACTTCGTACTGTCACCAAAAGCACATTCTTGTGACAGCAAGCTTGAGGATCAGGATACTGTCTTGAAGGGATAATATTTGTATTGGGGATCTACCCAGTCAAACATGTAACAGTTTGGATGTTCAAGAAACAGGCGTGTTGCAGTATCCCAACACTGCATCAGGTCTGCAAGACTACGATCGAAGCTTGAGAGATCACATGACAAAGCTCACCAATTTAAGAGTATGACAAATCAACATCTACTGAATTGTGTTAGCTAAATATAGAATGTATCTAGATTGCTTTTCCCAGTAATAATAAACTTGTTTGTAAAAAAATTTAGGTAATACTCACGGGTAGACAATTTGTAAGAAGTTGCCACATGAAAATGACAGCAGCTTCACAAACCCGTGATGATAGAGATAGGATTAGTTTACTTAGACTATCTCTCAATTCATTCTATGTATCACTCGAGAAATTGAAGCTCAAGAAAACAGACATTTTCTTGAGGTTGTAGCAACCCATTGCAAAATAAATAAAACATTTATTTTGTGAGAAATTCTCTTGTGTCTACTTGTATTTGCAATTCGTAAACTGATAAACTTTAATCTTAGTTTTAAGTTGTTGGAACGTAGATTGAGATTTATCAGTATTGCATTCAACCCCCCCTTCTTCTGCAATAGTCAAGGACCAACAACTGGTATCAGAGCCGACAGATTGTTCTACAAATCTGAGATCATGACAAGTATGCAGAAGTCAAGTAGCATAAAGATTCCAGCGTTTGATAAGGAGAACTACCGAGAAAGGTCAAGGAAAAGCCTATGTGGCTGAGGGAAAATGCTGGGATGATACTGATGATGAAGAGGAAGAGGAGTATGTGAATCTAGCCCTCATGGCTAAGTCTGATGAGTTCTCCTCTAGCTCTCCAAGTCAAGTACCCTCACTTGTTTTACTTGAAATGTCTAAAGAAGAATACAAACAAACTACCGAGGAGTTGAGTGCAGAAATGTTTAATGTTCATACTAGTTTAACTACAGCCAATGAAGAAATTGCTAGGTTAACTAAACTGAATGAAACACTCACTTCTAAGAATGACATGCTTTTGTTAAAGTCCAGTCGATTAGAGTCTCTAGCACATGAGAATGCTAAACTCAAAAATGAATTAGTCTGTGCTAAAGAAATAGAAAAGTTTCCAAGGAATGAAATTAGTGAAAATGAATTCAAGATCAAAGCCTATAGAAACTCGTCTAAGCAACTTCAGGATTATCATGAGAAACACACAGAGGATCAAAAAGTAGGGATAGGTTTTGAATATGGTAGAAGACCTGGTAAGGAAATTGTGAGTCAGGATTGTTCAACTGATGTTTCTGTCAAACCTCATGTCCTTAAGAAGATCAACAAACAAAATTTTAAACTTTCTGAACTTGAGTTTGATGAGGAAGCCATGCTCATCAAACAATAACTTGATGATGAGGATGAGTGTGTTGACAGTACAACAGTTGGAGGAAAAAATACTGTCAAAACCCCCAAGACAGTAACTTTCCCAAACAATCTGACAGAATGTTCTAAAGATGCTGTCAGTAATGGCAAGACAGAAACTTCCAAAGATACTGTCAAGAGAGCTTCAAGGACAGTAACTTCCAAACCTACTGTCAAGACAGAAGGTGTAAAAGGTACTGTCAAGGAAAGCTCGACAGCAACTTCAGAACATCCTGTTGACACAGTTACCTACAAGTCTAAAAACAAGAATGGTAAGTTAGGAAATGGCAATGCTAATGTTGGTAGTGCTCCCAGAAAACTATGCAATAATTGTGGCTCTTCACATCACTTAACTCATGTTTGTAAGAAACCAAAAGAGGTCAAGGACAATGTGACCAAGATAGATGGTAACTTACATAGAACCCCCATTATGCATAGATCTATGGTAGTCTGCAATAACATTGATTGTATGCCTTGTAAAATAACTGCCATGAGTACTTGTTTTAATCTGCCTATTTCATCTACTGAACAATGTCTCTACATGCAAACTGTTGAGACTTCTGAGCCTACTGAAAACAGTAAGAAGGCTACATCCACTAAGAAGAAGACTAAGTCTAATTCTAAAACAAAGTGGGTGAAGAAAGGAGTCCAACAGAAGATTCCTGATGTGATGGTTAAAGTTGAAAATGTTGAATACTCTTGTGATACTGAAATAGCAGGACCCAACAAGGATTGGGTACCATATGCCTCTTAAATACAATTTGTTTTGCAGGGAAAGAATAAGGAGCAAGTCATATGGATCATTGACAGTGGCTGCTCAAGACACATGACTGGTGATAAAGCCCTGCTATCACAATTTGTGGAGAAAGCTAGCCCAATCATAACCTTTGGAGACAACAGCAAAGGTTACACAGTGGGATATGGTTGTTTGGAAATTGGAAATGTTGTCATTAATGATATTGCACTTGTTGATGGATTGAAACACAACTTGCTCAGTGTCAGCCAATTCAGTGACAGAGGATTCAAGGTTGATTTTGACATGATGGTGTGCAATATCTATCACAAGAAGGATGGAAGCCTCTCTTTGAAAGGGGTAAGGAAAGGAAGCCTATTTGTTGCTGATCTGAGCTCAACAAAGAAGGACAAGATTTACTGTTTCTACAGTAAAGCTACTGTTGGTGACAGCATGCTTTGCACAGGAAACTCTCTCACCTAAACTTCAAAACAATGAATATGCTGATAAAGAAGGAACTAGTAAGAGGACTACCTCAACAGGAATTCTGTCAAGAAGGACTGTGTGAGGAATGTCAAATGGGAAAGTTGAAGAGAGCTGTGCACAGGTCAAAACAAGTCAACACCAACACAGAACCACTCAAACTAATTCACATGGATCTCTTTGGACCAGTAAATGTTCCATCATTAGCCAAGAAGAGATATGCATGAGTTATGGTGGATGATTATTCTAGGTATACTTGGGTAAAGTATCTAGAATCAAAAGATGAAGTTGCTCAAGTTATCATTGATCACTTAAGAGTTCTTGACAGAACTCCAAATGCCAAGGTTCAAATTCTGAGAAGTGACAATGGTACCGAGTTCAGAAATGCCACACTTGGTAGTTTCTGCAAAGATGAAGGAATTGTGCAGCAATTTTCTGCTGCAAGGACACCACAACAGAATGGAGTTGTAGAAAGGAAGAACAGAACTCTCATTGAAGCTGCCAGAACTATGCTTCATGATGCAAAGTTACCTACATACTTCTGGGCAGAAGCTATTAACACAGCTTGTTATACACAGAACAGAACCTTGATCAACAAGACTCATGTGAACACTCCTTACTATTTGCTGAATGAAAAGAAACCTACTGTCAAGTATTTTCATGTGTTTGGTAGCAAATGCTTCATGATGAAAGATAACCATGAAAAGAAAGGGAAATTTGACACCAAAGCTTATGAAGGTATTTTCATGGGTTATGCTCTAGAAAGGATTGCTTACAGAGTCTATCTCTTGGAACACAGGATCATAGATGAAAGTGTAAATGTCACATTTGATGAAACCAAGTTTCCTGGACTGCATGAAGATGGTCAAATGCAGATTCTTAGATTTGAGAATCAAGGATACTTGGAGGAAGAAGAAATTGTTGACGAAGAACCCATATTCACTCAAACTATTGATCTTGAAAAAGATGCTGTCATTGAAAATGATACTAATCAAACTCCAGCTCAGTCACAGACTATTTCAGGAAATATTCAAAATGATGGTGACTCTGGAGATGTTGAAGAAAATGGTGGAGAAAATTGCCCTGATGAAGACTCAGTTCCCCAAACTGAGGTTACTGTTTCAGATCAAACAAGAAGCTTGCCTAGAACCACAAGGTGGAACAAGGATCACACAAATGACCTAATTATTGGAGATCCTTCTTCTGGGGTAAGAACCAGGAACAATGTTTTTGCTGACAACATGTTTTCCTGTTTCCTGTCTCAAGTGGAGCCAAAAACTATTGATGAAGCATTGTTGGATTCTGATTGGGTGATTTCTATGCAAGAGGAACTCAACCAGTTTGAAAGAAACAATGTATGGAAATTGGTTCTAAGACCAAAGGGAAAGTCAGTTATTGAGACAAAGTGGGTTTTCAGAAACAAATTGGATGAGAATGGAAATGTGACAAGAAACAAGGCAAGGCTAGTAGCTAAAGGTTACTGTCAACAGGAAGGAATAGATTATGATGCGACATTTGCACCTGTTTCCAAACTTGAAGCTATCAGGATTTTTCTAGCCTTTGTTGCACACTGTAATTTCAAGGTGTTCCAAATGAATGTCAAAAGTGCTTTTCTAAATGGAGAGTTGGAGGAAGAAGTGTATGTTGAACAGCCACCAGGTTTTGAAGATGCTGAATTGTATGATTTTGTGTACAAGCTGTTCAAAGCACTTTATGGATTGAAACAAGCTCCAAGAGCCTGGTATGATACCCTCTCTGCCTTTCTATTGGAAAACCAGTTTACAAGAGGTGTAGTAGATAAGACTCTATTCTACAAGCATCATGGCAAAGACATCATTCTGGTTCAAATTTATGTTGATGATATCATCTTTGGTTCATCAAATGAGAAGCTGTGTGAGAAGTTTTCATCTCTAATGAGAAACAAGTATGAGATGAGCATGATGGGAGAACTGTCATTCTTCCTTGGTTTACAAGTTCTTCAGAAAGATGATGGAATCTTCATTTGTCAAGCAAAGTATATCAAGGAACTTCTCAAGAAGTTCAACCTAGAAGTTTCATCACCTGCAAAGACTCCCATCTCTACATCAACCAGTTTGGATCTAGACTCCAAAGGGAAGAAAGTGGACTCTAGTGCTTACAGAGGCATGGTTGGATCTCTTCTCTAATTAACTGCTAGCAGACCTGACATAATGTTTTCTACATGTCTCTGTGCAAGGTTTCAAGCTGATCCAAAGGAGTCACACTTGGTAGCTATCAAGAGAATTTTTAGGTATCTAAAAATACTGGATTTGAGCTAGTGGGGTGCAGTCTGTTCTTCTGTGGGTACAAAATGTAACTCCACAGTTCCATTCATGACATGCTCTCTGATAAAGTGATACCTGATATCAATGTGCTTCGTTCTCGAGTGCTGAACATGGTTGTTGGAGATTGCTATGGCACTTGTATTATCACATAAGATAGGAATTTTGTCTAATGCAAAGCCATAGTCCTTCATTTGATTCCTTATCCATAGGATCTGAGCACAACAGCTTCCAGCAACAATGTATTCAGCTTCTGCTGTTGAATTGGAAACTGTTTGTTGTTTCTTGCTATACCAGGAAATCAATCTACTTCCCAGGAATTGACAACTCCCAGAGGTACTTTTTCTATCCACAACACTACCTGCATAATCAGAATCTGTGTATCCAACAAGATTAAAACAAGAATCTTTAGGGTACCAGATACCTAAATTAGGTGTACCCTTAAGATATTGCAAGATTCTTTTAACAACAACGAGATGTAAATCTCTAGGGTCCGCTTGGAACCTTGCACACAAGCATGTAGCATACATAATATCTGGTCTACTTGCAGTAAGATAGAGTAAGGAGCCAATCATACCTCTGTAGCTTGTAACATCTACCTTGATAGAATTGTCAAAAGCTCCAAGTTTGATAGTTGTTGAAGATGGAGTCCTTGCTAATGCTGAATCCTCCATATGATAGTTCTTGAGGAGTTCTTTGAGATACTTGGATTGACAAATAAATATACCGTTTGACTTTTGACTTACTTGCAATCCAAGAAAGAACTTCAGCTCACCCATCATACTCATTTCAAACTTACTCTGCATTAGCTTAGCAAATCTCTTACAGATATCATCATTAGTAGACCCAAATATGATGTCATCCACATAGACTTGGACTAATATCATATCACTTTTGTGTTTCTTTGAAAAAAGAGTTTTGTCTATGATACCTCTAACAAAACCATTTTCTAAAAGAAAACCAGAGAGAGTGTCATACCATTTTCTTGGGGCTTGTTTGAGACCATAGATAGCCTTGAAGAGAAAGTACACAAAGTCCAGCAGCTCCTGATTTTCAAAGCCAGGGGGCTGTTCCACATACACTTCTTCATCAAGCTCACCATTCAGGAATGCACTCTTAACATCCATTTGATAGACTTAAAAATTGGAATAAGCTGCAAATACTAAGAACATCCTGATGGCCTCATGTAACAGCCCCAGATCCGGGGTCGGAGATCCGGTCGTTACGGTCTCAATTCCCATCAATAATACTTGCACTTGAATCAAAACAATTAAACTGCATGCTGTGACCCCACAATAACAATACCACACACACACAACTAGTTGTAGTCCCAGAGATGAAATTGGAATAAGTATCTAGTTATAGGATCCACAAGTTATAAGTTATTACAAACCCAAAAGATTACAGAGTGCATTTAAAAGTTCTTGCCATTGCTTACATTAATCATAAATATAAATAAGTCTGATACACAAAAGCTGTAGCTTAGACTGCTGGTCACTACTACCTCAGCTATGGCGGCTACGACCTCAGCGGGTAAATCTCTGACGGCTGCTACCTGCTTACGCAGAGTGTGCCTGTTGCGGGCCATCTGCTCTAGCTGTTGTTGTGATATAAATAAATAAATCAAGGGTGAGCAATAGAGCCCACCAAAATAGTTTATAACAGATTATCAATAAATAACAGTTCAAAGATATTTTTGTAGCCAAATGTTATGCCTTAAACGGATAAGAGACTAGTATAATATAAAGGATGAAGTTACAGGGAAAATTAATATAATGTTTCCGTAACCCAAAATCCACTTATGCATAAATAATCTGAGTAAGATTTTATCAGAGTCATAACTCATAAAATAAAAGATGAAGTTACAAGGATTTATTGCAACTTCATTTCCTTTGAACACTTTTCGACCCCCTGTCAACATGATCGGTTCTTCTCCCCAATACATGTTGCAGGAATATTCCAAAATTGGATGATGAACTAATACGGGAGTTGCTACCGCGCCCGCTGTACCAACCTTACTATGATCAGTAGCAGGTTGTACAACAAAAATATGTTTTCTACATGTAGATGGAAGAATCACGACGGCCTGACATTGTCTACCGCCTTCCGGGATCTCCCGGCCCATTTGGGGTAATAAAATGGATGGGTCAGCGCAACTGGACCACTTACACCACTCCTAGTTCAAATGAAATCCATGACTCTAAAACATAAAGATCATCCTCCTTTCCCCAAGTGTAATACTTGTTGATACGACTCCACTAAGTAGTTATATCTAGGTTGGAAAGGAAGATTCTCCAATATTTCCCAAGCGATGCTTGTTAATGGATATCGACTTGTTCCATCAATTTACCCCTCGATCGTTGAGGTGGTAACACAACATTTGACTGGCAGCAATTAAATTGCTCCGAGAAAATATCTGTCCCTTGACAGTTTTTGAGTTGAGAGTTTAAAAAGAGTAGCAGTCACTTAAATCAGGTTTCCCATATTTTTGATAGTTGAGCGAGCATTTAAATCCGCTTTAGAAGACAGATTGAAATGGAAAAACAGTGTTTTGGGAACCTCTTTTTGATTTAAAAATAATTAATAATATAGCTTAGAGTATCCTTCATAATTATTGAAGGTCGAGGATAACTTTCAATACATTTCTCATTTTTAAAACGTTTTAAAAGCATTTAATAATTTGTCGAATAATATTTATTAAATAAGTAAACCTTAAACGAATATTCGAAAATAATATTCATTAAGTAAATCATGATTAAATGAATATTCAAAAATAATATTCATTAACTAAATAAGGATTGAATGAATATTCAAAATAATAATCGTTAAATAAAAAAACCTTAAATGAATATTCGAAAATAGTATTCATTAAATAAATAAACCTTAAATGAATATTCGAAAATAATATTCATTAAGTAAGTAAACCTCAAATGAATATTCAAAAAATAATATTCATCAAATAAATAAACCTCCAATGAATATTCAAAAATAATATTCATTAAATAGATAAGGATTGAATAACAGTTGCCCGATATCTTTATCGGAAAATAACCTTTAATATATACAGAAAATATAATTACTTCTGATCTAAAGAAATATCATACGCCCTTAACCTAGGGCATTTATAAACAAATCTGGCTTATAGCTGATATCCCATATCTAGCTTATAAGTCCCAACATCAAGTCATAACCTCGAGTATCGCTATATATAGCAGTTCAAAAAAACAAGCATGCAATTTATATATCGCATTTGCATATCATATATGAAAACAGTTATTATCACAACAACAGTAGCATAGGTTTCGAAAACTTGCCTGGTGGTGAGGTAGGGGTACTGTGCCTCAGGTTGATCCGGCGATCTATACATAGTCAAAGTATCCGAGATTAATCACTTAATACTTTTATGAAACTAAGTATGTACTTTACTTAAGCTAAAACATGTTTTCAAGTTAACTCTTTAAGAACTTCCACTCGCGTATGCTTGATCACGCATTTTTATAAAATAGAGATTAAATCCTTTTAACACGAAATCTTTTCGAGGGTCTTCCTAAACGTACCTAGCATGTTAACACAAAGTTTCACATTCTAATAAGTCGCCTAAGGGGTTTGATCATTGCCTCAAAGTTGGCTAAGTGGTATAGTTCGGTTTCGCGAAACATCTTTTACTAAAATACTCGTTTCTCCTAAACCGTAAATCGGATTCACATGATCTTCGCACCAAAACAAACCTTGAAACAAGAACTACACTATACTAGGTAGTGGTGACCTTGGACAGAAGTCCTTATGTTCGAATATCACAAACAAAACAGGGTCAATTTCTCAACATCATAACTAATCCATAAACATCATCAACCATAGTCAAAACCAACATCTACTTATTCATCATCAAAACAACATCAAACTTTCATCGAAATCAC
The DNA here is from genome assembly GCA_030848705.1 of Heracleum sosnowskyi. Taxonomy (NCBI): domain Eukaryota; kingdom Viridiplantae; phylum Streptophyta; class Magnoliopsida; order Apiales; family Apiaceae; genus Heracleum; species Heracleum sosnowskyi. Next base: position 22,448,641 of record CM061238.1, read on the forward strand.
TTAATCATCCTAATGATTATACTAACTAAACTATACTTAAAACTAACCATATAAATCAATTTATAACTAAGGGTTTCAAGAGTTTATACCTTCCTTGATGCTTGATATACACTAACAATAGTTGATAATCCTTCCTTGAGCTTTGAACAAACCTTAACAAGCTTAATCCTTAAGAACAAAATCAAGAACACAAAAGGTTACTATTCATTTCACTATTCACCCTCATCTTTAATCAAGGATTTGAAGATGTTAACCTTAATGGATGATTCTAGGATTTAGAGAATACCTTAATTTGGAAATTTGGAAGCTTTAGAATCCAAGAACATGATTTATGGATGAGTGGAAGATGATCTTTGAAAAATCTATCTTTGTTCTTCAAGAAATGGCCGAATGTTTCTTCTTCAAATGAGGAGAGTTTTCTTGCTTTTCTTTTTTGCCTTGGTTACTTGATAATTATCTTGATATTTTGTTAGTCAAAGTGGTGAGTCATCACATTTGCCTCATCACAGGGACACTTGTCAAGCATGCAAGAGTCTGGAGATAAAGTAGCTTTACTGGTTCGTTTCCTTTCACATGGATGATCCAATTGTTGCATTCCTTGGATTAATCTTGTTACATGTTACTTCCATGCCTATATTTAATCCTGTAAGTGTCACATTGTTCCGTCACCGCTTAATCTCGTAAAATGTTCGCAGGGTTTCTTAAGTGTTCTATCGAAGTAGTTTACCGTAAACGTTCTTGATATCTCTAATTCTTTTATTAATCCATATCCATGGAATTGATAATTTAAATCCTTCAATATTTTCAAATAATGATTAATCCGTCCGTTATTGGTGAAATTTCGGAGAAAACAGAAATGCTATTTTTCCGATTCTGACAGCTTTTGCATTCCTTCATTTACATCGCATATCACTAATACGACTTTGAAAGTTCATTATACTGTCCCGTACATAGGGTGGTCTGAAAAACTTTTTAAATGGGAAAGTTACTATTCATCAGTGGTTTTTAACAAAAGTTACTATTCATCACTAGTTCTTAAATAAGTACAAAATTTGGGGATATTACAGTCTCCCCTCCTTAAAAGGATTCCGTCCCGGAATCAGCTTGAAAACAAATGAGGGTACTTTTCCATCATAGCACTTTCTAGTTCCCAGGTTGATTCTTCCACATTATGGTTTTGCCACAAAACTCTGACTAGCTTGATGACCTTGTTTCGGAGCACTTGTTCCTTTTGATCTATGATTTCCACTGGTTGCTCCACATAGGTTAGGTCTGGCTGCATGTCTACGTGTTCGTATTCCACTATGTGCTTAGCATCCGGGTTGTACTTCCTCAGCATTGAAACATGAAACACATTGTGCACTTGTTGCAGGTTTGGGGGTAGTGCTAGCTCATATGCTAACTTTCCAATACGTCTTAAGATCTCAAATGGTCCAATGTATCTAGGACTCAGTTTTCCTTTCTTTCCGAACCTCATCAAACCTTTCCAAGGAGATACCTTTAAGAACACTAGGTCTCCCACTTCATATTCCTTGTCCTTACGGGCCAAATCAGCATACTTCTTTTGTCTATCTTGGGCTGCTACCAGCCCTCCTCTGATTAGGTCTACTATGTCCTTAGTCCGTTGGACCACTTCGGGCCCAAGCATCTTTCGCTCTCCAACTTCATCCCAATACAAGGGAGATCGGCATCTTCTTCCATAAAGGGCCTCGTAAGGCGGCATTCCTATGCTTGCATGAAAACTATTGTTGTAGGAAAACTCAATCAGGGGTAGGTGGTCGTCCCAACTTCCTTTAAAGTCTATAGCACAGACTCTTAACATATCCTCTAGGGTTTGGATGGTCCTTTCACTTTGTCCGTCTGTTTGCGGGTGATAGGCAGTACTCATGTTCAACCGGGTTCCTACACATTCTTGGAAGCTCCTCCAAAATCTGGAGTTAAATCTGGGATCTCGGTCATATACTATGGCGACTGGGACTCCGTGTCGCACCACTATTTCTTTCAAGTAAATATCCACTAGTCTGTCGACAGTGTACCTTTCGTTGATCAGAAGAAAGTGTGCTGACTTCGTCAGTTTGTCTATGATTACCCATATGGTGTCATGATTGGCCTTGGTCCTTGGTAAACCTACTACGAAGTCCATGGCTAGGTGTTCCCATTTTCATTTGGGAATCTCTAGGGGTCGTAAAAGTCCACTGGGTCTCTGGTGTTCTGCTTTCACTCGTTGGTAGGTCAAGCATCTGTTCACCCACTCTGCTACGTCCTTTTTCATGTTAGGCCACCAGTAGTATTCTTTCAAATCTCCATACATCTTGGTGCTTCCTGGGTGAATTGAATACCTTGAACTGTGACTCTCGTGTAAAATCTCGTCATTTAGTTCTCGAACATTTGGAACCCAAATTCGGTAAGTATACCTCTTTATTCCTTTGTCATCCTTGACAGTGTGGATCTCTTCTCCGGTCATTGACTGTCTGTCTTCACTCATCATTCTTTCTTGACACCTTCTGATCTTTTTTAACAACTCTGGCTGCAGTGAAATCTCAAACAGCTTTTCGGTACCGTCTTCGGTTACCTTCACTTCTATTTCCATCTTTTCAAATTCTCTAATCAGCTCTGCTGAGGACATTATCATCTTGAGTCTCTCTTTCCTACTAAGGGCGTCAGCCACCACATTGGCTTTCCCTGGGTGATAAAGAATTTCACAGTCATAATCCTTGATCAGCTCTAACCATCTTCTCTAGCGCATGTTGAGCTCCTTCTGGGTAAAAATGTACTTGAGGCTCTTATGGTCAGGGTAAATCTCGCACTTCTCTCCAAACAAGTAGTGCCTCCAAATTTTTAAAGCGAAAACTACGGCTGCTAGTTCTAAATCATGAGTAGGATATCGAATCTCATATTCCTTCAATTGTCTTGACGCATACGCGATTACCTTACCGTGCTGCATCAGCACGCACCCTAATCCCTTAAGCGAAGCATCACTGTAAATCACAAAATCTCCTTTTCCATCTGGCAATGCCAACACAGGGGCAGTCACCAGTTTCTTCTTTAGCTCTTGGAAACTATTCTCGCACTTTTCCGTCCATTCAAACTTCTCAATTTTACGGGTAAGTCAGGTTAACGGGGCTGCGATCTTCGCAAAATCCTTAACAAATCTTCTATAATACCCTGCTAATCCTATGAAACTTCTTACCTCTGTTGGTGTGGTTGGCCGCTCCCAACTTGAAACTGCCTCTATCTTGGAGGGGTCAACCAACACTCCCTCCTTGTTGATCACATGTCCTAAAAACTGAACCTCATCTCGCCAGAATTCACACTTTGCGAATTTGGCATACAATTGTTCCTTCCTGAGTATTTCTAGGGCTATCCTCAAATGTTCTGCATGTTCTGCCTCTGTCTTTGAGTAGATAAGAATATCATCGATGAAAACTATAACGAACTTATCCAAATACTGCTTAAACACCCTGTTCATCAAATCCATGAAAGCTGTTGGGGCATTGGTCAATCCAAACGACATCACCAAGAACTCATAATGTCCATATCTTGTACGGAATGCAGTCTTTGGGATATCTTCGGGTTTAATCTTTAATTGGTGATATCCGGTTCTTAGGTCAATCTTAGAGAAGTACACAGCATCCTTTAGCTGGTCGAACAAATCATCTATTCTAGGTAATGGGTACTTATTCTTTATAGTTAGCTTGTTCAACTCTCGGTAGTCGATGCATAACCTCATACTCCCATCCTTCTTCTTAACAAACAACACAGGTGCCCCCCACGGCGACACACTGGGTCTTATCATACCTTTCTCCAACAGTTCTTGTAACTGGGTAGCTAGTTCTTTCATTTCTACTGGGGCTAACCGGTACGGGGCCTTCGAAACTGGCGTCGTCCCCGGGGCTAACTCAATAGCAAACTCAATTACCCTATCGGGTGTTAATCCTGGAAGGTCTTGTGGAAACACATCTTCGAACTCGTTAACTACTGGGATGTCCTGTAACCTGGGCACCTCTTTCTGGGTGTCTACAACATACGCTAAGTAAGCCTCGTTTCCCTTTCGTAACAATCTTTTGGTTTGCGCCATGGTTAGAAATTTCTGTGTCTGTTTCATTCCCTTAAACACTATTTCCTTCTTTCCTGGGGTATTTAATCTAACCTTCTTCCCTTTACAATCTATCTGCATGTTATTGCGAGACAACCAATCCATCCCCAAAATGACATCAAATTCCCCTAATTTAAAAGGAATCAAATCCACATAAAAAGACTGTTCCCCTATTTCCAATTTGCAGTTTGGGTGAATCCGATTAACTAGGACTATTTCGTGGTTAGCTATTTCTACTTGTAGGGAATCCCTTAATGGTTGGGCTTTAAGTTTCAATTTATGCGCAAAATCCCTCGATATAAAAGACTTAGTTGCTCCAGAATCAAATAAAACATTTGCGCTAACTGAATTCAGAGAAAAGGTACCTGCTATCACATCAGTGTCCCTCATGGCATCCTGCACTGTCATGTTGAAAGTCCTAGCAGTTGGTGGTTTGTTGGAGGCAGCTTTGCTTGCCCCTGATGCTGCGGGTCGGTTCGTGGGGCAATCCTTCTTCATATGACCTTGACGTCCACACTGAAAACAAGTGAGGTTTCTGCTGACGCTAGGGTTAGCTGTGGTACAAGAGTGAGCATAATGGCCCCCTCGTCCACACTTATAACAGGTTATCTGTTTCTGGTTGCACACACCGGGATGTTTCCTTCCACAAGTTGTACATACTGGTAATGGAGGTCGAGATTGGTAGGAGTGGGACACTCCTGATGGGTTGCCGCCCTGGTTTACGCTTGCGCTTACGGTTCGCTTGAAACCCATACTCCTTTCAGGTAGGGAGACTGCCCCGCGGTTAAACCTATTTGGGGGGTTTCTTCCTGCAGAACCTCCACCCATACTTGCATGTTTCCTTTTTATCCCCCCTTTCTCTCTTTCCCTCTGCATCTGATCACTCCCTGCTTCCACGATCGAAGCCTTTTGCACCAATGTGGCATAGTCTGAAATCTCCAAGACTGCCACGATTCTGAATCCACTGCTTCAATCCTTGTTGAAATCTATTAGCTTTCTTTTCTTCGGTATCTACAAACTCTGGCACAAACCTTGATAGCTCGGTAAATTTTGCCTCATACTCAGCCACTGTTAGGTTATTCTGCTTCAGTTCCAAAAACTTGAGCTCCATTTGAGTCTTCATAAACCTTGGGAAATACTTCTCTAGAAACAATTGTTTGAACCTTTCCCAAGTTACGATAGCATCCGTCTCCATGTTCTTCTTTGCCTCCCACCAATAGTTGGCCTCTCCTTTCAGAAGGTAAGTGGCGAAAACAGTCTTCTGTGCCTCCTCAATGCTTAATATCTCAAAGGACTTTTCCATTTCCTTTATCCAGGCTCTTGCCTCTACTGGGTCAGCCGATCCTTGGAATTCTGGGGGCTTGAGTGACTTAAAGGCCCTGAAAGAGTTTGCCACGGTGCTGTTATTTCCTTGGGGTGGTTGGGGATAACGGTCCAAATTTTGCCTAAGTAGATTCATGAACTGACCCATGGGATCTCCGCCCTGGTCCTCTCTCCTTTGTTCCACTTCAACTTCCTCTTCTTCAGTCTCAAATTCCGCAGTGAAAAAGGATTCATCTGCCTCTCCATACTGGGAGTCGTCCTGCTCATTATAATCTTCATCTATCTCCTCCTCATATTCGGGGTCTTCCCTATCCTGGTTGTGGCTTTCTTGATCATCAGATTCATGGGGGTTAGCCCTAGTTCTCATTCTTCGTGGAGGCATCTTACTGAAAATTTGGAAAATTTTATGTTAGGTTCATTCGCTTGGTTACAGATTTTTTTTTCTTTTGTACGATAGTTACATAATTGGAAGTAGACTCCCGCAGTTCTATATTTTATCACAATTAATCATAATAGGACAGACAACAGTATAATAAACTTGTGATCGCGTCACAACAGAACGGGATTCAACTGAAAGGAAACAAATATATACATGGTACCAAAGATACATAGTCTGAGTCAGCATTGACAGTTTACAAGCACAACCGTCCTAACAACATCTAGTCAAAAGTGAAATACACGGTCTATCCTTCTAGTCAGAAAAGGGATACTATATACAATGGAACAATCCCACCAAAAATCGGCACTACTATGTCCATACATGACTAGAAGACTAGACTACTACATCACCAACTCTGAAATCAGCCAGTACTAGTGTGGCCCAATGCCCTCACCCTCGCCATAGCCATGCGGAGAATCTCCTCAGCATCAATCCTGGATACCCTGCCATCGCCATCAGTAGGCAAAGCTCGAATCCTCATCCGTGCCCTCAGCTCAATGCGAGTCATCGCCCTCCTGGCAACTCGAGGGGGCACAGACCTCCCGCCGCCCTGGCGTACAATCCTGGCATCCCTCTTTGCTGCTAGCTGCATCCGTGACTCTGCTAGTCTAGCCTCAGCCACTACCAAATCTGACTGAACTCTGCTCACTGTCCAGTTATGCACACACACTGGTATCCCCTCTAATGGGACATGAGGTGGGGTAACCGGGTCTGCTGGTGGTGCAGCCTCCGTCTGCTGTGGCTCAGGGGTAAGCTCCTCAAAATCATCAGGGGAAGGGCTCAAAGGCAGTGGTGGAGGGGTAGGGGCTCTCTCACTAGGGAGTGGAGTCTGGTCCTCAGCATCCCCCTCCATATCCTCAGTATCAGCTAAGGTCTGGTCCTCCTCTGGATCCTCATCATTAGAATCCTCAACAACCTCGGTGTCTGCATCTTTCTGGACCTCCTCCGGGTCCTCCTCCTCAAAACCCTCATAGTATGGATCTGTAGTCCGGAGCAAGTCCTCATCATGTTGTCTCTCGAAAGCCTCAGGGTCAGAGATGTCGCTCGCCTACACAATAACGAACTATGTTACTATCATGATATTAAAGTTCCCGTAAGGGTTTTAATCGAACTTGGCAAGAGTTCTTATTATCTTAGTGAATTTATTATTGTAACGTCGCATCATCTCCGGGGTTTATAACTCTAACGCTCTGATACCATTTCTGTAACAGCCCCAGATCCGGGGTCGGAGATCCGGTCGTTACGGTCTTAATTCCCATCAATAATACTTGCACTTGAATCAAAACAATTAAACTGCATGTTGTGACCCCACAATAACAACACCACACACACACAACTAGTTATAGTCCCAGAGATGAAATTGGAATAAGTATCTAGTTATAGGATCCACAAGTTATAAGTTATTACAAACCCAAAAGATTACATAGTGCATTTAAAAGTTCTTGTCGTTGCTTACATTAATCATAAATATAAATAAGTCTGATACACAAAAGCTGTAGCTTAGACTGCTGGTCACTACTACCTCAGCTATGGCGGCTACGACCTCAGCGGGTAAATCTCTGACGGCTGCTACCTGCTTGTGCAGAGTGTGCCTGTTGCGGGCCATCTGCTCTAGTTGTTGTTGTGATATAAATAAATAAAGCAAGGGTGAGCAATAGAGCCCACCAAAATAGTTTATAACAGATTATCAATAAATAACAGATTACAAGGATTTATTGCAACTTCATTTCCTTTGAACACTTTTCGACCCCCTGTCAACATGATCGGTTCTTCTCCCCAATACATGTTGCAGGAATATTCCAAAATTGGATGATGAACTAATACGGGAGTTGCTACCGCGCCCGCTGTACCAACCTTACTATGATCAGTAGCAGGTTGTACAACAAAAATATGTTTTCTACATGTAGATGGAAGAATCACGACGGCTTGACATTGTCTACCGCCTTCCGGGATCTCCCGGCCCATTTGGGGCAATAAAATGGATGGGTCGGCACAACTGGACCACTTACACCTCTCCTAGTTCAGATGAAATCCATGACTCTGAAACATAAAGATCGTCCTCCTTTCCCCAAGTGTAATACTTGTTGATACGACTCCACTAAGTAGTTATATCTAGGTTGGAAAGGAAGATTCTCCAATATTTCCCAAGCGATGCTTGTTAATGGATATCGACTTGTTCCATCAATTTACCCCTCGATCGTTGAGGTGGTAACACAACATTTGACTGGCAGCAATTAAATTGCTCCGAGAAAATATCTGTCCCTTGACATTTTTTGAGTTGAGAGTTTAAAAAGAGTAGCAGTCACTTAAATCAGGTTTCCCATATTTTTGATAGTTGAGCGAGCATTTAAATCCGCTTTAGAAGACAGATTGAAATGGAAAAACAGTGTTTTGGGAACCTCTTTTTGATTTAAAAATAATTAATAATATAGCTTAGAGTATCCTTCATAATTATTGAAGGTCGAGGATAACTTTCAATACATTTCTCATTTTTAAAACGTTTTAAAAGCATTTAATAATTTGTCGAATAATATTTATTAAATAAGTAAACCTTAAACGAATATTCGAAAATAATATTCATTAAGTAAATCATGATTAAATGAATATTCAAAAATAATATTCATTAACTAAATAAGGATTGAATGAATATTCAAAATAATAATCGTTAAATAAATAAACCTTAAATGAATATTCGAAAATAGTATTCATTAAATAAATAAACCTTAAATGAATATTCGAAAATAATATTCATTAAATAGATAAGGATTGAATAACAGTTGCCCGATATCTTTATCGGAAAATAACCTTTAATATATACAGAAAATATAATTACTTCTGATCTAAAGAAATATCATACGCCCTTAACCTAGGGCATTTATAAACAAATCTGGCTTATAGCTGATATCCCATATCTAGCTTATAAGTCCCAACATCAAGTCATAACCTCGAGTATCGCTATATATAGCAGTTCAAAAAAACAAGCATGCAATTTATATATCGCATTTGCATATCATATATGAAAACAGTTATTATCACAACAACAGTAATATAGGTTTCGAAAACTTGCCTGGTGGTGAGGTAGGGGTAGTGTGCCTCGGGTTGATCCGGCGATCTATACATAGTCAAAGTATCCGAGATTAATCACTTAATACTTTTATGAAACTAAGTATGTACTTTACTTAAGTTAAAACATGTTTTCAAGTTAACTCTTTAAGAACTTCCACTCGCGTATGCTTGATCACGCATTTTTATAAAATAGAGATTAAATCCTTTTAACACGAAATCTTTTCGAGGGTCTTCCTAAACGTACCTATCATGTTAACACAAAGTTTCACATTCTAATAAGTCGCCTAAGGGGTTTGACCATTGCCTCAAAGTTGGCTAAGTGGTATAGTTCGGTTTCGTGAAACATCCTTTACTAAAATACTCGTTTCTCCTAAACCGTAAATCGGATTCACATGATCTTCGCACCAAAACGAACCTTGAAACAAGACCTACACTATACTGGGCAGTGGTGACCTTGGACAGAAGTCCTTATGTTCGAATATCACAAACAAAACAGGGTTAAGGAAAATCGGGCATTACAACGGCTATGTTTTAACGATTCCAAAGTTTAATCATAAACTTTACATGTTCAATCCAACCAAACCATCAAGTCAATTTCTCAACATCATAACTAATCCATAAACATCATCAACCATAGTCAAAACCAACATCTACTTATTCATCCTCAAAACAACATCAAACTTTCATCGAAATCACTGAATCATCCTAATGATTATACTAACTAAACTATACTTAAAACTAACCATATAAATCAATTTATAACTAAAGGTTTCAAGAGTTTATACCTTCCTTGATGCTTGATATACACTAACAATAGTTTATAATCCTTCCTTGAGCTTTGAACAAACTTTAACAAGCTTAATCCTTAAGAACAAAATCAAGAACACAAAAGGTTACTATTCATTTCACTATTCACCCTCATCTTTAATCAAGGATTTGAAGATGTTAACCTTAATGGATGATTCTAGGATTTAGAGAATACCTTAGTTTGGAAATATGGAAGCTTTAGAATCCAAGAACATGATTTATGGATGAGTGGAAGATGATCTTTGAAAAATCTATCTTTGTTCTTCAAGAAATGGCCGAATGTTTCTTCTTCAAATGAGGAGAGTTTTCTTGCTTTTCTTTTTTGCCTTGGTTACTTGATAATTATCTTGATATTTTGTTAGTCAAAGTGGTGAGTCATCACATTTGCCTCATCACAGGGACACTTGCCAAGCATGCAAGAGTCTAGAGATAAAGTAGCTTTACTGGTTCGTTTCCTTTCACATGGATGATCCAATTGTTGCATTCCTTGGATTAATCTTGTTACATGTTACTTCCATGCCTATATTTAATCCTGTAAGTGTCGCATTGTTCCGTCACCACTTAATCTCGTAAAATGTTCGCAGGGTTTATTAAGTGTTCTATCGAAGTAGTTTACCGTAAACGTTCTTGATATCTCTAATTCTTTTATTAATCCATATACATGGAATTGATAATTTAAATCCTTCAATATTTTCAAATAATGATTAATCCGTCCGTTATTGGTGAAATTTCGGAGAAAACAGAAATGCTATTTTTCCGATTCCGACAGCTTTTGCATTCCTTCATTTACATCGCATATCACTAATACGACTTTGAAAGTTCATTATACCGTCCCGTACATAGGGTGGTGTGAAAAACTTTTTAAATGGAAAAGTTACTATTCATCAGTGGTTTTTAACAAAAGTTACTATTCATCACTAGTTCTTAAATAAGTACAAAATTTGGGGATATTACACCTCAAGCCTAGCCACTGGTGCATAGGTTTCATCATAATCAATGCCTTCAGCTTGTGAATACCCTTGAGCAACTAGTCTTGCCTTGTTCCTTGTCACAATGCCATCATCATCCAGTTTGTTTCTGTATACCCATCTTGTACCAACTACTTTCTTGTTCTTTGGTCTGGGTACCAGCTTCCAGACTTGCTATTGTTCAAATTGATTGAGTTCATCTTGCATAGCAATCACCCAATCAGGATCTGTCAGTGCTTCCTCGGTCTTCTTTGGCTCCATCTCAGATAGAAACCCTGAATAATGACATTCATTCTGAGTAGCACTTCTAGTTTTAACTCCAACACCTGGATCACCAATGATCAGCTCAAAAGGATTAGCTTTATTCCATACAGTCTGTCTTGGAAGATTTGATCTTGATGATTCGCCTTGAAATTCATTTTGGTGTTGTGAATGACTAGTAGATCCTTCATTTCCTCCCCCTGAGTTGTTGCTTGATTGCCTTGATGATTCTTCTCCAGTGTTGGTGGTATCTCCATTGTTACCAATGTTTCCACCACCACCACCATGATCATTATCATCATTATTATTGTCATTACCAGCAACATTCTCAGGCGGGGCTTCATCATATGAATCTGAGTCTGGCAAGTTATCAAACTTCAGTTTCTCAGATGAGTCTTCTGTTTGGATACTAGGGAGTTTAGTGTCATCAAATGTTACATTGACACTTTCTTTCACATGGTGACCATCAATCAAGTACACCCTGTAAGATCTTCTGGAATAACCAATAAAAATAGCTTCTTGTGCCTTGGCCTCAAACTTGCCACGTTTCACATTGTCATCCTTAAGCACAAAGCATTTTGCACCAAATACATGAAAGTATTTGAGAGTTGGTTTCTTGTTGTTCATGATCTCATAAGGAGTCTTCATTAAATCCTTGTTGATTAAAGTTCGATTCTGAGTATAACAAGTAGTGTTCACAGCTTCAGCCCAAAAGTACATTGGAAGTCTTGATTCACTTAACATAGTCCTAGCAGCTTCAATCAATGTACGATTCTTCCTTTCCACCACTCCATTCTGTTGAGGAGTTCTAGGGGCAGAATATTGTCTTGTTATTCCTTTATCTGCACAAAAGTCATTTAGGACTGCATTCTTGAATTCAGTTCCATTATCTGACCTTATAGCTCTAACAGGGAATCTCGAATCCAGCTCAATCAACTTTATACGATCAATCACCATCTGTGGGGTCTCATCCTTGGAATGTAGGAATAAAACCCAAGTATATTTGGAATAGTCATCAACAATCACAAGTGCATACCATTTCTTTGACATGGACATCACACTAACTGGACCAAACAAATCCATGTGAAGTAGCTGAAGTGGTTCAGTTATTGATGATGTGTCAGTGCCCTTGTGAGAAGCTTTCTTTGACTTTCCTTTCTGACAAGCCTCACACAGTCCTTCCTATGTAAATTCCATCTGAGGCAAACCTCTAACCAATTCCCTCTTGACTAAAGAGTTCATGGTTTTGAAGTTAAGGTGAGACATCTTCTTGTGCCATAGCCAACTTTCATCTGATGAAGCTTTAGCATAAAAACAAGTGACTTCATCTTTGGATCCAGAGTGCAGATCAGCTATGAACAAGTCACCTTTCCTTACTTTTTGAAGATCAGGCTTTCCATTCTTCTTGTGAAGGATCTGACATCTATCTTTCTCAAAGGAAACAGCATATCCTCTATCACAGAAATGACTGATGCTGAGAAGATTGAACTTCAGACCTTCCACAATAGATACATCTTGAATGATAAAATTTCCAAACTTCAAACAGCCATATCCTCTGGTAATACCCTTGCTGTTATCTCCAAAGGTAACTCCTGGGCCAGCTTTCTCAACCACATTTGATAGCAGGGCTCTATCTCCGGTCATATGCCTTGAACATCCACTGTCCAGAACCCACATAACACGGTTTACCTGTGCCACACCCTCTGACATGAATGTTGATGAAGTGCTAGCCTCATTAGCCATTACAGCTAGGTTTCCAGTTTCACCTGCTTCTTCATCACTATCAGTATCATCCCAACTCTTTCGTTCAGCAACATAAGCTTTCCCAATCTTATTCTTCTTGCTAGAATCAAATGAGTTCCTTCTCACTTGCTTTGGCTTTTTACATTCAGTAGCAAAGTGACCCAATTCATTGCAATTGTAGCACCTGATTGTGCTCATGTCCATAGTTCCAGTTTTATAGCCACCCCTTGTGCTATTTGTAGATGAGGAACCACCTCTCTGAAACCTGGGCTTGAACTTAAGATTGGGATTCCTTCTGAATCTGAACTTGCCAAATTTCCTCACTATCATTGCCAAATCACCATCCTCCAGCTGATCAAGTTCTTCCAAAGAATAGAAGTCACCACCAGATTGATCAATGGATGTTAAGCCATATTCAGCATCAATAACATCCAAGTTAGAACTGGAAGGTTGAACAACCTTCACTTCCAGTTTTTGTGGGACTTCTGTAGTCAATGCAGTAGAAGTACCAACTATCTTTCCAGTTCCATATAACTCCTTTTGTTGAATCTGCTCCAGCTCATAGGTTTTCAGAACACCATACAATCTTTCCAAAGAAATCTCTCCAAGATCTCTTGCTTCTCTGATTGCAGATATTCAGTGCTTCAGATGAATTGGAAGTGTCAGGATGAACTTCTTGTTAATCTCCTTAATAGTATAGTGCTTCCCATTGAGGTTCAGATCATTGATTAATTTGTTGTATCTCTCAAAAACCTCATAGATACCTTCACCAGGGTTTGATCCGAAATGCTCATAAGAAGAGGTGAGAATTTCCATCTTATTCTCTCTTACTTCCTCTGTCCCCTCATTGATTATCTCTATTGTGTCCCAAATGTGTTTGGCAGTAGCACAGTTTAGGACATGATTATGCATGAAAGGATCAAGACAATCAACCAGTATCAACTGTAGACAGGCATCCAGTGTAGCATCATCTTTCTCATCAGGAGTGTAGTCCTTGGGATCCTTAGGGTACATCTTAGCAGCCCTAGTAACCACATCATTCTCTATCTGCTCTCCCTCAACAATCATAGGGATTTTAGGACCATTCTTCACCACTCTTAGGTATTTAACATTTGCAACTTGAAGAAACAGGAGCATCTTCTTCTTCCACATAGGATAATGCTCCTTACTGAACATGGGGATTTTGACTGTACCCATTTTCTGAGTTGTAGACATTTTTGAGATTTTTGAAGAATAATAAAATTTTCAGAGTTAAAGAAAAAATCTCAAAACAATTGGATCTTTGATTAGTATATTAATCAAAAGGCTCTGATGCCAATTGTTAGGTCCTGATAAGTTTGTAGAAGGGGGGTTGAATACAAACTATACCGTTTTATCGAATTTGTCCGTTTTAGAATAAAACAATTTAAGAACAAATTATGGCGGAATAAATGAAACAAAATTCAAGTTAAATATAACTTATATTAAACTTGAAAGGTGTTACAAATATGGTACTGATTACAAGATTGAATCTCAAACTAATTAAAACAAATCTAGAATAAATTCGACATGAATTTATCTATTTTTGTAATAAAAAAATATAACAATAATTTGATAATTTGAGATATGTTCTAGGGATAAAAATACGCTAGATAGTCAAAGCAGTACAAGTGAATGAATTCTATTGGTTTAGATTTAACACAACGATTCTAGAATTAATCCACTGATGAAAAATGTCACGGCAGTGTTCTTCACAGAAAGTTTTGTAGATGTAATGTTCTTGATTAATTTCTTCTGTGTCTTGATCTTTTCTTTTGTACTCTAATCCACTTGATTAATCACTGCACGTGCATTGCTTTTCATTCCACTAGGAATGACTATCAAAATAGTCTTGGAATGACTATCTTAAAAGCCTGAAATGACTATCCAAAAGGCTTTGGATGACTATGTGAATTACTATGAATTAAATTAGAATAATTATAAATGTACTGGGATGACTATCGGGATGACTATCGGGATGACTATCCCTTGATAGTCATTCCAATTCATTTTTAATAAAAAAGGCTTGGAATGACTATCGGGATGACTATCTTTTGATAGTCATTCCAGTTCATTTAAATTAAGTAATTCTAAATTAATTCAAATTCTAATTCTAAATTAATTCTAATAATTAATTTATTTGCTAAATTAATTCTGATGAATTAATTTAATAAATAAATTAATAACTAATTTAAAATAGAATTTAAATTCTCATAGGATAGCAAAACCAATTCTTGAACCACTTGAACTGCTGAAGAATATCCATTGTCTGAGGTTGTCATTTGATGGATTGTCTGGTTCATAAATGACTAACTTCAATGTCTGTTCTTCATCTTGACTTTACGTTGTGGTTCATTGTTTGCTTTTGACTGTTGTTCAACCTTTGTAACCTGTACATTTGCTGTCACAAATCTGAAACCTCTGTCACTTTAATAAATCCACTTCTTTGAAGACTTCACTGAGGCTTGAACAAATAATTGAACTTCTATCAATGTAGTATTTCTTCAAGTCTGTAGGATGACTTTAATCTGTATTCTTCTGACAGATATGATCATCTGAGATTCCTGTGACTGTGACAATTGAATTATTACTTACTTATTACAAACTTGTTTAAGTTGAGTTGAATCCTCGATGTAAACAAATAGGCCTAAACATATGCCTTTCAGAACCACAGAAGAAGAGGCTAGGGCAAACTTCCTAGAATTGATTAAGAAAACATTTGCAGAATAACTGTATTTTTTTAATTGTAGAAGTTTAACCCTCCTGTTCATTATTAATAAAATTTGTCTATTTTCTTCTGAAAGTGCCTTATTGCTTACTGTGTGTCTATGTTAGTTAATTGATTGAACTAATGTGCATGAATAATGAATCTGTAATCATATTGCATATGTTCATTTGGTGTCTCTTCAGTTAAGTTATTTAATAAAACAGTTCCAATACAAAGTCTCAACAGTTATTGTTTTCCTGCAAAGGTTGATGTCAACAAAAAAAGTAGCTGTCACAGTACGCTTGACAGTTAGCTTCTCGACAGCATTAAACAACTTTCTGTCAAGATTTGTAAAAGATACTGTCATTTGAGAACTTAACGATGACAGTAAGTTTTGCGCGAAATGTTTCTGTCAAGCAAAACATACTGTCATCACACCATAGTTACTAACACCGTTGTTTTGAGCGCACAGGTTACTGTCAAGATTAGTGGACCGTTAAAATTGTACACTCATCCTCCACGAGGAGAGAGAATTAAGCCAGTAACCCACGTGATTGATTACTGGATTAAGACACGATTTTACGTTTCCACTCTTTTAGTTGAACGCTTGAACTTCCCTATTTATTCTTCAGTTATACAACTTCTCCCAAAAAGTGAACACAACTCTCTTTCTCCTCTATCCAAGCAATTCATCTTCTTACTTTCGTTCTACTCTCAATCAACAAAAATGGCCCCCAAACAATCAATTTCACAGACCAACTTTGATGGCATCTACTCTCCTAGTGATGCTGGTGAAGATTTCAAAGGGCTTGTTTCCTTTATGAATAAGTCCTATCTTGGGTATGCAATTACCTCAACTCCTGTTCTTGACCTAGACAGGATTGAAAATTTCTTGGAGACAGCTGTCGCTCAAGAAGATGGTGACAACACAACCATTCAGTTCAAAATCAAGGAGCACAGTTACACTCTCAATGTTCAGGGCATCAATGCAGCTTTGGTAATTGTGCTAGAACCAGGAAAGGTTTACACCGAGCTTGCTAGTGATGCGACCCTCAAGAAGCTCTTCCTGAAAATTGGGTATTATGGACCCATTCTTGAATATGGAACAACAAAGTGGTACCATTCTGGTGAAATGGACAGGAAGTATCTCCGCAAGGAGTGGAGCATGGTGTTTGATGCAATGGTGAAGGTGTTCTCTACCAAGACCACCGGCTGGAATGGAATTCCCACCTACATCAAGAAGCTCACTCACTCTCTTGTTCATGGGTACAAAGTGGATGTTGGAAATCTACTCATGGCACATCTCAAGGCTGCCATAGGTAAGAAGGTAAACATCTATCCTCACTTTCTAATGTTGTGTCTTAATTCTTTGTGTGATTTTGATGAGAATGCCCCTTGTTTAGAGGTATGCACTGTTTTGAAAAGAAACACACACACAACTCTCACCTCACAGAATTTAAATGCACATATTCCACTCTGCTTCACCAAACACATGGTTGATCAAGTGCCTAACCTTGATTTTCCATTGCCTTCTGGTTATGACACCTTTACTATTGAGAATGAAGCTGGATTAGACCCAAATTCAGCTAACCCCCATTCTACCCCATACATTCAGCCTAGGTTCTCTAGACTTCCCAAAGTACGGAGACAAGCCTTACAAGAATCCAGAAAAAGATCCCTAGAAACTGATGTTGGTGGTAGTGTTGAGAGTCAAGAGGGAGTTCCTGCACCTAGTGCAGCAAATAAGGAAGGTAGTCAAACAGAACCCACAATGGTTCCTCTTGAGCCTAAGAAGAAGAGAGCTAAGAGGGCCAAAACCATTGTTAGCTACCCTGCAGTCTCCCAAAAGACTGTAGAGGAAAATAGGGAAATAAACTCCTCCCTAGATGTTCCTTCTCAACAAGGGACATCTATTGAAATTGGCCTGTCTCCCAAGGCACCCTGTACAGAGTCTGCACAACCTCATGTTCCAACTCATGAGGAGCCTCCACTTGCAGAAACACACATGGAGTCAGGACACAGTGAGGATTTCACTTCCCTATTGATGCTTCACAAGTTCCATCTGTGGAGCAGCCATTATTCTCTTCTCCACTTTCACCTTCTTCCTTCCCTACACATTCATTTGTTTCTTCTCCACAACCTAGAGAGGGGGACAGTCCCAACCCTTCAGGTTTTGATCATCCATCTCCAATCATAGATGAGCCCCCATCTAGTGGTCCACAAGAACCCATTTCTCAAAGTGAGATGGACACCACTCCTCCAAACACTGAGAAAGAGCAAGGTACAACTCTACTAGAAAGTGAAACAGCCAGTACCTTGTTCAATCTCCAAGGAGCATCGTACCTTAGGGAAGATGCTGTCACAGCCTCAGTTGCTGTCAAAGACTCTGAGAATGTTGTTGTCATAGGTGACCCTACTGTCAAGGACTCAGAGGAAGTTGATGTCTCAACCAAACCTGCTGTCCAAGTTACATTGGAACCTACTGTCAATCTTCCAACTGACAGTAACATTTCTGGCAAAGCTATTGTCACCTCTGCACATCCTGATCTTGATGCTGTAACTGTTGAGGATGTCTCTGATGATGATGTGCCACTATCTCAATTCTTAAAGGTACATTCTAAACCTTCTTCTTCATTGCAATTAAGTACTGCTCATACCCATGCATCTAGGATGAGTGAGGGTGTGCAAAAAAAAAGAGAGATAAAAGAAAAGAGAGGTGAGCATAAAAATGAGAGGCAGCCAAATGAGCTGGCAAAAGATGAGGGACTTGAGCATGTCCAGAGTGACCTTGAGGGAGCCCCACATTTTCATGCCCTAGGCCTTAAGAGTTCTTCTGTGAGGAGTGATGAGATCACTCAGAAAAACACTGAGAGTGTGAGAACCCCCACAGCCTCCAAGCCCCATTCTTTTCCTTCCCCTCCAAGAAGGTTAAGAACTGGTGGCCCCTCTACTGCACTCAGGTTGGAAACCCTAGAGCACAGGTGTCTCTCCATGGAAACAAAAATTGACAGCCTGTCTACCATGGTGGCATCTGGCTTCTCCAGTATTCAGGAAGCCATTCAGGTTCTATCTGCAAATATTGATGCTGCCAACTTACCTAAGGGGGAGAAAAGGGCAAGATCAGAATCAGAAAAGGCAAGATCAGAATCAGAAGGTGTTCCCAAGCAAGATGTTGCATCTCAGGGGGGAGCCTGTTTCTAAGGAGGAATCAAGGAGTGAGGGGGAGCCTTCAGCTAAGGGGAAATCAGTGTCTACAAAGAAGAAAAGGGGAACAAAAGGAGGTTCAGGAAGTAAGGGGGAGCAAGAGCAAGAAGCTGGAAATCTCTTTGAATATGAGATGGCTGGAGAAACAGTTCTAATGTCTAAAGAAGCACTGGAAGCAATGCAAGGGAATGCTCCATCCAAAAGACCAGTACTACCTCCTGTGACAATAAGAGAGCCAACTCCAATGCCAAAGGAGAGTGCCCTTGAAAAGAAATGGAGAGAACAAGAGGAGCAGAATAGGTTGGGCAAAGGGAAAGATAAGTTGCCTGAGTACAACTTGTCAGGGAATATCTGGAGTGAAGGAACAGAGTTCAGTCAAGAAGAAGCCAATGCTTTAATGGTTGACTACAGGGAAAACACACTGCACAATCATGATAAAGACTTCAGAAGGATAGTTGAGGAAGCAATGGTGGAACTTAGCAGAAGATTGAATAACTACTCAACTTTGCTAAAGGAGAAGATCATAAGTGTATGTGTGAAGATCAATGAAGATAAGAGGTGGGCCATTGATGTGTACTTGACAAATGGCATATCTGTATTCATCACTATGCACTTACTGCAGAGCCTTCCAGCAAAGGTGCTAACTGTGATGAAGAACAAAATCAAGGCAAACCACACATCTTTCAATGAGATTATGCACCTGCAAATGCTGAACTTAATCTCAGAGAAACTTCCAGAAGTCTACACCAATCCGTTTTGTGTCTACTATGCAAATACCACTAAAAATGGTAACAGGAGATGTGCATACATGAGTCTAGGAGGCACTTCCACAATGGAGTCAAATTCAATATTGAAGGTGCTAGACATGATTCTCAACTCTAAAGCCAACAAGGAAAGAGCTCTAGCTGTAAATGCAATTCATGAGTTGCTGGTGAAAAGAGACAAGAAACTGAGCTCTACAGTGAAGAAGATGATCTCCAAAGCAAACTCCAAAAGAGCTGATCAAGGAGAAAGCTGTTCCTATGATGTCTCTTTTGATGGTGATGATGAGTTGGATGGTAGTGGAGGAACTGGAGAAGCAGGAAATGCTAGTGGAAGTACTTCTGGGAATGTTGGAACTAAATCCCAGGAGGAAAACAAAGAATAAGCTCCTGTGCAAGAAAATAAAGATGCTGGAGTTACAGAAGAAGAGGAGTCTGAATTAATTGAAGCTTTGGAGGCAAATATCTTAAGATGTGCTATAGATAGTATAAATGCTGAAAAAGATACTGTCACCAAAGAAGCTGTCACAGAAGACACTGTCCTAAAGGAAGCTGTCATGAAACAAGCTGTCACAGAAGACACTGTCAAAGAAGATACTGTCATGGAGGACACTATCAACAAAGATGCTGTCAAGGATGAAATCAAGCCTTCTGTCAAACCTAAAAGGATAAAATCCTTAGCCAGGGCTTGGTTTTCTAGACAGGAACCTGAACCTGAGGAGACTACAAAAGCAAGGAAAGGAAAACACAAGTACTCAGGAAAGGAGAAAGCTACAGGACTAGGTAGGAAACTGAGGATACCAATTCAAATCAAATATCCAAACTCTTTTGAGGTACAACATGCTAAATCTAAAGAAATCAGGAGTGCTGAAGTGGTGTTAGATGCCAATCAGTAAGCAAGCATGTACATTCTCTGGTGGGATTCATCTAGGTCAATAAAAGTGGATAAAGACTTCATCATGGAAGTTGAGTCAATTTCTGTGAATAACATCCCTGCGATTGTAAGGACACAAGTCAGGAGAAGGATTGATTACTTCTTCTTGGACAGAATGGTGGAACTGCTGCAAAGCTATGACAATGTATCCAATAGTGTCATGGAACATGTTCTGAAGTACAAGGATGAAAGAGACATGGAATTCTATCAGAGGTTTGGTATGTTTGAAGATCATGATGATTCTGACATTGCTCACTTGTTGGAATATTCTGATGAAGAGATAGTTGATTATGATGAGGATTTTCCTGAAGAAGAGGTGCAAACCCAACCAGGTCAAGAAGGACCTTCAAATCCTGCAGCAAAGAAGCCAACAGAGTGGAGAGTGAAGGACCCAATTACCAACCTTGTATGCTAGAAAATCCACTGAGGATCAAGTTCATAAATGAAGAGATCCATGTTGGAAGCTTTCACAAGCTAAAAACAAGTGACTTGAAAGATCTACTCTACTTGGTGATTGGATCAACTCATCCATTAGAACAACTGTGTTCTTTTGAGATTGAGGATATTCTTCAAAGAAGAAAGGGTGAAGATTCAAAGCTGGATAAATCAAGAAGAAAAACCCTGAATGCATATCCTGGAAGGAGATTTAAACTTGTTGAAGGCAAATTGAAGTTCAGAACTTATGCCTTTGGTCAAGAATTATGGACATATCTCCAGGATGCTAGAGTATGTCTCTCCAAAGCAGTCCAAAGGTACATTGATGAGATTGAAGATGATGCCATTTCTCTTGATGAGAAAGCAGTGGTGGAAGGACTCAAGGAGATTCTGAAAGAAGCTCTCAACAGAGAGGATGAAGCAAGACAGAAAAGGAAATCTGGAGCTAAGTGAAAATTTTATCAATTCTGATCTTGTTTAGTTAAGTTGTCAACATGCATAGATTGTAAATTTGTTGTTATTAAGTATGAACATACTGTCACAACCAGAGTATGTTCTTGTAACCATTTTGTTTATTGTTAAATAAGATTCTAGTACATCTTGGTAAAAGTTCATTTATTTGTTCAAGCCTCAAGAAGTGCTCAAGATGGACAGCAAGAATAAATATTACTGTCATGGCATTGGCAGTAAGGTTACAAGAAGACAACATGTTACAAGTCACGACAGTATATCCACTCTGACAGCAACATTGGCGGAAGCCCTCTGACAGCAACTTTACCTCAGCCTGACAGCAAGCTTGGAACTCCTGACAACATCTATTGTGGGGACTTTGTACTGTCACCAAAAGCACATTCTTGTAACAACAAGCTTGAGGATCAGGATACTGTCTTGAAGGGATAATATTTGTATTGGGGATCTACCCAGTAAAACATGTGACAGTTTGGATGTTCAAGAAACAGGCGTGTTGCAGTATCCCAACATTGCATCAGGTCTGCAAGACTACGATCGAAGCTTGAGAGATCACATGACAAAGCTCACCAATTCAAGAGTATGACGAATCAACATCTACTGAATTGTGTTAGCTAAATATAGAATGTATCTAGATTGCTTTTCCCAGTAATGATAAACTTGTTTGTATAGCAATTTAGGTAATACTCACGGGTAGACAATTTGTAAGAAGCTGCCACATGAAAATGACAGCAGCTTCACAAACCCGTGATGATAAAGATAGGATTAGTTTACTTAGACTATCTCTCAATTCATTCTATGTATCACTCGAGAAATTGAAGCTCAAGAAAACAGACATTTTCTTGAGGTTGTAGCAACCCATTGCAAAATAAATAAAACATTTATTTTGTGAGAAATTCTCTTGTGTCTACTTGTATTTGCAATTCGTAAACTGATAAACTTTAATCTTAGTTTTAAGTTGTTGGAACGTAGATTGAGATTTATCAGTATTGCATTCAACCCCCCCCCCCCCCCCCCCCCCCCCCCGCCGCAATAGTCAAGGACCAACATCTTGCTATACCAGGAAACCAATCTGCTACCTAGGAATTGGTAGCTCCCGGAGGTGCTTTTCCTATCAACAACACTACCGGATACCTAGATTCTTTAGGGTACCAGATACCTAGATTAGGTGTACCCTTAAGATATCTCAAGATTCTTTTCACACCAACGAGATGTAAATCTCTACAATCCATCTCTAATTGATATTCCTATAAATTAGCTATACAATTACTATCAATTAAGGATTGCTTCTTATCTTCTATTCCGTTTCCTTAGCTGTATCAATATATTCTGCTTCTTTCCATCTTCAGAATATATTGCTTCTAGAATATTCAATTCAGCACCGACAGCTAATTCAACTATCACCACGTCAGACTTTAACAAACTCTGACTGGCTTCAATGTAAACTCTGATGATCACCTGTTACTTAAACACTGATGAACAGACGTCATCAATTATATCTAACAATCTCCCCCAACTTGTGCATAATAAAAATGTACAAGTTAAACAGATAATTGATGATGTCAAAACATATAACAAATGCAGTTACTTGAAAATAACTAGGATGATATGACTGTTCCAAAGGAAAAGAAAGATATGACTCCTGAGGACATCTCATCAATTGCAAAGGATGCAAAAGTTAGACATCTACTCTACAGTGCTTTAGACAATGTTATGTCTAACAGAGTAATTGGCTGTAAAACTGCCAAGGAGATATGGGATGCTTTAGAAGTCAGGTGTCAAGGAACCACTGCTATAAAGAAGAACTTTCTAGGTACCAAATGAGCATGATGGGAGAGCTTAGTTATTTTCTAGGCTTACAGGTCAAGCAAACAGATGATGGGATAATAGACGGAGACCCAGATTTTGAGAGCAACAGATTTTGTCTTCTTGCTTGATCTTCTGTTTCTTTGTTCTATTTCCAATTCATGAGTTTTCAGTAACCCATAAATCTCATCAAGTTCAGTTTCAGCAAGTTCGTAATTATCTCTTATAGTTGTTGTCTTCAAATCCCATCTTTCAGGTAAAGATAAGAGAAATTTGAGATTTGATTCTTCAAGATCATATTCTTTATCAACTAGAGATAAATCATTCAGCAGTTTACAAAATCTGTCATATGTCTCAGTCAAGGTTTCATTGGTTCTTGAATCAAAGTGCTCATACTCCTGAGTGAGTATTGTTTTCCTGTTCTTCTTTATAGCAGTGGTTCCTTGACACCTGACTTCTAAAGCATCCCATATCTCCTTGGCAGTTTTACAGCCAATTACTCTGTTAGACATAACATTGTCTAAAGCACTGTGGAGTAGATGTCTAACTTTTGCATCCTTTGCAATTGATGAGATGTCCTCAGGAGTCATATCTTTCTTTTCCTTTGGAACAGTCTTTTGTTCTTGACCATCAACAACAGGAGACAATTTAGTCGGCATATGAGGACCATCATTGATTCTGTCAAGATATTCTGGATCTGTAGCCTCCAGAAACATGGCCATCTTCACCTTCCAAATTGGATACTCCACTGGCCTGAGAATTGGAACCCTGATTGTTTCATATCGACTCACAGAATTAGGTTTAACCTGTTCAACCTTGGGAGGAGCTTGATTTTCTTCAGACATGATTATTACTGTGTTTGAATCGTAAAACTGTATATATTAAACAGCCTAGGCTCTGATACCAATTGTTAGGCCGAATACACAATATAATCAAGTATGTATGAAAATAACAATCAAGAACACAAGTTTGTAAATCAACAAACTGAATTATATTAAATAATTCTCTCTTAGTGATATTAATGAATCACAAAGAGCTACTAGGTTACAAGAATAATATATCAATAATCGCTTCCCTTCTAGGGATAACCTATCTGTGTTTATATAGTACACAGCTACATACAATCCATCTCTAATTGATATTCCTATAAATTAGCTATACAATTACTATCAATTAAGGATTGCTTCTTATCTTCTATTCCGTTTCCTTAGCTGTATCAATATATTCTGCTTCTTTCCATCTTCAGAATATATTGCTTCTAGAATATTCAATTCAGCACCGACAGCTAATTCAACTATCACCACGTCAGACTTTAACAAACTCTGACTGGCTTCAATGTAAACTCTGATGATCACCTGTTACTTAAACACTGATGAACAAATGTCAGCAATTATATCTAACATACTTGCAATCCAAGAAAGAATTTCAGCTCACCCATCAAACTCATTTCAAACTTACTCCGCATTAGGTTAGCAAATCTCTTACAGAGACTATCATTAGTAGACCCAAATATGATGTCATCCACATAGACTTGGACAAAAATCACATCATTTTTATGTTTCCTAGAAAAAAAGAGTTTTGTCTATGATACCTCTAACAAAACCATTTTCAATAAGAAAACCAGAAAGAGTGTCATACCATTTTCTAGGGGCTTGTCTGAGACCATAGATAGCCTTGAACATGAAGTATACAAAGTCTAGAAATTCCTGATTTTCAAAGCCCGGGGTTGTTCTACATACACTTCCTCATCCAGCTTACCATTCAGGAAAGCACTCTTAACATCCATTTGATATAATTTTAAATTGGAGTATGCTGCAAATGCTAAGAATATCCTGATAAGCTCAAGCCTTGCCACTGGTGCATAAGTTTCATCAAAATCAATGCCTTCAGCTTGTGAATACCATTGAGCAACCAGTCTAGCTTTGTTTCTTGTTACTATGCCATCTTCACCTAATTTATTTCTGAATACCCACCGAGTGCCAACCACTTTCTTGTTCTTTGGTCTAGGTACCATCTTTCAGACTTGTTCAAATTGATTGAGTTCATCTTGCATAGCAATCACCCAATCAGGATCAGTTAGTGTTTCCTCAAATTTCTTTGGTTCCATTACAGAAAAAAACCCTGAATAGTGACATTCATTCTGAGTAGCACTTCTAGTTTTGACTCCAACACCTGGATCACCAATAATCAACTCAAACGGATGAGCTCTTTTCCAAACTGTTTGTCTTGGAAGATTTGATCTTGATGATTCGCCTTGAAATTCATTTTGGTGTTGTCAATGACTAGTTGACCCTTCATTTGCTCCCCCTGAGTTGTTGTCATTTTGTCTTGGTGATTCTTCTCCGGTGTTAGTGGTATCTCCATTGTTGCCAATGTTTCCACCACCACCACCATGATCATTATCATCATTGTCATTGATAGCTTTTCAGATGGATCTTCTGTTTCGATACTTGGGAGTTTAGTGTCATCAAATGTAACATTGACACTTTCTTTCACCTGGTGACTGTCAATTATATACACCTTGTAAGATCTTTTGGAGTAACCAACAAAAATTGCTTCATATGCTTTGGCCTCGAACTTGCCACGTCGAACATCTCCATCTTTAAGCACGAAGCACTTGGCACCAAATACATGAAAATATTTGAGTGTTGGTTTCTTGTCATTCATAATCTCATAAGGTGTCTTTATTAAGTCCTTGTTGATTAAGGTTCGATTTTGGGTATAACAAACAGTATTTACAGCTTCATCCCAGAAGTACATTGGAAGTCTTGAACCTTTACTGGTAAATAATGGAGAAACTGAAAATTCTCAAAACAGAGAACCAGTTGAGGGGGAGCATGAGGCAGCTCAACATGGTGACTCAAACACTCAAAGTGAGTCTGTTGAGGAAGCTGATTCAAACTCTGAGAAGTCAAATTCAGGGGGAGCCTCAAATGCTGCAGAAAGTCAACATATGAATCAGGAGAGCATGGATCAAGGGGGAGGATCCAATAATGATGCAAGAAACCACTTACCAACAGCAAGAAAGTGGACACAGGCACATACACCTGATCTTATAATTGGAGATCCTGATGCTAGTGTAAGAACTAGAAGTGCTACTACAAATGAATGCCTGTATCATGCTTTCTTGTCTCAAACAGAACCAAAGAAAGTGGAAGAAGCTCTTCAAGATGCTAACTGGATAACAGCAATGCAGGAAGAGTTAAATTAATTTGAAAGAAATGAAGTCTGGACACTTGTACCTAGACCAAAGAATAGATCAATTGTAGGTACAAAGTGGGTTTTCAGAAACAAGACTGACAGTGAAGGTGTGATTACAAGAAACAAGGCTAGACTTGTGGCTAAAGGTTATTCACAACAGGAAGGAATTGACTAAGATGAAACCTTTGCTCCAGTTGCAAGATTGGAGGCCATAAGAATATTTCTGGCCTATGCTGCACACAAGAAGTTTAAAGTCTTTCAGATGGATGTGAAAAGTGCTTTTCTCAATGGGAAGCTTGAAGAAGAAGTGTTTGTTGAACAACCACCAGGATTTGTAGATTCCAAGCATCCAGATTATGTCTACAGGCTTGAAAAGGCATTATATGGACTAAAGCAAGAACCAAGAGCATGGTATGAAACTCTTGCTCAATTTCTTTTAGAAAGTGGGTTCACAAGAGGTACAATTGATAAAACCTTGTTTTATTTCAATTCTGATGATGATTTGCTTTTAGTTCAAATTTATGTAGATGATATTATTTTTGGATCTACTAATGACAAACATTGTAAGAAGTTTGCAAAGCTTATGCAGTCCAGGTACCAAATGAGCAAGATGGGAGAGCTTAGTTATTTTCTAGGCTTACAGGTCAAGCAAACAGATGATGGGATAATAGACGGAGACCCAGATTTTGAGAGCAACAGATTTTGTCTTCTTGCTTGATCTTCTGTTTCTTAGTTCTATTTCCAATTCATGAGTTTTCAGTAACCCATAAATCTCATCAAGTTCAGTTTCAGCAAGTTCGTAATTATCTCTTATAGTTGTTGTCTTCAAATCCCATCTTTCAGGTAAAGATAAGAGAAATTTGAGATTTGATTCTTCAAGATCATATTCTTTATCAACTAGAGATAAATCATTCAGCAGTTTACAGAATCTGTCATATGTCTCAGTCAAGGTTTCATTGGTTCTTGAATCAAAGTGCTCATACTCCTGAGTGAGTATTGTTTTCCTGTTCTTCTTTATAGCAGTGGTTCCTTGACACCTGACTTCTAAAGCATCCCATATCTCCTTGGCAGTTTTATAGCCAATTACTCTGTTAGACATAACATTGTCTAAAGCACTGTGGAGTAGATGTCTAACTTTTGCATCCTTTGCAATTGATGAGATGTCCTCAGGAGTCATATCTTTCTTTTCCTTTGGAACAGTCTTTTGTTCTTGACCATCAATAACAGGAGACAATTTAGTCGGCATATGAGGACCATCATTGATTCTGTCAAGATATTCTGGATCTGTAGCCTCCAGAAACATGGCCATCTTCACCTTCCAAATTGGATACTCCACTGGCCTGAGAATTGGAACCCTGATTGTTTCATATCGACTCACAGAATTAGGTTTAACCTGTTCAACCTTGGGAGGAGCTTGATTTTCTTCAGACATGATTATTACTGTGTTTGAATCGTAAAACTGTATATATTAAACAGCCTAGGCTCTGATACCAATTGTTAGGCCGAATACACAATATAATCAAGTATGTATGAAAATAACAATCAAGAACACAAGTTTGTAAATCAACAAACTGAATTATATTAAATAATTCTCTCTTAGTGATATTAATGAATCACAAAGAGCTACTAGGTTACAAGAATAATATATCAATAATCGCTTCCCTTCTAGGGATAACCTATCTGTGTTTATATAGTACACAGCTACATACAATCCATCTCTAATTGATATTCCTATAAATTAGCTATACAATTACTATCAATTAAGGATTGCTTCTTATCTTCTATTCCGTTTCCTTAGCTGTATCAATATATTCTGCTTCTTTCCATCTTCAGAATATATTGCTTCTAGAATATTCAATTCAGCACCGACAGCTAATTCAACTATCACCACGTCAGACTTTAACAAACTCTGACTGGCTTCAATGTAAACTCTGATGATCACCTGTTACTTAAACACTGATGAACAAATGTCAGCAATTATATCTAACATACTTGCAATCCAAGAAAGAATTTCAGCTCACCCATCAAACTCATTTCAAACTTACTCCGCATTAGGTTAGCAAATCTCTTACAGAGACTATCATTAGTAGACCCAAATATGATGTCATCCACATAGACTTGGACAAAAATCACATCATTTTTATGTTTCCTAGAAAAAAAGAGTTTTGTCTATGATACCTCTAACAAAACCATTTTCAATAAGAAAACCAGAAAGAGTGTCATACCATTTTCTAGGGGCTTGTCTGAGACCATAGATAGCCTTGAACATGAAGTATACAAAGTCTAGAAATTCCTGATTTTCAAAGCCCGGGGTTGTTCTACATACACTTCCTCATCCAGCTTACCATTCAGGAAAGCACTCTTAACATCCATTTGATATAATTTTAAATTGGAGTATGCTGCAAATGCTAAGAATATCCTGATAAGCTCAAGCCTTGCCACTGGTGCATAAGTTTCATCAAAATCAATGCCTTCAGCTTGTGAATACCATTGAGCAACCAGTCTAGCTTTGTTTCTTGTTACTATGCCATCTTCACCTAATTTATTTCTGAATACCCACCGAGTGCCAACCACTTTCTTGTTCTTTGGTCTAGGTACCAGCTTTCAGACTTGTTCAAATTGATTGAGTTCATCTTGCATAGCAATCACCCAATCAGGATCAGTTAGTGTTTCCTCAAATTTCTTTGGTTCCATTACAGAAAAAAACCCTGAATAGTGACATTCATTCTGAGTAGCACTTCTAGTTTTGACTCCAACACCTGGATCACCAATAATCAACTCAAACGGATGAGCTCTTTTCCAAACTGTTTGTCTTGGAAGATTTGATCTTGATGATTCGCCTTGAAATTCATTTTGGTGTTGTCAATGACTAGTTGACCCTTCATTTGCTCCCCCTGAGTTGTTGTCATTTTGTCTTGGTGATTCTTCTCCGGTGTTAGTGGTATCTCCATTGTTGCCAATGTTTCCACCACCACCACCATGATCATTATCATCATTGTCATTGATAGCTTTTCAGATGGATCTTCTGTTTCGATACTTGGGAGTTTAGTGTCATCAAATGTAACATTGACACTTTCTTTCACCTGGTGACTGTCAATTATATACACCTTGTAAGATCTTTTGGAGTAACCAACAAAAATTGCTTCATATGCTTTGGCCTCGAACTTGCCACGTCGAACATCTCCATCTTTAAGCACGAAGCACTTGGCACCAAATACATGAAAATATTTGAGTGTTGGTTTCTTGTCATTCATAATCTCATAAGGTGTCTTTATTAAGTCCTTGTTGATTAAGGTTCGATTTTGGGTATAACAAACAGTATTTACAGCTTCATCCCAGAAGTACATTGGAAGTCTTGAACCTTTACTGGTAAATAATGGAGAAACTGAAAATTCTCAAAACAGAGAACCAGTTGAGGGGGAGCATGAGGCAGCTCAACATGGTGACTCAAACACTCAAAGTGAGTCTGTTGAGGAAGCTGATTCAAACTCTGAAAGCTCAAACTCTGAGAAGTCAAATTCAGGGGGAGCCTCAAATGCTGCAGAAAGTCAACATATGAATCAGGAGAGCATGGATCAAGGGGGAGGATCCAATAATGATGCAAGAAACCACTTACCAACAGCAAGAAAGTGGACACAGGCACATACACCTGATCTTATAATTGGAGATCCTGATGCTAGTGTAAGAACTAGAAGTGCTACTACAAATGAATGCCTGTATCATGCTTTCTTGTCTCAAACAGAACCAAAGAAAGTGGAAGAAGCTCTTCAAGATGCTAACTGGATAACAGCAATGCAGGAAGAGTTAAATTAATTTGAAAGAAATGAAGTCTGGACACTTGTACCTAGACCAAAGAATAGATCAATTGTAGGTACAAAGTGGGTTTTCAGAAACAAGACTGACAGTGAAGGTGTGATTACAAGAAACAAGGCTAGACTTGTGGCTAAAGGTTATTCACAATAGGAAGGAATTGACTATGATGAAACCTTTGCTCCAGTTGCAAGATTGGAGGCCATAAGAATATTTCTGGCCTATGCTGCACACAAGAAGTTTAAAGTCTTTCAGATGGATGTGAAAAGTGCTTTTCTCAATGGGAAGCTTGAAGAAGAAGTGTTTGTTGAACAACCACCAGGATTTGTAGATTCCAAGCATCCAGATTATGTCTACAGGCTTGAAAAGGCATTATATGGACTAAAGCAAGAACCAAGAGCATGGTATGAAACTCTTGCTCAATTTCTTTTAGAAAGTGGGTTCACAAGAGGTACAATTGATAAAACCTTGTTTTATTTCAATTCTGATGATGATTTGCTTTTAGTTCAAATTTATGTAGATGATATTATTTTTGGATCTACTAATGACAAACATTGTAAGAAGTTTGCAAAGCTTATGCAGTCCAGGTACCAAATGAGCAAGATGGGAGAGCTTAGTTATTTTCTAGGCTTACAGGTCAAGCAAACAGATGATGGGATAATAGACGGAGACCCAGATTTTGAGAGCAACAGATTTTGTCTTCTTGCTTGATCTTCTGTTTCTTAGTTCTATTTCCAATTCATGAGTTTTCAGTAACCCATAAATCTCATCAAGTTCAGTTTCAGCAAGTTCGTAATTATCTCTTATAGTTGTTGTCTTCAAATCCCATCTTTCAGGTAAAGATAAGAGAAATTTGAGATTTGATTCTTCAAGATCATATTCTTTATCAACTAGAGATAAATCATTCAGCAGTTTACAGAATCTGTCATATGTCTCAGTCAAGGTTTCATTGGTTCTTGAATCAAAGTGCTCATACTCCTGAGTGAGTATTGTTTTCCTGTTCTTCTTTATAGCAGTGGTTCCTTGACACCTGACTTCTAAAGCATCCCATATCTCCTTGGCAGTTTTACAGCCAATTACTCTGTTAGACATAACATTGTCTAAAGCACTGTGGAGTAGATGTCTAACTTTTGCATCCTTTGCAATTGATGAGATGTCCTCAGGAGTCATATCTTTCTTTTCCTTTGGAACAGTCTTTTGTTCTTGACCATCAACAACAGGAGACAATTTAGTCGGCATATGAGGACCATCATTGATTCTGTCAAGATATTCTGGATCTGTAGCCTCCAGAAACATGGCCATCTTCACCTTCCAAATTGGATACTCCACTGGCCTGAGAATTGGAACCCTGATTGTTTCATATCGACTCACAGAATTAGGTTTAACCTGTTCAACCTTGGGAGGAGCTTGATTTTCTTCAGACATGATTATTACTGTGTTTGAATCGTAAAACTGTATATATTAAACAGCCTAGGCTCTGATACCAATTGTTAGGCCGAATACACAATATAATCAAGTATGTATGAAAATAACAATCAAGAACACAAGTTTGTAAATCAACAAACTGAATTATATTAAATAATTCTCTCTTAGTGATATTAATGAATCACAAAGAGCTACTAGGTTACAAGAATAATATATCAATAATCGCTTCCCTTCTAGGGATAACCTATCTGTGTTTATATAGTACACAGCTACATACAATCCATCTCTAATTGATATTCCTATAAATTAGCTATACAATTACTATCAATTAAGGATTGCTTCTTATCTTCTATTCCGTTTCCTTAGCTGTATCAATATATTCTGCTTCTTTCCATCTTCAGAATATATTGCTTCTAGAATATTCAATTCAGCACCGACAGCTAATTCAACTATCACCACGTCAGACTTTAACAAACTCTGACTGGCTTCAATGTAAACTCTGATGATCACCTGTTACTTAAACACTGATGAACAAACGTCAGCAATTATATCTAACATACTTGCAATCCAAGAAAGAATTTCAGCTCACCCATCAAACTCATTTCAAACTTACTCCGCATTAGGTTAGCAAATCTCTTACAGAGACTATCATTAGTAGACCCAAATATGATGTCATCCACATAGACTTGGACAAAAATCACATCATTTTTATGTTTCCTAGAAAAAAAGAGTTTTGTCTATGATACCTCTAACAAAACCATTTTCAATAAGAAAACCAGAAAGAGTGTCATACCATTTTCTAGGGGCTTGTCTGAGACCATAGATAGCCTTGAACATGAAGTATACAAAGTCTAGAAATTCCTGATTTTCAAAGCCCGGGGTTGTTCTACATACACTTCCTCATCCAGCTTACCATTCAGGAAAGCACTCTTAACATCCATTTGATATAATTTTAAATTGGAGTATGCTGCAAATGCTAAGAATATCCTGATAAGCTCAAGCCTTGCCACTGGTGCATAAGTTTCATCAAAATCAATGCCTTCAGCTTGTGAATACCATTGAGCAACCAGTCTAGCTTTGTTTCTTGTTACTATGCCATCTTCACCTAATTTATTTCTGAATACCCACCGAGTGCCAACCACTTTCTTGTTCTTTGGTCTAGGTACCAGCTTTCAGACTTGTTCAAATTGATTGAGTTCATCTTGCATAGCAATCACCCAATCAGGATCAGTTAGTGTTTCCTCAAATTTCTTTGGTTCCATTACAGAAAAAAACCCTGAATAGTGACATTCATTCTGAGTAGCACTTCTAGTTTTGACTCCAACACCTGGATCACCAATAATCAACTCAAACGGATGAGCTCTTTTCCAAACTGTTTGTCTTGGAAGATTTGATCTTGATGATTCGCCTTGAAATTCATTTTGGTGTTGTCAATGACTAGTTGACCCTTCATTTGCTCCCCCTGAGTTGTTGTCATTTTGTCTTGGTGATTCTTCTCCGGTGTTAGTGGTATCTCCATTGTTGCCAATGTTTCCACCACCACCACCATGATCATTATCATCATTGTCATTGATAGCTTTTCAGATGGATCTTCTGTTTCGATACTTGGGAGTTTAGTGTCATCAAATGTAACATTGACACTTTCTTTCACCTGGTGACTGTCAATTATATACACCTTGTAAGATCTTTTGGAGTAACCAACAAAAATTGCTTCATATGCTTTGGCCTCGAACTTGCCACGTCGAACATCTCCATCTTTAAGCACGAAGCACTTGGCACCAAATACATGAAAATATTTGAGTGTTGGTTTCTTGTCATTCATAATCTCATAAGGTGTCTTTATTAAGTCCTTGTTGATTAAGGTTCGATTTTGGGTATAACAAACAGTATTTACAGCTTCATCCCAGAAGTACATTGGAAGTCTTGAACCTTTACTGGTAAATAATGGAGAAACTGAAAATTCTCAAAACAGAGAACCAGTTGAGGGGGAGCATGAGGCAGCTCAACATGGTGACTCAAACACTCAAAGTGAGTCTGTTGAGGAAGCTGATTCAAACTCTGAAAGCTCAAACTCTGAGAAGTCAAATTCAGGGGGAGCCTCAAATGCTGCAGAAAGTCAACATATGAATCAGGAGAGCATGGATCAAGGGGGAGGATCCAATAATGATGCAAGAAACCACTTACCAACAGCAAGAAAGTGGACACAGGCACATACACCTGATCTTATAATTGGAGATCCTGATGCTAGTGTAAGAACTAGAAGTGCTACTACAAATGAATGCCTGTATCATGCTTTCTTGTCTCAAACAGAACCAAAGAAAGTGGAAGAAGCTCTTCAAGATGCTAACTGGATAACAGCAATGCAGGAAGAGTTAAATTAATTTGAAAGAAATGAAGTCTGGACACTTGTACCTAGACCAAAGAATAGATCAATTGTAGGTACAAAGTGGGTTTTCAGAAACAAGACTGACAGTGAAGGTGTGATTACAAGAAACAAGGCTAGACTTGTGGCTAAAGGTTATTCACAATAGGAAGGAATTGACTATGATGAAACCTTTGCTCCAGTTGCAAGATTGGAGGCCATAAGAATATTTCTGGCCTATGCTGCACACAAGAAGTTTAAAGTCTTTCAGATGGATGTGAAAAGTGCTTTTCTCAATGGGAAGCTTGAAGAAGAAGTGTTTGTTGAACAACCACCAGGATTTGTAGATTCCAAGCATCCAGATTATGTCTACAGGCTTGAAAAGGCATTATATGGACTAAAGCAAGAACCAAGAGCATGGTATGAAACTCTTGCTCAATTTCTTTTAGAAAGTGGGTTCACAAGAGGTACAATTGATAAAACCTTGTTTTATTTCAATTCTGATGATGATTTGCTTTTAGTTCAAATTTATGTAGATGATATTATTTTTGGATCTACTAATGACAAACATTGTAAGAAGTTTGCAAAGCTTATGCAGTCCAGGTACCAAATGAGCAAGATGGGAGAGCTTAGTTATTTTCTAGGCTTACAGGTCAAGCAAACAGATGATGGGATAATAGACGGAGACCCAGATTTTGAGAGCAACAGATTTTGTCTTCTTGCTTGATCTTCTGTTTCTTAGTTCTATTTCCAATTCATGAGTTTTCAGTAACCCATAAATCTCATCAAGTTCAGTTTCAGCAAGTTCGTAATTATCTCTTATAGTTGTTGTCTTCAAATCCCATCTTTCAGGTAAAGATAAGAGAAATTTGAGATTTGATTCTTCAAGATCATATTCTTTATCAACTAGAGATAAATCATTCAGCAGTTTACAGAATCTGTCATATGTCTCAGTCAAGGTTTCATTGGTTCTTGAATCAAAGTGCTCATACTCCTGAGTGAGTATTGTTTTCCTGTTCTTCTTTATAGCAGTGGTTCCTTGACACCTGACTTCTAAAGCATCCCATATCTCCTTGGCAGTTTTACAGCCAATTACTCTGTTAGACATAACATTGTCTAAAGCACTGTGGAGTAGATGTCTAACTTTTGCATCCTTTGCAATTGATGAGATGTCCTCAGGAGTCATATCTTTCTTTTCCTTTGGAACAGTCTTTTGTTCTTGACCATCAACAACAGGAGACAATTTAGTCGGCATATGAGGACCATCATTGATTCTGTCAAGATATTCTGGATCTGTAGCCTCCAGAAACATGGCCATCTTCACCTTCCAAATTGGATACTCCACTGGCCTGAGAATTGGAACCCTGATTGTTTCATATCGACTCACAGAATTAGGTTTAACCTGTTCAACCTTGGGAGGAGCTTGATTTTCTTCAGACATGATTATTACTGTGTTTGAATCGTAAAACTGTATATATTAAACAGCCTAGGCTCTGATACCAATTGTTAGGCCGAATACACAATATAATCAAGTATGTATGAAAATAACAATCAAGAACACAAGTTTGTAAATCAACAAACTGAATTATATTAAATAATTCTCTCTTAGTGATATTAATGAATCACAAAGAGCTACTAGGTTACAAGAATAATATATCAATAATCGCTTCCCTTCTAGGGATAACCTATCTGTGTTTATATAGTACACAGCTACATACAATCCATCTCTAATTGATATTCCTATAAATTAGCTATACAATTACTATCAATTAAGGATTGCTTCTTATCTTCTATTCCGTTTCCTTAGCTGTATCAATATATTCTGCTTCTTTCCATCTTCAGAATATATTGCTTCTAGAATATTCAATTCAGCACCGACAGCTAATTCAACTATCACCACGTCAGACTTTAACAAACTCTGACTGGCTTCAATGTAAACTCTGATGATCACCTGTTACTTAAACACTGATGAACAAACGTCAGCAATTATATCAAACATACTTGCAATCCAAGAAAGAATTTCAGCTCACCCATCAAACTCATTTCAAACTTACTCCGCATTAGGTTAGCAAATCTCTTACAGAGACTATCATTAGTAGACCCAAATATGATGTCATCCACATAGACTTGGACAAAAATCACATCATTTTTATGTTTCCTAGAAAAAAAGAGTTTTGTCTATGATACCTCTAACAAAACCATTTTCAATAAGAAAACCAGAAAGAGTGTCATACCATTTTCTAGGGGCTTGTCTGAGACC
Organism: Heracleum sosnowskyi; assembly: GCA_030848705.1. Classification (NCBI taxonomy): domain Eukaryota; kingdom Viridiplantae; phylum Streptophyta; class Magnoliopsida; order Apiales; family Apiaceae; genus Heracleum; species Heracleum sosnowskyi. The sequence continues at coordinate 22,484,735 of CM061238.1, forward strand.
ATAGATAGCCTTGAACATGAAGTATACAAAGTCTAGAAATTCCTGATTTTCAAAGCCCGGGGTTGTTCTACATACACTTCCTCATCCAGCTTACCATTCAGGAAAGCACTCTTAACATCCATTTGATATAATTTTAAATTGGAGTATGCTGCAAATGCTAAGAATATCCTGATAAGCTCAAGCCTTGCCACTGGTGCATAAGTTTCATCAAAATCAATGCCTTCAGCTTGTGAATACCATTGAGCAACCAGTCTAGCTTTGTTTCTTGTTACTATGCCATCTTCACCTAATTTATTTCTGAATACCCACCGAGTGCCAACCACTTTCTTGTTCTTTGGTCTAGGTACCAGCTTTCAGACTTGTTCAAATTGATTGAGTTCATCTTGCATAGCAATCACCCAATCAGGATCAGTTAGTGTTTCCTCAAATTTCTTTGGTTCCATTACAGAAAGAAACCCTGAATAGTGACATTCATTCTGAGTAGCACTTCTAGTTTTGACTCCAACACCTGGATCACCAATAATCAACTCAAACGGATGAGCTCTTTTCCAAACTGTTTGTCTTGGAAGATTTGATCTTGATGATTCGCCTTGAAATTCATTTTGGTGTTGTCAATGACTAGTTGACCCTTCATTTGCTCCCCCTGAGTTGTTGTCATTTTGTCTTGGTGATTCTTCTCCGGTGTTAGTGGTATCTCCATTGTTGCCAATGTTTCCACCACCACCACCATGATCATTATCATCATTGTCATTGATAGCTTTTCAGATGGATCTTCTGTTTCGATACTTGGGAGTTTAGTGTCATCAAATGTAACATTGACACTTTCTTTCACCTGGTGACTATCAATTATATACACCTTGTAAGATCTTTTGGAGTAACCAACAAAAATTGCTTCATATGCTTTGGCCTCGAACTTGCCACGTCGAACATCTCCATCTTTAAGCACGAAGCACTTGGCACCAAATACATGAAAATATTATAGTGTTGGTTTCTTGTCATTCATAATCTCATAAGGTGTCTTTATTAAGTCCTTGTTGATTAAGGTTCGATTTTGGGTATAACAAACAGTATTTACAGCTTCATCCCAGAAGTACATTGGAAGTCTTGAACCTTTACTGGTAAATAATGGAGAAACTGAAAATTCTCAAAACAGAGAACCAGTTGAGGGGGAGCATGAGGCAGCTCAACATGGTGACTCAAACACTCAAAGTGAGTCTGTTGAGGAAGCTGATTCAAACTCTGAAAGCTCAAACTCTGAGAAGTCAAATTCAGGGGGAGCCTCAAATGCTGCAGAAAGTCAACATATGAATCAGGAGAGCATGGATCAAGGGGGAGGATCCAATAATGATGCAAGAAACCACTTACCAACAGCAAGAAAGTGGACACAGGCACATACACCTGATCTTATAATTGGAGATCCTGATGCTAGTGTAAGAACTAGAAGTGCTACTACAAATGAATGCCTGTATCATGCTTTCTTGTCTCAAACAGAACCAAAGAAAGTGGAAGAAGCTCTTGGCACCAAATACATGAAAATATTTGAGTGTTGGTTTCTTGTCATTCATAATCTCATAAGGTGTCTTTATTAAGTCCTTGTTGATTAAGGTTCGATTTTGGGTATAACAAACAGTATTTACAGCTTCATCCCAGAAGTACATTGGAAGTCTTGATTCACTTAACATTGTTCTTGCAGCTTCAATCAATGTACGATTCTTCCTTTCTACCACTCCGTTCTGTTGAGGAGTTCTAGGGGCTGAGTATTGTCTTGTTATCCCTTTTTCTGCACAAAAGTCATTTAGAACTGCATTCTTGAATTCAGTTCCATTGTTTGACCTTATTGCTCTAACTGGAAACTTAGATTCCAGCTCAATCAACTTAACATGATCAATCACCATTTATGGAGTTTCATCCTTGGAATGTAGGAATAAAACCCATGTGAATTTAGCGTAGTCATCAACAATCACAAGTGCATAACGTTTCTTTGACATAGACATTACATTAACTGGACCTAACAAATCCATGTGTAGTAACTAATGAGGTTCAGTTATTGTAGATGTGTATGTGCCCTTGTGAGATGTTTTCTTTGACTTCCCTTTCTGACATGCCTCACACAATCCTTCCTGTGTAAATTTCATTTGAGGCAATCCTCTTACCAACTCCCTCTTGACTAGGGAGTTCATTGTTTTGAAATTGAGGTGAGACAGCTTCTTGTGCCATAGCCAACTCTCATTTGATGAAGCTTTAGCATAAAAACAATTGACTTCATCGTTGCATCCAGAGTACAGGTCAGCTATGAACAAGTTTCATTTTCTTACCCCTTGATACCAATTGTTAGGTCCTGATATGTTTGTAGAAGGTGGGGTTGAATACAAACTGTACCGTTTTATCGAATTTGTTCGGTTTGTGATTTAACAATTTCCAGAACAAATAAGTGCGGAATAAAATGAAACAAAATTCAAGTTAAATATAATTTATATTAAATTTGAAGGGTGTTGTAAATACAGTACAAATTACAAGGTTTGAATCTCAAACTAATTACAACAAATCTAGAATAAATTCGACATGAATTTATCTATTTTTGCAATAAAAAGATCGAATGCTAAAAAGTAGTTCGAGATAATTTGTAGGGATAATGATCCGCTAGATAGTCTTTGATCAACAAGTAAACAAATTCTAGTGGCTTGAATGTTACAATAAGAGCTAGAATTGAATACACTGTGAGAAATTAAATCTCGGCTCCATTGGTTTGTTAATGGCAGAGAGAGAGAGAAGTTGTATTAAAATAATTATTACATGTGTATTTGACAATTTGTATTCTTTTACTAATTTTTATTTGAATTTAACTTTCATAAACATTAAATTATCTTTCATATTTTCTTATTTTCATGTTTTTTTGTTGAAAATGGATTTTGTGCTAAAATCATTTTTACATTTTACTCACATTTTAAAAATCGAGTCGACGAGGTGTCGCGACACCGAGAACCCATCACACTATATAATTTAAGTTTACTACCTTATATTACTTAACACTTCTTAATGCCAAATGTACGAGTATTTAGTTGAATATTTAGAAAAACAAAATATTGACTTTTAGTTAATAAGATACTTTATATCTTAACTTTGTTTTCTCCTATTTTAAATTATTCGGTAAAAAAATATAAGTTCTAAAGCTTAAAAAAGAAATTAAACAATAATACCGAATTTTGTAATCAATATTCGATATATCAACGATGTGACCGTACAAATTTTTTTGGGATAAATGGACTACTATTTAATAGTTTTTCTTAGTCAAAAAGTAATTGTTAAAAAAATAACCATGTAATAAATTTCAACTTTTTTTTATAAAACAACAATTGCAATATACTATTTACATATTTAATCATAATAGTATTTTTTAAATATGAATATACACATTAACATCAAGATATAAATTTTATTTATTTTAATTTTAGAAAATAACTAAACTCCGTGTGCGAAACACCGACATATTGCGAGTTCTTCTAATGACTCCTTTACCTGTTATTGGAAGTGCCTATGCCATGTTGCTTCAAGAAGAGAGTAAAAGAGATTTTGCTACACATGCTAAGCTATTTACTGAGAAATTTGCTATGAATGTTAGAAATATCTCCTATGTGTCTGGTTCTAAGTTCAAATCAGCCAGAAAAGTCACTGATCTCCAAGTAATAATCAATTGAGGATATCCAAGTATTTGTATCTCCAAAATTCGGTATTGGGTTTTTAGGGCAGATTTGGGTCAAGTAATAATCAATTGGAGATATCCAAGTTCCAATTAGGAATTGAATTGGTACAAGGGAAGCTCAAGGCTCGTCCTCGTAGGGGAGAGGGCGCACCCCTTTGGCCGTCCAACCCCTAAGGACGCATCCTCTTGGTGTGACTGACAACTTCACATAAATGGATGACTTGACAGAGAATAAGAGCTACATTGACATTGGACTGACACAAGGAAGCTTAGGGCTTGCCCTCGGTAAGGGAGAGGGCGCGCCTTCTGGTCGTCCACCCCTTGAGGGCGCATCCTCTTGGTTTGAAGTAGCTACTTGGTGGTGAAGGATGACTCCATTGGCTTGATAATGGAAAGATATTGAAGACTTCTCCTTTAGGATGCGCCCTAAGGGAGGGATGTCTGTGATTGAAGGCCTCTAGGGGTTTGCCTGATGATTGAAGAATTCTCTCCTAGGATGTGCCCTAGGAGGGGGATGTCCATTGTTGAAGGGCTCCAGGGGTATTCCTGTGTACTGAAGGTCTCCTCCTGTATTAAATGGGTGCGTCCTCATTGGGGATGTGGGGTAAATCTTGGTGTGTGCTTTGGGAGCTCTGTTCCTGCATTCAATGGGCGCGTCCTCATTGGGAAATTTGGAGTAATCCTGCACTTTGCACTCAAACGTTTGGGATCACTTGTCCTGCAATCTGGTGGGTGTTTCTCATTCGGGGGACAAGGATGCGTCCAATATTTGGGGTAAGTCATGGCTATACCTGCAACTACTTTGGTCGGGGAGACAGCTGGTAGCGGTTAGTTTCGGCTCCTAAGTTGGTTCGATGTCGTATCCGTGAAGTCCCTAAATTGTAGTTGAGCCTTGGGCCTTTGTGACTAGGCATCATCGTTGGACATTCCTAAAGCGAGCCGAAGACCAATTCCAGAAGACGGATCAAGTATCCTAGTGGGCCTCGAAAATTAGAAACCAGCCCATATCGATTACTTGCTCCCCAAGAACTACGTATGGCTTGATCCCTATAAATACGGGGTACGTAGGCACGTTGTGGGGGGTTGGAAGCGAAGAGCTCAGCGAGCCACCACCAAGAAAACCCTTACAATCTCAGCCCCCAATTCATCACAACTACCATACTCCGGCGACCTTCCGGCAAAGAACCAACGTCATAGATTCCGGTTTCGGCGACGAACCTCAAACTTTGTTAATACCAAATTCCTCCGTTAACAAATTGGCGCTAGAATGAGGGGTGCTAATTAATATTATAATCTCAAGAGAAAGAGATATCTCATCATGATGAAAGTTCTTAGAAGAAGGTCTGCCAAGATTCAAAGGATGGCCATGGCTATGACTTCATGCTGGCGGGAAGGAGGAAGATCCAAAGATGGTGATTTCAAGACGATGATTTCTGACTGGGGGTTCGAAGAAGATTTGGAGAAGAAGGTGTCAAGGTGATTCAGATCTGAAGGATGTTTCCATGTATGCTTGAAGGCGGCAGTTTCCATGTATACTGGGGGTGATTCCGAGCAAGATCCTAAAAAGAAGCCGCAATTATCGGAAGCACGTCATCATCTTCTGGACGCGCCCTCAAGGTAACACCTAACTTGTTTTGTTGTGGTTTCTATTATTTGTTCCTTGAATTGTTGTAGGAAGAATATAATGAATAGAAAATCCCCAAGAACCCTTAGGGCGCGCCCTAAGCTAACTTCTAAACTTTTCCTATTATTGAGTTTTTTGGCAGGTGGAAAATCCTACTTGGGAAAGTTTCTCAAGAGTTATCAAGACATACGTCTAAATCCGAAAGGACGCGTCCTCTGCGTTAAGTGCGTCCTCAGTATGTTAGAGGTCCAAAGGATCGTTTCTCCTCGAGGACGCGTCTTCTGGGAAAATGTCTACCAATAGTTATAAGGAAGATAAATGATGATCAGACAAGCTCCAATACTTGGGCCACTCTCTCGTCTTTCAAGCGCATCCTTCCTTCAGAGCGCGCCCTCCGAAGATACTCTGATGTTCAGACAAATTTCAAGACTCGTCCTTCCTTCAAGGCGCGCCCTCAGAAAAAAGAACTACAGCTCAGCATGAACTTCAATGATTTTTAGAGGAAGATAATATGAAGGTGAAGCCCCATGATCCAAAGAGAGTGCCCCCTGATTACAGGTCGAGGCCCCATGGACATGAGCGCGCCCCTTCATGTGACAACTCAATGGATAATATGAGGGAGTGGCCCCATGATCCACAGAGAGCGCCCCCCGATTCTCGAGATCTAGATTGAGGTTATATGAGTGACTACTGAGGAAGGCATGATATGAAGCTTGTGCGAAATGATCAGCGTTAGAACACACAAGATGCGCCCTCAAAGAAAAAGGACGCGCTCTCAAAGAAAAACACTGATGCTCAAGTGGACTCCAATGTTTACAAAAAGAATTCATTACTTGAATTTCAGAAGAAAAGAAGCTATTAGAGTAGAGGCCCCGTACTCCACAGTGAGAGCCCCCTAATTACAGGTCGAGGCCCCATGGATATGAGTGAGCCCCTTCACCTGATAATTCAATGGATGATATGGGAGAGCGGCCCCGTGATCCACAGAGAGTGCCCCCTGATTACAGGTCGACGCCTCATGGACATGAGTGAGCCCCTCTGTGAGGATAAAACCTTTATCTTCAAAGAACGCATCCACACATTCAGGAGATATGCTCTTCAAGGCACGCCATAAACGAATCAGCCTCATATGCTAAGGCTTCAACTTTAAACATGATTGTACAAATCCTCAGGTTGATTTTAGTAAGAAGAAGAATATTTGGAGTAGAGGCCCCATGGACCTTAGGATGCGCCCCCTGATCAACAGGATGCGGCCCCAAGGTCATGAGTGAGCCCCTCCATAGAAGAATATTATTATAAAATGGACAAGAATATTAGAAGAGGCTTTGTCATGCTATCATCCACTTGGGTCACCTCCTAAGCATCAAGACACGCTCCTAGAATTCTCCTCTTGGGATGCCTCTTCATGAGATGCCTCTTCGTGAGATGCCCTTCGTAGGATGCCTCATAGAGAGATGCCTCATATTGAGATGCCCTTTCTGTGGGTCGAGGTTCAAAGTATTTTGTGACCGGAGAGTGCCCCCTAACATTTTAATGAAACTTTTAAGGATGAGGCCCCCGAATAGTCATGCAAGCGTTTGATGGAGTATTTTCAATAAAATGATGCTTTGGTTGATTGAAGACGGGCAATGACTGAATAGTAGACTACAAGGTAAATAAATTACCTTCTAGTCTAGGGGGTAGTCAATATACACTTTCCCTAGTCCTAGCTGAAGTGACGAAATTTTTAAAGCTTTCGAGAGTTTGTGCATACAAGGCGCGCCCTCAGGGACGACTCGCCCTCAGTTAGATGATAAAATGTGGAACTATTCTTAGTAAACATGCAAGTATGACAAGCAAGATAATGCAACAAGAGAACATAAATCCGGGAAACATATCCCATAAAGTTACCAAGAGCATAGTCATATCAAATACAACTTGCAAGGCTTGGAAGTGAGGACCTGCACTTCAATACTGTTCAGAAGACAGCAAAAGAGATAAAAGTCATACCAAACCTCAGGATGCGTCTTGAGCATCATCAAAGAGAAGAGTAGAGACGTTTTCAGCAACAATATCACTTGTTTCAGCAACATCATCTAAAGGCTTTTCAAGAACGACATTGGCCTTAGAAGATTGGTTTCCCTGATCCTTAGCATCTTGTTCATCATCAGGAGGTGCATCTTCAGAAGACGCATCCTCAATTTCTTCAAGTGGTCCATCATTAATTCTAAGTTTGATCTGTTTGGCTTTGATGGTCGCAGCTTCGTCAACTTTGAATTTCTCAATCCATGCAACTGTTTCCTTACCAAACTTGGAGAAGTCATAGCTAGGATCAACTGCTAAGAAGCCAAAAGCATAGTTTGTGAAGCCATTTGCAAAGGACGCGTTCTTTAGCTTCTCTTTCTCCAAAGCCCAGCCATTCTGTTGATCTTCCACCAACACAGTCATTTGGTTCTCCAGCCTGTCTCTTTCTTCCTTCAAGGTGACATTAGAAGTATTCAGATCTTTCAAAGCCTCACCGTGACCTGTAAGTTCTTTCTTATAATGGTTTGTTTGGTGATCGAGATCTTTCTTCAGCTTATTTATCACTTTGGAGTGATCCTTCAATTGGTTGGAAATTTTGTCCCTCTCAGACTCCAAAGCTTGAAGGCGCGCCCTCCCTTGTTCAAGGGTGGATTGGCGGTTAAGAGCAGCAACAAGAATCTCAGTAGAGGTTTTGATTAAAGCCTCGTTTTCCTCTGAAGGAGTCCTAGCCTTCCATTTGGAGATATCTCCATCCTTAACAAAAGGGATGACTAAGGGACTCAAGTGAGTGGCTACCAGGGATGAGTTTTCAGATGTCCATACTTTATTCAAGGGTGTGTCCGTCCTAGCCTTCTTCACGGACGCGTCCTCTTGTTGGGAAGTAAGATTGGTCTTCTCATGCTTTCTTTTTAGAGACTTCTTCGTGGTGAATGCTTGATCTTTCTTGTCTTGAAGATTCGTTTACCTTGCTTTGGAGATGTCTAAGGCAACATGATCCTTTATCAAGTTGATTCCAAAGCCTTTTGGTAATCCGTCCATTCCTACAAAAGATCAGAAAGCAAGTTAAGAGACGGTTACAATGAAGAAACAATTGCGGTGATCAAGTAAAGAAGGGATGGTCGATTGCAGATAGAATGAAAGGGTAGAACATATACAAAGGAGTCACTAGTAAAGACGCGCCATCAACACAATTGTTCGTATCTAAAGGGTGCGCCCTCTATCATGAAACCCCTTTGTGATGCTTAATGAAGAAAAAGATAAGAAGACATGTGCGTGTTGCGTAAGCAGAAGATAAAGATCAAGCACTGACATACATGGCTATACATACATATATAGCTCAAGAACACCAAAAACATCGAGAACCATTACAAGTCTATTGTGGTTGTGATGCATGGTAAGATTGAATAATGAGAGTAGATCTGCGTACCTTTCGGTATGGAGAATAAGAATCGCCCAACGAAGTTGAATTTCCGTGGAGAATCTACTAGAGTCATTACTTGGAATGCATTGCAGCGGTGGTGGAGAGAGAGAGAGAAAGAGAGAAAGCAAAAGCTTAAGGAATGAGAAAGAAGAAAGATTATGAGGAAGGGTAAAAGAAGATATTAGGGGGAACACGTGGCAGCCATCGGGTGGAGTAGTACAACTGATTAGACCACTGTACGAGTATATATATACAAGGGTGTATCTATATTTACACAAGTTACTCCATTTTTGAATCTTAAGATAACTGAAGGAATCTGTCCCCCTTAATGATAAAAGACGGTGCGCCCTCTCGATAAATGAATATTTTACTTGAGGACAAGCCCTGGGAGAGGTTTACATTTGTGCACAATATCTCTTGTTTCTTACGCTGAGTTAGCTCATGTAAGCTTAGAGGTGTCGTGTGTAGGTGGTATCCCTTTCTAAACATTAGAATTATCAAAAATATATGATGGAAGAATTATAGGATGTGCCCTCTGGAAGGACGCGCCATCTTTACAGCATCAAAGAAGAAAGAAGCTCGAGGACAATTCTTGAAGAAGAAAAGGTTACAAAAATATTTTGGCACTTTGGAGATTGAAAATTCCATGCTTCATCTCTAATTTCACATGGAATTGGGGGTAGTTGTTATAGCCAAAATTCGGTATTGGGTTTTTAGGGGGTCAAGTAATAATCAATTGGGGATATCCAAGTTCCAATTAGGGATTGAATTGGTACAAGGGAAGCTCAGGGCTCGTCCTCGTAGGGGAGAGGGCGCGCCCCTTTGGCGATCCAACCCTTGAGAACGCGTCCTCTTGGTGTGACTGACAACTTCACATGAATGGATGACTTGACAGAGAATAAGAGCTATATTGACATTGGACTGACACAAGGAAGCTTAGGGCTTGCCCTTGGTAAGGGAGAGGGCGCGCCCTCTGGTCTTCCACCCCTTGAGGGCGCGTCCTCTTGGTTTGAAGTAGCTACTTGGTGGTGAAGGATGGCTCCATTGGCTTGATAATGGCAATATATTGTAGACTTCTCCTTTAGGATGCGCCCTAAGGGAGGGATGTCTGTGATTGAAGGCCTCCAGGGGTTTGCCTGATGATTGAAGAATTCCCTCATATGATGTGCCTTAGGAGGGGGATGTCCGTTGTTGAAGGCCTCCAGGGGTATGTTTGTGTACTGAAGGCCTCTTCCTGTATTCAATGGGCACATCCTCATTGGGGAACTTTGGAGTAATCCTGCACTTTTCACCCAAACGCTTGGGATCACTTGTCCTGCAATCTGGTGGGTGCTTCTCATTCGGGGGACAATGATGCGTCCAACATTTGGGGTAAGTCATGGCTATACGTGCAACTACTTTGGTCGGGGAGACAGCTGATAGCGGTTAGTGTCGGCTCCTAAGTTGGGTCGATGCCATATCCGTTAAGTCCTTAGACTGTAGTTGAGCCTTGGACCTTTGTGACTAGGCCTCATCGTTGGACATTCCTAAAGCGAGTCGAAGACCAATTCCAGAAGACGGATCAGGTATCCTAGTGGGCCTCGGAAATCAGAAACCAGCCCATATAGGTTACTTGCTCCCCAAGAACAACGTAGGGCTTGATCCCTATAAATACGGGGTACGTAGGCACATTGTGGGGGGTTGGAAGCGAAGAGCTCAACGAGCCACCACCAAGAAAACCCTTACAATCTCAGCCCCCAATTCATCACAACCACCATACTCCGACGACCTTCCGGCAAAAAACCACTGTCATAGATTTTGATTCCAGCGACGAAACTCAATATTTGTTAATACCAAATTCCTCCATTAACCGCGGCCATGATATGGGGATATTCAACACGGAGGATCACACAATAGAACCTCACTTTCCGGGGAAATCAATCCATTTTATCTCCCCTCCACTTTGGTATATTTAAACTATACATGTAGTGAAGTAAATCCCAATTTGTTCGGTAAGGCTTATAGTTTAAATGACCAAGGTTTAGGGTATTTGATATTTCTTTAGTATTTAATATTTCATAATTCATGAAACGAAGCTGATGTTTTAGACAATTTGGTATACTTTTTGGAACTAATATAATCTATGAAAGTTTTAATTTCCTTTGAGCAATGTATTAGTATGCCAATTCATATCTGACTTGGAGTTTCTAAATTTCACCTTAGGAAGTTCGGTAATAGTGCATCACAATACATGGCTTGGAGTCTTGGTCGATCCTTCTTCATCCCGTAGTTCCAACATATTCCAGATAAAGGAAGAAACAAATTTAAAGGAAGAAATAAATCAACTAAAAGAAATGCTCAGTAAAATAAAAGGAAAAGAAAAAAATAGTAATTCAGGATAAAGATAGTGAACTAAAAAGTGAATTAAAAATTAAAATAGAAAGTAGTGATACTGAAAACGAAGAAGAATCAAAAAGAATAAATTTTATAGAAGAATCTGAAGATAATAAACATGACATAATAATAAAAGAAAATGATGAAATTTTAGCAGGTCTAACAAAAATGAAAAATGTTTATGCTCGAATAGAGGAAGATGAAAATGATATAAAAAGTGAAATAGAAGAAGAAAGCTCTTATAAAAAAAACAAATAACGAAATAGATGAAGATGTAGATGATTATTCAGAACAAGAAATAAGAGATCAAATAATTATTAAAAAAGAAAATAAAATTCCATCTTATAGGACAACAAGAAGAAGTTCAAGATTTTATAGGATCAGTAACACAAGGAATTAATATAATTGGATATTTTTTAGACTTAGATAATATTTATGATGAACAAGAAATAAGTAGAAGAATAAAAGATTGGAATTTAGATATGTATATAGCATTTATGAATTCAAAAGAAAAAGAAGATTTAGATTATGTTTTTGAATTAATATCTAAAACAATAATAGGAAATGCAGCTTTTTGGATAGAAAGTATTGCTTATGAGTTAAAACAACAAGCAACAAATTATGCTAATTCATGGAAAGATATGTTAAATATGTTTGATATTATATTAAAAAGAGAATTTATAGGAGAAAGATGGTTTGTAGCTCAAGATCAAGTAATGGCAGAAAGAAAAATAGAAATAGTAATGAATCTTAATAATATGAAATGTTGTAAAATTAATAAATTACCAGAATATACTATAAGTTTTACTAAATTCTTTTATGAAGCAAGATTTTTACCTCAAGAAAGTATAGTATATCAACAACTTTATTATGATCATTTACCTACACCATATAATACAGAAATATCTAAAGAATATACTAATTTAGAACCAAAAGAAAATACATTAGGAGAAAGGATTAGATTTTTAAGAGCATATTTAATGCAAAAATGTGAAAATTATAGATTACAACAATCAATTAAAAAAGATATAAAGACGGGATTAAGAGAAGTATGTGGATTTACAGAAAGAAAATTAGTATTTGGATGTGATAATGATAAATATAAAAAACCAAAAATTTATAAAAAGCATTATAAAAAACAAAATTATAATAATCAAGATAGTTATTATAATCAGAATAAACCTTATAAACCTTATCAATCATATAATAATAGGTATAAAAGAAGAAAATTTAGAAGACATAAAAATACCCCAGAAAATAGAGAAAGATTTAGATATAGAAGAAAATTTAGAAAAAGGAAATATATAAAGCCAGATAATAGAATAGTAGATTGTAAATGTTGGAATTGTAATGAAAAATGTCATTATACTAATAAATGTCCAAAGCTAAAACAAAATGGAGTAAAATATATAGATAGTACAGAATTTATTATGACATTAGAATATATAAAAGAAGAAAATAATAATTGGTATAATAATGAAGATTTCTATATAAGTGAAACAGAACCCGAAGATAGGAGTTATATAGAAGAAATGAGTAATGGTAATAGCAGTGATAACTATGGAGAATAAAATGGTAGCCATATATATAGAAGCAAGTGTAGAATATAAACCTAATGAATATATTAAACAAAAGATGTTTATAGATAGTGGAGCAGATATTTGTTTAGCTAAAAAAGAAGTATTAGCCCAACACAGATGGAAAAGAACAAAAACTCATAGAATTAGAGTAACAGGATTTAATGAGCATATGAAAGAATTAGATATAGTAGCAGAAAATGTAAGATTTATATTAAATAAAACAAGATTTAGATTACCTATAGTATATCAAGAAGATAATATGAAACAAAAAATTATATTAGGAAATAATTTTTTAGATTCATTTAAAACGCAAGTAATAAAATATAATACTATAAGTTTATTAACACCTTGTGATAAATGGATAATATTAAAAAGAGTAATACCAGTAAAATCCCTTAGAATAAATAATATAATAAAAGAAAGAGAACAGAATTTAGTAATATTAAAACAAAAATACTTAGAGTTATTAAAGATAAATTTTGGAGAAAATCCAATGATTTTATGGGAAAAAGAAAAGATTTATGCAGAAATCAAATTAATAAATCCTAATGAAGTAGTAAGAAATAGGCCTATAAGATATAGTCCAACAGACCAAAAAGAATTAGAAGACCAAGTAAAAGAATTATTAGATTCAGGATTGATTCAAGAAAGGGACGATATGGATTTCTTCGAGACGGGTTAACCACTTTTTAAACCGTGAGAGGGAGGTCATTCAAAACCCGTTGGCTCCAGAACGGGGGAAAGTATAACGACTCAGAAAAACGCTTGTACAATATTAATATTTAATAATATTTGAGTTCTATGATATGTGAGTATTGTGTGAAAGGTGGATATTTGAAAATGTGATAATTAGATGTTTACTTGGTGAATGGTATGGATTAAAATACTTGTGTATGCTTTTAAATGCATTTTATGTGAATTTCTTATTATAAATTAGTTCTTTTTGACCATCCGGGAATTTTATAAAATCAACGGAGACTCTTTTTATTATGAAATCTTTTTCACAACCTTTATTCTATATTCTAGTATTTTCTAAAATTAGTGGAGGAATTTATTTTTGGCTTTAAGGATTTAAATTTGATTTTATGAGTTAAGTGTCATTTAAGTGATCAAAACTTTGAAAATTCATATTTAATTCAATTTTGATCATAAAAATATTTTAAAAATATGGGTGAGCTTGTAAATTCGTATTCTTGGTTTTAAAAATAAAATTGTGATTTTTAAACATTATCTTCATTTTATTTCGAATTATAGAAAGGTATTTATGTTGGTTTTGTTTATTAAAAATCAGAAATTTTAATTAGCAGATTACCCTTTTACCCCTGGGCTTATAAAACCCAGCACTCAGTTCTTTTCCCCTCTTCTTCACTCTCGGCAAAATCTCTCATCTCTCTTTTCTTTCTTGTCTCTCGGCTATCACTCTCTCTCTCTCGATTTTCTTGTAAAATCTCTCTCTCTCTATCAACTATATTGATGATTATGATTATACATACATATATATATATGTGTAATCGTGTGTGTATGTGTATGCCGTGTGTATTGTGTGTACCGATTGTTGCATGCAAGGGGTTTCGGAAATTTTGATTTGATTCAAACCCAAAAGCTTGCTTGTGATGATTTTTGTGATTAGTTGGTTGATTAATATTACTTATTGGTGAGGTTGTGAAGGAAACCCGGATTTTCATATTTTCCGGGCACCTCCAACCATTGCCGCCGTCGGCAATGAGCTCCGGCGAGCCGACGGGGACGATGATGATGCGTTTGAGTCCGATTATTGTGTTAATACCTATATTTAGTTCGATTTTGAGTTGCATGTGAAGAAATTGAAATGCATGTTCAAAATTCGATTTTTCCCCTTTTATAAATTCGGTTTTTGGAAATTTGTTTATGATGATATTTAATTGTTAACTTCGGTTTATAATGAATGCATGTTGATTTATTGTGTTAAGTTTGATTAGTGTGAAATTTTGATAGTTAAAAGTTTTGATTTGGGAATTGTAGTGAAATTCCAAGTAATGGAATTGTTAACTTGTTTATTTGATAAATGCATGTATAAGTTTAGTGATTCTTGAGAACATGAGTTCTAGTTGTAATATTGGATGGTTAGTTGTGAATGAGTTTGTGTTTGGAATGATTTATAAAGAAAAACATCATGCTGAATTTTTCCAGAAAAACTGCCTGTTCTGTTTTGCCATATTTCGAAATGTTGCTGCCTGTTTTAGACAGAGGTCTTTGGATGTCAATGTTCTAAATTGAATCTAGTTTGTGCACGTGCTAACTTTGTGTCGATAGGATTTACGAATAAAAAGTTATACTTGTTTTACTAAAAGTTGCGCAGCTGAGATTTTTCTGTGTTTTAGTACCTACTTTATACAGTTCGTTTTTATACTAAATAAAGTGTTCTGAAGTTGAAACTTTTATGCTAAGTTGGTTTTGTAATCAGGAAATAGCCTGTCAAATTTGGTAATTGTTTGATTAGTTTTGGAATTATGAAAAATGTTTTAGTAAAGTATGCGCAGCAGATTTTTTCAGCTTTTTGAGATGAAAACATTGTTGTGAAAGTATTAAGGATATAGTTAGCATTGGTTAAATTGATTTAAGGGATACCAAATGTGGTATGATTTGAAAGGTATATTATTATATGTATATATGTATAAGGAACATGTTATGTGTATTTAAATGACGATGTGAGTTTATACGGATGATTGTCTATTACGTGGTTATAATTGTTTTATGGTATAACTATTATATGTTTACGCGCTAGGATGCGTTTGGGTAGTTTAGAATAAAGGATTGACATCTTAGAGAGGGAATTCTAAGATAGTTTATATTCTTTTGTAGAGTCCAAGGAAGTGGAACTTAGAGAGTTCAAGGAAGTGGAACTTAGGGACAAGGGAAAGGCTAAGGTGGAAAATCAGTGATTGTTCATTACCCTTTTTAGCTACTTAAGGCAAGTAATACAAACTTGCTTTCGTATTTCGATTCCATTGTTTCATTTTAACACATATGAATTGTTATCTTGCCTTGATATACCTTTAATTTCTGAAAACACTTATTGT
Organism: Heracleum sosnowskyi; assembly: GCA_030848705.1. Taxonomy (NCBI): domain Eukaryota; kingdom Viridiplantae; phylum Streptophyta; class Magnoliopsida; order Apiales; family Apiaceae; genus Heracleum; species Heracleum sosnowskyi. Next base: position 22,500,495 of record CM061238.1, read on the forward strand.
TCATTGATAACCCTTACCTTTGTTCATATATACCATGTTGAATTATATACCATGCTTTGTTTAGTTATTTATCCCTAAACCTTTATACCCTGATCATATACATGAATTGAAACCTGATGACCTGTAATTCCATAACCTGAATTTGATCATATACTTATTCAAACCTTTTTATACCTGAAAGTGAATACACCTATACCTCATTTTAGTACATTTCCAGAACATACCCAATGATAAATATTTCTTATATTCCACTAATAGAAATCCAGATTGTTTTGATTGAACTTATCTGATTTCCAAAGGACTTCTTTATATCTGAAAATGTTTTTAAAAGGAATAAGGTTTTGACTCATTTAAATTCTGATTTATGGTTTCCACGGATTCCTAAGATTGGAGGCGTAAGAGGCCGAGTAACGCCGGTCCAGCACTTTTTAATTATAATAAATGGACTAGGGATGGACTAGTCTAAAGGCCAATGTGTTGCCTAATGGGACCCAATTCAAGGACCAGAGGGACTGTGTGTCCGGTATGGGGACTTTACGTGGCTGATCACCCGTATTGTCCGGTGCGTTGTGAAAAAATCTCCAAAATTAATTATTGTTTTCTTGAAACGGATATCTTGATAATGAAATTGGTTTACCCTTTGAAATTGCATATTTATGCCATTGTTTTGGATAATACCTTATTATGGATTCTGCTTAAACCATGCTATATATATTGATATTGGAAACTGTTTTGAAATTTTATATTCAAATTATTGATTCTGATAATCCCTTGATACGGACTTTGCTATACTCATGCTATCCATATTGCTATTGAAACTGTTTCCCAGTGGATAACTGTTTGGTCATATTATTACTTGCTGGGCATTTGGCTCATTCTTTTTCCCTATTCTAACCCACAGTGAAACGAGAAGATGGTACGTACATTTCAGACAGCTAGGAAGTCTTCCTATAGGGTTGTTTTTGGGATGCCAGCTCAGGTAGGTGATGGCCATATCTAGAAGGTGTTTTGTAATAGAGAACATAGAACTTTTAAGACTTGGTTGTAATAACTTTTGAGACTTATGTATTAATGAATTAGATAGTGGATGCTTGTTTCACACCATCAACTGTTAAAGATCCAGGGTAGAGTTGGGGTCAAGTCCGCATGCTTTTATTATATTGTCTATGGGTTTAATATGTATAGAGGTGGTAGTGACTCCCCGATCATGGCCCCAGGTCGGGAGGGCGTCACAGGTTGGTATCAGAGCGGTCAGTTTTTGGTCACTGAAACAAGCCAGGATTAGGTGTAACAGTAATAAGGGAATATAAGGTGAGAAGTAGGACTTAAGCTTATTACGTAAGATAGGATTTTTTAGATGCGGGTTACTTTTTGGATGAGTATTAGTAGAATTAAGATAACCCTTACCGTTTAAGTATTTTCTTGGCTTATTACTGTGTTTTTACAGATAAAGGCTATTTTGAGAGATTACCCTTCATCTGAGATTCCTTTTCCTAAGCCATATCCGTCAGTATCAGTGTATACATCCGGCCAAGTGGAGATTTCCATTACCCTTTGGGTAAATTTCTTTTCTGATAGTATAGCTGCAAGTCGAGGCAGATTTATATTTTTGTATAAAGTGAAAGGGATTGGAGATGGATGGAATATTGAATGGATTATGGATTATGTGTGGATGATTGAGTTAGTATTTGAGATATTTTTAAACAGGGCATAATCCATTTTACGAATAGGTCATGCCGAATTTTCTACAGAAATATTAGCTTAAGTTACGCACTTTCATGTTAAATAGTATTCCGACATATCGAGCGAGTATACGCAGGAACCATCTGAAGATCGGGATTACGGACGAGGAAACTAATTCGAAGCTGGAGGAATCAATCGGAGAACCAGACTACTAGTTCGGAAGACATCACTTGTAGATCCTTATGTACTTTACAGAATTTCATCTGCACCGCGGAAGCTATAGGAAACACCACGCCAGGTGTCGTATCAAGTGTGGTTAGAGTTGAGCGAGATTAGAATCCCCAAGATAACGTCTAGAAACATTTAGATAGATTCTTTACGATATAATAACGATTTTCCCCCACGATAGAGACATTTGCCCAGAGTAGTGGCCTAAGTGTAGATTCTTTCTTTATTCAAGATTTCATACAGTTGATTTACTATCGGGACATACCTATAACCTCAAACTAGAAATTAACTCCCCTAAGGACCATCTACATGAGACAAGGCGTGATTATCTCCATACGTTCGATGTAAGGATAAGTCGGTTCATAACTAGCCATTGATTTTATTCAATTTACCTTTTTAAAAGATTCAAATTTTCATTTCTATTATTTTATTCTTTACGAAATACCTCTATTGTTCAGAGGCAAATTGATCCAATATTATATATATATATATAATAGAAACTTTTGAAACTCTTAAACCTTTCATATGTTCCTCTTAAATTTTTGATCCTCCTTGTTGTAAATGAGATGAACAACCCTATATATATAGGGGATTCAGGTACTTTCTATCTGTGTGATAGAAGTCCGGTGGGACGCCACCAGTGGTGTGTTTGTCATGGAAGTACTAAAGGTTGGCCACCTTCTGTACCTTGTTGTTTAAATTGACAAATGCAACCTGATAAAGTTCGATGATCATTTTGATCTCTTAGTTTGATTCTTTTTACCAGAAATTCTTACTAAACATACTTGTCATATATCCATATCTATTGACACCTTCCTATCTATTGATTCATTCTATCGAAAACTCTTAGAGGTATCAGCGATTTGAAATTGCAAAGGCGAATGACGGTATTTTGAGTGTCAAGCTGTACTTATATTGACGGGAAACTGTTTTGATCAAAAATGGGAAATTGATTTAAAAAGAGGGATTGGTTGTCGAGTTAAATTGCTCATTAGACTTACAATACGATGTCAAGGTTTATTATTACCGAGAGTTTGGTATGGACAAGGAGAAGGTAACAAGGATATACGAATACTAATCATGTTGAAGTATGAAGTAAAGTGATATTGGATATACTAAAAAGGAGTTGATTATTGTTGATGAAAGACTTTTATTCTACTGGTCAGAAAAGTATATATAAGCACCTGTTTATCCTATATTTCACTTTGGATATAGTAGTTAAAACATTACAAGGTTTTGAACGTCTTGAGACCAAATGTTGGACATAAATTTTAGAACCGAAGCATGATAACTTGAGCGTAACATGGTTTGAACCAAAATTTATAGATCTAGCCAGGTTTGTGTCTGAATACGTGAATATTGATGAGAAGAGAGTTAAGAGACTCCAACAGGGGAAATGAGGTCGTGGATTAGGAGTAAAGTGATTGATCACAAACAGAAGAAGCTAGAAAAAGGGAAGCCAGAGACACCGGAAGGAAACCAACAAATAGGGAACTTTTAGAACCATTTTAATATGAGGCATGAGTTTCAGTCAAATAGGAATGTTGGATTGGAAGACCAGAAACTGGAAATGATAAGCAAGGGAACCGTCCATAAAATATGGATTAACCAAGACCTCCGAAACCTCCGATACCAGAATGTAGAACTTGTGGAAAGAAGCAACTGGGAGTTTGTAATAAGATTAATATGGTACGTTACAAGTGTACTCAGACAGGACACTACGCCAATGAGAGCCATAAACCGAAGGCAAGAGTTACGTGTAACAAGTGTGGAGAGGTGTGGCGTTTCTTAAGAGGTTGCAATCGTTAAGTCCAGTAATCAATATGTTAAGGGTGACATGACCACCACATACTAAGTAACCAAGGACAAGAATCCTCAATATAACCATGAGCGATACAGTAAAAAAAAAACAAGGATGTGGTTGCGGATACGTTTCATATTAGCTACATAAGTGCCAAAGTGTTAACGGATTCGAAGCCACAAAGTATTTTATTTTCAGAGAATTTGCTCGTAAGTCGGACTGTGAAACGCAACGGTTAAGTAAAGTTTTGACTACATGAATAGCTACTCAGGAGCATATATCGATTAATCTAGCTTGTCCTCACTGTGGGATTGATATAATAGAATTCGATGTTATCCTAGGAATGGATTGGTTAGTAGATTGCGATGCGCAGATTGAATGTAGGAAAAAGCAAGTAAGATTGCGTGTGGACGAAGATCAAGAAGTGGTATTTCAAGGTCAAAGACAAACTAGGAAATTCTTAACGTTTATGCAAACGACACGGCTACTTCGTCAAGGTTGTGAAGCTTATTTGGCTCATGTTGTGGATGTGGAGAAGCAAGTGTTGAAGATGGAGGAGATACCCATTGTAAATGAGTTCCCTGAAGTTTTTCCTGACGAACTACCCGAATTACCTCCATATCGAGAAGTAGAATTTACGATTGATTTGGCACCTGGAACGGAACCAGTATCCAAGGCACCTTACAGAAGGGCACCGGCAGAAATGAAGGAATTGGCTACGCAGCTACAAGATCTTTTGGATAAAGGAGTTATAAGGCCTAGTATATCGCCGTGGGGAGCGCCAGTATTATTTGTCAAGAAGAAAGACGGGAGTATGAGATTGTGTATAGATTATCGAGAACTCAACCAGTAGACTATAAAGAATAAGTACCCGTTACCGCGAATCGACGATTTATTTGACCAGCTCAAAGGAGCAGCCTATTTTTCAAATATTGATTTAAGATCTGGATATCATCAACTGAAGATCAAACCTGAAGACGTCTCGAAAACTGCTTTTCGCACGAGATATGGACATTACGAATTTTTAGTGATGCCATTTGGATTAACTAATGCCCCGGCTGTGTTTATGGATTTGATGAACCGAGTGTTTCGAACGTATTTGGATAAGTTTGTGATTGTATTTATTGATGACATCTTGATATATTCAAAGTCTTCGGAAGATCATGCGGAACATCTAAGGATTGCGTTGGAAGTCCTGAGAAAGGAAAAGTTATATGCAAAGTTTTCAAAGTGTGAATTCTGGTTAGAGGAAGTACAATTTCTTGGACACGTTATTAGTCGAGAAGGAGTGAGAGTGGACCCTGCCAAGATTGAAGCTGTGGTTAATTGGGAAAGACCAAAGACCCCTACTGAAGTGAGAAGTTTTCTCGGATTAGCTGGATACTATCGGAGATTTGTTCAAGATTTTTCAAAGATAGCTACACCGTTAACTGCACTGACTCGGAAGAATGAGAAGTTTGTTTGGACTGAGAAATGTGAAGAAAGTTTCCAAGAGCTGAAAGGAAGATTAGTGACTGCACCAGTGTTAGTCTTACCAGATGATCAAGGAAATTTTGTTATCTACAGTGATGCTTCACACAAAGGATTAGGATGTGTTTTAATGCAACATGGAAAAGTGATCGCGTATGCTTCACGACAACTCAAACCGCACGAACAGAAGTACCCAACCCATGATTTGGAATTAGCAGCTATTGTGTTCGTACTGAAAATTTGGAGACATTATCTATACGGAGAGAAGTGTGAAATCTACACGGATCATAAGAGCTTAAAGTATATATTCACTCAGAAGGAATTGAACATGAGGCAACGGAGATGGTTGGAGCTAATTAAGGACTATGATTGTAGTATTAACTACCACCCGGGAAAAGCGAATGTGGTGGCGGATGCGTTAAGTCGAAAGGAGAGATTGAATTTGTTCACGATACCTAAGGAATTGCTTCAAGAATTTGAGAAGTTGAAACTAGAAGTCTATGATTCGGAAGTTACCAACGAAGTTCTCAATGCTATGACGTTTCAACCGGAACTGTTGGAAAAGATACGAAGATGTCAGGAGGAGGTTATGAATCAAGAGATGAACACATTGACTGGTGAAGAGATCTGCACCCAAAGGGACGACAAAGGAATTTTGAGATTTTCTACGAGGATATGGATTCCAAATGTGACGGAATTGAAGAATGAAATCTTGAGGGAAGCCCATAGTTCACAGTACTCAATTCACCCTGGTAGCACGAAGATGTATCGAGATTTGAAGGAACATTTCTGGTGGCCGGATATGAAAAGAGAAATTGCCGAATGGATAAGTAGGTGTTATACCTGTCAACGAGTCAAAGCCGAACATCAGAAGCCGAGCGGACTATTGCAGCCATTGGATATTCCTGAATGGAAGTGGGAACATCTTGCTATGGATTTTATTGTTGGACTGCCAAGGACAAAAGCTAATCATGATGCCATATGGGTAATTGTAGACCGTCTGACCAAGTCTGCACATTTTCTCCCAATCAATGAAAGATTTTCACTGGATAGGTTAGTACAGCTATATCTGAAGGAAGTTGTGACACGCCACGGAGTTCCAGTAACCATTGTGTCGGACCGTGATCCAAGGTTTAACTCCCGATTTTGGAAACAATTCCAAGAATGTCTGGGTACCAAGCTTAAGATGAGTACCGCTTATCATCCACAAACTGATGGCCAAAGTGAACGAACAATTCAAACCATTGAAGACATGCTTAGAGCTTGTGCACTGGATTTTAAGGGAAGTTGGGACGAGCATTTACCATTGGTAGAGTTTTCGTACAACAACAGCTATCACGCGAGTATTGGAATGCCACCGTATGAAGCTTTGTATGGAAGGAAATGTAGATCGCCTGTATATTGGGAAGAAGTTGGAGAACGAAAAGTTTTAGGACCCGAGCTAGTACAACAAACGAAGGAAAAGATTGAAATCATTCGGAAAAGGCTAGTTACGGCACAAGACAGACAACGGAAGTACGCTGACCAAGACAGAAAGGATCTAAGCTTTGAAGAAGGAGATCAAGTGTTGCTAAAAGTGTCACCATGGAAAGGAGTTACGAGATTTGGCAAGAAAGGGAAACTTAGCCCGAGATATGTAGGACCGTTTGAGATATTGAGACGTATTGGAAAAGTTGCATATGAGCTAGCGTTACCACCGCACATGGAGCACATTCATAATGTTTTTCATGTTTCGATGCTTAAGAGATTTAATCCTGATGCGAATCTAGTAATTGAATATGAACCTTTTGAGATTCAACCTGATTTGTCATATGTAGAACAACCTGTAGAAATTCAGGATCATATGGATAGGAAATTAAGGAATAAGATTGTTAAGTTAGTTAAGGTTTTGTGGAGGAATCCCAAAGTTGAAGAGTCGACTTGGGAACTTGAGAGCGAGATGCTTGAAAGGTATCCGCATCTATTTTCATAAGGTTAGATTCTGAGGACAGAATCTTTTTAAGGGGGGAAGGTTATAACGACTCAGAAAAACGCTTGTACAATATTAATATTTAATAATATTTGAGTTCTATGATATGTGAGTATTGTGTGAAAGGTGGATATTTGAAAATGTGATAATTAGATGTTTACTTGGTGAATGGTATGGATTAAAATACTTGTGTATGCTTTTAAATGCATTTTATGTGAATTTCTTATTATAAATTAGTTCTTTTTGACCATCCGGGAATTTTATAAAATCAACGGAGACTCTTTTTATTATGAAATCTTTTTCACAACCTTTATTCTATATTCTAGTATTTTCTAAAATTAGTGGAGGAATTTATTTTTGGCTTTAAGGATTTAAATTTGATTTTATGAGTTAAGTGTCATTTAAGTGATCAAAACTTTGAAAATTCATATTTAATTCAATTTTGATCATAAAAATATTTTAAAAATATGGGTGAGCTTGTAAATTCGTATTCTTGGTTTTAAAAAATAAAATTGTGATTTTTAAACATTATCTTCATTTTATTTCGAATTATAGAAAGGTATTTATGTTGGTTTTGTTTATTAAAAATCAGAAATTTTAATTAGCAGATTACCCTTTTACCCCTGGGCTTATAAAACCCAGCACTCAGTTCTTTTCCCCTCTTCTTCACTCTCGGCAAAATCTCTCATCTCTCTTTTCTTTCTTCTCTCTCGGCTATCACTCTCTCTCTCTCGATTTTCTTGTAAAATCTCTCTCTCTCTATCAACTATATTGATGATTATGATTATACATACATATATATATATGTGTAATCGTGTGTGTATGTGTATGCCGTGTGTATTGTGTGTACCGATTGTTGCATGCAAGGGGTTTCGGAAATTTTGATTTGATTCAAACCCAAAAGCTTGCTTGTGATGATTTTTGTGATTAGTTGGTTGATTAATATTACTTAATGGTGAGGTTGTGAAGGAAACCCGGATTTTCATATTTTCCGGGAACCTCCAACCATTGCCGCCGTCGGCAATGAGCTCCGGCGAGCCGACGGGGACGATGATGATGCGTTTGAGTCCGATTATTGTGTTAATACCTATATTTAGTTCGATTTTGAGTTGCATGTGAAGAAATTGAAATGCATGTTCAAAATTCGATTTTTCCCCTTTTATAAATTCGGTTTTTGGAAATTTGTTTATGATGATATTTAATTGTTAACTTCGGTTTATAATGAATGCATGTTGATTTATTGTGTTAAGTTTGATTAGTGTGAAATTTTGATAGTTAAAAGTTTTGATTTGGGAATTGTAGTGAAATTCCAAGTAATGGAATTGTTAACTTGTTTATTTGATAAATACATGTATAAGTTTAGTGATTCTTGAGAACATGAGTTCTAGTTGTAATATTGGATGGTTAGTTGTGAATGAGTTTGTGTTTGGAATGATTTATAAAGAAAAACATCATGCTGAATTTTTCCAGAAAAACTGCCTGTTCTGTTTTGCCATATTTCGAAATGTTGCTGCCTGTTTTAGACAGAGGTCTTTGGATGTCAATGTTCTAAATTGAATCTAGTTTGTGCACGTGCTAACTTTGTGTCGATAGGATTTACGAATAAAAAGTTATACTTGTTTTACTAAAAGTTGCGCAGCTGAGATTTTTCTGTGTTTTAGTACCTACTTTATACAGTTCGTTTTTATACTAAATAAAGTGTTCTGAAGTTGAAACTTTTATGCTAAGTTGGTTTTGTAATCAGGAAATAGCCTGTCAAATTTGGTAATTGTTTGATTAGTTTTGGAATTATGAAAAATGTTTTAGTAAAGTATGCGCAGCAGATTTTTTCAGCTTTTTGAGATGAAAACATTGTTGTGAAAGTATTAAGGATATAGTTAGCATTGGTTAAATTGATTTAAGGGATACCAAATGTGGTATGATTTGAAAGGTATATTATTATATGTATATATGTATAAGGAACATGTTATGTGTATTTAAATGACGATGTGAGTTTATACGGATGATTGTCTATTACGTGGTTATAATTGTTTTATGGTATAACTATTATATGTTTACGCGCTAGGATGCGTTTGGGTAGTTTAGAATAAAGGATTGACATCTTAGAGAGGGAATTCTAAGATAGTTTATATTCTTTTGTAGAGTCCAAGGAAGTGGAACTTAGAGAGTTCAAGGAAGTGGAACTTAGGGACAAGGGAAAGGCTAAGGTGGAAAATCAGTGATTGTTCATTACCCTTTTTAGCTACTTAAGGCAAGTAATACAAACTTGCTTTCGTATTTCGATTCCATTGTTTCATTTTAACACATATGAATTGTTATCTTGCCTTGATATACCTTTAATTTCTGAAAACACTTATTGTTCATTGATAACCCTTACCTTTGTTCATATATACCATGTTGAATTATATACCATGCTTTGTTTAGTTCTTTATCCCTAAACCTTTATACCCTGATCATATACATGAATTGAAACCTGATGACCTGTAATTCCATAACCTGAATTTGATCATATACTTATTCAAACCTTTTTATACCTGAAAGTGAATACACCTATACCTCATTTTAGTACATTTCCAGAACATACCCAATGATAAATATTTCTTATATTCCACTAATAGAAATCCAGATTGTTTTGATTGAACTTATCTGATTTCCAAAGGACTTCTTTATATCTGAAAATGTTTTCAAAAGGAATAAGGTTTTGACTCATTTAAATTCTGATTTATGGTTTCCACGGATTCCTAAGATTGGAGGCGTAAGAGGCCGAGTAACGCCGGTCCAGCACTTTTTAATTATAATAAATGGACTAGGGATGGACTAGTCTAAAGGCCAATGTGTTGCCTAATGGGACCCAATTCAAGGACCAGAGGGACTGTGTGTCCGGTATGGGGACTTTACGTGGCTGATCACCCGTATTGTCCGGTGCGTTGTGAAAAAATCTCCAAAATTAATTATTGTTTTCTTGAAACGGATATCTTGATAATGAAATTGGTTTACCCTTTGAAATTGCATATTTATGCCATTGTTTTGGATAATACCTTATTATGGATTCTGCTTAAACCATGCTATATATATTGATATTGGAAACTGTTTTGAAATTTTATATTCAAATTATTGATTCTGATAATCCCTTGATACGGACTTTGCTATACTCATGCTATCCATATTGCTATTGAAACTGTTTCCCAGTGGATAACTGTTTGGTCATATTATTACTTGCTGGGCATTTGGCTCATTCTTTTTCCCTATTCTAACCCACAGTGAAACGAGAAGATGGTACGTACATTTCAGACAGCTAGGAAGTCTTCCTATAGGGTTGTTTTTGGGATGCCAGCTCAGGTAGGTGATGGCCATATCTAGAAGGTGTTTTGTAATAGAGAACATAGAACTTTTAAGACTTGGTTGTAATAACTTTTGAGACTTATGTATTAATGAATTAGATAGTGGATGCTTGTTTCACACCATCAACTGTTAAAGATCCAGGGTAGAGTTGGGGTCAAGTCCGCATGCTTTTATTATATTGTCTATGGGTTTAATATGTATAGAGGTGGTAGTGACTCCCCGATCATGGCCCCAGGTCGGGAGGGCGTCACAGAAAGTCATGCCTTTCTCATGGTTAGTTTCATTTTTTGGTGCTAGTGAAAGCAAATGACATAGTTAAAGAAGAAGAGAATGCCCTGAGAGAAGAAAGGAAGTCAGGGAATGAGCAGGTGCTATAGCCAGAAGAAGTTGTTACCTCCACATAACATTCTTGGTAAGAAAACATAGTGAAATAAAAAGAGGAAAAGCTAGAATGGTAATAGACTATAGAGAATTAAATAAAAAGACGATATTTGATGGATATTTTTTACCATATAAAAGAAATTTAATCAATAGATTAGTTAACAAAAAATGGTTTAGTAAATTTGATTGTATAGTGGTTTCTGACAAATTAAACTTACTAAAGAATCAAGAATATTAACAGCTTTTAGTGTACCCCAAGGACAATATGAATGGATAGTATTACCCTTTGGATTAATGAATGCACCTCAAATATTTCAGAAAAGAATGGATAAAATATTTAGAAATATGAACGATTTTTGTATAGTTTATATAGATGATATTAATCTTTAGCGATACTTTAGCAAACCATATAAAACATTTAGAATTCTTTATTCAAATCATTAGAAAGCATGGTATATTATTATCAGAATAGAAATCAGAAATATTTAAAAATAAAATAGAATATTTAGGATATATTATAGATTCTGAAGGAGTCCAATTACAAGAACACATAGCTACTAAAATAAAAAAATTCAAAGAAACATTAGAAAATAAAAAAGAAGTACAACAATTTTTAGGAATAATTAATTATGCCTCAGATTATATAAAAGATTTACCAAAACTTAGAAAATCCCTTCAAGAATTAATAAAAAAGAATAAAAAATTTGATTGGAAACAAGAACATACAAATGCAATAAAATTATTAAAAACTAAAGTAGAAAATTTACCAAAATTAAGATTACCTAAAGATGATGATCAACTAGAATTATATACTGATGCTAGTAATATAGGTTGGAGAGCAGTATTAATAGCATTTGAAAAAGAAGATGTAGATAAAGAAAAACCTTTAATATGTTGATATGGAGCTGGAACATGGAAGACTAGTGAGAAAAATTATCATATAAATGAAAAAGAATTATTAGCAGTAAAATTAGGAATTAAAAGATTTCATTATCATTTACTTCCTATAAAATTTATTGTAAGAACTGATAATACTCAAGTACGATCATTTATAGTTAATAAAATTGATCCTCTACCAGAATTAAACAAAAGAAGAAAATGACAAGCATTTTTTAGTTGTTATGATTTTGTTATTAAAAATATATCAGGTACTAAGAATATTCTTGCAGACTTTCTTAGCAGAGAATATGGAAAGGAATAATATTACTCAGCAGATGGAAGAAATTTTATTAGAAATCAAGAGGAAAAATGAGCAAATAACAGCCTTGAATCAAGACATAAATTCTCTTGTCCAAAACCTTCAAGAAAAAATGAAAATTATCAAAAACCTACAAACTTCACTTGAAACATTTATATCAAGACTAGCAACAACTCCAGTAATAAACCATATTATTACAAACCCAGAAAAATCTCCAAATCATATTATAATGACAGACAGAGTTAAATACCCAAAAGAAACCATTGAAGCTTTTGAAAAAATAGCAAAGTATTATGATTACAAATCAAATGATACTATCCTCATAAATGGAAAATCTAGCAAGAATCCAAGGTATATTTCTAAAGAAAATGCAGATCCAATAATAGTAAAAAATTTACTAAGATTTGGATTTATTGATAAGATTATGGTAGATGATACATTGGCAAGTATATCAAAATTACCATCTCTTATAGTAAAAAGTGTTGAAGCTATGAATGAATCATATGGACCAGGAGGAATCTATGGAGTACAGGTATTCGATGCTTGTACAGATTTAACAGGTAAGCCCATAATAATATGTCAAATATTCAAGGCTGGAAAGAATACAAAAATAGAAGGAGTAAATACAAGTTTGAAGATACCTATGCCATGCAATTTAGAACAATTTCAAGATTGGATATGCAACAAAAGAGCAATTGGAATAGCAGTCAAAAAATCCAAGTTGGAAGATCTTATCAATGGAAGAAAAGCATGCGTAATAGGATGCGGAATAGGAGGAGATGTTGAAGACATATTAACCTTGTATTATAATAATGATGTTTTAAATGCAGATATTTCAAAGCTAATAGAAATGCATTCCAGAGTATCAGGTTTAAGATACAACCATTCCCCAATAACAAGGAAGATATACCAGGAGATGTGTTAATCCCAAATGACCTAACAGAATTGTAGAAGGGGGGGTTGAATACAATTCTTGATATTTCTTAAACTTAAAACAACTTACAAATAAAAACTGAACTTAAAGTAAAAATCACAAGCACATAAATAATTTCAGTTGGATTGTTTGATGATCCAACTGAAGTGATTTTTATTGCGGAAATAATCTGTGATACAAAATGTACACAGCTGCTCAGTTACAAGAATGTAGAGAAGAAAAATGCTCTCAAAGATAGCTAATACAATCTATTTGTTTTTCTTCTCTTACTCTTATTTTAACTGCTACACTTGGTTATATATTCCCAAGTTTACAAAGCTATTTTTGGCTACACTAAAGTACACTAAAGGTAACCGCCAATAGTTTGCTTTTCATCCCTTTGTCCAGTGGTCCTTGGAGATCCTTGGTTTTGTCTTCATGCTTATTATGATCACTCCCAAGAGCCCAATTGGAAACTGGGATGTTTCCTTATTCCCCATGTCCATTTTAATGGTTTCCAATGCAAAGTACACTTCCACATCACCTTTAGATCTGTTCAGTAACCTGTCACTATCACTTTGTCAACTATTCAGAAAAGCAATAATGATTCGTTGATAGCAGGGAGATGTGTTTCGTTGATAGCTTTATTCTCCATTTCGTTGATGAGTAAACTTCATTTCGTTGATGAGTAAACTTCATTCCGTTGATGAGTAATCTTCATTCCGTTGACATGTCTTCACTTAGGCAAAATTACAAGGCACAAGATATTTACAATTAACCAACCTATTTTGCCTATCTATCATTAAGTCAACATGACTTAGAAAACCTATCTAATACATACAACAAAATGCATATCAAACTGTGAAGTATTGTACAGTGCAATTGCTACATCACTCATTTCGTTGATGAGCTTCCTGTCAATGGAATGCTGCAAAGCATGCCATTTCGTTGACAGCTACAAAATAACTTTACACAAATTCTACTAAGTGTTTTATGTTTATCATCAAGAACAACATATTCCTAACAAGATGTCAACTGGACAAAGAAAGAAATCAATAATAACCTTGGAAGATCCCGCAAAGGAAGAAGAAGGATGTTCTGATCCTTTTCAATAAAATATGAAAATTCATATATTTTAGGCCCAATGTAAAAATTGGTGACCTAATGTAATATTTATGACTCTGCGGCCCAATGAATAATTGGTGACTGTAAAACAATGTTCCTACGGCCCAATGAAAATTGGTGACTGTATAAATATTAGCAATGCTCATACGACCCAATGAAAATTGGTGATTGTATAAATAATAGCCATGATCATACGGCCCAATGAAAATTAGTGACTATATAAATAATAGCCATGTTCATACGGCCCAATGAAAATTGGCAACTGTATAAATAATAGCCATGATCATACGTCACAATGAAAATTGGTGACTGTATAAATATTAAAAATCTTATGCAGGAATATCTAGCAAGGAAGATAACTACAAAAAACAGCAATGAAGACAGGAATATCAAAAAAGAAGACAACAATAAAAGAAGAAAAGACAGCACTCAAAAACAGTATGAAGATAAAAAGCACGAAACAAACAGACTCAAAAATCAAAAAAAAAAAGACAGCAATAAAAGAAGAAAAGACAGCACTCCAAACAGTATGAAGATAAAAGCAGGAAACATAGAGAATCTCATCATCAGAAAAGGTGGAAGAAAAAGAAGAAAGAAGACAAATGAAGAAAGAAAAAGAAAAAGATGAAAAGACTGAAAGAATAAAAAATTATTGTAATAGTAATGATAATCCTCTATAAAATGAAGGAAATGTAATCAGTGAAGGAGAAGTTTTTTCTATAAGTTTTTTCTACAAGTTTTTCCTACGATAAGTTTGAATATACTCCCTCCGTCCCACTTGAAGTGGCTAGTTTGACTTTTGCACTGATATTAAGAAATTTTTTAAATTACTTGTATTTGACAACATTACCCTTATATTTGAATTACTGTCATCATTAATGTTTTCATTTTACTAAATACAGTTCCAACCATTTTTATTTTGACTCCTTGAAAACATTCAATATGTGCATTAATTCATGCACCTTGCACCTGTTAAACCAGGCTATATAAACTCAACAGTGGAAAAGCCATTGCTCAGTCAAAAATTTATTTCTTTGTTTTTTTTTCCTATTCAAACTTTCAATGGAACCAAAACCAAAAATTTATTTTGATCTAAATGAACCACCTCAAGTACCTAAACCAAAAATTTATTTTGATCTGAACGATGCACCTCAAGTACCTAAACCTATTGATGCTAATGAACCACAACCACCTGAAAATATTCTCAAAACAACAAGTTATACTGAAAATGTTAAGCATATTTATTTCTTGTTGTGACTGTAAGTATTTTTTTGTGTCTTTATGAGTTTATCTTATTTAAAATAAAAAATCATCTTTTAGTTATTTTTTGTTGGATTTTAATATTTTTAGCAAATTTATTCTAGTTTTTTAAATATTTATTTTTGTGTCTTTATGAGTTTATGTTATTTAAAAAAAGTTCATCTTTTAGTTATTTTTTGTTGGATTGTAATAATTTTTGGAAATTTATTCTAGTTTTTTAAGTTTTTTTGGTGTCTTTTTGAGTTTATCCTATTTTAAAAAAACTCATCTTTTAAATCATTTTTTGTTGGATTGTAATGCTTTTTGAAAATTTATTCTAGTTTATATAAAACTCATTACTCTTAATCTTTTCTTCAGGTTGTTACTGAGAAACAAGGGAGACATCAAGAAAAGAAGAGAGATCGATTCACTCTTTTTAGTGTAATTTTAAGTTTTTAAAATTCTTAAATTTTAATCTTAAACTTTAAAATTCACTTGCTTTAATACAAATTAAAATTTAAGTAAAAAGATATTGTTATCATAAATATTTCAGAATTTTAAAATGGTTGTATGAACTCTAGGCTTGGCCAATTTAATGCTCTATCGATAAAAAAAAACGTCAATTTTAATTGTATTAAGGACAATTTAAGATAAAAGTAACAACTATGTATGTTTTTATTCCTCAAAAAAAAACAACTATGTATGTTTAGAATAATGAAATTAGTTAAAAAGAGTGTTTTGGAACTTGTTCCATTTCAATAACAGTTCCATTTTATTTTATGGGAAACCTAACATCACGCGTACTCAAGTAAGGGCAAAAATGTGAACAAATTTATAAAAGTAGAAATACAGACACTTAAGTGGGACAACTTTAAATGGTAACTCAGCCACTTGAAATGGGACGGAGGGAGTACAAGTTTTCTCTCTAAACTCTTTCTTTCTCTCTCAATATGACCAGCTAAACCCCCTCTTCTACAACCAATAGTAGTAAGATTATATAATCATATATATAGAAATAATCAAGAAAATACAGGGGAAATAAGAAACAAACTCATTGTGATTATAATCAGAAAAGTCATGGAGCAGTTATGGTGGACGAGTGTAGTCCATGGAGGGTAAGACCTGATTGGGAGCCCATCGACGGGGAAGTCAGAAGAGGCAGACCAGATAAAAGGCACTCCAAGTAAGCCGAAACTACTCATGAAAACTATGATTATAAATATGATGCATGCTTGTTAATATCTTATCTAAGCTGTGTTATTTTGATTATTTAGATATATGAGATTATGTATATCTGAACCTAGAGGTTGTAGAATAATTCAAAAATGAATTCCGCTACTGTCATGTTTAAACAACAACATGAAAATATTAAAATTATTATTAAATTTAGAAATAAATTTATTAATATTATAAATTTATATCTATATTCCTACCCTCTTCAGGGTCTAATAGATATAGGAACGATCCCCCAGAAATTGGTTATCCACCGTCAAAGATAAGATTTATCATTCAAGGAAATCAATACTTATCCACTAGGCTTCTAAACGCCTATATAAAGGTCCGACCCCTCATCTCAGAACTACGTTTTAGACTTCATCCTCGAATAAGGACATACAAGTCACTACGTCCTTGGTGTGCCCCTGCCGCCATAGCCCCGAGGGCAACACCAAGAACTACGTTTTATTGGCTTGATTCTCTAAACAGTAGAGATACGTAGGCATCTTGTTATGACCGAGTTAGTCCCCGATAACAAGAGCACCCATTAAAGCTTGAAAGCTCTTAAACCCTAGCAATAAATTTACAAGTACGTTTTTTATTCCACAACAATAATGTATTTTAGGTGAAAAAAGTAATTGGTTATAAATAGGTAATATTATTATTTAATAATATATTTCTATAAATAAGGGTAATTAAGTAAAAATACGAATTAAAGGGCAATTAAGTAAAATCACAACGTACCATACCGACCAACCAAACTTTTAATGTTTCGTCTATTATATAATAGTATTGATAATTAAAAGTTATCCGTGATATTTTTGAAAAAGGAGATATTTTAGTAAGGAAAAATAGAAAACATGTTTTAACTGAAAAAAGTAATTGCCTGTGATATTTTTGAAAAATGAGTGGATGTTTTTAGAAAAAAAATAGAAATATGCGTTTTAATTATAAAAGACAATTAGCTAGTTACTATTTTTATATTATTAAGTTATTTTTTTAATTTACATTTTAATATTTTATTAATTGTATTTGTTAAAAAAATTAAAAAAAAAAAATAAGTAGGCATGTTAACATACGTAAACTTTTTTAGATAATTAAAATTTTGAAAATAGATTTTAAAATAAATAATTAAGGGTTGCCCGTGATATTTTTGGAAGATGAGAGATTTTAGTAAGGATAAATAGAAAATGTAACATGTTTTAATTGAAAAAGATAATTGTCCGTGATATATTTGGAAAATGAGTGGATTTTGTTAGAAAAAATAGAAAAAAGTGTTTTAATTATAAAAGTTATTTTTGGAAAATAGAGATTTTAGTGAGACAAATGTAAAAGATAATATGTTATAATTGAAAAAGGTAATTGCCCGTGATATTTTTGGAAAATGAGTAGATTTTGTTAGAAAAATGTGTTTTAATTATAAAAGGCAATGAGCTGGTTACTCTTTTTATATTATTTTATTATTTATTCAATAGAATAAATGACCGGAAACCGAAAAACGAAAACGAAAACTTTTAATGTTTCGGTTTTAATAATATAGTAAGTATAGATGTGTTGTAATCCTTATTTTATGTATTTGACTGTATTTAATTTGAATTAAGAAATGGAAGTATATTTGATTTAGTTACGTTTTAGTATTTTGTTAATATAAAATGGAAATAAATAACTTTAATATTAGTTAATTACATGTATAAATATCTTAAATCAAAACTATATCTAATAAACTAAATATAAAAAACTGAAAAATTATTATTTTATTATTAAATAGATTTTGATCGATGAATAGTGTCGGTCCAAATTTAGGCAAGGACTGTTCATCGGTCCAAATTTGGACCGAGATTTAGGTCATTATTTAGTGAATTCGGACCAAAATCGGTCCAAATTTGAACCTTTAAGCCACTAATAGAGATGGCTTATGGGCTGAACGGACCTAGAAATTAGGACATTCGACCCTAGAATCCAGGAATGGCAAGGAAAGATATATATGGAAAATTGTGATTCCTAAGCATATATGGCATTTGATTTTTTGATTGAATTTTTATCAAAGAATTCAAATCTATACAAAATTAGACAAATCAAGAATTTGCAAATTAAACAGGGTGCTAATTACCGAAACCAAAAAGAAGTCGTATCCATAAGATTGCCTATAAATTAAATTGTCTCTCACAAAAAAAGTTAAATTGTGAGTTGTGACTTTGCAAGTTTTGTTCTATTCTTCTTGTGCAAACATGGAGCATGCTTATACTTGGTCTAATCTTCCCAGCAATAATATTCTGATTGCTATCGTGCATGGATTAAGTTGTATAGAGGATTACATTAGATTTACGGCTGTGTGTAAATCTTGGAAATCAGCTACTGAAAATTATAAGCCTTTGCTGCCACCCAAGTCTCCGTTGCTTCTTCTTGCTGAAGACGTAGTTCCGGGTTCGATTATTAGTGATGGTGAATTTGACTCTGATAGTAGTTACAATAATGATGGTATCGAATACGATGATGAAGATGAAGATGAAGATGAACATGAACATGAAGATGATGATGATGAAGATGAAGATGAAGATGAACATGAACATGAACATGAACATGAACAAGAAGATGATGATGATGATGATGATGATGATGATGATGATGATGATGATGATGATGATGATGATGATGCTATTAATAACCCATATCATAGACATGATCACCGAAACAATTCAATTGGTACTAGTCGTGGGTTGTACAGTCTTTCAACAGGAAAAACATATATACTTGAGTTACCAGAAGCCTCGGGAAGACTTATATTAGGAGCAAATCATGGATGGTTGCTGACCCTAGGCAGAGATTTACAAATTCATCTTTTGCATCCCTTGTTAAGGTACCAAATTCCACTGCCACCTATGCCTACCTTACCTATTCAGTATGACTACGACTTGAGCGGATACAATGCTGAAGAACGCTCCGACATGTTTATCCATAAAGTTGCTCTATCTTCAAAAGTATCAACCAAAGATGCAGTCAACTTACGTGATACTAGTATTCTTACTCCTCCTGTAGTAATGGTCAGTTACGGAGAATGTGGATATTTGGCCTATTTCCGGTTGGGAGATAAAGCATGGACGCATGTGGACCTTCCAACACGCAGCATACTTGATATTGTCTACCACAGAGGAAGATTTTATACGGTGAATGCCATGGGGAATGTATTTGTGTGTCATATGGATGACAAAGGAGGGCCTAGGGCCATACAAATTGCATCTCTTCCCCATCATTATTTTCAGAATCGCAAGTACTTGGTTGAATCAATATCTGGTACTCTTTTTCTACTTGTGCACATCTGTAAGACAAAGTGTTTCTATCCATCTGGCAGGCCGAATAAATACCGTACAACTAAATTCTTAGTATGGAAACTGGAGCTACAATATTCTGATGATTCTCTTCAAATTCCTTCATGTACTTTAAAAAAAGAGAATAACTTGGGAAACCAAGCAATATTTGTTGGCAGAGGTTCATCAGTATCTGTACCAGCATCAGATACAATATGGCCAAACTGCATTTACTTCACGGATGACAGGGAGGATTACTATCGTCGCGTAGGAGGCGGCCATGATATGGGGATCTTCAACATGGAGGATCACACAATAGAACCTCACTTTCCAGGGAAATCAATCCATTTTATCTCCCCTCCACTTTGGTATACTTAAACTATACAGGTAGTGAAGTAAATCCCAATTTGTTCAGTAAGGCTTATAGTTTAAGTGACCAAGGTTTAGGATATTTGATATTTCTTTAGTATTTAATATATATTTCATAATTCATGAAACGAAGCTGATGTTTTAGACAATTTGGTATGCTTTTTGGAACCAATATAATCTATGAAAGTTTTAATTTCCTTTGAGCAATGTATTAGTATGCCAATTCATATCTGACTTGGAGTTTCTAAAGTTCACAATACATGGCTTGGAGTCTTGGTCGATCCTTCTTCATCCCGTAGTTCTAACATATTCCAGATGTTCTATGAGTAACTTATTGTTTATATACTCCCATTGTTTCAGTCCTGTATCATCCTTGGACATGTTTGTATTTGTTGTCCCTGTCCTGTGATTGCATGAAAAACAATTATCTTATTAAAGGGGTTTCAATTCTTCACAAAATTTAGCTTACAATAAATACTTAAGATTGCATTGATACTAACACTTGTAAATTTACATATATGGTTTATTTTCAAACCACTGTAATATCAAAACAAAAACTATAAGCCATTAGCAAAGCTAAAAATGGACCTAGATGCCACATGATGCACACTACATTACAGGATCAAATATCTTTGTGACAAACCAAAACAAATTTCTAAGATGCAGCAGCAAGCTCCAAGTCATTCTGATTTGCTCCAAAGAAGTTCGAAACGATAGTTCCAACATCTGCCAAACCAACCCCTATACACAATGGATTTGTCGGCACTCTCACAGAATCATCTTCTACTTCACCTTGAATCCCATCAATGGAATTCAATACTTTCACATTCGGAGCACTTCTGCATTTGCCCATGCACTTGCATCCAACAACTGAGCCTTCTACTCCCACTGCCTTCTGAAACTCCTCCATCAAAGTGGCCGCACCTAATTTCTTACATTTTCCACCCATACATACCTCAATCTTCCGGCTCAATGACTCTGTAGCTAGACTATTCCCTTGGAAAGGATTAAGATTATCAACATTGCTAAGACCACTAGTGCTGGTAACTTGTGAATTGCAAACACCAATACTCACTTCCTCGGCCACGTTTGGTATGCTCGAGATTGTTAATGTTGATTCTAGACCGACTGGCTGTTGGTCATTCACTGACCTAGATTCAATTTTCAAGCGATTCATGTCAATTACTTCTCCACATTCATCATCACTCGATTCTGAAGAAGAGCTTGAATCGCCTTTACATTCCATCTTGTTTTTCATTCGCAAAGCTTTTAATTTGGACTTCTCTTCTTTTCTTTGTCTCTTAATTTCCTTTTTCTCTGCTTTTAGTTGTTGCAGTTGCGCAAGTAACATGTCTGCAGCTTCCTGCACATAATACAATATACATCTGATCAGATATAATACTCTAAAACAACCCATATATAGTAACCACCCTACTAAATCTTTTTTTAGGGAAACCCTACATAATCTAGTAACAATATATCAAAACCAATCAACAAGAAATAGATCATCAACTATTGCACGTTTCGACAGAAAACCAAACAAATGTATCATACAGAGCGGCTATTGCATATACTAATCAAAAAGTCTCTCTACTTGTTCGAGCACTGGTAAATTACGCAGACATCTAATCCCCACTTCACCCTCTCCTCAACCCGCCTAAAGACCCTACTTCTTCGTATTAGTCTTACATGCTAAGTTTAATTGGTTTATTCATACTTAAATTCAATCTGTTAGAAACTAAAAGCCAAACACACATAAACTTTAACATAATAATATACAATACCACAACCAAAATCCTATGATCAGATACTGTACTTAACTACAATACTCTACTACTAACTTTCATTAGTCCAACAACTTTAATACAACATCTCTCAACTCAATCTTTAAAAAAAACATAAACAATCCACCTTAATACATATACTAAAATCACAAAACAAAATCATCAACTGAACTCACTGTACTTCCACTAATTATCACTAGTCCAACAACATTTAACAATCTAAAAATCCAAAAAAAAAAACTTAACTCAATCTAAAAAACATTTAACAATCCAACTAAAAATCCCAACATAACATAAACAAAGACATCAATTCCAAACCAAAATTTATTCAAAAAAATCGACATAAAATTATAAAATTATACTTACAGAGATCATCATGCCCTTAACTTCACCAGCCAATCCAACATCAGAATCAAATCCAAAGCCCATACCCGAAAAAACCGATATATTTTTCGACAACCCTTTTAATAATTTCAACTTCTTCTTCATCTTCTTCTCTTTAGATTCTAACTCTTTTTCTTTTTCTTTCTCTTTAACTCCACCACATCTTATCATCTTCAATGACTTGTTATAATACTGTAAATGACCATTATCATTAAATTCAAAAGCCTTTCTGGGTTTTACTGAAACCCTCAAATCTTGGTGGCCCATCTTGCCGGTTTCGCCGGAAAATGCAATTCCGGCGTCTCCGGCGAAAAAACAAGATTTTGATATAAAGCTCTGGTTTAAGCATGGCATTGACCGGAAAATCACGCCGGAGACTTCCATCTTTATTGTATGTATTGTGTGTGTGTCTGTCTGTGTGTATGTAAGGTTTTATAGATTGTAATGTGTGTATGTATTGATGTTTGTAATTTACGTTTGAGGTTGTTTATATGTACAAGGCACGAAGATGATGCTTTTGATCAACTGTTGGACACGTGTACGGTTGAGATTATATGTTCGGTTTGATTTGTCTGACGTGGCATATGATTGGTCTAAGCGTACGCGCGCTTGTGACAGTTTTTAGTTGGGCACGCTCTTTTAGCTTCATTACATGCTTTGATATTTGATTTTGGCCGTTGGATTGTTCGGTGGTGATTTGGACGGCTGAGATTGACCCACGTAGGTGCCAGGTAGGATGACATGTAGGTGGATTTGAAACGCTTTTGGTGGGTAAGTGGTTAAAAGACTAAATTACCCCTTGACTGGCAGGCGGGATGGTCAAGATGGGGAGGTCGATTTAGACTTTTAGTCAAGTGTCACATTGCTGACCACGTTTTCATATTAATGCTACATTTTATATTATTGTTTTGGGGTAATATTATTGACTATATTATTGGTGCAAAAATGTCATGACTAAATGATTGTCTCCAGAATAAAATTAAAATATATTTTTATACTAATAAATTTAAAATTTTCGTTTGCAGTTTATATCTTTACATAATTTATTTTTAGTACATATCATGGAAATTAAATAACATGTCATATATATGTTTAATATAAAATATTAATAACATAAAAATTTAAAATTCCAACATATATGCTTAGAATTCAAAATAAACAGCGTCATATAACACATAATTAAATTTTCAAGCAGGGATACAAAAAATAAAGAAGAAAAAACCAATTCATGATTAAAATATAAGCTTGCGTATAAAGTAATCAAGGATCCATGAGGTCACACAAGACAATTTAATAATTCATGTGAGATTTGATTCAGTTAATTTGTTAATTATCTATGAACATGCCATTGTAAACAAGCTTCATTTCTGAGCTTATTCTGGAGATTTATCTAATATCATCATCATATACTCAAATTTCAAGAAAATAAATTACGAAAATAATTAATTTTCTTTATTGCTAATCAAAAAATTAATAATAAAAGAGATACATACTCGTTTCACCTCATTATCACACAAAAATAGAGTATATATTTTCTGACAAAATTAATAATAAAAGAGCTACCTAATGTGGGTGTATATATTTTCTGACAAAAATAAAATAAAATATGGTTGTGTATTTTTTTTCGATAATTACAGCACACACCCACCGACAATGTTTGAACCCTCAACGATAAAAGGAAGCGAGGTAGATACCACTAGACTAAGATGTTACGAGAGTATATGAGTGTGTATTTTGGCCAAGGGGATAATGGCAATGTGTATGCATGACCATAAAAAGAAAAAGCAATGGTCCTCTCCAATCTCCATATCCATCCATATTGGTGTGACTTTGTGTCACAATTGATGCCAGGACTCAGGAGTGTGTAAAAATGACCTGTATTTCCTATTTTATGTGCCTGAGGCATGTCCACACGAAACCTAAATTTAGCAAGACTTGGAC
The DNA here is from genome assembly GCA_030848705.1 of Heracleum sosnowskyi. Classification (NCBI taxonomy): domain Eukaryota; kingdom Viridiplantae; phylum Streptophyta; class Magnoliopsida; order Apiales; family Apiaceae; genus Heracleum; species Heracleum sosnowskyi. The sequence continues at coordinate 22,524,842 of CM061238.1, forward strand.
TGACTGCAAAGTAACTTACAGTAAAGTCATGCAGCAGGTAACGGCACTGGAAGAAGTCCTCTTCGACTTGTCTTTGTCAGGTAAAAGGATAGGGATTATCCGTTTTCCTATGCTCATTATAGCAAACTTCTTATTCGAATATTCTTTCTTTCTTTTCGACATAGACATGCACTTTTTCTTTACATTTTAAAGGGACATCTAAGGTTGGGTCTATGTTGAGCTCTTCGCAATGTTGAAGGAACAAATTTCAAAAACAAATAGTGCAAAATGGGACTCAGAGTCTCTTTAGCTAGTACCATTCTTTTTATATAAGAAAATAAAAAAACTCGATACAACCTATTTGAAGTTTTTATTTAAAATTTATATCTACCATAATCGCATTTTTCAATTTGGATTTTGAACAAGGTTAATTATCTTGTTGATCCCTAAAGTAAACAAAAAATATCAAGTTGGTCACCAAACTAAAAATGGTCTCAATTAGGTCATTAAAGTTGGCTACAGGGTACACTCCGCTAAATAAAGTATTTTTTTAGACGAAAAATGATGATGTATTAAAAAATATTTAATGTGATATCTACATAGTAGGGTAACATACTCATTTCAGACCATAAAATTGAAGAAATTATCATTAATATTAGTGTTTTCCGTATAGAAAAAAGTAAGTTATATAATAGAATGTACATGTAGCTGACTTTAGTGACCTATTTGAGACCGTTTTCAGTTTGATGACCAACTTGATACTTTAGACCCACTTTAGTGACCAACAAGATAATTAATCCGTTTTGAACATCATTGACACAGCCCAAGCGTTTTGAGCATTACAACAACGAAATATAAATGGGATGCAACTCAGCCACGATTTTCAGTTTCGATTAACCTAAAAAAAATTAGGATTATTATTTTAACCCTCACACTATCTTCTATTTGTAATTCTGATTTCGCCGCCGGGAACACTCCCTGTAATACTCACAAGAATGTTGCCTATGATCTTTTTATGCAGAAAACATAAATGCCATGACACCTTCCATGTGAAACACTCCCTGATCTTGAAATATGAATCACGCAGCAGCAATCACCGCTTCCATTTATTATTTTTATTTTATTTTATTTTTGCTAAATACGCTTCCATTTATTGTATGTGCATATAATAGAACTAAAACAAACTGTATAAATAATAGAGTTCTACTGCTGCATGATTAAGATTCTAATTATAATTAAAAACATGCACTTTATTGAAAGAAAGAAAAAGAGGATAAAGCCAATTTGATCCTTGGGACTTTGGAGTTTCCAACACGAAAATGATCAGTTGTTTACAAGGAATGTACGTAACGTGTACTATGTTGAGCTGCAACTTACAAGAGAGGCATATATCCCATCTTTAATATTGATCAATTCTTGATGCTTTCCTTTCTCTGCAACAACTCCATTTTTAACCACAGCAATCAAATCAGCATTTCTTACTGTTGATAATCTATGAGCCACCACAAGTGTGGTTGTTCTTCTCTCAACCATAATTTTGTCCAGGCCCTCCTGGACCACTTTTTCGGACTCTGAATCCAGTGCACTCGTTGCCTCGTCTAGTAATAATATTTTCGGATTTTTTAGTATAGCTCTAGCAATCGCCACGCGTTGTTTCTGTCCACCGGACAACTGAATCCCCCTCTCACCTACTCTTGTGTCATACCCCTGCATTTTTTCCATATTTTCGCAAGCTAAGGTTTAGTAATTGCAACATCTTTTAGAATTTTCCAAGATTTATCGCGAAAAAGTGGGAGGTTTTTGCAGAAAAAATCTCTATACTTCTAGAATTCGAGATAAGGTTAGAGTATATTGCGTAAAATAATGTTAAAGTAATTATATTGCGTAGAAGTGGAGATAACCGTCTTATAGTGCGTAGTGTATAATAATGTAAAATTAATCCGTATTGTGAGAAGTGTGTATATAGATAATAGAACCTGTTGTAAGGTACTGATAAAGTTGTGAGCATTTGCCAGCTTTGCTGCAGCTAAAATTTCAGAATCGGTGGCATTTCCTTCCACTCCGTAGGTAATGTTGAAATTTATTGAATCGTTGAACAAGACAGGCTCCTGGCTCACTAGACCCATCTGCTGCCTCAACCATTTTAACTTGAAGTTCTGAATGTTGATACCATCTATTGTAATGTTACCAGAGTCAGGATCATAAAATCTTTGCAACAAGGAGATCACTGTTGATTTTCCACTCCCACTTTCTCCTACTAGAGCAACAGTCTGCTCCATAAAAATTCCTTGCCATTGTCATATTTTGTCGCAAATATATGCTGCTACTATAAACGGATAAGAATTTTAAATGCATTGCACACTTCTTCGAATGCCTTAAAACCTTAATATTGTCAGTCGAGCACTTTGACCTAACAATCGTGACTTGGAATATCCGAATATGAATAACCACAATAAATATTACGACTATAAATACTGATGAACACATCTGGTGCTCCACTGTCAAATGACTTTCAAGTGAGGGAAATAATTTCAAATTATGGATGCCGATAAACAAAGCTAGTGTACCACTTTTTAAACCAGAGTACCTTTGAGTAAGAGGACTTAATTAACAAATAAACGTGTGTAGAGCTATTTTTGTAATAGCAAAAGGTAGACCTGTTAATAACTTTGCAGCTACATTATGCTCGTAGATTAGTAGGGTGATCTATTGATCTACCAAGTTTTCGATTTTAGAAGGACTAGTGTACCTGTCCACGGGGAATGACCAAGCAGAAATCTCTGAAAACATGAAAATCAGGTCTTGTAGGATAGACAAATTTGACATTCTGAAACTCAATATCACCCATCATATTTTCAACTATGATTCCATAGTCATCTTTTGATTCTATTGTTGACTTCTGGTCTAGCAATGCAAATATAGAGGCTGCGGAATTTTTGGCTTTACCAGTGTCAGGTGCAAGGATACCTGCCTGAGAAATCCCAACAGCAGTCATAGTGAGACCAAAGAAAACCTGCAATACATAATATTGATAAATACATAGCTGCACGTTGAGAAAATAGGCAAGAAACTTCTCATCATCATCCAGCCAGGTAATCGGAAAAAAGTTTTGGCACAAACCCGAAATATTTCAGGAACCGTAATCTTTCCAGCCTCAAGAAATCGAGCTCCAACATAGAAACAGGTAGCATACACCAAATACAGAAATAATGTGGATATTCCGATACCTGCTCCAGTAATAAATCCTTGTCTTATTCCAACTCTCAGAGGGCCTTCTGATTTCTTTCTGTAGAGTTGTATTATCTTATCTTCAGCACAAAAAGAAGATACTGTCCTGATACTCCCTACTGCATCATTTGCAAATTGACTAGCATCTTCATACAGCTTCTGTTAGCATTTCCATATGAATTAACTAAATTAGAAACATTTGAAGAGTTCATATGGTGGATTTTATTGAAGGAAAAAAAATTCATTTACGGTCTACGATATTTTGTAACCTTTGTATTAGCATGGAATCGAACAAAAGATGTTGTCTGAAAATACGTATTTAGTCCTACTAGAGGTAGCATGGCAAGGAGTACAATACTCAATTGCCAACTTGCTTGGAAACCAATAACTAAACCAGCAATGGCAGTTGCAGCAATTTGAACCAAATAACCTAATGCATCCCCAACGATACATCTCACAGCGGATGCATCGGCAGAAAGCCTTGCACCTATTGCACCACTCGAGTTTTCCAATTTGTCAAACCAACTTATCTCCATATGAATCACTTTTTCAAAGCACATTAATCTAAGCCTTCTGATCAATTTACAGGCTGCCACGGCAAAACAGTATGTTCTTAGTGGCATTGTAAAAAAGCTTGTCACTCCGAAAACAACAAACATTAAAGCCCAAAACTCTGAATCCTTCTGGAGCTTATGATCTGACTCATAGAAGGTTTTAATAACAATGGAAAGAAGTAAGCCAAAGGTTGGAAGTATTAGACCATTGGACACTGCAGCTAAAAAACCTACTGCCAAAACTGGAATTTCTGGTTTGTTCAAGTAGGCCAAGCGACGTAGTGTAAATTTCTCTACTTTATTTGAGGGTGCATCTGCAGCAGATCTGTCTGAAAAAATTGTTGAACAAGGTGCACCTAAATGACCTGAAAGTGAGTGACTTCCATCTTCGGTTTTTGATAGTCCGTTGCTTATAGTTCCACAACTCTGCTGCCTGGACTGTCTTCCTGAATTTGTAGTAGTGGTATCTGGTATATCCTGATATGTTGCAACATGTTGTTCGGGAGCTTTCCTTGCTTGTTGTAGTCTTACAAGCTGGCTGTATGCTCCTTCAGGATCTTGTAGCAGCTCCAAAGGTGGACCTGATTTTTAAGATAAGTCATGTTAATCAGAATAAAGTAACGAATCTTGAGATTTCATTACAACCATGAAACATTCAAGTTCTTATTTGGTTCTAATTATGTACACTCATCTTATTGCTGTTAGTGTTGGCTCTAAAATCATGAAGCTAAATATGGAAATATGAACCAATATGGAAACTAGCATTAGACTTTTGACCTCTTTCAACAATGTTTCCTCTATAAATTACAGCAATGGTATCAGCAGTCTTCACTGTACTCAAACGATGGGCTACAACAAGTGTTGTTCTGCTGACCATGAGCCTGTCCAATGCCTCTTGCACGGTCCTTTCAGATTCCACATCAAGAGCACTAGTAGCTTCATCCAAAAGTAAAATTTTAGGGTTCTTCATAATAGCCCTAGCTATTGCAATTCTCTGCTTTTGGCCGCCAGACATCTGAGTTCCATGCACACCAACCAACGTATCTAGTCCCTGAAAAGAAAATATGAAAGTCTTGTAAATGACTTTAGATTGAACCCTTACTGAAAATGTCGATCTACAAAATTTGCAAAATTCTGTTCTTCAGGATTTTGGAAAACTTATAATGTTTAAGAATTAACCTGAGGAAGATCATCTATGAACTTAGAAGCATTGGAAAGCTCAGCAGCAGCTTTAATTTCTTCAAGAGTTGCACCATCCTTCCCATAAGCAATATTTTCCTTAATGCTCAAACCAAACAGTACTGGTTCCTGGCAAACAAGACCTATTTTCCCTCTGATCCATCTGAGCTGGAAATCTTTGAGATTAATATGGTCTATAAGAACTGCACCTGCTTGTGGATCATAAAACCTCTCTATCAAACTGATCACTGTTGATTTCCCACTTCCGCTATATCCTACTAGAGCCGTAGTTGTTCCCCTTGGTACTACAAGTTGAAGTCCATTTAAAATTAGTTCATTTGGCCTTGATGGATAACTAAAGTAGACATCTCTTAGTTCAACGTCTCCATCTATGTCATCCAGCTTCCGACCCTTTCTATTCAAAGAATCAATTTCCGGTGTTCGATTGAGAGTTTTATATATCTTATAAGCAGCAACTTGTCCAGCAGTAAATGCAGTCAAGCATGGAGATGTTTGTCCTAGCGAACTAGAAAAGTAAAATACATCAATCCATGCCACACATTACATCTATATGCAGTTGGAACATAATGTACGCATGTCAGTTAATTCAAATCACCAGAGTGGATAATTTAGAAAATTAAAAAAAAAGAAGCGACAGCTTACATAGAGCCTGTTAAAACAGCAATGATCACATTTATGGCTTCTCCAGCAGCATAATTTTTGTGTAAGATCATTCTTCCTCCAAACCACACAGCCAATCCATAACTACTGTAGAGGATCAGCATATATATGCCAGTACCTAATCCAGCTGCCAAGCCCTCTTTCACGCCAGATAAGTAAGCTGTGTCAAGGGACTCATCAAATTTAGAGATGGCTTGCCTCTCCCCTGTGAAAGATGCAACCTGAATCCAAAAGCTAACTTCATGAGCACGTACATGCTCAATGTTAAAGTAAGACTAAACTCTAACACAAAAAATAGTACATACTGTTCTAATTGAACCAACTGTCTGTTCAACTACGTTTGCTGCTTCAATGTACGATGCTTGTCCTCGAGCCATGAGCTTTCCCAAGAAGGTGGTCATAATACCAGAAGCAATGACAATAAAAGGTATCGAAGACATTAAGACAAGAGCAAGGAGCCAACCCTTAATAAAAGCTATCACAAAACCACCCAGAAATGTAGATACTAACTGTATGAATTTTCCAACCTGAAGTTTGTAGTCAATAAAATGAGTGTCACCATAAATTCAAATTGGAAATTTTGGCTGGCAGTATATTTGGTCTGCATTATAAAGATAAATGTACCTTTTCAGTCAGAACACCTTGAATAATCACAGTGTCAGCTGACAATCTCTCAACAACTTCGCCCGTTCTAGTTCCAATATCAAAGAATGCAACATCTTGCCTCAATATTGCCTTTAAGTATAAATATCTAATCTGTGCAGCCTGTCTCTCCCCTGTGATATTCCAGCAGGCCACCTCTTTAAAATGAAAACATAGAATTTTCAGTCATTTCTAATTTAGAATGGTATTTAGTAACTCAACAAGGAGCTAGCTAGCCATAAAACTTACGTGAAAATGCTGCAATGCCAGACCCCAGAGCCAAGTACACATACTTAACGGAGACCTGGTGATACAATTATGTATTAGACATGAACTTAATGGACTTCTCAAATTCCTATATTCCTCAAAACCTCAACATACACGAGCTAAAGAGTGATGATTCATTAAACATTGAGAATAAAAATCAGGAATGAGTTACATAGAACTACAAAAGAAAAACAGATAAAAGGTATCTCAGTCGAATGAAAAGTCATCCGCAGCTCTAATGATAAGAATAATCGAGGTAGTAAGACAAGTTTAGTCCAGTAAATATGCAATCATCAGAATGAATTTTACTAAAGGTTTAAATTATATTACCTCAGAAACTGCATCAACAACTTTTGTGGTATCTATGGTTCCTCCAAAAGTATCAATTAGCTCCCCTAATATCAAAGTAATAAAGGGAAAGGAGATCCCACTTCCTATGGCTGTGATTGTGCCAATAAACATCAATGCATAGTCAGTCCTGTCTGCAAACAAGAACAACTTGTGAAATGGAACAGACTTAGCAACTTCCTTCTTTTTGCTCGTTCCTGAGCCTTCCATGTCGGAAGACCTTTCCGGCAATTTAAGTGTCTCTTTTGTCACTGGTAAATTGTTTACCGTTGTTGCAGTTTCTCCTGACTGAAAATCTCTATCCATTCCAATCTCAATGGTCAATTAAGTAACAAAAAAAATTTGTTACTATTTTGGCTCCTAGAGAACTGATAGAACACTGTGAAGAAGTTTAACAACTAAAACTTCTTACGATTTAAAATCTTTTTATCTACAGACACAGGCTCATGTATCATCCACATAAAGACTAGTGCATGCTGTAGAATTTGCATCAGTGGTGCTTTAAAAAGATTAAAATTTATTAACAACGACGAACTTAAATCACAGTTATAATTAACAGTTGCAGTGTGACTAGGATATTACAATCAGGAATCTGCAGCTAGTCAAACAGCTATATTATTTTTATAAAATATAGACTTATAGGAGTAGTCATTAAGCTCTTAAACCAAAGGTAGTACTTCGCGCAATAATCACATCTCAGTTTCTTAGTAGCTAGGTCATTGTCGAACCAACTTCTTTATGAAAACTAATTAGAAGGTTGCATAGAGCAGAACCTTCCCCATATCCAGGGCTGCGGGAGTCTTCTGTATTAGGTACGACATTTATGTACAGTGTTTTTCAAGTATATCATCTAGTTATTACTAAGCAAGGTGAGTTGACTTGTAATCATTACTACAATAATGTTAATATGGACCACAAATCAGTGCATACAGATTGATTGCTATATAACTCTAGTTTAATGAGGTGATCCAGACTATTTGTTTGATTCATTTGACAACTTGATCATCTCACCACCTTCCAAAAACTATTGATCTATTTTTCTTTAGTTAATTATCAGCATTCTCTTAACAATTGCACATACTATTTGTAAAGTACATGATTCTACTTAGTACACCCTCCGTTCCAGTGAATTCTATACACTGGGACTGGGCACGTAAACTAAGAAATTATATAAAAAATGAGTAAAATTAGATGAAATAGTGGGTGTAATAGTGTTTTATATTATTAAAAGTTACTATTTTTGGAATGTATAGAAATGAGAGGGACATCCCAATGGAAAGTGTATAGAAATGGCTGAGACAGAGGGAGTACCAGTGTATATAATTTTCTTGCTGTCATTAATTTTTGATCAGATGAGAAGGCACTCTGAGCCATGTCAGGCCATATTTGTTGGAGAAGAAACTTTATGAGATTTTAAATATATTTCTTAAAATATATTTATAATTAAAATATATTTTTTATTCTTAAAAACACTTTACAACCATGCATGTTACAACAAAAGAATGGTGATAGAGCTGTGTGGAAAAATTATATAATGAATTAACTATGTGATATGGGATCACAAGTAGAGGTGGCCACACGGGCGGCCGAGCCGGGCCATGCCGGGTTTGTGGCGTGCCGAGTTACCGAAGACAGTGGACGGGAACGGCACGCGGGGGGAGACGGGCCGGGGCGGGGCGGGGCGGTTCTTTGGATGATAAATCGTGCACGGCTCGGCGGTTCTCCGGACGGTTCGGCGGTTCTGCGGTTCTGCGGGCTGTGGGCGGTTCGGCGGTTCGCCTTGAATGAGTCGATCAATATGACTCATACTGTATGAGTCATGGTGGGCCTGCAACTGCAACTTGCAGTCCAATTTGGGAGGTTTTTGTGACAATTTCATGTTTTTGTATGAAATTCAAAATCAACTCCCTCCACTTTAATTTGCTCACCAACTTTTCTAATTCTAAGTTTCGTACTATTCTAAATTTCATCGTGCTCAAATCATATAACATTTTTAAATACAATAATTACAATAAACATCAAAGTAAAATCTCAATATATTATTTATTTTTTTTTGTTTTAATGAATGTCAATTTTTTTATGAATATTTAAAAAGAACAAAAGAATATTATTTAAAATTATACGAACATTTTTAAAATAAAAGAGGACGGTACCTCTATAAATTTTATTAATTAGAAAAATATTTTATAATTAATTTGAGAGGACTCCTCTCTAAAAAAACGGAACAACCCGCATTAACATATTAAACAAATACAAACCAAACAAATGTTAAAAATACAAAACAAAAAAAATCATATCCATTATTTGATTATTGTTGTTCGTTGGTAGTTGAGGCGTCGGAATCCGAAGTATCCATTGTCATCCACGGATCGTCTTCGCCGTCCGAGTCATCTTCTTTTTTCCCTTGTTGTCTTTTCGCGGCTTGATCCCAATCTTTTTTACAAACACAAACCTTTACTACGTCCGGCGCAAGACTTGTTCTCTTCTCGTCTAACACTCTTCTACCTGCACTAAAAGCGGACTCGGACGCAATTGTAGAAGCGGGGACTACTAAAATATCCCTTACAATTTTTGCTAAAACCGGAAATTGTAACTCATGATTCTTCCACCATGTTAGTATTTCAAAATCTTCATTTAACTCGTAATTATAAGAAAAAAATTCTCTAAGCATACTATAAGAAGTAGTTGGTATGGGAGATGATGAAGTGGAAATTCTACATTTTTGTTTTTTGGTTAGAATAGATGAAATAGTATTATTAAACCTACTAACACTACTACTACTACTACTACTACTCTTAGGTAACTTAGAACTTTGAACTTTTGGAACATAAATATCTACAAGACGATACAATAAGTCTAAACATTGATTAACATATAAAACATGATCATACGAAACATTTAAAACTTCATAATAATGACCTAAAATGTTTTCTAAACCTTCCTTTCTAACACCGGGATCAAGAAGACATGCAATACCATAAACATAAGGAAATTCTGTAAAGTATTCGATCCACTTAATTTTCATGTCAACAATAACATCACTAAAATATGGATTTTGTTCATATTCTTTTAAAGTAGTAACAATATTAACACACTCAATGATAACATGATGTACATTTGGTTCGTAAACATAAGAAAAAACCGTAGTAGCATGTGCAAAACAATCAAGTATGTCACGTACGGTAGATGCCAATTGCCAATCATTTTCGGTAATAATTCCATCGTCATATTGGTGGTTTGGGTCTTCATTATATAATTGGGTGATAATGGTCTTATATTGAATTGCATCATTTAATAATTTATAAGTCGAATTCCATCTCGTAGAACAATCGATACCCCACTTTTTCGGCCTTAATCCATTTTCTTTACACATTTTTTAATACTTAGACCTATATGTACCCGCAAAACGTAGATACTTAACTACTTTCCTAAAAGGTTGCAATAAATGAGTTAATTGTGTAATTCCCTTTTGGGCCGACAAGTTAATTATGTGAGCACAACATCCAACGTGTAAAAATACTCCATCTAGAACTAAAGGAATATCGTTCTTAATATAATCCATGGCTTTGTTATTAGAAGCGGCATTATCTAAAGATATTGTAAATACCTTGTTAAACAAATTAAATTCCTTTATTGTATCTAAAATTCTTTGTTTTATGTTATAACCGGTGTGTGACTCATCCATAATACCAAAAGCAATAATTCGTTTTTCTAGTTGCCAATCACAAATCCAATGAACCGTAACACAAATATAAGGCTCACCTTGACCCGAACTCCAACAATCACTAGTTAAAGAAACCATACCATCAAAATTAGCGAAACTTTCAATTAATTGTGCATGTTGAGCATAATATTGTTTTTGTGTGTGGCGTTTAAGTGTGTTTCTAGGAATTCTTCTAAATGCCGGGTTTAGTGAATGTTTAAGCATGTGCTCTAAATTCGGACTCTCACCGTGGGAGAAAGGTAACTCGTCTAAAGTAATATAAGTAGCAAAATCTTTTATCATTCTATCTCTATTATAGGAAAAAGGCATACCTCCACCAGGAGACGAAGTCACGAAACCACCAATTTGTGTTTGTTGTGAACCTCCACGTGCCGCTCCACTTTCATGACTTTGCTTCGTTATTCCATGATGATTTTTCAAGTGCCGATCAAGTGTACCCGTGCCGCTCCCTTTAGCGTGAATAAAAGGTTCTTGTTGTCGATTATTTTGAATACAAAGCAAACAACAAGCTTTAAATCGTTCCGGATGGTCCGTCGGATCTCTCGAAAAATACGTCCAAACATGTGAAGAATGTCTAGTAATAGCGGAAGAACCACCTACAAAAATAAAATATAAAGCGAATGTTAAAACCATAAATATAAAAAATGAATAATTAAAAAAGTCGAATGTTTTTAAAATATAAAAATAAATATAATATATTCGAAAAACAAAATTAAGAACGAGATAAATACCGGCTTCGGATCGAGGTGGTCGCATCGAGGGCGCTTGGGTTGAACCTTGACTAAACCAAACCAAACAGAAAATGTAAGAATGTAAGAGACTAAGAGTGCAGTAGACAGTAGAGTCGGAGAAAAACCAAACCAAACAGAAAATTTAAGAATGTAAGAACCAAGAGGGCAGTGGACAGTAGAGTCGGACAAAAAGAGAGAGTGAGAAATTGAGAATTGAGAAAAACTTGCATTGGAGAAAAAGAGAGAGCATGCAGGTTATTTATAGGAAGGAAATATGGAGCCGTTGGAGCATTAATCTTTAATTTGGAGCCGTTGGAGCATGCAGGTGCAGCCGTGCAGATTGTCGTTGCTGCAACAGGTTGTCGTTGGGCACGTCAGACGGTTCAACGTGCCGGGCGGTTCAACGGTTCAAGAACGCACTCCACGCGCCTGAAAAGACAGACAGGTGGCCAGCCACTATCATATTTTATAATTCAACATTTCTGATATGTTCATATTTTATGATTATAATACCAAACAAATTAATTTTATGATTATAATCTTTTATAATTAATTTTATGATTATAATATGTAATAGATTTACAATTAATTTTATGATTATAAATGGTCTAATTGTTTTTTAGGATAACTTAAATTAATATGTACAAATTAAAAGTAAGGCTACACGGTTTATGAATTAAAATTATGAATTAATATGGTCTAATTTATGAATTAATATATTATCAAATTAATATACACAGGCATACGGTTTGGCGGTTTGGCGGTTCACGTGCCGGGCTGGTTCGCGGTTAGCGAGACTGGCGAGTCGATGGTCCGTGCCGTGCCGGTTAACGGTCACAGATTCTGAACCCGTGTACACCCCGTTTTACTGTACGGTTCGTGCCGGTTATGACTCGGCTCGTAACGGACCGAGTTAGGCGAGCCATTTCGGCGGGCCGGTTACGGGTTAGCCGGCCGTAACCGCCCGTCTGGCCACCTCTAATCACAAGTGATGAAGGCACACCCAATAATTACTATGATACGGATTAAAATCAATAATGAGCTTCAATATGAAAAACAAATATGGGTGCATGCCACGATGGTACGTAGCTTATAAAAGAGAGTGGAGTTGCTGCTTCATTAGAAAAGAAAAGAAAAATTGACAAAGAGCGTAGTGGAGAAGGTATGTGTATGCCCTTTGATGCTTACATGCATTTTCTTCTGAAGGGACTTCAACAGTGAAGTTAAAATCAAGTGGTTTAAAGGTGGCATGATCGGTCAGCAGGAAAAATTGAAGAAAACGGTGTGGGAGGCAAGTATTAGAATGATTGCAGGTGCATAAAATAAGATGAGAAGAGAGAGTAAAAAGTTAATTATGTAATTTTTGGGGCATTTATAGGAAAGAGAGTGTCTAGTGGATGACAGCTCTGAGGCATTTCAAAGAGATCTGATGAAAATGACGCGCCCTTAGAGGAGGACGCACCTTAAAAAGGGAAAAGTTTGAGTCATGGAGAAAAATTTTGGGTAGAGTATTAGAAAATTCAATGTATTGTTTCTAACTTCACATTGAATTAGGGGTAGTTGTTATAGCCAAAATTTGATATCGGGTTTTAGGTTAGATTCGGGTCAAGTATAATTCAATTGGGGATATCCAAGGTACAATTAGGGATTGAACTGGTACAAGGGAAGCTTAGGGTTTGACCTCATAGGAGAGAGGGCATGTCCATTTGGTTGTCCAACCCCTGAGGACGCGTCCTCTTGGTGTGAACTGACAACATGACATGAATGGATGACTTGACAGAGAATAACAGCTATATTGACCTGGGATTTGCATAAGAAAGACTTAGGGCTTGCCCTCATAGGGGCAAGGGCTCGTCCTCTAGGACATCTACCCCTTGAGGGCGAGTCCACTTGGTATGAAGTGACAGTTTGATGGAGAAGGTTATAGCTTTTCCTCATGGTGGCAAGGGTGTGCTCTTGTTGGTAGGGATGTAAGCGAACAGAGCCGTTCGTGAACAAAACTCGAGCTCGGCTCGTTTTAGATGGACTCGGCTCGGTTCGTTTACTAAATGAACACGAGCTTGAACATGAAAATGTATTCGGTTAGTAAATGAGCTCGAGCCGAGCTTTACACATGTTCGACTCGAACTCGGCTCGTTTTGCTCTGGATCGGCTCGAACTCGGCTCGAACTCGTCGAACTCGGCTCGATTCGTTTAACTAATTATAAATTTGTGAATTTCATAATATCCTTAACAATTTGAATATGTTAAATAAAATTTAATTGCGATCTATTTTAGTTATTTTGTGGTTAATAGGGAATTGTATTTGTTATATCTAAAATGTATAACATCAACGTACTACCAAAAGTTAAACTCTTTATATCCAATCCAAATTAATTTTTCATTATTAAAATTTATAAATTGCATTCATAAAATTACAAAAAAAAAAAGTAAATAGAGAAAGAGAGTTTGTCTTATTAATTAATTATTATATAATATTATTTAAAAGTGGCTCGTACCTCTTAAAATTGAAGAGAAAGCAGAGATTTTTAGTGAATTTAAGGTTAATCAGAGTATCTTGGAGAAAAAAAAGTTGTAAACCTCCTCAAATTTCAAGTTAAGAGCCAAGATAAAGAGGCTCTTAGAGAGGCTCTAAATTAGTGATAAAATTATTTTATTTTAACTATCGTTATTAGGTGAAGTGAGTAAGGTTTGATTACTCGTAAATACAAATATTAACCTAATATGATTATTAGAAGAAAATAAATTAACTTTTAGTATTGAAATTCAAACATAATCGTGTATTTTTAAAATGTGATTTTAGGCGTGAAACTGTAAATCGAGTAAGTAATTTTAAAAATTGGATTTAGTTGAGTATAAAAGTGAAAGTGTTTGTCCTAAATCCAATCATGTATGATGAGTTAGGAAGAACTTTCTTGTATTCTTATTTGATTTCATTAATGTTAATCAAAGACTTGTTTTGTTTTTATTACGGGCTTTATCTATTTAAAGTGTTTTAAATAAGATGTTCCATAGTTTAGAGTAAAGCTTCTAGAATTATAATGAGATTATAATAGTGAGATCTAGAAGATGATAACTCTAGACTTAAACAGATCCTGATCATAGGATAACTAATCGGAAGTTGGTGAATCCGCAAAGATTGGTACATACTATGCTTGCTCCCGTTAGGAGGATGTCTGTTCTCATAGGCATTTGTGTGGTGACACTATAGCTAGTATGTAGGTGCTTGTTAGGGAATAAGTTCACTGAACATGACTCGATAAGTTGAACAACTAATGGAGTTTACTCACGTGTCAATAGTTATTCACTGAGTGATAGTTGTACAAGTGTCCTTAGACTTGAGATCGTTAGAGTTATCTTGTATATAATGAACTATGCTTTGGATTAGTCCTTAGTCTCAAGGACATCCATTAGGTCTATTCTGGGCATAGGGATTTGTGTATGGAGATAGTTAACGTCAATAGAGGATCTACCCCTTCCAGTATAGGAAGAGAATATCCTATGTTATTCTTAGTATGCGAGTTCTGGAATCTCTGGCCAGAGTGTATGAAATTAGAAAGGAGTTTCTAATTTGCATTAATATGAACTTAGCATTATGAATAAGAAATCATATGATTAAATTTGATAAGGCCTGACACGAGATCCATGCCTTATATTTAATCGGAATATTGTAGGGTAGAAGGAATTCATTGTACGGTAACTAGTCACTGACAGGTTCTTGGTATTCTAAGCAGTGAATTCATATTATCCGGATAGTCGCGATATGTTGAGAAGCATCCCTCACGATGTAGAATAAATATAATTAATCAGTTAATTATATTTATTTCTACTTACCGGCTTAATATTTTAGAATTCATATAATTAATAAATAAAAAGTTTATTATTATTATTTATTTCTACTACCGGCTTAATATTGAACCTACAAGGTCACACCATAAAAGATTAATTTATTGATGAAGGTATTTTGAGAGAGCAAGTTATTTTCTAAATATTTTAGAAAAGGAAATAATGATTAAAATAGTTTTAATTATTATTAAAGCATTTTATAAGATAAAATGTGGGGTTAATATATATATATAAAGATATATTAAAAAACCCTAGGAGAGCCCTATAAATAGAATGAGATAGTTCATTCTAAAGGACTTTAGTTTTTGTGAAAACCTAGTTGCCACCCTCTTCTTCTTTATCTCTCTCTCTCTCTCTCTCAAAAGAAGAAAAACTCCATTTTTATAAAAAGCTTCATCGAAGGATTATTCTTGGTGAATACCGGTAGAGTGCTTCACACTCTGAGGAGCAACTGCTAGAATCCATTTTATAAAGCTTCGATTTTCAAGGTATGGTTACGATTCCCCTCGATCTAGATTTTATATGTTTTTCTATATGTGCGATACATGGTTTTTACGGAATAATTGTTATATCACGCTTCCGCTCATTCGTAAATTCCTTCAATGGCATCAGAGCTAGGTTATGCATATAGAGATTCATATAAAAAATTTCAGATTTTTTTATGCATGTATGGATTTATTATGATTTTTGCAAGTATATTTAGATTTAATTATGAATTAATTCGAAATATTATTTGCATGAGATTTTGACCATTGATCTGGGTTCTACAAGTGTTGTGGATGATCTATGTATTTTTTTTCATAATTTTGTGATGTGTAGATTATTTGTTATGAATTTTTTAAAATTGTTTTAATTAAAATTCATAAAATAATCATACATGTGAATAATATGAAATTAAAATTGCACAAGGAACCTATAACCACCTGGTAATTTTTGCTACTGCCTGATTTAAGAAATCATATTATTTTGATTTTTTATTAATTTATTAATTAATTGTTAATTAATTTATTAATAGTAAAATTAAAATAATAAATAACAATAAAAGTTATTAATTGCTACAGTTACAAAACAAAAAAAACTGCTGATGTTGTCCCTCGCGCGTGGCGCACAACCGCCGGGAGGGGGGTGTCACGCATTTTGGAAATGCGTGACAGTGTGTAACGCATGAGCAGAATGCGTTACACAATTTAATGTCTTTAAATGGGTGTAACGCATGAGCAGAATGCGTTAAACTATTTAATGGCTTTAAATTGTTGTAACGCATTCCATTAATGCGTTATAGCCCTTCTGTCCAAATTAAATTTGATTTATTGGGAGTTTCGTAACTCCGTTTTGGGCGTGCAATATATCGTTGGATTCGTTTTTCCGAGACGGATCTAATGGAGTGGTCAAATATTTTTATATAAAAGTTTTTGAACTGTTTATATTCCCGGAAGTGTTTAAAGCATGTTTTAATTATTTTAATTGCTTTTAAATACTATAATAAATCCATACATAAATATATCATTGTGTGACATGATATCACTTGCATGCTTACTTGTTTATTTATTTTTGTATATGAGATATATGATTATATTTACCATGCGATGATAGATTTAGGTGAACTTAAATCAATATAAGGCGTGCTCTAGAAAATCTAGAATATGAATCGTTTCTTGCCTTAACAATAATATTATGAGTACAACCATGAGATTCTTATGTTTATGAAACATAGAGTGAAATACTCTTTTGATGTTGAAAATGAAAATTTCTGTATAGGCCGTGGGGTTTTAAGCGGGACCGATGTGACCCCTCCAACATACTGGGAATTTTTCATTTAAATATCATAATTGTATTTTGTTCAAGAAAAAGAGAATCTCCTAGTAATATGATTATAGTTGTAACATAATATAATCCCTCTAAAATTAAATAATATCAAGTAGTAATTGGCCAATGACACAACGGGCTTGTGTCGGTCATAGCCTTCCAACATGGTAGAAAGTAGTTCTTATTTTTGAATCATTGTCGTTTCGTGCTACAGCCGAGGGCTTTGATTTCGAAATAAGAAATACTTGTCTATAACATAGAGATGTGTACAATGAATTAGAATCTAATGGTCGTTACGTGCTACAGCCGTGGGCTGTTGGAGACTGATTCAATTGTATGAAATGTTGGGTTAGACTTGACTTAGAATATTGAGTTTGTCGTGCTACAGCCGTGACTCAATTATTCAAGAGGCTAAAGTTTTATTAGGGAATAACATGAGATGTAATTGACAATAGTTGTCTGCCTACTGAACATCACATGACGTTTCGTGCCACAGCCGAGGTTGTGTGATGGAATGTAGGATCCCTATTCCCACTAGCATTATGAATGCTTAATTTTTCACTTAGGGGTTGTATAAATTAGGTAAACTAGTGGGAGCCACTTATGAATAAAGACCCGATTCATATAGTGTTTTAAAATGAAATTGAATATTTGCTAAGTGTTGTTATGTGTTTATCATTTACAGATTTACTATATACATTATGTCTTCTGCACTATCACTCCGGAGCATACTGGATGCTCACAAATTGACTGGTCCTAATTTTGCTGACTGGCTTCGAAACCTGAAAATTGTTCTCAGGGTTGAGAAGCTGGAATATGTGCTTAACTCACCTAAGCCTACTGAACCTGCTGACGATGCATATGATGATGAAAATGTTGTGTATCGTAAGTGGATAGATGATGCAAATGTTGCTCAATGTATCATGCTAGCTTCCATGAACATTGAGCTACAGAAGCAGCATGAGCATATGGATGCTCACACTATCCTAACGCATCTACAAGAGTTGTATGATGTGGCAGGGAGGACAGCTCGATATGATATATCGAAGGAGCTGTTCCGCTGTAGGATGTCTGAGGGATCGTCTGTGAATGACCATGTACTTAAGATGATCAATTTGATTGAACGTCTTGGACAACTTGGTTTCAACATGGATGGGGAGCTGAGTCAAGACTTGGTCTTGCAATCACTTCCGGGTTCGTTTTCGCATTTTGTTGTGAACTTTCACATGAATAAGTTGGACGCCAGCCTGGCTGAACTCCACAACATGTTGAAGACTGCGGAATCGAATTTTCCCTCTAAGAAGAGTTCTGTTCTTCTAATTGGTGAAGGTTCCAATCCTAAGAAAAGGAAGAAGAACCCTCCCAAGAAGAAGAAAGTAGGTGGAAAAAAGCCGGTTCCACCAAAAGCTGAAGACCCCAAAAGCAAAGCTGTTTGCTTCCACTGTAACAAGGTGGGGCACTGGAAGAGGAACTGCAAGGTTTACCTTGCAGAATTGAAGAAGAAGAAGGGTAGTGAGACTGCCGCTTCTGATTCAGGTATGTTCATGATTGAAGTGAATATGTCATTAAATCAAATTGGTACTTGGGTATTAGATACCGCCTGTGGTTCTCACATTTGCAATTCGTTGCAGGGACTAAGGAGAAGTAGGACTCTTGAGGAAGAGGAGGTGATTCTACGGATGGGAAATGGAGCAAGAGTTGCTGCTGAAGCTGTAGGATCATTTGATTTACATATGCCTACGGGCAAGACTATTGTTTTAAATAATTGTTATTTTGTTCCCTCGATTGTGAGGAATATTATTTCTATTCCCATGTTAGACTTGGCTGGATTTTCGTTTGTTATTCAGAATAATAAATGTTCAATTCTTAGAGATAATGTTCTTTATGGTAGTGGTATTTTAAATAATGGTCTGTATGTATGTGACGTAGAGCATAATTTACTACAAATTGAACGTACTAATAAAAGGAAAAGGGATGATGAAAATCTCACCTATTTGTGGCACGACAGACTTGGTCATATTAGTGAAAATAGACTTCGTACATTGCATAAGGAAGGGTTAATTGAACCCTTTGATTTTGAATCATATCCTACATGCGAGTCTTGTCTATTGGGTAAAATGACCAAATCTCCATTTAGTGGACATGGAGAGAGGGCTGCAGATTTGCTAGGATTGGTACACACAGATGTATGTGGACCGATGTCTATGCAAGCCATGGGTGGATTTTCATACTTCATTACTTTCACAGATGATCGATCTAGATTCGGATATGTGTATTTGATGAAACACAAGTCTGAAGCCTTTGAAAAGTTCAAAGAATACAAGTATGAAGTGGAGAAACAAACCAAACATAGTATTAAAACCCTTCGATCAGATCGAGGTGGTGAATACTTGAATGGTGAGTTTCTAGATTATCTCAAAGAAAATGGTATAGTCTCTCAGTGGACTCCTCCATATACTCCACAGTTGAATGGGGTATCTGAAAGGAGAAATCGAACTTTGTTAGACATGGTTCGATCCATGATGAGCTATGCAGATCTTCCAGTATTCCTTTGGGGTTATGCATTGGAAACCTCAGCATATTTACTGAATAAGGTGCCTTCCAAATCTGTTCCTTAAACTCCATATGAGATATGGAAAGAAAGGAAACCGAGTCTTAAACACGTTAAGATTTGGGGATGTCCAGCTTATGTCAAGAAAGTTGACCCTGATAAGCTGGAATCTCGATCCGTTAAATGTAAGTTTGTGGGATATCCTAAAGAGACTTTAGGGTATTACTTTTACACCGATCATAGGGTATTTGTCTCCAGACATGCTACTTTCTTGGAAAAACAGTTTATCCTTGAAGGGAACAGTGGGAGCAAAATAGAACTTAATGAAGTTCAAGAAGCACAAACTACCACGGTTCAAGAGGAAACACCTATTCAGACTGAACAACCTTCTGTGGAACAGCCCATTCGTAGGTCAGAGAGAGTGTCTCGCCAACCTGAGAGGTATTATGGCCTTGTCATTGAGAATGACAATGAGTTGTCAATCATTGATGATGACGACCCTATGACCTATAATGAGGCTATGAGTAGTATTGACTCAGAGAAATGGCAGAGTGCCATGAAATCCGAAATGGATTCTATGTATACCAACCAAGTATGGACTTTGGTTGAAGCACCCAAGGATGTGAAGCCTATTGGGTGCAAATGGGTAGACAAGAGAAAGATTGGAACAGATGGCCAGGTGGAGACCTATAAGGCCAGGCTGGTGGCAAAAGGATTCAGACAAAGGCAAGGGATTGACTTTGATGAAACTTTTTCGCCTGTAGCCCTGTTAAAATCGATTCGGATTTTGCTTGCGATTGTTGCTTACTACGACTATGAGATCTGGCAAATGGACGTGAAAACAGCCTTCCTCAATGGGAAACTTGAAGAGGAAGTGTATATGACACAGCCAGAGGGTTTTGTTTCCAAAGGGAATGAACACCTAGTGTGTAAGCTGCTACGAACCATATATGGATTAAGTCAACCTTCTCGTAGATGGAACATCCGTTTTGATGAGACAATCAAAGAGTTTGATTTTATCAAAAACATAGATGAACCATGTGTCTACAAGAAGGTTAGAGGGAGCGTGGTAACATTTCTTGTGTTGTATGTGGATGACATACTTCTGATAGGAAATGATATACCGATGCTACAATCAGTCAAAGTGTGGTTATCAAAGAACTTCACTATAAAGGACATAGGAGAAGCATCCTACATTCTCGGTATGAAGATCTATAGAGATAGATCTAGAAGAATGATAGGTCTTACCCAGGGTACATACATCGAGAAAGTGCTTAAAAGGTTCAGCATGGAAAACTCCAAGAGAGGTCTCATACCAATGAGCCATGGAGTATCCCTTTCCAAGAAGATGTCTCCTAAGACACCTGAAGAAAGGGAGCGTATGAGTAAGATTCCTTATGCTTCGGTAATAGGATCTATCATGTACGCGATGTTATGTACTAGGCCTGATGTTGGTCATTCAATTAGTGTGACGAGCAAATATCAGTCCAATCCAGGTGAAGACCACTGGAAAGCAGTGAAGAACATCCTTAAGTATTTGCGAAGGACTAAGGATATTTTTCTTGTTTTTGGTGGATCTGAGTTGAAAATAGAGGGTTATACTGACTCTAGTTTTCAATCAGAAAGTGATGATAGTACATCCATGTCAGGGTACGTGTTTACTCTGAATGGTGGTGCGATTAGTTGGAAGAGTTCCAAACAGTCTACAACGGCTGACTCCACAGCGGAAGCAGAGTATATAGCTGCAAGTGAGGCTGCAAAAGAAGCCGTTTGGATGAGGAAATTTGTTTCTGAGTTGGGAGTTGTTCCTAAAATTGAGGAGCCTATTGTGTTGTATTGTGTCAACAACGCAGCAATAGCACAAGCCAAGGAACCTAGGTCTCATAAAAATACCAAACATGTTTTGCGGCGCTTTCATTTGATTAGGGAGATCATTGAAAGAGGAGATGTCAAAATTGAGAGAGTTGACAAACATAACAACGTAGCACACCCACTCACAAAGACATTGTCTCAGATTCACTTTGATCGTCATAAAGAGAAGATGGGTATTAGATACCAGTGTGATTGGCTTTAGTTCAAGTGGGAGATTGAAAGTGTTTGTCCTAAATCCAATCATGTATGATGAGTTAGGAAGAACTTTCTTGTATTCTTATTTGATTTCATTAATGTTAATCAAAGACTTGTTTTGTTTTTATTACGGGCTTTATCTATTTAAAGTGTTTTAAATAAGATGTTCCATAGTTTAGAGTAAAGCTTCTAGAATTATAATGAGATTATAATAGTGAGATCTAGAAGATGATAACTCTAGACTTAAACAGATCCTGATCATAGGATAACTAATCGGAAGTTGGTGAATCCGCAAAGATTGGTACATACTATGCTTGCTCCCGTTAGGAGGATGTCTGTTCTCATAGGCATTTGTGTGGTGACACTATAGCTAGTATGTAGGTGCTTGTTAGGGAATAAGTTCACTGAACATGACTCGATAAGTTAAACAACTAATGGAGTTTACTCACGTGTCAATAGTTATTCACTGAGTGATAGTTGTACAAGTGTCCTTAGACTTGAGATCGTTAGAGTTATCTTGTATATAATGAACTATGCTTTGGATTAATCCTTAGTCTCAAGGACATCCATTAGCTCTATTCTGGGCATAGGGATTTGTGTATGGAGATAGTTAACGTCAATAGAGGATCTACCCCTTCCAGTATAGGAAGAGAATATCCTATGTTATTCTTAGTATGCGAGTTCTGGAATCTCTGGCCAGAGTGTATGAAATTAGAAAGAAGTTTCTAATTTGCATTAATATGAACTTAGCATTATGAATAAGAAATCATATGATTAAATTTGATAAGGCTTGACACGAGATCCATGCCTTATATTTAATCGGGATATTGTAGGGTAGAAGGAATTCATTGTACGGTAACTAGTCACTGACAGGTTCTTGGTATTCTAAGCAGTGAATTCATATTATCCGGATAGTCGCGATATGTTGAGAAGCATCCCTCACGATGTAGAATAAATATAATTAATCAGTTAATTATATTTAATGAATTTTAGAATTCATATAATTAATAAATAAAAAGTTTATTATTATTATTTATTTCTACTACCGGCTTAATATTGAACCTACAGGGTCACACCATAAAAGATTAATTTATTGATGAAGGTATTTTGAGAGAGCAAGTTATTTTCTAAATAGTTTAGAAAAGGAAATAATGATTAAAATAGTTTTAATTATTATTAAAGCATTTTATAAGATAAAATGTGGGGTTAATATATATATATAAAGATATATTAAAAAACCCTAGGAGAGCCCTATAAATAGAATGAGATAGTTCATTCTAAAGGACTTTAGTTTTTGTGAAAACCTAGTTGCCACCCTCTTCTTCTTCATCTCTCTCTCTATCAAAAGAAGAAAAACTCCATTTTTATAAAAGCTTAGTTTTATAAAAAGCTTCATCGAAGGATTATTCTTGGTGGATACCGGTAGAGTGCTTCACACTCTGAGGAGAAACTGCTAGAATCCATTTTATAAAGCTTCGATTTTCAAGGTATGGTTACGATTCCCCTCGATCTAGATTTTATATGTTTTTCTATATGTGCGATACATGGTTTTTACGGAATAATTGTTATATCACGCTTCCGCTCATCCGTAAATTCCTTCAAAAAGTACGAACTATAAGTGAACAACTCGACTCGACTCAAGTTCGGTTTGTGTTCTGCTCGACTCGAAATGTTCGTGAACAAACTCGTGTCCGGCTCGTTTATTAACGAGCCAATCTTGAACATCACTTTTCGTTCGATTAGAAAGCTCGACTCGACTCGGTTCGTTTTAAAAAAAAATCAAACTCGACTCGATTCGGACAAAACTCGGCTCGACTCTGTTCGTTTTACAGACCTACTTGTTGGTGAATAATGATTCTATTGGTTTAAATGAAGACTTAGAGCTTGCCCTCATAGGGGTAAGGGCACGTCCCTTTAGGTCGTCCACCCCTTGAGGTCGCACCCTCTTGGTTTGAAGTAGCTACTTGGTGGCGAAAGATGGCTCCCTTGGTTTGATACTGACAAGATATTGAAGAATTCCCTCCTAAGATGTGCCCTAGGAGGGGGATGTCCGTGGTTGAAGGCCTCCAGGGGTTTGCCTGATGATTGAAGGTCTCCTCCTGTATTCAATGGGCACGTCCTCATTGGGGATGTGGGGTTAACCTTGGTGTGTGCTTTGGGAGCTCTGTTCTTGTACTCAATGGGTGCGCCCTCATTGGGGAACTTTGGAGTAATCCTGCACTTTGCACCCAAACACTTGGGATCACTTGTCCTGATATCTGGTGGGTGTTTCTCATTCGGGAGACAAGGATGCGTCTAGCATTTAAGGTAAGTCATGGCTATACCTGCATCTATGAATTAAGGAAATAGTTGGTAATGGATAGGACTAGTCCTCGACGGGGGAAGTTTCCTTATTCATGAAGTCCTGACGTCATAAGTGAGTCTTGGGCCTTTGTGACTAGGCCTCATCGTTAGACATTCCTAAAATGAGCTAAATTCTAAGTATGGAAAGAGATGGAAGTCCTACGTCTAAGTATGGAAATAGATGGAAAAGTCATACGTCTAAGTAAGGAAGACGGTTGAAGACTTCGACTGGGCTATGAAGATCAGAGACCAAACCCATTCCTCCCCAAGAACTACGTTGGCTTGATCCCCTATATAAAGGTGTACGTAGGCACATTGTAAGGGGTCGAAAGTTTGTTAATACCCGGATTTTAATGATGATAACTGTCTGATAGTTTATCTCAGTAATTGATATAACTTAATCAGAAAAATGAATGTGTTAAAATAATTGATTTGATCTTACTTGATTCCAGGAGATTTGACTTGTTCAAATCTAATATTGTTATTGATATTTATCCTAAGATATTGAATCAATCAAGACTTATTCAAATCTGTTTATATCAATTGTCTTATCTTTACTAACAGAATTTGTTGATCTTTATCTTCTGTTTCCTAGCCGTTTCATTTCAAAATCTACAAACAGCTATTTTCAGGAAGATATATATTCATTCAGGTGGTGTGACAACTACACTTCTTCGAGCAATCAAATTACATTCTTCTACTAAGCTTTCAAGATCAAATCAGTTTTGTTTTAGAAGATTCATTATTGTTGAGTTGTATTAATTTACTTTATCTATACTTGTGCCGGGTTGTGGCAAATAGATAGGATTACAAAATTCAACCTAAGGTACTAGCGAGCTAAGGTTATCTGCTGCTAGTGGACAGTTGTGTCAAGGGAAGGGTTCTTCCAAGAGGTTATCATTTTTGTAATCGGGATAAACTGTAAGTGTATTATTAATTGATAATAATATATTCTCTGTGCTATTTGGCATAGGAACTTGGACGTAGGCCATAGATACTGATAGGGGCCGAACCAAGAGAAAAGTCTTGGTGTTATTTATAATTCTGCAGAATATTTTTATTCAGTATTTGTTTTATATTTAACCTATTGAGACAGTCCCATTTCACAAAGAGGCAGACCCTTTGTCAATTGAGACAGACTCTTTCGTATATTGTGCTTAGTTAATTTCAAAGTTGAGAGCTCTGAGGCAGCCAACATAAACCCTAAGCAATCTCAGCCACCAATTATACCCAACCACCATACTCCGGTGAATTCATCACTCAAGGACCACCGTTGTAAATCTTAATTCCGGCGACAAATCTTTAACTTTATTAATACCAAATTCCTCTGTTAACACCAAAAAGTGTATATAATTTTGTTGCTGTCATTTTTGATCAGATGAGAAGGCACTCTGAGCCATGGCAGGCCATATTTGTTGGAGAAGAAACTTTATGAGATTTTAAATATATTTCTTAAAATATATTTATAAGTAAAATATATTTTTTTATTCTTAAAAACAATTTGCAACCAATTGTTTGTGAAATGAAAAAAAAACTCTCATTTTTTTTCAAGCAGCATCTTCAACCTTATTACAAAAAACTTACACGTGTGCATGTTCCCATGCATTTTGGACATTTTAATTTCTTCTCCCAACAAATCTCCCCTTCAACTGCAATTACCCAGATTCTCAAATTTGTCTAATAGATGCATCTATAAAATACTTACATTTTTCTAATTGTTTGCTTCTAATAAAATCTGTGGATAGAAGCTTAAATATATAATTACATGCATGTACATTCATGTTTAAATATGAGTGCAATGGGTTCGAGAAAATATATTGTGTTTATGATTATGGTGTTGGTGACATTTGTTGTTAGCTCATGCAGAGGTGCCACCGCCGGAGAAATATGGGGATATCAGAAGAGCAATGCAGTGGAGCCACCTCCGGAGAAGTATGTTGATGATGCAAAGGAGGCTACAAAATCATGGACTGGATGGGTCACGAACAAATTCTCCGGAAATTTTGCCTTCAAATCCAAATATAAATCCACTGGTGATTCTAAAAATACCAAAGATAAAATCACTGATACCGCTTCTGGTTAGTTAGTCTGTTTATCTTTTTATACCTTCAAATGGATCTGTTTGTGTAATTTTGCTGAGAACGGTAAATGCAGAATAACATTATTTCCAAAATGTGCAATTGCATGTTCTGAACTTTTACAGAAGTACTGCATAACAATTGCCTTTTCATTATTCACAACCTAGAGCACGACCTAGGAACCAGAGTCCAGACCAAACATATTCAGTGTAGAGTCTAGCTATGTGGGCCGTTTAGTATTGTTGGAAGCCAGGATTGGAGATCGCATTTTATGCAGACCTCTATTCTACTTGCAAGAATGGTAGAAAGGCTCTTTTGGTAAGACTCTCAAGACGCACACAAACGCGGTTTTAAGTGTGAATAGCATATAATCCATTCAATGGCTTGTGCTTTCTGATTGTTCAGTGAGGAGAGTAGAAAAGCTGGTCATTAACATTATTGACTGGAGTTTGTTGAAAGTTAATACTACTTGGTACTAATTGTTTCATACGTAAATGATTTTTGACTGTTTTTATGTATTTTCTTGGGTGAATAAGCAGAAGCAGGACAGTATGGGTATGATAGAGCTGGGGACGTAAAGAATTCAGTTATGGAGAAGGTCTCCCAGGCGAAGGATAAGGCATATGATACGGCCTCTGAGGCTAAGAGAATGGCGGCAGAGAAGGCTGATGAAGTTGGCCTTTCTACTGGAATGGTTGAGGAGAGCACTTATCGAACAGCAGAGGGAGCGAAGAATATGGCAATGGAGAAAGGTAAACAAGCATCTAACATGATGGGGAATGTCAAGGACAAAGCCTACGAGACAGCCGAACAGGGAAAACAGAAGGTAGCAGAAAAAGGAAACGAGGCTTATGACATGACAAAGAAAGCAAAAGACAAGGCCAGCGAGGCTACTGAGGCTGTAAAACAGAAAGCAACAGAGAAAGGCAAGGAGGCCTCTGAGATAGCTGGGAAGGCGAAGGACAAAGCACACGAGACAGCCGAACAGGGAAAACATAAGGTAGCAGAAAAAGAAAACGAGGCTTATGACATGACAAAGAAAGCAAAAGACAAGGCCAACGAGGCTAGTGAGGCTGTGAAACAGAAAGCAACAGAGAAAGGCAAGGAGGCCTCTGAGATAGCTGGGAAGGCGAAGGACAAAGCACACGAGACAGCCGAACAGGGAAAACATAAGGTAGCGGAAAAAGAAAACGAGGCTTATGACATGACAAAGAAAGCAAAAGACAAGGCCAACGAGGCTAGTGAGGCTGTGAAACAGAAAGCAACAGAGAAAGGCAAGGAGGCATCTGAGATAGCTGGGAAGGCGAAGGACAAAGCACACGAGACTGCAGAGAATGCAAAGAAGAAGGCGGGAGAAAATGGAGATGAGGCCAATGACATGGTAGGACGAGCAAAAAAGATGGCCTATGACACTGCAGAGGTTGCAAAGGAAAAAGTAGTTGAGAAAGGAAATGAGGCCTATAACATGACAGGACGAGCAAAAGATATGGCCTACGATACAGCCGAGAGTGTGAAACAGATTGCAGCGGAGAAAGGAAAGGAGGCCTATGACATGACAGGGCGAGCAAAAGATATGGCTTACGAAACAGCTGGGGCAGCTAAACAAAAAGCAACAGAGAAAGGAAATGAGACCAATGATATGATAGGGAGAGCGAAAGAGATGGCCAACGAGACAGCTGAGACTGCAAAACGGAAGGCAACAGAGAAAGTTAACGAGGCATATGACATGGCAGGAAGAGCCAAAGATATGGCTTATGAGACAGCTGGGGCTGCAAAACAGAAGGCCGTAGAGAAAGGGAGTGAGGCATATGACCTGACAGGGAAAGCAAAAGAGAAGATATATGATTTAGCGGAGGCTGCAAAACAAAAAACAGTAAATAAGGGAAATGAGTCCTTTGACATAACAGTAAAGGCAAAAGACAAGGTGTACGAGTGCGTGTGTACAGAGGAGAAGGCGACAGATAAGAACATGGAACAGGCTAAAGAAAAGGCCAAGGAGGGGTATGAAGCTGCAAAGAGCAAAGCTGGGGAAACTATAGAATCAGCTAAGGAGATGCTGTCATCAAATGCTGAAGCTGCTAAGCAGAAGTCTAAAAAAGTTAAGGACAGTGTTGCAGGCCAACTTGAGGAAGAACTTTGAGGTGTTTTTCTAATAAACATTCTTTAGATAGAATTACTGGACCTCTCTTCTTTTGAGCTGTTGTGTTGTAAACTTGTAATGTGTGTGTGTGTTTACTGTAAATTACAGTTTGATGTGCCATGATAATGTTGATTTAGTGCTGGTTAATCGTTTATTGCATATTTAACCTTATTGTCTCTTTTAGAAGACATGGAGAATTGGAATCTTGTCAAAAAGACATTGACATGAGGTTATAAAAATGTGAACCTAGAAAAATTAAGAAAATTGTAAATTTGTGACCATACTTAATCTCGTTTTGTATTTTGGTGGTCGAAATTTCAAAATTACAATATAATGGCTGGACATTATATTTATTTTTCAAAAACGTGGTTAAGGGCCACTTTTTTGGAGAAAAAATTGCAAATTTGAAAGTCTGGCTACTAAAATGCTAAAGCGGATAAAGTACCGCCACCATTTTGTAATTTACTTTTAAATTAATATTTTAACAATATAAAAGTTTTTATTTCAAAAATGATAAATGGCAGTATATTTTTACAGTTTAATATATTTGCTTTGCATTATGTTTTATTGAGAAAATGGCAGTATGCACATTCATAGTTTTTTATATTTAAGTTTTATTGAAATATATGGAAATATGCACTTTCATAGTTTTTTATTTCCTGTAGACGGCAAATATGTATGTAAATTCCATGATTTATGGGCCTGCCTATTATTGGCTTACTTTTTAGTTCAAATGTCAAACTAGGGTATGAAATATGCAGATGTGACTCAAACAAAAGGTTTTCATAGTTTGTTTTTGAATGTGATTTAGCAGAAAGGGGGGTATGGTGAACAATTAATTAGTAACATATCTTCTTGTATTGGCATTAACACTGTGTTTCAGAAACTATTTTTTAAAAGAAAAGAAAAAAAAGTTAAAGATTTAATTTCTTTAACATGTTCCCAAAAGATTTTTGTTGAAAGAAAAGAAAAGATTTCGAATGATTTGGAGAGAAGATCTTTGTATAATTGTCTCCAAAATCTTCTTTCCACTTTTGAAAAGATTTGGAGAGAAAAGAAAATTACTCATTTTCTATTCTTTTCTTTTCTTTCATTGTTTCTGGAACACAGCGTAAGTGAAAACCATAGAGAAGAGTGTGTAGATTCAGGGAGGAACTAGAGAGAAATAGAGAACAAATAAAACAGAGACGGCGGTATAGCTTTTAATTTTTATATATATGATGTATAAAATGAATTCAGACAACCATGCAGTCTTAAAAGATTAATCGACCCCTTACGGAATAACTTTTTTCTAACTGACTATCTGATTTAGGGCGGCATGTTTTGGTTCATATATATAACTGGCTGGGTCATCTTATTTGGACTTGCCAGATAGTGGTATTATTTTGAAATTGTTATATTGCTTTTAACTTCTATTGAAGAGTTAAAGTGGGTAAAATGATCAGCATTCAGCACAGCAGCATAGCATTCAGGTCCAGATGCATTTATACGCAAATCCTCTAAAATATTAATGTTACTTTTGGTATATATGTGGTTGATAGGAGTCAATAACCCTGCCTTTCAAACTAGGTTCAGTATAGAAGAATTTAAGTTTGATTATATTTGAACTAGGAAGATGGGTGGCAAAAATTCGAGAACTTGGGAGGCGAATTTTTGTGTTTACAATTTCCTTATTTTATATTTCTCAACTGAGATTTTATATATAATAGTTCGCTAATGTCGTATTGTCATCACTCATCACGATGCTCCAGGTTCCAGGTGCTACAGGAAACTTTGTGTTTACCAAGGTGTTAAGGTGGCTCTAACGGCTGCGCCAATAGCCAAGGTAAAGAAGAGAAATTAGAAGAAAAACAGAGAGAAGAGTGGGGCAATTTTCTGATATTCATTCCAACACACGAACATAACAATATAAAGGAAGAAAATAACTATTCCTAATAATTAGGCTACTGGAAACATGGGCATCCCCACTATTTCCTTTATTTCAGCAACAACTAAAATAAACACTGCCACTAAACACTCAACTAAAGACTTATTCAAAATAAATTCAAAACAATTCAAATAATTGCACGGCTAATTCAGTGCACATAACAATCCACCCCACTGGAAGACACCTTGTCCTCAAGGTGAAACTGAGGATGACAACGAGCAAAACGCCACTTATTCTCCCACGTCGCCTCTTCCCTGGATTTCCCCAACCATTTAACTAAAATCTCTGTCTTTGGTCGGTAGTTCCCTTTCTGCACAATGCGCTCCTCCAAGACCATCTCTGGTTGCGGCACATCAAGTAGCTGAACAGGTTCATGAACAGGAGGAGGTAAAGGTTCTGGCACATGACCTTCACTCTTGCGCAACAAACTCACATGAAACACATCATGAATCAAGGAGCCAGGAGGCAACTCGAGGCGATAAGCAACCTCACCCAGTTTAGCTAGGATCTTATACGGGCCAAAAAACCTCGGACTCAACTTAGCTGAAGCCCTTAATGCCACAGTTGTCTGCCGGTACGGTTGTAATTTAACATAAACAAAATCACCCACCTCAAAAACTAACTCGCGCCTGTGGCGATCTGCAAACTGCTTCATACGATTCTGAGCTGCCAAAAGATTGGTACGCAAGGTTTTAAGCAGCTCATCGCGGTTCTGAAGGTATTCTTCAACAGCTTGGACTCTAGTCGTGCCCGGAACATAAGGGAAGAGTTTAGGGGGTAAACGCCCATATACCACCTGAAAAGGAATGAGCTTGGTAGAAGTATGAATCGAAGTATTATAGCTATACTCAGCCCAAGGTAGCCAGTCCACCCACTTCTTAGGCTTATCACACACAAAGCAACGCAAATACTGTTCCAAAATCCGATTCACCACTTCTGTTTGCCCATCGGTTTGCGGATGATAGCTGGAACTCATGCATAAAACGGTCCCTTGCAGTTTAAAAAGGGCCTGCCAAAAAGAACTGATGAACACCTTATCACGATCGCTGACAATAGTTGAAGGAATACCATGCAAACGAACAATGTTGGTGATAAAATCTCGAGCAACACTCGATGCAGTAAATGGGTGACGCAGGGGCACGAAGTGAGCATACTTTGAAAGGCGATCGACAACCACCATGACCACTGTGAACCCATTAGACACTGGCAACCCCTCAACAAAATCCATACTAATGTCCTCCCAAATTCTTTCGGGTATGGGCAATGGCTGTAACAACCCGGCAGGTTGCATAGTATCCGCTTTCGCCCGTTGACAAGAATGACATTCCCGGATATACCGCTTGACATAATTTTTCATTCCCAACCACCAAAAATTTTGTTTCACTTTTGCAAACGTCTTATGAAACCCAAAATGACCACCTTCGGGGGAAGAATGACACCTTTGTAGCACCGTGGGTAACAAAGGAGATGCGGAACTCAACAAGACAGCATTATCGCGAAACCAAACCCCATCACGTGTCACAAGAGATCCTACTATTTGACGAGGAAATGAAGTAGGTAATGTGGAATAAAAAGGGTCAGTGTGTACCTCTTTCTGGATGTCAGCCCAGATGCTAGAACAAGGGTGTGAGATCCCCAGATAATTAAACTCGGGCTTACGGGATAGTGCATCAGCGCCTTGGTTAAGACACCCCTTCTTGTATTCGATTGTATAGTCAAAACCCAAAAGCTTGGCTAACCATCGGGATTGAGCAGGTGTAGTGAGGCGTTGCTCCATTAAGTACTTTAGACTAACATGATCGGTTTTTACCACAAACGGCCTCCCCAATAGGTAATGTCGCCATTTCCGAACTGCCTTCACAATTGCAAGCATTTCCTTCTCATATGTGGACCAAGACAACATAGTTCCCTTTAAAGGAGCACTGTAATAGGCCAGAGGCCTTCCCTTTTGAGTGAGAACAGCACCTATTCCCACCC
This sequence comes from Heracleum sosnowskyi, assembly GCA_030848705.1. Classification (NCBI taxonomy): domain Eukaryota; kingdom Viridiplantae; phylum Streptophyta; class Magnoliopsida; order Apiales; family Apiaceae; genus Heracleum; species Heracleum sosnowskyi. The sequence continues at coordinate 22,556,910 of CM061238.1, forward strand.
CACTTGCATCGCACTCCACTGTAAAAGGTTGTGACCAATCAGGTAAAGCTAACGTCGGAGTGGTGGTTAAGGAACACTTTAACGCCCGGAATGCTTCTTCTGCTTGTTCCCCCCAGACAAATGGACCTTTTCCCACTAGTTTATGCAACGGGGCTGCAATACCACCAAACCCCCGAATAAATTTCCTGTAGTAGCCGGCCAATCCGAGAAAACCGCGAACCCCTTTGGCATTGGTCGGAGTGGGCCAGGAACGAACGGCCTGCACTTTGGCTGCTTCCACCGCCACACCCCCCGAAGAGATGATATGCCCGAGGTAATTAACTTGAACAACCCCAAAACAACACTTGGACAATTTGGCAAAAAGATGATTAGTACTTAACAAGCCGAGAACAGTACGCAGGTGACCCAGATGCTCCTCTAAAGATTTAGAGTAGATAAGGATATCATCAAAGAAAACCAGGACAAACTTACGTAGGTGTGGGCGGAAAATGTCATTCATCAAGCATTGAAAAGTGGCCGGTGCATTAGTGAGGCCGAAAGGCATAACGATGAACTCGTAGTGACCATCATGCGTGCGGAAGGCTGTCTTGGGAATGTCAAGCTCCCGAACTCTAATTTGATGGTAACCCGAACGAAGATCGAGCTTTGAGAAAATGGTAGCACCATGCAACTCATCCAAGAGCTCGTCTATTACCGGAATCGGGTATTTGTCCTTCACAGTGATGTCGTTTAAAGCCCTATAGTCAACGCAAAAACGCCAGGTACCATCAGATTTTTTTACTAACAAAACTGGTGATGAAAATGGGCTGTGACTGGGACGAATCAATCCTTCACGCAGCAACTCAGTAACCTGTTTTTCGATTTCTGACTTTTGTAAATAAGGTTGACGGTAAGGCCGTGAACTCACCGGTTTCGCCCCTGGAAGTAAGGGTATGTCATGATCATGGAAACGCTTAGGGGGTAGTCCCTTTGGCTCTTTAAAAACTTGCTCAAATTCGTGTAGTACTTCCTGAACCTCCGGGCAGGGGCAGGGTGGTAGGGTAGTCTCTGTATCCACCGGAGAAACCTGGAGAAGCAAAGCAAATCCTTCTATTCCCATAAGTTCATTTGGCACTATGGCAGTCATCTCTGAACTCTTTAGTCCCTGTAGCTTGTGTGCGGAGCCTGCCTGACTAAATCCCAGAGTGAAGTTCTGAAAATCAATCTCGATAGGTCCCAATGTCTTCAACCACTGTACACCTAAGACAATCGGGCACGCTGCAATTGGTAATACAAAGAAATCGGTGGTTATTGTATAGCCCTGAATGATGATGGTAAGTCCTCGTACTCTACCCACACATGCCAGCTTCTCTCGATTTGCGACGACCACCTCCAACTTAACTCCTGCATCCACTGTTAAACCGAATCGTTCCACAACTGATTGCTCAATAAAGTTGTGAGTACTTCCACCATCAACTAGTACCACGACATTTTTGTTACCAATCTTACCCGGTAATCGTAACGTCTGGGGTAGAATTGTACCTGAGATGGCATGGAAAGAGATTTCAGCATGGTTCTCCTCAGGGGGCACATCCACTACCTCTTCCCCTTGGTTATCACTGTCTTCAACATCCTCGACCTCATTAATCATAAATAGTTGTGGCTTGCGGCACTTATGACCCGGCACATAACGTTCATCACAATAGTAACACAAACCCTTATCTCGGCGTTCTTTGGCCTCTGCTCCAGATAAGCGACGAATTGGTCTTGAGTTCGGTAACACAGGGTGTTGAGATGGGGCTGGGCCCAGTAGTCCTGCTCCTACTGATGGTGTGGTTGGAGGGGAAGACTGAACACTGGGATTTCGAGTAACAGGAGGAACCCGTCGTTGCAGAATCAATTTTTCCTCAAGCAGTCGAGATATTCCCATGGCGTCCACTACTGTGCGTGGTTTCTTTAGTTTAACCTCCAAACGGATATCTTCCCTCAGGCCACCTACGAAACAGCCCAACAAGAATGACTCTGGAAGGTTTTCAACGCGGTGAGATAGACGTTCAAAAGCCTCTATGTACGCTGCCACTGTAGTTCCCTGTTTGAGCCTGTGTAAAGATTCTGAAGGGTCATCATAATCAGTCGGACCGAACCTGATCAACAGCGCCTTGGTAAATTCTCCCCATGTCATCGGTCCTCGGGACTTCGCGAACCACTGATGCCACTGTAAAGCTATACCGTCAAGATGGAATGATGCTAGGTTGACACGATCCCCATCTGCCACGTTTTGAAATGTGAAATATTGTTCAGCCTGGTAAATCCACCCTGTAGGATCATCACCACTGAATCGAGGAAAATGAAGCTTCAGGTAAGGTTTTGTTTCCTTCCCGATGGTGTTGCCACTCGGGCCAGTCCTAGAAGATGAAGCCGGGGTTGTGTCTTTCTCCTTAATGGCCTGGACTTCGGTCACCAACTGGTTGAGCATGGTAGTCAATTTTTCAAGAGCTTCATTAGTGTTTTGCTGAAAAGTTTCGAAAGACTGTTTGCGTGTTTCCATTGGATCAACACCGCTCTGATACCACTGTTAAGGTGGCTCTAACGGCTGCGCCAATAGCCAAGGTAAAGAAGAGAAATTAGAAGAAAAACAGAGAGAAGAGTGGGGCAATTTTCTGATATTCATTCCAACACACGAACATAACAATATAAAGGAAGAAAATAACTATTCCTAATAATTAGGCTACTGGAAACATGGGCATCCCCACTATTTCCTTTATTTCAGCAACAACTAAAATAAACACTGCCACTAAACACTCAACTAAAGACTTATTCAAAATAAATTCAAAACAATTCAAATAATTGCACGGCTAATTCAGTGCACATAACACAAGGATGCCGTGTACAAGAAAACAGATGCATCTTTGCTTCCATTCCCCACATATTTTGCTCCTGAAGACGAGGACTCAAATACGTTAAAACCTCTAATAGCTGATCTTGGGGATGTTGATCCATTTATGACAGCAGACTAGTTGAGCTCTGAAGTCTCGGTCAGCAAGGATTAGTTGTTATGCCAGTGATCATAGTTTAAGTACCTCTATGCAAAAAAGATGAGTTTTTTCCCTCCTGAATTTGTCCAGGGAGTGGTGATAGAGTTGATGGTCACAATGAAAATTAGAAATTTGGGTTACTTTTGTAGTTTTGTCATGTATTCCATTTCTAAAGGTCAATCAGGCGTACATTAAATTTGGAGCTAATAATTTGTGTTTCAAATAAATGATGAAAACGTCTGGTCTTGGACAAGTTGCAGGGAACATATATTGTCTAGACTTGTGTACTAAAATTTAGTTTCGTTAACAGGATTGTTGTGTCCATTCCTCTCAAAATCTAATTTGTGCTATTTTTGATTACATACATGATATCTGATGAAGCCTTTACATTGGCAGATAATATTCATCCTCTGACAACAGTACATATTATTCCATCAAGAACTTGAGAAGAATGAGTAATGCTCGATAATCTCTCTTTCCTTCTTTTTTTTTGCGCAAAAGTACCCTAGTTCCATAATCGGTATAAAATTGTTCTCTACAAAGCAGCCTTCTCCTAGGAAGTAATCCAAGTGCTTATCAAACTGCTGCACTCAATTTGTAAATTGAGAATTTTTTTGTATCTAATGTTTTAGTTTTTCAAGCCCAGGATGAATGGTGCTCCAGATCCTTTGAGCCATTGATCTCCTTGGATAAATGGTCCAGCAGTGAAAGGTAGAGCCTCATTCCTGTTGGTAATAACCTTATAGCCTCCCCACCTCACTCTCTGAGCAGTATTTGCTCCTGGACCGCTATTTGCATACTCCCTATAAAACAATGTATCAAGTGCAAAGTTTCCTTGCCACGGCATCCATCCGGCTGGCTGTATGAAGTCAGCCAGTTGTGATTCCATAATCACTGTCATGGAATATTGTTTCCAAGGCCTTCCCAAGAAAGTTTGGACTTGGAATCTTTGTGGGTAAAGTTTTTGCTCAGGAACAATGCGGCAATTTTGGATGACTATACCAGTAGGTTCACGTTTGTCTGATCTCCCCTGTGCAGTTATTGTATTTTTCTGACTTGGACCTGGCATTCTGACAATGATCAAACTGTTCTGAATAATGACTGCTCCATCGCCAAATATGAAATCAACGGTGCCTGAGATGACACAATTTCGATAAAATTGGCGATGGGTTTGTGTATATAAGCTGTCTTGATATCCATCAATTCTGCAGTTATAAAATGTAGACATGTCTGATTGAACTCTTAGAGCCACTGCCTGATGTCCATCAGGACCTGCTGTGTTCTGAAATCCCATTCCCTTGGCCATGAATCCTTGTCCAACCGCCGCTGCAATGATCATCTAGTTAGTGTTATTTAATTTTCGATGATGATTATGTGACTATGTGTTCATATAGGAAAGCAAATATATAGCTACTTACAAAAAGATGCAGTCTGCATGGTTGAAATTCCTTTGGCATTGCTTTTACTGCCAGTGACCATTGTCTTGCGAGGTCCATCTCCGTACATAAACACATTTACCTGATCCTTGGTAACAGTGATGTACTCATCATAAACTCCTGCTTTTACATAAATGGTATATTTCCCTTTATTACCTTTTGGATATGCAGCAAGAGCAGCACCAATAGTTTTGTATTGCCCACTTCCATCTTGTGCTACAACAGCATTTGGTGTCACCCCCGCGTTGTTACTGGCCAACAACTTTCTATCTACAGACGTTAGCCACCTGGGATAACCATACTTATCATCATGCGCTACATTAAGAAGGCGTCTATTACTTGCAGTCACGTTTGTATGAATGTTGAACGACTTGAATATATCAGACATTGTCGAAACAATAGCTAATGCATTGCTTGTCAGCTGTGTTGCATTCAAAAGTCCATTTGACATTGTGGCATTTAGTTCTTGATGATCAGCACATCCGTCAATGCAACTTTGCTGATACGAAATAACTGCACTCAACCAGTTCCTCAACTCAGCTTCTCTGTCTGTCATGCTATGCAAATTGCTATCTCCAACAGATGAAAATGAGGCTTGCAGCTCATCAACAGCAAATTGTAACAAATCTTGGCAATCTTCCACAGCCATTTTTTCTCGCGGTTTATCTACAGCTTTCGATAGTGTTCCTGTTTTATCTAATGCTGCTTTTACTTCTTGTTTTGCATAGTTTATAGCAGCTTGAATGAATTCCTTTGGAGATGCAGATTGATTATTAGCCAAAGAACTCATGCTATTAACACAAGCCTCCTTGTAATCGGTTGGAGTGCAAACCGAGACAACCGGCTTCGAGCTGGTGGCCAAAGGATCTTTTTCATCACTTGATGATTTCTTTTGCACAACATCAGTGCCAATAAGGCCTATAACTGCACCTACAACTGCCACCCCTGCAACTGCAAAGAGTACCAACTTTCCTTTCATCTTGTTTCTACAATGTAGATTATGTTGACTACCCTACTAATTATGCTTTAAATTTTTAATTATGAAGAATCAAAGTTCCTTGGAAACATGTTTATGATCCATAAAGATTGTTTACTATCGAGGGAAGGAGAAAGAAAAAAATTGGTTTTGATGAAATGCCTAAATTAAACACATGCATGCATGCAAGTTTATGTATTATATATTCTCATTTGAGTGCACGTCCTTTAAACAAGGTTTAAGGTAGGGTGATGATTCAATTTTAGTAGTGTTGTGAGGAAAGTAACCACTAAAATAAAGTGAGGTTAGTATTAAATTATTGGTTAATTAAGTTTGAGGTCTAAATGTATGGGCTCTAGTCTCTCTTTTTCTTCTCTTTTGTTTTGGTCTACTTCTTTGACTTTCTTGAATAGCTTTTCTTTTCTTGTGAACTGCCATCCAAAAGTTTGTACATTTTGGACAATTTTTATTGCTAAAAATAACTTATAATATAAATAACAATATATTTTACAATTTTTAAAATAAATATATTACAAATTACTGTATGTTTTCAATAAATTAAACAATTATATTTCTAATCTAACTCATATTTCTAATATAACATTATAACTCCACGGTTTATTTGAGATTTTTCTTTTCGTCTTAGTGAAATTTTAATAAATATAGAAAAAGATAATTGTTTAAGATTTTCATTCTTTTGATATCATCTCAAATATTATTATATTTATCACTAATTTTATATTTCTCAAAATTTAATTCTTATTTTAAAATACATAATACAATATCAATATTAAATTTTAGAATATTATACACTCCTCCTATTTGAATACCCTTTTGTTAAATATGTTCACTCTCAATAAGCCGCTCTCTTATTGCTACCAAATCTAATAAATAACCCATTAAATAATTAATTGTAAAAATTGTAAACTTCAGTTTAATATTTTTAAAGATTAATTTAATTAATGTAAAAAAACTTGTATTTTTTATAACTATATTATCTTCTATATAATTTAAAAGGTAAAACATAAAAAAAAACTTGATTTTAAATATAGAAAATATATAGATAATTTAAAAGTGATTTTTTTACAAAAAATTATGAAACATAATTTCTGATAGGTTATATGTATTGTGAGTCGCTCTCTCATTAAACATAAGTTATTATTATTTTTACAAAAAAATTATAAAAAATAAATATTTATATTTGTCTATTTGTTAATATTTAAAAGATAATACCAATCAACATAATTATGGTCAATTACTATCAATCAATTAACTTTAAAAAATAACAATTTAGAGTTGTGATACTAAAATTAATAACAATATACAAACCATCATATTCAAAAAATTTCTAGTGAAACCACCTGTCAAAAGTAAATATTAATATATAAGAATGAATAAAGAAATACAAAGTAGTAACTACAACACAAATGACTTCTAGCAACACCTGTCAAATTTTACACATACCTCTCTCTTAGATTCAACATTATATTTGAAACACGATGTATAATTTTTGCGATTCACATAAACACAAAATAAGTTAACGGTGATAAAATCCATGCATATATAATTGATAGAAGAAAAAGGTAAAGTAAAAGATTAAAGTCGAACTTTCGTGAGAAAAGTTCCATTGATGTATTCTCTCTACAAAAAACATTACAACAAAAGTTACTTTAAAACAAAAATCCTTCAAACAAAATTAATAAAGGGGAGAAAATATAAAGCAAAAAATTCATGAGATGCTAAAGAACCAGAATGAATAATATATATAACTATTACGTGTCTTTAATTTAATTTAGGAGATTTGCCATCAAAAAAAAAAAAGAATCAACGTTTCCTCTGTAACCTCGTAAACATTAGCTTTATGATTTGTATTTTTTTTTGTGTAAATTGATTATTCTCTTTTTCTGTTTATTAATTACTAAATAAATTAGTCTTGTAGAGAAAGTTTAGTTGAATATTAACATAATATATTTAATTTTCTCTTTTAAACGATAGAAGCAAGAAAATTAAGATCAAAACTGTATATTTTCTTTTCTCTATTAGTAAAGATTTTATAGGCAAAGATATTAAAAGTATATATATTTAGTTTCCTCCATTTGTAAAGATGTTTAAGGCAATTGAGATATTTTCGAATTTTCAAAATTAATAATTCAAAATTTCGAGAAAATATGAAAAATAGATTGAGCGACTTTGTAGCAATTTTTCCAAATTGTTCTAAAAAATATTATACTAAATATGTTTTTATTTAAAATAATATTTTTAACATAAAATTAAAGTTTTTTTTAATTCTCTATTTAGTCTTGTTCATTTACCGAAATTTTCAATAAATATAGAAAAGGACAAGTGTTCAGTATATTTCATTATTTTAACATTCTATCAAATATTAGTATATCTATCACTTTATTTTTCTCAAAATTCATTTTGCAACTTCTATTTTAAAATACATAATATAACATCAATATTAAATTCTATCATATAATATGTTCCTCCTAATGAATCGCTTTCTCGTTAAACATATTTCCTCCCAATAACCCACTTTATCGTTGTTACCAAATTTAAAATATAACAAATTAATTACTAAATGTATTACATAATTTATTAATCAATTTTCTTATACCATAAAATTTAATTTAAACATTATTCAAAATTCTAATTTTCAAGAAAAAATATGTGAGAATATGAAGATGGTAACTTTAAGTTTAAAAGAAAGTTTAAATATAAGGTAATTAATATTTCCATTACTAAAAATTTAAAAGGCAATTTCTCAAATCATCCCCTTTATTATTTTACTCGATTACAGGATAGTAAAAAAGAAATTAGTATATTAAATTGAACTCGTAGAATAAGTTAAGAAGAATATTAATATAGTATACTTAGTTTCCTCCATTAGAAGATAATGGTAAAGGAATTAGTACATAAATTGAATTTGAAGAGAAAGTTTAGGGAAATATTAATATAACATATTTAGCTTTCTTGCTTGAAAGACAGTGTTGTGCCATAAATTTGTGTGGGCTTGATTTATAGCCCATTAAAGGTGATAAGCCTATTTAGCTTGATCAAAGGGGCCCAATAGAGATACTAATAAGGGAAATATGGTCAAGTCACGAGTTGTTAGGGGTTCAACCCTTAAGGTGGCTTCATAGGTGAACCCCGTCTGCAAGCTCATTGTCCAGGGTGCATTTGCCTGAGTCTGACAGGGGTATCGCTAGAACCCCAGAGGCAGTGTCCTACTCAATCACAGCCTCCTAAACTTAAGGAGCACGTCTCTATCTTCAAGGAGTCGATTTATAATCCATCTCTATCACTTGGGATGAGATAAATACATCAGTTATGAGGATATTTACTAGATATACAATATATATATATTCAAGTTGGCCGAATATATCACTTAATATATGTATTATGAAGGCTTTTAGTGACCTACTAGGAGTAGGACTCTTGGATGCATGCTTAATAATTATCAAACCAGCTTATTGAGGAGGCAAATACTTATCGAAAACGTGGGAAGGTCAGCTTAAAGGAGTCCAACATCAAGAGAACTACATATGGACTTGATTCCTATAAATATAGGATATGTAGGTCATTTACAAGGATACACACTCACATTCTCCACACTATTCTGGTGTAAGAGCTTTTGTGATACTCATTTCCGGCAATTATTCATTCTTGGTTCTAGGTAGTTGAACCCCTTGGCAGCAACGTTCGTACCTGCTCTGGTGCGTATATTCTACGCTCTTGTTCCGTTATTCCAGCAAACCTCCGAATTTGTGTTGTACCAAATTCCTCTCACAACAGACAGTATTAAAGAAATTAGTAAATAAATTAGATTAGTAGAGAACATTTAGGAGAATATCAATATAGTATATTTAGTTTCCTGCGTTATAAAATAGTAAGAAGGAAATTGAGAATTTATCGAATATTATAAAGACAAGAATATTAAAATTTTATATTTAGTTTTCTTTATTAGTAAAAATTTAAAAGATAATTGAGATATTTTCTAATAAAAAATTTATGAGAATATTACAAGTATCTTAAAATTATATATTTAGCTTCCTCCATTAGTAAAGATTTTAAAGGCGAGAATTTTAAAATTAAGATATTTTTGAATCTTTAATATTAATAAGTCAAAAAATTGAGAAAAATTAGACAATTAGATCGGAGCGATTTGAGAGCCGCCACCTCACCGCCCTTGTCTTCTCCTTTATATAGGTTGTTGTGCCCTAAATCTGTCTGGGCTTGATTTATGGCCCATAAAGATTACAAGCCCATTCGGTTGGATCCATGATGGTTATAGAGGCCTAATGAAGATGTAAATATGTTAATTATTATCAAGTCAAGTGCTATCATGGGGTTCAGCTCTTGAGAGGTTCCATGGATGAACCCCCGCTTATGGATTTCCTCACTTAGGATGAACCTGCCCAAGTCAAACAGGGGTACCGCCAGAACCCCCTAGAGGCAGTTTCCTACTCAACTGCACTCTCCTAAACTTAAGGAACACGTCTCTATCTTTAAGGAGTCGATTCTAAGTCCATCTCTATCACCTGGGATGAGATAAATACATTAGCTATGAGGATATATATTAAATATACAAAATATATCTATATATCGACCGAATATATCACTAATACATGAATTATGAAGGCTTCTAGTGACCTACTAGGAGTAGGACTCTTGGATGCATGCTTAATAATTATCATTCCAGCTTAATGAAGAGGAAAATACTTATCAAAAACGTGGGAAGATCGGCTTAAAGGAGTCCAGCATCAAGAGAACTACATATGGACTTGATTCCTATAAATATAGGATATGTAGGTCATTTACAGGGATCCCCGATCACATTCTCTCTACTCATCTCGAGTAGGAGCACTTGTGACTCATTTACGGTAATCATTCCCTCTATATTGCCCGGAAACCTTGTGAATTCAGTCCAAATACAGCCACAAACACCTCTCGGTTCTAGGCAGTTGAACCCTGGCAGCAGCGTGCAAACCTGATTCCGTTGCCGATTTCTATGCTCTTATTCCGTTATTCCAGCAAACCTCCAACTAATTCTTGTACCAAATTCCTCTCACATTTTTGGCGCTAGAAGGAGGGGCATTTGTCTAATCTTTTGAGATGAGAGATAACAAAAAGCTCTGGCGATGATCGTACACAGAAGGACAACGAGGTAATCTTGAAAAAGAGCCCGAGGACGAAGTTTCGAGCACGAATTTTATGGATGTCCAATACGTAAGAAGGAAAAGCAACTCTCTGGAAAAAATATATGAAAACAATAAGAAACGGAGGACAAATCATGGTTTATTAAAAAAAAGGTGAAGAAGAAGAGGGTGGTTACCAACAACCGCCTTCACCCTAATAAATCGGATGGAAAATTGAAAAAGAATTGGTTATTTGGTGGTAAAAGACACAAAAAGAGGAGATATGGCTCTGAGATGCATAGACTTTCGTCTTGATGAAAGAGGCCTGAAAGGAATGGTCGGAAAAATAATTTTTGAGACGTTATTTACCATCGGAAGGATCCATGAACGGGTTCCCTGCTGAGGGGTTCCAGGACTCAGAAGATTCTCACATCAGGAGCGTTACACGCGGGAAGCTGAACACCCACCTGCTAATGGAAGTAAAGATCATCTGGAGAGGTTCCAATCGATGGGTTGAAGGAGCAAAGACAAGAGAAGCCTCTATCTGAAGACTGCAGCCTAGGAAGAAGGTTCCCGTAACCAAAAGCTAGGGGTTCAACCAGACTACTGGTTCTGCCAGTTAAGGGTTACCATTAAAAATCACGGAGCAAAACTCCAGTTCGCGCCAGACTTTAGTTTATAAGGGGAGTAAGCGAATGAACCTCGAGTGACAACAAGGGTGCGAACCCCCTAGCTGATGATCAACAGATGAACCTGGATGATGACAAGGATATAAACCTCCTCATAGATGAGCTACTGGGAATATTTAACATAATTCTCTTTAGATGCCTCTTATTTCTTACAACGAGCTAGCTCACGTAAGCTTAGAGGTATCTTACTGGAATTTCCTATACTCGGTACGGAGGTCTCCTATCAACACTGATCATAAGAATACTAATGAGTTGAAATACTAAGCTCCCATGAAGAAGAGGTCCATCGATTTAAAGAACTATATCATGGGTTCCATGATGGCAGGCTCTAGGAAGATAAGTCCCAGGACCCCCGGGCTCCACTTAAAAGAAGCCCCAATGTGTTTGATAGACAGGGCAAGAAGCTTAAAAATGGTGTTCTTCGTAAAAAAAAGAAGGAGTGACTAGTGAAGATAGCTCCCTTGTAAAATAGCTTCCCGACAATGGGATTCACAAGGGTTCTACATTCAAGGATAAGGTTCTTGAGGTGAAAGGCCAGGATACATAGAACCACATAAAAGGCCTATCAAATGAAAACATCATGGATGGAGTTCCAAGCGGTATATAAAGAAAGAACCTCAACCTAAAGGTTCCACCAACATAATATTGAGGTCATAAAAGGTTCCTCAATGGAGGTTCTAGAGCAGAAGCCCAAATATGCATCATATCTCATGCCGAAGGAAGGAATAAAAAATATTCTCAAAGAAGATGGTCAAGGAAAGTGCTCATGGGCTACAACTTCCAGACTATAGATGATAAGTTGTGTAAAGAAGAAGATTTCTGGTACATGGTTTAGCTATTAAAATTCGCAAAAAGCTAAATAATTAGTACCTCCACTACAAGTTGGAAGAACCTAGGAAGCAATCTGGCACAGGGGTTTAAGCAAAGAAAATCTTATTCAAAGGCTCTTAAGTAAAAATGGAAAATAGTGGAACTCAATCTTGGGGTTCCAACATGGCAGTTCTACCACAACACGAGGTTCCACAATGGCAAAGTAATTAGATCATATCTTAATGTTGGATGGAAAAGCAAATGCCGACAGAGAGGTTCCACTACAACAAGCTACTGTAATTTATTGAGGTTCACTAAAGGATTCACCTTGTGCCCTGATGGCTGTTCTCATGCCCCTTCTTTAGGATTCATCTAGCACCCAATTGGATTCGTTTTATGCCCTAATCAGGCCGCTGAAAACCCCAAAAGGATTCACATGGTGCCCAGAAGGGACATCTCACTGTATGAATGGCTTGATTAAGGAAATGATCGAAAATGAACGACTCACTATACGAATTCAAAGGAAGCTTAATTTTGAATGTCAGAGAAATCATGTTACCAGCAGCTCTAATGATGGAACCTCATAAAAAAGGTTCCAATTTTTTGGTGGGTAGTACCACCCATGACATAGTCACTGGCTGCTTTAATAAAGGCAAGAGCTACGGAAGAAGGTAAAAACAACTTATAAAGGTGCTCATGTTGAAAGCTTCACCAACAGTGGAAGGTGGAAGTTCAGAATATCTAGTGGCGAGCATAAAGCAAAATGTGCGAAGCCCTGACTTGGGTGAAGCTGAAGCTCTAGCGGAAGAGTTATCTTGGAAGATGAAGGTGGATACTTAGCCACCCTAGTGGAAAAATTATGAGGATAAATGTCTCAATATAATTCTGAGAGCTATGAACATAAGGAAAAAGGTACGAATAACCTCTCGATCAAGAAAGCAAGTGGTGCGAGGTTCATACAAGAACCCCTTAAGGAACAAACCGGAGAGCTGTGGAAGCTCAAAGAAACAAAGAAGCTGATATTGGAATCTCGTCGGTATGGACTTGGATCCTCGTACGCTGAAGCAATAGAGGGAAAACAGGGGTAGCTTCCCCCAAAGTACTTCTATTAGCAATTTTCTTATTAAAGGATGGAAGAAACCTAAAAAACCTGGTAGAAGGTGTGTGTTGTTGGCTTCATGAATGCCTATTCAGACTTCTCTTCAAAGAGTATGAGAAGCTCCATAAGTCTCAATTCTTTGACATGGACAAATTACACCAGAGACTCGGGGGTAAAAGATACCAGGCTACATGGAAGAGTTTTGAGAATACTCAATTTTCGAATGAACGGGTGTACGAATGAGGTTCAGGTTTGTGAAGCCTCGACGTTCTTCAAGTTTAGAAACCCTTACAGGATTGCAATGGCCAACCTAGCGTATAACACAGTTTTTTCATGTTCAACACGGCTGGGTTCGTAGTGGTCACAATTGTATTCATGGCATCCACCCGGAGCAAGATCCTAAAGGTATGGAGATCTGAAACCTGTAACAAGAGGTTTCAACAACTGAATGTACGGAAGCTTGACTTATGTGAATTTCAGACACCAAGGAAGGTTGTGGAATATGGTTTCAAATTCGCAACATGAAAGAGATCATTGGGAAACCATATCAGGTAGTATGGATACAGACATGAAGACGCAAAGGTGTTTGTCGACGAGAAGCATATGTAGGCATACGAGCATCAAACATAAAAGATTGGAAGGTTTGTTGAGAGAACCACGACGTAAGTGCATCCGAACCCTGGAGGCTCTGCAACATGAGTTGCGGAACTATTATCAAGGAAGGGTAACATGGTATTTGTTGGAAAGGATATTACAGATAGTAGCTGCTTCTCTTCTGATGCCTCTTGTTTCTTACAATGAGTACGCTCACGTAAGCTTAGAGGTTCAGAGTGAAGGTTGATTGAACCTGGTTGTGGAATTGCCTAAGGTTCCTCGTGCATTTAATGGCTACAAGGAATCGGGGGTAGTAGGTATATACATACCTCAAGGCAATAACTTGAAAATGACAGGATTTTAAAGCAAAGTTAAGACCTTGAATAACGCATACCTACCATTTATGAATTGGGCACCCCCACACCAAGGACATACATAAAATATTCACACTTAGGTCCACGTGAAACCCCTATAGGTAGTGGCACCTCATCTCATGGGGTACGTTGCATAGCTTAAGTGTTATACAACTCCCATGTACCTTATTTCGTGGGGTACGTTACATGACTTAAGTGACATACAACTCCCATTTCGTAGGGTACGTTACATGGCTTAAGTGCCATACAACTCCCATCCATGAGTTACGTTACATGGCTTAAGTGTCATACAACTCCCATCTCATGGGGTACGTTACATAGCTTAAGTACTATAAAATTCCCATGCACCTTATTTTAGGGGGTATGTTACATGGCTTAAGTGCCATACAACTCTCATCTCATGGAGTACGCTACACAGCTTAAGTGCTACGCAACTCCCATTCACTCATGCCCACGTGAACCCTCTATAGGTAGTGCGGTCAGGTCCACGTGAAACCTCTATAGGTAGTGGCACCTTCTCTCATGGGGTACGTTACATGACTTAAGTGTCATACAACTCCCATCTTATGGGGTACGTTACATGGCTTAAGTGTCATACAACTCCCATCTCATTGGGTACGTTACATTTCTTAAGTGTTATACAACTCCCATGTACCTTATTTAGTGGGGTACGTTACATGGCTTACGTGCCATACAACTCCCATTTCGTGGGGTACGTTACATGGCTTAAGTGCAATACAACTCCCATCTCATGGGGTACGTTACTTGGCTTAAGTGTCATACAACTCCCATCTCATGGGATACGTTACATAGCTTAAGTGATATACAACTCCCATGTACCTTATTTCTTGGAGTACGTTACATGGCTTAAGTGCCATACAACTCCCATTTCGTGGGGTACGTTACATGGCTTAAGTGTCATACAACTCCCATCTCATGGAGTACGTTACATGGCTTAAGTTCCATACAACTCCCATCTCATGGGGTACGTTACATAGCTTAAGTGCTATATAACTCCCATGTACCTTATTTCATGGGGTACGTTACATGGCTTAAGTGCCATACAACTCCCATCTCATGGGGTACGTTACATAGCTTAAGTGTTATACAACTCTCATGTACCTTATTTCGTGGGGTACGTTACATGGCTTAAGTGTCATACAACTCCCATCTCATGGGGTACGTTACATGGCTTAAGTGTCATACAACTCCCATCTCATGGGGTACTATTAACGGAGGAATTTGTGATAACAAAATTTGAGGTTATATGTCGGAATCAAGATCTATGATGGTGGTTCTTCGCCGAAAAAGTCACCGGAGTGTGGTGGTTGTGATGAATTGGGGGCTGAGATTGCAAGGGTTTTATGGTGGTGGCTCGATGAGCACTTCTCTTCCCACCCCCCACAATGTGCCTACGTATCCCTATTTATAGAGAATCAAGCCCACGTAGTTCTTGTAGGACAAGGAACCTAAGTCCAATAGAGATAGGTCTCCTTCGTGATAAGCATCAAGCATAGTCCATGTCGGACTAGAACTCTTAACTTATCATGAAATGCATATCCAAGCCCACTAAGGAGAGCCCATACGACGAAGCCTAGCCGATGACCCCAAGGCTCAACTATGACCGTGCCTTCACGGATATAACATTAGCCCTAAATATTGGAGCTAACATCAACCGCTACCAACTACCACATCAGTCATTAGTTGTAGGGAAAAGTCATGACTTACTCCAAATACACAAGCTGGTCCTTACCCCCCGATGAGGATAACCCACCAGACTACAGGGCAAGTTCTCCAAAGTTATCATCGCACCAGGTGTATCTTACCCCCCCAACAAGGATAACTTGCTAGAATACAGGAATAGACCCTTTGAGTGCATAGACAAGCTTAATCATACCTTAATTCCCCAATAAGGATAACTTATTAGAATAAAGAATCAGGCCTTCATCTTGTAGTCTTCAATAAATCTTCAATACATATCATCAATTAAATAATACTCTATCTCTTCTTCATGGTACCTCCAAGTTGGCGCCCCAACTTGGTCTTCTATAGCATGTTGGCGCGCCAGCTTGTGGTTCGCCCAAGGTTGGCGCTCCAACTTTGGTCCTACTCATGGTTGGCCCTCCAACGCATCCCCACTCCTGTTTTAGAGCTCCAAATTCACCTCCTGTTTCCTTCATCTATCATTCATATTAATATATTCCTTGGCATGCCCAACGTTGGCGCTCCAACCTTGGCACGCCCGACGTCGGCGCTCCAACCTTGCCACGCCCGACGTCGGCGCTCCAACCTTGGCACGCCCGACGTCGGCGATCCAACCTGGGCACGCCAGACGTCGGCGCTCCATCCTTGGCACGCCCGACGTCGGCGCTCCAACCTTGGCACGCTCGACGTCGGCGCTCCAACCTTCGCTCCAACCTTGGCACGCCCGATGTGGGCCCTCCAACCTTGGCACGTCCGATGTCGGCGCTCCAACCTTGGCACGCCCGACGTGGGCTCTCCAACCTTGGCACGCCCGACGTCGGCGTTCCGACCTTGGCACGCCCGACGTGGGAGCTCCAACCTTGGGACGCCCGACGTGGGCGCTCCAACCTTGGCACGCCCGACGTCGGCGCTCCAACCTTGGCACGCCCGACGTCGGCGCTCCAACCTTCACTCCAACCTTGGCACGCCCGACGTGGGCGCTCCAACCTTGGCACGCCCGACGTCGGCGCTCCAACCTTGGCACGTCCGACGTGGGCGCTCCAACCTTGGCACGCCCGACGTCGACGCTCCAACCTTGGCACGCCCGACGTCGGCGCTCTAACCTTGGCACGCCCGACGTGGGCGCTCCAACCTTGGCACGCCCGACGTGGGCGCTCCAACCTTGGCACGCCCGACATCGGCGCTCCAACCTTGGCACGCCCGACGTCGACTCTCCAACCTTGGCACGCCCGACGTCGACTCTCCAAACGTGGCACACCCAACGTTGGCTCTCAAACACCTATCCACCCCAAGTTCATCTTCTGTCATTATTCTTTCCTTAGTCAAATTTCGGGTATAACAACTACCCCCCAAGTCCTTGTAATATCAAGGATGTTACAGGGACTTATATAAAGAGCAGAATTTGATATCGTCTCCCATTTTCAGAATGTGTCTTCCAAGTGAGAATCCATAATTCCAATCCTCTTTGTGTCTTCAAAATTCACCTTCAAATAAAGTGTATTCTTCTCACAGGGCGTAAACTATGTTGTCTTCAAGCAATCTCATATTTTCGTGCCAAGTGCTCAGATGTAAACATACTGAAAATTGCGCTTGTAGGCACTCCAACATCACATTGCGAAGGTGAGGTGAAAAAAATGAACCTGAAACTTTGCAAATATTTGGCATGCTAGGAGAAGTCCCTTGAGAGTAAGAGCATGATCCTAGAAGTTGCCAAGAAAAATAACATTGTAATTTTGAGAAGAAAGAGCCACGAGCGGACCAACTAGTTCACTAATTTTTCCAATGTAGGAGCAGATGATTGCTGCAGAGAGAGCAAATGTGGCGCGCCAAGAAGATGAGGCGGCCAATCCTCTAAAAAACAAAGTTGGTGAAGACAATGCCGAATCTTGATTTTCATCATCTCAGTTCCTGAATATTTGTATGCAATCCATTTGGCTAAGAAAAAAGTAACTCAGTTGAGCAAGACCATGTAGTTGACGCAACAACTTATTTGGCGCGACAATTGAGTTGATGATCCAAACTTGTTCCTGTAAATAAAATTTGATCCTTAGCTTGGTGAGGTAGAGCTATTACCCCCCGAGACTACGAAAGATTAGTTGTTGCTTCTCTGTGTAAGTAAGTGGGAAAGTCAAATAGACTTCTCTATAGATAATATCTTTCATCTCAATTAGGTGGCTTACACCCCGCACTACTAACAATATTTCTTACTTTCTCTAAGTAGGTGGTCGTAGCCCCGCACTACTTGTATCATTCTTCACTTCATTTGGTAGGTGCCTGCAGCCCTGCATTACTTGTAACATATCTGATAGTTCTTTCGAACATTCAAATTCATTTTGGAGGGTGTACGCATACTACCCCCCGAGTGTAGAAGTATTTTATATAGCCTTCCCTTACCAGGGCATCTCACGAAGAAGATTAAATTTAAGAGTGACGATGTCACAAATTATTATCATCCCTTATAGGGGCATCTCACGTAGAGGATTAAATTTAAGAGTGACGAAGTCACAATTTATCCAGGCAAACTCCTGGTAGTCTTCGACCAAGTAAACCCTTGGAGGCCTTGACCAAGAAAACTTTTGTTATCTTCAATTCCTATGAAAGATAAATCACCACTAGAAAGAATACAAATATTAATTTGTTACCTGCGAATGTCTCGGCAAAGGAGTTGGCGTGCCAACTTGGAGTTAAGGGGTCGACTTGTCAATATTGGCGCGACAACTTATTAGAACGCATCCTAGCTCAACTCCTTACAACTCCTTTAGAAAACTTCCTTACATTCACCTGCTATAGAAGGTAGACTACAACAAGAATGTCATATAACATTAGTTCTCTTACCTGTTGGCGCGCCTGGAGAGGACTTGGCGCATCTACTTGCAGTGGAAAATTGCAATCACAACTTCAAACTCCTTCTTGAAGATACATTCAAAGAATCCTTGCATCTTTTCTTCATGTAACCTTTTTGCTGAAGGATACGTTCCAAGAGAACTTAGCGATGTTGTCGCGCCAACTTGTCTAGAGCGCTTACTGATGTAACTTCTACCATACTCTGAACAACTTCCTCCACCTTATCACCTGGTTTGTGCACCCTGAGATGGTTTGGCGCGCCAACTAACATGAGAAGGTAAACTCGGCAAAGTTATCGCGTCAACTTTGTTGAAAAGGCTTCCTAAGAATACTTCTTGTCAGCGCGTCAGGTGAGGAGTTGGCGCGCCAATATATGGGTTGTTCCACTTGTATTTTTCTTATAGGATCATATCGAAATTAAAGAGAATTCCATAAGCTTCGCGTGGACTGTAAGATCATCAAAATCGGACTTCTGGAACTCAAGATATGACCCAAATATTATAGGTAGCCCGTGTAACCCAGTAAATCCGAATTATCTTCTAATTAGACTCAAAATCAGCTATCCCTTCAAATCCTTTCAAGTTCAGAACTTCCTTGTATCCTGGTGCGCCCTAACATAACTTGATCATGTTGGCGCGCCAACTAAGTTAGAGATCGTTGTAGCTGCTATGTCAACCTCACAGATGTAACCCGAAACTTTAGGACTTTCCAACTATATAGCCTTTTTTCCTTGTTTTTAGGACCTCACCATCTTCCTTGTTTTTAGGATCTCACCTATTTCATATCACCACCAGAAAACCTTGCTATTAACTTGAATTCATATCCAACACCTTTCTGATGTCTTTAAACCATGCCCAACACCTTGCTGCTGCCTTGAAATCATGTCCACACCTTGCTGTTGGGGTAGAATTTCGCTTGAAGCTCCCATCGATCTAACAAACTTCTCCATAAGAACCACGTCGTGATGAACATCCTTCCTCCTAGATGTAGATCTTGAATTCCCCTCCTTCTAGCGCCAATTTGTTAACGGAGGAATTTGTGATAACAAAATTTGAGGTTATATGTCGGAATCAAGATCTATGATGGTGGTTCTTCGCCGAAAAAGTCACCGGAGTGTGGTGGTTGTGATGAATTGGGGGCTGAGATTTCAAGTGTTTTATGGTGGTGGCTCGATGAGCACTTCTCTTCCCACCCCCCACAATGTGCCTACGTATCCCTATTTATAGAGAATCAAGCCCACGTAGTTCTTGTAGGACAAGGAACCTAAGTCCAATAGAGATAGGTCTCCTTCGTGATAAGCACCAAGCATAGTCCATGTCGGACTAGAACTCTTAACTTATCATGAAATGCATATCCAAGCCCACTAAGGAGAGCCCATACGATGAAGCCTAGCCGATGACCCCAAGGCTCAACTATGACCGTGCCTTCACGGATATAACATTAGCCCTAAATATTGGAGCTAACATCAACCGCTACCAACTACCACATCAGTCATTAGTTGCAGGGAAAAGTCATGACTTACTCCAAATGCACAAGCTGGTCCTTACCCCCCGATGAGGATAACCCACCAGACTACAGGGCAAGTTCTCCAAAGTTATCATCGCACCAGGTGTATCTTACCCCCCCCCCCCCCCAACAAGGATAACTTGCTCGAATACAGGAATAGACCCTTTGAGTGCATAGACAAGCTTAATCATACCTTAATTCCCCAATAAGGATAACTTATTAGAATAAAGAATCAGGCCTTCATCTTGTAGTCTTCAATAAATCTTCAATACATATCATCAATTAAATAATACTCTATCTCTTCTTCATGGTACCTCCAAGTTGGCGCCCCAACTTGGTCTTCTATAGCATGTTGGCGCGCCAGCTTGTGGTTCGCCCAAGATTGGCGCTCCAACTTTGGTCTTACTCATGGTTGGCCCTCCAACGCATCCCCACTCCTGTTTTGGAGCTCCAAATTCACCTCCTGTTTCCTTCATCTATCATTCATATTAATATATTCCTTGGCATGTCCAACGTTGGCGCTCCAACCTTGGCACGCCCGACGTCGACGCTCCAACCTTGCCACGCCCGACGTCGGCGCTCCAACCTTGGCACGCCCGACGTCGGCGATCCAACCTGGGCACGCCAGACATCGGCGCTCCAACCTTGGCACGCCCGACGTCGGCGCTCCAACCTTCACTCCAACCTTGGCACGCCCGACGTGGGCCCTCCAACCTTGGCACGCCCGACGTCGGCGCTCCAACCTTGGCACGCCCGACGTCGGCGCTCCAACCTTGGCACGCCCGACGTGGGCGCTCCAACCTTGGCACGCCCGACATCGGCGCTCCAACCTTGGCACGCCCGACGTCGGCGCTCCGACCTTGGCACGCCCGACGTGGGAGCTCCAACCTTGGGACGCCCGACGTGGGGGCTCCAACCTTGGCACGCCCGACGTCGGCGCTCCAACCTTGGCACGCCCGACGTCGGCGCTCCAACCTTCGCTCCAACCTTGGCACGCCCGACGTGGGCGCTCCAACCTTGGCACGCCCGACGTGGGCGCTCCAACCTTGGCACGCCCGACGTGGGCGCTCCAACCTTGGCACGCCCGACGTCGGCGCTCCAACCTTGGCACGCCCGACGTCGGCGCTCCAACCTTGGCACGCCCGACGTCGGCGCTCCAACCTTGGCACGCCCGACGTCGGCGCTCCAACCTTGGCGCGCCCGACGTGGGCGCTCCAACCTTGGCACGCCCGACGTCGACTCTCCAACCTTGGCACACCCAACGTTGGCTCTCAAACACCTATCCACCCCAAGTTCATCTTCTGTCATTATTCTTTCCTTAGTCAAATTTCGGGTATAACAGGTACGTTACATAGCTTAAGTGCTATACAACTCCCATGTACCTTATTTCGTGGGGTACGTTACATGGCTTAAGTGTCATACAACTCTCATCTCATGGGATACGTTACATGGCTTAAGTGCCATACAACTCTCATCTACTCTACTCGTGTAAACCCTCAAGAGATAGATGCACCTACACTCGTAACCGTAAAAAGATAAATCCTAACAGTTATTAGCAACTAATTATGTTCACTAGAGCACACTTACACTCCCTACTTTATGCTTGAAAATAGAGTAGGTGCGCTCACTGGCTATATGGAACGAATAATGACTTAGTCTTATTTTTACTCATTCAAACCACCCCTGAATGTGAACATGTGCCTAACTGGACCTTAAGGTTTACAATGGCTTGCGAGTTAAATTGTACTGAGTGGTTTAAATCTTGCATGAGCATTATCCTACTCGACCTACTTGCTAGCTGAAGCCGTCCGGTAGGTACCTAGGCACGCTTTATGCCCCCATTATGTAACCACTTGGAAAGACATAGCAGCAATTAATCAGGTTCCCATAGCCATTCATTGGTCTCTCTCTTTTGGGTACGCCTATGAAATCTCTTACAATGTGCACATAAGAGCTGTGGGTATACTATTGTTGGGAAAGAAGGTTAGGAAATTTGGGCACCATCTGACAGGTCCCATGAGAGCTGTGCATTATCTGAGAAGTCCCGAGAAATTGAGAAAATGTATTGAGAAGACCATTGTGATAGAACCCTGGGAATTTCTAAAAATTGTGGTATTATGTCTTGAAGAGTGCGTTCGCCGAGGTTCTACATGGTTGCAAAGGCAGCAACGGATATATACAAAATTATCTGCATTTGCATATTCATACTTGCATATACGCATTATGTATGTACAGGTTATGTGCATTATACATTTGAGCTACTTAGCTCATGCTACTAATCATTTTTTGTAGTTGTATTAGTATCCCAGGGTACTGGAAGGTTGAAGCCCATTCACAGCAACAGGAGCTTCATGGCATCACCCATAAAGGATTCACACATGGAGATCAACGTCGCAAGGAGTAGGAACATCTCGAGGAATCAGGCTATGGTTTTCAAAAGGAAAGGTTAGGAAGATCATGATTGAAACTGGTATGTCAACGCAGTCTAAGTTTCAGGGAAGGATTTCAATCAAGGATTCAGATTAGGGTACATGTGCGGAAGCATTGTATTTCCTGTTTATTACGTTGAGTTAGCTCATGTAAGCTTGGAAGCATGATGTAGAAGCTATGTATTTCTCTGAGAAGGATAAGGAAGGAATGGACTTTGTCTTGCTTTGGTTCCCCTTGCATTTTATGGCTGCGAGGAACCGGGGGTAGTTGTTGTGCCCTAAATCTGTCTGGACTTGATTTACGGCCCATAAATATTACAAACTCATTTGGTTGGGCCCAGGATGGTTACAGAGGCCTGATGAAGATGTCAATATGTTAATAATTATCAAGTCAAGTGCTATCATGGGGTTCAGCTCTTGAGAGGTTCCATGGACGAACCCCCGCTTATGGATCTCCTCACTTAGGATGAACCTGCCCAAGTCAGACAGGGGTATCGCTAGAACCCCCTGAAGGCAGTTTCTACTCAACTGCACTCTCCTAAACTTAAGGAGCATGTCTATATCTTTAGGGAGTCGATTCTAAGTCCATCTCTATCACCTAGGACGAGATAAATACACTAGCTATGAGGATATATATTAAATATACAAAATATATCTATATATTGGCCGAATATATCACTAATACATGAATTATGAAGGCTTCTAGTGACCTACTAGGAGTAGGACTCTTGGATGCATGCTTAATAATTATCATTCCAGCTTATTGAGGAGGCAAATACTTATCAAAAACGTGGGAAGATCAGCTTAAAGGAGTCCAGCATCAAGAGAACTACATATGGACTTGATTCCTATAAATATAGAATATGTAGGCCATTTATAGGGATCCCCAATCACATTCTCTCTACTCATCTCGAGTAGGAGCACTTGTGACTCATTTCCGGCAATCATTCCCTCTATATTGCCCAGAAACCTTGTGAATTCAGTCTAAATACATCCACAAACACCTCTCGGTTCTAGGCAGTTGAACCCTGGCAGCAGCGTGAGAACCTGATTCCGTTACCAATTTCTATGCTCTTATTCCGTTATTCCAGCAAAACTCCAACTAATTTTTGTACCAAATTCCTCTCACAGCATAATTATATTGATATATTGATTGATGTACCGTTGATGTTGTATCTTACATTTACCATCTACTGATATTACCAAGTAGATTAATTTTACATAGACTTACAAATAAGGCTTCCGGTATCGAATTCAAATTATATACTATTACATAATAAGAGTAAGAGGGATAATTAAGTAGTATTATCATAGGTAGAATCTCATCAATTACATAAACTTAAATATTTATAACTATGATCCAAAGTTGATTATTAAAAAATTAATCCTTGCGCGAGGGTAATTTTCAAATTATACATAGGTGCTTTCGGGTTCATATATCATAAATTTTAGTAAAGGTTCTAAATTAAAAGTTAAGTATCATATATTTATAATCTTACTAGCTTTATTAAAACCCGTGTGATGCACATATTGCTTTTACAAATTGTTTTTTTACTATTTACGTTTTAATATTGTAAAATCACAATGTACCATACCGATCACAAATTTTTAATGTTTCGTATTTAATAATACTAGCTTAAAATTCATGCAATGCACATATTATTTTAATAATTGTTATTTTATTTTTTAATATTTTATTAATTGCATTAGTTAAAATAAATAAATTAAAGAATTAAAGTAAATATAATATTTTAATAATATTTTTTAAGTTTTAATATTTTAATAATATTTTTTAAGTTTTAATATTTTATTTGTTAATCTAATCAAAAAAATTAAAATAGGTTTTAAAATAAATAAGTAAGGATTTGTCCGTGATATTTTTGAAAAACGAGGGGTTTTATTAAGAAAAAATAACATGTTTTATTTGGAAAAGCTAATTGTCCCTCATATTTTTTGCAAAAAAAGGGGATTTTATTAGAAAAAATAAAAATTACGTTTTAATATTTTATTAAATATATTTGTTAAATAAATAAGTAGGCATCTTAAAATATGTAAAATTTTTTAAATAATTAAAAGCATTAAAATATGTAAAAAAAATTAAATAATTAAAAGCATAAAAATAGATAATAAGTAAGGGTTTGTCTGTGATATTTTTGTAAAAGGAGGGGTTTTAGAAAAAAACTAGAAAAAGAATAACATATTTCAGTTAAAAAAAGGTAATTACCCATGATATTTTTGCAAAACGAGGAAATTTTATTGAAAAAGTAATGGGTTTTAGCTGAAAAGGTAATTGGTTATAAATAGGTACTCTTATTATTTAATAATAATTTTTTATAAATAAGTAAGGGTAATTAGGTAAAAATATTTATTGTACTGAGTAACCAAACTTTTAATGTTTTGTCTATTATATTATAGTATAGATAAATAGATAGATAACTAGCCTAAAACTCGTGCGATACACAGATTGTTTTAATAATTTTTATTTTATTTTATTTTAATTTATAAGTTTTAATATTTTATTAATTGCATTTGTTAAAAGAAATGGCATGTTAAAATATGTAAACTTATTTATATATTTAAAAGCATTTAAGTAGGTTTTAAAATAAATAAGTAAGAGTTTTTCCGTGATATTTTTTGAAATGGAGGGGTTTTAGTAAGAAAAAATAGAAAATATAACATGTTTTAGTTGAAAAAGATAATTGTCCCTGATATTTTTGCAAAATGAGGGGATTTTATTAGAAAAAATAGAAATTACATTTTAATATTTTATTAATTGTATTTGTTAAATAAATAAGTAGGCAGGTTAAAATATGTAAATATTTTTTTGGAAAATGAGGGATTTTGGTAAGGAAAATCGAAAAAAATAACATATTTAAGTTAAAAAAAAAAGGTACTTATCCCCGAAGGGGATTTCTTTGATATCTATGTACAAAAGAGTGTTAGGCGGGTAATAGATTCAATGAGTTTCAGCCTGTAGTCTAGTCTCTAAAAGATCATAACGGCCTTCGAAAGAGGAGAAATCTCGCTTGATTATCAACTTAGCAAAAAAAAAAAAAAGGTACGTATCCGTGATATTTTTGCAAAATAAGAAAATTTTATTAGAGAAATATAAAAAGTAATGAGTTTTAGCTGAAAAAGGTAATTGATTATAAATTGGTACTGTTATTATTTAATAATATTTTTTTATAAATAAGTAAGGTTAATTAGGTAAAAACACTTACCGTACCAACCAATCCAATTTTTAATGTTTCGTCTATTATATTATAATAATATAGATACAGATAGATGTGTTTAAGTTTTATATACTTTGATATTAGTAATCAATACTATTATATAATAGACGAAACATTAAAAGTTTGGTTGGTCGGTATGGTACGTGATTTTACTTAATTGCCCTTAATTTTGGTTGGTCGGTATGGTACGTTGTGATTTTACTTAATTGCCCTTAATTATCTATACTTTGTGTTTTTACTTAATTAACCTTACTTATTTATAGAAATATATTATTAAAGAATAATATTACATATTTATAACCAATTATCTTTTTCACCTAAAATACATTATTTTTTCTAACAAATTCCCCTACTTTTTCAAATATATCACGGGCAATTACCTTTTTTTAACTAAAACATGTTAGTTTTTCTATTTGTTTTCTTACTAAAACTCCTCCTTTTCCAAAAATATCACGGATGTTTAGTTATTTATTTTTAAAACTATTTTAATATTATAATTATTTTTTAAAAGTTTACCTATTTTAACATGTCTACCTATTTTTCTTAACAAATGCAATTACTACAAATATTAAAATATAAATAATCAAATACCTATTTATAACCAATTACCTTTTCAGCTAAAATACATTATATATTTTTTCTAAAAAGTTCCTTCTTTTCTAAATATATCACGGGAAATGGCCTTTTACAATTTACTTTTTCTATTTTTCTCACTAAAATCCATTCTTTTTCCAAAAATATCACAACAAACCATTTACTTATTTATTTTAAAATGTATTTAAATACTTTTAATTATTAAATTTTAAAACCTCATTTTCCAAAAATATTACGGGCATTTACCTTTCTAAACTAAATATATGTTACATTTTTTATTTTTTCTAACTAAAACCCCTCATTTTCAAAAATATAATGGGCAACCCCATACTTATTTATTTTAAAATCTGTTTTAATGTTTTTAATTAATTAAAAATGTTTAGCTATTTTAATATGTCTACTTATTTTTTGCACAATTACAATTAATAAAATATTAAAAAAAATAACAATTAACAATCCGTGCATCGCACGGGTTTTAAGCTAGTAATATATTATACTTTAAGTCGAATTTTAATATAAATGATATATCGTAATTTTAAGTATGAATTTATTGTCAAAAATTAAGTATCATATTGTTATAATTATATATAGAATGTCTTTGATTTTTAATTTACAATGAAACAGAATAAAATAACATCTGATTAATGAGATTTGAACCCTATGTTTTTACAAGAATCATTAGAAATAATAAACATAATTTTAAAATTTAATTTCTTATTGACGAAAATCATGAGATGCGTCGTACTATTTTACGTATGTTAAATAATAAATTATCTTTTATTATTAGACGAAATGATTGTAATCTGTTAATAGATATACCTATAACTACAAATATACAATGTATTTTTATTATAATTTACAATATATTTGTTTAATCAAACTAGCGGCAAGTTATGATTTTTATAGTTTTACTATGCATTTGTTCATAGAAGGTAAAAATGCAAAATCAGAAAGAAAAATCAACGGCATTACTCTGTTTCATAATTTTATTATAACATTAAGTACATTAATAAATATCAGTTATGTAAATTAAATTTTAAATATTATAGCAAAATTAAAATTTTAATCTTGGTAAAATAATGCTCGACAATATTATCACATTATTGGACATAAAAAAGTGTTTGAGACAAATAAAATAAAATAAATGGCCATTAACATGGCCGAATGTCTCTTTGAGAGTTTTTCTATTCAAATTGAATTTTTCTACCCATATTTTAAATTTTCTTTTTCTATAATGAGAATTTATTTTAGTTTGTTTTTTACTATTATGTTCAGAAAGTAAATCTGCAGGATATTTGTATGATTGGTACATTGAAAATTAGCTATGTATGGTAGCAATTATGATTATTTTTTTGAAAACCTTTCAATAAATTTGATCATGTTTCTCAAATAAATCATTAGATTGTCCTTTTAGAAAGAAAATGTATTTCTGCGTTTATGGTCATAATTTTGATGAAGAATTTTTTGATCTAATGTTTTGGTTGAGTTTTATGACTATTTATCAATAAATTGTTTGACTTTAAAAAAAACATGGACGTGTGTATATTTTAGAAAGGGGTGATAAAATCATGGGTTTTTTACTCGTATGTCCCATTTTAAAAACTGTTTTAGAAATATGTCCTATATTCAATTTTTTTTTAAATTTTGAATTAACCATGGTTAACTTTACTATTTCAAATTTTTAAATGACACATATAATCTTTTCCTACCAACAAATTAGATGGAAATTTTACAACTCTTAATTACTTATTCATTGCAGTATTAATTCTCAATAATACTAAAAATAAATAAAAATCTTACTATCACATTTTATAAATTAACATTGAAGTATTGAACAACTTATATTTAATTATAAGAGACTTAATAAACTAGAAAAATGAAGCACGGAACTAATGACAAGTTAGCAACTCTAACAACCTTCAAATGATCAAGTCGTTGATCTAGCCTCTAGGTCACAAAAAATCAGAAACATTTAGGGCCTGTTTGGGCGACTAAACTTAAGCAGAGTTGATAAGAGCTTATGAGGGGTGTTTGTGTACTCGGCTTATTTGATAATTTATAACTTATAAATTGATAAGTTGAATGTTAGAAATCACCAACATTTTACTTAACTTATCAACTTATTCTTTGATTTCTTTATTTTTATAATATTTTATATTTTTACATTTGTGTTTTTAAATATTTTTTTTAGTTTAAAATACAAGTGTTGAAATCATTGTATTTAAAAATTATTTTTTCAAATTTAATTTAGCAAATTCTTCACTAACTTATAAGTAAATTTATCCAAACACCTGTATAACTTATAAAAATAGGATATTCCATTTGGTACCATTGTACAATTGGCTTTTCCATTTGGTACCACTCGAAGTTTTTGACTTCCAAGTGGCGCCATCATACTTTTGGCTTCGTCCACATGATACCACTCCGTTAACAAAACGTTAGTCGGCCGTTACAAAATTATGAGATTGTCCATTTGGCACCACTCAAAGTTTTCGACTTCCAAGTAGTACCCTTCTACTTTGTGTTTCAACTCCAAAATACCACTATATTAATAAATTCGATGAAGTGGTATTTTGGAATTGATGCCGAAAGTAGAATGGTGCCACTTGGAAGTCAAAAATTTTGAGTGGTACCAAATGGACAATCTCATAATTTTGTAACGGCCGACTAAAGTTTGGTTAACGGAGTGGTATCATGTGGACGAAGCCAAAAGTATGATGGCGCCACTTGGAAGTCAAAAACTTTGTGTGGTACCAAATGGAATATCCCTATAAAAATTCATCAACTTATCAATTATATGACACTTACCCATTTTAAGCTATAAATCAACTTTTTTATGATACCCCAAACATGCACTTAATATATATAGAGAGATGTCAAATTCTACATAAACAGCCCATAAATAGCATAGAAGTGATCACAATATTAAGGGGTGAAGAAGTCTCTTTCATGTTCATAATTAGAAAATTGAAGCAACATCGAGTGTTTGTTGGGACTTGAATGGAAATGCATGGTAGTGCACCCATATGTAGACTGTAATCAGCTTATCCCAGGTTTTGTATTTCCTCTCCTCTCCTTAGGGGCATTCTAATCATATTTAAAAAATAAATATTTATGTTTATAACTTACTTTTATATAGGGTGGCATTTAAGAGAGAACTTTTTATATAGAGTCCGGAGACAATCATTATATAAATATTCATCATACATATTTTTATCACATTTTTTATTAGATATGATTATAAATTTCAATTATTAAATCAAAAAAAATGAAATTAAACTATTTTTTTAAAAAAAATTGAAAATTAGTTAAATAGCTCAAAGTGATTCTACAGAAGAATCAAATATCAGAATCAAATTTAAAATCAATGTTTTTATTCAAATTTTAAATGTTAATTTTTTTATAAAGTTTGTATATGCTAATATTCTATATTAGAATCAAATTACATATTTTATGTAAAAATATTTAAAATTATCTATGAGATTCTATAATAGAATATATAATTCTCCTAATTCTCTATATAAGATGGTTCTCTCTATATAAGATGGTTCTCTCTAGAATGAGTAAAAAGCTAACTATAGAACATATTTATAATTATTAGAAAAAATGGGATATATTCATAAAGTAGTTCCATAATTTGGGACATATTACACAAATTCCCTAAAATCAATATACTTCTTATCTTCAAATGATTGATAATGTCAAGAAAATAAATTATAATTATTTCTAATATTATTAATATGCACTGATACATAATAACAACATAATAACTATAACATGCATTTTATCATGAATATGAATCTTATTACAAACTTGGGAATATTCACTAGCATTTAATTATATATTTAAATTTAATATTTATAAGTTCAAATATATACAAAGATTTAATATTTAAATTCAGTGTTCTAAAAGTCGGCGATTAATCTCGATTAATCGGCGAACGGCGGGCCACCATACTAATTAATCGAAAATCGGTCAAAAAATTATTATTTTTAAAAAAAAAGACGGTAAAAAATCGGCTGAATTAGTCAAAAAATCAGCTGAATCGGTCAAAAATCAAGCTAATTAGTAAAAGATAAAAAATAATAATAAAAAAGGTAGAAACTTGATTGAAAAATAATAAAAAATTATTATTTTTGTACATGTAATTATTATTTTAGATGTCTGAATCATAAATTTTCTTAATTTTTTCTCTCAAATTAATCCTAATTGAAAAGTTAAATCTTGAAAATTTTATTTATTACAATTATACAATATTTTTAATATATTTGCATAAATATATGATAATATTGTTAGGCTCAAGGCATGTCTGAATACCACTATTAGCAGGCCTACACATTGTGACTATGTCACTCTATATGACCTAGTGAAGTTTATCATTGGGATATAGTATAGGTCTCTATTGTACTTGTCTTGTTTTCATGTACTTAGCTTTATTCTGTATGCTCAAAGTTATAATGAGCTTAGTAGGTTTCTTGCACCTAGAATGTACATAGGCCATGGAATAATTGTCCTGGTAGAAGTTCAAGTTATTCATGCAGCAGGATGTGAATAAGGCCTTGAAGAAATAAGTTGCAGAAATTTTTCTAAGTCCCCATATCGTGAAGTCAGAATGAGCTATGTCGTGAAGTCCCCAATATCCATGTCGTGAAGTACTGAGATCGCATAGTCCAAAATGAACTATGTCGTGAAGTCTTCAAAACTCATGTCGTGAAGTGTTGAGATCACAAAGTCAGATTGTACTAGATCATGAAGTCGTCAAAAAGGCTAGATCGTGAAGTCCTCAAAAAGGCTATATCATGAAGTCAGAAATATGCCATATCGCATACTCCTAAAATGCTCATATCGCAAAGTCCTCATATAGCAGAGTCTCAAATGTTCTATGTCGACAAGTCACAGAATAAGGAATATGCTGGAGTTCACGATGTCAACACTTAGACGATCTATAACAAGACAAATCAAGGTACAAATTCAAAGTTCAAAGGAGACAAATACTTGAGCATCTGTTTTGGTTAAGTGGTCCAATGACAGATGGCAAATCTACAGCAAAACTTGGAGAGAAAGAATAGAGACAAGCAGCTACAGATACGGGATAGGACAACAGAAAGCCAGTGGTCCTTCCTGACACAGTTAACCTCTTATGGAAGAACAAGTGGGAGTAACAGTTAAGGGGTAGCTGTGTAAATAGGGTTTGCACTAGTTTTGTATAGGGAATATATATAGTGTGCACACTCTATAGTTAGCTGCAAGAGAGATATACACAAAAATATTAAAGCACTCTTTTCTCTGTAAGAAAACAAGAAAACACTGTTCTTGTTTAGAAGTCAGAATTTCACTTGTGAAATTTTGGAAGCTGTAGTATTTGATTTACTTAATACAAAGTAGATTAAAGTGATTGTGTGTGTCTTGTTTATTTGATTCCGCATTTTCATACAACACAATCTAACACAGCTTTTTAGTTTCAAGAAAACGAAAAACATTCAAACTCTTCATTCACCCCCCCCCCCCTCTGTCTAGTTTCTTAGTGATAATCATATCTAACAAGTGGTATCAGAGCGAGGCTGTTGATATACAAACAGAAAAAGATCAAGAATGAGTTCAAAGAAACTAAGCAGTATCAAGATTCCTGTCTTTGACAAGGAACAATACAATCTATGGAAGAAGAAGATGTTGTTGTTCATCAAAGCTTCAAACCCCATGTATTTAGACATTTTAAAAAATGGTCCCTTCATTCCAATGATTGAGATTGCAGAAACAACTGTTGGTACTGAAAAGATACCAATGCATTACGATCCTAAAGATCCTTCCAAATACATTGAGCCTGAAAAGGAGAAAGTGGCACTAGATGGAAATCTCCAACTCATTATCTGTGAATCTATGGATTTCACCATGTATGGCACTGTTGCTCATTGTAGTAGTGCAAAGAAGATGTGGGATCTCATAGAAGTGCTATGTGAAGGAACTCCAGAAGTGAGAAAGAACAAGAAGCAGATTCTGGTTTCTCAGTATGAAGCCTTCATGGCTCAGCCAAAGGAGGGAATCACAGAAGTATTTGAAAGGTTCAACAAGCTGATAAATGAGCTCAAACTCTATAACAAACACTATGAAACAGAAGAGCTCAACATGAAGTTCTTATTGACTCTACCAGATCACTTGGAGCCAAGGATCTCTTCTCTCAAGGAAAGAGATCTAACCAAGATTGGCTTTGATGTATTGTATGGTGTATTGAAAACATATAAGCTAGAGTTGTTTCAGAAGAGGTCCATTCAAGCAAAGCAAGGTATGATGGCCAACACTTCTTGTGCCCTTATTGCTGACAACTTAAGTCAAAGAATGGAATCTCTGAAAGTCAATCAAGTCAAGATTGAAGAGCTGGAAGTTGAAGACACTGGTGATGAGTCTCAAGTCATCTATGATCTGCCTGAGGAAGATGATTTTTACAGCATAGAAGAACTGGATAAGATGGAAAACAAATCTTTTGCTTATATGGCTAGGAGGTATCCTAACATCAGGTTCAAAAGGAAGCAGCCATTTAAATCTAAGTTCAATGCTGGTGGTGCTGGTGGATCAAGTGGCTCAAACACCTTCAATAAAGGGAAAGGAATTGTTGGTACTGCAAAAGGAGGTTACAAGACTGGGAGTGTGGATAGGTCCAAGATAAGGTGCTATAACTGCAATGAACTTGGGCACTTTGCTACAGAGTGCAAGAAGCCCAAACATGTCAAAAAGGACAAAGCATACTTAGAACTTGAAGCTAAGTATGAAGCTCTACTCAAGAAACAGCAAGGTAAAGCTTTTATTGCAGAGGGAAAATGCTGGGGTGATTCTGATGAAGAAGAAGAACAGGAGTATTCAAAAGAGTCATATGGATCTTGGACAGTGGATGCTCAAGTCACATGACTGGTGATATAGCCATGCTATCACATTTTGAGGAGAAAGCTGGCCCATCAGTAACCTTTGGAAATGACAACATTGGTTATATAATGGGATATGGCAGTGTTAAATCTGGAAATGTCATTATTGAAGATGTAGCCTTTGTTGAAGGACTAAAGCACAACCTCTTGAGCATTGGACAATTCACCAACAGGGGTTTCAAAGTGGAATTTATTGATGATCAATGTCTAATCTCTAAAAGAGGAAGTGATGAAGTTGTTTTGACTGGTGTGAAGAAAGGAAGCTTGTTTGTAGCCAATCTTAAGCCTGCAGACAAGGGAGAAATTTGTTGTTTCTACACTAAAGCCACCAATGAAGAATTCTGGCTATGACACAAGAAATTGTCTCACTTGAATGTAAAAGCAATGAACTCTCTAGCAAAGAGAGAACTCATCAGAGACATGCCTGCTTTGGAGTTTGTTCAAGATGGAGCATGTGAAGCATGTCAAAGAGGGAAAATAAAAAGGTCAAGTCACAAGAACAAATTGCTCAATTCAAATTCAAAGCCTCTTCAATTAATTCACATGGATCTATTTGGCCCTGTGAATGTAATGTCCCTTTCCAAGAAGAAATATGCTTTAGTCATGGTTGATGATTATTCAAGATACACTTGGGTGGAATTCATGTTTTCCAAGGATGAAGCTCCTCAAGTAATTATAGAGCATATCAAGAGAGTTGATAGAGAAACACAAAGCACTGGTTCCTCTGTGGTTGCTTTGAGAAGTGATAATGGAACTGAGTTCAGAAATTCAAAATTGTATGAGTTCTTCAAAGATAAAGGAATTTCCCAACAATTTTCAGCTCCTAGAACTCCACAACAAAATGGAGTGGTTGAAAGAAAGAATAGAACTCTTATTGAAGCTGCAAGAACAATGTTGTTAGATGCAAAGCTACCTACTAGCTTTTGGGCTGATGATGTCAACACAGCATGCTATGTGCAAAATAGAACATTAATCAATAAGAAGTCTGGAAAAACTTCTTACTCCTTGATGACTGGAAAAAGAGCATCCTTCAAGCACCTTCATGTTTTTGGAAGCAAGTGTTTTGTGATTAAAGATACATCTGAGCATGTGGGAAAATTTGATGTTAAGGCATTTGAAGGTATCTTCATTGGTTACTCTCTGAAAAGGACAGCTTACAGAGTGTTTGTACCTGAGCAACACAAAGTAATGGAAAGCATGGATGTTACTTTTGATGACAAGAAATTCCCTGGACTTGAATCAAGTGAAAAAGACAGTGTGCCATTAAGATTTGAAAATCAAGGCTATCTTGAAGATTCTGAAAGTGAAGATGAAACACTTGTTCTAACTGTTCCACAAGATGAAGGAAATGAAGCTAATGATCACCTTCAAACTCCTGTGCAAGGGAACACAAACACAGGGGGAGAAGAAGAAAACTTCAATGATGGTGATCAAAATGACCCTGAGACAAGTTAAGGAAATGAACAGGGTCATACCAGAAAATGGGATAGAGCCCACACTAGGGAACAAATCATTGGTGATCCTAGTGAAGGTGTTAGAACAAGGAGAGCTACAATGAATACTTGCATGTACAGCTGCTTTCTGTCACAAGTAGAACCAAAGGTAATTGAAGAAGCATTGAAGCACTCTGACTGGATTGTTGCCATGCAAGAAGAATTGAATCAATTTGAGAAGAACAAGGTTTGGGAATTAGTACCACCTCCTAAAGGTAAGAATGGCATTGACACCAAATGGGTATTCAGGAACAAAATGGATGAAGAGGGTGTGGTGGTAAGAAACAAAGCAAGGTTGGTTGCCAAAGGATACTGTCAACAAGAAGGCATTGACTATGATGAGACATTTGCATTTGTAGCTAGACTGGAGGCCATCAGGATATTCTTGGCCTTTGCAGCTCACTCAGATTTCAAGGTGTATCAAATGGATGTGAAAAGTGCTTTTCTCAATGGTGATCTTGCTGAAGAGGTTTATGTGTCCCAACCTCCTGGCTTTGAAAATGAAGACTTCCCAGACTTTGTGTATAGATTGCTCAAGGCACTCTATGGACTCAAACAGACACCAAGAGCCTGGTATGAAACTCTATCTCAATTTCTTCTTGAGCATCAATTCACCAGAGGTACAATTGATAAAACTCCATTCTTCAAGAAGCATGGTAATGATATCATTCTAGTTCAAATCTATGTGGATGATATCATCTTTGGCTCTTCAAATGAAAAACTTTGTCAAAGGTTTTCTAAGCTGATGCAAAGCAAATATGAGATGAGTATGATGGGAGAGTTAACCTAATTCCTAGGCCTGCAAGTACATCAAAGGGAGGATGGCATCTTCATAAATCAGTCTAATTATGTCAAAGATCTTTTAAAGAAATATGGTTTAGAATATTCATCCCCTGCAAAAACTCCAATGTCTACTGCAATCAAGATTGATGAAGATAAGAAAGGCAAGAGAGTTGACATAAAGGTCTACAGAGGAATGGTTGGATCATTACTCTATCTCACAGCTAGCAGGCCAGACATCATGTTTGCCACATGTCTATGTGCAAGGTTTCAATCTGATCCCAAGGAATCTCACATGATGGCTATCAAAAGAATCTTAAGGTATCTGAAAGGGACTCCTAATCTTGGCTTATGGTATCCAAAGGGCACTGGGTTCAACCTGGTTGGTTATACAGATTCTGATTATGCTAGATGCAGAATTGACAGGAAGAGCACTTCAGGAAGCTGCCAATTCTTAGGTCAAAGGTTAGTGTCATGGTTCAGTAAGAAACAACAATCCACAGCAATATCTACAGCTGAGGCTGAATATATTGCTGCTGGAAGCTGCTTTGCTCAATTGCTTTGGATTAGAAATCAACTCATGGATTATGGACTAGTGATGGAGCACATTCCCCTGATGTGTGACAATACTAGTGCAATATCCATTGTTGCCAATCCTGTTAATCATTCTACTACAAAGCACATTGAGATAAGGTACCATTTCATTAGGGAACATGCTGTAAATGGTACTATAGCAGTCTCTTATGTTCCAACTGAGAAACAATTAGCTGACATATTTACTAAATCTTTAAATGAAGCTGTCTTCAACAGACTAGTGAGTGAAATTGGAATGCTCAATCCTTCATTTAGTAGTTCTAAGTAATTATGCTAGTTAATTGTTGCAGCAGTAAATTTTCACTGTATTTAAATGCACTATTTGATTGAAGTGAAAATTAGCTGAGATATGATTTATAAATATTTCAGTATTTTACTGCATATTTTTCAAATCATATTTATTCGTGGAGTTGTGAGTTTTTAAGACATCTTTATATAGGTGATTTTAAGAGTTCACGACTTAGTTCAAATGAAACAGACTTATATCGCAAACTGTTAAAATTGTGAGACTTCACGATATAGTTCATTTCTTGAGTTTGTGATCTACTTATTGAACTTCGCGACACAGAATAGATATATCGACAAGTCTCCGCATATTAACAGAATTTTGATTTAAATTGATTTTATTTCAAAATTTTGATATATGTCTGACAAATTGTTTAAAATTCCAAAAAGAGAGTTCTCGACAGGGTATTTATACTATATCGCAAAGTCTCCTCACACTTTCTACCTTTCAGACTTTGCGACATAGTTCATTTCTGGACTTTGCGATCCACTTTGCAAGACTTCGCGATACAGTCTATTTTGAGACTTCACGACATCAAAATAGTCTATACACATTCACATCTCTATATCGCGCCGTCTCAGTCATATAAATACTTTTTGCAAACACTTTCACATATTTTTATCTTGTCGATTACTCTCAATTCTTAAACCTAATTTCAAATCTTTTCCCCCTTTTCAATCTCAAACTCAGAAATGGCACCCAAATCTCAAACAGCTGCTTCATCAAACCCTTTAACCATACCCAAAGAAACCAACCTTCTCACTGTTAGGTCCAAAGTATCGTAGAAGGGGGGGTTGAATACGATACTCACAAATAATTTAATTTCGTTCGCGGATAATTCATTCAGTTCTATAACGAAATCAAACACACCAAACCAAACCAAGTTTCGGGGAATATATCTTTTTATAAATATAAACCTCGAGGGGTGCTACAATTTCTAATCCGTAGATTAGCTTCAATGAGTTCTAAGTTATACACAATCAAAACTTTGATAGATTTCAAGCAGAATTAATTTCTCTGGTATTTTCTCTCTGGCTTGATCTCTCTCTCAGTTATTGCTTCTGTGTGAAATAACTTCGACTGAAGAAGACACACTTCCTCTGTTGTAATTGTAGACTTTTGTTTTTGAAAACCATCGAACCAAAACTAGAAACAATCTTGGCCGTTGGATCTTCATCAACCATACAAAACAAAACAAACTTTTCACCTGCTCCCTATTTAAAAACCATCGAATGGTTTAAATCAATTTACCATTCGATAGTTTTTAAATCAAAACTATCGAGTGCCAAATTGATTTACTTTGTTTTAAATAGTATTACCTTTAACATCATTCGATAGTTTTCACAATTGAAAAATATCGAATTCTTTTTCTTGTCTTTTGTCCTTTAGTAATTACTCCTGAGCTCTTGGGTGTTTTAGTTTTAGACTGTATCAATTTCTTCTGAGACGATAAAACAACTTGATCTTTTTAGTGCCGTCACCTGGTGCAACTGGTCTGGTTCACAGATGAATAACACTTGATCAATTCTTCTTTTATGTCTTCATTTCAGTGCTGCTGATAAGTCCTTTGTCGTTCTGGTTGCTTCGATTAAATCACTGGAATCCCGTGGTACTTAACCCTAAATCATTCACATACTTCTGTCGTCTTGAAAGTCTTGTTTCTTTTGCTGTCACTGAGGCTTGAACATTTTCATGAACTTCTTTCCGTGACTTGTTTACGGACTTCAAGAATACATAACGTATTTTGATTTTTTGAGTTTACCTTTTCTTCTTTGATTCTGGATTCCTGTGCTTCTGTTAATATTATTGTCTATCTTGTCCTTTGTTGAGTTGTAGTTATCTCTTTTACATCTTATGTTACATTATGCTTTACACCTGATTGGATTGTGATCAATTGTTTCTATAATGGTTTGGGAGGTCAATCTCGACCAATGCTTGATGCGGCATCAGGAGGAGCTCTTTGGGCTTATTATGCTTTACATTATGCTTTACAATCTCCCCCTATTTGATTGGATAGAGTTCGACAAGCAAATACTTCGAGGATAACTCAACTAACTAAGGAAACATGAAACTACTTAAAGTAAGACAGCGTAATAATATTAAATGCATTCTGGATCAGATATATATACATTTCCAGATTTCGTAAATCAAAAAACAATAAAACTTTATACAATGAAGTTGCTCCTCTAGTCTGAGCTGATAGTTCTTTTGTTCTTTGCTTCAATCTTCAGTCCATTCCGATCTCACCTTCTTCAATCATTGGATCGGAGTTAGCAGCTTGATAATCAATCACTGATAGATAGTGTAGTGGTTCTCCAGGTTTAAGGATTGCTCCTTGAATGTGTCTTCCAATATATTCAACCTCTTGACCCACTCCAGCCCATAACCATGCAATGTTAACATCTTCCTTGTTTAGCTTTGGCATGTTTGTTAATCTGGTATGCACTTCCAATCCTCTTTCCACTCTTTTCCTATAGTAAGGAACATTCTCCATTAGAAATTTTCTAAGAGTGTCTGCTGCTTTGTCCTTCTCCGTTGATGAGAATCCAGTGGATCTAAGATACTTCTCAACTGATATTAGATAGTTGCTTGGATAGTCTCTCAGTTTGTCCTCAGCCAAATAGCAGATTCTGAACAAGTCATTCGTCATGAATCTAACCATTGGAGGATCTTCAGTAATCTCTGGACCGACTTTCATCAAGATCTCCTTAACATGCTCACGGAGCAGTTCATTTAGTCTTGTAGTTCTTTGGATCTTGATGAGTATCACCTGCAGTTCTATGTATGTTCTCTGTTCTAAAAACTTAGTGGAACTCATAAATGTACCTTTCTCAAGAAAATTGATCAGGATGTTCCAGGCTCCATTTGCTTTAACCCCAGCTTTCAGAAAGATCACAGTATTCCTCAGTGCAGTGTAAACATGATCATCAGGATTTACACTTCTTATGTTCTGAATTATGACTTCCACCTCTGCATTGTCGTTGACTTCTAATCCGTCTTCAACTCCACAAAAGGTTTTATAAGCCATCTCCCATTCACTTCCATGCTTGGTTGCCAAATCCATCATCTTTTTCTTCCTTACTTCAGCTTGCACCTTGGATCTTTTTAGCTTCTCAATCCTTAGAACTGCTTGGTGTCTTTCTTTCTCAGCATGCCTGGAATCTATTGCAGCTCTTTGAGCTCTCATTACTTCCAAGGCAGCTTCTTCTTCTTGTGACAGAGGATTTTCTTCTTCTTTCATAATATCCTCCCAGATTGGATGTTCAACGGGCTCTGGATAATATGGCTCATGCTCCTCCTGAATTGGTTGCTCTTGTATGACCTCAAATACCTCTTCACTCTTCTCTTCTTCTTGTACAAGTTCTTCTATCCAGTACTGTCTTATAGGAATAGCTTCAACCGTTTCCCAAACTCCCCATCCATCCTTACTTTTCTCCCCATCTCCAACTTTCTCCCCCTTAGTTGAGGAATCCTCGATAAAAGCATCCTCAGCATAAAAGGTAGCAAAAAGATCATGTTGTTGTTGTGAAGGTCCGGGTTGTCCAGTTTGTTGGTTTTTCAGCATAGTCCAGATTGAATGTACTCCGTCACTTTGATTTTCCATGAAATCCAATAGATCCTTATTCATCTGTTGCATAGAAGCCAGCTTCAGGTCAATGTCATCCAATCTGGAGTTGGTAGTCTTCTCAAACTTGTCCAGTCTCTGGTTCAGCTTAGACTCCACTCTAGAAAGGGTGTTCATTGCATCTTTTACCCTAGCTTGACCATCCCGGATAACCAGAACGTCTTCTTTCAAAGATTCTTGTCCGTGTGACAAAGCATCTACTTCATTCATGAATCCATCTTTAAGTTCCTTGACGTCCGTCCTCAACTCGATCAGTTCCTCCAATGCTTCCTTCTTTAAGGAGTCCACTGCCTGCTTCGTACCTGTTATAGTTCCAGATGCACTGCCAATGACCCTGAATGTTCTTCTTGAATCAGCTACAGCCAAGTCAACCTTCTCTTGAATAGACTTTAAAGAAGCATTGGCTTGACTAGAGGAGATCCCTTGGTCAAAGGAAGGTCGCAGTGGAACCTTGAATAGTGGATTTCCTTCTTTGTCACGAACTGTCATCTCCTTGAGGGTAGATTGAACTTGTAACTCTCTTTCTGTCGGTAATAGCAAATCATCAATATTTGGAAGGGTTAGGGTGTCACTCCTCACATTTGGCTCTGGGTGTACACTCAACGTTTCTGTTAGTGTTTCACTCATTTTTCCTTTCCCACTCAGGCCAGGTGTAAGTGTTTTTGTTTCACTCAATCCCTTTTTGCTCAATGTACCTGCAGAAGAAAACACCGTAGCCGTCCTTAAGGAGGTCACCGGTGGTGCAATGGGGCTTCGCAAGTCCCCGTCCTTGGATAAACCAAGTTGCTGATCATCATTAGATGATATATCCTTTGAAGGATCTAGAGTTTGAATCTCTAGGGGGTTAGAAACAGGCTCTATTAACAGCAGAGATCCCGAATCTTCCCCAATAGTCTGTGAAGACTTTACCTCAGTTGACTCCTCAATAGTAATTGATTCATTGTCACCGAGTTGCCGATCTGCACCTACGTCAGACCCTTTACCCGCAGGATCCAGATATGTTCCATCTGGGGAGGTAGACAATGACCCTTTAGATTGTGCATTTAGGTCAAAGCCTTCTCTCGACGTCTGTGAAGACCCTTGGTTCTAAGAACCTTCAACCAGTGAACCTGACCGTAATATGGTCGGAACACCAGTTGCTTCCGTCAATTCTTCCTTACTTGATTGAGCTATTGGTTCAGATATAGCTTTCGTTAGCGTAGCCCAATCAGCATCAGAAAAATCAATAAAGGGCGCTTTGGAAGTTTGAAATAAAGTATCAACAGTTGCCTCGGTTTCTGTTCTTCTCCTTTTAGAGGTAGGCAGAGCTGCTGTTGAAGGGTGTATCTCCTTATGTGGTGCTGCTAAGGCACTATCTCCCTCTACACTCACGGATGTTTGAATATTGGGTATAGGAGGGGAAGGAGGTTCGTTTATTGTTTCATTTGGCTCTTCCAGAGGCTCTTCGGCCGTGGTTAGAGGTTGTGGGTTTGCAACCTCCTGGTCAGGAATGGCCACAGAGGGCTCTGGATCAACATCCATTGGTTCATGTGCCATTTTAGGTTGAAGTGGAGGAATATTACCTTCAATTACATGTTCCCCTGGGGGCAGAAGTGGTAGGGGCACCGTTCTTAGATAATCTGTGAGAACAGTTGGTACCCCTGGAAGATAGTTGTTCTTCCTTATGAAAGCGGTTATTGCATTGCTCTTCATTCTCATGCACTCCTGGTTGGCTTCACCTTCAAATATCTCCCGTTCATC
The DNA here is from genome assembly GCA_030848705.1 of Heracleum sosnowskyi. Taxonomy (NCBI): domain Eukaryota; kingdom Viridiplantae; phylum Streptophyta; class Magnoliopsida; order Apiales; family Apiaceae; genus Heracleum; species Heracleum sosnowskyi. Next base: position 22,598,782 of record CM061238.1, read on the forward strand.
ATCTGTTAAGATATCATTGAGAATTAGCTGTAGGAACCTAGGATAGAAGCAAAGCACATCATCAGTTATGCATGTTCTTTCATCCAGTGGTCCCATGCATAGAATGACTTGATCGATCAGTAGCCTTCCTATGTTAATATGCCTATTGTTCGCAATGGCAAACCCTATCTTTTGAAGGAATAAGGGAATACCATGCAGATTTGTTAGCTTGGCAGTAAAAACATGGATTAGGGTATGAAAGAAAAAATTCCATGGTTTTGTCAAATAATGCTTAAGGAACTCTCCCACAAAGAAGTTAGGTTGTTGACTTCTTATGAGAGTGAAGAAAGCATGTATCTCCTCAGTCGTGGGATCTGGAACAAGGTTTTTTGTAGGAAAATGTAGGATTCTATTGAAATCATGTTCCGTCACCCTTATTGTTCTGCCCCCTGGCACAACAAAACTGAAGGACCTTATGTTATTCTCAGTTGTATCCGTGGCGGTTGTGTACAACGCAGTCAATTGATCAATACAAAGGACCACGGGAGTACTCAAAGAATATGCCACTAATGAACGTGTGTTCAGAAACTCTGCCCATGCACGAAACTGTAAGTTCGTTATGGATTGCAAGTTCTGAAACGAGACATGATTAGTCTTGGTAACGATAAATTCTCCGGCCATTATTTTTCAAATTTCCAGAAAATTAATTTTAAACCAAAACTAATTTACCAATTAAATTTAATTAATTATTACTAATTAACTAAACCTTAACAAAATTACCCCTTTTGACTTTAACACACAAACTCGAACCCTTGAATTAAGAACACTAAATTAGTGAATCTCAGAATACCACTAAAATCCAAAGAAATCAATTGTTAAACAATCAACTTCTACAGATAAGAACTGTTATCACTTTTCTGAGGTTCAAATATTTAGTTCGATGGTTTCTTCCTATGAAAGTTCTAAACACTTAAAACAATAAAGTTTTCACGGTTAAAATGAATGCAACAGTGAAATACAGTAAATTTTTAAGTTTTTCTCGGTTAAAAATGGAGAAATCTATCGATAAAGATGTTCTTGGATGTGTGTATATCTCTTTGTAAGTATAAAACTCGACTGTGTCTTTTCTTAGATCTGTAAAAAACTGAAAAGAGAAAAGCTAAGGCAAAGTCTTTATACTTTTGAAAACTTTAAGGGTAAAATGGTCAATTCTTGTTCGATGGTTTTTATTTGGTCGTTCGATAGGTTTTTCAGAGGGGCACTAAAGTCAAAAGCACTTCGATAGTTTTTGAAAAACTATCGCAGTGTTTAAAATCTGGAATTTAAATAGACTTTCTGAAAAACTATCGAAACATATTTCTGTTTTAAACCAAAAACTATCGAACGTTTTTAGAAAAACTATCGAGAATGCAAATATAAAATTAATTAAATTCACTTCGATGTTTTTCTCAACTGATTTTCAAAATGTATCGAGAATTTAAATATAGAAATAGGTAAATTCACTTCGATATATTTTTTTTAAAATATCCTCAAAAACTATCGAGAATTGTTTTCGATAGATTTTCTTTTCCTTTTCAAAAACTATCGAAAAATAAATTCGATAGATTTATCTATGTACTTGAAAAACTATCGAATTTCCTAAATTCGATATTTTTTGCTTTTGTCCAAATTTTAAAACCTGTTCTTGTTTTAGAATTCAGACTTTTTATTTCCTGTCAAGTTTTATTTTGAATAAATCTTTTAAAATTCACCAAAATCAATTGTTAACAGAAAATTCACAATTTTCTTAGAATAAAATCAACTAAATATCATTAAATGATATTAATCAATTAAAATCCAATAAATTATGCTACATTAATCTACAATGTTAAAAACAAAGTAAATTAATTCAAATTAAATAGATGCTTTAATATTTAGAACAAATATTAGCACCTAAATAATTTTTAGAATTAATAACCAATTAAATGCCAGAAGATATATCATCCATAATTATGACATAAAATTAGTACAATAATCCTAACTACGAGAATTGCTCCAGAAAATAAATTCACGAGTCCTAAGGATATGGAAATTCTTAAACTCATGTATTCACCAGGACTATCTGCAGTTATTGACTTCTAATCAAAATCAATTAGAAAGATTTAACATCCCAAGTTCACCAACCAGCTTAGAAAAAGTGGATTCATCAAGCGGTTTAGTAAAGATGTCTGCAATTTGATCCTCTATGGGTACAAAATGTAACTCCACAGTTCCATTCATGACATGCTCTCGGATAAAATGATACCTGATGTCGATGTGCTTCGTCCTCGAGTGTTGCACTGGGTTGTTTGAGATTGCTATGGCATTTGTGTTGTCGCAAAATATTGGAATCTTGTCAACAAAAGCCCATAGTCACGGAGTTGGTTTCTCATCCACAAGATCTGAGCACAGCAGCTTCCAACAGCAATGTATTCAGCCTCAGCTGTTGATGTGGACACTGAATGCTGCTTCTTGCTGTACCAGGAAACTAACCTTCTTCCAAGAAACTGACAGCTTCCTGAAATACTCTTCCGATCAATCTTGCAACCTGCAAAATCAGAGTCTGTGTATCCAATAAGATCAAATCCTGTATCTTTAGGGTACCAAATTCCAAGATTTGGAGTCCCCTTAAGATATCTAAATATTCGCTTAACAGCTATTAGATGAGATTCTTTAGGATCAGACTGAAACCTAGCACACAAGCATGTTGCAAACATTATATCTGTTCTACTTGCAGTGAGATAAAGTAATGAGCCTATCATACCTCTGTAGCCTGTGATGTCAACCTTCTTACCAGTTTCATCCTTATCAAGCTTAGTGGCAGTTGGCATAGGAGTCTTTGATGTAGATGAGTCTTCCATTTGATACTTCTTCAGAAGATCTTTGATGTACTTGGACTGACAAATGAATATACCATCTTGTTTTTGGTATACTTGCAGTCCAAGAAAGAATGACAATTCACCCATCATGCTCATTTCATAACGACTCTGCATTAACTTAGCAAATCTCTTGCATAGATCATCATTAGTAGAACCAAATATTATGTCATCAACATATACTTGCACCAATATCAAATCATTTTTATGCTTTTTGACAAAGATAGTTTTGTCTACGACACCTCTTGTAAAATCAATTTCAAGTAAGAATTCAGAGAGAGTGTCATACCATGTCCTTGGAGCTTGTTTGAGTCCGTAGAGAGCTTTGAATAAAAAGTACACAAAGTCTGCCAGTTTTGAATCCTCAAAACCTGGAGGTTGTTCCACATACACTTCTTCTTCTAACTCCCCGTTCAGAAAAGCACTCTTCACATCCATCTGATATACCTTGTAATTGGAATGTGCAGCAAATGCCAGAAACATTCTGATGGCCTCAAGTCTTACTACTGGTGCATAAGTTTCATCATAATCAATTACCTCTTCTTGAGAGTAAACTTTAGCAACCAGTCTGGCTTTGTTTCTCGTTACAATGCCATCTTCGTCCAACTTATTTCTGAATACCCATCTTGTTCCAATAACAGATTTTCCCTTAGGCCTGGGTACCAGCTTCCAAACTTTCTACCTTTCAAACTGATTGAGTTCTTCTTGCATAGCAATCACCCAATCTGGATCATCTAGAGCATCTTCAACTTTCTTAGGTTCTGTTTCTGAAAGAAACCCAGAATAGTGACATTCATTTTGTGATGTTCTCCTAGTTCTCACTCCTGTGTCCGGATAACCAATGATCAAGTGAAAGGGATGATCTCTATTCCATACCCTTTGTCTTGGCAGATGCGATCTTGATGATTCTCCTTGTTCTAGATGTTGTGGAGTGTGACTAGTTGATCCTTCTCCTGCTCCCCCTGAGTTGTTGATGGTTTGATCTGTTGATTCTGAAGACTGACTAGTGGATCCTGTAGAATTTTGAGGATCTTCACTTTGGTCACCACTTTGTCCAGAATCATTATCATTATGATTGTTATTAATAACTGTAACAACTTCAGGTACTTCTTCATTGTCAGAGAGATCTCCTGATAGATTTTCAAATATCAAGGATTCAGAGTTCTCTCCAGTTTGCAGGCCTGGTCTTTTGGTGTCGTCAAATGTTACATTAAAGCTTTCCAACACCTTCTTGTCTTCAATCACATATACCCTGAAAGCCTTAGATTCCAGAGAATAGCCCAGAAAAATGCCTTCATCTGCTTTGGCATCAAACTTGCCAAGATGTTCTCCATCTTTAAGTACAAAGCACTTTGCACCAAACACATGAAAGTACTTCAGTGTTGGTTTCTTGTTGGCCATTAACTCATACGGAGTCTTTTCATGATCTTTGTTGATCAGGGTTCGATTCTGAGTGTAGCAAGCTGTATTCACTGCTTCAGCCCAAAAGTAAGTGGGAAGTTTTGATTCACTCAACATTGTCCTTGCTGCTTCAACCAAGGTCCTGTTCTTCCTTTCCACTACTCCATTCTGTTGAGGAGTTCTTGGTGCTGAAAACTGTCTTGAAATTCCTTTCTCTGAGCAGAAATCATTAAGAACTGCATTCTTAAATTCAGTTTCATTGTCTGATCTGATTGTCCGCACAGGTAGCTTAGCTTCCACTTCTATCTTCTTGATGTGATCAATGATTAGTTGTGTTGCTTCATCCTTTGATTGTATGAACAACACCCACGTGTACTTGGAGTAGTCATCCACCATCACCAATGCATATCTTTTTCTTGAAAGTGACATAACATTGACTGGACCAAATAAATCCATATGAATCAGTTGTAATGGTTCAGTAATGCTTGTCATTCCTTTGCTTCCATGTGATGCTTTCTTCGACTTCCCTTTTTCACATGCTTCACATAGTCCCTCCTGATTGAATTCCATCAGGGGCAACCCTCTCACTAACTCTCTCTTTACCAAAGAGTTCATAGTTTTGAAGTTCAAGTGTGAGAGCTTCTTGTGCCATAGCCAACTTTGTTCTGAAGATGCCTTTGCATAGAAACATGTAACTTCTCCTTCACTAGTAGAACTTAAGTCAGCTATAAACAAATTCCCTTTTCTCACTCCCAGTAGAGTAAGCTTCTCATCCTTCCTGTTGGTGATCAAGCACTTGTCCTTTCTGAAATCTACATTGTAGCCTTTATCACAGAACTGAATGATACTTAGAAGATTGTGCTTTAATCCTTCAACAAGAGAGATGTTCTCAATGATGACATTTCCAGCTTTCAATTTACCATATCCCGTAGTGAATCCTTTGCTGTCATCTCCAAAGGTTACAATCGGGCCGGTCTTCTTAACCACCTCTGTAAGCAGGGATTCTTCACCTGTCATGTGTCTAGAACAGCCACTATCCATAATCCACACAACCTTTGAGCTTTTAACCTTACCCTGCAATCACAGATTGATTAAGCGGACTTTGGTACCCAAAATTGTTTGGGTCCTGAAGGTTTAGATGATTTAACAGGAGTAACATTCAATTTAGTCTTACCCTGTTTGATATTCATAGTATCTGTGGATTTAACATTAACAGTGCTATTGCTACTATCAGACATCAACTTAAAATAAGCATGCATGATGTTGTACTTACATAGCAAACACTCTTTCTTTCCATAGGGTTCATGAAGATCAGGCATGTCAGACATGTTATGCATTTCAGAAGTATTAGCAGTTTCTTAGATGCAATGGGAGAATATGGAACCATTTCCTGATTAACAATCTTCTTCTTCCTATTCCTGTTCTTTTTAGCATTACTAACTAAGTCACCTACTTCAGTTTTAGGTATAACAGTTTTTACTGATTTCCTAGGCAACTTAGTCTTTACCTCTTTTTCCTTCAATAAATCCTCCTCAAGCAATTATTGTGCTATGTAAAGGTCATCCTCATTAAAAGGTTCTGAGAAGGGCTTGACAAAGACTGGACTGACCACATTCTTAAGAATATGTGGAATATCCTTCTTGACAACAGAAGATGTCACAGGAAATTCCAGAGTCCTTTTCCCAGCCTTTTTGGAATAGTCAAGTCCTATAGCAGTTTTATTACCCTGGGTCTGAGTATCAATGATCTCCTTAGCAATCAGGGCGGAATTCTTAAAAGCATTCTGCTTCAAATCTAGATCTGAAATCTGCTTCCTGAGGATAGTCTCTATCTCATCATTACACTTGACCTTGTTCTCTAAGTACGCATTCTTTTGCTTAAGATCTTCTAATGTGACAGCTACAAGCTCTAGTTCTTCATTTTTAGATTCTAAATTTTTAATTTTAAGAACTAGTTTAGCATTTTCCATTTCTGATGCTAGCATGCATGTGTGTACATTAAACAATTCTACACTAAGATCTTGCACAGTTTTCTTGTACTCAGAGTTAGACATATCAATTGTAGTTAAGATAGTTACCTGAGATGATTGTGGTGATTCCTCTGAAGAGTCAGCCATTAGGGCAACATTTACATACTCTTCCTCTTCATCTGAATCAGTATCATCCCAGTGCTTTCCCTCTGCTATATAAGCTTTCCCTTTCTGCTTTCCAGAAAATGCCTCCAGTTGCTGTTTAAGCTTGGCATTCTCCTTCTTCAAATCCTCATATGAGTTTTTCTTTCCACAGACATCTTTCATGTCTCTTGCTTGACGAGGCTTCCGGCATTCAGTGGCGAAATGCCCTAACTCATTGCAGTTGTAGCATCTTGATTTGCTTCTATCAATCATGCCAGTCTTGTAGCCTCCCTTAAAGCCTGTACTAGGTGTATAATTGCTCTTCTGGAATCTGTTGGTTGAGCCCTTGAACTTGTACTTAGGGTTTCTCTTGAAACGAATATGACTAAACTTTGCAGCTAAGTACGCCATGGTTTTGTCTTCCATTTGCTCAAGCTCTTCTAGGGTGTAGTAATCACTTTCATCAACACCCAGATTCACAGAATCCATTTCTGCTTCTATTATCACCTCCTTTCCAGCTCTAGGGGTTTGAACCTGAATCTCAGAAGTTATTGGTTCATCCACTACAAGTGCTGCTGATCTCACAAGTGCATTGTGCTTGCTGTCCACTGTCCGTGATCCGTAGATTATCACTCTCTGTTCCTGTTCCATCTCATAGGTCTTCAACTTGCCATAGATCATCTCTAATGACATCTTTGTGAAGTCAATTCTTTCCCTTATGGATGATGACTTGTGTTCTACATGATGGGGCAGCGTCATCATGAACTTCCTGTTTGATTCTCTCAGTGGATAGGTCTTTCCTTTCATTGCCAATTCATTTAGGAGTTTAGTATATTTCTCAAAGACCTGAGTTATACTTTCTCCTGGCAGAGACCTAAACGCTTCGTATTGAGAAGTCGGGATGTCCAATCTGTTTTCCTGCACGTCTTCAGTTCCTTCCATTATCAAGTTAATGGTATCCCACATATGTTTCCCGCTTGTACAGTTCATCAACTGATAGCTCATTTCCTTGTCCGCGGAGTCCGCCAATATCAACATTAAACCGGTGTCCAATCGAATCAGTTCTTTTTCAGAATATGTATACTCAGTAATATCCTTAGGTTGGGTGCCTGGAGGAATCCTGCTACCATCGGGAGCTGTAGATTCACTAACTGGTTTCATTGGTACAAATGGTCTGTTATCTAATATGCCAATATACAGCGGATTAGATGCCTTGATAAATAACAACATCTTCATCTTCCACAAACCGAAATCATCTCTAGTCAACGGGGGAACTTTAATACCAGCGGTTGTCTTTGGAGCACTCATGGTTTCTGAAAATTTCAAATTGTTTAAAATTCAAGAAATTCCAATTAAATGAAAAATTTTGAAAGTTAAAAAATTTGCTTCGAATTTTCACGCTACGTTTGATTTTGGTCTCATTCACCGGATCTGATTTGTACATCAATCAAGTAGCTCTGATACCAATTGTTAGGTCCAAAGTATCGTAGAAGGGGGGTTGAATACGATACTCACAAATAATTTAATTTCGTTCGCGGATAATTCATTCAGTTCTATAACGAAATCAAACATACCAAACCAAACCAAGTTTCGGGGAATATATCTTTTTATAAATATAAACCTCGAGGGGTGCTACAATTTCTAATCCGTAGATTAGCTTCAATGAGTTCTAAGTTATACACAATCAAAACTTTGATAGATTTCAAGCAGAATTAATTTCTCTGGTATTTTCTCTCTGGCTTGATCTCTCTCTCAGTTATTGCTTCTGTGTGAAATAACTTCGGCTGAAGAAGACACACTTCCTCTGTTGTAATTGTAGACTTTTGTTTTTGAAAACCATCGAACCAAAACTAGAAACAATCTTGGCCGTTGGATCTTCATCAACCATACAAAACAAAACAAACTTTTCACCTTCTCCCTATTTAAAAACCATCGAATGGTTTAAATCAATTTACCATTCGATAGTTTTTAAATCAAAACTATCGAGTGCCAAATTGATTTACTTTGTTTTAAATAGTATTACCTTTAACATCATTCGATAGTTTTCACAATTGAAAAACTATCGAATTCTTTTTCTTGTCTTTTGTCCTTTAGTAATTACTCCTGAGCTCCTGGGTGTTTTAGTTTTAGACTGTATCAATTTCTTCTGAGACGATAAAACAACTTGATCTTTTTAGTGTCGTCACCTAGTGCAACTGGTCTGGTTCACAGATGAATAACACTTGATCAATTCTTCTTTTTTATGTCTTCATTTCAGTGCTGCTGATAAGTCCTTTGTCGTTCTGGTTGCTTCGATTAAATCACTGGAATCTCGTGGTAGTTAACCCTAAATCATTCACATACTTCTGTCGTCTTGCAAGTCTTGTTTCTTTTGCTGTCACTGAGGCTTGAACATCTTCATGAACTTCTTTCCGTGACCTGTTTACGGACTTCAAGAATACATAACGTATTTTGATTTTTTGAGTTTACCTTTTCTTCTTTGATTCTGAATTCCTGTGCTTCTGTTAATATTATTGTCTGTCTTGTCCTTTGTTGAGTTGTAGTTATCTCTTTTACATCTTATGTTACATTATGCTTTACACTCACTGTTAGATCAGAATTCAATGATCGTCAGAAGCTAGACTCAACTGATCAGGATTGCTGACGTCATCAGTATTGCATGGTCATCAGTATTTGATCAAGCGTCAGTATCTTATTGATCATCAGGATTCCTACTCAGACTATGATCAGGATTGATCATCAGAACTTGAAGCTGATCAGGATTCCTACTTCGAGTTATATTTGGAGTCTAGATAAACATGGAAGTTTATTCTATTTGTTCCTGGTTTGTAGAATGTAGCTATCGATTAAGGATAGGTTTCTATCTTTGTTATTGATTAGGACTTATCTTGTTATTGATAGAGAAGCTGTGTGTACTATATAAACACAGTCTTGGTTTCGATTTATGTATTCATTAGAGAGAGAACATAATCGAAGAGAAGCTCTTAAGAACAGAATTTCTTGAGAGAGTTTTTGTAAACTAGCAGCTCTCAAGAACATCAGAATTTCTTGAGAGAGTTTGTAACAGTTTTATATCAGATTTAATAAAGCTGTTATCTTTCTTTTCATATTTGTGATATATACATTAAGAAGTCGATTATCTTACTCTATTGTATTCAACCCCCCTTCTACAATAGATTATTACTGGGCAACAATTGGTATCAGAGCCAACTGATTTATTTTTAAATCAGAGACGATCTAAGATGTCGACAACCAAGTATGAAAGCATGAAGATTCCCATCTTAAAGATATCAGAATATCCTACATGGAGGGTAAAGATGCTGATGTACCTAGAGGCTATGGATCCTGACTACTTGGACAGGATTCGTGATGGACCATATATACCAACAAAGTTCGTAGAACGAACAGATACAGTACCAGAACATTATGTAGTCAAAGCTAAAGCTGAATGGACTCCAGAAGAAAAAGCTCATGTACTCAGGGAACCAAAGATAAAGAATATCTTGCATAATAGCCTTGATGCTGTCATGTCAAACAGAGTGATTGCATGCAAGTCTTCAAAAGAAATCTGGGATACTTTGGAAACTCAGTGCCAGGGATCTGCATCTGTTAAGAAAAACAGAAGGGCTCTTTTGATTCAAGAATATGAACAATTCGATGCAAGACCTGAAGAGAGCCTGACTGATCTATATGATAGATTTCTGACACTATTGAACAGCTTATCCTTAGTTGACAAAGTATATGAAACTGAAGATTCAAACACCAAATTTCTTAGAGCTTTACCTGAAGAATGGGATACTCAGACCTCAATCATTAGACACCAGTATGATCTGAACATTGTGTCTCTTGATGAGATCTATGGGATGCTAAGAACTCATGATCTTGAAGTTCAACAGAGAAAGAACAAGAAAAGCAGCAAGGCAAAGTCAATTGCTTTGAATGTAGAAGCTAAATCAAAAGGAAAAGCTATGGAGGTCTCTAGAAGGAAAGCAAGAGTAGCTGAGTCAGATCCTGACGACTCTTCATCAGATACTGATGGCAATTCAGATGCCAATACTGGTGATGAATCTTCTGATTCAGACATGGAAGAGATGGTTGCTATGATTGTCAGAAACTTCAGAAGGATGAAGTTCAGGAAGAATAGAAGACAAGGCAACTTTCAGAAAAAGACCTTCAAAACAGACAAAGACAAGTATATCAAAAAGGACAGCAAGGGTAGCAAATTTGACAAATCAAAGGTTAGATGCTACAAGTGTAATGGAATGGGTCACTTTGCTTCTGAATGCAACAAGACAAAGGCACTCATCACATCAAGCAAGGATTGGATGGACTCTTCCTCAGAATCTGATACTGAGGTAGTCAACTATGCATTAATGGCCAATGCTGATGTAACTGCTGCTCCTGATGATAAGGTACTAAATACTATCTTTGATTTTGATACTGATAATGCTTCTGAGTTAAGACGTTTTCTAAAGTCATTACATATTAGCTTTAGAAGTCAAACTGCTGAGAATACTAGAATCTTATCTGAAATGTCTGACCTTAGAAAGAGGAATGAGATATTAGAAGCTGAATTTTCTCGTATGCAAGAAGTACAAAAAGAATGTGATAATGCTAAACACATGCACTTAGAGATGACATCTAAATGTACTTCCCTTGAAATAGAACTTGAATATGCTAATGAGAAAATCAGAACCTGGACAGACTCTGGTAGGAAATTTCATGAGATTAATACCTCTAAGAATTGGAAAGAGTGTCTAGGATATAAGTCAGATGAAGATAAGAAATTAGCAGAGAAAATTGTCATTGATGAGACAGTCAGTCCAAAGACCTATAGACATGTTATAGACTCAACCAAATCTAAGATTACTCCTGTTAATTTTGTTTTTGGTAAGGATTCCAATTCTACTTTTGAAAAGGGATCTTCTTCTACTCAAGGAATTAAAATTATAAAGTCTAAACCTGTCATGAACAAAGTCACTAAGAATGTAGGTCTATTGTCTCAGAAACAGCTTAAAGATAAAATCTGTGAGGTTACAGATAAGAAAGAGGAAGCTACTGTTAAGAGAAACAGGAATGGTAAAGTTGGGATCAATAAAGAGAATGGTTACAAATATATCCCAAATGCACCTAGAAAGTGTTGTTTTAACTGTGGTAACTCTAATCATCTTGCTATTGATTGTAAGAAGATTAAAAAGAAGATTGCTGATATTTCTAAGTCTGATGTTAGGAATAAATCAGTATTTTACAAACCACAAAATTCCTGTTTTCATTGTGGTAGTCTATGGCATTCTATTTATACATGTAAAGAGTATCATGATTTGTACTATAACTTTTATGATCCATTGCCTAAGTTTGAAAGTAGTACAAAGTCTGATAGAACTGAAAATGTCATAGTGAAGCATGCTTTTGTTAATACTGATGCTGACAAAGCAAATCCTGATGGAGTAAATCCTGTCAGGACTGCTAAAGTCAGAAAGTCTTCTGCTGCTAAAATTAATAAATTGCATGAGAAAGGAACCCAACATGTATGGGTTCCTAAGTGTTCTAACTAGTGTGTTTCTATTCTGATGCAGGGTAAAAAGAAAAATGTGTTAGTCATGGATAGTGGATGTTCTGTGCACATGACTGGAAACAAAGCCCTGTTATCAGAATATGAGGAAAAAGCTGGCCCAACTGTGTCTTATGGAGATGGCAACATTGGACAAACCTTGGGATATGGCAATATAATCATTGGAAATGTCATCATTGAAAAAGTAGCTCTAGTGAAGGGACTAAAACACAACTTGTTGAGTATTAGTCAAATCACTGACAGAGGTTATCATGTCTATTTCTATTCCACACATTGTGAAGTAGTCAGTAAAGCAACAGGGAAGATAGCACTAACTGGCTACAGGCATGGTAACATATATGAAGCCAACATTCTCTCAGATACTGATGGCTCCCCTACATGTTTCATCAGTAAAGCTTCAGTAGATGAAAGTTGGAATTGGCACAAGAAGCTTTCTCATCTCAACTTCAGCAACATCAATGAGTTGGTTAAGAAAGAGTTAGTAAGAGGATTACCTAATGTCTTATATACACCTGATGGACTCTGTGATGCATGCCAAAAAGCAAAACAAAGAAGGACATCATTCCAGAGTAAATCAGTATCCTCGATTGAAGAACCATATCACATGCTACATCTTGATCTGTTTGGTCCAGTCAACATCATGTCCATCAGTAAGAAAAGGTACACTCTTGTAATTGTTGATGAATATTCTAGATTCACCTGGGTGTATTTTCTGCATAGAAAAGATGAAACTCCTGAAGTTCTGTTGGATCATGTGAGGATGATTGAGACAACCACAAAGTACAAAGTCAAGATTCTGAGAAGTGATAATGGTACTGAATTTAAGAATTCAAAGATGGAAGAGTTCTGCAAATACAAAGGAATCATTCAACAATTCTCTGCTCCTGGCACACCTCAGCAAAATGGAGTAGTAGAAAGGAAGAATAGAACTCTTATTGAAGCTGGCAGAACTATGTTGGAAGAAGCTAAATTACCTACATATTTCTGGGCAGAAGCAGTCAACACAGCATGCTATACACAAAATCTCACATTGATAAACAGGCATGGTGTCACTCCTTATCAGTCACTCAAGGAGAAGAAACCAAGTCTGAAGCATTTGCATGTGTTTGGCTGTAAATGTTTTGTTCTCAGAACTCATCCTGAACAGCTAGGGAAATTTGAAACAAAGGCTGATGAAGGAATATTCATAGGTTATCCTACATCAAGAGCCTTCAGAGTTTTTAATTTGAGAACAAGAACTGTCATGGAGTCAATTCATGTATCTTTTGATGATAAGAAGATAACTGGAATAATTGAAGACTCGCATGATAGATTGTTATTTGAAAATGAAGCTTCCAAGGAACCTGAAGAAATTGAATCAGATCCTGTCAATTCATCAGATACTGATGGGTCACCAAATCCTGATGACTCACCAGGTACTGATGGTGCTAATACTGATGATGCAAACAACAGTGATACAACTAGTAGTGCTAATGTTGAGGGGGAGCAACGGCATTCAACTACAAGTTCAGAGTCAACTCAATCATCAGAACAGAATTCTTCAGATACTGATTCAAGTGAAGATCCTGATAACACATCAGGAGGGCATAGCAATAATTCAGGGAGAGCTTCAAATCAATCAAATTCTTTCAATCAAGATAACACCAATCCAGGGGGAGCATCTACTTCAAGAAACAATTTGACACCAGCAAGGAAATGGACAAAAGATCATACTCCTGATTTGATAATTGGAGATCCTGATGCAGGTGTTCAAACAAGAAGTGCAACTCATAATGAATGTTTATATAATAACTTTCTATCCAAGGAGGAGCCTAAGAAAGTTGAAGATGCACTTAAAGATGCTGATTGGGTTACTGCAATGCAAGAAGAACTGAATGAATTTGAAAGGAATGAAGTCTGGAAACTGGTACCAAGACCAAAGAATAGATCAATTGTTGGTACAAAGTGGATTTTCAAGAACAAGACTGATTCTGATGGAGTCATTATCAGAAATAAAGCTAGACTAGTTGCAAAGGGGTATTCCCAACAAGAAGGAATTGACTATGATGAAACTTTTGCTCCTGTTGCAAGACTAGAAGCCATCAGGATATTTCTTGCTTATGCAGCACATAAGAAATTCAAGGTTTTCCAGATGGATGTTAAAAGTGCTTTCTTAAATGGTGAACTGGAGGAAGAAGTTTATGTTGAACAACCTCCTGGTTTCATTGATCCTAAATATCCAGATCATGTCTACAGACTGGATAAGGCACTTTATGGACTAAAGCAAGCTCCAAGAGCATGGTATGAAACCTTAGCTCAATTCTTACTGGAAAGTGGATTCAAAAGAGGTGCAATTGATAAAACTCTATTTTATTTGAATCATGGTAAGGAGTTGCTGTTAGTTCAGATTTATGTTGATGATATCATTTTTGGGTCAACAAACAATAAGCTGTGTGAAAAGTTTTCCAAGCTTATGCAGTCAAGATATCAAATGAGCATGATGGGAGAAATGAGTTACTTTCTGGGTCTTCAAGTTAAACAGACTGATGAAGGGATTTTTATTAATCAGTCTAAATACACAAGGAATTTACTGACAAGGTTTAACATGCAAGACAGTACTCCTACTTCAACTCCCATAGCTACAGCTACCAAACTTGATCCTGATCAAGGTGAAGAGGTAGATGTAACTCACTACAGAGGAATGATTGGCTCTTTATTGTATCTCACTGCCAGTAGACCAGATATCATGTTTGCAACCTGTCTATGTGCAAGATTTCAAGCAAAACCTAGAGAACCACATCTGATTGCAGTCAAAAGAATTTTCAGATATCTCAAAGGCACTTCTTCACTTGGCCTTTGGTACTCAAGGGAATCAGATTTTGGGTTGTGTGGTTATTCAGATGCTGATTTTGCAGGATGCAGAATAGACAGGAAAAGTACTTCAGGAAGTTGTCAGTTTTTGGGTGGAAGACTAGTTTCATGGTTCAGTAAGAAGCAGAAATCTATTTCCACTTCAACTGCAGAAGCTGAGTACATTGCTGCAGGAAGTTGTTGTGCTCAGATAATGTGGATGAGAAATCAGTTGTTAGATTATGGCCTGTCATACTCAAAAATCCCTATTTATTGTGATAACCAAAGTGCTATTGCAATGACAGGAAATCCAGTTCAGCATTCTCTTACTAAACACATAAGTATCAGATATCACTTTATAAGAGAACAGGTTCTGGAAGGA
The DNA here is from genome assembly GCA_030848705.1 of Heracleum sosnowskyi. Taxonomy (NCBI): domain Eukaryota; kingdom Viridiplantae; phylum Streptophyta; class Magnoliopsida; order Apiales; family Apiaceae; genus Heracleum; species Heracleum sosnowskyi. The sequence continues at coordinate 22,613,952 of CM061238.1, forward strand.
ACAATTGAACTTCACTTTGTTCCTACTGATCAACAACTAGCTGATATATTCACCAAGCCACTACCTGAAGATACTTTCAATAAGTTGGTGAATGAACTTGGAATGATGAATTTTGAGAATTTCTGAGGAAAAGCTACAAAGAGGAAATCCTGATAACTGTCAAATCCTGATGGTTATTCAGAAAGGTATGTATCTTTGATCAAATCCTGATAGGACTCAATCCTGACAGGAAATCAATTGGTCAAATCCTGATGTTCAGTTATTGAAGCTGGTATGAAAACCAGAGGTTCTATGCTAACTTGTCATTAACACTCCTGGTAAACTCTGGACAATTAGATTATTACTTAGTCTTTGATTAAGTTTTCAGTCTTAATTATCAATGTCATTATTATCAGAGTTTATTATTTATCATCTCTATATCACTATGAGTGTTACTAACAAATTTTGCAGGCAAGAACAGGAAGAAAACAATTGAGAAAATAGACAAATTTCATTAATACTTGAAGATACATTACACATGAAATATGGAAATTACATATTTGTTTTCCTAGTCTATTTTCTACTCAGGAACTCGTGCTTTACAGATAAGCATGAACACGTGCCCTGCAAATTAGCATGAATGCTCCTGAGCAGCTTCACAGTTCATCAGAACAGGAAGGTCTCTTGTTCCATCCTTAAGAGACAAGAAGAGTAGCTGATTTACTTGAAGGCGGATCGTCACCGTGACCACCGGGACGCCTCCGTGCCTGTTACGACCAAACTCAACACGCAAGTGCACGTGATCTCAAGTAATACAGATAGCAAATAAGGTTCGTTCCTACAGGGACTCGTTGTTTGTCTAGTTAATTCACTCACCAATGTATGATTATTATCCGATGCTAAAACAAATAACAAAGTGGATTTTTGTTATCCCTATAATTAATCTAAGAATTATAACTAATTATCACTACTTAAACTGAAATTTATATCGAATTACTTATGCGAATAAAACATGGGATTTCAACTTCATTAAACAATCCATCTAAAGTCTTCAATTCTCTAGCCCTTTCATGTGATTTGTTAATACCTGATCGAACACACAAAACTGATATAAGCCAACTCTCGTTGTACCAATACCATCCTAAATAATATCCACAATTAAGATAGAAATCACTTAGTCTCCCAATTATGCTTAGTCCTTATATGTCTATAAAGATTGAAAACATAATGGGTTAAGTACAAGCATTCAATTGATCACATAGTCGTCATAAAACGGTTAGAGTTACGACACTAATTACAAATGATATTCTCACGCATAAACCTATGCTAGCATGGCAAGTTCTAAACTCTTAGATCCACTTTCGCTTCAATAAGAATTAACACACAATTACAGGAGTTAGCTACTCTCCTATAACGAATTTAAACAACCATGATAGGATATCACATCAATCACACTATAGGCATCGAGAAAATTCAACTAATAGACTTCATGAATAACTCCGCTAAAACCCCATGACAACGAGTTAGTTCATAATCAAACTAATCGTCACCATGGGTTCTAATGTAAACATGATAGAAGAAAACGAATTATAACTGTTATAAATATCAAGGGTTTTTAAGAGTACACCAAATCCAAGCATCCACAAGCTAGAAAGATTACAAGAAAATAATTGAAAAACGATCTTCTTCCTTGCTTCTTCGTGCTTTAAAACTCCGTATATGATACGTGATATGTGTCTCTCCCTGATCTCTAGGGTTTTCTTTCTTTTTATAGGCCTCCAGGTGCAACAAGTCGTATGGAATTGAATATTTTTTTACTTTTCCTTGAAAAATCAGCAATTAGGTCAAAACAGGAAATTCCGTCAGAGTACCCGGCGCTGCCGCGCCAAGTTTATATAGAAGTACGGCGCTGCCGCGCCAGGATCTCTGGTCAGTTCTTTTCATATGGCGCTGCCGCGCCAAGTTCAAGTACTATCACGGCGTTGCCGCGCCATAACCTCTGGCCAGCAAATTGACTTTTTCCCTTTTCTTCATTATAACTCCAAATTGCATTCCGATTGCTCCGCTACATTCCTAGTACACCTGTGATAAATATACCTGCACAATACCCTCAAAAGAGATCAAAAACACCACAACTCGAGTACAAACATTCGTTTTAAGCCATACGGAAACGTTCTAAGTGAATAAAATACCCACTTATCACACCCCCAAACTTAAACCGTTGCTCGTCCTCGAGCATAACAAACTACCACTTCCGTAGGTGATCACGGTTGCATTTGGCATATGCAACAAGCCCTTTAAACCCCTAGGCAGCCCTAGTGGACGAGTAAGGTCTCGTAAGGGCCTATAGTGAATGTACCCCCAAAATCCATCTAACAATGCAACTAACTACATGAATGCAACTATATGAAAATGCAAGGACCCCCTTAGACTAACCAAAACCATTCATTAGGCAAACATCTCAAATCATGCAACAACTTCCGAACAGAGCTCGACTAAATTCCCGTATACTGACAATACATGCATAGGAACGTGGTGTGTGCGATACTCATCAGATATACTCCTAACACTAGATCAAAAATCATACCGATTCTTAGTCAAGGCAATCACAAGTTTATAAAAAGAATGAACGGTAGACACATCATAACTTCGAGACACCTCCATACTCATTCAGGATAACCAGGAATTCATGCTTTATTACTACGACACATACTACTATTCACAACACATATGCTTATTTAACCGTGCAATGAGTGAGACCCCAAAAGGCTTATACAATAATACCCATGTAGCGAGTGTTAGGTCAGTGGATCCCAGACTATAAAAGCCTTAGGTCACTAGGACTAAGTCCCCTCAGACTTAATTACTCGAGTATTAAAGAGCTCACTCGTGGTTAATTTTGCATTTAACTTATTTACATGACTCTTTTTTTTTCTTTTCTCTTTTTCTTCTTTTTCTTTTTTTTTTCTATACAATCTGGAATGAGAATTCTCAATTCCAACCCTAGACTACTCATATAAATATGAGCCGGCTACTAGCCATTTGACACCTAGCCATAAACACAAAAAACTAGCATGAAAATCCTGTTTTCCCCAAACTTATACTTTAGTGCTCTTACGTTATCAAGGGAATAAAGAACATTCTAAATATAACCAGGTAATTAAACCTCAAAACCTCCAAACAAGCATGACCCCCAATCTAGCCCAAAAGCAAACAATGAGTTGTGTAATTGTTTTTGTCCCCACAACATGCATGTCAATTTCATAGAAATTCTAAATCAACCCTCTATTTATGATTACCACACTCAAATCAACATCTACCTGCCAAACAGAAATAGCTCGTCCTAAGGGATCATGAAAATGCATGCCATGCTTATGCAACTATATGCACAAAAATAACAAAATAACCGAATGTCCTATATGCTCTAAACTAACATGCACAAATGTTCCTAATATGCAATACAACTAATATACAAATGCACCTTTCATCCCCACCCCCAAACTTAAAATTTTCAATGCCCACATTGAAGGTAAGAATAACAAGAGTGCAAAGCATACCTACTCGTCGTCCGAACCACTCCCATTAGGAGTGTCCGGTGGCGGATAGACAGCGCCAACTCCAAAGGACGGAAAAGTCACGTCCACTCCACTTGCACGCAAAGCCGTGCCCAAAGCTTGTGCAAACTGACCAAAATCTGCTCTAAAACCTGCCTGCATATCGTGCACCGCATCGATACGCCTCGCCAATCTCCGATACTGCCTCTGACTAATAAGAGAGCCTCCATCCTGAGGCTCTCCCCCCTGCTGCTGCTGCTGCTGCTGTTGCTGACCCTCAACTACATAACCAAGACCCCACCAATCCGGCTCACCTCCATCCCACACAGTCAGCCTCATTATACTCTGATGATCCAAGGCTGCCTGTGGCTGCTGCACAACCTCCGCTTCTGACCAAATAGCACCACCATCCCTAGCCAACCTAGCAACAACCGAACCATAAGGTATCGCCGCAGTGGTACTCCCTTGCATAAAACGGAGAATCCCCTGGTGGATCAAATTACCCACATCCACCAACTCTCTGCTGCAAATAGCAAACAACAAGATAGCCCTCTCCACTGTTACCTCATTAGAATGCCTAGTAGGGATGAGGTTAGCACAAATGAACAAATGCCAAGTACGCGCATACTGATTCAGAGCCGTCGACAAAAACGAAGTAGGCTCAGTAGTGCCACGCCTCAAAGTCCACTGTGTACCTGGAACACATAACCTCTGAATAATCACCTGAAGGTCCACAGCATCGCGAGTCCTTCCCGACCAATCCTCTTGATTCCTCCTAGGAGTCGGAAGACCAAGAACACGACGAATAGCACGCGGCCGATAATCCACACGAAAACCACGAACTTGGCTAATCCCATTCCTGTCCACACTAGCATTCGCATAAAACTCGCGAACCACAGTCATCGGAACAGGCTCCGGAGCCTCACAAAATTGCTCCCAACCTCTCTCCGCAATATTCTCCAACATATACCCATCCGATGCCGTAGGCAAAAGACCCCTCTCACGGGCAATAGAACGCCCCAACAACTCATTATAAGCCTCACGAGCCTCATTAGAAACAAATTGAGGTCCACCATTGGCTCCACCAGAATCAGATGAAGAAGAAGAACGAGGGTGCCTTCCACCAGCCCCACTACCACTAGCGCCCTCACTACCACCACCAACTACAACCCGTTGTCGCTTTGATGCCATTGAATTGAATGGAAGAAAGTGTTTAGAGTGTTTGAGAATTTGTGAGATTTGTAAGTAGTGTATGTATAGGTTGTATAGGTAGGGTTATGAGATGTGGTTTATATAGAGGAGTTTAGGGTTAGTGGGTATGGGTAGTGGGTTTAGGTAATGGGCCACTAAATACAACAACAATCTTTCCCTTTTTTTTCAATTTTTTTCAAATTTTCTGTTTTTTTTTTCTTTCTTTTTTTTTTCTCAACAGACGCTACGGCGCTGCCGCGCCAGAAATGTACTGCAGCACGGCGCTGCCGCGCCAGAACTTCTGCTGAAAAAAAAAATTTCTATTTTTTTTTTTTTTTTTTTTTAAAAAAAAAACGATACAATCACACAATCAAGTGGGTTGCCTCCCACGAAGCGCTCTTTTTAAGTCATGAGCTTGACATAGCTCCATCTCCTTACGTTGTGCAAATTAGAACCGCGGTCTCAACTTTGCGATTCAACTTCTCTCCAAAATATGGCTTTAACCGCTGACCATTGACCTTGAACGACTGGTCCGGTGACTTGTCAAAAATCTCCACTGCTCCATGCTGAAAAACTGTTTTAACTGAGAATGGACCTGACCAACGTGACTTCAACTTTCCAGGAAATAACCGAAGTCGAGAGTTGAACAACAACACCAATTGCCCGGGCACAAATGTCTTAAGAACCAACCGACGATCATGCCACCTTTTGACTTTCTCTTTATATAGCTTGTTGTTCTCATAAGCTTGCAATCGAAACTCGTCCATTTCATTCAACTGAACCATACGCTTTTCACCTGCTGCTGTAAGATCAAAATTCAGCTTCTTCAACGCCCAATAAGCCTTGTGTTCTAACTCAGCTGGAAGATGACATGCTTTTCCATACACAAGCTGAAATGGTGACATTCCCAAAGGCGTTTTATAGGCTGTCCGATAAGCCCACACTGCTTCATCAAGCTTCAAAGCCCAATCCTTCCTAGAAGGACTTACCACCTTCTCAAGAATCCGTTTAATTTCACGATTAGACACTTCAGCTTGCCCATTGGTTTGAGGATGATAAGCTGTAGCAACTCGATGATTGATATTGTAGCGTGCCATAAGAGATGTAAACTTCCGATTGCAAAAGTACGTACCTTCATCACTGATGATAACTCGTGGAGTGCCAAACCGAGTAAATATATTCTTGTGAAGGAAATTAAGCACCACCTTAGCATCATTCGTTGGAAGTGCCTTTACCTCCACCCACTTAGACACATAATCCACAGCTAACAGAATATACTGATTACCACATGACGGAATGAACGGTCCCATGAAGTCGATTCCCCACACGTCAAAGATCTCTACCTCCAACATGATATTAAGAGGCATCTCGTCCCTGCGAGAAATATTACCAACTCGTTGACATCGATCACATCTCAACACAAACTGATGAGCATCCTTGAATAGAGTCGGCCAATAGAAACCTGCTTGAAGAATACGTGTGGCTGTCTTTTCACCCGCATAATGGCCTCCATAAGCTGTAGCATGAAAATCACTAAGAATAGCCTCGGTCTCACTGTAAGGAACACAACGCCTAATAATCTGATCAACTCCTTGCTTGAACAAAAACGGTTCATCCCAAATATACTGCTTGACATCATGTAAGAATTTCTTCTTTTGAGCATAAGAGAGCTCAGGTGGTATGATGTTACTTACTAGATAATTCACAATATCGGCATACCATGGTTCAACATCTTCCACACTGAATAGTTGCTCATCCGGAAAAAACTCATTAATAACCGTATTATCTTTAGGTGACTTCCCATGATCTTCCAATCTAGAGAGATGGTCCGCTACCTGATTCTCCGTCCCCTTTCTGTCCTTGATTTCCACGTCAAATTCTTGCAACAGAAGAACCCAACGAATCAACCTTGGCTTAGCATCTTTCTTCGCCAGGAGATAGCGAATAGCAGCATGATCCGTATAAACTGTCACCTTAGTACCAAGCAGATAAGAGCGAAACTTTTCAAACCCGTAGACTATAGCAAGTAGTTCCTTCTCAGTGGTGGTATAATTCATCTGAGCATCATTAAGAGTTTTGCTTGCATAATAAATAACATGAAACACCTTTTCTTTCCTTTGGCCTAGAACGGCCCCAAGCGCAAAATCACTAGCATCGCACATCAAAGCAAATGGTTGGCTCCAATCAGGAGCTGTAATCACTGGAGCCGAAATTAATTTCTTCTTCAAGATCTCGAATGCCTGTAAACAAGACTCATCGAACTTGAACGGAGCATCTTTTTCCAAGAGATTGCAAAGTGGCTTAGAAATTTTTGAGAAATCCTTTATGAAACGCCTGTAGAACCCCGCATGACCAAGAAAGCTGCGAATACCCTTTACTGAAACAGGGGCAGGGAGGTTCTCAATAGTTGCCACCTTTGCTTTGTCAACTTCCAAACCTTTACACGAAACCTTGTGTCCCAGAATGACACCTTCTTGCACCATGAAGTGGCACTTCTCCCAATTAAGAACAAGATTTGTCTCCACACAACGCTTTAGAACCAAACTCAAGTTTCCCAAGCACTCATCAAAAGAATCCCCAAAGACTGAGAAATCGTCCATGAATACTTCCACATTAATTCCAATCATGTCAGAAAAAATGGCCATCATGCATCGCTGAAAGGTAGCTGGTGCTCCACACAACCCGAAAGAAACACGTCTGAATGCAAATGTACCAAATGGACAAGTGAATGTAGTCTTCTCTTGATCCTCGGGCGCTATGCAAATCTGATTGTAACCAGAATACCCATCAAGCAAGCAATAGTACTGATGTCCAGCCAATCTGTCGAGCATCTGATCAATGAACGGAAGTGGAAAGTGATCTTTCCGAGTGGCCTTGTTCAACTTTCGATAATCCATGCAAATCCTCCAACCAGTAACTGTTCGAGTAGGAATGAGCTCGTTCTTTTCATTAGTCACCACTGTCATGCCTCCTTTCTTAGGCACACATTGCACCGGACTCACCCAAGAACTATCAGAGATCGGATAGATAATGCCTGCATCAAGCCATTTAAGAATTTCCTTCTTCACAACTTCCTTCATAACAGGATTCAGTCTCCTTTGATTATCAACTGTAGGTTTAGCTCCCTCTTCCAAAGGAATTTTGTGCATGCAGTAAGAAGGACTAATACCCTTTATGTCTGCTATAGTCCACCCAATGGCTGATTTGAAATCCCTTAAAATTCGCAATAGCTTTTCCTCTTCCATGCCTGAAAGCTTAGATGATATAATAACAGGTAAGGTAGAAGAATCACCAAGATAGGCATACCTTAGATGTTCAGGCAATGGCTTAAGTTCCAAAGTAGGTGCTTCCTCGATAGATGGCTTAAGTCTAACATGAGACGTTTTCAGCTCTGACAACCCCAAAGATTCAAAAGGAATCTCAAACTTCTTCCATGGAGATGCATTAAGATATTGCAATTGTTCTTCATCCTCTTTGTTCTCAATCTCCAAGTCATTAGTCAGAACTCTTTCCAACACATCAGTTTTGATCAAGTGTTGAGTTGCGGAGTTAACCACCTTGTCCACCATATCAATTTTAAAACACACTTCCTCGTCAGTTGGAAGCTTCATTGCATTGAAAACATTAAAGGTGACATTTTGATCGTGCACCCTCATAGTGAGTTCTCCCTTTTGGACATCAATCAGAGTCCGACCTGTAGCCAAGAATGGTCGTCCCAAGATGATAGGGATCTTCTTGTCTTCCTCAAAGTCAAGAATCACAAAGTCGGCTGGAAAGATAAGCTTGTCGACCTTCACCAAAACATCCTCAACTATTCCTCGAGGATAAGTAACTGAACGGTCTGCAAGTTGCAGAGTCATAGTAGTTGGCTTTGGTTCTGGAAGACCAAGTTGCATGAAAACTGATAAGGGCATGAGATTAATGCTTGCACCCAAATCACACAAACATTTGCTGAATGAGAGATCTCCAATAGTACATGGAATAGTGAAGCTTCCAGGGTCCTTCAACTTAGGTGGCAACTTTTGTTGCAAGATGGCACTACATTCTTCCGTTAATGCAACTGTCTCTAGCTCCTCAAGTTTCAATTTCTTCGAAAGAATGCCCTTCATGAACTTCGCATAGCTCGGCATTTGCTCAAGAGCCTCTGCAAATGGTATGTTAATTTGAAGCTTCTTGAAGACATCCAAGAACTTAGCAAACTGCTTGTCAAACTTTTGCCTTTGAACTCGTTTTGGGAATGGAGGAGGTGGAAACACCTTTTCTTCTGCTTCCTTCTGAGAATTATCAGTCCTAACAGTTTTAGGAGTCGAGGGAGTAGCATTTGGTACCAAATCAGGAACGGAATCGACCCCAACGTCAAGATTATCATTTTTTTCCTCAGCTGAATTTTCTTCGTTCTGACCTTGTAGAATCTTCCCCGGTCGTAAGGTTACTGCCTGGACCTGTTCCTTGTGATCTTTCTTGCCTGGATTCATCTCTGTGTCACTCGGAAGCGTTCCTGGTTGACGGTTCAACAATGCATTGGCTAGTTGCCCAATCTGATTCTCTAAAGTTTTCAACGACACCGCTTGACTCTTGTACATCATTCGAAGCTCTTCCAATTCAGACTTCTCAGACTGATTCAATGAATTCCCTTGCGATGGTTGAAATCCCGGTGGATTGAATGGTTGCCTTGGAGCATAAGGTGGTTGTTGATAATTCTGATTATATGGCCTTGTATTGAACTGCTGATTTTGTGGTTGCTGAACACCACCCTGATTGTTGCTCCAACTGAAATTAGGATGATTCTGATTGTTGGGATGATAAGCATTAGGCACTGGCTGCTGAGCTCTTTGAAAATTACTAACAAACTGTGCTGATTCAGATGAGATAGCACACAGATTCGTGTCATGAGCTCCTGCACACAATTCACACACCATAGCAACCTGGTTAGTCCCATGATTAGAAAGGGAATCTACCTTCATTGTCAACGCCTTGAGTTGAGCAGCAATAGCAGTAGCTGCATCCAATTCAAGTACTCCAGCCACTTTAGCAGGTGGCAAGCGTTGAGTAGGATTCTGAAACTCATTGGCTGCCATCATCTCGATAAGATTATAGGCATCCTCATAGCTTTTTGCCCATAGCGCACCTCCAGATGCTGCATCAAGCATGGGCCTTGACTGAGCTCCCAATCCGTTGTAGAAATTGCTGATTACCATCCAATCCGGCATCCCATGATGAGGACAACGTGCCAATATCTCCTTGTACCTTTCCCAAGCTTCCCCCAAAGATTCCTGGGGTTGCTGAGCAAACTGAGAAATAGAATTCCTATAAGCTGCTGTCTTCGCCATGGAGAAATACTTCGTCAAGAACTTTTGAGCACAGTCTGCCCAAGTTCTAATAGATCCTGATGGCATAGAATGTAACCAACTCTTGGCTTTATCCCTAAGAGAGAAAGGGAATAGCCTCAATCTGATTGCGTCATCTGTAACTCCGTTGAATTTGAAGGTATCACAGATCTCAAGGAAGTCCCTAATATGAGCATTGGGATCTTCTGCAGGACTACCCCCAAACTGAACTGTATTCTGAATCATCTGAATGATGTTTGGCTTAAGCTCGAAATTATTTGCCCCAATAGCTGGACGAACAATGCTGGTATAAATGTCCTCCACCTTTGGCTGAGAGAATTCACTCAAAGCCTTCGCTGGTTGTGCTTGATCATCCATATCTTCTTTTGATTCACGCTTGTTTTCTACACTGATGTTCTCAAAGTCAAGTTTCCTTCGTGCTAGTTCTTCTCTTCTTGCTAATTCTTCTCTACGTGCTCGAGCTCGTGTACGCATACACTCTCAAATAGTACCTGAAATTCACCAACTAGAAAATTTGGTGAGAAACGTCCTAGTCACCGAACTTTAATGACCACTGATGGTAAATACTAAAACTAAACAAATAAAACCGTAGTCCCCGGCAGCGGCGCCAAAAACTTGTTACGACCAAACTCAACACGCAAGTGCACGTGATCTCAAGTAATACAGATAGCAAATAAGGTTCGTTCCTACAGGGACTCGTTGTTTGTCTAGTTAATTCACTCACCAATGTATGATTATTATCCGATGCTAAAACAAATAACAAAGTGGATTTTTGTTATCCCTATAATTAATCTAAGAATTATAACTAATTATCACTACTTAAACTGAAATTTATATCGAATTACTTATGCGAATAAAACATGGGATTTCAACTTCATTAAACAATCCATCTAAAGTCTTCAATTCTCTAGCCCTTTCATGTGATTTGTTAATACCTGATCGAACACACAAAACTGATATAAGCCAACTCTCGTTGTACCAATACCATCCTAAATAATATCCACAATTAAGATAGAAATCACTTAGTCTCCCAATTATGCTTAGTCCTTATATGTCTATAAAGATTGAAAACATAATGGGTTAAGTACAAGCATTCAATTGATCACATAGTCGTCATAAAACGGTTAGAGTTACGACACTAATTACGAATGATATTCTCACGCATAAACCTATGCTAGCATGGCAAGTTCTAAACTCTTAGATCCACTTTCGCTTCAATAAGAATTAACACACAATTACAAGAGTTAGCTACTCTCCTATAACGAATTTAAACAACCATGATAGGATATCACATCAATCACACTATAGGCATCGAGAAAATTCAACTAATAGACTTCATGAATAACTCCGCTAAAACCCCATGACAATGAGTTAGTTCATAATCAAACTAATCGTCACCATGGGTTCTAATGTAAACATGATAGAAGAAAACGAATTATAACTGTTATAAATATCAAGGGTTTTTAAGAGTACACCAAATCCAAGCATCCACAAGCTAGAAAGATTACAAGAAAATAATTGAAAAACGATCTTCTTCCTTGCTTCTTCGTGCTTTAAAACTCCGTATATGATACGTGATATGTGTCTCTCCCTGATCTCTAGGGTTTTCTTTCTTTTTATAGGCCTCCAGGTGCAACAAGTCGTATGGAATTGAATATTTTTTTACTTTTCCTTGAAAAATCAGCAATTAGGTCAAAACAGGAAATTCCGTCAGAGCACCCGGCGCTGCCGCGCCAAGTTTATATAGAAGTACGGCGCTGCCGCGCCAGGATCTCTGGTCAGTTCTTTTCATATGGCGCTGCCGCGCCAAGTTCAAGTACTATCACGGCGCTGCCGCGCCATAACCTCTGGCCAGCAAATTGACTTTTTCCCTTTTCTTCATTATAACTCCAAATTGCATTCCGATTGCTTCGCTACATTCCTAGTACACCTGTGATAAATATACCTGCACAATACCCTCAAAAGAGATCAAAAACACCACAACTCGAGTACAAACATTCGTTTTAAGCCATACGGAAACGTTCTAAGTGAATAAAATACCCACTTATCAGTGCCTCCAACTTGCATGACATACAAGCATCACGGATTCTCTTCTTACGTTTCTCAAGCTCTCGGACGAGCTCTTCATCATCCTCATCCTCTTCATAGATGAGGTTATCAAGCGGATTCCAGTTCGGATTGGCTTGCAGGAAGTTGTGCCAAACCACATCAAACATTGCGTTTATAAACGCTTCATGTTCCTGAGGGTCAGGAACTGGTTGTGGCTTCATCAGGTATGTTGTTTTGATTGTTGGCAGCCATTGAAAAACAAAGAAGGTGAAAGGTTTTTGTAAGTTTTTCTCTGGAGAGGGTTTGTGTTTTAATAGATATATGATGATTATGCTTAACAGTTCTCTTTTATAGAGAATGTGTATTAAGGGTGCAGGTCATTTCTACAATCTCGATGAGACGGTTTGGTTTTCCATAAATATTTTTGCCTCGTTTGCTGGTAAGCGTGTTTTAATTCTATGACCATTAATTTGGTTATTTTTCTTAAACCAAAACGCTATTCAGGATTGTTAAAATAAATTTTGTTTTCTTAAATAAAATTTTATTTTAATCTTATTGAATATTTTTTTTCAATCCTGATATGGCAAAATATTTTGTGCGGAGATGCTTTTATTCCTGATGAGGTTAGGTTTTTCTTCCATCAGAAAATGCCTACTCATTATGGACTACTTTCTAATGCTATGGGGCAAGGCCCAACCCACCTTGTTCCTGACACAAGCATGCAACCTAAACAGTCTAAACAGTTACCAACCACCTCTACTGTCTCTCAAAAGACTTTAGTTGTAAAATCAAAGAAATCAGCTAGAACTGATGTGTCTGGAAGGCAATCAGGTTCAAAGGATTTTTCCTCTACACCACTCACTAAAAAGAAGATACAAGGGGGTGTACAAGGGGTCCTGGTGAAGAAAGCTGATAAGGTTGTTAAGAATGTTCCTGTGAAAAGGAAGTTAAGGTTGATTGATGAAAGTGATTCAGAGGATGACTTACCTATATCCTCTGTGATGAATGTGAACAAGGAAGTTGCTGATACTGCTACTAAAGCTGTGGTACCTTTATCAAAACCCCAAAAGACAAGGAAATTGTCAAAGAGCAGGTATCATATTCCTTTGACAGTGCAAATGAAGGATACTGATATTCAGACATCAAATCCTGATGAGTCATCTACTCCTGATGCTCTAGCAAATCCTGATGTTAGTATTCCTGATGCAACAACAAAAGTTGTCTCTATATCAGACTCTCCAGCCTCTCCATCTCATATTAGAGAAATTTCTTGGGAGAAGGTTTCTACAACTTCTTCCTTGGTTGGTCTTACACCTACATCAAAGAAAAAGAGGAATGCAGAAGAGTTAGTCTATCAGAGACAGAAGAAGCTGAAAGGATCAAGCCCACAAGAACCTGAATTTCAGAGTAATTCAGCAGCTACTGTTGATCCTGCCACACAAGAACCACTCAATCAAAGTTTGGGTGAAGGCTTAGCTAGTGGAATGGTCACACAAGAACCATTTTCTCAAAGGGAGAATGAAGACATCAACATTCCAGCTACACAAGAACCATCTTCTCAAAGTGAAGATGCAGGCCAAGCTACAGCTTCTGTTGAAAGATTGGTCACGAACATTGTCAATGAGGGAAGCACACAAGAACCTTTAACTCAAAGTGTTGAAGAAGCTTCTGAACCTCAAGCTCCACAAGAACCATTGGTAGCAAATATTGATGCACGCATATCAAATCCTGACGATGTTCATCCTGACGCTAGTGGTGCTCCTGATCATGAACCTATTTTGATACAGCCACTTCGTTCAAGACCAATGGATCATCCTATCTCAGAACCACAGGATAAACTGAAAGGTATTGCTATTCCTGATCCTGATATTACTCATGATACTGCTGATGATACTTCTGATGATAGTGATGATGATAATGAGAATCGAAAAGAGAAGGAACAGCTTGCTACAGCACTCAAAATTAGTCTTGGAACTAATTTTGGTTCATCCAGTACATATATGGCTAGCAATGCTTCCACTGGGAAAGATCAGAGACAAGATTTTTCTATTCCTTCCTTTGATCCTGCAGAGGCATTTAGACAGAATGAATGGAACAATTCATGGCACCAATCTGATGAATCTATCAGTTTTTCTTCTGCTATTAAACATGCCTATAATGCAGTGAAGTCTATAGAGAATCAAGACTTGAAGAATCATCTGAAGGCTACAACTCTGTTATCCAAAAGCCTGAAAAGTGAGATTGATTCTATCAAGGGCTCAACTGAAAAAGTGAGGACTGATATCTTTAATAATTTTACAAAGGTGCCTACTACTTTACAACTAAGGGTAGTGGAATCCCAAGTGAAATCTGTTGTTTCAGAACAAACCTCAATCAATCAAAGAATTGATTCTCTGGATACTAAGGTAACTGAAATTCAAGCCTCTCTTTCCTTAATTTTGCAATTATTGTCAAATCCTGATGTCAAAAAGGGGGAGAAGGTTATTCAGACAAAATGTACACCTGGTCTAGTATTAAGAAATAATGATGATGATACTGGAGATGATGGTGGTGACAAAGCGATACAAGGAGAAACCTCTGATGCTGTTGTTATGAAGACAATCCAAACTTCTCAAAGTCAAACAACGCAGTCAACTCATGTTTCTGATTCTGGAGTTAAGACAGTAAGAACATTGGTGCAATCTCAGATCCTGACGGAAGATCAAATCCTGACACCTGGTCATGGACACATTCTTGCTACAATTCCTAAAGGTGATGAAGATGTGATTATTGATAATCCTGAAGATGCATCAAATTTATTCCAGAAGTTTTCTACAAAAGACGGTAGAATTGTTACTCTTTATCACACTGATAAAAGAGTTCAACAATTATTTGCCAGAAAAGCACTCTCTACAGCAAGTGAAGAATATCCAGATCTCTCACATGAAGAATTCTTGAGACTACAAAGAGAGACAATGGAAAGCTATACTGCTCCTGCTAGAGGTAGAGGAAGCAGAGGTAGGAGAGGTGCTAGAAGAAATAGAAGAGGTTCTTCAACTCAAACAGTACCTAGACAGACAAGGTCTAGAGGGTTAAGAATTGAAGAAATTCCTGAAGCTTCACACAATCTAACAGATCCTGTTATCAAGGATATCATGGAGAAAGAAGACAAGGAATTTGTTGAAGAAGAACCTGAATTGAGAAGAAAATCAAGTAAATCAACTCTCAGCAATACAAATCAAATTGAAGATTCTAATCCTGACAATATTCAAGATCCTGACGAATCTGAAATTCTGCAAGAGGTTGATTTGATAATCTTATCTACTGTTGTTGATTGTCACAACAAAGAAGTAGATGAAGAAGAAGAAGCCATAAGAAAAGATATTACAAAGAGAACAAATGAAGATTTTAATCTCTATCTACAAAGGCTTAAAGTTTCAAATGAAAGAAAATGGAGAAATTCAAGCAGACAAGAATCTTTACTGGAAAGAAGCTATGTTTTTTAAAAGGAAAAGGATAAGAAGTGGAAACATATTAGCACATTAAGTTGTGATACACCTATCAATTTTCAGTCTGGTGGAATTATTACAAGCGCTTCAAGTGTTGTTGATTTATCTGAGATGGTTAGATCAAAAGCACTCTGGTTAAAGATGTTTTCAAATCTAAAGCAATTGTCAAGTAATTCAAGAGGAGGTATTGGACACAGAGATGGTGAATATCTGAATATGTCATATGTTGATTCTTACTCCTTGACAGAAATTGGAGGTACTTTAACTTCTGAAAACCTGAACAATTTATTAGCTGTTGATATAGTTATAGATTGTCATGATGGTTTTGAAAAGAAAGAAAAGCTTATGTACTTCATGAAAGATGGTAGTGTGAAGATTCTATCTATTCAAGATCTGCTGATGAAAACTACACAGGAACTGAAATATGTTCACTATCTGTTAAGATGGAAGAACCAAGTGTACAAAGTATGGGCTGACATGATTTTGTCAACTATAAGAAGAAGACTGGATGGAAACAGTAATTTCGATGGTAATTATATTCCCATGTACTTAAATCAAAGAGGTCAGGATGTGGAAATGCAAAGAGGTACTGCTGTTAAAGAAGTAACTTTTGGTATGACCCAACTTACTCTCAATCCTGATGGGAAGGAAATTGCTTATCTTTTGCTTGAAGAGCACAGTCTACAGAAAAGCTCCATACAGAATCTCAGAGCAGCTATCTACCAGATTAATGAGGAAGATGAAGAACTCAGAAATCTTAAGGAAAGACTGATTCAAATTCTTGAAGAAAAAGAAGAAAGTTTATTATCCAACTTCTTGAAGATGAATCTGTTCTATCACAAAGCTTAAACAGATAAGTTGTTTCTGAAGATACTCGTACATTTTGATACATGTTTTTGACATCATTGAATATTTGGAATCTATACTTTATTTCACAAAGTATGAGATTGGGGGAGATTCTTAGATCAGAATTCAATGATCGTCAGAAGCTAGACTCAACTGATCAGGATTGCTGACGTCATCAGTATTGCATGGTCATCAGTATTTGATCAAGCGTCAGTATCTTATTGATCATCAGGATTCCTACTCAGACTATGATCAGGATTGATCATCAGAACTTGAAGCTGATCAGGATTCCTACTTCGAGTTATATTTGGAGTCTAGATAAACATGGAAGTTTATTCTATTTGTTCCTGGTTTGTAGAATGTAGCTATCGATTAAGGATAGGTTTCTATCTTTGTTATTGATTAGGACTTATCTTGTTATTGATAGAGAAGCTGTGTGTACTATATAAACACAGTCTTGGTTTCGATTTATGTATTCATTAGAGAGAGAACATAATCGAAGAGAAGCTCTTAAGAACAGAATTTCTTGAGAGAGTTTTTGTAAACTAGCAGCTCTCAAGAACATCAGAATTTCTTGAGAGAGTTTGTAACAGTTTTATATCAGATTTAATAAAGCCGTTATCTTTCTTTTCATATTTGTGATATATACATTAAGAAGTCGATTATCTTACTCTATTGTATTCAACCCCCCTTCTACAATAGATTATTACTGGGCAACACTCACCATCCCATCTGATACAGAGGCAAACCCGAGGTACAAGTGCTTTGTACGCTTTTTGAACACTTCCTACCTTCGCCAAGCTCTAACAATGAACCCACCATTGTATGTTGATATACTGGAAGCATTTTGGAGGACTGCGACTTGTACTGTAATGGAAAGGGAGGATGGGACTTCATTTCAAGAGATACACTGCACAATAGGAGGAAAACAATTGGTGTTTGGGGAGAAGGAAGTAAATGAAACATTTGGCTTCGAGACTGAAGAGCGTGATGCTGAAGAAAATGATACAGAAATGGTGGCGTTCATGGACCCGATAAAGTATGCTGATGAAATTGACATGGCAAAGCTGAATAAGAAGCATGTCAGGAGGGAATGGTCTTACTTGTTCGATGCCCTTCAGAAGGTGTTCATGTGCAGGAAGACAGGGTGGGATTGAATCAGCCACATTGCAGTGAAGCTTGCTTATTCCTTGGCCTACAACCAGGAAATCAATGTGGGAGCAATCATTGTAAGGGAGTTGGCTCAAAGGTTAGGTAAGACTCCAAGCAACAGAGGTACTGAAATTTTCTACCCTCGTTTTATTCAATGCATCTTAAATCATTTAGATAATCAATTGCATGAACTAGACGGGATAGATACATCAAAATTGGCTTATCCTAAGTCCATGTCCAAAGTCATTTTTGGTACATTGGACACTAGGAATCAACTTTCCTGGAAGACACATTCGAAACTTACACCCTTGATAAGCCCATATATCATGAACTTTCCTGGAAAGAGAAGGCTAAGACTGAAGAAGCCTCAGAGTCTATCCCAAGCCTCCCTATCCCATCCAGTGACCCCCCTGCAAACAGTACATTAGTGATTAGGGAGCCAAGTGCACCAATCTCTCAAAAGGTTGGTGTTACTAAAAAGAAGACTAAGAAGAGAACCCTGGCTATAATTGATGAGTCTGTAGATTTAGGAAGTGAGGAACCTGAGTCACAGCTCACCAGACAAAAGAAGAAATCCAAAAATATAGTCACCACTGAATCCTCCCAACGGGATTCAGATGTGTTAAAAGGGGTAAACCTATTACTATCAATGTCCTCTCTACAAGACATTGTTATTGAAAAGAGTAGTCTCCCCACTACATCCTGTAAAGAGTCAGCACAGGGTTAAGAACTCACTCTTGACTCATGTGAAAATAAGGGTGATCATACACTGAGTGGAGAGCACATCAACTTTGAAAGTCCTCCTATTTCTCAGGGGGAGTTGCCAAAATCCAATCTAAACTCCTCTTTTCTTTCACAATGTACAACAACAAAAATTTCTTCAATACAGGAAAGTCATTCACATGACAATCCTGCACTTGATCATTCACTACCTGATTCTGTGAATGAGCCCCCTTCAAGTGACATGGTGCTTGACACTGTGCTCACCACCCAGGACCCTCATTCAGTTGGTCAGGAAATGCATGTTGGGGCATATTCTAATGACACCAACACAAACATGGAGGATTCACCAGTTTTTACTGGAGACTCTATGCATATTTCTCCAATCCTCAGGGATTTGGACATGTCTTCATAGGCAAATAGAGATGATGTTGTAACTCATCCCATTTCAATGGAGACAGCATCATACTCTACAGCTATTCCAAGGCTGGAGGAGACTCAATCCACTTCCATACCTGTTGCAGAACCCTCATATGTGACAAGAGTGCCTAGCACTAGCTCTCACTTGGCTCAGGCCACCATGTCTCAATGGCTGAAGTCTGTGCAACATGACAGGCCTTCAGGATCATCATTTGTGCCCACATAATTGACGGAAGAAGCACTCCAAAGCTTACATATGACACAGATTGATGAGTTCTCTAAGATTGTTCAACATCTCCTGACAGCTGGTCTCCCCAACAAAGACTATGAAGCTATTCTCTTATGCCACAGGGAAGATGTTGAAGCACAAAAGGAGAAGATAGTTGATGAGGCTCAACAGGATGGCAATATAGATGCCTGGTTGGATGCCAAGAGATCTGTGAAGCTCAGGGATGCTCTAGCTTTTCTCAGGGAGGACTACCTAACTGCCTTGGGGTCAAATGCCAAAAGTCTCTCTCCTGCAGAAATCTATGATGCAGTCAATGATGTGTACAAAAGTCAGCTAAAGGCTCTGCATTTCCATGGGAAAGGTCTTCAATCAGAAATATCAACCATCAAAGAAGAAACAGACCAATCTTTGGCACAGCTCAAGAACTCCTACCTTTCTGATTTTCCCAAGGTGGATGGCATCCTTAAGGAGGTAAAGAAGACTGCACAGAATGTCACTAAAATGGATTGCACCCTGGCTTTGGTCTCTGATAATTTGAAGAAGCTGTCTACCAAGCTAGAGAATCAGGTACAATCCAACATCAACTCCAACTCCATGATTTCTGTCATGTGGAAGAATCAGTACGGGGACAAGCTGGTAGATGAAGTTCCCATCTCTAACATATCCAAATTTGACTTCTCCAAGATCAAAGACCAATCTCTCAATTCTTTCAGGTCTGAGCAACTCTTCTCCAAAGTTGATAGATTGGAAAGAGAAGTAGCTGAGTTGAAGTCTGAAAACCAAGGGATTTCTCATTCCTTGGAGCTCCTCAATACCAAGCTGGATGACCAAAGCAATACAACTTCTAATATTTTGCTAGTCCAACAGCAAATGATGACTACAATGATGAGAAGCATGAACCTTCCTGTTCCTGGTGAAGCTCAAGACATCTTGTCTGATCCCAAGCCTAAGGGGGAGAAATGAAATGAAGTCATTCTGGAAAAGAAAGGGGAAGCATTGGCTAAACAACAAAAGCTAAAGGGCAAAATCACAGATCAATCAAGTGCTTCAAATGCTGAGAGCAAAAAGAGGGTTCAGGACTACAGAAGAGCTAGAGCTAATTCAAATTCTCCAATCATTTCTCATCCATGGCAGAATACCTGAGTCAGTCAAAGAAAGGAATGAAAAGAAAGATGATCAAGATGATGAGGATAAGAGGAGCAGGAGACCAAGCCTACAAAGGAGTGACAAGGATGACAAAAGTGAAAGCAGCAGAAGCAAATCATCTAGAAGATCCAAAGATGCTGATAAAGACAAGAAGAACTCTCAAGACAAGAAGGAAGCTGAAAAGAAGAAGAGTGGAAATCAGCAAGTCAAGGACATTTCTAGCAGTATCTTAACCAAAACACAAGACTCTAAGTCTAGGGTGGGTACTGTTAGTAATGATCCTCCAAAATCTAAATCCAAGACTTCTGAAACTGATTTGCCACTGAAGAAAAGTAAAGCCACAACATCAAAATCTAAAAGACACTTCCACAAAGTCACAGCTAGTGGAGTGTTACAGTGGATCAAAGGGAAAGGATTAAAGCAACTTCCAAATGATGTGGCACTGAAGACCAAATCTCCTTGTTCAAGAAAGCTACCACATGTAAAGCACTGCAAAATCAAAAGGGCAGCCAAAAGAACAAGGATAACAAAGAGGAATGGAGTGATCACAAATGTTGTAGGGATAAATGTACTTCCTCTAGATGAAGACTATGATGAAGATGCCCTAGCATTCCTGAGAGCCCAAAAAGATAATCTGTAAGCTTTCATTTTCAGTTTGTAATCAAGTCTTGTTCATCTGTTATTTTCTCTGAAGTATGATTCCTGTTATGTAAGTTAGGCTTGTTATCAGACATGAAATTGTGCCTAAGTTTCTTACTCACAATTTGGGGGAGATTGTTAGGCTCAAGGCATGTCTGAATACCACTATTAGCAAGCCTACACATTGTGACTATGTCACTCTACATGACCTAGTGAAGTTTATCACTGGGATATAGTATAGGTCTCTATTGTACTTGTCTTGTTTTCATGTACTTAGCTTTATTCTGTATGCTTAAAGTTATAATGAGCTTAGTAGGTTTCTTGCACCTAGAATGTACATAGGCCATGGAATAATTGTCCTGGTAGAAGTTCAAGTTGTTCATGCAGCAGGATGTGAATAAGGCCTTGAAGAAATAAGTTGCAGAAATTTGTCTAAGTCCCCATATCGGGAAGTCAGAATGAGCTATGTCGTGAAGTCCCCAATATCCATGCCGTGAAGTATTGAGATCGCATAGTCCAAAATGAACTATGTCATGAAGTCTTGAAGACTCATGTCGTGAAGTGTTGAGATCGCAAAGTCAGATTGTACTAGATCGTGAAGTCGTCAAAAAGGCTAGATCGTGAAGTCCTCAAAAAGGCTATATCGTGAAGTCAGAAATATGTCATATCGCATACTCCTAAAATTCTCATATCACAAAGTCCTCATATAGCAGGGTCTCAAATGTTCTATGTCGACAAGTCACAGAATAAGGAATATGTTGGAGTTCACGATAGTCAACACTTAGACGATCTACAACAAGACAAATCAAGGTACAAATTCAAAGTTCAAAGGAGACAAATATTGGAGCATCTGTTTTGGTTAAGTGGTCCAATGACAGATGGCAAATCTACAGCAAAACTTGGAGAGAAAGAATAGAGACAAGCAGCTACAGATACGGGATAGGATAACAGAAAGCAAGTGGTCCTTCCTGACACAGTTAACCTCTTATGGAAGAACAAGTGGGAGTAACAATTAAGGGGTAGCTGTGTAAATAGGGTTTGCACTAGTTTTGTATAGGGAATATATATAGTGTGCACACTCTATAGTTAGCTGCAAGAGAGATATACACAAAAATATTAAAGCACTCTTTTCTCTGTAAAAAAACAAGAAAACATTGTTCTTGTTTAGAAGCCAGAATTTCACTTGTGAAATTTTGGAAGCTGTAGTATTTGATTTACTTAATACAAAGTAGATTAAAGTGATTGTGTGTGTCTTGTTTATTTGATTCTGCATTTTCATACAACACAATCTAACACAGCTTGTAATTCGTATTTTTACTTAATTAACCTTACTTATTTATAAAAATATATTATTAAATAATAATATTACCTATTTATAACCAATTACCTTTTTCACCTAAAATACATTATTTTTTTCTATTTTTTCTAACAAATTCCCCTACTTTTTCAAATATATCACGGGCAATTACCTTTTTTAACTAAAACATGTTTGTTTTATATTTTTTTTTTACTAAAACCCCTCCTTTTATCACGGACAAACCTTTAGTTATTTATTTTTAAACCTATTTTAATATTATAATTATTTTTTAAAAGTTTACCTATTTTAACATGTCTACTTATTTTTCTTAACAAATGCAATTACTAAAAATATTAAAATATAAATAATTAAATACCTATTTATAACCAATTATCTTTTCAGCTAAAACACATTATATATTTTTTCTAACAAAATCCATCCTTTTCTAAATATATCACGGGAAATTGTCTTTTACAATTTATTTTTTCTATTTTTCTCACTAAAATCCATTCTTTTTCCAAAAATATTATAGGAAACCCTTTACTTATTTATTTTAAAACGTATTTAAATACTTTTAATTATTAAATTTTAAAACCTCATTTTCCAAAAATTTCACGGGCATTTACCTTTTTAAACTAAATATATGTTACATTTTTTATTTTTTCTTACTAAAACCCCTCATTTTCCAAAAATATAACGGGCAAACCCATATTTATTTATTTGAAAATCTGTTTTAATGTTTTTAATTAATTAAAAGTGTTTAGCTATTTTAACATGCCTACTTATTTTTTGCACAACTACAATTAATAAAATATTAAATAATAATAATAATATAACAATTAACAATCATTGTATCGTACGGGTTTTAAGCTAGTGTATATATATAGTTGAAATAACAAAATAATTATATGTATAATTGTATATTAAAAATATTATTAAATTTGTCCTGATTAATCATTTCGATTAATCTTTGATTATCAAATTAATCCTTGAACAGTGTCTTCACCGATTAACTCATATTCCCGCTTTTTACAACACTGTTTAAATTTGATCAACATCTTATTAAAATTAAAAATATATACTATTAATTCCAAAAATTGATAGGGGATCCAAGCTTAGTGTATACATTTAATATATTTAATTTTCAATTTAAACACATTGTTAATTCCTAATTATTTTATAATCTATTTTAAAATGTATAATATTTCAAAATATATTTAAACTAGCCTAATTATATTAAAATTCTATTCAAATTTAAATCATATAGAAGTATTTTAACTTATTATATAAAATGCGCTTTTTCAGAACACATCTAAATGAATTTAATCGATTTTGAAAACATTTCGTAATAATAAGATACATATCATAAACATAGTTAATTATATCTTTGCAATAATATAAATATAAACAAAACTTTTAATAATATAAAATAAATTATAAAATTTAAAATAATAATAATAACTCATACATTGCACATGCTATAAGATAGTAAACTCAACTTAAACGAGTCTCGTAATCGATAATATATATTTACGTAAAATTTCAAGTAACTCAAATATCGAAAACTAGTTAATAGGCTCAAACTTTTATACACAAGTCAAATTCGAACTACGACTTTTAATCTCGATAAATTTCAAACAACCCCGTAAAAATAATTCAAACTTGCTAACCAAGAACTTAACTGCGACTCGATTCAAATTACCAACATATTTACAAAAATTAGTATAAAAATCGTCCAATATTCATAAAACTTTCTAAATTCAAATTTGGGCTTCTAATTTTTATTGGGTAATGGGCTTCTACATTAACACACAACCAAAACTAATATAACACCTGATGGGTCATAACATAACCGGGTTTCGGATCTCTTACAAAACCCTAATCCCCTTTTCTCCAAGCGATTCAAGAACACACAATTCAACACTTTCAACGCTTAATCCACGTAAGTTCCTCCTTCTTTATCAATACATACACATATACACACAACCCTTTTTTTATTATAATTAATATAATTATTTTATTTATTTGTGCTGTGAATTTGTGTTCAGAATGGTTGAAAACAAGCCAAAGATTGGATTATCATGGGAACCAAAGATACCCACTTCATTTTTACCCGGAAATAAATCCGGGTCGGGTATAAAAACCCAATCTTTGATTGAAAAAAGTGGTGTTTATAAGCCTAATAGTGAGCTTGTTGATGGGCTTTATGTGCCAACTAATAATCCTAAGAAGTTGAATAAGTTGTTGAAGAAACAAATTAAAGATACTTCTGGGAAAAATTGGTATGGTTTTGTTTTTCGAGTTTTTCGAGTTTCGGGTTTAGTGACTTTAGGGTGTGTGTGTTAATGTGGGAGTTTGTGAGTTGATTGGTTGGTGGTGGTTTGTAGGTTTGATATGCCTGCGCCTACTATGACACCCGAGTTGAAGAAAGATCTTCAGTTGCTCAAGGTGAGGTGTTTTTGTTTAGTGTGGGAAATTTTTATGTTTGGTGATTTTTCGTAGTTTTTGTGAGTATTTTGATGTCTTGTTACGGTGATTGTGACTTTCTTGCATGGTAGATGGATGCAACAATTTCTATTTGTTTCGTTTTCTTGAATTGTTGTTGGCTAGTTGAGTAACTATGGTTTTTGTATATGTGCTGTGTTTTGTGTAAAATTTTATGTTGCAGTTGGAGGGAACGAGTAGGATGAGGTAGGAATTAGGAATATATGATAATTGTGAACAAAATCTAGACTCAAAAAAAGTCTGTAGGATGAAAGAGTAAAAATTGTGACTTTAAATTATCTATGATGTGGTTTGTGAAGAAAATGAGTAGAATGTAGGAATTAGGCATTCATCTTCAAATTCTTGGATTGAGCTCTACTTTAAATTTTTACAAATGGAATGGACGGATGAATGAAATTTATGATTTGTTCCCACAGAAATGTACAAGCTTTCATTCCATCCTAACTATTAATATTGCTTTTAACTAAATGGAGTAATAGTTTTGCAATTTTGAGCTGCTAAAGTTATATTTTCGTGGGGCTTTATTGTGAATGTCATGTTTTTCGTACATGCATAATTTGTGATTTGAATCTATCCAAAAGTAACTACCAACTAATTAAGTGTTGGGAAAATTAAAAGAAAATCCTGTATTGTGTCAAGCATCCACAAGTCTATTTATCAGATACCTTCTCCTTTACACTATACAGACTTCCAGGTGGTCTCTAAGTCTAAGATTAAGATGCAAAGTGTGCATTTTCTTGGTGTTAGTCAAAGCGTTGTACAGCTTCGTTTAACCCACGCCTACCTGTCTAGGATGAAATTGTATTTAAGTTGTTTAAAAGTAATGTTGGACCATCCGAAATGAATCACTACTTGATATTGGTAGCAATCATTTATACCATGCTGGTTCTCTGAGGTTGATACTTACATGCAATGCACCTCAATGTTACCTTTAATGTTATTCTGACAATATTTTTTTGATGAGGTCGTGTCTTGAAAGAGGATAATAATGTAATACTTGCATTTGTGATCTTTTTGGTGGTTACAGTTGAGGTCTGTCATGGATCCAAAGAGGCATTACAAAAAGGCTGATTCGAAATCAGTTCCCAAATACTTCCAGGCAAGTCACTGTTCAGACAGATCCCCCCCCCCCCCCCCCCCCCCCCCCCCTCACACACTTTCAAGTATAAAATGATTATGATGATTATAGTGGAGGGACATATGTTAGCTCTCATTTTATGTTTTTGAACATATATAATCAATTTTAGTAGCTTATTATTTTGCTTCTTATTAATGGGTGTACTTTTTTATTTATATAAATTCGGCAGATTGGCACTGTTATAGAGGGAGCAACAGAATTTTACACCGGTAGACTTACTAAAAAGGAGAGAAAGGCATCCCTTGCAGATGAGCTACTTGGTGATCATTCTCTAGGGAGTTACAGGTAAGTTCGACCAAAGAGCTAAATAGCTTGTATAATTTTTACTTGCCACATTCCGATCTGTCCTTAAGTGCATGAGTAGTTCCATTTTTGTTTCAATTTTGACAAGTATAAATATTTAGTTAGATGACATACTCCTTTAATAAACAAAGATGAACTGCAAAGATAGTCTTTTGTTACTGTATGATTCTAGAATGACTCTCCATGACACCTCAAACAACCTGCCCTTGAAAGAATAAATAAATGGAGAAGATTATGTTTTTTCCCAACCTTTTTTTTTGGCTCAGTTCTGTCCTCTTATATGACTTTTTCCTGCAGAAAACGGAAGGTCCGAGAGATAGAAGAGAAAAACCAACCAGGTGGGGTTGCTAAATGGAAGATAAAGGGAAAAGAGACCTGGAAACGTGCAAAGCAAAGAAGGCACTGATGGGAGGATGTAGGCCGTGCATCACTATCTTGCTTAATTTTTGTTTTTCCCAGCTGTGAGGATGAACCAAACCAGAAATAGTAGTGTCAGAGCATAGGCAAATCCAGGCCCCTCACTGTTGTATTGGTCGTGGATACTACTAATTTTGCGCCCTTCACAAATAGACTGGCTTTTGAATGTATGATTAAAAGTTTTTATGATATAGACGATGGCCGTTTGTCTATGCAAAAAAAAAAAGGGAAGAAGGTGATCCTCTCTTACGCATATAATTATTGTTAGCCAAAGTTGCAGGTGAATTTAACTTGCAAGTGCAGTATAATAATGCCTTGACCACTCAAATCTTAATGTTTATTTGATAACTTGGTGAACCAATGATAAAAGAATTGGTCATTCGTTTACAGTGCAGCAAGGTAATACCATTTCTTGCTATTCCATGTTAGAAGGATACTTTTGTTAGCAAGTGTAAAACAGTGAAAAACGTGGAAGTCTGAAGTTAGATTATCATCCTTGTATATATTCCAACACATGCATTGAATGGATATTTTAGAATGCTAATTGAATCCAAGAACGTTTTAGGTAAATCTCAGAATTCTTGACGAATAAAATAAAATAATTCAGGCTAATTGAATCCAAGAACGTTTTAAGTAAATCTCAGAATTCTGAAAATAACTAATAATTTATTATTTTTATCTCCCATGCCAATTTATAAAAGCTCTAATTTATAATTTGAAATCATAGACTTGTTTTTTTTCGCAATTTATTAAAGTATTTTCTCATTTGTAAACCGGTCATTTTGGCATTCACCTATCTCTAATAAATTTATGACAGTGATTTGTAACCCCAGTTCCTGTAAGGATGATACAGAAATTGATAATGTGTATAAACACGACAACTCTCACTATGTATATTATGGGCAGAAAAAAACCCACTTACTAGATTTCTTTAACAATTAAAACTACTATTATGATTGAATAAATTAAATAAAAATCGAATAAATACATAATACACTATATCATGTTCCTTCTTTTAACAGTAAATGTTAACATCACATCCAGCCAACGTAAATCACATAAGGAGATGAAAGTGTTAAAAATCAAGAACCTAAGCACAACTTGGTCTGTGACCAAGTCAGCAGCTGGATGAATAGATGCTACGCTGAGTTTTGCAGTTCTCCGTAGTAATTACATATCCCCTTCAAAAAATGGATATTTACTAGTGACATTAGGATAGATGCAACAGTTCCCAGCAGCAGCTTGTCTTGCTTCATTTCTGAAATCGATATTTGCACTCTCGCAATTATACATCCCGGTTGCTTAGCTGAGAACGTCCAATATGAGAGATCCTAGATGATGGAACTAGAGGTGCCTCTTCGTCTACATTTAGATCAGAAGCAGAACTGACAACTCTGCCATTACTTCCGTCATCTTCACTATCAGGTGTGAATATATCAGATGATTTTTTCTCTAACTTCCATTCCTGTTGACCAGAATTCAAAACTCAAGATTATAATACATTCCATTTTGCTAACACTGTATATACTTCTATGTTAGGAACTCCATTCTTTTGAGCTATAGATTCATATGGTACTACCCAATGTAGTTTCATTTGCTTGCATCAATGAACTTCTTATATAACTGTGTTTACATTTTCACTTTGTGACTGACATTAAAATTTTACTGGATTAAACAAATTGTGAATTCATGCTTCTATAGTAGTCTAGGCATTCCTTGAATCTAGGTCCATGAAGGCTATGTCAAGATTCATTCTGGCCATTATTTGGAACAAATTAAAAGCTTGTATGACATGTAATTTGGATAGATGAAGTAAATGATGAGTGTCATCACGTTACCATGATTGCAGAGCAAAACATGTAAGAAAATGAAAGAGACCTGACTGGTTTCTTATCTTTCCTAACTCAGACTGTTATAAGTGTCACAGTCAAATACCATATGATTCATCTCAAAAACACATGCTACCGTTTGAAGCAAGTCTCTGTGAAGTGTGAACTTCGCTTTATCTGAGAAAATACATTTACAAAACTAAAACTAGGAACTGATCTAAAAGCTTAATACTCCTGGCATGCACACCCACATAAATGCAATCAAAGTTCCTGTTGTAAGAGACTGCAACTAATTTTGCAGTTAAAGGTTCTTATTTAGTATCCATTCCCTGCTCATTGGTAAGTGATAACCTGAGCATGTTGTCTAAAAAACGTTTCAGAAAAAATAAGCCTTGACAATTGGAAGCAAGATAAGTCATAAATTAGCTTGTCCAGAAATAACAAGAGGTAATTCAAAAACTGACCTTTACCATTCTTTCTGGAATACTTTCAACTGGAAGTTGAGATGAACGAACATCCTTGACTTTTATGTAGTTATAGAAGACAACACCACAGAGTGCTGAAGAAATGTTATATCAAGCAATTAAGTCAAAATAGAGATGGGGAAGAGGGGAGGGGGGGATTAACTTCAATTAAAAAAAGAAATGTGTTGACTGGATACCTATTGCATAGCCAGTAATGTTGAGTCCAGTAATTATGGACTCTGGAAATATTACAGTCGAAAGAGCAATCAATATCCAATCTTTCAGAACACCAGCAACTCGAATCGTCACAGCTCCAGTTCTAGCAATTACTAAGAAAATTGAGAAGTTCAATGCTAGAGCACACATGGCATTGGAGAAAAAGATCCAGAAATTGAATTTAATCTGTGAGACTTCCATCCCAGGTTGCTCCAGGAAGTACCAAGGTACAAATAGGAAAGCAAAACTGCAAATGAGAAATATAGCAACACTTATGTCATGGGAGTATCTGTAACAAAATTCTGAACTAAGAGACAATAATGCTATACGCATGTACTAATTGGAATTAAGAAAACATGGTAGCTAAATGAATTGAAAGATATTTGTTTTAACAGAGAAAATAGAAGACAGTCAACGCAGAAAAATATACCCAGTCACAGAGTAGCTAAAATAACCTACGTATAGCAATAATGTCTCAGGAATAAAATTCTGTGTATTAAAATATTTGCTCATCCTAAACTTTCAGTAAGAAAAATTATGCGTATTAAATTTTATGTTCATCTTAAACTTTCAGGAACAAGTGGACAAATTGTCCATGCATAATAAGAAAGAAAATATTGGGAAAGCAATAAAGTTAAACCTGCATGGAGCTATGTAATATAAGCTTGTGATAGGGTTGAGAGTCAAGCCTTTCTTTTGCAGGAGGACTTGAGTTAAGACTAGCCTCAAAGCTTCTGCAAATATGCCTGTGACTTGGTAAGCTGTACCAATCACATTAAAATGGATTTCCCCGTATGAGGAAACAACCACCCCAACACTGACCAGCAACATATTTAAGAAGACATCCCATCTTAATTTGTCAGTGCCGCACATAACAGCCATGAGAAATGTTGCCACTGGCACTGTAATGCAGAATTAGAGGTAAGCAAGTCTTCATTGAATATCGGAAAGAAAGTGAATCAACTTTGAGTAACATACTTAGGGCTTTGAGCATCTGAATAAAAGCCACGGATATATGCAAGTAGGCTGTGTTCCCAAACCTGTGTCAATAGAAGTAATGGAATTTATTGTTGAAGAAAAAGAGAATGCATGACTTGTTATGCAATGGAATTTCAAACAAAATGCATGCCATGCCAATTGTTTTTCCAGAAGCTATCATTAGCAGATGGGGGACTTCGAAGACATACTTTACAATATTACAGTAAAAACATAAATTAATAAGAGACTGAAGCAAACTATGTATGATAAGTTCTAAACAAGCACACAATAGAAACAAGACAACAACTCAAAAGGCGAAACTTAACACTTAACAGTTTTTCTAGCAAAAAAACTATCACAATGTACTTGCATATTTATTTATTACAGAGATATTTTTTTTTGTGACCCTATTTAATGGGTACTCAGTCAGAGAGAATTAATGTTTCTCGGGAAAAAAAAACTGGGCTCTTATTTTGGCCTATTGAACCCAACTTGATGTGAGTTGTTGAGTTCAGTCAAATTTTATTTTAAGAAAAATTCTGCCTTAGACAACTTCATATATCAAATGGTATTGTCTTATCGTGAACTTGTGCATGAAACTAACTCTAATAAGTAGCATCCACATGATGGCATTTGCATTTCAACCGGAAGAGGGAATCAAATACCCAGAGCTATTAAATGAACTGTAACCATGCGGAGTTGGCACCTAAAAACATAGCAAAAGTAATAGGAAAGGGAACCAAAAGGAAAAACAATCCCACGAGAAACAGCAGCGCATTCAATATTACAATCCAAAGATTTCTCATATTATCAGCATCAAATTTAAAGCAAAAATAAGTAGAGTGGTATACAACAGGGCTCAAAAGCAGAATGTACGAATTATTTTAGTGCTTACCAAAGACTTGAAGCAAAAAAGGCACTAATTGGTATCACGCATGTTGCATATCTGCCAAGAGCAATTGAAAAAACATAAGAATTAAAAAGAAAAATGCTGAAACAATACGAGGTTTAAAAAATTTTCAAAAAAAATTTGGTTACTTACATTTCAAATGTCATTTTAACAGGAGCTACAACCTGCAAAACAAATTAGGGAAAACGTTATAATAAAGTCTCTACTCCCTACAGACAAGCTTTTATTTTTAAAATACCAATAAACACAATACAAACAAAATTACAAATCTCGATAATTACTTTTTAACATGATATAAAGATACACATGCAATAATTGGTACAGCCCCAAAGGCCGTGGTCAATATGTGACGCTACCCATTGTGTGCTTGGAAGATTCATGTTGGAGCAGAGCAAGAGAAAGAAGCAGAAAACAATAACAAAAGGAAAAATCTGAGAATTAGTTATGTTGGATCACGTCATTATAATTAACATATTAAAGTAAAGGTGTAAGGTATTCTATTGATGATTGCACAATAGATTGCAACAGTTATCCATCAAAGCAGTAAATGACTATTCGAAAATCTTGTGTAAAGTAATATTGAGAAGAATAAGTAGAGAATCATACCTTAAGAACACGAATGAGAATAAATGCCACTGCTCCAGAAAATCCCATATGTATCATTGTTAGCGTTATAGGAAACGGAAAATTGAAATATTTTGGAGAGAGAACCCACTGCAATTTAATCAATCCATTATTATGAATGGAAGTTAAACAATAATGCAAAGAAGATATGCTTAAAGATACAGGTCATAACAACAAGATATTTGTGCAGAGGACTATATGATTGCAAAACAGTAATGTATCTATATCCAAATTTGTTTATACACACACGCAAATACAGCTAATAGAAGAAAGGACGCCTTTAACTGTGGTTCAATGCCCCATTCGCACCGACTCCAGGTTTCATTGGATTTAGTTATTAACTGATGCCAGGTTTTATGAAAACATACAAGTAAAAACGTGGGACAAATGCAGAATGGAAATCTAAACAATAAAAATTAAGATGTTGATACAAGCATGTATACTTGAGTTAAGCAAAAGAGAGATCCAGAACAGAAACACTTTCTAGCTTACGCCTGATGAGCGAAATAGCAATGAGTTATAATTTTATGGTCCAGAGTCCAGACTGACATTCAAAACTAAAGCAACTTACCTTGTTGTACAATATAACCCCAGATGAGAGCAAAATGTACACTAGTAGGTACAAATAGGTCAAAAAAAGTGACTTGCTGATCATTTTTCCTTAGTGATGTCTTTCACAAGATTGCCCTTCTGTATCAAGGTCTGGACACTTTTAACCCATAGCCACCAAAGGCCAGATACAGTATGACTCCTAGTGTATATAACCAGGAATCATGCAGCCACCTGCAACCATGGTAAAGCTATATATCAATGTAACAAAGAAGGTGTATTCAACTGAATTATACAATTGTTAATCTTGATATATTAGCACACAAATGTAAAAAAAACAGTCCATGAAGAAATTGACATATACATTACAGGGTTACAGATGTATTGCATATACTTCGAATGTAAAATGTCGCATTTACGAACAATCTAGGAGCACAAAAACTGAAAAAAATTTAAATCACCAAAAAAGTAAAGCATAAATCACACTATGCCACTAATCTCACCTCACTGTTCTTAAAATAATTACTAAACATTGACAGACATGTTCTTGGTGACAAAATAAATTGAATATAAATCCAAATTAGCATCATCATGACTTGGACCTAATAATATCTATGACTATGTATAACCTAAATATAATCAAGTTGCTTAAATACTTGCAGAAATATCAAGGCAGGGATTGTTTCAAAGTATACTTTGTGATGGGCTGATGACACTAAGTTCAACTAAAATGAGAACACATTGTTAAAGCTTATGATGCTTATACTTACCCTCATAGAGTCATAGGACTCTAAACATCTCCATCGACATTACGAATACACTTACGATATTATTGGCTTGTTTGAAAAAATTGGAATGGAATGAGCTATTATACATACATTTACTAAACACAACCTTTGTTCCTAACCTCATTCAATTGCAACAAACAATTTAAGTTATATTTGATCCATCAAATTCACATCAGCTTAAATCATTCCATTTCTCCATCTTCATAACATTAACAAATTTCATCTCCTCCACTCCTATCTGACTCTCTATTGTCATTTCCTTACACCTCCAATTTCCACCTCGTTCCATCTCAACCAAGAAGACAAAACCAAGCACTAGATCTCGGTTTTCTTAAGCACCTTTCGAGACGAAACATTACAACTTAAGCCATCGGTCATAGCTATTATCAGTCTATCAAAACTTACTCTTTACTATTGTACAAAACAATACCAATCCAACCAAAACTACGTAACATCAAAAAAAATTAAGTCGACAACTTCAGCACCGATGCAAACAAGTACAAAAATATCACAATCGAAACACGAACCACAAGTCATACAGAACATGCAAATCAAGTGGAACCAACAATTCAACAAAACCTACCTATCAAAACAGAATGAAATGATTCAATTCTACAAAATGCACTCTTCAATCGATATCTATAGTAACTATCAAAAAATTAAGTCAACAACCTCGTGTCAATACAAACATATAAAAATCATAATCAAAACACAAACCGCAACTAAATCAAACTAAATCAAGCAAAATCAACAGTCTAACATAACCTCGCTCTCAACACATTTCTAAACAATTCAAATCTACAAAATGCACTTTCGAATTAACATGTATTACCACAAATTTAAGTCAACAACTTCAGTACCTACACACACACATTCTCTATCTCTCTCTCCCTCCCTCCCTCTCTGCCTCTGCCTCTCCCTCTCCCTCTCCCTCTCCCTCTCCCTCTCCCTCCCTCCCTCTCCCTCCCTCTCTCTCTCTCTCTCTCTCTTACACACACATCAACACATTACAATTAAAACGCAAATAGAGCAAATTAGCAACTCTCTCTCTCTCTCTCTCTCTCTCTCACACACACATACACACACATTCAAACACATAAAGAGCAATTTAGCAAGTAAAATCAAACTACACAAACATCAAACAAGCTACTGATCTAAAACTACATCAATCAACACACCATGATCTAATCAAACAAAACAAAACAAAACAAAACAGATTCAAACCTGCAAAAATATAGATACAGATGTGTGTACGTATAAGTGGACTTACAAAGAAGCGAGAATCTAGAGTAAGCAGCAGCTTTGTCTTTACTTCACCGATTAGACAGTGTTAAATAAAAAGAATAAAAATGAAAGTAACGTGTTGAAAAATTAGAAATTATATTACCAAACAAGACGCGTCCTCATATTTATTATCATGGACCCTCTCTTGTGTTGTGACTTTTCAATCTGTTTCTATTTTTTTCATATCTTTTGTTTGACTTGTCAATACCTAGTGTTGTCTTTTTTTTTCTATTTTAGCTCTAGCTAGGTTACTAAGTCGCGCTCCGCAACGGCATTAGAATATATTTGTTAAAGAAAAAGAATATTAGAATAAAATTTGTAAAATAAATATCTACAAAATTATATAAATTATCAAATAAAATATATTCTGTAAAATTTGCATTTGGGTAGGTAATATTATAAATTATTTACATATTCCTTTTATTTATATAGTTTCAGTTTTTACTTTCTTGGACCAATATCATTGCCATATATATATATATATATATATATATATATATATATATATATATATATATATATATATAATTATATTAATAAAAATCAATATAAACATATAATATTACTTATATTTATATAATATTATTAGAACATGATAATTTGAATTTTAACTTATATAATAGTATTACTTATATATTACTGCATCAGAGAGATAAAATATAACTATTGAAATATATATGTAAGCAAACAAACTCAACACATGAGTAAGAGAGGAGAATGAAAGAAAGAAGGTTCAAATTATTATTGCGTACTTAGAACTGATACATAATTCTCTTTATATAGAGAATTCAATGACTCTACTATTCGAGCCAGGACAACAAACTTTTACAGAATTCAAAATAAAACAAACAACTTTAAAAAAGATAAAGAAAAAGTAAGCATTATTGATACCGGGTGCTCTTTGGGCCCCATCGTCATATCAGATAATGATTCTTTTCCACAAACAAACAATAAACTTTTAAAAAGCAAACATTATTGCTGGTTGTGGAGGGCCATAATCTCCACCATTGTCTTCAGAAAATATTCCTTCTTATCTTCATCCTGTGATGTTGACATTATCTAAATAGTTTTTCTTCAAAATAATTCTTGCAATCCTCAAATTATGAATTTCGAGGAGAAGTCTTCGAATTGTCTGGAAGTCTTCCCTTATTTCTTCAGTAAGTCTTTCTTTAACAGGAGACTTATTGGTTCTTCGAGATTTTGAAGTTCGATATTTTTTGAGGAGATGATCCAACTCTTTATCTAGCTTATAAAGCTGGTTGTCATAGACTTTTATGCTTTTGAAAGTTCCGTAAAAATCAATGCGATTAATATGATTCATATTCATGCTGGAGCTTTACCTTTATTAGGCTGAGAAACTAACCCTATAAGGGCATCCCACAAATCTTCTGGAGTAGGTTCTTCCGCTTGAGATTCGCCTGCTAAACAATTGTAGGCATTAGAATCCATGGATCCTTGAGATGAATTATCTTTCATTGAGTCGTCTTCTTTTGACGCTTGACTAGGAAACGTACTAAAAAATTGATTTTTCATTTGATCAAGGATTCTGACCATAATTTGATCTTCTGACTCATTGGGATATTTTTTCTGAAAGTATTCTTTCATCTTTGCCATATAATGCTGCTGGAATCCTGTATCTTTTGATCCCGTCTTTTCATCATTATTAATGACTGATTGAATATTATTCTTGATATCTTTAATATTTTCAGGACTCATTTTGTTCCACCATTTGAAGAAGAAATTTCTTCTTAACATTGGAATTTCCAAATTATCTTTTGAGACAGAAATGGTCCATCTCCATATCCATGGAATTTGGAATTTAACAAAGAAGAAAAAGGGACATTGTCCATAGATTAGATTTTCAGATGGCCTTTTTAAGACCAAAGGACTATTTTTGCACCATGGTTCATATAACCCCATAATTTCTTCGGGAAGAATTTCCAAAGAGGGACCAAACATTGCCCACCATTTGTAGAACCAATTTGGAACTGTTTTATCCAGAATTTCTGGATTTATAGAGAAAAACCAAGAATGTTTATTCTTGGGATTTTGATAATAAAATGCTTTAGAAAAAGCCTGGATATAATCCCAATAATTGAAGTAAATATATTTACCTTCAGCAACTTTGATGGCCTTTTCTCCATTAGGGTTTATTCCCCATTCTCTTGGTAAGAGAACCTTATTAACGTGGCATTTACTGAAGCTTATAAAGCTTTCAGGATTGTTATTCTGAAAATGATGAGTTATTGTTACCGATTCGGTAATTGTTAGAAGAATCTCTAAATGTTGCCTGGCTTTACCATGCAACGCTGCATATCCTCTTGATTCAAGATATCTTGTCTTTAAAGACCATCCATCATTTGGGGTCAATTGAAGATCTTCATCTTCCAAATACATAATATGCTCAACAACAGGATTTTCAAAGTATTCTTGTTCCTGTGTGGCCTCATTAACAATGGCATCTTTATATGATGGCAATTTATTAGAAGAGGAAGATGCTTCCTTTTGTGGAGGTGCAGGTAATTGCTGCAAGGGTCTAGTTCGACCATGATAAACTGTCCAATCCCCTATTAGAGGAACTGTAACATCTTGACGAGGTAACATATTGTTACTCCCGTAGTTTCCTCTGCCACGGTTATAACCGCGACCTCTTCCCCTATAAGGGGTTGTCATATTCCCTGTAAAAATTCTCGGGTCAAAAAATCAGCAAGAGAATTATTTTCTCCTTTTATATATTGGATATCAAATTCAAAGGCAGATAATTGAGCTTGCCAATTTGCAAAAAATTGCTTTGCTACTAGATTCTTTACGTCCTTTTCAATAATTGATTTTGCTGAACTACAATCAATTCTCAGCAAGAATTTTTTATTTAATAAATCATCTTGAAATTTAGATATGCATTTTATAATTGAAAGCATTTCTTTCTTTACAGTCGAATATTTTGACTGAGTAGGATTCCATTTTCCTGAAGTAAATCTAACTAATACCTCTTTAGAATTATTAGGATTTACTTGCTTTAATATACCACCATACCCTATATTAGAGGCATCGGTTTCAACAATTTTGAAATAGGTTGGATTTGCTAGAGATAAACAAGGTAAACATTTTACCTTGGCTTTTATTATTCTAACAGCTTGAGAATGTTTCTCAGTCCATGGCTCAGGATTTTTCTTAAGCCTAGCGTATAATATAGCCGTATCTTTAGCTAAATTTTCATAATAGTCTGCAATATAATTGAGACTTCCTAGAAATCTTTGTAACTGTTTAGTATCAGTTATTATATCAGGGAATTTAGAAGCGAATTCAATACTTCTATCTATAGGAATAATTTTTCCTTGATTTATTAAATGACCTAAAAATCTAACTTGAGTTTGAAATAACTTCATTTTTGGGGCAGATATTACTAACCCATTTTGTTTTATTAAGTTTTTAAATATTTTTAAATGTTTTATATGTTGATCTATTGTTTTAGAAAATACTAAAACATCATCAATATAAACAATAATAAATTCTGAATAAGGGTTGAAAATATCATTCATTATATTCTGAAATTCAGAAGGAGCATTCTTTAAACCAAAAGGTAAAACATTCCATTCATAATGTCCGAATGGGACTGTAAAAGCAGTTTTATATCTATCAGATTCTTTTATCTGAATCTGCCAGTATCCTGATTTCATATCAAATTTTGAAAAGATTAAAGCATTGTTTAATCTGTCTAATAAATCCTTTTTATTAGGGATCGGGTACCTAATCCATTTTAGTACCTTATTAAGAGGTTTATAGTTAATAACTAGTCTTGGAACACCTCTTTCCTTTTCAGCTGCATTATTAACATAAAATGCAGTACAACTCCATGGAGATTTAGATTTTCTAATTAATCCTTTTTCTTGGAGAGAATTTATTTCCTTTTTACATAGCTCTAAATATTCATGATTCATTTGAGCTGGCCTAGCTTTAGTAGGTATTTGATTTTCATTAAAATCTTCTATATAAGGTAAAGAAATAACATGTTTCTTTCTATCCCAAAAGGCGTTGGGTAAGTCATTACAAATTTCATTTTTAAATTGATTTTCTATTAATTTTATTTTATTCTGAGTGTCACTCTTTTTGAGTTGTTCATTAATATTTAATATTTCAACTTCTTCTTTAAGAAAACATAATTGTTTTTCCTTATTAAGAAGAATATCTCTAACCTCATTAATTAATCTAGTTTGAGGATCTGTTATAAACTCAAAAATTATTTTTCTACCATTTATTATAGTAGATATACCATTTTGATCAATATTAGTCATCGGCATGATCTTATGAAGAAACGGAGTTCCTAATATAATTCTATGGGTAAGATTCTTAACCATAATAAAAGGTGTTGGAAGACAAATATCTTGATTACAGATGTATGCATCTGATAATTTATATTTTACTTGAAGTTTATCTCCTCCTGCTTGAGTCAGAGATTGAGTAGTTTTAGAAAAATATTTAGAAGGAATTATTCCTTCTTGAATGCAATTAAGATCGGCTCCACTATCTATGAGAGCTATCTCATTTTCTAAAATAAAATCTCTGCTAATTGCTAGAGTTATTTTCACATACCATTTTTGTGATGTAACTTGGTCTAATAAATTAAGATAATCATTATTATCGGGTTTGCCAATAATTTCTTTATTATCTTCAACCTTTGAGGGAGACTTAGTTTCTAGCAAAGTTATTCTTTGAGATAATTTTTCATTATTCTTCTTAATCTGAGAAATTTCAGATTTTAAAAGATTAACTTCACCTTTTAAGTCATTAATAGAAACAGGTGTTTCCTTTGTATTGGATTGTTGAAATCTACTTAAAACCTCACTTAATTGGTAAGGTGCTTCCATTATTAAGGGAGATTCTTGTTTAGTATTTGAATTCTCTATAAGAGTTTCTATCATTTTACGCTTTAGATCAGGATCTGTAATAGCCTCTATTACTTTTAAGGCTTTGTCTTGATCTGCCGTTAAAACATTTAATCCATTCATTTCTACAATGGATTTCCAGTAATTCATTTCATTACATTGACAATCATTGTTGTTAGGAGACGAAGATCCTTCTGAAGAATCTGAAGAGGTTTCATAAATTAATTCTAGATCTTCTTCATGAGAAGATTCTATATCTGAGTCAGAACTATTAATCATAATTTTTTCTAACTGAGAGCGTAATTGCTCATCCTCTATTTTATTAAGGGCTTTTTTAGTCCAACATTGATTGGCATAATGGCCAACTTTACCACACTTATGGCAACTAATATCAAGCTTTTTAGCTTTTCTTTTTCCTTTATTAGGAACAAAAGGTTTTTCTTTTTGTTTATTTTTAAAATGATATCTTTTATACCTTTTTTTATAAGGTTTTTCATAATATTTTATTTTACTCTTATAAGATTTATTTTTATAAGGTTTATTGTTTTTATAAACAATTTTCTTTTTATTCTTATCCTTAGGAAAATTAGGATTTCCTAAATCGAACGCAAATTGTTCACAGAATTCACCAAGTTGATGTTTTTCTGAAAGCTTTTGCTTTTTTAATTGATTTCTAAGTTTTATGTCATTACATAAATTTAAACCTTCATTAATACAAGTACAAATGATTTGACCATATGTTAAATCAGAGTAATTAATATTTACTCCATCATTTTTAGTTCTTAAAGATTGCCGAACCTTTTTAGCAAAAAGATGTGGTAATCCATCTACAAATTTGGATTTCCAATGAATTGAATTAGGGTTATTAAGTTGATAAACCCTTGATAAATAAGTATCTTTATACCATCTAAAATGGGTTAAAGATGGACATCTAAGGTTCTGTAGGAGCGTTTGTATTTTTTCTCCTATTGGTGTTGTAGTTCCTACAAAATGTTGTAGAATACAGTGTATAAACTGCGTCTTCTTCTCCTGTAGTCCTAATTTGACTAGTACTAGGATTTTTATCCTCGATTTTAACCAATTTCTTGTGAGTTAAAATCTCTGTTTTTTGGGCTTCATTAAGATAAGAATCCCACCATCCTCTTAATTGTCCTACAAATCCAGTAGTAATAAAGGATGCTATAGCACTATCACTATTTCCATGTTGTTTACAAATAGTAGAATACATAATCATTCTGTGTATTACATCTATGATTTGTTTGTCATTAAGACCATCTATATTCCATTCATAGATAGCTTTTCCATTATAGGAATTTTGAAAAGATTCAGGTTCTTCAAAAAGAAGATCCATTGGAGAGGGTCTCTTGTAGTAATATTTATCAAGAGGCTTTGAATCATAAATATGGTTTAATTCATTAATATTTTGGTTAGCAAACATATTTGCTAATTGATCTATGTCTTCTAGATCTTCAGTGGGTTCATAACCCTCTGATTGGTTAGCGGAGTCAATCTGAGATAAAACTCCTAGATGGAAATTTTTTAATTTACTCTCAAGAATTTTAATAAATTCTTCGTTGTCATTCTCCATTTTAAATCCTGTAATTGGAGTTGGAGGTTGAATTAGCGGGGTCTCTGGGACTTCCGAAATTACTGGTTTTGTATGTGAGGAAGAAGAAGTCGAATCTGACTTGCTTAATTGATTAATAATTGTTTGTTGTAGAGCTATTTGCTCTTCTATCAATTTTTCAATGTTTATTAATTGATCACCTAAACATATTAAAAAGGTGTTAGTATAATTTTGCGATTTTATTATCGTGTTTAACTCCTTAATGGTTACTTGAGCATTTTCAAATTTTTGAATACTCAAATAAGCAGTAGCTTCAATGCTAGGATCCAAACTAATTGTTTGTTCTGGAGGAAAGGGTGATTTGATCGTTTCACCCCTAGTAGTCTTCCAATTTCTTTGTAAGACTAAGATTTCATTATTAATATTATTAATATAATTGTTTACAAACCATTGAACAAATGATATATAATCTTTTGTTTTTTCTAAAGAGATATAATATTCTCTTTTAAATGTTTGTAATTCTTCATTCGAATATTTATTAAAATACCATTTTCTAAATTCTTTATGTTTTTCCTGGTAAAATTCCTTATTAAGGATTTCCCTCATAATACTTCCTGGGGATAAATCAATCATTTAAATGGAAGCTCATTTCAGATTGAGTAGGGGATTCTCTACTCTGAAACTCTTGTTTCTGATAAATTCCTTGAGGAATTTTATTTTGACTCATTCTTATTGATTCTACTGTTTCTTCTCTAATTTGAGGAGTAGACGTAGACGCTCTAGAAGTAGACGCTCTACTTGGCTCTATTTGAGCAGTGTAGTAGTCACTTGCTGTGGAATACCTAGAAGATAACGATCTGGGTATCCTAACGATTCTTTGAGGCGTAATTTTTATTTCTACGTCTCCTTCAATAGTTTGAATTATTTGGTCAATATCTTTATTGACTATTGGTTCTCTTTCTACTTC
This sequence comes from Heracleum sosnowskyi, assembly GCA_030848705.1. Lineage (NCBI taxonomy): Eukaryota > Viridiplantae > Streptophyta > Magnoliopsida > Apiales > Apiaceae > Heracleum > Heracleum sosnowskyi. The sequence continues at coordinate 22,655,432 of CM061238.1, forward strand.
ATTAGGAAGAGACCAGGTTGTTGGGAAGTTAATTTCATCCCATTTTATTAACCTATTGGTTACTATATTAGAAGTTAATAAATTGGTTTGGACTACCGTAGTAGTTCCTGGAAAGGATATTTGTTTAGCTTTTGGATTTAAAGTATTTAATACTTTATAATAAATTCTATAACATATTGCTATTATTTCACTTCCTTGTTTGAAGTTGTAACCATTGGTATGAATTGTTAGTTGCATAGCGTCTAACAGATTATCATCGGATAACGATAAATTTAAATTTGGAGACACATCAAAATAGACGGGTCCATGACATAAACTCGTTTCTATTAACGCAGCTAGAGAGGGTTTAAAGTCTTTGCATCTACCATCTCTAACATAAGCCATTATACTAGAATTTAAACCTAACAGTGTTAAAGGTTTAAAAGCAATTTGAATTAATCCAATATGGATAAAGCTATAATCTCTAAAGGGTACCAAGTCTTTCTTGGTAAGCAACCTAATTGTTTGATTTTCTCGAGATATTCGGATTGTTTGCTCTATTGTTTTTACAGCAAATCTAGATTTTAAATCAAATAAACCAATATTATAAATTTTGGTTGTAGGAATTGTTGGAATTGTCCATTTATTAAGCTTATCCAAATTGTTTGGATAAAAATCAATATAAACATATAATATTACTTATATTTATATAATATTATTAGAACATGATAATTTGAATTTTAACTTATATAATAGTATTACTTATATATTACTGCATCAAAATACCTGATAGTATGTTAGTGTTATTAATATATGCATCAATCATATCCGGACATATGAACTGAAATTCGTGTAGTGATATGTTGACGATGTCTTCTTCCAATCTCTTAGACGACATTATGTGTATGAAGAACAATTTAGACCCATGTGATACTGTACACGGAGCATTCCTCTAAAAGATCTATAAACCGAGAGATCAGAATCTTTGGGATCGTAGCATGGATCAAATTTTTCTGTCATACAACATATCTTAGAAAAGTTAATACCATCATAAAATTTGACAAACTAATAAGTTATAAGTATATTGATTTATTAACCTTTGCAACGATCAAAATCATGTCAAGACTGATCAGTTCTTCAGTATTTGGATTGACAGATTCTCACATTCTACACACTCGTACTTTTATCATCTAGGTATAACTACTGTCATTTAAAGCATCCAACATGGTGTAGGCCATAGTTATATTGATTGTAAATATGATTGTAAAGATTTGGAGTTATGTTAAAAAGTTTCAGTGTAGATTTTTTGTTATGAATGACCTTTAATTTATAGGTGTTTGTAAGGTGAATAACATGGAAATTCCTTATGTTTAAAAGTCAAAAAATATTAATAGTAACTTACCTTTCAGATATTAAGTTAATTTGTAAAAGTTATACAAATTTTCTTATAAGCATACTCTTTAGTCGTTAAAGAAGATGCTGAGGAAGGAAAGAAACTGTTTGAGTTAGGGTCCGTATATGAATAATTATTGCAAATTCTAAAAATACAAAAGAAAATTGTAAATAATAATGCATTAGATCCTAAAAAATTGAAAGTAATAAAGAAATTAACATTAAATCTTACAAATTTGCAATTTTTCAATTCCATTTTTACAAATTTGAAAATGATAAAAGGAAATTATAATTATTAACATAAGATCCTGCAAATTTGAAAATAATAAGGAAGTTTGAACATAAGATCCTACAAATTTGAAAATAATAAGGAAGTTGTAATTTTCTAATTCATCCAATCTTACAAATTTGAACATAATAAAAGAAAGTTCTATCAAGTTTGAAAATAATAAAAGAAAGTTCTATCAAGTTTGAAAATAATAAAATAGAAAAGTGCAATTATTAACATAAGATCTTACAAATTCGAAAATAATAAGGAAGTTGTAATTTTCTAATTGAAAGAAAGTTCTATCAAGTTTGAAAATAATAAAAGAAAGTTATATCAAGTTTGAAAATAATAAGTAAGTTTTAACATAAGATCCTAAAAATTTGAAAATAATAAGAAAGCTGTAATTTTTTAATTCCTCTGATCTTACAAATTTGAAAATAATAAAAGAAAGTTCTATCAAGTTTGAAAATAATAAAAGAGAAAATTGTAATTATTAACATAAGATTCTACAAATTCGAAAATAATAAGGAATTTGTAATTTTCTAATTGAAAGAAAGTTCTATCAAGTTTGAAAATAATAAAAGAAAGTTCTATCAATTTTGAAAATAAAAGAAAGTTCTATTAAGTTTGAAAATAATAAAAGAAAGTTTTATCTAGTTTGAAAATAATAAAATAAAATTCTAAATAATAATGCATTAAATCCTAAAAATTCGAAAGAAATAAAGAAATCGACATTAGATCTTACAAATTTGAGAAGTTGCAATTTTCCAATTCCCTTCCTTCAAAATCGAAAATAATAAAAGAACTTGTAATTTTTCAATTTCCTTCTTACAAAATCGAAAATAATAAAGGAAGTTGTAATTATTAATATTAAAAATTGAGAAACTTAGAAAAATAGAACGAAGTGATTTGACCTCACCGCCCCCGTCTTTTCCTTGATAATAAAAGAAAGTTCTATTAAGTTTGAAAATAATAAGGAAGTTTTAACATAAGATCCTAAAATTTTGAAAATATTAAGGAAGTTGTAATTTTTTTAATTCCTCCAATCTTAAAAATTTGAAAATAATAAAAGAAAGTTCTATGAAGTTTGAAAATAATAAAATAAAATTCTATCAAGTTTGAAAATAATAAAAGAGAAAATTGCAATTATTAACATAAGATCTTACAAATTCGAAAATAATAAGGAAGTTGTAATTTTCTAATTGAAAGAAAGTTCTATGAAGTTTGAAAATAATAAAATAAAATTCTATCAAGTTTGAAAATAATTACAAAATCGAAAATAATAAAGGAAGTTGTAATTATTAATATTGAAAATTGAGAAAATTCGAAAAATAGAACGAAGCGGTTTGAGAGGCGCCACATCACCGCCCCGTCTTCTCCTTTAATAATAAAAGAAAGTTCTATCAAGTTTGAAAATAATAAGGAAGTTTTAACATAAGATCCTAAAAATTTAAAAATAATAAGGAAGTTGTAATTTTCTAATTCCTCCAATCTTACAAATTTGAGAATAATAAAAGAAAGTTCTATTAAGTTTGAAAATAATAAAAGAAAGTTTTATCAAGTTTGAAAATAGTAAAAGAGAAAATTACAATTATTAACATAAGATCCTACAAATTCGAAAGTAATAAAGACGTTTTAATTTTCTAATTGAAAGAAAGTTCTATCAAGTTTGAAAATAATAAAAGAAAGTTCTATTAAGTTTGAAAATAAAAGAAAGTTCTATCAAGTTTGAAAATAAAAAAAAAGTTCTATCTAGTTTGAAAATAATAAAAGAAAATTCTAAATAATAATGCATCAGATCCTAAAAGTTCGAAAGAAATAAAGAAATCAGCATTAGATCTTACAAATCTGAGAACTTGCACTTCTCCAATTCTCTTCCTACAAAATCAAAAATAATAAAAGAAGTTGGAAATTTTCAATTTTTTTCCTACAAAATCGAAAATAATAAAGGAAGTTGTAATTATTAATATTAATAATTGTGAAAAATTGAGAAAATTAGAAAAATAGAACGAAGCGATTTGAGAGGCACCACCTCACCGCCCTCGTCTTCTCCTTTATATAAGTATATTGATTGATAAATTAACTTAAAACCATATGCGATGCACGAATTATTTTTAATAATTGTTATTTTATTATTTATATTTTAATATTTTATTAATTGTATTTGTTTAAAAATAAGTAGACATGTTTTTTTAAAATAAATAGACACGTTAAAATAGGTAAATTCTATTAAATAATTAAACACGTTAAAATAGGTTTTAAAATAAATTGGATTGACGAATATTTTTGGAAAAATGAGGGGGTTTAGTAATAAAAAATAGAAAGAGATACATGTTTTATTTGAAAAAGATATCTGTTCGTGATATTTTTGGAAAAAGCGGGAATTTTGTTAGAAAAATTACAAAAAGTAATGTATTTTAATTAGTTATAAATAGGTCATATTACTATTTAATTATATTTTTTTATTGATAAATAAGGGTAATTAAGTAAAACATGAAATATAAAAATTTGTATCGGCCAACTAAACTTTTAATGTTTCGTCTAGTCTATTATAAGAAAGTATAGATTTTATTTTATTGAATGAAATTACCCGTTATTTTTTTTTTTTTGGAAAATGAGAGCTTTTAGTTAAGAAAATTTTTAGTTAGAGAGTATAAAAAGAATATATGATTTCCCTAAAAAAGCTAATCGGTTTGTTATTAGTAATTATAATATTATTATTTTATTTCATTAAATGGAACTCCCTCTGATATTTTTAGAAAATGAAAAATTTTAGTTAGGAAAAATAGAAAAGTAGAAATTTTAGTTAGAATATATAAAAAAGAATATATAATTTGGCTAAGAAAAGGAAATTTGTTACTTATTAGTAGTTATAATATTATTATTTTATGTCTTTAAATAGAACTGCTCATTATATATTTGAAAAATGAGATATTTTAGTTTGGAAAAATACAAAGGCTACTATATATAACTTATTAATAAATATTATATTTTATTAAATGGAACTACCCGTAATATTTTTGGAAAATGGGAGGTTTTAGTTAGGAGAAATTTTAGTTTAGAAAATATAAAAAAATAATTTGCTAAAAAAGCTAATCGATTACTTATTAGTAATTGTAATATTATTATTTTATTTTATTGAATGGAACTGTCTGGGATATTTTTGGAAAATGAGAGTTTTAGTTAGGAAAAATAGAAAAGTAGAAATTTTAGTTAGAAAATATATAAAAGAATATACATTTTGGCTAAAGAAATGTAACTGGTTAGTTATTACCAATTATAATATTATAATTTTATTTTATTAAATGGAACTGCCCGTGATATTTTTGGAAAATAAGATATTTTAATTTGAAAAAATAAAAAAATTACTATATATATAATAATTTTTAGGATTTTATCCAATGATTCCCATCGACTTGATCAAAAAGATCTGACGGTTGTGAATTGAGTGACCGAACTATGAGGACCGGACTACAAATCGACTATAAAACTTTCAATGTTTCGTCTTTAATATAAGCGTATAACCTGTGCAAAGCACGGATGACTTTAATATTAATTTTGAAATTTACTTTTAATTTTTTTGAGATTTTAATACTTATGAAAATGCTACCTTTTTAAAAAGAATTAAAAATATTACTTTAAAACTTTAAATCTAAAAAAACTTATAGATAATATAAAAGTTTATTAGCTTAGTAAGCATGTCACTCAAGATAACCGTCAAAATTATCAATATATTTTGTTGTAATATGTATAAATATAAATATAAATATTTTCTAAGGTCGTGTTTTTAAATTCTAAGTAGAGTATAATTAAAAGAGTTTGTAGTTATGTTATATATGTGAGAAAATCGAAAATCAAAATTTTCAATGTTTCGGCTATTATATAATAGTATAGATAGATAGATTAAATAGAATAAATTACCGAAAATCGAAATCAAAACCTTCAATGTTTCGTCTATTATATAATAGTATAGATAGATAGATTAAATAGAATAAATTACCGAAAATCGAAATTAAAACTTTCAATGTTTCGACTATTATATAATAGTATAGTATAGATATATGTCTTCTGCGATAATTTTTGAAAAGGAGAAATTTTAGTTAAAAAAAATATAAAAAAGAATATACGCTTTGGCTAACAAAGGTAATCGGTTAATTATTAGTATTTATAATATTACTATTTTATGTTACTAAATGAAATTACATGTGATATTTTTGAAAAATGTGAGAGTTTACTTAGGAAAAATTTTAGTTAGAAAATATAAAAAAAAAATATGTTTTGAAAAAAAAAAACTAATCGATTAGTTATTACTAATTATAAATATTATTATTTTATTTCATTAAAAAGAACTGTCCGTGATATTTTTGGAAAATGAGAGGTTTTAGTTATAAAAAATAGAAAAGTAAAAATTTTAGTTAGAAAATGTAAAAAAGAATATACACTTTGGCTAAAATAGGTAATTGGTTAGTTATTAACAATTATTATTTTATTATTTTATTTTAATTAATGAAACTATCTGTGATATTTTTGGAAAATGAAAGGTTTTAGTAAGCAAAAATAAAAAGTTTATATGTTTTAGTTAAAAAGGTAATTGCCCGTGATATTTTTGGAAAAGTAAGGAAATTTTTCAGAAAAAATAAAAAAAGTAATATATTTTAGGTATAAAAGGTAATGGATTATAAATAGGTAATATTATTATTTAATAATATTTTTTTATAAATAAGTAAGGGTAATTAAGTAAAAACACGAAATACAGTTAAGTAATGACAATTAAGTAAAATCACAACATATCAAAAAATATTTAGTATTATATCCAATGACTCTCATTAATTTAATTTAAAAGATCTAACGGTTAGAGATGGATGACCAAACTATGGAGGACCATACTACAAACCGACTACAAAAAATTTTAATGTTTCGTCTTTAATACTATGGAGGACCATACTACAAACCGACTACAAATTTTTTTTAATGTTTTGTCTTTAATATAATAATATAGATATGTAAACTTTCTTGTGTTTCTTTTTTTTTTTTTTTTAATTTTATCTGAAACTATGTAGAGTGTCCATTTCTATAAATTATAGTGGAAATGTTTGAAAATAAAATAGAAACAATTCATACATTTTTTAAACACAAGGAATGCTTTTATAATAAATTTCGGATGCAAATAAGACCGAGTAAATTTAGTATTTATAGATTTATAAATGATCCCAATTCAAAGAATTTGTGTCAAATTTGAAATTATCGAAATTTTAATCTCAAATTGTTCGAACATTTCATTATTTGATTCATAGTCATTATGATAATTTTTCGGAATTGTCTAAATGAGGCTTGAAACCTTGAACTATGATTAACAAAGACGAAAATATCGTAGCGCAAGTTGTTTTTATTTAAAATTCGTTTTCATGTTGAAGCAGAATGTAAATTACATATTATTTATCCAACCTAAATTTTTTCTACTTGTTTGATATACTAAAGACTATTGATTTATGCTATTTCAACTATACCACGTGGTATTAATTTTAGCATTATTGTTACATCTCTGAATTTTAAAAAAGAACAAGAAGGAAAAGTCAAAAGAATTAAAACAAAAAAGAAAAGTAATACTATGATAACTATCCAACAATAAGAAGACATTTTGTGCGCACTATGGAAATGAACATGATTATGGAATTGACTTTTATATAACTAATTCACCACTTCCACTTGTATTTTACAGTACATGATTGGAGAGAATACTTCAAGTCAAGGTCATACTCGTTGCGTAGCACATGATACTTTAGAATTGAGATATTAGGAAAGACGTTGGTTTACCATCATCGATGTTGTTGACCATAAATTTTGTGAATAATAAAAAAGATTGAATTTGAATAAAATGATGTGATTCCTTCGTTCATATTAATTTTTTGAGTAAAATTCAAGGTGTGTATATGAGTTTTACACTTTCTGCAAGGTGTGTACCTGAGTTTTACTTAATGCAAATTGTGTACTCGATGTTTGAAAAAAGCTGCAAAATGTGTGCCTCCGTTAGTTGCAGTTTAACGGTGTAAGGGTATTTTTGTAAATTAACATTGCAAACAGAATTGAACTATATAAAATCGGGTCTTAGTCGGGTTAAAACATCCCCAAATCAATTGATTCATAAACCCTAAAATTTGAATTTTTTTTTCTCTCATTCGATGACTGAAAATGTGAATGTGGGCTACTTGGAGCTCTGCGCACTGCTTGGACTCGTAATAACGCTGGAAGAAGGTTCATTGGCTGTGTTCATGGGAGGAACGGGTGTAACTATTTTCGTTGGGTGGATCCTCCTTTGTCCAGTCGTAGTCGTATTGATGTTGGGGATTTATTGAGACGGATCGAAGCTACCGAAGAAGAAATTGAGAAGTTGAAGTTGTTGCACGATGAGCAGATGATGATGTGTGCTACTCCGAAAAATAAGAACAATTTGTTTAGTTATGTTTTGATTTTGTTTATTTTGTTCTTGCTGTATGTGTATTGTTTTGGCAGTGTTGATGATGTTAATTCGACAATGTAGTTGATTTTCGATTGTGTTGATTATGACAATGTAGTTCAATTTAAATTGTGTTTTTACTAGTTTAATTGTAGTCATTTTGTTGATAAGAAAACACAAGATTGCAGGAAAACACAGGATAAATTAATGATAGAATCAATGATTAAAGCAACAGAACAAACAAACAGATGAAACTGATCATCAGCCCCTCATCTCCTCTTCGACAATGCCCCTCACTGCACTTGGTGCATGGTTGAACTGATCAATCCCTCCTTCACCAGCTTGGAAATGGTTAGCCAAAGCAAGGGCAACTGCATTTGCAGATTCAGGGATGTGAGTAACATGCAAATCATCTCATGCCTCACCCATGAGATTGTTGATGAGTTGAAGCAAGTAAGCCATTGGGTCATTCGGATCATTCTGTAACACTTGTTGAACAACTTCAGCACAATCAGACTCAAGGACAACATATAAGCATTCTCCCTCCCAAGCATGCTTAAGGCCGTAATAGATTGCCTAGAGTTCTGCATGGAGAGGCACAACAAGGCCTATCATTCTCCCGCAACCATTCACCCAACCACCAGTGTTATCCCTAATCAAACAACCAACATATGCTTTCATATTAGGCCTGTTAAAGATGCCCTTGACATTGATCTTGCAAACATTTTTTGGTGGTTTACTCCAAGCTGCCATAACTTGATATATGTATTGTGTATGTAGTGTTGTGTGTTTTGCTTTGCAAATGAACTTCAATTTATAGGGCTAATAGATGACATGGTTATAACTCTAGCTATAAATGCAATTAGGTTGTAACCACCTAAAATTGAAGTAGAACAAGTTACAAAGTTTTACTTTTGACCATGACCATAACCCACCAATGCATGTCATTATTGTTACAATCAAGGCTCTCACATATCTATGCACCAATGAACACAAGGTGAAATTGCAAAAGAAGTTATCACTTTGAATTTATCAATATCAAAGTACATAAGTTTTTCCTTGTATTGAAACTTCATCATACAAAATAATTCAAAATTCTGAGAATTTAGAAACAAAAAACAGTGCCTAAATCAAGGATAACTTATGGCCTATAAATAACAAAAATTACTAGCCTTCATTCTCATATAAGCAAAAGTTATAGGCATAAGATAGAACATTCAAAATTTCCATACAGGTTGCTTGGCCAATGTTGCCTTCCTTGCATTCCTGGCTGCTTCAATTTGCCTTAGGCCAGTGGTTTGTTTCCCCTTAAATTGTCCTTGACATGGTTGAATTCCTAGAGGGGCATTAGCTAGCTTTGTAGGTTGACTGAATGATCGAAAAATTCCACCTTGACTCTCTCCAGCATTTACAATTGGTTGTGGTTGTGTGACATGACCATCAGTAACAACGGGGGGCACATGAGCATTACTAACATCAGTAGGTGTTAGGTCCAAAGTATCGTAGAAGGGGGGTTGAATACGATACCTATAAATTATTTAATTTCGTTCGCGGATAAATCATTCAGTTCAACTACGAAATCAAATACACCAAATCAAACCAAGAGTCAGGGAATATATCTTTTTATAAATATAAACCTCAAAGGGTGCTACAATTTCTAATCCGTAAATTAGCTTCAATGAGTTCTAGGTTATTCACAATCAATACAATGATAGAATTCAAGCAGAATTAATTTCTCTGGTATTCTCTCTGGCTTGATCTCTCTCTCTTCGTAATTGCTTCTGTGTAAATGAACCTGACTGAAGAAGACACATTCTTCCTCTGTAGTAATTGTAGGCTTTTTGTTTTGAAAACTATCGAACCACAATTGAAGAATCAATCATGGCCGTCCAATTTCCATCAACCTGTCAAACAAAATAAAACTTTTCACCTGCTCCAATTTGAAAACCATCGAATGTGTAAAAGTAATTTACCATTCGATAGTTTTTAATTCAAAACTATCGAAATGTAAATTACTTTACATTTGAATTCTGATGGATTTCTTAAATCATATTCGATGGTTTTCTAAATAGAAAAACCATCGAACCATTTCTTGTCCTTGATCTTTTTAGTAAATCTTCTGAGCTCCAGGGTGTTTCAGTTTTAGACTGTATCAATTTCTTCTGAGTCGATAAAACAACTTGATCTTTTTAGTGCCGTCAACTAGTGCAACTGGTCTGGTTCACAGATGAATAACACTTGATCAATTCTTCTTCTATGTCTTCAATTCAATGCTGCTGATAAGTCCTTTGTCGTTCTGGTTGCTTCAAATAAATCACTGGAATCCTGTGGTACTAACCCTAAATCATTCACATACTTCTGTAGTCTTGTTTCTTTAACTGTCACTGAGGCATGAACATTTACATGAACTTCTTTCCGTGACTTGTTTACGGACTTGAAGAATATATACCGTATTTTGATTTTTTGAGTTTACCTTTTCTTCTTTGATTCTGGATTCCTGTGCTCCTGTTAATACTATTGTTTGTCTTGTCCTTTGTTGAGTTGCAGTTATCTCTTTTACATCTTATGTTACATTATGCTTTACAATCTCCCCCTATTTGATTGGATAGAGTTTGACAAGCAAATACTTCGAGGATAACTCAACTAACTAATGAATCATGAAACTAATTAAAGTAAGACAGCTTAATAATATTAAATGCATTCTGGATCAGATGTTTATACATTTCCAGATTTCATTATTCAAAAAACAATAAAACTTTATACATAGAAGTTGCTCCTCTAGTCTGAGCTGATAGTTCTTCTGTTCTTTGCTTCTGTTCTTCAGTCCATTTCGATCTCACCTTCTTCAATCACTGGATCGGAGTTAGCAGCTTGATAATCAATCACTGATGGACAGTGCAGTGGTTCTCCAGGTTTAAGGATTGCTCCTTGGATGTGTCTTCCTATGTATTCAACCTCTTGACCCACTCCAGCCCACAACCATGCAATGTTAACATCTTTCTTGTTTAGCTTTGGCATGTTTGGTAGTCTGGGACGCACTTCCAATCCTCTTTTCACTCTCTTCCTATAGTAAGGAACATTCTCCATTAGAAATCTTCGTAGAGTGTCGGCTGCTTTGTCCTTCTCCGTTGATGTGAATCCAGTGGATCTAAGATACTTCTCCACTGATATAAGATAGTTGCTTGGATAGTCTTTCAGCCTGTCCTCGGTCAAATAGCAGATTCTGAACAAGTCATTCGTCATGAATCTAACCATTGGAGGATCTTCAGTAATATCTGGACTGACTTTCATCAAGATCTCTTTAACATGCTCACGGAGTAGTTCATTTAGTCTTGTAGTCCTCTGAATCTTGATGAGCATCACCTGCAGTTCTGTGTATGTTCTCTGTTCAAAAAACTTAGTGGAAATCACAAAGGTACCTTTCTCAAGAAAGTTGATCAATATGTTCCAGGCACCGTTTGCTTTAACCCCAGCTTTTAGAAAGATCACAGTATTTCTCAGTGTTGTGAAGTAAGTATGATCATCAGCATTTGCACTTCTGATGTCCTGAATGATAACTTCCACCTCCGCATTGTCGTTGACTTCTAATCCGTCTTCAACTCCACAAAAGGTTTTATAAGCCATCTCCCAGTCAATCCCTTGCTTCTTTGCCAAATCCGTCATCTTCTTCTTCCTCACTTCAGCATACACCTTGAATCTTTTCAGCTTCTCACTCCTTAGAACTGTTTGTTGTCTTTCTCTCTCAGCTTGCCTGGCATCTATTGCAGCTCTTTGAGATTTTACCATCTCCAAGGCAGCTTCTTCTTCCAGTGACAGAGAATTTGCTTCTTCTTCCATATCATCATCCAAGATAGGATGTTCTATTGGCTCTGGGTAATATGGCTCATGCTCCTCCTGAATTGGTTGCTCTTGCATGACCTCAAATTCCTCTTCACTCTCCTCTTCTTGCACAATTTCTTCAATCCAGTATTGTCTAAGTGGAATAGCTTCATTGGTCTCCCAAACTCCCCATCCAGTTGTATTCCATCCTTCATTTGTCTGCTCTTCTCCATCATTTGTCTCCCCTTCTCCAACTTTCTCCCCCTTAGTTGAGGAACCCTCGATAAAGTTATCCTCAGCATAAAAGGTAGTAGAAGGATCAGGTTGTTGATGTGAAGGTCCGGGTTGTTGGTTCCTCAACATTTTCCAAATAGACTGCACTCCGTCACCTTGATTCTCCATGAACTCCATAATCTCCTTATTCATCTCATGCACAGAAGCTAGCTTCTGGTCAATGCCATCCAATCTCAGCTTGGTAGTCTTTTCAATTTTGTCCAATCTTTGGTTCAGCTTAGACTCCACTCTAGAAAGGGTGTTCATTGCATCTTTGACCCTAGCTTGACCATCCCGGATAACCAGAATGTATTCTCTCAAAGCTTCTTGTCCTTGTTGCAGAGCATTAACTTCATTCATGAATCCATCTTTTAGTTCTTTGACGTCAGTCCTCAAGTCGACTAGTTCCTCCATTGCTTCCTTCTTCAAGGAGTCCACTGCTTGTTTAGTACCTGTTATAGTGCCAGATGCACTGCCTAAGACCTGATAAGTTCTTCTAGAATCAGCTGCAGCCAGGTCAACCTTATCTTGAATAGACTTTAAAGAAGCATTGGCTTGACTAGAGGAGATCCCTTGGTCAAAGGAAGGTCGCAGTGTGAAAGTGTTTGTCCTAAATCCAATCATGTATGATGAGTTAGGAAGAACTTTCTTGTATTCTTATTTGATTTCATTAATGTTAATTAAAGACTTGTTTTGTTTTTATTACGGGCCTTATCTATTTAAAGTGTTTTAAATAAGATGTTCCATAGTTTAGAGTAAACCTTCTAGAATTATAATGAGATTATAATAGTGAGATCTAGAAGATGATAACTCTAGACTTAAACAGTTCCTGATCATAGGATAACTAATCGGAAGTTGGTGAATCCGCAAAGATTGGTACATACTATGCTTGCTCCCATCAGGAGGATGTCTGTTCTCATAGGCATTTGTGTGGTGACACTATAGCTAGTATGTAGGTGCTTGTTAGGGAATAAGTTCACTGAACATGACTCGATAAGTTGAATAGCTAATGGAGTTTACTCACGTGTCAATAGTTATTCACTGAGTGATAGTTGTACAAGTGTCCTTAGACTTGAGATCGTTAGAGTTATCTTGTATATAATGAACTATGCTTTGGATTAGTCCTTAGTCTCAAGGACATCCATTAGGTCTATTCTGGGCATAGGGATTTGTGTATGGAGATAGTTAACGTCAATAGAGGATCTACCCCTTCCAGTATAGGAAGAGAATATCCTATGTTATTCTTAGTATGCGAGTTCTGGAATCTCTGGCCAGAGTGTATGAAATTAGAAAGGAGTTTCTAATTTGCATTAATATGAACTTAGCATTATGAATAAGAAATCATATGATTAAATTTGATAGGCCTGACACGAGATCCATGCCTTATATTTAATCGGGATATTGTAGGGTAGAAGGAATGATTGTACTGTAACTAGTCACTGACAGGTTCTTGGTATTCTAAGCAGTGAATTCATATTATCCGGATAGTCGCGATATGTTGAGAAGCATCACTCACGATGTAGAATAAATATAATTAATCAGTTAATTATATTTAATGAATTTTAGAATTCATATAAATAAATAAAAAGTTTATTATTATTTATTTCTACTACCGGCTTAATATTGAACCTACAGGGTCACACCATAAAAAGATTAATTTATTGATGAAGGTATTTTGAGAGAGAATAATAATAATGATTAAAATAGTTTTAATTATTATTTAAACATTTTATAAAGAAAAAGGAAAACCTCCATTTTATAAAGCTTCAAGTTTTATAAAAAGCTTCATCGAAGAATTATTCTTGGTGGATACCGGTAGAGGGCTTCACACTCTGAGAAGCTACTGCTAACGATCATCTCGATTCAAAGCTTCGATTTTTCAAGGTAAGATTTTGATTCCACATCATTTTACAGTTTTCTATATGTGCGATATATGGATTTTACGAAATAAAATGTTATTTCATGCTTCCGCTCATCCTTATATTCCTTCACAGTGGAACCTTGAATAATGGATTTCCTTGCTTATCATGAACCGTCATCTCCTTGAGTGTGGATTGAACATGCATTTCTCTTTCTGTAGGCAGTAGCAAATCATCAATGTTTGGTAGGGTTAGGGTGTCACTCCTCACATTTGGCTCTGGGTTTACACTCAACGTTTCTGTCGGTGTTTCACTCATTTTACCTTCCCCACTCAGGCTAGGTGTAAGTGTTTTTGTTTCACTCAATCCCTTAATGCTCATTGTACATGCAGAAGAAAACACTGTAGCCGTCCTTAAGGAGGTCACCGGTGGTGCAATGGGGCTTCACAAGTCCCCGTCCTTGGTTAAACCAAGTTGCTGATCATCCGTGGATGATGTATCCTTAATAGGATCTATAGTTTGAATCTCTAGGAGGCTAGAATCAGGCTCTATTAACAGCAGAGATCCTGAAACTTCCCCAATAGTCTGTGAAGACTTTACCTCAGTTAACTCCTCAATTGAAATTGATTCATTGTCACCGAGTTGCCGATCTACACCTACGTCAGACCCTTTACCCGCAGGATCCAAATATGTTCCATCTGGGGAGGTAGACAATGACCCTTTAGATTTTGCATTTGGGTCAGAGCCTTCTCTCGACGTCTGTGAAGACACTTGGTTCTTAGAACCTTCAACCAGTGAACCTGACCGTAATATGGTCGGAACACTAGTTGCTTCCGTCAATTCTTCCTCATTTGATTGAGCTATTGGTTCAGATATTGTTTTAGTTAAAGTAGCCCAATCAGCATCAGAAAAATCAATGAAGGGCGCTTTGGATGATTGAAATGAAGATTCAACAGTTGCCTCGGTTTCTATTTTTCTCCTTTTAGAGGAAGGCAGAGCTGTTGTTGAAGGGTGTATCTCCTTATGTGGTGCTGCTATGGCACTATCTCCCTCTTCACTCATGGATGTTTGTATATTGGGTATAGGAGGGGAAGGAGGTTCTTTTATGGTTTCATTTAGCTCTTCCAAAGGCTCTTCGACCGTGGTTAGAGATTGTGGGTTTGCAATCTCATGGTCTGGAATGGCCATTGAGGGCTCTGGATCTACATCCATTGGTTGTTGTACAGGAGCCATCTCAGGTTGAGGAAAATTACCTTCAATTACCTGTTCCCCTGGGGGTAGAAGTGGTAGGGGCACCGTTCTTAGATAGTCTGTGAGAACAGTGGGTACCCCTGGAAGATGATTCTTTCTTATCAGAGCAGTTATTGCATTGCTCGTCATCCTCATGCACTCCATGGTCTCCTCTGCTGTGAATGTCTCACGTTCATCATCTGTTAAAATATCATTGAGAATTAGTTGTAGGAACCTAGGATAGAAACAAAGCACATCATCCATGCATGTTCTGTCTTCCAGTGGTCCCATGCACAGAATGACTTGATCAATCACTAGCTTTCCTATGTTTATCAGCCTATTGTTAGCAATGACAAACCCTATCTTCTGAAGAAATAAGGGAATACCATGCAGATTTGTAAGCTTAGCAGTAAAAACATGGATAAGTGTGTGAAAGAAAAAATTCCATGGTTTTGTCAGGTAATGCTTCAGAAACTCTCCCACAAAGAAGTTTGGTTGTTGACTTCTTATGAGAGTGAAAAAAGCATGTATCTCCTCAGTTGTGGGATCCGGAACATGGTTTTCTGTTGAAAAATGTAGAATTCTATTAAAGTCATGTTCCGCCACCCTTATTGTTCTGCCCCCTGGCACAACAAAAT
Organism: Heracleum sosnowskyi; assembly: GCA_030848705.1. Taxonomy (NCBI): domain Eukaryota; kingdom Viridiplantae; phylum Streptophyta; class Magnoliopsida; order Apiales; family Apiaceae; genus Heracleum; species Heracleum sosnowskyi. Next base: position 22,671,344 of record CM061238.1, read on the forward strand.
TGAAGGACCTTACGTTATTCTCACTTGTATCCGTGGCGGCTGTGTACAACGCAGTCAATTGATCGATGCAAAGGACTACAGGAGTACTCAAGGCATATGCCACTAACGAACGTGTATTCAAAAACTCTGCCCATGCACGAAACTGTAAGTTCGTAATGACTGGCAAGTTTTGAAACGAGACATGATTAGTCTTGGTTACGATAAATTCTCCGGCCATTTTAATTCAAATTTCCAGAAAATTAAATTAAACCAAAACTAAAAAATTTAATTAATTATCACTAATTAATCAAATTTAACCAAAATTACCCCTTTTCCTGAATACACAAACTAATAACAAATCTTTAAGAACCCTAACTATTGTTTTCGAAAATTCTCTTAAATAACAAAAAGAAATCAATTATCAACCAATTAATTTCTTAAAGCAAACAGTTAAGAACCCTTTTTGTGCTAAACTATCACTTTAGATGATTTCTTCTTCAAAGAATGAATAAAACTCAAGGTAATCACAATTGCTCGGATAAAAGCACTTTACTGTTGACAAACTGTGATTATTTCAAGTTTTAATTGGTAAAAACTCAAGAAACTATCGATGGTGTTGTTTTTAGATTGTATCTATTTTCTGTAAGTATTTTAAACGAGAGCCTTGTGTTTTCAGATCTGTAAAAGTGAAAAGAAATTACCAAGGCAATGTTTTATACTTAATGAAACTGACAGGGGCATTATAGTCAATACAATGTTCGATATATTTTATTGAACGTTCGATGGTTTTCACATAGGGGCAAAACTGTCAACTGCACTTCGATAGTTTTTGAAAAACTATCGAAGTTTTTTGAAAATTAGAATTTAAAAGGTTTTTATGAAAACTATCGAACTCTGTTTCTGTTAACACCAAGAAACTATCGAATACAATTTATGAAAACCATCAAGAATTTAAATAGTAATAAAAAATCAAATTCACTTCGATGTATTTTCAATTACTTTTTCAAAATCTATCGAAAATTTACATATGGAATTAGATAAATTCACTTCGATATATTTTAAAATTATTCTCAAAAACTATCGAAAGGTGTATTTCGAGGGTTTTTCTTTTCTTACTTAAAAACTATCGAATTGTTAGTTCGATGGTTTTTAACTAGTACTTAGAAAAACTATCGAATTTTCTAAATTCAATGGTTTTTGCTTCTGTCCAAATTTTAAAACCTGTTCTGTTTTTAAAAATCAGACTTTTTGTATTTCCTGTCAAGTTTTATTTTGAATAAACTTTTTCAAATTTACCAAAATCAATTGTCAACAAAAAATTCACAATTTTCTCAGAATAAAATCGACTAAATATCATTGAATGATATTAACTAATTAAAATCCAATAAATTATGCTGCATTAATCTACAATGTTAAAAACAAAGCAAATTAATTCAAATTAAATAAATGCTTAAATATTTAGAACAAATATTAGCACCTAAATAATTTTAGAATTAATAACCAATTAAATGCCAGAAGATATATCATCCATAATCATGACATAAAATTAGTACAATAACCCTAACTACGAGAATTGCTCCAGAAAATAAATTCACGAGTCCTAAGGATATAGAAATTCTTAAACTCATGTATTTACTAGGACTATCTGCAGTTACTGACTTCTAATCAAAATCAATTAGAAAGATTTAACATCCCAAGTTCACCAACCAGCTTTGAAAAAGTGGATTCATCAAGCGGTTTAGTAAAGATGTCTGCAATTTGTTCCTCTGTGGGTACAAAATGTAACTCCACAGTTCCATTCATGACATGCTCTCGGATAAAATGATACCTGATGTCGATGTGCTTCGTCCTCGAGTGTTGCACTGGGTTGTTAGAGATTGCTATGACACTTGTGTTGTCGCAAAATATTGGAATCTTTGTCAACAAAAGCCCATAGTCACGGAGTTGGTTTCTCATCCACAAGATCTGAGCACAGCAGCTACCAGCAGCAATGTATTCAGCCTCAGCTGTTGATGTGGACACTGAATGCTGCTTCTTGCTATACCAGGAAACTAACCTTCTTCCAAGAAACTGACAGCTTCCTGAAGTAATCTTCCGATCAATCTTACAACCTGCAAAATCAGAGTCTGTGTATCCAATAAGATAAAATCCTGTATCTTTAGGGTACCAAATTCCAAGATTCGGGGTCCCCTTAAGATATCTAAATATTCACTTAACAGCTATTAGATGAGATTCTTTAGGATCAGACTGAAACCTAGCACACAAGCATGTTGCAAACATTATATCTGGTCTACTTGCAGTGAGATAAAGTAATGAGCCTATCATACCTCTGTAGCCTGTGATGTCAACCTTCTTACCAGTTCCATCCTTATCAAGCTTAGTGGCAGTTGTCATAGGAGTCTTTGCTGTAGATGAGTCTTCCATTTGATACTTCTTAAGAAGATCTTTGATGTACTTGGACTGACAAATGAATATACCATCTTGTATTTGGTATACTTGCAGTCCAAGAAAGAATGACAATTCACCCATCATGCTCATTTCATAACTATTCTGCATTAACTTAGCAAATCTCTTGCATAGATCATCATTAGTAGAACCAAATATTATGTCATCAACATATACTTGCACCAATATCAAATCATTTTTGTGCTTTTTGTAAAAGAGAGTTTTGTCCACAACACCTCTTGTAAAATCATTTTCAAGTAAGAATTCAGAGAGAGTGTCATACCATGTCCTTGGAGCTTGTTTGAGTCCATAGAGAGCTTTGAATAGAAAGTACACAAAGTCTGCCAGTTTTGAATCCTCAAAACCTGGAGGTTGTTCCACATACACTTCTTCTTCTAACTCCCCGTTCAGAAAAGCACTCTTCACATCCATCTGATATACCTTGTAATTGGAATGTGCTGTGAATGCCAGAAACATTCTGATGGCCTCAAGTCTTGCTACTGGTGCATAGGTTTCATCATAATCAATTCCCTCTTCTTGAGAGTAACCTTTAGCAACCAGTCTGGCGTTGTTTCTCGTTACAATGCCATCTTCGTCCAACTTATTTCTGAATACCCATCTTGTTCCAATAACAGATTTTCCCTTAGGCCTGGGTACCAGCTTCCAAACTTTTTGCCTTTCAAACTGATTGAGTTCCTCTTGCATAGCAATCACCCAATCTGGATCATCTAGAGCATCTTCAACTTTCTTAAGTTCTGTTTCTGAAAGAAACCAAAAATATTGACATTCATTTTGTGATGTTCTCCTAGTTCTCACTCCTGTGTCCGGATCACCAATGATCAAGTGAAAGGGATGATCTCTATTCCATACCCTTTGTCTTGGCAGATGCGATCTTGATGATTCTCCTTGTTCTAGATGTTGTGGAGTATGACTAGTTGATCCTTCTCCTGCTCCCCCTGAGTTGTTGACGGTATGATCTGTTGACCCTGTTGATTGACTAGTGGATCCAGTAGTAGTTTGAGTATGTCCACTACTATCACCACTTGGTCCAGAATCATTATCATTATCATTATTTTCAATAACTGTAACAACTTCAGGTTCTTCTTCATTGTCAGAGAGATCTCCTGATAGATTTTCAAATACCAAGGATTCAGAGTTCTCTCTTGTTTGCAGGCCTGGTCTTTTGGTGTCGTCGAATGTTAAATTAAATCTTTCCAACACCTTATTATCTTCAATCACATATAACCTGTAAGCCTTAGATTCCAGAGAATAGCCCAGAAAAATGCCTTCATCTGCTTTGGCATCAAACTTGCCCAAATGTTCTCCATATTTAAGTACAAAGCACTTTGCACCAAACATATGAAAGTACTTCAGTGTTGGTTTCTTGTTGGCCATTAACTCATACGGAGTCTTTTCATGATCTTTGTTGATCAGGGTTCGGTTCTGAGTGTAGCAAGCTGTATTCACTGCTTCAGCCCAAAAGTAAGTGGGAAGTTTTGATTCACTCAACATGGTCCTTGCTGCTTCAACCAAGGTCATGTTCTTCCTTTCCACTACTCCATTCTGTTGAGGAGTTCTTGGTGCTGAAAATTGTCTTGATATTCCTTTCTCGGAGCAGAAATCATTAAGAACTACATTTTTGAATTCAGTTCCATTGTCTGATCTGATTATCTGCACAGGTAGCTTAGCTTCCACTTTTATCTTCTTGATGTGATCAATGATTAGTTGTGTTGCTTCATCCTTTGATTGTAAGAACAACACCCACATGTACTTGGAGTAGTCATCCACCATCACCAATGCATATCTATTTCTTGAAAGTGACATAACATTGACTGGACCAAATAAATCCATATGAATCAGTTGTAATGGTTCAACAATGCTTGTCATTCCTTTGCTTCTATATGATGCCTTCTTAGACTTCCCTTTTTCACATGCTTCACATAGTCCCTCCTGATTGAATTCCATCAGGGGCAACCCTCTCACTAACTCTCTCTTTACCAAAGAGTTCATAGTTTTGACGTTCAGATGTGAGAGCTTCTTGTGCCATAGCCAACTTTGTTCTGAAGAAGCCTTACTGTAGAAACATGTAACTTCTCCTTCACTAGTAGAACTTAAGTCAGCTATAAACAAATTTCCTTTTCTTACTCCCAGTAGAGCAAGCTTCTCATCCTTCCTGTTTGTGATCAAGCACTTGTCCTTTCTGAAATCTACATTGTAGCCTTTGTCACAAAACTGACTGATACTTAGAAGATTGTGCTTCAATCCTTCAACAAGAGAGATGTTTTCAATGATGACATTCCCAATTTTCAATTTACCATATCCCGTAGTGAATCCTTTGTTGTCATCTCCAAAGGTTACAATCGGGCCGGTCTTCTTAACCACCTCTGTAAGCAGGGACTATTCACCTGCCATGTAAGAATCGGGAAAATTACGTGTTAATATTTGATGTGAAATGAAATTTTATTTTCATACTAAAATTTATTAAATGTTTTATCTGTTTAAATGTGTTAAGTTATTCGTTAAATGATCGAATATGTGACATTGGGATGCTATGTGAATATGTGCGGTGAATTAGAAATTATTTTTAAAAGGATGTCAGTCTATTTTATTTTATTTTAATTATCGAAAAGAAAATTCAGTTCGTCCTCTAATTATTCGGGAAATTGGTATATCGTTCGTACCAATATTTCATTCGTTAAAGTGGGAAATATTCGGAAATATTCGTAATAGAGGTATTTTGGTTCGTGTATCTATTATTAAACGATTCTTGTAGTTATCTGTATATTCTGGATAATTATCGTCTCGTAAAGCGTATATTCTATTAAATTGTATTAAAGTGATCCATCGGATCAATATCGATCCAAAAATTTCGTTTGGGGTTTTATTTTCCGCTTAATATAAAAAGGTGAATCGTACATTGTTTTGCGTATAATAAAGCTTAATTATCGTTAAATATCTAAAAACCCCTGAAACATGTTCTTCGTGTTCTTGAGAATCAAACTCGATTTTGAAGGCGTTACCGGAATCCGATTTCGACGCTCTAGTAGTCGAATCGAATCTCTCATCATCCTCTATCTAAATCCATCATCAAAATTCATGTGGGTATGATTTCTGAGTTTTTCTTATTTTTAATTATTTTAATTAATTCGAATTTTAGGTTAAATTTGGGGGAATCTTTGTTTTTTATTGTTCTTGATAATTGATGATATGAATGAACTGTATATGTTGTGATGAGTGTTTTGATGATTTTTAATTGATTTTTGGAGCTTGGAATCGAGCAAATCGGAAAATTCGAAGCTCACCGGAAATTTATAATTATTTGGCCGGATTTTAGTTCCAGGAAGTAGTTTCTGATTATGTTAACACCAGTGCATAGATCGTGAGATTTGGAGTCGATGTATGTGATTAATGTTAAGGTTGGAGTCCGTTTTTGGTTGCCGGAAAATCGTGCCATCTCCGACAACGTTTTCCGTTCAATGTTGAGATCGATTTTTTTTGTAGTGTTTTGGGTTAAATAAAGTCGGGAATTGGTTGTGTTATGTAGCCTTAGTGAATCCCCGATGAAAGCTTTTGATTTCGTGTGGTTTTGACCGATTTCAGGCTCGTCGGATTCTAGGTTTGGGTTGCCGGAACTCCGCCGACGGCGGGTTGTTCTTGGCGACCCATATCCGTTCCTGGCGACCCGTTTACCCGAATCCCCGACCCAGTTTTGATCTAGAAAACCCTAACCCTATTTCTGTTTCTGAAAGAAACCCAAAATATTGACATTAATTTTGTGATGTTCTCCTAGTTCTCACTCCTGTGTCCGGATCACCAATGATCAAGTAAAAGGGATGATCTCTATTCCATACCCTTTGTCATGGCAGATGCGATCTTGATGATTCTCCTTGTTCTAGATGTTGTGGAGTATGACTAGTTGATCCTTCTCCTGCTCCCCCTGAGTTGTTGACGGTATGATCTGTTGACCATGTTGATTGACTAGTGGATCCAGTAGTAGTTTGAGTATGTCCACTACTATCACCACTTGGTCCAGAATCATTATCATTATCATTATTTTCAATAAATGTAACAACTTCAGGTTCTTCTTCATTGTCAGAGAGATCTCCTGATAGATTTTCAAATACCAAGGATTCAGAGTTCTCTCTTGTTTGCAGGCCTGGTCTTTTGGTGTCGTCGAATGTTAAATTAAAGCTTTCCAACACCTTATTATCTTCAATCACATATAACCTGTAAGCCTTAGATTCCAGAGAATAGCCCAGAAAAATGCCTTCATCTGCTTTGGCATCAAACTTGCCCAAATGTTCTCCATCTTAAAGTACAAAGCACTTTGCACCAAACACATGAAAGTACTTCAGTGTTGGTTTCTTGTTGGCCATTAACTCATACAGAGTCTTTTCATGATCTTTGTTGATCAGGGTTCGGTTCTGAGTGTAGCAAGCTGTATTCACTGCTTCAGCCCAAAAGTAAGTGGGAAGTTTTGATTCACTCAACATGGTCCTTGCTGCTTCAACCAAGGTCCTGTTCTTCCTTTCCACTACTCCATTCTGTTGAGGAGTTCTTGGTGCTGAAAACTGTCTTGATATTCCTTTCTCGGAGCAGAAATCATTAAGAACTACATTTTTGAATTCAGTTCCATTGTCTGATCTGATTATCCGCACAGGTAGCTTAGCTTCCACTTTTATCTTCTTGATGTGATCAATGATTAGTTGTGTTGCTTCATCCTTAGATTGTAAGAACAACACCCACATGTACTTGGAGTAGTCATCCACCATCACCAATGCATATCTATTTCTTGAAAGTGACATAACATTGACTGGACCAAATAAATTCATATGAATCAGTTGTAATGGTTCAGCAATACTTGTCATTCCTTTGCTTCTATATGATGCCTTCTTAGACTTCCTTTTTTCACATGCTTCACATAGTCCCTCCTGATTGAATTCCATCAGGGGCAACCCTCTCACTAACTCTCTCTTTACCAAAGAGTTCATAGTTTTGAAGTTCAGATGTGAGAGCTTTTTGTGCCATAGCCAACTTTGTTCTGAAGAAGCCTTACTGTAGAAACATGTAACTTCTCCTTCACTAGTAGAACTTAAGTCAGCTATAAACAAATTTCCTTTTCTTACTCCCAGTAGAGCAAGCTTCTCATCCTTCCTGTTTGTGATCAAGCACTTGTCCTTTCTGAAATCTACATTGTAGCCTTTGTCACAAAACTGACTGATACTTAGAAGATTGTGCTTCAATCCTTCAACAAGAGAGATGTTTTCAATGATGACATTCCCAATTTTCAATTTACCATATCCCGTAGTGAATCTTTTGTTGTCATCTCCAAAGGTTACAATCGGGTCGGTCTTCTTAACCACCTCTCTAAGCAGGGACTATTCACCTGTCATGTAAGAACCGGGAAAATTACGTGTTAATATTTGATGTGAAATGAAATTTTATTTTCATACTAAAATTTATTAAATGTTTTATCTGTTTAAATGTGTTAAGTTATTCGTTAAATGATCGAATATGTGACATTGGGATGCTATGTGAATATGTGCGGTGAATTAGAAATTATTTTGAAAAGGATGTTAGTCTATTTTATTTTATTTTAATTATCGAAAAGAAAATTCAGTTCGTCCTCTAATTATTCGGCAAATTGGTATATCGTTCGTACCAATATTTCATTCGTTAAAGTGGGAAATATTCGGAAATATTCGTCATAGAGGTATTTTGGTTCGTATATCTATTATTAAACGATTCTTGTAGTTATCTGTATATTCTGGATAATTATCGTCTCGTAAAGCGTATATTCTATTAAATTGTATTAAAGTGATCCATCGGATCAATATCGATCCAAAAATGTCGTTTGAGGTTTTATTTTCCGCTTAATATAAAAAGGTGAATCGTACATTGTTTTGCGTATAATAAAGCTTAATTATCGTTAAATATCTAAAAACCCCTGAAACATGTTCTTCGTGTTCTTGAGAATCAAACTCGATTTTGAAGGCGTTACCGGAATCCGATTTCGACGCTCTAGTAGTCGAATCGAATCTCTCATCATCCTCTATCTAAATCCATCATCAAAATTCATGTGGGTATGATTTCTGAGTTTTTCTTATTTTTAATTATTTTAATTAAATTTGAGGGAATCTTTGTTTTTGATTGTTCTTGATAATTGATGATATGAATGAACTGTATAGGTTGTGATGAGTGTTTTGATGATTTTTAATTGATTTTTGGAGCTTGGAATCGAGCAAATCGGAAAATTCGAAGCTCGCCGGAAATTTATAATTATTTGGCCGGATTTTAGTTCCAGGAAGTAGTTTCTGATTATGTTAACACCAGTGCATAGATCGTGAGATTTGGAGTCGATGTATGTGATTAATGTTAAGGTTGGAGTCCGTTTTTGGTTGCCGGAAAATCGTGTCATCTCCGACAACGTTTTCCGTTCAATGTTGAGATCGATTTTTTTGTAGTGTTTTGGGTTAAATAAAGTCGGGAATTGGTTGTGTTATAGTGAATCCCCGCTGAAAGCTTTTGATTTCGTGTGATTTTGACCGATTTCAGGCTCGTCGGATTCCGGGTTTGGGTTGCCGGAACTCCGCCGACGGCGGGTTGTTCTTGGCGACCCATATCCGTTCCTGGCGACCCGTTTACCCGAATCCCCGACCCGGTTTTGATCCAGAAAACCCTAACCCTATATCTGAAAACTGTTTCTGGAATTATTATTTTTAAATAATTCAAAAATAGTTTAAAAATTCTAAAAATCATATTTTTGATTTAAAAATACATTTTATTATTCAGAAAATTTTATAAAGTTATAAATATTTATTTAAATTCTAAAATTGATTAAATTTAATTATTTTAATTATTTTTTATTAATAATTAATTAATTTAATTAATTGCTTAATTCTTTTAATCAGTTAATTCTTAATAATTAATTATTAATTAGATTTAATTAATTAAAATTAAGTTTAATTATTTTCTAGCTTGGTTTATTTATTTAAAAATAGTTGGAGTGTTGGAATTAGTCAATTAATTTTTATATTAATTGATTAAATTGTTTTTAAATCTTTATTTTGGGATAATTGATCTGATTTTTGACCTAAAATTATTTTGAGGTTTAATTTTTTTGAAACGAGAGTCAAATATTTTTCTAAAATTATTTCTTGGACGTTACGAGACCTATGTGAATTATTTATCGCAATTAAATGACAATGTGTGTTACGTGGAATACGTGAATTATCTGGTTAGTGAGTCGTAAATACGAATAATTGTGCTGAGACTTGTTTAAATATTTGGTTGTGTCTAATATTATCACGAGGGGTAGTTAGAACAGAAATTGGTTAGTATAGTCAGAAAAAAATGAGATTTACGAGACCGTTGACTTAGATGTTGACTTTTATAGTATAGAGATTTTCGACGAGCGTGATACGTGGGTTATTTATTTGATTAACCGTGATTATTCTATCAATTGAAATATGGTTATCTATGCAACAGAGGCTATGGGACGAGACAAGTCAGATTATCGAAGTATGTTAAATAAAGGATGTCGGAGAAGGATGAGGTATTGTTTACAACTGATTGGGTTAATTGTGAGGTGACGTAACACCAAGGGAACGTCAACACTCGTAGAGGAAATTTGCAAGTATTTTCTTCCAACAGAGATATCGGTAAGATTAGTAAGTGGTCGGAATTAAATTACAATTGTTTATGGAATGTGAGAATAATACTCTGAAGACTAAAGTACCGTCACATGTTTGACTATCGAGGCAGATGCGTGGATTCAAAAACGGTAGGATCAAATTAGTGGTATATACAAGGGCGTTAGAACGAAGAAGGACGGAAATAGAGAATCGTGCGATAAGACAGAACAAGGAGGGAATCGTATTGTCTCAGCCTTACGAAATAGCTAAGGACTGGAGGCAAGTGTCTATTCCTTTCACATATTATTGGGTGATGTTATCTTGAATTATTATTATACAATTTGAATACTTTTCACTGAATTTCCAAATGTCGATTCATTTGCATTGAATTGCAAGTATGATTTAATCTCGTAAATTGACGAGTATTCTTTTATACCTTTTGAGTTTAGATTCATATTTCCATATTGATTGGAAAAATATAATTATTGTATTGAAACGATTTAAAATATAGTTATGGGCCGTATACTAAGGCTTTCTTTCAAAAATCTCGATTTAAAAATATTATGTTGGAATGTTGCCAACCCTAGATGAGTGGGAACTTGTGAACCCGATGAGGGTAAAAATGTTATTTTAAATTCTGAAGTTGTGGTACTTGTTCTACAAGTATTCTTTTTTATTTCATCTTGCACTTATACAAGTATTATTATCATTTCTTGTTAATGCGATTATCTGATCCAGTCCCTGATTCGAATTCATATATGCTGTGCATGATTTAGTTTATTTACTTCAAATATAAGGCTTATCTATTATAAGTATATGTTCGAAGGACTTAAACTATTTCTGTCAGAAGTCAGTAAACCCTTGTTTTCCCTATTTATAAACTTCACCTTGAATTTTCCTTAAACTCGAACTTGACTTTCTTGTTACTTACCAAATTGGTGAATCTTAACTAATTCTTCCATAATGTGATAATTTGTACTGTTGAGGCCATCTAGAGCCAGTTCTTTGAACCCTACACTATATTGAGCTGTTGAAATTTCCGTTGATGTCATAATGCATGTTTCACATCAGACTTAATCTGTCATTGTGTACTTACGTACCATTGAAACCATTTCGAATCTATTTCTCGAACTTCATTTGATATTGAGCAGTTGAAGCTCTTTTGCAACTATTGCACCCTGTCATTGTGTACTTATCTTGCTATGCATGTTATTGTGTATTCTTCACTATTATCCCAGTTATTGCATCGATCTCGTCGATGTTTATTATATTGTCGTTTTTTATGTGCACCTCCCAATATTGTGTCGATCTCGTCGATACTAGATTATATTGATTTTCCATGATGGATTCTTCATAGTTGAATTGTTTCTTGGAACATGAGTTTTCCAGTAATTGTTGTATTAAGGTTGTCGATTCTTCCGACACCTGATTATCGAAGTAAGGTTGTCAATTGTACCGACACCTGACGTATATAATATACGATTGGAATGTTTTTAATGGACCAGTAATGGTTGGACCATATTTATGGTCGAAATAACTTAAGGCCCAGATTGGCCAAGGATCCAGTAGAGGACTTTGCTATAAGCAAGTTCGGGGTTGATGCGTGACTGATCAGCAGCTCAACCTTTGTGTTTTATAAAATATATAAAAATCCAATTCTAATATCACTTCTTATTTCTGAGATGGATTACATCCATATGTTTTGTACTTGTGAGTTATGGCCTGGTACTCAGCTTAAGTCATTTGCTTGAAGATTGTTGGTTCATTGATTAATAAGAAGGGGTTTCAATCTTGCTGAAACCACTTACTCCTAGTATATCAGATTTCATATAGTCAAAATCCACTTCATTGATTCCATTGGCAGTCGTGAGATATCTATCTTGATGAGTTTTATTCATACCGCATATTCAGTCGGTACCATATTGAAGTCTTGAAGTACGTCCTTTATTCCATGGCAGAGCGCGGTAGCTCATTCTTACTCCTTGATTATTCCACCCTTCCCGAGTTGTTGATTTCAGAAGATGTTGTGAATAGAACCGTTATCTTCAAAAATAGTAATTTTGTATAAACTTTGGTCTTGAAGACGTATGAGATATATTTATTTCATATTTTTCTACATACTATTGTAGTTATTGTTGTTTGGGTAACCGTGACGACCAATTTAAAATTTTTGTGTTTTAAATTATTCAGTTGCTAAAAGCTGAATGAGAAATTGTGGTAAATTACCAAACTTGATTTGAGAATTTTAGAGATTACAAATGTTTTAACCAAAGGCTTATTTATTTGAAAATCCAAAGTTTATTTTGGAAACTTTTCATATTATACTTGATAATGCATTTGCTGAGCAATTCTTTCGCTCATACTTGCTTTCTTTATATATTTTAGTCTTTCAATAAGAAGGCATATTGGCGGGAGTTATCCGCGTAGCTGGGCAGAGAAGGAAGAAGATGTTAGTATGAAGACGTTATGATATAGAGTATTTGGAGATAGTGTAAGGTTATTGTATAAAATGATTTTTATTAAATACTATGTTGTATCAGATTAGATTGTTGCCTGGTTTACTTCTTATCGAAGTTATACTAGTGTTTTAGATTGTATGTAAAGAGAATGGTTGTAAAGAAGAAAAATTTTATGTAATGAAATTTTGGATTCTTGTTTCTAGCACTCTAACCTTTAAAGATTCTTGGTAGAGTTGGGGTCGCAGATGTTATTATTGAGTGATTTAATATTAAGCAGGTTGTTGGAAATGAGAATGCAGTGTGACGACCAAATCCTTTGACCCCGGATTTGGGGCGTTACATGTCATGTGTCTAGAACAGCCACTATCCAGAATCCACACGACCTTTGAGCTTTTAACCTTACCCTGCAATCACAGATTGACTAAGCGGACTTTGGTACCCAAAATTGTTTGGGTCCTGAAGGTTTAGATACTTTAACAGGAGTAACATTCAATTTAGTCTTACCCTGTTTGATATTCATAGTATCTGTGGATTTAACATTAACAGTGCTTTTGCTACTATCATTCATCAACTTAAAATAAGCATGCATGATGTTGTACTTACATAGCAAACACTCTTTCTTTCCACAGGGTTCATGAAGATCAGGCATGTCAGACATGTTATGCATTTCAGAAGTATTAGCAGTTTCTACTTTAACCTTTTTACATGCATGTGTAAGGTGTCCAGCAGAATTACAGATAGTGCACAACTTCCTAGATGCAATAGGAGAAAATGGAACAATTTCCTGATTAACAATCTTCTTTTTCCCATTCCTGTTCTTTTTAGCATTACTAACTAAGTCACCTACTTCAGTTTTAGGTAATACAGTTTTTGCTGATTTCCTAGGCAACTTAGTCTTTACCTCTTTTTCCTTCAATAAATCTTCCTCAAGCAATTCTTGTCTTATGAAAAGATCATCCTCATGGAAAAGTGGTGGAAAAGGCTTAACAAAAACTGGACAATCAACATTCTTAAGAACATGTGGAGTATTCCTTTTGACAACTGAAGGTGTCACAGGGAATTCCACTATCTTCTTACCAGCTTTCTTGTTATAGTCAAATCCTATAGCAGTTTTATTCCCTATGGTCTGAGAATCAATGATCTCCTTAGCAATTAGGGCGGAATTCTTAAAAGCATTCAGTTTCAAATCTAACTCTGAAATCTGCTTCCTGAGGATAGTCTCTATCTCATCATTACACCTGACCTTGTTTTCTAAGTACACATTCTTTTGCTTAAGATCTTCTAATGTGACAGCTACAAGCTCTAGTTCTTCATTTTTAGATTCTAGATTTTTAATCTTAAGAACTAGTTTAGCATTTTCCATTTCTGATGCAAGCATGCTTGTGTGTACATTAAACAATTCTACACTAAGATCTTGCACAGTTTTCTTGTACTCAGAATTAGACATGTCAATTGTTGTTAATATAGGTACCTGAGATAATTGCGGTGATTCCTCTGAAGAGTCAGCCATTAAGGCAACATTTACATACTCTTCCTCTTCATCCGAATCAGTATCATCCCAGTGCTTTCCCTCTGCTATATAAGCTTTCCCTTTCTTCTTTCCAGAAAATGCCTCCAGTTGCTGTTTAAGCTTGGCATTCTCCTTCTTCAAATCCTCATATGAGTCTTTCTTTCCATAGACATCTTTCATGTCTCTTGCTTGACGAGGCTTCCGGCATTCAGTGGCGAAATGCCCTAACTCATTGCAGTTGTAGCATCTTGATTGGCTTCTATCAATCATGCCAGTCTTGTAGCCTCCCTTAAAGCCAATCCCTGGTGAATACTTGCTCTTCTGGAATCTGTTGGTTGAGCCCTTGAACTTATACTTAGGGTTTCTCTTGAAACGAATATGACTAAACTTTGCAGCTAAGTACGCCATGGTTTTGTCTTCCATTTGCTCAAGCTCTTCTAGGGTGTAGTAATCACTTTCATCAACACCCAGATTCACAGAATCCATTTCAGCTTCTATAATCACCTCCTTTCCAGCTCTAGGGGTATGAACCTGAATATCAGAAGTTGCTGGTTCATCCACTACAAGTGATGCTGATCTCACAAGTGCATTTTGCTTGTTATCAACTGTCCCTGGTCCGTAGATTATCACTCTCTGATCCTGTTCCATCTCATAAGTCTTCAACTTGCCATAGATCATCTCTAGTGACATCTTTGTGAAGTCTATTCTTTCCCTTATGGATGATGACTTGTGTTCTACATGATGGGGCAGCGTCATCATGAACTTCCTGTTGGTTTCTCTCAGAGGATAGGTCTTTCCTTTCATTGCCAATTCATTAAGAAGCTTAGTATATTTCTCAAAGACCTGAGTTATACTTTCTCCTGGAAGAGACCTAAAAGACTCATACTGAGAAGTCAGGATGTCCAATCTGTTTTCCTGCACGTCTTCAGTTCCTTCCATTATCAAATTAATGGTATCCCACATATGTTTCCCGCTTGTACAGTTCATCAACTGATAGCTCATTTCCTTGTCTGCGGAGTCTGCCAATATCAACATCAAACTTGTATCCAATCAAATTAGTTCTTTGTCAGAATCTGTGTACTCAGTGATATCCTTAGGTTGGGTGCCTTGAGGAATCCTGGTGCCATCAGGATCTGTAGATTCACTAACTGGTTTCATTGGTACAAACGGCCTGTTCTCTAATACGCCAATATACAACGGATTAGATGCCTTGATAAATAAAAGCATCTTCATCTTCCACAAACCGAAATCATCTCTAGTAAACGGGGGAACTTTAATACCAGCAGTTGTCTTTGGAGCACTCATGGTTTCTGAAAATTTCAAATTGTTTAAAATTCAAGAAATTCCAATTAAATGAAAAAGTTTGAAAGTTAAAAAATTTGCTTCGAATTTTCAAGCTACGCTTGATTTTGGTCTCATTCACCGGATCTGATTTGTACGTCAATCAAGTAGCTCTGATACCAATTGTTAGGTCCAAAGTATCGTAGAAGGGGGGGTTGAATACGATACCTATAAATTATTTAATTTCGTTCGCGGATAAATCATTCAGTTCAACTACGAAATCAAATACACCAAATCAAACCAAGAGTCGGGGAATATATCTTTTTATAAATATAAACCTCGAAGGGTGCTACAATTTCTAATCCGTAGATTAGCTTCAATGAGTTCTAGGTTATTCACAATCAATATAATGATAGAATTCAAGCAGGATTAATTTCTCTGGTATTCTCTCTTGCTTGATCTATCTCTTCGTAATTGCTTCTGTGTAAATGAACCTGACTGAAGAAGACACATTCTTCCTCTGTAGTAATTGTAGGCTTTTTGTTTTGAAAACTATCGAACCACAATTGAAGAATCAATCATGGCCGTCCAATTTCCATCAACCTGTCAAACAAAATAAAACTTTTCACCTGCTCCAATTTGAAAACCATCGAATGTGTAAAAGTAATTTACCATTCGATAGTTTTTAATTCAAAACTATCGAAATGTAAATTACTTTACATTTGAATTCTGATGGATTTCTTAAATCATATTCGATGGTTTTATAAATAGAAAAACCATCGAACCATTTCTTGTCCTTGATCTTTTTAGTAAATCTTCTGAGCTCCAGGGTGTTTCAGTTTTAGACTGTATCAATTTCTTCTGAGACGATAAAACAACTTGATCTTTTTAGTGCCGTCAACTAGTGCAACTGGTCTGGTTCACAGATGAATAACACTTGATCAATTCTTCTTCTATGTCTTCAATTCAATGCTGCTGATAAGTCCTTTGTCGTTCTGGTTGCTTCAAATAAATCACTGGAATCCTGTGGTACTAACCCTAAATCATTCACATACTTCTGTAGTCTTGTTTCTTTAACTGTCACTGAGGCATGAACATTTACATGAACTTCTTTCCGTGACTTGTTTACGGACTTGAAGAATACATACCGTATTTTGATTTTTTGAGTTTACCTTTTCTTCTTTGATTCTGGATTCCCGTGCTTCTGTTAATACTATTGTCTGTCTTGTCCTTGTTGAGTTGCAGTTATCTCTTTTACATCTTATGTTACATTATGCTTTACAGTAGGCTTAGGAGCATTACTAACATCAGTAGGCTTAGGAGCATTACTAACATCAGTAGGCTTAGGAGAATTAGTATTGGACTTCTTCTTTTTAGGCCTAGGCTTTTCCTTTTTATTAGGAATTGCATTATTTTCCCCTGTGGTAGCATCCTGTTTCTACAAATGTAGATGAAGAAATTAACTACATTAAATATGAATTAAAAAAAACAAACAATTACCAAAAACAAATTGTGCTAAGTGGTACCTTTAGTGGACATGTCCTAACATTGTGTTTGATCCCTCCACAGTAGCTACAATTAACAGTAGTGTTCTGCCTTTTCAACTTGGTTTGTCCCACTAAAACTGGTTCTGGCACCACATCATTTTTTTTGTTTCTTTTCTTCTTCGATCTACCAGGTTGGATTTTGATCTCAGAATGTAGTGGCCCAGGAAATGACATATGTTCCCAATATTGCTCACTATTGATTGGTTCAACTGTGTGTGTGCATATGTTCTTAAGAACATGTCCTTCTCATATGTCTTATGAATGAAATCAACCATTTCTAAATTTTTCCACTTAATACAAGCACAAGCATGATAGCAAGGTAAACCAGTTAGGTCATACTTCTTGCATGCACAAGTCCTATTGTCCAAGTCAACTACAATCTCATGACCACCATCAGTCATGGTGCATAAATACTTACTACCTCCTGATCATTGTACCATCACTCCACCACTGTAACCAAGAGCCCTAAACATGCAAACATATGTAAATGAGATTGATAATTTAACAAGTAAGTAAATGATGACAAATAGAAGATTAGTTCTTATTTGCTAACTTTTCTTATTGCATTGGGACATATTGGATTTAGTTGATAACTCTGCAACATTTTGTCCCTCCTAATCTGAATCCTTTTCATGACAACCTTGAGAATTCCTTGTAGCAGTACAATTATAGGTAAATCTCTAAAATTTCCAATGCTATTATTGAAGACCTCAGAATGATTGTTTACAAACCTATCTGACATGCAAGTAGTTGAAAATGCTGATATAGTCCATTGTGATCTTGGTTTCGCCATTAGCCAATCATAAGCCTTTTTAGACAACTACATGTAGAAGTTAATAGTGTTTAGCAGAAGTTTAATGTTTAGCAATAGGATACATTAAAAGTTGGTACCTTTTTAAGCTCATTCATATGTTTGTTGAACATATATTCAGTTGTAGCCTTTGCTGCTAACCAAAGTAGACTCATTAATCCCCTTCCTTTGTGTAAACTTTTCATGTTATTGTACAAATGTATTACACAAAACCTGTGTTCTGCATTTGGTACCACATTCATAAGTGCATTAGCTAAACCCTGCATGGATAGACATGGAAGAAATTAGTATTTAAGGCATAAAATAATAATTCAAAAGTGCATTCATTACCTTCTGCCTGTCTGATATAAAAGTCCAACCACCACTATTTTGGATGTCAACATCAGCTGCTAGTAAATGCAAAAACCAGTTCCATGACTCAATGTTATCAGCTTCTACTACAGCCCAAGCAATATGATACATACCATCATTAGAGTCGGTCCCCACAGTAGCTAGCAGTTGCCCACCATATGGCCCCTTTAGGTGACAACCATCAACCCCAATGATAGGCCTACACCCTGCTTTAAATCCCTTCTTGACAGGACCAAGACAAACATATATCCTTTTGAACCTTCTTCTTTCCTGTCCAGGTGTTGTATCTTCAAGAACCATTTCAAGTGTACTATCAGGCATGACCTTTTTAACCTCATGAATGTAGTCCCACAATAGGCCATATTGTAGTTTATGGTCTCCCTTAATATGACCTAGTGCAATTCTTTTAGATCTACCAACAGTGTGTACACTAACATCACACCTCCGATCATTGACTACCTTTTTCATAAGAGCAGGTATAGGCCAGGTGGGATTCATTCTAATGTCATTCTCATAATATTGGGCAATCCACTTTGCAGTGATTGATGATTGCTTAAATGTTTCTGAACAAGAATGAGTCCTCAAGTATGTCCTGATTTGGTAACTGCATGAGTTCTGCTCTGGAGAAGCATAAATATGCCACTTGCAGTCCTTTCCTTCACATACAAACTTCACCCTTCTGCCAAAATTTCTAAGTTGCTTCAATGCCCTCCTTTGCAATATGGCCTGATTTCTCACTGCATTCCTAAATGCCATAGCACTACTAAACACCATACCAACATCAAATTTAGGATCAACCATGTCTGTTTGTTCATTGAATGCAGGGTAATTTAGTTCCCCTTCCTCATCAGTGCTATTAGCACACCACCTTTCTTCATCACTATCATCATAATCACTCAAGTCAGACAACACTTGATCATTATCCCCTCCACTGATTAAATTTGTCCAACCAGCAGCTCCTCTCCAAACCTTCTCCTTTTTAGTAACATCATCAACTACCTTCTCCTTAGCTTTCAGTCTTTCTTTCTTAAGAGCACAAACTTCATCATCAGTACTATCCATGTTAGAGCTATCATCATAAAAGCTACCATTTTGACTATGTTGTTGATCTTCATTACCAACATCTTCATTGTCATGATTAACTATGTCTTCTACATCACTGAAATCTTTATTAATTTCCTCAAGCAACAACAATTGATTTACTTGTTCCTTTTCATACTCTGCACTTTTAGGATCATCTAAGTAATCAAAATTCAACCAGTTTGAGGGAACGGAATTGACAGTTTGTTGACTCATTTATGTCTTACTATCACAGTACACATACATCACCCTAGTTGTGTCAACATGGCTACACATTGTCACTACATCAGAGTCAGTCACAAGAGGGAATAAAGCTATATCCATTCCTGATGAGGGCCTTTTGTAAAAAAACCTCACCTAAACTACTTTCTCCAGCCTCATTCAACATGTTAAATATTTCAATAATGCTAAGCTGATCTACATCACACATGTCAACATATCTCACTTGTCCATCCACATATGTCCTAGGGTTTGTTTCAAAGTGTCCATTAATATGTAACTGTAATGTAAAATGATCAGGGGCACCTGCATAATCAATTACAAGGGACGTGACTTGCATGCATAAAACTCTAACTACATCCATAATTAACAGAAAAAATCATTGTAGAACGAATTAATTCATTATAGGTCAGGAAAACATGACATCAATTGAAACAAATTACACAACCATAATCATTCATATAACATACAACTTTAACAACAATGATAAACAAGTAAAACGTTATTAAATCAGTGCTATTTATGCAAGTTTGAAGAACGATAACTCACGACTATAATCAGGACATTCATTGGGGTAGTATGCTAAGTGATCGGCAAAATCTCTCACAAACCAACTCATCTTATCAACCGCAGCAGCAGGTAGTAGAAACTGAATATATAGGTTTACATATATATATGCTCAGTATATAGGTGTGTAGACCGAATTGGCGGGGAAGATGGTGATCCAATGGCGCCACTATACTCAGAGTTGCCTTTATCTGTTTATTACCACATCCTACCACATTCGTTAGCTCCGTTAGGTTGCAACTAACGCAACCTAACGGAGGCACACATTTTGTAGCCTTTTTCAAACATCGAGTACACAATTTGCATTAAGTAAAACTCAGGTACACACCTTGCAGAAAGTATAAAACTCAGGTACACACCTTGTATTTTACTCTAATTTTTTGTGTTAATTCTGTTCATGAACAGATAATTGCAGCCATCACTGATCCTGAACCGGGATTACAAAAGTTAGCTCATTTCATCTCAAATATCATGGACATTGGGCTTATGCCTTGTAGTGCAGGAACTACACGAAGATCTGTGTTTACTTAAGCTTACACTTGCTACCAATATCTCTACTGCTCCTACCAGACAAGTTTATATACCAAAAATTAAAGGAAATTAAAGGCCGGACTATATTTTGTAATAGTGTATATAAGTGGTCAATAATTAACTTATTGTAGCCCTCCCTACCTAAGGACTTGTTTGGCTAGCAATGCTTATGCATTATAGGTTGATAAGAGCTTATGAGGAGTGTTCGTGTACTCAGCTTATTTGATAACTTATAACTTATAAATTGATAAGTTGAATGTTAGAAATCGCCAATATTTTACTTAACTTATCAACTTATTCTTTGATTTCTTTATTTTTTTTAATACTTTATATTTTTACCTTTGTGTTTTTAAATATTTTTTTAATTTAAAATACAAGTGTTGAAATCATTGTCTTTAATAATTATTTTTTCAAATTTAATTTAGCAAACTCTTAACTAACTTATAAGTAAATTTATCCAAACACCTGTATAACTTATAAGAATCCATCAACTTATCACTTATAAAGAACTTACTCATTTTAAGTTATAAGTCAACTTTTTTGTGATACCCCAAACACGCACTAACAAATAATTAGGTACACAACTGTTTGAAAGTAGAACAGGTGTTCTACTACTTAGAGCAACTCCAACCCAACACTAAATCACCATAATAGTGATGAATGTAGTGTCAAAACAACTCCAATGCAACACTAAAATAGTGATCCAATGACACCAAATGAGTCTTGGGTCACCAAATTTGGTGACAAAAGTACATTTAGTGATCTTTTGACACCAAATTTGGTGACTTTCATAATTCCCACTATAGCCTTATGTTTGTTAATAAAACAAGTTTTTTTGTCCTATTCAACTTATTCTTTTGTACTTTTCAACTTTAGATTTTATTGACAATATAAAAATAAAAAAAAAGAGTTAGAATATTCCATTTTTTATGTAAAAGATTCCTTCTAGTATCAAGTATAGTGTTAATGGGTTGGAGTACATTTTATGGATAATGTTTTTTTGACACCAAAATAGTGTTATAGTGACACTATTTTAGTGTCATGGGTTGGAGATGGTCTTAGAGCAACTCTAACCCAACACTAAATCACCATAATAGTGATGGATATAGTGTCAAAACAACTCCAATGCAACACTAAAATAGTGACCCAAGGACACCAAATGAGTTTTGGATCACCAAATTTGGTGACAAAAGTACATTTGGTGATTTTTTGACACCAAATTTGGCGACTTTCATAATTTCCACTATACCCTTATGTTTGTTAATAAAACAAGTTTTTTCTTGTCCTATTGAACTTATTCTTTTGTACTTTTCAACTTTAGATTTTATTGACAATACAAAAATAAAAGAAAAGTTAGAATATTCTAATTTTAATGTGAAAGATTCCTTTTAGTGTTAATGGGTTGGAGTACATTTTATGGATAATATTTTTTTGACACCAAAATAGTATTATAGTGACACTATTTTAGTGTCATGGGTTGGAGATGGTGTTAAGAGCATCTCTAATTGTACCAACCCTTAGCTAAATCAATTTACATGACATCTAAGAGCATCTCCAATGATACTTGCTAAAGTGGTTAGCTAAAATAAGATAAAATACTGATTATTTAAAATTTGTCGAATCTGTAAGGTATTGTGTTCCAATGGAGTTGGCTATAATAATTGGTTATATTTTAAAAATAGTATGTTATTATTATTTCAGATCGTTAAAAATAGAATATGTTATTTTAATAAGGCAATAGATGATGTGGAATATTGCTACAGGTCCCTAGAGGTTCAGCAAATATAGCCAACGTAAGGAGGTTGGCTATATTTTTTGCTAAGAGGAATGGACCATTGGAGTGCATTTTTTTATACATAATCTTTATAATTCGTAATTATGGCATGTTAATTTGAATTTTAGCTAAGGGATTGCTCCCATTGGAGATGCTCTAAGTGTCACTATTTAGAGAATATGTAAAAAAAGTGGCACTCCAATCATGTAACTCCTTAGCAATAAATATAGATAATCATATTTGGTTGTCTATATTTGTCGAACTAGTAAAACTCTTAGATATAATTTACATTATCATAATTATACACACGATTGAGTACTTATCACATCCATTAGCTAAAATTTTACATTATTCTTATTTTATCATATTTTAGCCAACTATTTTACATATTATCATTGAAGATGCTCCGACAGCTACTCATTCATATAATTAACAAAAGTATCTACCCCAAAGATTGTCCTTCCTGGAACCAGTACTTTCTTTTCTATATTTTCCAACAATATCCAAAATTTCCAGTTCATCAGATAAAACAAATTATTCAATTGCTCCCAAAAAAAACACACATTAGGGATGCTACAATTATATGCATGGAACCAAATCCTTTGCCAATTAATCAATAAATGGATACAAAATCACAGTTCATGTCTCATTTTTAATGTCTATTGTATAATTGGTGTCTCCTTTTTCAGAAACCATTTAAGTGATTATAGCTTGGAATAATCGTTCGGTTTTCATTCACTAATCTTTAAAATATCGGGTCGAGTTTAAGCAAATTATTTGAACCATAACAATGTTACAAATTACAAAAAAAGAAGGAAGTCGAGGTTGTAACCTTTATACACATGATCTCAATTTTCGTCACTATACTCTACCGATACTTAAGAGTTCTTATTTAAAAAGCCGAGTCCAATTAAATTCAAAAATGTTCATAAACAACACAATCAATCACCGGTAACAGAAAACTGGGATAGAATATAGCTTTGCAAGTCATGTAACTTCTTTGGTCTTCTGGGTAGTCTGTAGTAGTTGGAGAAAATATTCATCAGTTCTATACGTATTTTTGTTTGCCGTTGGTTTTGTTTTTCTATACAATATCTTCCCGAATAATCTAAATTAAAATATAAACACGGATTAAGAAATTAATCACAATGAGAATTCTACCTGATAAAAACACAGAGGATAAAAGAAATTAATTAATTGGTTGTTGAATTTTTTTTTATTCTACGCCAACCGACAGTAAAGGAGCCACGCGGTTGTCGGTTAACAAACAATTGTAGTATTACTCTGCAAATCCTGTTACAAATTTATACTCCACGTCTCCCTCAATTCGAGATTTGACACGCTCATTTAATATATAATTCGATAAATTATTTTAATTTTTTTTCCTTTTGAATAAAAAGAGAATGTTTAAATTTTTATTTAAAAAAAAAGAGTTTTAAAAATAAGTTATAGAACTATATTTTATAGAAGGTTTAAAATACATGTCAAGCCGTGTAAAAAAACTGTAAAATAATAAGAGTGACGGAGGAGATACTATTTTTTTTTTGTGATTTTGGCTCTTTACAATCAAGCACACTCATTGCTTTGAACAGTTGGTGATTAAAAATCACTTTATATTAGAAAAACTTATCAAAGTACAATGTTTTTGACTTGGGATTTTGGAAAGCCAATCAAAGATGAGCGAGTCCAATGATTAACTATATAAAAAAAAATATGAAACATAAAATATCGAAACAATATTCTGAAATGATTTATGCGAATATTTTAAACACTTACTTACAACATCTCACGGTAAATATTTGATAATTTGCGTTTTTAACAAGAATTTCTCTTAATGCTACAATTTTTTGTTTAATGAAGGAGAATCGAACTAATCATAAACTGAAATGATTGAAATAAAATTTTATCGCAATTTCAAATATTTTGGTAAGCAATTATGATGAATTGAATTTGGTGCATGCATATGAAAATTTGCAAACGATTTGAGTGAACATTCAAGGCTGCATTATGATGGTTACAAATTCAAAGTTGTATTGAAACAACAAAGACAAGAAAATTTGAGATTAAGAGATCTCGGTGGGGCAAACAATGGTCTAATCAAGATCTAACCTTGCTTTATTAAGCTAAACAAACCAGTAATTAGTCCAATATTTCCTTGGATTAACTTGATCGCCATGTCTAGTTTGTCTCGTCTAATTATATCACCAAAGATAATAATACACAAAAGTAATCATTACTCCTGTATAATTAGTTACCTACTCTTTTGTTCCGTTCTTTGTACTCGTATTTTCTTTTACCTGCTTCGAATAATATGACTATCAAATTATATTATATAAACACATAAACCTTGAAAAATATGTATTAACAGATATCATCAACGGTTGTTTATATTAAAACCAGCTTATAATCCGTGTAAAACACGGGTTTTTAAAAAAAAAATTAATTTCAAATTTCAAATTTTGTCCATGAAATATAATATAATAATTGATGTAATTTTAATATTATTCATATTTTTTAATGAAATTTAATATGTTGTTGGTGGGATATATTGTAATTTGTTTATTATTATTTTTAATTTAAATGTAATTAATATTAAAAAATATCAGAAAAGAAAAGTATCGACAAAAAAAGAAGGTGATAATCAAACTACAAATTATACCGCATTTTACGTATTATAATATTGCAATTTGCCTATTTTTAATTTTTTATTTAAAATTAATTAATAAAAAAATACCCGAAAAGGAAAGTTTTGACCGAAATGGAAGGTGCTAACCAAACTACACCACAAATTATACCTCATTCAGCTTATTAACAGTAAAAAAAATGTTAACCAAACTACATATTATAGTTTAGTATACATATCTCACCCGATAGTGCATTACTAATTAATCCATCCATGCCTTGAAATATATTTATATCCCACGAACACCTCACATCTCTCTATTTCATGTGCCTTGCAATTTTCCTCGAGGAGTGGCCAGTGGGATTCAAATTTATCATTCTTTAAGTTTACTTGATCTTACAACTTGTTCTCCATTGATTTGACAACCCTTTTCATCAATATTAAATACCCATAAATTATTTGTTTTTACTTAGCTCCTTGATACTTGAACATAATTTGACAATGGAGTCGAATTTTTAAAAATGCATAGCTCATTCCATGCACATCTTTACTGAAACTGGAAAATTTGATCTTTTAACTCTCATTGGTCATCACATACAGGTATGTGTGAACATAAATATGTGATTTTATATAATGCATGTTCTGATTTTATTGTTTTATTTTGATATATTTGAGGAGACAGTGTGGTCTGTTAGTTGTAATGATCATAAATTAGTGACTTGCATTTTATTTAGTTATGTTTCTTTGTATCATATGTCTAGGCCATTGATAAAGAGATTTTATTTAATTATTTTTAAATTTTTTTATTGTCTTTCCAGCTAATCTTGCTTTTTGACTTGCATTTTATATGTTTGCATCTCCATCTGAGGAAATTGTTAATGGGTATGTGTATATCTGAGTGATCTCTATCTCTCTCCTATAATTTTGTGCTAAGCTGTAGCCTGTAGGCAGAAGTAGACATTAAGCAATATGTGCATGTTATAATGATGATTTTTTTTTTTAGTAAATAAAGAATTCAGTAGTGTTTTCTTTTTTCCTATCTAGGGAATGTTAGAAGAGATTACAAGTTTTCGATATGGTCATATGCATTGTGTGAAGTTTAGCAGTAGATGCATAAATTTCATTCTTTTCGAAAGAGTTTCTTGTTGAAATTGTATATGTTCTAGTCTGCAGAAATTACTGGTGTTGACAAAAAATGGGAATCAGCAATGACCTGACAAAGAAAACTCCAATCTTTCATCTTCCGGTGTGGGCGTTGGTTGTGATTTTTGTGGTAGTTCCTGTAGTCCTCTTGGTGCTTCCATTGTGTATTTCGAGGAGGAAATCCAAGAAGGCTACTGTCACACTTCCGGTTAGCCAGAACCAAATTGTGTCGAGTGAGTTTAAAGAGATAAGAATGGATCAAAATTCAGCAAACAATTTTGTTGCCTATGGTGGCGATTTCTCCACTTCAGAGAACAAGGATAATGGCAAAGATTCGGATAAGCTTTTAGAGAATTTGAGAGATGATCAGATTAAGAATCCTAACATCAATAGCCGATCCGGATCTTTCAATAAGTTAGAGGATAATGAGATTGGTTCTGAATCAGGAGAAAAAGGTTGTAGAAACAATGGCTATCAACCTTCTTCACATCAGCAGAATATTTCTTCCCCTCTTTCTGGACTACCTGAGTTCTCACAACTTGGTTGGGGCCATTGGTTTACGCTAAGGGATCTGGAAGTCGCAACAAATCGTTTTTCAAAAGATAATGTTATTGGTGAAGGTGGATATGGCGTTGTTTATCAGGGCTATCTGCCTAATGGATCAATAATAGCTGTCAAGAAGATCTTTAACAATGTGTAAGTTAGACTTCTTTCCATTAACATGTGTTATTAATTCCTAAAATTTTTACTGGATTATATGTAGCTCAAGCTGATGGTGTGATATAAAATATGTCCTGCAGAGGACAAGCAGAGAAGGATTTTAAAATTGAAGTTGAGGCTATTGGCCATGTCCGGCATAAAAACTTAGTTAGACTTCTGGGATACTGCATTGAAGGGACCCAAAGGTAATATGATCAGCTTCTGGGCATTTTCAGAGAATTTTGAATGTTTGAGTATTCAAGTGTTTGGTTTAGGATTGCTTTTTTCTCTTTTTTTTTTCAAACAAAGCTTGCATCAAATTCTGAGGAGACTAATTCAATAAGAATTTCAGTGAAAACGGGTCCTTTTTATGTGTTTCTAAATTTCCTTGTCAACTTCACATTAGCGCTGCTCATCTTCTCTATTAATGGTAACACAAACAATTTATTAGTAGCTACTAAATTTTTTTAAACAAGTCTCTTTTAAGTTCTTGAAGTGGATATAGAAAAATATTTAGTGTTTAAGTAGAGATCATTTAAAAGGATTTTATTAAAGAGGTGTTAAGCCTTTTGTATCAATTCGGATACTAGAAGCAGATATGCAATTGTATTTTACTTTCTTTTGATTTAATCCAGGATGTTGGTCTATGAGTATGTAAACAATGGCAATTTAGAACAGTGGCTTCATGGAGCTATGCGTCAACATGGATACCTTACTTGGGAGGCTCGAATGAAAGTTATACTTGGAACTGCTAAGGCGTAAGTTTATCTATATTTTCGTTCTACCTTAGATGTGGTGGGGCTTAATACTGACTTAACGCACACCTATTGCAGGCTTGCATACTTGCATGAGGCCATTGAACCAAAAGTGGTGCATCGAGACATTAAGTCAAGCAATATACTACTAGACGATGAATTCAATGCTAAGATTTCTGATTTTGGTCTGGCCAAGTTATTAGGTGCTGGGGAGAGTCACATTACAACCAGGGTTATGGGTACTTTTGGGTAAGCAATTTTTCCAAAAACTGCCTTTATACTCATTTGTACTTTTCAGTTTTCAACTTCTCACTGTCTAAATGCTTCATATTCAGATACGTAGCACCAGAATATGCCAATAGTGGTCTTCTGAATGAGAAAAGTGATGTGTATAGTTTTGGGGTTGTGCTCTTGGAAGCAATCACAGGAAGAGATCCTGTGGATTATGGTCGTCCAGCAGATGAGGTATCTACTTACACTTTTCAGTTCAATTTTTTTTAATGGTTATACGCAGTTATGATTTTTATAGAATTGCAGAATGTAATCATGTCATAAAACACCATGAATCTACAAAATCAGAAGTTGAATACTCTTTGTTACCTTTAATGCAAAACTAGAGAACACAGATTAATTGTGTTCTAAAACTGCATAGACTGTAGCAAGCAATGTGATTCAAAGGATGTAGTCCTAGACTAAACAAAATTAATTGGAATCTGGACTTTAAACACTTGTCTATCTTTTTGTTGAAGTATTACAATTCATGATGCATCCAGGTAAATATGGTGGACTGGCTAAAAATGATGGTTGGGAGTAGGCGGTCAGAAGAAGTCATTGACCCATCTATGGAGACTAAACCATCTAGAACTGCTCTTAAACGAGCACTGTTGACTGCCTTGAGGTGTGTTGATCCAGATTCCCAAAAGAGACTGACAATGGGTGAAGTTGTTCGGATGCTTGAATCAGAGGAATATCCATTACCCCGAGAGGTTAGATTTTAAACTTCTTGAA
The DNA here is from genome assembly GCA_030848705.1 of Heracleum sosnowskyi. Taxonomy (NCBI): domain Eukaryota; kingdom Viridiplantae; phylum Streptophyta; class Magnoliopsida; order Apiales; family Apiaceae; genus Heracleum; species Heracleum sosnowskyi. The sequence goes on from CM061238.1 coordinate 22,699,760, forward strand.
CTAACACAGCACAAGGTTGATTAGGCATTCATGAGTCACAAATAATAGCATTCACTAGGACAACTGTGATGAGTTTAATAGTTTGAGAATTTAATAAATTTTCTGTTCCAAGATGAAAACGGCCACACTGTTAGTCTTACGCTTACCTTTTTGAAATGCTTGCTTAATCTTTGAAATACTAAAAGGAAAAAAGTGCCGTTTCTTTATGTCTCCCAACCTTTTCAAGTACTGAAACTTCATGATATTAGATGACTTGAAATCTATGATGAATCACACAGTTTTTAAATTCAGGGTCGAAGACATCGAAGAAATCAAGCTGGAGCTATAGAGGCCGAGACTAGGAGGGAGATCACCGACATACAGAAATTATGAATCTAGACTTGAGGTCGAAGAGACTTGACAAGCGGGAACTAAATTATCAACTTCAGTTGCATATGCAAGTGGGTAATTCCTAACATTCCTTCTAGCTTCCAAGTTGACAAAACTGTTTTGCACAAGGAGCAAGTAATTGTTCAAGCAAAGCCATAGATCATTAGATCTTCCCTTGGTGTCTGATCCTGCTTATAGGCTATGAATCGAATATTTATTTTGTGCATAAATTATAAATCATATATAGCATACCCTGGAATTGGTGGTGTGTACAGGTAAGGGTGTTAGGTTTCAGTCGTTTATTTGAGAACTAAATTTCGGTTGCTTTCTTTGTAAAAATAATAGATGTTTCTTTCTTTTTTATAATTCTGTGGTGAGAAGATCAATTTTTGAACTTTGTACTCTGCTTATATAGAAATCTGCCTTCAATGTAAAGCAAAAATGTGGCATTCTGTGATCTCTAGTTCTGTTTGTGTATACATGGAATTCGATTTAGTTTTGCCTTTCTTATACGATGATTAATTTGTTATTTCGTAAATGTACAACAGTAGCAGTTTCAGAAACAAAGAAACCTGATAGTTGTAGACTCTTCAATCACGTATACCCTACATTGTCATAAACAGGGCGCACATCTCCTGCATCAGTGAACCAAAGTAGCTCCGATATACAATACAAATAAAATATTTGGAGATTTTACCAAAGCGGTGGAATCAGCCTTAGCATGCAACTTAATTTGGACTAACTGGAAAGAGAAGCAGTTCTCTATAGAACAACAGAAAAAGAAAGTCAACAACATTGACACTTTCTCAGTTCATAATTTCAAGCTTACGTGCATTACATAAATAACCTGATTATATTTAATTGCTGAAGAGACTTGAACCAATTTATAATTTAGCCGATAATAACATATCCCGGAACATATCAAAACTACAAATTTAGAATTGTAGATTAAAGATCAGGGAAGTGATACACTAGTGAAGTGATTGACTTGGAGTTACAGGCCGAGCATTCAACAAAGGTTGGAGAGCCTTCACTACAATACTCATATTTGGACGGAAATCAGCTTCATACTGCAAGCACAAGGCAGCAACTGCAGCCATCTTTTTCCAGCAAGATGAGCATAACAGGAAGAAAAACAAACAAAGAAAAGTTAAAATAACACATCAAAATTCAAATCGAAGTTATTAGACTATAGGTGCACTCATTTGGATAGGAATAGAATGAGGGTGGGAATTCACAGATTAAAATTATTTTTGTGGAAAATCATGCACAATATTCACTACGTTGTTCATATCACTTCATCTACTTAAGCTAACTCTCATATCAATTATTTTCTTAATTTTAAAATGAGTGACCATTCTTTTCTCCTACTCATCATATCTTTTACAAATCATATTATAGAAAGTTTACATCCTCTATCATTTTTTAATAACTAAAACCTGTTACATTCTTCTATCCCACCACTATGTTTCTTGACATTTCTTCATTTCAGTTCCATTCCAGAACATTAAAACCAGATGATGTAGCATAACGGTCTCAATCATTTCCCATATTGCAGCTTTTCAGTTTTTGTGGTTTTAATGTTAACTTACAAATGTCGCCCTAAAATGCTGTACTGTATCAAGTTTATATACATTCTAGATTACCTTGGCAACCGCCTTCGGTGGGTATTCTCCGCCAAGTCTAGTGTCAACACATTGTTTCACTTTATCTTCACTGAGTTTTGGAGTTGCCTAATACAAAACCACATATAATTAATAATCCACTCAAGCAGCAAAAAATGAAACTACAAGTCACGAATCTCCATTGAACAGAAGTGAGTACCCATGTCACCAAACTCTGCTGTCCTCGAGGCAGTGTGTGATCAACAGGTTTACGCCCTGTCAAGAGTTCCAAAAGGACCACACCGAAGCTGTAAACATCACTTTTTGAGCTAAGTTGTCCAGTCATTGCATATCTGCCATGAAATATCAGAATAATCAGACCATCCAGACCATCTTACAGTTCAACAAGCAGCATCACTGAAGGCATGTTTGTTGTTTAAAAGGTCGAACAGGCTGCGAGCAAATGCTTACACTCTAGCAACTTTGTTGGTGGTTATTTTCAGTTAAATAAGTGCATAAAGGTGTTAAATGTAGATATCTCACATTCCACATTTCCAGCAGTCTTCCATAAGTATATTCTCTTACAAAGTCCTACACCTATATTTTTGTCATATTATAACTTGTGTTTTCTGGTCACCTTGGTCTTTTTAAAAATCAAATAGTTAACGATGAAGATAGAAAGTAGTAATATATAAAGGAAGCTACATGCTGGGACAACCACCTGCGGATTTGTTAGAAGTAGATTCATTAGCTGGTTACATATTTTTCAAATTTTTTAATTCATTAATAGAGGGAGGGGGAGAATTTTATTTATTATTTTTTTTTGGGGGGGGAGGCTAGAGCAGACCCTTGCTCTTTTTATAGATTGACATGTACACTTCAAACCAAATAATTCCTGTGATTAGCTAATTGTAACTTGGAAGCAATCACCTATACATATTTTTGACATGCTAATTGCTACAGAAATCTGATTTACCAATATTCTAAATTTAGCTTTAACAGAATGAGCTCTATTAGCAAAACATCAGGAAAAGTATTACTCTCAACTAGGGGTGTAAACGAGTCAAACAGTTTGTGAGCTCGTAAAATATTCGAATTTGACTCGGTAATAACCGAGTCGAGCTCGAGCTGTTCAAATATTCTACCGAGCCGAGCTCGAACTTCAAATTACTCGGCTCGTAAGGTTCGCGAGCCTAATCGAGCCTTTATTATTTTATAATTTTTATATATTATAAATATATTTTTATATAAATATTTAATATTTTTATATAATTTATATATGTAATTGAGTCGAACTCGAGCCGAACCTATCATATTCGAACTTTTTCCAATATTTGGTGAAGTCGATTCGAGCTTTCGAGCCGAGCTCGAACATATCGAACTTTTTACAAGCCGAGCTTTGAGCTTGAAATTAAAGGCTCGGTCGAACTTGAGCCCGAGTTCGAGCCCGAACTTCTTAGTCGAGCTCGAACTTTGACAGTGTTCGACTCGGCTCGGCTCGGCTCGGCTCGATTACCCCTAGTCTCAAATAAGTTGAATCTTGATTCTAAACTGTTATTCTTTCCGTTTAATCAAATATGATATAGCTATGTTGAATAAGAAAGATTTTTATATTGGTTGACAAATGCTGCAATGTCAATCAGACAAAAATATGGGGTTAAAAAAGAAACAGAAAATAGAAGAAGAATAGTCCCCATAAAAGAGCTTACTCGGGCGCATGATAACCAAAAGTTCCAAGAACGCGAGTTGAATGAAGGCGCGCTGCCATGTCAGGTGCTTGATTTGACAAGTCAAAATCAGCAATTTTAGCTACATCAGCATCAAAAAGTAAGACATTGCTGGACTTGATATCCCTATGGATGATATGAGGCTGCGTCTTTTCGTGGAGATACTCAAGTCCCTTTGCTGCCCCCACAGCAATCTTCACTCTTTGGGGCCAAGATAAAACTGGACCTTTTTCTGCACCCTTAACACCTTTTCTTCCTACATTACCAACAACGAAAATAATTACTAATCGACAAGCGGTTACCCAAGGAAATGGAAAGCACAGTTGAAAAGGGTTAAACAGGCCAGCACATTTCAGTTAAGATATTGCACACTTGCTCCGCATATGTATAAATAAATAAAAATGAGAGACGACCAAATTAGATCAAAGAAAGAAACCAAAACCAATAATGTACATTGTGCTTTAAAAGGACGAAGGCAATGCGCTGTACAAGTTGACAGGTCACTGATATGCAAAAGCTAAAGAAAGTTCCATCTCAATAAGCTTTGACAGCTTCGACTAATCAGTATCTTAAATTACACAGAAGTACTTGATAACTGTGTTTGGTACAAAGTTCCCACTTCACAACAAGTAGTTAGTACAGCTCATGAAGCAGAAATCCACATTGAGAGACCATTTAAACTTTACATAGTTTTATGAATACTTGATAGATCACAGAGCTACATATAAACAGTCAAAATATTCAATTTCGAACAGTTCAGATTAAAAAACCCAACACTACATACCATGAAGAATGTCGTGAAGAGATCCATTTGAGGCATACTCATAGGCAAGGACACAGATACCACCATCTACACAATACCCAAGTAGCTCAACAACATTATCATGTTTAAGCCGCGATGCAATAGAAACCTGTAGTGACATGCAAAAAAGCACCGAAAATTATACTAAATCAGTTGATTTGATGTGTCAAGTGTCTACATAGTACATTCTGATTGGACCAACCTGCGCTAGAAACTCTTGGTCTGGTTGCTTACTGGAGTCTAATTTTTTAATCGCTGCAGCCTGCCCAGTTCTCAAGACACCATGATATACTCTTCCATATGCCCCCTCACCAATTAAAGCTTTTGTGCCAAAATTATCTGTAATATCTTTCAATTCATCCACCGAGAGCTCAGGTATGGTAATAGGCTGAATGTTAGTAGTCATCGGGTCCCTTGGTGCTGTTACGGTAGCACGATGACCACCGACATTTCCTACACAAAGCCTGAAATTAGGTACTATTTCGATAAAGCAAAGGGCAGAGAATAGAAATGGAAAATGCCAAAAATATGACAGCAATGTACTAGAAATAAACTACTATTCGGAGGTAGCAGCAAGAATTAAATATTGAAATGTAACCAAATGTCATGTAGTAACTGGCTTCAATGAGCCTAAATGACACTTCCTTTGTTCGAATAAATGATCTTCAAATACATGTAACTTTTGTTAGAACTATATAATCAAATTAATATTTATTCTTTTAAGCCATAGCCCAACAATAAGAAACACCTGCTGATTGATTTGGCTTATACGGTCCAGTAGCAGCAGCCTTTGGTATATTATCATCATTCGAGCAACAGCCAAAGCAACTCATTACGTCTTTACCTTGCCACTTGACAACAACTAGAAATGAAATATGAAATGCCTTAATTCCTAGAACTGCAAGAAATGATCATAATCAGAAAGATGACACACATTTGTGTAAATCGCATTTATCACCCAGAAATGTTATTATGCGCCACAAATTTCCGACGAACATAATTATAAATTTTCCAGAAAACCACATAGATATAAACTTCCAACAATTTAAGAAACAATCAGCCAAAAAAAGTAGACAAAGTTAATATATGTAAAGGTGATTGCACATGTTCCTATGCTAGTAAAAAGATGGCCGCATCACAAACAAATAAAATTAGAATAGATTTTATGCAAGCATAGATGTACCACGATTTTTGGATACGCTACTATTCCACACATGTCATTATGTGAATACATATAGTAGAAACACTCCAAATCATGATAGATGAACTAAAACTAGAAACACTTATCTATGAAAGCCAAGTAATTGCTGACATAAATGCATTTAGTCAAGATATAACAAACGTTGTATGAAGATATATCCAAATTTAGTTGACATACTTGGAAAACAAAACAAAAAAAACACATTCCACATTGGCATGAATGACATCATATTCAGATATAAATTACCATATCACACACTCAAGAAATCAAGTTTCCAGCTACCATTTATTCTCCATTTGTATCCTCACAAAAGTGTATCTTATGACTTAATGCCACAAAGCCTGTTTATAGCCAAGAAATCGATAAAAATCTGTTCTTTTTGTACCAAATACTAGAAAAGTTTACTTTTCGAATATCGAACATAGACAATTAGTGATTTGGTAAAGTACCTATACAGCTTAGCACAACACATACATCATCATAACATAAACATAGCATATCACAACACAAACATAATTACATAACTTCATAAATCAATAATCAATAAGCCCACAATTCAATTCTCCAGTTTTCAAGAACATCAGATCAACTTATAATTCAACATATCATATACTAAAGTAAAACACCAGAATTCTCTTCTATTCATTATCTTTTTAATCATATAAACTTTAATTAAACAAGCAGACACCATCTAAAGTAAAATTGAAAAAGACCCATGATTTCATGTCAAAAAAGATAAAGACCCATGATTTGCAACAGTTGAATTTTCAAAAAAAATTAAATTTTTAAAAGGGTTTCAAGAAACAGAGAGTAAAAATAAATAAAAAGTTGGTACTAAAAAATCACCTTTTATATTATGTTTTTACGACTGTTGATCAGCTTAGAACATAGTAGACATGAAGTGAGAATTTATGTTGTAAGGTGTTTTGCAGGTTGTAATAAAACATGCAAATTAATGGAAGGAAGAAAAAAAGAGAGATAGAAGTGTTTGTGTGTGTGTAATATATATGCACTGACGGCAATAATGTCTGATTGTGTGTATTGTTTCTTGACGCTTGACCTTTGACTTGGTAAGAACTTTGTCACAGAATAAACAGAAGATACATTAATATTTTTTTCTTTATTTAAGACCATTTGCCAAAAGGAAAGGCTTGCTCAATCAATTACAGGCAGCAGGTGCAGATATACATCAAGAGTGTCTCATAATTAGGTGGGTTGGTATTCCTTTTTATAGAGGAAAATGTTCGAATACTAAAAAATTTATCTCAAAATTTATATAAAATATTCATGTATTAACGTATAAATGGTAACTTTGCTAATAAAAATATAAATTTTTGTATATATACACATATATACATAAATTAAATTTTATAGGATAATTATATCTTTATTATATATAATTAGAGTAAAGCACTTAAATGGTATGATTTGGTTTGGTGTCCTACAGCTAAAAACTCTCTACTCCTACTATAAAACGGGTACACAATTAAAGTAATTAGAGTTATTAATAATGCGAGAAAAAGTAATATTTCTATAAAAGTAAATAATAATAGAAGTAGTATAATTTTAATATTTTAAATATTTACACTAAAATTTATTAAAATTGAATTTATAAAATAAAACGGGTCCTACATAGCTAAAAACTCTCTACTATAAGCTAAAACTCTCTACTATAAAACAATTACACAATTAGAGTAATTAAAGTTATTAATAATGCTCTACTTTGGAGAAAAAGTAATATTTCTATAAAAGTAAATAATAATAGGAGTAATATAATTTTAATATTTTAAATATTTACACTAAAATTTTTTAAAATTGAATTTATAAAAACAATGAATAAACATATAAATAATCATTCTTTTAGTGAATTTGTATATATAAAAAAATCGTAATTTTTATCATTTCAAGAATTACAACATAAACCGAAATAATATATACATATGAAAAAACATATTATTAACTTAATGAATTTATATTTTTATGAAAATTCACAAAGATATTAATAAATAAATAAAATTATAAAAACACTAAAATAAAATAACTTATTAATCGTCCCGTGCATTGCACGGGTATAAAGCTAGTTTTGTTTATAAATATACTAACTTAAAACCCGTGTAATGCACGGATTGTTTTAAATAGTTTTTTTACATTATAATATTTCATTAATTATATTTGGTAAAAATAAATAAGTAAACATGTCAAAATAGGTAAAAAAATTTAAAAATTAAAACATTAAAACAGGTTTCAAAATAAATAATTACTGATTTACCGGTGATATTTTCGGAAAAGGAAGAGTTTTAGTAAGTAAAAATAAAATTAAAATAGGGTTACCCGTGATATTTTGGGTTGGGGCGGTTAGTAAGTAAAAATAGAATACGTAACATGTTTAAGTTAAAAAAGGTAATTGTCCGTTTAAAATAAATAATTATGAGTTTACTCGTGATAATTTTTGAAAAAAAGGGGGATTTTAGTAAGTAAAAATAGAAAAGTTAACATATTTTAGTTAAAAAAGGTAATTGCCCGTTTAAAATAAACAATTCTGGGTTTACCGTGATCTTTTTGGAAAAAGGGTTTTAGTAGGTAAAAATAGAAAAGATAACATGTTTTAGTTAAAAAAGGTAATTGTCCGTTTAAAATAAATAATTATGGGTTTATTCGTGATCTTTTTGGGAAAACGGGGGTAAGTAAAAATAGAAAAAATAACATGTTTTAGTTAAAAAAATGTAACTGCCCATGATATTTTTGTGATATTTATGGAAAATTAGGAGATTTTGTTGGAAAAATATAAAAGAAACATGTTTTAGCTGAAAAAGGTAATCGGGTTATAAATATGTCTTATTATTTAATAATATATTTTTATTGATAAGTAACAGTAATTAAGTAAAATCAAGAAGTACCAAAAAACAGGTACAAAAAAGAAGTACCAAAAAACAGGTACTGTACCGACCAAAATTTTAATGTTTCGTCTTTAATAATACTAACTTAAAACCCGTACGATGCACATATTTTTTTAATAATTGTTATTTTTATTATTTACGTTTTATTATTTTATTAATTACATAATAAGTAGGTGTGTTAAACTTTTTTAAATAATTAAAAGTATTAAAATAGGTTTTAAAATAAACAAGTAACGGTTTGGCCGTGATATTTTTGGAAAAGGAGGGGTTTTAGTAAGGAAAAATAGATAAAGTAACATATATGTAGTTGAAAAATGTAATTATCCGTAATTAAAAGTATTAAAATATGTTTTAAAATAAATCAGTAAGGGTTTGCCCGTGATATTTTTGGAAAATGAGGGATCACAATAATAGAAAAAGTAACATGTTTTAGTTGTAAAAGAAAGATAATTTCTAAAAGAGTTAATTGCACTTTGCATCCCTCAGCTTTACCCCGATTTCAATTATGTATATATAATTTCATAAATTGCACTTTGCATCCGCAAACTTTAAAATATAAGTCGAATCACAACTCCTTATACGTTTTTATCAAAAATAATATTTTTTTAACGAATATATTGACAAATGCGATATAAATTATTGCACTGATGATATAAATTATTTTTTGCATCTCAAACTTTAAATCATAGATTGAATCACAACCTCTTATACATTTTCTATCAAAAATAATATTTTTTTAACGAATGTATTGACAAATGCGATATCAAATTATGCAACGATTATATAATCTATATTTTAAGATGGTACAAATATATTTTAATAATTTTATACGTATCATATATTATAGTAGTCACAACTTTATTTAATGAAAACATATTAGTTCAATTTTTTATAAATAAATTATAATTGATTAATGGTCATAAAATAATATTAAATTATGATTTAAAATTAGTTACATGTTTAGAATCTAAAATTTATATCATCACTGTAATAATTTTATATCGCATTTGTCAATATATTCATTAAAAACAATATTATTTTTGATAGAAAACGTATAAGGGGTTGTGATTTGATTTATATTTTAAAGTTTGAGGATGCAAAATACAATTTATGAAACTACATATACATAATTGAAATTGGAGTAAAGTTGGGGGATGCAAAGTGAAATTAACTCTTTCTAAAAAGTACTGTATTTTAGCTAAAAAGGTAATTGGTTATAAATAAAGTTATTATTTAATAATATTATTTAAGAATAAATAAGGGTAATTAAGTAAAATCACTTAATACCAACCGACCGACCAAACTTTTAATGTTTCGTCTACTATAATATAGTATAGATAATATAGATTTGGATTCTCTAACATTACTCTGTTATAAATAAGTTAATTATCATTTAATTAATTATCATTTTGTAGTGATTTTTTAAAAACAATTTATGCCTTATCACTTTGTCAAACAATAACAAGTATAATAATAATAATAATAATAATAATAATAATAATAATAATAATAATAATGTAATTCATGTCAATTTTAGTAAGTTTCCTTTTTCCCTAGAGTTAAAAAGAAAAATAACCATTTTGGGTTAGTAAAGGATAAACAATTAGGCCTCTCATTGGATCAAATTAGTTCAAGACTCCTGAATTAGGCCCATCATCTATAGATAGGTCAAATTAGTTCAAGACTCCACCCCACATCTGGTCAGGCCCATCATCTATAGATAGGTCAAATTAGTTCAAGACTCCACCCCACATCTGGTCCTATAGCCCCATTTTACTTGTTCAACCTTTTACTCCAGCTCAAGGAGTGAGATTGGGTTTTCACTTTTCGTTTTCTTTACACAAATGATTTTTTGAATAATAAAATATTGATAAAGATTTTTTTAATAAATTTGTAAATTATATCTTATGTTTCATGGTGGATAAATGTTTGTATGACATCAAGTGGTGTGTGATATTATTTCATTCTAATCACATTTCTAAATGATATAAAATTATCCCTAAGAATTGAAGCATTTGATCCCACTAATTAGGCATGAAAATTATTATTTGATATTCAAAATTTTTTGTTTTATCTAAGTTTGTTTCATTTTCGTTTCAAAATAAAAAAGGTTTTTTTATAATACGAGTAGTTTCTAAATTTAAATGCTTCCTGAAATTATACAACTCATTTTTTAAAATATTATCCTTGTGAGTTTAATTGGAGATGTGAATAAGAATAATTGCGATGTTAGTTACGAACTATGTAACATTCAAGAATTTAGCTAAATAGTATGATTCGAAAAATATTAATTTCATAGCATTTTCTTCATAACTATTAAACATACTTTTAATATAAAAATGTTACAAATATTTCTAAAAATAAAATATTATTTTAAAAATAACATTTCCCAATAAAATAAGATTTTTTTGAGTTGGTAACTAAATATTAAAAAATCCGGACTCTCCATAATACAAGTTAGTAAAAAAAAATAATACAAATAAGCAAGTTTCAGAATAAATAAAATAAATTTTGACCCAGTCATATCTTAAACCGACTCAAATTACTAAATAAACGTGTTCCCTACGGACCAATGAAATCCTACCTGAACTCAAATTAACGTTTCCCACTTCTACTAGAATTTACAATCCCATCTATAAATACCACTCCCCATCAACCCTTCACCCCTCATATTTTTATTACACATTCCTACGTAGTTATAATTTTACTTGTGATCAAATCATGGTGTTCGAAAAAGGAGTTGCAGTTGAAGTAACGAGCAAGCAAGATGGTTTCGTAGGTTCTTACTACGAAGCCAAAGTGATCAAACAACTGGAAGACAGAAAGTATGTCGTGCAGTACTTTAATCTGGTGGAGGATGAAGAATCTCAGCTTCCGTTGAGGGAGATTGTTGACGAAGAGGAGCTTCGTCTCGTGCCACCTATGGTTCCTGCTAATGGGTTTGATTTGGGAGAGATGGTTGATACTTTTGCTAGAGATGGATGGTGGGTTGGTAAGGTTACTGGAATGTGTTAAGGGAAGTATGTTGTTCACTTTGATGCGTATCCGAGAAAGAAGTATAAGTATTCGGCTACAAGGTTGAGAGTTCATCAGGATTGTGTCAATGAGAAGTACTGCCTCTCCTCCTTGTACAACAATTGGTAATTAACATACTTGTGTTTCATAGTACACGAATATTATGTAATGACAGTATCCGAAGTGATTGAATAAATATGTAAGTGTTAGTGAGAATATTTCGATGATATTAAGTTGATGTTTGATGAGATACATATACAACTCGATAGTACAGCTCAGCAACAACAAGCTCAGCAACAGAAAATCAGTTAGTTGTACAGCTCAGCCAATCAGCAAATCAGTTAGTTGGACAGCTCAGCAAATCATAACTTGTAATCTGTACATATATGCTATAATGTATTTATATAGAGTTAGTTACAGATTCATATAGTTAGATTTTCCTTTTCTCAAATACAAGACTTGTAATCTTCTTCTTCTTCTCTGCAAAACAGAAAGCTTGAATGCTCATTAATGGAAGTTGTACATTTTACATTTCGCTGTGTTTAATTACTATTGATAACATGGTATCAGAGCTAAGCAATCTTGCGTTCTTCGTGTATGTCATCAAGTAAGATCATTTCTGAACTTGATTCGTCTCATTTTTTTTAGATCCGTGATAAGATTGATGTTCGTATTTGTTTGTTTTTCCATTTCTTACTAAAATATGAAGATCGGTTTATTTTCTTTCGTTTCAATCTTGTTGAATTCTCGAATCTAAATTCCTCTAAGCCTGAATCTCTAAATCTCCTTTTCTGCTTTGAATCCGCATCGAATCTCAGAATTTTTTTGTTATCCGTTTCAAATCTTCATATCTACATTTAATATTACATTCTTTTCTAAATGGAACTTACACAAGATCCTTCAAGTGTCTATTTCCTGCATCCATCGGATAATACGGGTATGAAACTTGTTACAACGCCATTTAATGGGACTTGTTACGGAAATTGGAAGAGATCAATGGTTATAGGTCTCACTGCTAATAACAAGATGTGTTTTATTGATGGAACACTTGCTAAACCAGAAGTTACAGAACTTACTTACAAATCTTGGTCAAGATGTAATAGTATGATAACAGGTTGGATAATTACTGCTTTGGAACCTCAAACTGTTGCCAGTATACTTTATGTCGACACTGTTAGAGCTATTTGGCTCGATCTTGAAGAACGATTTGGTCAAGCTTCTTCGGCTCAGTTATATGCTTTAGAACATGAGGTTTTACACATTTCACAGGATACTGTTCCAATTTCTGATTACTATACTCAATTGAAGAAGATCTGGGATGAGATTGATAATCTAAAGCCTTTGCCTGCTTGTACTTGTGCAAATTGCACGTGTGATATTACTCAAAAGGTTCTTAAATTGCAACAAGATGAAAGATTAATGATATTTCTAATGAAGATGTCTAATGAGTTTGCTAATGTTCAATCTCATATATTGATGATGGATGCTCTTCCTAGTTTGCCCCAAGTCTATAGAATGTTGCTTCAAGAACAGAGACATAAGGAAATATCAAAACTGCCTGGTATTCATGAGCCAATTGCCTTTGCTGTGAATAGGAATTTCAGGCCAGCTAATGTTCAGAAATTTGACAGGCCTACTTCTGGAAAGGGTTACTCTAACTTTACTGATAATGCTGGTTTTCAGCAGAGGAAAATGACATATTTTTGTGACCATTGCAAGATTGCAGGTCATAGCAAGGAACGTTGCTTTAAGCTAAATGGTTATCCACCAGGTTTCAAACCTAGTCAGTCAAGGAAGTTTGCAAATTATGCTAACACTGAATCAGATGAGTTGAATCATTCTCAGACTCTGCGAGATACTGCTACTGAAATGGTTACTCAATCAGTTTCACCTACCATCTCTGTTGACCAATATAATCAACTCATGTCTCTTTTGGATAAGAATAACATTACTGATCAGGAATCTTCTACCTATTCTGGGAATGCTCTTTTAACAGGTACCTACTGTCTTTTGTCCTCTACTCATACAAACAATTGGATTATTGATAGTGGCGCATCTGATCACATGTGCTCCTCCTTGGATTATTTTTGTAACTATCAGAAGATTCATTCTGATAATAGTTTCATAACCATACCTGATGGCACTAAAATAAAGGTCACACATGTTGGAAATATTAAACTCACAAATTCTCTTGAACTCGTAAATGTGTTGTTTGCTCCTTCCTTCAAGTTTAACTTGATTTCTGTGCACAAACTTGTTACAAATAATGCTTATTCAGTCATTTTTACTTCTGATTCTTGTATCATTCAGGAGCCTTCGATGAGTCAACCTCTACTTCTTGGTAAACTGTTTCAAGGTTTATATTTTGCTGATGAAGGACTCTTCTCTGTTTCATCACCAGTTCACTCATGTGTTCTTCCTCAGGCATCTTTGCCACATGTAGCTTCTCATTCAGTTGCAAATGTTATTGTTAGTTCTAAGCTAGATGAGGCCAAACTACTTCATTTTAGATTAGGACATCTTCCTTATTCTAAACTCAGTTCTATCGATAATAGTGTTGATGCTAAAATTTTCAATGATTGTGTTTGTACCATTTGTCCAACAGCACGACAACATAGGTTGTCCTTTGTTTCCAGTAAATCTCGAACCACAAAACTGTTTGATCTTTTGCACATTGATGTTTGGGGACCGTATAACACTGTCACACACAATGGATGTAAATATTTTCTTACCATGGTAGACGATTATTGTAAGGCTACCTGGGTTCATCTTATGGATTCTAAACTCAATTCTATGTCTATTATTCAGTCATTTCTTCAATTTGTTCAAACTCAGTTTCTCACAAGTGTTAAAGTCATACGCACTGATAATGCTTTGGAGCTTTGCCATGGCAATATTTTGAAAGTATATCAGAATTTCGGAATCTTGCACCAAACAAGTTGTTCAGATACACCCCAACAAAATAGGGTGGTTGAACGTAAACATAAACACCTTCTCGAAACTGCACGTGCTTTATTTTTCCAATCAAATTTGCCCTCAAAATATTAGGGTGATTGTGTCCAGTGTGCTGCATTTCTCATCAATCGTATGCCAGTTAAACAATTAGACAATGTCACACCGTATGAAAAACATTTTGGCCACAAGCCTGATTACTCTTATCTTCGTTGTTTTGGATGTCTATGTTTTATGTCTACTTCTAAGCAGAATCGTACCAAATTTGAGCCACGTGCGCATCCTTGCATTTTTCTTGGTTATCCAGCAGCTACTAAAGGGTACAAGATTCTTAATCTAGTTACATAGAAGATTTCGATCTCTCGTGATGTTAAATTTCATGAATTTTTTTTCCCTTTCACATGTCTACATTGCCATATGTTCCTACTGCTCAATTTTTTCTTCCTTCACACACACCATATGATCCTTCTCATCTTACTACGCTTCCTGATGTGTTTCATCAATCATCGTCTAATGAGTCTTCAGCCACCACCACTACTACATATACAACTTCACATTCTTCTACTATATCTCTTCCCGTTAGACGTTCGAGTAGAGATACTTGTAGACCTTCCCATCTTAAGGACTACATTTGTAATCTTGTTTCTTTTGAATCTCTTACACCTAGTCATCGAGCTTTACTAGTTCACACCTCTTCTATTAGGGAACCTAATTCCTTTGCAGAGGCTTCTACTGATCCTAATTGGATACGTGCAATGCAGTTAGAGTTAGAGGCCCTTAATAACAACAATACTTGGGATGTTGTTAGTCTACCACCTGGAAAGAACCTATAGGCTGTAAATGGGTATTTAAAACAAAATTAAAAGCAGATGGTTCCATTGAGCGTTTCAAGGCTTGACTTGTTGCAAAAAGGTTTAATCAAAAATACAGTATTGACTACCAAGAAACGTTCTCACCAGTTGTTAAAATGGCCACTGTACGAAGTATTCTTTCTTTAGCTGCTAGCAAAAATTGGAAGGTTTTTCAGCTTGATGTGAATAACGCGTTTCTTCATGGTGAACTACATGAAGAAGTATACATGACTATGCCTGAAGTTGTTCCAAATCCTGATAAAAAGGTTTGTCGGCTTAAAAAATCCATCTATGGTTTGAAACAAGCTAGCAGGGAATGGTTTGCAAAATTACTTCATGAGCTGAAATGTCAAGGTTATGTGCAGTCTAAAAATGACTATTCTTTATTTACTGTAATAACCCCCAAATTTTGGACTTAGTTTAATTTTTTTTTTTGATGAATAGTAAAATCCTGATGAATAGTAAATTTCTGAACCGAAAAAGATTTTCAGACCACCCTATGTACGAGTCGGGATAATGAACTTTCGAAGTCGTATTAGTGATCTACTTTGAAAATGAAGGAATGCAAAAGCTGTCAGAATCAGAAAAATAACATTTTCTGTTTTCTCCGAAATTTCACCAATAACGGACGGATTAATCATTATTTGAAAATATTGGAGGATTTAGATTATCAATTCCATGGATATGGATTTAATAAAAGAATTAGTGATGTCAAGAACGTTTACGGTAAACTACTTCGATAGAACACTTAAGAAATCCCTGCGAGCGTTCAACGAGATTAAGCGGTGACGGAACAAACTAGTAAAGCTGCTTTGCCATCATGATAGCCCGTTGCTCGACAAGTGTCCCGATGATGAGGCTTATTGCAATGACTCACCATTTAAACTACAAAATATCTCATCTTTATCAAAAAGTAACCAAGGCAAAAAGCAAGAACTCTCCCCCATTTTCTTCCCAAATTTCTGCTCAGCTTGCACAAGGAGAAAAGAAAAATTCATAACTCCAAATATATCTGTCCTAAAATCACCAAATTTTAACCATAGCTTCTCCATTCCATGGGTAACATTCTTTCAAAATTTCATGGTCAACAAAGGAGTGTAGCCTAGCCAAAGTTCTTCCCCAAGTTGGAGAACCCAATATGTCCAGTTTCTGTCAAGCGGAAAGATGGAGCTCAAAACCCTAGCTAGGAAGATTCAAATTTGACGATCTATAACTCAAACGAAAACTTATGAAGAGCACAAGGTCTGGTAAAAATCTTAGCACCGAACTCTTATTTTTAGATTTGTTATGGATTTTACAAGATGAGGATGAATAGTGATTTCAAGAACTAACTTCTTTGATCTTAAACTCTAGGCTTTCAAAGGATCACCCAAGGCTTGATTAGAGGTTATAAGTGATTGTTAATGTCTCTCAAGCTCTAAGGAAGGTATAAAAACCTCTGCCCCTTTTTGTTTATATGAGTTTTATGGTTGAAATAATGATTAGAGTCGTTATTCGTGTTATCGTTAAGACCCGTGAATCTTATGTTCGATTTGAGGATGAGTGATTTTGTGAAGCTTGATTTAGTGTATGATGATGTTTAGGGACTGTTTTGGATGTGTTGATGAAGTATAATGGTTGTTGGTTTGATTGGTTGATTGTTGATTGGTGGTTGTTTGAAGTGTTTAAAAACACGGGAATCACGTATAAGCGCCGTTACCATGCCGAAATTTCCTTAGATAGTTTAGGCAGAAATCACGGTTACATTAAAGGGCATGAACATGAAGTTTCTGACCATGATCATGTAGGCCTTGTTTCCTAGATTGTTTTAGCGAAAAAATCGTGTCATTACGATTTACGGTTTAGGAGAAACTTGTGTTTTAGTGTAAGGCGTTCGTAAAACCAAACCGTGCCACTTAGTCAACTTTGAGGTTATGATCGAACCACTTAGAGGTCATAATAGAATGTGAAACTTTGTGATAACATTCTAGGTATGTTTAGGAAGACCCTCGAAAAGATTTCGTGCTAAAAGGATTAAATCTCAATTTTATAAAAATGTGTGAGCGAGCATGCTCGAGTAGAGGATCTTACGGAGTTAACTTGAAAATGGACTTGTACTTGAGTTAGTATATACTTAGTATGGTGAAAGCGTTTAAGTTATTAATCTTGAACCTTGTGTTGATTCTAGATTACTGGACCAACCTGAGACTTATTGCTACTTCGGGATTTCCAGGCAAGTTTTCTCATTTCATGCTTTATTTTAAGTTATAATATTCGGATGATGCATGTGATATGTATTATGCATGCTTTCAAACCTCACATCGTATATAGATGTGACGGTATAAAATTGTTGAAATGGATTTGACCTTTGGATTATATAAAATCTTTTGAGTTAAGTAGTTATGAACCGGTTTACTTGGTAGCTCTAAATATAAGAGCATATTCATTGTTTTCGACTCTAAATCGGGAGTCGGTATTTTGAGATATGTAGATAGCCGTGGAAACCCGGAGGGATTCCATCGGCAGAATACTATGTACTTTGAGGATTGTTATTCGAGTATGATATCATTCGAGGAATGATATTTGCTTACTATATCTTTCAAGGAATGTTATTTGAGTATTATCTCAGTCGAGAAATACTATTTGAAGACTATTTCCGTTATATATGCTAATGGAAGGCATAACTGTTTTCGAAAGTATATTGTGATACTTGCTTTATGATTATTTATTTAATGAATATTATTTTGAATATTCATTCAGTCATTATTTATTTAATGAATATTATTTGGAATATTGATTTAATCTTTATTTATTTAATGAATATTATTTTGGAATATTCATTTAATCTTTATTTATTTAATGAATATTATTTTGGAATATTCATTTAAGGCTTATTTATTTAATGAATATTATTTTGAATATTCATTTAATCCTTATTTATTTAATGAATATTATTTTTGAATATTCATTTAATCATTATTTACTTAATGAATATTATTTTTGAATATTCATTTAATCATTATTTACTTAATGAATATTATTTTTGAATATTCATTCAATCATTATTTACTTAATGAATATTTATTTCGAATATTCGTTTAAGGTTTACTTATTTAATAAATATTACTCGATTATTTATTAAATACTTTTAACCCGTTTTAAAATGAGTTATATTATTTAGAGTTTATCCTTGACCTTCAATATTTACGAAGGATATTCTAAGCTGTATTATTGCTCGTGATAAAGTGTATATACTTATATATATATATATATGCATAAACTAAATATGAGTTGAGGAATATTTTGAGGTAGGCATGGCTACCCTAAGTAATATATATGTATAAGGACTTGTGAATCCCTAGAATAGGGAAGTGTAATTAAGTGAAGTGGACTCAAATGACTGATACGGAGATGAACTAAGTATTTTGTTGGTAATAGTTATCATAGTTCGAAGATTGTTCCTTCGAACATTATATGAGTAAAGATTTTTCCTGTTATTAATGGGGCTTGTTAGTGCAGGGATCATTGTATATGATGCCCTAGCAGATGTGACCGGATTGGTCAGTGTACTATTGCAACTAGATTGCGGTCGACTTGAATGTCGTTACTGCGGATTGAGAATACCGGATATGCGGTAATCCTGCGTAAGTGACCGTGTCTAGTCGGTCCAGCCATTTTATTTCTGGCCCATGTGCTGCCAAAGGATGATTGACAAGTTCGAAAAGTGTTCTTGCATCATCAAGACAAGTTTGAAAAGTCGTTCTTGTCATGGTCAGGTTCGAAAAGTGTTCTTGGCCTGGTCAAGTTCGGAAAGTGTTCTTGTCCATCTACTAGTAGTAAAAAGGTCCCTCGGAAGGACATGATTGAAGCGACTGATCATCGTTTAATTATATCCAGTGGCTTGAAAGTCCCAGCCCCTCGGATAAGATAATAATGAAAATGTTTTAAAAGTGAATTGTTTCAGATAAATGCTGTTAATAAATAGAGTAACTAATTGTGTTATCTCTACAACAGATTGAACTGTTAAGATTGATTGATATTGAAACAGCTTGGAGGCTGATGTTGATTGTTGAAAGAGTGCTTGGGTAATTGTTGTTTATTAAACTGTAGTTACAATAAATCCTTGCAACTTCAGCTTTTATTTTATGAGTTATGACTCTGATAAAACCTTACTCAGATTATATATGCATAAGTGGATTTTGGGTTACGGAAGCCTTATATTAATTTTCCTCGTAACTTCATCTTTTATGTTATACTAGTATTTTATCCGTTTAATGCGTAGCATGTGGTTATACAGTATATTGAACTGTATAGTATTTTGAATCAATGGATAGACTTTAAGCCTTGATTCCAATATTAATATCTATTTTAAAAGATATGTTTGAGACTTGGTTTATCATACTAATACCAAGGATTTCCTAAAGGATTTACGAAGAGTATATGAGTATGATTATAAGTCATACTGTATTTTAAACGGTATACTATTTTGGGGTTAGACCCTAGTAGTGATAAAAGCTTTGATCCCTTATGGATTATCTCCCTAAAAGGTTTAAAGATTTAAACTGGGATAGATTTCTTGCTGAGCACTATTAGCTCATTCTTGCTTTATTAAATATTTTAGCATGAGGAAAACATTGCCGAATCCACCTCATGTTACGAGAGCAAGGGAATGGAGAGACCACCCTGGAGTTAGTTGATGCAGGATGGATACTGTTAGTGTGAGCAGAATAGTTGCAGCTTGAATTAGTGAGAATTATTTTGAGTGGGTTTGTATTACTAAACCTTGTATATAATTGTGAGGTCTATTATTGTAACTTCAGGTAGAGGTTGTAAATAATAGATGAGATCCAGGATAGTACATTTGGGTTGTAATAACAAATGTTGATTATTGTTGCTCATTTCCAAGGCTATAACTTGTGTGTGTGTGCGTAAGTGATTGGGGTCTTTGGAGTTGTATTATGAGAATGTTGTAAGTAATGCAGGTATTGTATCATTGATGGAGCGTGACAACCCAGATTCCTGACCCCGGATCTGGGGGTGTTACATTTACCAAGAGGTTTGGTGATGATATTACCATAGCAGCAGTGTATGTTGACGATATAATTATCACAGGAACTGATCTTGCTGCTATTACTACCTTTAAAGAACATCTTCACAAGTGTTTTGGTATCAAGGATCTTGGTTACTTACATTTTTTCTTGGGTTTTGAGGTTGGTTATACTGGATCTGGTATTGTGTTAACTCAGGCAAAATTCACAAGGGAACTTTTAGCTGATTCCGGTATCTCATCTTTCAAGACAGTCGCCACACCATTGCCTCTTAATTTGAAACTTTCTTCAGACACAGGTGAATACTATCATGATCCAGTTTTATATCGCTCTCTCGTTGGTAAACTAAATTTTCTCCCAAACACACGACCCGATCTCTCATATTCAGTACAGACACTTAGTCAGTTTATGCATTCTCCATGGTTACTTCACTTTGAAGCTCTAAAACATGTGTTACACTATGTAGCTGGAACGATTGGCCAAGGTATTGTGCTTAAGGGTGATTATTCTTCAAAATTGTGTGCTTATTCGGATTCTGATTGGGCAGCTTGTCCTAATACTAGGCGTTCTGTTTCTGGCTATCTACTACTTCTTGGTTCCTCTCCAATTAGTTGGAAATCAAAGAAGCAAACGACTGTCTCAAAGTCTTCCTCAGAAGCTAAATATCGTGCCATGGCAGCAGTTGCTTCTGAGGTAGCTTGGCTAGTTCGATTACTTGCTGAAATTGGTATTTCCAATTTAAAACCTGTTACGTTGTTTTGTGACAATCAATCTGCTATGCACATTGCAAAAAATCTAGTCTTCCACGAGCGTACTAAGCATATTGATATCGATTGTCATTTTACTCGTGACAAGATTCTTGAAGGCTTACTTCAACTTTCATATTTGCCTACTACTGATCAACTTGCTGATGTGTTTACTAAAGTTCTTCCATCACCTCAGTTTAACTTGATGAAATCCAAGCTTGGCATGAGTTTATCCATTCCAAGCTTGAGGGGGGGGGGGGGGGGGGGGTGATGAGATACATATACAACTCGATAGTACAGCTCAACAACAGCAAGCTCAGCAACAGAAAATCAGTTAGTTGTACAGCTCAGCCAATCAGCAAATCAGTTAGCAAATCAGTTAGTTGGACAGCTCAGCAAATCATAACTTGTAATCTGTACATATATGCTAGAATGTATTTATATAGAGTTAGTTACAGATTCAGATAGTTAGATTTTCCTTTTCTCAAATACAAGACTTGTAATCTTCTTCTTCTTCTCTGCAAAACAGAAAGCTTGAATGCTCATTAATGGAAGTTGTACATTTTACATTTCGCTGTGTTTAATTACTATTGATAACAATGTTAGTTTGTTGAATTCTTGTTTTTAGATTTCTTATGAACCGTCATTGACAAATTGTGTGTGTTTCTGTGTCTCTGTGTAGTTGTTAATCAACTTGATTTTAGACCTCTAAGAGAAAGAAATTATTATATTGCAAGTCAGATTCTTTCAGATAGTACAACAGTAAACGAAAAAAATATTCAAAAAACACATTAATCTGATAAAGAAACCATAAACAGAGGAAGCTAAAAATTTTCAGTTTCTTGAAATTGAAATTCCGTTTTTAGCTTTCTCCCACTTGGGTGGCTTAATCACTTCTCATGTGAGGTCATCTCTTTCAAAGTGACCATAGGCAGCTGTGTTTAGGAAACTAGCATTACCACCCCTCTTCAGATCAAGGTTGATAAGAATCATGCCTGGTTTAAAGGTAAATGTCTCCTTGAGAGTTGAGACCTCGAAAATTTTAAGAAAATATGTCAGAATTCTTTCCAGTTTCGAATGTGTCTACAAACATAGATAAGGGCTCCGGAACACTGATGGCATACGAAACTTCTACAATGCATTTACGACCAATCGACCATGGACCCCTTTGAGTATCAGGACTCTGTACCTTAACGTAAACAAGAACTTTGCAATTGTCACTTCGTCAGTATCCGACCACGTGTCGTCAGGCACAAATCAAACATATACAAGTACAACCCACTGATAATAAAGTCCCTGGAAAAGTTCAGTTTCAATTATAGTAGCCTCAAGTAACAGCCGAGAGAAGCTACCACATTAAAATTTTAATATCTTTTAGACTTGTCCATCACATTTACTAGTACAGAAGTCTAGTTTAAAAGACATATTATCAAACTGTGAACTCTGCCAGTCAAGCAAATCACTTACCAAGTTTGCCAACAGGTTAATATTTCATTAGTGTCAAACATTGCTAACGACATGCAAATGACACATGAGCATACAATCATTTCACAAAGAAAGCGTAAATTATAATATTCACTATCAGTGTTTACCTTCTGATAGTGGTTAACAGAGTATGGGCATTTTTAGAATATTAAAAAAATTGATAGGCCTTGCATTCTCCTCTTCTTTCCCTCCTAAAAAAACTCGAGAGCATGACCAGGAGAAAAAGTTCTGATAGTTTTTTGCTCTTTCTATTCTCTTCAGTCATTTTCCTGACTTGGGAGCACAATTTCTACAATGCAGGGTGCGGAAGATGATCAAATGAAGTGTTCAAACTACTTAAACATAAAGTCCTTACTTAGACATACATATCAAATCATTTTACCCGAGATATATGAGATGCTATGACGGAACAGTGTAATTAACAAGAATATGTTAGTAAGCTAAAAGTTGCAAGACCAGCATTTGGTATCCACTGTCTAATTACCTTCACTGAAAAAAATTGTTCTTAGCCTTTGCTAAATAGTTCTAGCTTAAAAAGATTCCGTATCAGTATAACTTAAGGTGAGAAGGAACTTCACAGGTATAATGACATATCTCCAGCTAGAGAATTTCGAAAAATGCAAGAATCTAGTTGCAAGTCAAGAGTTGCTTAACAAGAAGGAGCAATCTTCGTTCTGGAAAAATCACCATTGGTGGTATAATCTGTTGTAATCCCTTCAGTAAAATGGACTGAGATTTTGCACAGACTGACGATCCTTACCAGTTCCACTTCCTTGACAATTCCCCTTTGTCCATCGCACAAAACTAAATGAGGAACTTTTATTAACCAGCAAATTTTTCACTAAAGCGAGTAAAGGCAATGTACCACAAATCATCAAATATTAAATTCTAGTTAACAACTCGAAGAAACCACTATAACAAAATAAACACTAAAATATGACTAGAACCACATTTTCGGAAGCTCTCGAAAACTAATATCTGCAATGCACATGCACATCGAACACAAATTATTTACATTTAAGATTTATATGTATTTTTACTTATCTAATCGAATCCAAAATGAGTTGAACCTATCATTTTATTCAAATTTCTCTCAGCATTATTATGTAAAATCAATTAAAATTTTCGAGACCAACTCGAGCTCAAATTTTTTAGTCAAGCTCTAGCGGTTCGACTCAAGCGGTGCACACTTAGGCTATGGAGTACAACTAGGTTTCTTAATATTTTATCAAAATAGAGTCTGAATATTCTTATATGAATTTTTGACTGAAAATGATAAAGTTTAATTATTATATATTGTTGTGTCCAAAATCTCACATGTACTAAATTTAAGACCCACATATGATATAAGCCCAATTTAATTATGTTTGACAAGGATTGAGTGAACCGAGGATCAGGTTCATAGTGTTGAGATTCAGGTTCAGGCTGCTGAGTTTTAGGTTCAGGGTGGTTTGAACCTCAGGTTCAGGGTGGTCTGAACCTCTCGAGGACAAAGTAGCATTCAGATATGGACTCTATCTCCTATTCTTTAGGAGCACAGAATTACCCTTTAAAGAAGGACTTCTAGTCCTGATAAAATGTTATGGATGAGATAATTACATAAGTACATGATATATATCAATTATTTCGGATAAATATGAACTATACGAGGATTTATGAGCATCTAGTGATGGAGTTGAATTAGGACATCTTGAATAGGATCAGTCACAACTCTTGAATGGATTATCTTGAGGTGGCTGCATTGGCAAGAAATGAGAGTTTTAACCTAAAAGAACTACATTGGACTTGATTTCTATAAATATAGGATGTGTAGGCACTTTGCAAGGGATGAATCTCACTTTATTCTACAAGGATTATGTAGAAGCACTTGAGCAATACACAATTCCGGCAACTATTCTGCCCTAGTTGCCCGGAATCCTTGCAAACTCAGTCCCAAAAACACCACATCTTACCACCTGCTCCGGCAGCTGGAGCTGAAACTCTAGTAGAACTGTAGACGTGTGAACCAGCAGCTCCGTCCGATAATCAAGGGCAAAATCAGTTATTCCAGCGATATTCTCGCTAGGTGTTGTTACCAAATTTCCCTCACAATATTTTGGCGCTAGAAGGAGGGGATTTACTGATCTTTTGAGGGGAAAGATGACAAAAATCTCTAATGATGATCGTACGTAAAAGAACAATGGAGGTGGCCATGAAAATGAGCCGGAGAAGGAAGTTTTGAGCATGAATTTCGTGGATGGAATTCAACTCATGGGCAGGAAAATGATTCTCTGGAAAAAAGGTGTGAAAAGTTTGAGAAACGGAGGAGAAATCATGGATAGTCGGAAAAAGGGTGAAAAAGAGTCCGCCAGGAGGTGCGAACAAGAGAGCTTCAGGCTGAAGCTCCGAAACCCACCAAATAAAGTACCCCCGACTGCCTTTATTTTGGTCATTTGGTGGTAAGAGGCACAAATAAGGAGATGCGGCTCCAAGATGCCTGGACTTTGGTTTTGACGGAAAAAGACAAGAAAAGAACGGCCAAAGATGGATTTCAAATGGAGATTATGGTCTGGAATAGCCAGAAATTAGGTACGTATGAGCTTCAGGTTCATACCTGTGAATCAGGGGCAGGTTCAGGTGTGAACATCTTCGAATGTCCCCGGAGCTTCTCGCATCAAGAGCGCTGATATGGTTGACAAGGCAGGTGAAGTTTAACGTCCACCAATCAATGGAGGTACGGGCCATCTAGAGAGGCTAAGTCGATAGGTTCAAGCGGCAAAGGCAAGGGAAACCTCTTAACTGAGGAGGTACATGTGGAACTAGATGCGAACCTCCTGATTAAGGAGGTACATGTGGAGTTAGATATGAACCTCTTTAACGAGGAGGTACGATCGAACTTGGAAAAACACGAGGATGTGAATATCGTGTGATGAAAAGGACCTGGAATAAAGGTTCAGGTGTAGACAGGTGAGAAGCTGAACCTCCACCATGTGAGAAGCTGAACCTCCACCTACTAATGAAGGCAAATGCTATCTGGAGAGATTCAACCAGCTGCAGGTTCAGCCAATTAGAGGCTAATGTGTAAAACGATTCCCACAGTAGGATTTGTGGTCAGTTCCCAAGGAGAGTATGAAGATGAACCTCAATGACAATGAGGGTGCGAACCTCCTGGTTTATGCATATTGATAAGGGTGCGAAGCTCCTGGTTATTAAGCGACATGTGAATCAGGAAAATCATTGTGAAGGAGGTTCAGGCGTTTGAACCTGAGAGGTTCAGATATGAAGCTGGTAAACTAATTTTTCAAAAAAGGATGATTGAAGCTGTTTTGATAGGATCAAAATGAGTAGTTTCTACCGTGGTACCTCTTGTTTTCTACGACGAGCGTGCTCATGTAGGCTTAGAGGTCCGTAGCTGAAGCTGTCTATTCTTTCTACTGGAAATGGAAGGTTGGTTGAACGTGGCAGTGGATTATATAAGGTTCCTATTGTATTTCATACTGCAAAGAACTGGGGGGTAGTGGATGATACGCTACTCGTGAAGGTATCTTGAAATTGCTAAATTTTCAAGCAAAAAGATTTTTCAGTAAGGAATGGGTCAGGTTCATTGGCAAGCAGCTGTGTTCTGCGGGTCATTAGCTTCACCTGCTGGTTATAGATTCATTGGGATTAGCTACGGGTTGCAGCTTCATTGGGATTAGTTGCGGGCTGCAGCTTCATTGGTAAACTTTATCGGTATTCAACCGTGGTTTGCAGCATTTACAGGTTCATTAGTTTCACCTGCAATTTGGAAGTTTATTAGCTTTATCTGTGGTTGACAGGTTCATTGGTACTAACCCGTGGTTTGCAGGTTCATTAAGATTAACATATGGTTTGCAGGTTACTTTGTTTCATGTGTAGTTTGCAGGTTCAGCTTCACCTGCAGTTGACTGGAACGAGGTTCGGCTAGGAGAGGTTCAATGATGGAAGGTACTTTGATCAGGAGAATTCTCCAAAATGTCTAGTTTTTACATCTGATGAAGGAGGTTTGGAGTGGAACTCCAATTAGCTTCATACTTCACGTAAAAGGGAGCATAAAGGAGGTGTTTGAGGAAAAAGGTCAAGGAAAGAGCTTCCATGACATAGCTTCCGAGCTACAGCTGATCAAGGCATAAGGATTAAGGTTCATGGTAGAGGTTTCAACTACCAAAAATGCTCTACCACTCAACATGAGGTCCGACACTAGCGACGCTGGTGATCATTTTTTTACATTGGAGGTGAAGGCGAACTTCCATCTGGAGGTTCACACTACTACAAACTACTGCAAGTCATTGAGGTTCTCTAAAGGATTTACTTGGTGCCCAGAAAGGAAATCTCATTATACAACTGGTTTGGTTAAGGAAACAATCGGGAATAGACGACTCAAGATACGAATTCGAAGGAAGCTTATTTATGAAGGAGTCATGTCACCAACAGTCCTAACGATGGAACCTAGGTGTACCTCTATGAAGGAATTGCGGAAGGAGCTGAAGGTAAAGGTCTCAATATGAGTCTGAGAATGATGCTACCACACAAGGAAAGAGGTACAGGTAACCTCGGTTAATAAAGAAAGTGCTGCAAGGTTCGTACCTAAACCTCTTGAGGGAAAGACCAAAAATTATGGAAGCTCAGGAGAGCAACATAGATGATAAAGGAATCTCGGCTGAATTGGACTTGGATCTTAGTATGCTGAGGCAATGGAAATAAATTAGGTGAACCTTACAAGGAGGTTTTTATCTTTGAAGGGGTAGCTTCCCCTCAGACACTATTGTTGGATGTTTCCTTATAAAAGGATGGAAAAAATCTGAATTACCCGGTAGAAGGCGTTCTTGGAGGCACTGGAGGTCCGCCAATAAAACTGAAGAAAATGATTACGAACCTCCCATCAATATGGAGAGGTGCAGCTTCACACACGGATTGCCAAACTTATTGGAAGCTGCAGCTGGATGTATATTGCCAGCTTCATGGATGTCTCTTCAGACTTCTCCTACAAGGGAATAAGAGGCTCTATAAGGTTCAATTCTTGGTCATGGACAAACTACTACAAAGACTTGGGGGTAGAGGATACCATACTATATGGAAGGTTTCTGAAACCAACCAGTGGCCAAACTAAAAGAAATATGAATGAGGTTCAGCTTCACGGTCCCTCAACAACCATCAGGTACATAACCTCTTAATGGCGCAACTACATGGAGGTTGGATTGGCCAAATGGTGAAGGTTTATATACGTGATGACGAGGTACACCACGAGAGTTACCTCAACCTAATGGATGATTTGATGAGCAGTTCTGTTGATCTAGTTCTCCACCCAAGCAAGGAGCCTAATACTTAATGTTTCATTGGTAAAACCCATGTCGAGGATCTGGAATCTACACCTCGGAGGTTTGACAACTGGAATTATGGATTTGTCATCGAGGACGGGTAACATGGTCCTTATTGGAAGTGATATTACAAGTGACAGCGAGGTTTGTTTGAACCTGACTGTGAGGTTCATGGCGAAGTTTGTTTAAACCTGAATGCGAGGTTCATGGTGAAGTTTGTATGAACCTGACTGCGAGGTTCATGGCGAAGTTTGTTTGAACCTGACTGCGAGGTTCATGGTGAAGTTTGTTTGAACCTGGCTACGGATTATTTAAGGTTCCTCTTGCATTTAATGGCTTCAAGGAACCGGGGGATAGTGGATGACATGCTGTCCAAGATGGTATCTTGAAAGTACTAAATTTTCAAGCAAATGGAGTTCACAATCAACAAGAGGTTCAGGTTCACGAGCTTTCTGAGGTTCAGATGTGTGAACCTGTAATTGGATTTGATTCTGGAGGTGCTCATGGATATTGACGTGAAGCTATAGCTAGGATTGAAGTGGATTTTTTGCAGCTTCATTGGTATTCACCTGTTGGTGCAGGTTGACTGGTATTCAGCTGCAGGTTTCAGCTTCATTGGTATTCACCTGCTGGTGTAGTTTGACTGGTATTCAGCTGCGGGTTGTAGCTTCATTGGTATTTACCTGCTAGTTGCAGGTTGATTGGTATTCAGCTGCGGGTTGCAGCTTCATTGGTATATATTCACCTGCTGGTTGCAGGTTGATTGTAATTTAGCTGCGGGTTGCAACTTTATTGGTTTTCACCTACCGGTGTAGGTTGACTGGTATTCAGCTACGGGTTACAGTTTCATTGGTATTCACCTGTTCGTGCAGGTTGACTGGTATTCAGCTGCGGGTTGCAGCTTCATAGGTATTCACCTGCTGGTGTAGGTTGACCAGCTGCGGGTTACAACTTCATTGGTATTCACTTGTTGGTGCAGGTTGACTAGTATTCAGCTGCGGGTTGTAGCTTCATAGGTATTCACCTGCTGGTGCAGGTTGAATGGTATTCAGCTACGGGTTACAGCTTCATTGGTATTCACCTGTTGGTACAAGTTGACTGGTATTCAGCTGCGGATTGCAGCTTCATTGGTATTTACCTGCTGGTTGTAGGTTGATTGGTATTCAGCTGCGGGTTGCAGCTTCATTGGTGTTCACCCGCTGGTTGCAGGTTGATTATAATTCAGCTGCGGGTTGCAACTTCATTGGTATTCACCTGCTGGTTGCAGGTTGATTGGAATTCAGCTGCGGGTTGCAGCTTCATTGGTTTTCACCTACTGGTGTAGGTTGACTGGTATTCAGTTGTGGGTTGTAGCTTCATTGGTATTCATCTGTTGGTGCAGGTTGACTGGTATTCAGCTGCGGGTTGCAGCTTCATAGGTATTTACCTGCTGGTTGCAGGTTGATTGGAATTCAGCTGCGGGTTGCAGCTTCATTGGTATTCACTTGCTGGTTGCTGGTTAATTGGAATTCAGCTGCGGGGTTGCAGCTTCAATGGAGTTCATCTGTGTTAAACTGGTTGATTGGCATCTACTTGGGATTGGTAGGTTCCTAAGAAGGCAGGTTCCGAGCTGTGTGAAGGGTTCGAGGAAGGAAACTCATTCCCCATATCTATACGAGGTACGGTTGGAGGTACGTCTTAAGAACTTGATATTCATTCTTCACATCTCAATTATATGGCTATGTGAGAATCTAAACTACCTTATTTATGCATGAGATTGCTTTCAAATGACAAGTATGTGGGATGGTATATCTTTAGATTTATGATTATTACTCTACCATGCTCAATTGATTAGAATATTCGTATGAATAATGTGCTTGAGCATGCTCGTATTTGAGATGGTTTAATATGTCATATCTCTATTAATTATTTTATGCTTGGTACACCCCACATGATTATACATGACTATATGTTTGATGATTACATGCTTCATTTATGCTTTCCATGGAATATATATGAATCTCAATGCATGAGTACTTGGTTTTAGTTCTTCACTAAATATATATGAATCTCAATGCATGAGTACTTGGTTTTAGTTTTTCATTATATTTGATTATGTGTTAAAGAACTAGGGGTAGTAGATGATATGCACCTCAGGATGATATTTCGGAAATGCTGGATTTTTTAACAAGTGATTCAGGTTCGTGAGATTGGTGAGATTTAGATGTGAACCTCCGAATGAGGTTTAGGTGCGAACCTCCAGTACCGCACTTATGAAATTGGATTATGGATTCTGACTCGCGAAGTTTCTGCAAGGAAAGTTTTGAAAACTACCTCAAGGGAGATTATTGCAGTTACATGGATTGATTGATTCGTATTCACCTACAGGTGCATGTTGATTGGAATTCAGCTGCAGGTTGCAGCTTCATTGGTGCGTGAACCTCTAATGAAAGTTGATATTGGCTATACTCATAATATTGGACTACGGATGCTGGCTCATGTGATTCTTATAAGGAGAGGTCCTTCAAGTGCACAATCATGTGGTTTCTAAGTCCGACATTCAAGGACAAAAGATGTTTGAAGCTCAATATTTGCTGATTATTGGATTGGATTGGATTAGATGGATAAAGCACACTCGTGGATAAGGTGCAGATGAATAGTGCACACTCGCGGATGAGGTGCAGATGAAGACTGCTCTCGTGGATAAGATGCACATGAATAATGCACACTCGCGGATGAGGTGCATATGAAGACTGCTCTCGTGGATAAGGTGCACATGAATAGTGCACACTCGCGGATGAGGTGCAGATGAAGACTGCTCTCATGGATGAGGTGCATATGAATAGTGCACACTCGTGGATGAGGTGCAGATGGAGAAGGCATTCTTGGATGAGATGCCGTAGAGACTGCCCTCTTGAATGATGTGCGAGTGAAGACTGCCCTCTTGAATGAGGTGCGAGTGAGGACTGCCTTATTGGATGAGGTGCAGATGGAGAAGGCACTCTTAAGTGAGTAGCTGTGTAAAAGGCGCTCTTAAGTGAGTAGCCGTGGAGAAGGCACTCTTAAGTGAGCAGCCGTTAAGAGGAGAAGGCACTCGACTTAGAGATGTCGTGGAAGGTACCACCTCCCTTTAAGTTTGGTGTTGATTAAATGTGTGCGCACTTGGAGAAGGTCCAGGATCGATTTTTGGATTTACACAACCAGACGACAGATTGCATGAATGGGTAGTTGGGTAGATTTAGGTGCATGACAATTTGCATATTTAAACGCGCATATATGAATTTGTAATTTGTGGACTATTATGCTATGTGCTTTATATGAACTGGCTAACAAGTTGTGCAGGTACATCTATATGTCCATGATTAAAATGTGACAGGTTCAGCTTCATAGGCATGGCCCTAGTATGAAGCTGCAGCTACCCGTATACGTTTCTAACATGACAGCTGAAGCTACATGCATCTGATCCAAGCACAATAGGTTCAGGTACCTGCATATCATCCTAACATGGCTGGTGTGTATGCTAGAGAACCAACGTAATATGGTTGTAAGCAAAGTCAAATAACATGACGTAATGGATGGTAAAGTTATGGAACACAGCTCGTGACACATTTTGAGGGAATTTTCACGTAGTAGCGGATGAAAAGAGGAATTAAGGAGCAAAGGTCTCAGAAACAACCTACAGGTCCCTTGGTACCTACCTACTGCTCACAGGTTCTATGTTACATGCCTGTTGTTGAAAGATTTCATATTATTTGTATGTACTAACGGTTTGCAGATTCATGATCATTCACCTGTGAGCCCACCTGTGCTTAATGGGTTCACTTTGAACCTCATCTGTGCTTAACAGGTTCACCCATACTTATATACATCAAACAGGTTCCTCGTTATTAATTTGTTACAAATAGCTTCCAACTATCAGATTCCAACTTAGAGGTTCCTCAATAATTACTTGTAACTCGTAGCTAACATCTAACAGCTTCAAGTGTGTAGCTTCCAGCTTGCAGGTTCATTGAAGCTCAGGTACATCTACATACTTCAGCCAGCGAGTGATGAGCTTCTCAACATTGTAGGATTCAAGATGGAAGAGGTTTACATGTCAAATGGAAAGGAAACCTGATGGCTCGAGGGGTAAATGAGTTCCTCATGGAAGAGCTTATATAATGGAAATGAGGTTCTCATCTTCAGCTTACACAGGAGGGAGGTTCTGTTTAATAGGTTCAATGATCGAACCTGAATCTAGAGAGGAACCATAAGGACAAAGATAAGTTTTATTCTTATGCCTTACATATTCATAATCATACATGTTTTATGTGCATACAAGGAAATTTTTATAGCATCTAGCTAAAAAACTTCATTGTGAACCTCAGCTTTTTAAATGGATCATTATTTTCACACATGGACTCATGTTTATCTAAATGTGCATATCATATTATTTAAATTTTAAAGGAAGGTAGCCTGCATGGATTTATAAACAGAAGGTCATCATCATGCATGGTTTTCAAAGGTATTTTCAAAATTGCTAGCTGAAGCTATTAAGTAGGTACCTAGGCACGCTTTATGCACCATTATGTAACTGTTAGGTCCAAAGTATCGTAGAAGGGGGGGGGGGGTTGAATACGATACTAACAAATTATTTAATTTCGTTCGCGGATAATTCTTTCAGTTCTAATACGAAATCAAATGCACCAAATCAAAACACGAGTCGGGAATATATCATTTTATAAATATAAACCGCGAGGGGTGCTACAATTCTAATCCTTAGGATTAACTTCAATGAGTTTAGGTTACACAAAATCAATACAATGATAGAATTCAAAGCACTATTAATTTCTCTGTCAATTTCAAGCTCAAAACTCTCTCTTCGTAAATGATGTTCTGTGAAAACACTAACTGAAGAAGACACTGTCTTCACTCTCCATTTGTAGTCTTTGAAAACTATCGAAGGCTTGAGGAAGAATCCTGGCCGTCCAAGTTTTCCATCAACTTGACAAAGTGATACAAATTTCACATGCTCCTTATATTAAAAACTATCGAAAGGATTTGTTTTTATTTCCTTCGATGGTTTTTCATTCAACTTCACTTGATCCACTTCGATGGTTTTTCTAAAAAGAAACCATCGAATCCTTTCTTTTTCATTTTGACCCTTGAAATTTCTTTTCATTTTCAGCAAGTGATTTATACCTCCGTTTAAACCTAAACATACCTTGTAATATTCTTTTGACTTTCAGGATGTTTCAGATTTAGACTTAAATCAACTTCTTCCGAGACTATAAACATCTTGATCTTTTAGGTGCTGACAACTAGTGCAACTGGTCTGGTTCACAGATGACTAACACTCGATCAATACTTTCATGTCTTCAATTCAATGTTGTTGATAAGTCCTTTGTCGTTCTGGTTGCTTCAATAAAATCACTGGAATCCTATGGTACTAACTCTTAATCATTCATATACTTCTGTAGTCTTGAAAGTCTTGTTTCTTTATTTGTCACAGAGGCTTGAACATATTAATGAACTTCTTTCCGTGACCTGTTTACGGACTTCAAGGATACATACCATATTTTGATTTTTTGAGTTTACCTTTTCTTCTTTACTTCTGGATTCCTGTGCTTCCGTTAATATTATTGTCTGTCTTGTCCTTTGTTGAGTTGTAGTTATCTCTGTTACATCTTATGTTACATTATGCTTTACAGTAACCACTTGGACAGACATATCAACAATTGATTAGGTGTTTGTGACTTCCTTTGGTCTCTCTCTCTCGTGTTGCAAATATGAAATCTCTGGATGAAAAGTCCCTAGATTGGGCAATTAGATGTAAAGTCCCTACATTGGGCAACTGGATGGAAAGTCCCATGATTTTGGGCATCATTGGAGAAATCCCAAAAAATTGACAAAAAATCTTGAGAGGACCATTGTGATGGGATCATGGAACGTCTGAAAATTGCTGCACTACATCTTGAAGGGTGTGTTCGCCAAGGTTCTACTTGATTGTAGAGGTAGCAACGAATATATATACAAAAATCATTTGCATCTGCCTAATCCAACTTGCTTGTATACATGCATTACATTTGTCTGAGTGGCATGGATAACATATATGAGCTACTTAGCTCATGCTACTAATCATCTTTTTCTAGTGGTCTTAGTAGCGCAGGTTTTGGAGATTTGAAGCTTGTTGGAAGAAGAAGCTTCACGACATCATTTACAAGAGCTTCTCATATGAAGAGCAGCTTCGCAGAGAAGAGGAACACCTCGAGGAGTCAGGTTATGGTTTTCAAAGGAAAAGGTTGGTCGCTAGTAGGTTCAGCTAGGAAGCTCGTGATTGGAATCGGATGGTCACACTTGGTCTAGGATATTCAAGGATTTTTTTCACTCAAGGATTCAGATTGAGGTACATATGCGAAGGCGTTGTGTTTCCTGTTTCTTACACCCAGTTAGCTCATGTAAGCTTGGAAGCATGATGCTGAAGCTATGTATTTCTCTGAGAAGGATTGAACCTTGTCTTGCTTTGGTTCCTCTTGTATTCAATACTGCAAGGAACCGGGGGTAGTTGTTGTGCCCAAAATCTCACATGTGCTCAATTTAAGGCCCACATATGATATAAGCCCAACTTGGTTATGTTTGGCAAGGATTGAGTGAACTGAGGATCAGGTTCATAGTGTTGAGGTTCAGGTTCAGGTTGCTGAGGTTTTGGTTCAGGGTGGTTTGAACCTCAGGTTCAGGTTCAGGGTGGTCTGAACCTCTCGAGGACAAAGTATCAGTCAAATACGGACTCTATCTCCTATTCTTTAGGAGCACATAATTACCCTTAAAAGAAAGACTTTTAGGCCTGATAAAATGTTGTGGATGGGATAATTACATAAGTACATGATATATATCAATTATTTCGGATAAATATGAAATATATGAGGATTTATGAGCTTTTAGTGGTGGAGTTGGATTTTGACATTGGAAAGCTCAGTTACAGGTGTTTGGATCAGTCACAACTCTTGAATGGATTATCTTGAGGTCACTGAATTGGCAAGAAAGGAGAGGTTTAACCTAAAAGAACTACATTGGACTTGATTCCTATAAATATAGGATATGTAGGCACTTTGCAAGGGATGAATCTCACTTTATTTTACAAGGATTATGTAGAAGCACTTGAGCAACACACAATTCCGACAGCTATTCCACCCTAGTTGCCCGGAATTCTTGAAAACTCAGTCCCAAAAACACCACATCTTACCACCTGCTCCGGCAGCTACAGCTGAAGCTCTAGCAGAGTTGTAGACGTGTGAACCTGCAGCTCCATCCGATAATCAAGGGCAAAATCAGTTATTCCAGCGATATTTTCTCTAGGTGTTGTTATCAAATTTCCCTCACAACATATATAATGAAATTTATGTACATAATATTATTTATTATGTAAACAATATTTATATATATGTAGTTACTAAAAAATAATATGTATTCAGATTAGGCTTAATGACCTTTTAGCCCTAAAGGTTTACTAGCATATACCCATCAGCCCCTGTATTTTAAAGTTGTACCTTTTAGCCCTGAGATACTGAAATCATACCTTTCGATCCTTATACCGATTCAGAATAAAAAACCATTATAACTCGGATGGGCAAAACAGACTTTAAAACATGGATTTAAGCTTGGTTTTAGGAAGGTTATTGGTTTGGATGGCTGTCATCTTTAAAACACTCTTGTTTTGTCCATCCGAGTTATACCGGTTTTTTATTTTGAACCGGTATAAGGGTCGAAAGGTATGATTTCAGTACCTCAGAGGCTAAAATGTATAACTTTAAAACACAGGGGCTGATAGATATATGGTAGTAAACCTTTATGGCTAAAAGGTCATTAAGCCTTTAGATTAAAATTTAGAACATTTAATTTTTATGTCGAGCACTCATTCCAAGTTGTACTCGAGAATACTCGTAAAATCCCATTAATATCAACTAGCATAAAACTCGTGCGATGCACGAATTGTTTTCAATAATTGTTAATTTTATTATTTATATTTTATATTTTACTAATTGCGTTTGTTATTAAAGTATTAAAATATATTTTGAAATAAATAAGTAACGGTCTGCCCGTGATATAACTTGGAATTATTAAGGGTTTTACATGTGATATTTTTGAAGAAAAGGAGGGAGTTTAGTAAGTAGAAATAAAATAAAAATAGGTTTTAAAATAAATAATTAAGAGTTTACCCGTGATATTTTTGAAAAATGAGAGGTTTTAGTAAGTAAAAATAGAAAAGTTAACATATTTTAGTTAAAAAGGGTAATTGCCCCTGATATTTTCGTGATATTCTTGGAAAAGAAGAGATTTTTAATAGTTGTTGTTTGATTATTTACACCATAATATTTAATTAATTGCATTTGCTAAAAAAATAAGTATGCACGTTAAAATATGTAAACTTTTAAAAAAATTAAAAGCATTTGAATACATTTTAAAATAAATAATTAAGGGTTTACCAGTGATATTTTTGGGAAAGGATGTATTTCAGTAAGTAAAAATAGAAAAGATAACATGTTTACCGTACCGAAAAACAAGTACAAAAAAATATAATTAAATAAATAATTAAGTGATTTACATGTGATATTTTTGAAAAATGAGGGAGTTTAGTAAGTAGAAATAAAATACAAATATATTTTAAAATAAATAATTAAGAATTTACCCGTGATATTTTTGAAAAAAAGGAGGTTTTAGTAAGTAAAACTAGAAAATGTAATATGTTTTAGTTAAAAAAAAGTAATTGCACGTGATATTTTCGTGATATTTTTGGAAATGAGGAAATTTTTAACGTTTGTCGTTTGATTATTTACATCATAATATTTAATTAATTGCATTTGCTAAAAAACTAAGTATGCATGTTAGAATATGTAAACTTTTAAAAAAATTAAAAGCATTTGAATAGGTTTTAAAATAAATACCCGTGATATTTTTGTAAAAGGATGAGTTTTAGTAAGTAAAAATAGAAAAGATAACATGTTTTAGTTAAAAAAGATAATTGTCCGTGATATTTTTGGAAAAAAACTGAAAAAGGTAACTGATTATAAATATGTCTTACTATTTAATAATATTTTTTTTATAAATAAGTAAGGGTAATTAAGTAAAATCACTAATCAAAATTTTAAGGTTTCCTATTTAATAATATAGTATAGATTCTAAACGGACTCAAGTTAGGCTTTTTGCGCGCATACGGGGCCATCTGCCATGTAATTCCCACATCTACTGGGATTAGGATTACCCCCATCTACCCTCCTATATATACCCCGTCACATTAACC
Source organism: Heracleum sosnowskyi (assembly GCA_030848705.1). Taxonomy (NCBI): domain Eukaryota; kingdom Viridiplantae; phylum Streptophyta; class Magnoliopsida; order Apiales; family Apiaceae; genus Heracleum; species Heracleum sosnowskyi. The sequence goes on from CM061238.1 coordinate 22,737,007, forward strand.
ATCCAGCCTCACAATATTTGCCTACGTAAAACACTTTTCGCAATCAAATAATAATGGGATTTCGAGGGGGTGATCGAGTCGAAGTTTCAAGCAGACAAGATGGTTTCGTAGGATCCTATTACGAAGGAGTTGTGATCAAACAAGTTGCAAGCAAAGAGTACGAAGTAATGTACAAAAATCTGGTGGACGAGTTTTCGAAAGTACCATTGTTGGAGCATGTCAAGGAAGACGAACTCCGTCCCGCGCCACCTAAGGTTCCAGCAATGAGGTTTGGTTTAGGACAGGTGGTTGATGCATTTGACAGAGATGGATGGTGGGCTGGTGTTGTTGTTTCTGAAAAATCTCCGGGCACTTACGAGGTTTTTTTCGATTTGTATCCGGAGTATAAGTGTGTGTATCCAGCAAGCAGTTTGAGAGTTCATCAAGATTGGACGAACCAGAAGTTCTTTGCTGCCTCTTTATTCAACTAGTAGTTATGTGTACTCGTGTAGAAACATGTATGAATATGACATATCCAATGTAACGAATATTATGTAATGACAGTATCCGAAGTGATTGAATAAATATGTAAGTGTTAGTGAGAATATGTTGATGATAATAATTTGATGTTAGTTTGTTGAATTCTTGTTTTTAGATTTCTTTATCAATTGTGTGTGTTTATGTGTGTCTGTGACAAAGAAGTTCTTTTGTAGGAAGAGCATTCGTTCAGATAATACATTAGTAAACAGAAAAAGAATTTTTTTGGAAAACACGATAATCAGATAAACAAACCAAAGAGTCTAAGATGAAGATGAAGCTTAATTAACTTTTCCATATTCCGTTTTAAGCTTTCTTCACTTGAGTGGCTTTATCACTTCTCATGTGAAATCAAGATCATCTCTTTTAAAGTGACCATAGGCAGCCTTCTTTAGGAAACTAGCATTACCACCCCTCTTCAGATCAAGGTTCATAAAAGATCATGCCTGGTTTAAAGGTAAATTTCTCCTAGAGAGTAGACCTTGAAAATTTTAAGAAAATCTGTAAGAATTCTTTCAAGTTCCGAATGTGTCTACAAACATAGATAAGGGCTCCGGAACACTGATGGCATACGAAACTTATACAATGCATTTACGACATGGACCCCTTTGGGTATCAGGACTCTGTAGCTTAACGCAAACAAGAACTTTGCAGTCGTCAGATACAAATCAAAGATATCGACCCACTGATAATAAAGGCCCTGGGTAAGTTGAGTTTATATTGTAGCAGCCTCAAGTAACAGCCGAGAGAAGAAGCTACTAGTGGAGAAGTCTACTTTAAAAGTCATATTAACAACTGTGAACTCTAAAGCTGTGACCAGTCTATCGAATCACTTACCAAGTTTGCCAACAGATTAATCAGATAACGACTTTCTCGATCGTCCTTTACTTTGCAGTGCAGAACACTGAACAATCTACATTACATTATATTTCATTAGTGTCAAACATTGCTAATGACACAGAAGCATACAATCATTTCACAAGAAAAAACCGTAAATTATAATATTCACTATCAGTGGTACCTTCCGATCGTTGTTGAGAGAGGTTCGGAATACTAACTGATTGATAGGCCCTTCATTCTCATTCCTCTGTTTCTTCCCATTTTTGGGAAGAAAATTCTAACAAGAAAGTTGGCCTCATCATGACTAGGAGAAAAAATTCTGACTAGGAGAATGCAGGGTTGAGGGAAAAGATGATCAAATTAAGTTTTCAAACTACTTAAACATGGAGTCCTTAGATAATTTACCTATAGAATCATTTGTCCGAGATAAATGAAATGTTATGACCGAACCGGTATGATTAACAAGAATATGTTAAAAATGCAGAGCAGCATTTGGTAATTGGTATCCACTGTAATTACTTTCTGTTTTGATGATCAAGGACATTTCCCTGAAAATTCCTTTTAGCCTTTGCTAAAGAATTTCGAAAAATGCAAGCATCTACAGTCGTTGCAAGTCAAGAGTTGCTCAACAAGACGGAGCAATCTTTGTTCTGGAACAATCACACATTGATGACAGGACCGAGCCATAGCCAAACTAAATGAGCAACTTTTATTAACCAGCAGAGTTTTCACAAAAACAAGTGAACACAATGTACCACAAATCATGAAATATTGAATGCTAGTTAACAATTTGAAGAAACCACTATAACAATGTAAACTTACTAGAACCACATTTTCCAAAACTCTCGAGAACTAATTTCTGCAACACACATACGCATCCAACACAAATTATTTACATTTAAAATTATTTGTAACCGATACTTGTATTGATAGAAAATAACAGGAGGATAATTGAAATAATTAACAAGAACTCGCAACTGAAATTACTGATTAATGGAAGTACTGGAATTACAGGAAGAAAGAGTAGTGCAGAAAGGAAAATACATGAAAGGAAATAATAAAGAAAACAATATCTCCAAGCTGTCTCTCTCTCTTTACTGGTTCCCTACTTATATTCCCTTTTGCCTCCACGTGGCTCTTGCTTATTGGCTGACTCCCTATACCGTTATGGCACATGATCCCATCTTGATATTGTCAAATATTCCACCAAACGACAGCGTTTCCCTTCTATTTCTAATAATTATAATTTAACTATTATCTGATTATAATAGTTACAATGCCTCCTTCTTTAAACAATCCTTGTCCTCAAGGATTGAAATCCGGAAATTGTTCCATGATTATTGCAGCATCTTCCCAGGTAGCATCCTCAGGAATGGAATGGGACCACTGCACCAGCCACTGCACGACAGCACAATTGTTGCGTTTGATGGATCTCCTCTCCAGAACTTCCAATGGATAGACTAAAAACTGTCCTTCAGGACCTAGTTTAGGCAATGCAGTAGTGACTGTATACTTGGACCCTATTTTTTTTTTGAGTAGGCTGACATGAAACACTGGGTGGACCAGGCTCCCTACTGGTAATTGTAGCTTATAGGCAACAGGACCAACTCTTTCCAGAATTTGATAGGGACCATAGTATTTATGAGCCAACTTCAGATATCTTCTGATTGCTACTGAAATCTGTCTGTAAGGCTGGAGCTTAAGAAATACCCAGTCTCCTTTCTGTAACTCCACTTCCCTCCTTTTCTTATCAGCAAAGAACTTGTATTTATGCTGGGCTTTTTTAATAGCATCCTGAAGTAAAGCATTCATTGCTTCCCTCTTGACTTGAAAGTCAGCTACTGTCACATTGGCAACCCTATTATCAGTAGGAATGCAAAACTGCCTAGGAGTAATTCCATACATAGCTTCAAATAGACTCATCTTGAGAGTTGTGCTGTAAGAAGAGTTATACCACCACTCAGCAAGTGGAAGCCACCTGCACCATTGCTTGGGTCTGCAACTGGCCATGGCTCTGAGATAGTGTTCTAAACATCTATTCAACCTCTCAGTCTGACCATCTGACTGAGGGTGATAGGCAGTGCTAAGTTGCAGCTTAGTACCAGTAGCAGTAAATAGTGATTTCCAGAAAGCACTTGTGAATATCCTATCCCTGTCAAACACTATAGATTTGGGCATCCCATGTAATCTATAAACCACATCTAAAAAAGCCTGAGCTACTTGAGTAGCTGTATAAGGATGAGAAAGTGAGATAAAGTGCCCCATTTTTGTTAGTCTATCCACAACAACCATGATGCAATCTTTACCTTCTGACCTAGGTAATCCTTCAATAAAGTCAAGTGAAATGTCTTCCCAAATCTGTTGGGGAATAGGGAGTGGCTGCAGCAAACCCCCAGGAAATTGTGTTCCTGTTTTCACTCTTTGACAGATATCACAGCAAGCTACATAGTCATTCACTTCCTTTCTCAAGCCAGGCCAGGTAAAGAACTGGGATACTTTCTTAAATGTCACCTCTTGTCCAGAATGACCTCCATAGGGACTATCATGGCATTCCCACATGATTTTCTGCCTTAGTGCTCCTTGGCTGCCCACATAAATCCTTCCTGCAGTTTTAAGCACTCCTTTACTGTACTGGTATTGTTTGTATTGTTCATCTTGGGCTGCCAAGCCTTGGATAATATTTTGAGCTTCCACATCCTCCTGGTAACTGTCTGTGACTTCACTAAGCCATACTTGATGGGAGACTGAAATCTGCTGGCATTTGCCCCCTTGACAATTCTCAGGAACCCTAGATAAGGCATCTGCAGCCAAGTTTTCCTTGCCTCTCTTGTAGCAAATCTCATAATCCAATCCCATAAGTTTGGCCACCCATTTCTGTTGCAACAATGTTGATAATCTCTGTTCCAATAAGAACTTCAAGCTTTGATGATCAGTCCTAATAATGAAATGGTTGCCCTGCAAATAGTAATGCCATTTTTGTGTGGCCATAACAATTGCAAGTAACTCTTTTTCATAAGTAGACAGTGCCTGGTGTCTTGATGTCAGTCCTTTACTCAGAAATGCAATAGGTCTCCCATTCTGCATGAGTACAGCTCCAATTCCCACTCCACTAGCATCTGTTTCTAAGATAAAAGGCTGACTATAGTCAGGTAAGGCCAAAACTGGAGCAGATGTCATGGCTTCCTTTAGATTATTGAAGGCATCCTGAGTTTCTTGTGTCCATAAGAAACCACCCTTCTTTAGCAATTGAGTCAGTGGTTTGCAGATGAGTCCATAATTTTTGATGAACCTCCTATAGTATCCTGTAAGGCCTAAAAATCCTCTTAACTGTTTTACTGTGACAGGAGTAGGCCAATTAGACATGGCTTGTATTTTTCAGGGTCTGTAGTCACTCCTTCTTGGGTGATAATGTGACCAAGATACTCCATCTGTCTTTTTCCAAAAGAGCATTTGCTTAACTTAGCAAATAACTGGTTTGCCCTCATCAACTGTAAAACTTGTTCCACATGCATCAAATGGTCCTTCAATGTTTTACTGTAAACTAGTATATCATCAAAAAACACCAGAACACTCACTCTTAGTTGTTGCTGGAAAACTTCATTCATCAATGCTTGGAAAGAAGCAGGAGCATTGGTTAGCCCAAATGGCATGACTCGAAATTCATACAACCCCTGATGAGTCCTGAAAGCAGTTTTGTACATGTCCTCCTCAGTAACTCTGATTTGGTGATACCCTGCTCTCAAGTCAAACTTAGTAAACCATGTAGCACCCCTCAGCTCATCCAACAGCTCATCAATAATAGGAATTGGGTACTTATTCTTGATCGTAATATCATTTAACTTCCTATAATCTACACACATTCGCCATGTATTATCCTTCTTTTTGACTAATATGACTGGTGAAGCAAAGGGGCTAGAACTTACTTGAATAGTTCCCTTCTCCAGCATCTCCTTCACTTGCTTTTCAATCTCCAATTTCTGTACAAATGGGACTCTGTAACCTCGTTGATTAACTGGTAGGCTTCCAGGTAGCAAGGGAATATGATGATCATGACTTCTGTGGGGTGGTAGCTCTGTAGGTTCTGCAAAGATGTCTTGGTACTTGTCTATCAGTTGCTGCAATTGATGGGTAGGACCCTCATGCAAGTCTAAGGAACTGTCTTCAGGTGTGGCAGAAATCATACATAAATACCCCTGAGCAATATTGTTTTTCATTTTCATCAACTTGCTTAGTCTTTTACAACTAATAGTTTTCAGGCTACCTTCACTAGTATCTCCCTGTAAGACAAGGGGTTTCCCTCCTTTGTTGATAGTGATGTTGACCTTGTGGAAGTCAAAAGTAACAGGATTGTGTTTCTGTAACCAATCCACTCCCAACACCATATCTGATCCTCCCAATGAAAATAACCTTAAGTCAGTGTTGAAAGCCTGCCCTTGGATCAGGTAAGAAACTCCTTTACAAGCTGTGTCCACCATTAGTTGTGTTCCATCAGCTACTGTAACTATCAGTGGGGGTATTATTTCTGCAATCAACCCTAGCTTCTTGACCACAGCTGTATCTATAAAACTGTGTGTGGATCCACTGTCCACTAATATACTCACTCCTTGCTTCTTAATGTAACCCTGGAGTCTAACTGTACTCAGTGATTTGTTTCCAGCCATTGCATGTAGTGAAATTTCCCCAGGAGTCACCTCTGGTTGTAGCATGGATTCCATTTCCTTGAGTACATCATGCATATCTTCCATTTCATTACTGGTTTCTTCCTCCCCCATTATAGTATACAATTTAGCTCTGCATTCTCTTCCCGGGTGATATGCATCATCACAATGAAAACACAACCCTTTGGCTCTCCTGTCTATTATTTCCTTGCTAGTTAGGGTTGACCTGTTCCTGGCAAATTCCTTAGGTGCTGGCTTTACCCCTCCTTGCAATTGGTTCTGGCCAGATAACTTAAAATCTGGGCTACTGTGGCTTGGAGTCCTGGAAAACAGCTTTGGGGTGTTGGCCTGAGGCTTAAAGGTTTTAGCCTCTTCTTGTTTGGCCAGGAATATTGCATCACTTAAGGTCTGAGGTCGAAACATCTTAACTACCCCTTTGATATGGTCCTTTAAGCCACTTATAAAGCTGGATACATAATACTCTTCAGTAAAGTTTCTGTGCTTGGTAGAGATCACAGCTCTGAGCTCCTCAAACCTGTCTTCGTACTCATTAATGGACCCAAATTGCTTGAGTTTATTGAACAAGTCCTGCACATCCTTGCTATCAGGATTCTCAAACCTGTTAACAACATCAGCCTGAAACACCTTCCAAGGTACATTAATTCTTCCACTCTGGTAAAACCTGAACCATATACTAGCTTTTCCTTCAAAATATAACCCAGACAATTTCACTTTTCTAAATTCATCCATGGGTATGAAATCAAAATACTGATCAGCTCTAATAATCCAGCCCTTGGGATCATTTCCATCAAATTTGGGAAACTCAATTTTGGGTATGGGGTTGAAATGTATACTAGGACTTGTAGGGACATGTGGTGGTGGGGGATTGTGACTCGGGTGTGAGTATAGTGGCATCTGAGTGGTGTTTTGGTATAGGAAGGAATTGTTGGGTAATACCAGTGGTTGTAAGTGAGGTACTCCACCCATGTGACTACTGAATATGGGAGTGGTTAAGGGCACAGATGCAGTAGGTTGTGCAGGAGTCATAGTATAAATAGCAGTTGGTGGGTGCGTAACATACGGTGTGTTAGGTGTTTGATTCATGGAATAAGGAGGAATATGTGTGTTAGTGAGAACATGTGAACTCATAACATTCTGATTGTTAACAGAATTAAGCATCGAATATACAGGGGAGTGGATTTCACCTGAAATTGAATTGATGACCTCATCTCTCTGTCTTGTTCCAGTACTGCTTCCTTGGGTTAGCTCTCCATTTTTTCCCAGATCTAGTCCTCTCCCATCTTTTGATTGCATACCCAACATCAATAGCTTAATATCTTCGAAGTTTGCTCCCATTTTACTCACCTGGACTCCCAAACCCTCCAACTGTTTGTTCACATCACCCAGCTGTTGAGTCCTCTCACCCTTCTCTTTCACCATGTCATTTGTAAACTCCGATAGCTTCATTTCTAAGACCCCCAATCTCTCATCAAGACTCTTCAAACGTGTCCCTTCTGCCATAGATCTTAAGCCAAGGATTCACTGCTCTGATACCAATTTGTAACCGATACTTGTATTGATAGAAAATAACAGGAGGATAATTGAAATAATTAACAAGAACTCGCAACTGAAATTACTGATTAATGGAAGTACTGGAATTACAGGAAGAAAGAGTAGTGCAGAAAGGAAAATACATGAAAGGAAATAATAAAGAAAACAATATCTCCAAGCTGTCTCTCTCTCTTTACTGGTTCCCTACTTATATTCCCTTTTGCCTCCACGTGGCTCTTGCTTATTGGCTGACTCCCTATACCGTTATGGCACATGATCCCATCTTGATATTGTCAAATATTCCACCAAACGACAGCGTTTCCCTTCTATTTCTAATAATTATAATTTAACTATTATCTGATTATAATAGTTACATTATTTTACTCATCTAATCGAATCCAAAATGAGTTGAACGTGAACCTATCGTTTTATTCAAATTTCTCTCAGCATTATTATGTAAAATCAATTCAAATTTTCGAGACCAACTCGAGCTCATATTTTTTTAGTCAAGCTCTAGCGGTTCGACTCAGGCGGTGCACACTTACGGCGTACTACTAGGTTTCTTAATATTTTGTCAAAATAGAGTCTAAATATTCTAATATGAATTTTTGACTGAAAATGATAAAGTTTAATTATTATATACTAGCCGATAATCCGTACCAAGCACGGGCCGAGATTAAAATAGTAATCGAATCTGGATGAAATTCAAAAAAATAAATTAAATCAATAAATCTTTAAATTACGTAGTTATAGGGAATCGAACCCGGGTGAAACCAAAGAAATTAAATCAAATAAATAAATCTTGTTTAATCATGTAGTTGTAGAGAATCGAACCCGAATTTTGTTTTAATCAAATTTGGTATTTTGGTACCGTGCATCATTTTCACATTGTTTTGCTTACCGCGCATCATTTTCACATTATTTTGCTTATTAATAAAGAGTATAGATGATGAAATTTATGTACGTAATAAAATTATTATGTAAATAAAATTTATATGTAGTTACTAAAAAATAAATAATATGTACTCAGATTAATATTTAAAACATTTAATTTTTATACCGAGCACACATTCCAAGGTGTATTCGAGAATACTCCGATTAATATCAATTCCTAAACGGACTCAAGTTAGGCTTTTTGCGCGCATACGGGGCCATCTGCCATGTAATTCCCACATCCACTGGGATTAGGATTACCCCCATCTACCCTCCTATATATACCCCGTCACATTATCAATCCAGCCTCACAATATTTCAATATACCTTGCCTACGTAAAACACTTTTCGCAATCAAATAACAATGGGATTTCGAGGGGGTGATCGAGTCGAAGTTTCAAGCAAACAAGATGGTTTCGTAGGATCCTATTACGAAGGAGTTGTGATCAAACAAGTTGCAAGCAAAGAGTACCAAGTAATGTACAAAAACCTGGTGGACGAGTTTTCGAAAGTACCATTGTTGGAGCATGTCAAGGAAGACGAACTCCGTCCCGCGCCACCTAAGGTTCCAGCAATGAGGTTTGGTTTAGGAGAGGTGGTTGATGCATTCGACAGAGATGGATGGTGGGCTGGTGTTGTTGTTTCTGAAAAATCTCCGGGCACTTACGAGGTTTTTTTCGATTTGTATCCGGAGTATAAGTGTGTGTATCCAGCAAGCAGTTTGAGAGTTCATCAAGATTGGACGAACCAGAAGTTCTTTGTTGCCTCTTTATTCAACTAGTAGTTGTGTGTGTACTCGTGTAGAAACATATATGAATATGAAATATCCAATGTAACGAAGATTATGTAATTTTTTTAATTGCAGTTGTTAGTATATTGACAATATTAAGATGATGTTACTTAGTTGTGTTCTTGTTTTAAGGTTTATTCGAGGGTCTGTGATTGATTTGTGTGTGTCAGAGAACTCATAAGGATTGAAAATTCCTATGCTTTCGTCATATCTGCAGATGAATAAGCACGTTCACCTTGTTTTTAACAAAATTCGAATTATTTACCTATCCCTAAACGAAATATGGTAGATATGCCTAATTAAAAGGTAATTGATCACATATTTATTCCTCATCCATTGTAATCGAACCTGTTTTAAGACCTCTAAGCAGAGTGCTGAAACAAAGGACTTCACTAGACAAATGAGAAATTTTATTGCAAGTGATTTCTTTTTTTTGTTTTAAAATAATACACTGTAAACAAAAGACAATTCGTAAAACACAATAACAAGTAGCAAAATACTCAGATGAAGCTCAACCTCTGTTTCTTGGGACTAATGTTGTGTTTCTTTAGGGAAGATATAATGGAATGATTGAGAAAATAATGGAGGCGGGAAGAATATTAAAAAAAAAGATTTATAATAAAATTTGGAAATAAAAATGAGCATGGAGCATATTTTTTATATCAGAATGAGAGTTTGAACTTTAATTTAATTTATTATGAATGAAATGAAATGAAAGAATGAATAAACTTTTCAACTATTTAATCAAAATAATGTTCAAATTTTATTTAATTTCTTATTTATCTCAACCACACAACAACACTCTATTTTAATCTTGAGTGGTTTTACCATTTCATCTATACCCGACAATTTTCGACACGACACGAAAATTTAGTGTTTGACTTTGTATTTTTAATACACGAAACAAAAGTACACGAACACGAAAGTACACGATCGAGATTTAGTGTCGGGTTTGGGTTTACCCTTCAAGTATACGACACGACACGAAGTACACGAAATAAATAAATAAATAAATATTTATAAATAAATATTTTTATTAGATATTTAACATTTATTTATGTGATTATACATAAATTTATAATATTATTTGTAAATATCATGTAAATATATATTTTTAATACACATTTGTAAAAATATTACCTAAATTTTAATATTTTAATATATTTACTTATTTATTTTTATTTTTATTATTAATTTAAATTACACGAAAATACGACATGAAAAGTATACGAAACGAAAGTACACGAACACGAAATTACACGGACCCTAAACGGGTGGTTTTGAGTTTAACATTTAGTTATACGAAATACGAAAATACACGACACGAACGAATTGTCAGGTCTAGTAGTTTTAAGGCCTCTTGAAAATGCTCTCAAAAATAGCTAATACAATCTATTTGTTTTTCTTCCCTTATTCTATTTTAACTGCTACACTTGGTTATATATTCCCCAAGTTTACAATACTATTTTGGTTACACTTAAGTACACTAAAGGTAACCGCCAGTAGCTTGCTTTTCATTCCTTTTGTCCAGTGGTCCTTGGAGATCCTTGTCTTTTGTCTTCATGCTTATTCTGATCCCACTCAAGAACCCAATTGGGAATTGGAATGTTTCCTTATTTCCAGTGACCATTTTAATGGCTCCCAATGCAAATGCACACTTCTACATCTCCTTTTGATCTGTCAGAAAGCTGTCACTATCACTTTGTCAACTATACAGAAGAGCAATAATGATCCGTTGATGGCAGGAGAATGTATTTCGTTGATAGCTTTATTCTTCATTCCGTTGATGGTGTATCCTTGTTTCGTTGATAGAGTAATCTTCATACCGTTGACATGTCTTCACTTAGGCAAAATTACAAGGCATGATATACTTACAATTAACCAACCTATTTTGCCTATCTAGTACTTAGTCAACATGACTTAGGAAACCTATCTAATACATACATCAAATGCATATCAAACTGTGAAGTATTGTACAGTGCAATTGCTACAACACTCATTCCGTTGATGAGCTTCCTGTCAACGAAACACTGCAGAGCATGCCATTCCGTTGACAGATACAAAATGACTTAATACAAAATCTACTAAGTGTTTTTATAATTATCATCAAGAACAACATATTCCTAACATTTCCATTCCCACCATCAATTCCCGAGTTGTTTTTATATTTCTCTCTGTTCTTGTCATGAACACGAATAATTTCTTAAATTCTCGTCCCGAATGGGGTGGAGAACATAGCAAGATTGACGGGACGGATAAAATACCCATATGTAGTTGTTAGAAGTAAGAGAGATACCCAAATTTGGCTTTGTACTATTTTGTTCCAACGAAAAAGAGTTTTCCTTATCAATCAAGTCCCCAATCCCGAATTATTTTTATGTATTTTTCTTCGTTTCCGCCACCAATTCTCGTGTTGTTTTTATACTTTTCTTTGTTCTTGTGTCCTGAACACGAATAATGTCTCAAATTCCCGTCCCGAATGGGGCGTGAGAACAGAGTAAGATCGACGGGACGGATAAAATACCCATCTGTAATTGTTAGAAGTAAGAAGTAAGAGAGATAGGAATTTTATTGATTGAAAGTAACTTATAAAATAATAGGTAATATAAAAAATCTTTTGATCTCAATCAAATTATATGTGTACGGCGGTATACATAACATATCATAACATTAACTTGGATATCTGATTTTAATTTTATAATAAATCTTATTTATATTAATTTAGAATTATGTTAATTATATTAATATAATAATTATATGTTTACCGCTGTATATGACATACTATATTATTAAGAGTGAGTTTTTGATTTTAATAAAGTAATAAAGATTAACTTTTAATTAAATAATAAATCGTATTATATTAATTTAGAATTATGTTAATTATATTAAGATTATTAAGATAATAAATATATGTATACTGCGGTATACATGACATACCATATCATTAAGAGATGTTCTGCTTTTAATAAAGAGTAAGTATAGATTTTTAATTTAATAATAAATCTTATTAAATTTATTTTGAATTATATTAATAATATTAAGATAATTAAGATAAAAATAATATGTATACCGCGGTATACATGTTATACCATTAAGATGGGGTTTCTTCTTTTAATAAAGAGTATAGATTATTATTTAATAATACGTGATATTTTTGGAAAATGAAGGTTTTTAGTAAGGAAAAACAAAAAGAGTAAACATGTTTTAGCTGAAAAAGGTAATTCCTCGTGATTAAAATGTGGAATCCGACTTTCCCACTATTTGCAGTCAATATTTGTGAACTACCATTTATATTAGTCAAGTAAAAGAGTTAAACCCTGTTGTACGATAACATAAATGATAGAACCAAAGGCTAAGAAAATTTCTATTGAACCAGTTCTAAGTAGAATCGTTTCATTTTATTCCTTATACCGTTAATCTAATAAGGACATTTGATTAATTATCATTTTGTTGTGTTTTTTTTAGAAACAATATCACTTAGTCAAATAATAACAATTAAAAGAACAAAACTAATAATAATAATAATAATAATAATAATAATAATAATAATAATAATAATGTAATTCATTGTTTCAAAAACAAAATAATGTAATTCATGTCATTGTTAGTAAGTTTCTTTTTTTCCTAGTGTTAAAAAGGAAAATGTACATTTTGGTTAGTAAAGGATGAACAATTAGGCCCATCAGCTAAAAGAGTGGGTCAAATTTAGTTCAAGACTTCGGCCCATATCTGGTTCCATAGCCCATTTTACTTGTTCAACCTTACTTATAAAGATTTTTTTAATGAATCTGTAAATTATATCTTATGTTTCATGGTGGATAAATGTTCGTATGACATCAAGTGGTGTGTGATATGTTGCCATCTATAAATACCATTTCCCATCAACCCTTCACCCCTCATATTTTCATTACACATTACAACCTAGTTATAATTTTACTTGTGATCAAATCATGGTGTTTGAAAGAGGCGTGGCAATTAAAGTAGCGAGCAAGCAAATTGGTTTCGTAGGTTCTTACTACGAAGTCAAAGTGATCAAACAACTCGAAGACACCAAGTATGTTGTGCAGTACTTTAATCTCGTGGATGATGAGATTCTCAAATACCGTTGAGGGAGATTGTCGACGAAAAATAGCTTCGTCTCGTGCCACCTAAGGTTCCTGCAATGGGATTTGATCTGGGAGAGATGGTTGATACTTTTGCTAGAGATGGATGGTGGGTTGGTAAAGTTACTGAAATGTGTTAAGGGAAGTATGTTGTTCACTTTGATGCGTATCCGAGGAAGAAATATAAGTATTCGGCTACGAGGTTGAGAGTTCATCAGGATTGTGAATGGGAAGTACTGGCTCTCCTCCTTGTACAACAATTGGTAATTACATACTTGTGTTTCATAGTATATGAATATTATGTAATGGTTGTATCCAAAGTGATTGAAATATGTAAGTGTTAGTGAGACTATGTTGATGATATTAATTTGATGTTAGTTTGTTGAATTCTTGTTTTCAGATTTCTTTATCAATTGTGTGTGTTTATGTGTGTCTATGACAAAGAAGTTCTTTTGTAGTAAGTGGATTTATTTATCAATTTATTAATTTTAGTTTTTTTTATTTATGAATTGTGTGTGTTTATGTGTACAATAATTGGTAGTTGCGTACTTAATGTTTCGTAGTATATGAATAGTATTATGTAATGACAATATCCGAAGTGATTGAATAAATATGTAAGTGTCATTATATATTACTATTCCTATAACCTATATTATTATTTTCTCACAACAAAGATAATTTTACACTTACATACTCAAGAATGAATCGTATAACCTACTTACAACCTTCTTTAATTAAAATTTTTATTTATATTTCAATATTTTTGACGTAATTTTGAACTTCAACCAATTTTATGCTCTGATGTAATTTATTTGATCTCATAAAAAAAAAAATTAATGTGTTGTTACCGAAAATGATACATGTTATAGTAGTGTTTTTGTAATATCCGTGAATTTTATTAATAATATAAGTTATATTTTGTGAAGAATAATTATTGTGGAATATTTGGAGTATTAATAAGTTACGATTATTAAGTGGTTATGTGTTAACTGGTGTGTCGGAAGCCCCTTTCAAAAATCTTGTCATTTGAAAATATCTTCAATCTGGAGCCCCGTTTTGAAAATTCAAGGGCCCCGTTAAAGTTTTGTACATCATTATTGATCCCTCGTCTTTCGTATCCGAATCATTATCGGAGGATTTATTCGTATCATTATATCCTTTATTATCCGATACTATCAATAGTATTTGTTTTATTCAAAGAAAGAAAAAGAAAAATTATTCTAAACCCTAACCCTAATTTTCTAGGGTAATTGATATATCGTTCATATCAATAATACATCTGTTATAGCCCCAGTATTCTTGAGCATTAGTTATATAAATGATATGTATTGATTTGGATAACTATCAGTCTCTGTGGATAGCTATCACCTCGAAAAACGTGTATTTTCTAAAATTAGGGGTTTTAAGCGTACCAGTGGATCAATATCGATCCAAAAATGTCGTTTAGGGTATTATTTTCCACTAAGTATAAAAATGAGAATCGTACATTATCCTTCATACAATCCGTATTAAAAATACAGAAAAATACAAAATTCCCGAACCGTGTTCTTCGTGTTCTTGAAAATCAAAATCAATATTGAAATCCAAATCACAAGTTCAAGTACTCAAATCAAAGATCTTGAGCTCTAGTTTCAGAATCTTCCAACCATATCATCATCTCGTAATTTTTCGATTTTATCTGAATTTTTCAAATTTCGAATTAAAATTAGGGTTTATGTTCGAATTGGGGATTTTCATTCTGTTGATTCTCCGTTCAATTGATTGCTTCTAACATGTTCCTAGGGTTCTAATTAGTAGGAATTCATGCTTTAATTTCATGTTTATGTCCATTAAATGAAAATTCGATTATAGGGTTTTTGCCCTAATTTTTCTTTTGAATAGTCCATTCTTGTTGTTGATCTGACATTGTTTCTAATAGAGGGCTTTCATTGTGTGAGTTTTAAGCTTCATTTTAACATAAAGAACGTAGAGTTTCATGTACGATTTTGGTAGATCGAAAAATTGGTTTAAGGTCGCCGGAAAATAGTCGGGTCTGAAGTTCCGGTGATGTTTTTGGTTTGTTTTTGATCGGAATGTGTTGATATGATTATAAAGAATGTTTTGATATAAAAAGCCCCAATTTTAATCAAGTTTTCAGGTCGTCGGATTCTGGAATTGTCGCCGGATTCTGGGATTTTTCCGGGTTGTTCTTCCCGACCCGTTTGTGTTCTTCCCGACCCGTTAACCCATTTTCCTGACCTGGTTTCAATCTTCGAAACCCTAAAATATTTTCAGAAAACTGTTTTTGAATTTTATTTTTAAATTTAATTCGAAAATAGTTTAAAATTTTATTAAATTCATATTTTTATTTTAAAAATATATTTTTAAATTCAGAAAATTCTGAAAAATCATATTTATTTATTTAAATTCGAAAACTGATTAAATTTAATTATTTTAATTATTTTTAATTAATAATTAAATTATTTAATTAATTGATTAATTCTTTTAATCAGTTAATTCTTTTTAATTAATTATTAATTAGATTTAATTAATTTAAATTAAGTTTAATTATTTTGTAGCCTTATTTATTTATTTAAAAATAGTTTGAGATCTTGGAAATTTTCAATTAATTTTATATTAATTGATTAAATTGTTTTTAATATTTATATGGAGATTAAAAATCCGATTTTTGATTTAAAAATTGTCCGGGACTTATTTAAATTCAAATAAGCTTCGAATATCGATTTAAAAATATTTATAAGCACTATATGGGTTATATAAAGTGGAATAATGTGTATTGTCCGTAAATGTTTATTATAAGGATTAGTGTCTGAGTTGTTTATCGAAAAATAGGTCGGGCGTTCGATAAATCTCGAAATTGGCCCGATAGGCTGTTTAGACTTAAAAATGGTTACGATTGATATACTGAGGTTAGAATAAATGATGAGAAGTACTAATATGAGTTATGTATCATAGAATCAAGTTTCCGAGGCAAGGGAAAGGAGAAGGTAGAGTAGCGACGGTAGAATTTGGCTACATCGAATCAGGCAAGTGTCTATTTCTTTCACAAATCCTTGAGTAATATCATTCTGAGTTATCATATGCATGTTGCCATCAAACCAACACCAATGATTCAATCCTTATCCTGTATCTGAACCGATAACACTGTTTCCATGAAAAATTCCTGATTCCTTTGATTATTTACAATCTTGTTGGAAATTGAGAATCCTCACCTTCGATTCACTTGTATATATTATAACCTTGTTTATTTCCTTGAAACGGATGGGTTGCTTCTTTGAAACCATTCCGAACTTGTTTCACGGACCTTATTTGATATTGAATCAGTTGAAGCTCTTTTGCAATTATTATACCACTTCACTCTTGTTGAGATTATTGAATCAGTTGAAGCTCTTTTGCAATTATTATACCACTTCACTCTTGTTGAGATTATTGAATCAGTTGAAGCTCTTTTGCAATTATTATACCACTTCACTCTTGTTGAGATTATTGAATCAGTTGAAGCTCTTTTGCAATTATTATACCACTTCACTCTTGTTGAGATTATTGAATCAGTTGAAGCTCTTTTGCAATTATTATACCACTTCACTCTTGTTGAGGTTATTGAATCAGTTCAAGCTCTTTTGCAATTATTATACCATTTTATTCTTGTTGTGATTATTATTGAAGCATGTATTGCTTATGTGCTGTGATAGAATTGGAATGTTTTTAAAATGTGGGACCAAATTTATGGTCGAAGTTAATTAAGGCCAAGATGGCCAAGGATCCAGTGGAGGGCTTTGCTATAAGCAAGTCCGGGGTTGATGCGTGACTGATCAGCAGCTCAACCTTTGATTTGAATATGATGAATAAAAATCCAATTCTAATCCTGTTTCCTCAGATGAGATTGATATATTCATATGTTGTGCATTAATTCAAGTTATTGTGATTTCCTTTCATTATGAACTGCTTCGGATATATATATATAATGCTTGCTGGGCACGTTTGGCTCATACTTGTTGTTTTCTAACCCTATTCCAGTGAAGCGAGAGAATGAGCAGACACAGCATGAGTGACAGTTCTCCAGATGCTAGGAGACCACCCCGAGTGATTGTCATCGGAAGGGTAGTTGTCCTATTTCGGTAGTTAGATTAAATGTCTAGCTTTGTTTATTAAGTTGTGTAATAATAACTTTGAACTGGTTTGTAATAACAATTGTTAGGTCCCGAAGTATCGTAGAAGGGGAGGGGTTGAATACGATACTCACAAATAATTCAATTTCGTTCGCGGATAATTCATTCAGTTCTATAACGAAATCAAACACACCAAACCAAACCAAAAGTCGGGGAATATATCTTTTTATAAATATAAACCTCGAGGGGTGCTACAATTTCTAATCCGTAGATTAGCGTCAATGAGTTCTAGGCTATTCATAATCAATACATTGATCGAATTCTGAGCACTATAAATTTTCTGATCTTCTCCGGCTCAAAGTTCGCTCTCTGTGATTGCTACTATGAATTTGCCTCTACTGAGGAAGACACTACCTCCTCTGTATAATTGTAGTCTTTGTTTTTGAAAACTATCGAACCAAGATTAAAGAATTAATCTTGGCCGTCCAATTTCCATCAACCTGACAAACAAATAAACTTTCCACCTACTTTTACAAATGAAAACTATCGAATTGATTAAAAGAAACTTTCCATTCGATAGTTTTAAAGAAAACTATCAAAGTGAAAAATTCCTTTTCTATTGAATTCCTAGAAATGTATTCGATGGTTTTGTTTTCCTTTTCTTTAAAAAGTAAAACCATCAAGTCATTTCCTCTCCACATTCGATAGTTTTACTCATCTAGAAAAGTATCAAATAATAAACTAATCCTTAAGAAATCATTCGATGGTTTTCTTGATTAGAAAAACTATCAAATATTAAAGTAGTCATGTCAAGTCATGATTACTTCAATTCGATAGTTTTCTAATGAAGTAAAGAAAAACCATCGAACCTTTTCTTTTGTTAGTCTTCAGAAAAGTTTCAGACTGTATCATTTTCTTCCGAGACGATAAAACAACTTGATCTTTTAGTGCCGTCACCTAGTGCAACTGGTCTGGTTCACAGATGAATAACACTTGATCAATTCTTCTTTTATGTCTGCAATTCAATGCTGCTGATAAGTCCTTTGTCGTCCTGGTTGCTTCATCACTGGAATCCTGTGGTACTGACTCTAAATCATTCACATACTTCTGTCGTCTTGAAAGTCTTGTTTCTTTTGCTGTCACTGAGGCTTGAACATTTTCATGAACTTCTTTCCGTGACCTGTTTACGGACTTCAAGAATACATAACGTATTTTGATCTTTTGAGTTTACCTTATCTTCATTGATCCTGGATTCCTGTGCTTCTGTTAATATTATTGTCTGTCTTGTCCTTGGTTGAGTTGTAGTTATCTCTTTTACATCTTATGTTACATTATGCTTTACAATCTCCCCCTATTTGATTGGATAGAGTTCGACAAGCAAATACTTCGAGGATAACTCAACTAACTAAGGAAACATGAAACTACTTAAAGTAAGACAGCGTAATAATATTAACTGCATTCTGGATCAGATATATATACATTTCCAGATTTCATAAATCAAAGAAACAATAAACCTTTTCACATTGAAGTTGCTCCTCCTGTCTGAGCTGATAGTTCTGTTGTTCTTTGCTTCTGTTTTTCAGTCCATTCCAATCTCACCTTCTTCGCTCATTGGATCGGAGTTAGCAGCGTGATAATCAATCACTGATAGATAGTGCAGTGGTTCTCCAGGTTTAAGGATTGCTCCTAGGATGTGTCTTCCAATATATCCAACCTCTTGACCCACTCCAGCCCACAGCCATGCAATGTTAACATCTTTCTTGTTTAGCTTTGGCATGTTTGGTAGTCTGGGAAGCACTTCCAATCATTTCTCCACTCTCTTCCTATAGTAGGGAACATTCTCCATAAGATATTTTCTTAGAGTGTCGGCTGCTTTTGTCCTTCTCCGTTGATGTGAATCTAGTGGATCTAAGATACTTCTCAACTGATATTAGATATTCGTTTGGGTAATCTCTCAGTTTGTCCTCCGTCATGTAGCAGATTCTGAACAAGTCATTCGTCATGAATCTAACCATAGAAGGGTTTTCAGTAATCTCTGGACTGACTTTCATCAAGATCTCCTTAACATGCTCTTGGAGCAGTTCATTTAGCTTTGTAGTTCTTTGGATCTTGATGAGAATCACCTGCAGTTTTGAGCTGCTTGGTGTCTTTCTTCCAGTGATAGAGAATTTGCTTCTTTGGCTCATGCTCCTCCTGATTCGGTTGCTCTCGCATGAATTCAAATTCCTCTTCACTTTCTTCTTCTAGTACAATGTCCTCAATCCAGTACTGTCTAACTTGAATAGCTTCATTGGTTTACCAAACTCCCCATCCAGTTGTTTGCCAACCTTCATTAGTCACTTCATTTGTTTCCCCTTCTCCAACTTTCTCCCCCTTAGTTGAGGAATCCTCGATGAAGTTATCCTCATTATAAAGGGCAGTAGAAGGATCAGGTTGTTGTTGTGAAGGTCCGGGTTGTTGGTTCCTCAGCATATTCCATACTCTTCTTGAGGGTGGATTGAACATGTACCTCCAGGTAATAGCAAATCTTCAATATTTGAAAGGGTTAGGGTGTCACTCCTCACGTTTGGCTCTGGGTGTACACTCAACGTTTCTGTTAGTGTTTCACTCATTTTTCCTTTCCCACTCAGGCCAGGTGTAAGTGTTTTTGTTTCACTCAATCCCTTTGTGCTAGTTGTACCTGCAGAAGAAAACACCGTAGCTGTCCTTAAGGAGGTCACCGGTGGTGCAATGGGGCTTCGCAAGTCCCCGTCCTTGGTTAAACCAAGTTGCTGATCATCCTTAGATGATATATCCTTTGAAGGATCTAGAGTTTGAATCTCTAGGGGGTTAGAAACAGGCTCTTTTTAACAGCAGAGATCCCAATCTTCCCCAATAGTCTGTGAAGACTTTACCTCAGCAGACTCCTCAATTAAAATTGATTCATTGTCACCGAGTTGCCGATCTGCACCTACGTCAGACCCTGTACCCGCAGGATCCAGATATGTTCCATCTGGGGAGTTAGGCAATGACCCTTTAGATTTTGCATTGGGGTTAGAACCTTCTCTCGACGTCTGTGAAGACTCTTGGTTCATTAAAGAACCTTCAACCAGTGAACCTGACCGTAAAATGGTCGGAACACCAGTTGCTTCCGTCAATTCTTCCTTACTTGATTGAGCTATTGGTTCAGATATAGCTTTCGTTAGCGTAGTCCAATCAGCATCAGAAAAATCAATAAAGGGCGCTTTGGATGAGAGAAATGAAGTATCAACAGTTGCCTCGGTTTCTGTTCTTCTCCTTTTAGAGGTAGGCAGAGCTGTTGTTGAAAGGTGTGTCTCCTTATGTGGTGCTGCTTTGGCACTATCTCCCTCTACACTCAGGGATGTCTGTATACTGGGTATAGTAGGAGAAGGAGCTTCGTTTGTGATTTCATTTGGCTCGTCCAAAGGCTCTTCGACCGTGGTTAGAGATTGTGGGTTTGCAATCTCATGGTCTGGATGGCCACTGAGGGCTCTGGATCAACATCCATTGTTGTGGTTCAGGAGCCAGTTCAGGTTGAGGAATGTTACCTTCATTTACCTGTTCCCCTGGGGGTAGAAGTGGTAGGGGCACCGTTCTTAGATATTCAAGTTTGAACAGTGGGTACCCCTGGAAGATATTCTTTCTTATCAGAGCGGTTATTGCATTGCTCTTCATCTTCATGCACTCCATGGTCTCCTCTTCAGTGAATGTCTCACGCTCATCATCTGTTAAGATATCATTGAGAATTAGCTGTAGGAACCTAGGATAGAAACAAAGCACATCATCTATGCATGTTCTTTCATCCAGTGGTCCCATGTCAGGTAATGCTTAAGGAACTCTCCCACAAAGAAGTTAGGTTGTTGACTTCTTATGAGAGTGAAGAAAGCATGTATCTCCTCAGTTGTGGGATCCGGAACATGGTTTTCTATAGAAAAATGTAGTATTCTGTTAAAGTCATGTTCCGTCACCCTTATTGTTCTGCCCCCTGGCACAACAAAACTGAAGGATCTTACGTTATTCTCACTTGTATCCGTGGCGGTTGTGTACAACACAGTCAATTGATCGATGCAAAGGACTACGGGAGTACTCAAGGCATATGCCACTAATGAACGTGTGTTCAGAAACTCTGCCCATGCACGAAACTGTAAATTCGTAATGGCTTGCAAGTTTTGAAACGAGACATGATTAGTCTTGGTTACTTTTAAACCAAAACTAAAACCAATTAAATTTAATTAATTATTACTAATTAATCAAACTTGACACAAAATACCCTTAAAACAAAAATTACCCCTTTTTCTTAATAAACACAACTTCGAATCACTATTATCAAGAACCCTACTTTTGGTAACACAAATAATCAGAATTATCTGAAGAAATCAATTGAAAACAATTAACTTCTAAAGAACAATAGTGAAAATAGTTTTCTTAGAAACAAGTTCTTGAGGCAGTGATGTTCTTGGTTATATGTATTCTAGTAAGTATAAACAAAAGCCCTTAGATCTGATAATAAGAAAAAAAACGTAAGGGGTTGTTAAATACTTATTGAATTGACAGGGGCAATATTGTCTTTACAGTGTTCGATGTTTTTAATAGTATGTTCGATGGTTTTCAGTTGGGGGTAAAACTGTCAACTTTACTTCGATAAATTTTGAAAAATAACGAAGAGTTTGAAAATCAGAATTTAAAAAGTTTTTCTGAAAAACTATCGAACTTGTTACCTTTTAAAGCTTGAAAAACTATCGAGGGATCCTTTGTGGAAAAACTATAAAAAATTAATTCTCTCAGATAGATTTTCATTTTAATTCAAAAACCATCGAGAATTTAGATAAAGAATAATGAAATTCAATTCGATGCTTTTTCAAATTTTCCTCAAAACGTATCGAGAAATGTTTTCAATAGTTTTTCTTTTTCCTTTTCAAAAACTATCGAAAATTTATTTCGATAGATTTATCTATGTACTTGAAAAACTATCGAATTTCCTACATTCGATATTTTTTGCTTATGTCTTCATTTTAAAACCTGTTCTTGTTTTAAAATTTAGACTGTTTTATTTCCTATCAAGTTTTAATTCTAATAAATCTTTTCAAATTTACCAAAATCAATTGTCAACAGAAAATTCACAATTTTCTCAGAATAAAATCGACTAAATATCATTGAATGATATTAACCAATTAAAATCCAATAAATTATGCTGCATATTTATTTTATGTATTTTAAATTATGGAGCAAATAAGATATTGAACTGCTTCAATTTCCATAATTCAAATTTCATTAAATAAATAATAATAAATTAGTACTAAATATCTATGAGTTAGATATTAGCACTAAATTATTAAGATGAGGACTGGATGTTAAATAAATTCACAAGTCCTTAAAATATGAACAATTTTATACTTGTGAACTTATTCAAGAGTTTCTTGCAAATGAGATTTTCAAATAAGGTGCGTGTCTGCAAGTTACTCTATGAATTGAAGACATGCTCTCGATAGAAATGATACATGTTGTCAAGGTGCATTGTCGTGGATTGTTCCACAGAGTTGTTGGAGATAAAGTTATTTCCTGAAATAATAACAAGAAATCAATCTTCCTCCACGAAGTTGACAGCTTCTAGAGATGCTCCTCCTGTCATTCAGAGATGCTTCTCCTGTCTTTCTTACAACCTGCGTATTTTATATCTAAATAGCTAAACATGTTAACAAGTATCTTTAGGGTACCATATACTGAGATTTGGTATTCCCTTAAGATATCTCAAAATCATGTTGATAACTATAAGACTAGATTTTTGAAACCCACTTGGAACCTTGCACATTGGCAACTTGAGAATACAATATGTGGTGTCAATTTGCAGCTAATAACTTAATGAGACGCATACCTCTCTAGCTTGTCATTTCTGTCTTTTACCTGATTTGTCCTGATCAAGCTTTAGTGGCTGCTGTTGGCAGGGAGTCTTGGCATGTCTAGAATCTTCTCAATTGTGCACATTCAAAAGATTCTTGACTTACTTTTATTGCCATCACTCTTTTGGCTTACTTGTGCTCCTAAAAGAATTATTCTTCTGGCTTGCTCAAAGTAATTCCAAAAAGAATTGCAACTTTCCCAACTTACTCATCTTGTACATTCTCTGCAGTGACTTGGCAAATTTCTTGCACAAGTTTTCGTTAGTAGACCAACATATAATATAATCATGATATCACTGCACATATATGACATTATGTTTGTGCCTTATGACAACTCTAATAAATTCATATTCTGTAAAAGTTCAGTTAGAGTGTCATACCATGTCTTTGACGATTGTTTGAGTATTGATACCGGTTCATACCAATCTGTAGTGATCTTGTGAAGAGAAGTTATACAACGTCCAATTGATCTGCAACAGCAAATGCCAGGATCTGTTGTACATTGACTTCTTCTACTATCTCACCAATCAGGAGAGCACTTGATCACATTCACCATACAGATATATCCTGATATCCTCAAGTCTCGTCACTGGTGCTTCTTGTTAGATACTGCTTCCTAATAGTAACCTAGCATCCAGTTTGGCCTTGTCCCTCATAACAATGCCAATTTCATCCAGTATTCTGGATACCCATCTTGTTCCAATAACAGATTTTCCCTTAGGCCTGGGTACCAGCTTCCAAACTTTCTGCCTTTCAGATTGATTGAGTTCATTTTGCTTTGCAATCACCCAATCTGGATCCATCAGAGCTTCTTTACCTTTCTTTGTTTCTTCTTCAGAAAGAAAACCAAGAAAATAATCATTCATACTCTATAGCTCCAGTCTTTACTCCACCACTAGGATCACTAAGAACTAGACATCAGGAATGATATTGAATCAAAACCCTTTGTCTTGACAGATACGTTCTTGAAGTGTCCTCTATATATTCATTGTGGTGTTGATCTGACTAATTGATCCTTCTTTTGCTCCCCATAAGCTGTTGCTGGGATTTCCTGAGAATCCTCATCTTTGCTGAGTGGCTCTGTTGAAGTATTGAGTTGTGTAGTTAAACTACCATTACCACTGCTTGGATTTGAATCATCATTACCATTAATTTCACACATAACAGCTGAGAGCTTGGAGTTGTTGAACATCATATTCAGACTTTCAATCACCTCTTGTTGATTAATCAAATTTACCTCGTAGGCTTTAGATTCCACTGATTAGCCGAGGAAAATATCCTTAAGAGCCTTAGCTGCCAATCTTGCCAAGATGCTTACTTGTAAAACATTTTCCTCCAAACCCCTGAAAGAAATTCAGAGTTTGCTTCTATTGGCCATTACAGGGTCTTCCTGTATTTGTTACTGATCATGGAAATGTGATTAATCTCATCTGTGATGTCCTGTCCTTCAGATTGAATAAACAACACCAGTTTGTATTAAGAGTAGTCATCAACCATCACTGAAGTATATCTTTACTTTGTTGTAGATAAGACATTAACTAGTCCGTAGAGTTCCATACGTATCATCTGAAGCGGCTCAGTAATGCTTATCACATTATAGCTTTTCTGTGATGTTTCTTTGACTTCCCTTAATGACATGCCTCATATATTTCATCTAGCTTGAATCCCAGATGAGGCAGTCCTCTCACCAATACCATCTTTAGAAAAGAGTTCCTTGTATTGTCATGCAAGGGTGAGAGCTTCTCAACCTTCCTGCTTGAGATAAAACACTGCTCCTTCATTGAATAAAAAGATTTGTGCTTTGAATCTTCAGCAAGAGAGTTGCTTCTAATTGTTATCCTTGACTCCAATTATTAGTTGTTATCAATGATACCAATTATTGTAAACATGATGACATTCCATTTCCAACGTAGCCATGTCCCGTGATGAAAACCTTTGCTGTCATCTCCAAAGATTATTGACGGAACAGCTTTCTCAATCACATTTGATGGCAAGTTCTTTCTTCGATCATATGTCTTCAGTAGTAAAGACCAAGAAAGCATATAAATCGATTAACCTGATTTGCCTGCACTCACAAATGGATTGACAGTTCTTGGTACCCAACTTATTTGCTTGGGTCCAGATGGATTAGAGATTTTGCTTTTAAAAGTGGTAACAACAGCTTCAGCCTATACATGCTTATTCTTATCTCTGACTGACCTTGCAGTCGTTGCTCTAATGTGATTCTTAAACATGCTTTTTCTATGATTAATGCAAGTTCTAAGATATGCATTCATAATATTTAAATAAGCAAACATGTTAATAAGAATAAATGGCATACATTGAGCATTTTGACATTGCAGATAAGAGATGTGCAAATTAGGCATGTTCTGCATTTTAGAAAATTCAGTACTTTCTACTTTAACCAATATACACAAGTGTAACAGGTAGCAAGTAGATTTACAGATATTCAATAATTTTCTAAGCACACATGGAATAAAAGAATTAACAATTAAATCACTAATTCTATCTAATCCATTCTGTTGTTGTATGGCATCTAACTTTCTCTATTACCTAAGTCAGTTTTAGATACAGCTTGGTGTTCTACAAATTCTACTGACTCTAAAGGTAATTCATCCATCCTTCAAACTGATTATCCCTTAACAAACAATTCAGAATAAATGAGCAAATCTTGTTCTACTAGGGATACTGAAACTTAGCTTTACTAAGGTCTTATGTGCCAGAAACTTAACCCCTAAAACTAAGAGTTGTTTCTTAAGAAAGCTTCTATCTCACTTGCAAATCTTATTCTACAAATATTCATACACACATACCTAAGATCTTCGATGTACATGCTTTGAATATTGAGAATTAAATACTGCATTGGTTCAAGGAAAAGATACCTGAGATATGTGAGGTGAATCATCTTCAGAGATTGCTATGAAAGCAAGATATCCATGATCTTCTCGTCATCTGATCCATCCCAACTCTTTCCTTAAGCAACATAAGTTTTGTGCTGATGCTTCTTCAACAAAGCATTCCACTTCTGTTTCAGCTATTAACTGAGTCCCTATTCTTCTTTGTTTGTTAGGCTTCTTCATTGTGTAGCACACCCTGATAGTTTCTCGATACATAGTTCTTATCATAGTTGAAACTATCACTCTTGTTTTTGTTACCATCTCAGTCTGTAACTACCTCCTGAACTGAATCCTGAAGAATCTTTGCTTTGAAATAAATAAGCCTGATCCATGGATGTGGCTTTTGTACTCCTTCTGAATCTGATGTGACTAAACTTCCTTGACAAGTGAAACACTGATCTTTAGTCTAGTCTCTCGAGGTTTTCTACCTGAGCTTCTTCTGATTCAGCTACTAGTAATTCTTCTATTCTGTTCTGAGGTTCCAACATTAATAAACGTTACTGAGATATTTGTTTGTCCGTTCAATTCTCTAACACCCTCTGTAACAATCTTTTGAGAACCTTTGGCTTAGGATATGAAATATTTTAAATTCCAAGAATTTCGAACTTTTTGAAAAATAAAATATTTCAAGAATAAAATTCAAATTATTTAAAATTCAAAAATTTCAAGAAATGAAAATTTTGAAAATTAAAAAATCCGAAAATTCTGAGAACTTGAGTGATTGGCCTAAAACACCGGATCTAATCTGTATATCGATTAACAAGCTCTGATACCAATTGTTAGGTCCCGAAGTATCGTAGAAGGGGGGGGGGTTGAATACGATACTCACAAATAATTCAATTTCGTTCACGGATAATTCATTCAGTTCTATAACGAAATCAAACACACCAAACCAAACCAAAAGTCGGGGAATATATCTTTTTATAAATATAAACCTCGAGGGGTGCTACAATTTCTAATCCGTAGATTAGCGTCAATGAGTTCTAGGCTATTCATAATCAATACATTGATCGAATTCTGAGCACTATAAATTTTCTGATCTTCTCCGGCTCAAAGTTCGCTCTCTGTGATTGCTACTATGAATTTGCCTCTACTGAGGAAGACACTACCTCCTCTGTATAATTGTAGTCTTTGTTTTTGAAAACTATCGAACCAAGATTAAAGAATTAATCTTGGCCGTCCAATTTCCATCAACCTGACAAACAAATAAACTTTCCACCTACTTTTACAAATGAAAACTATCGAATTGATTAAAAGAAACTTTCCATTCGATAGTTTTAAAGAAAACTATCAAAGTGAAAAATTCCTTTTCTATTGAATTCCTAGAAATGTATTCGATGGTTTTGTTTTCCTTTTCTTTAAAAAGTAAAACCATCAAGTCATTTCCTCTCCACATTCGATAGTTTTACTCATCTATAAAAGTATCAAATAATAAACTAATCCTTAAGAAATCATTCGATGGTTTTCTTGATTAGAAAAACTATCAAATATTAAAGTAGTCATGTCAAGTCATGATTACTTCAATTCGATAGTTTTCTAATGAAGTAAAGAAAAACCATCGAACCTTTTCTTTTGTTAGTCTTCAGAAAAGTTTCAGACTGTATCATTTTCTTCCGAGACGATAAAACAACTTGATCTTTTAGTGCCGTCACCTAGTGCAACTGGTCTGGTTCACAGATGAATAACACTTGATCAATTCTTCTTTTATGTCTGCAATTCAATGCTGCTGATAAGTCCTTTGTCGTCCTGGTTGCTTCATCACTGGAATCCTGTGGTACTGACTCTAAATCATTCACATACTTCTGTCGTCTTGAAAGTCTTGTTTCTTTTGCTGTCACTGAGGCTTGAACATTTTCATGAACTTCTTTCCGTGACCTGTTTACGGACTTCAAGAATACATAACGTATTTTGATCTTTTGAGTTTACCTTATCTTCATTGATCCTGGATTCCTGTGCTTCTGTTAATATTATTGTCTGTCTTGTCCTTGGTTGAGTTGTAGTTATCTCTTTTACATCTTATGTTACATTATGCTTTACAACAATGTTGACTTAGAAGTTTGTTTTATGCCATAATCTGGATGCGGTCTTGAATAAAGGGTATTTTATGTTATTATTATATTATGCATGTGTTATATTCAGGTATGTTGAGTTTCGTCGGTCGAGTAACTCCCCAAATCTGTACCCCGGATTTGGAGGGCGTTACAGTTTTGGTTGAACAATTCAACTCACCCACCCATAATTAAATTGAGAAAGGTTCGATTGGCAGTCACGAAAGACAATACTACCCAATCAGAAAAAATATACGAGACAAAATTCTGTTATTAGTATATCAATTAACTAGACAAAACATAACTTCAAATCCGGGAATAAATAGTTAAGAAGTCAATGGAACAATTAAGATAACCTTATATCAAGCACAAAATAAAAGATTTTGAAAGTTATTTGTAATACAAATTCTCACAATAATCATATTTTCATATATGAAAATTTATAATATATGCCCGTAAATGCATATCATATATGCATATATATTATATATCATATATATAATATATATGCATATATATTATATATGATATTTTATATTTCAGTTAATTCGGTAAAAAAATCAAAATAGCCGAAACACCGAATAACACCTATTTGCAAAACCGAATTAGAACCGAATTATTTCGAATCAGTTAACCAAACCAAATTATTTTGATTCGGTATTCGGTTAACCGAATCAAATGCTCAGCCCTATCCACTTGTAGATGATGGAATATAATGAAAAATTAGAAGCAAAATTTGTTAGAGAAAGAAAGATGGAAAATAGTCAAAAAATGAGAGAGTAAAATCAAATTGTGATGAAAATAGTAGGAAAGATGACGATAGTGTTCCTTCCAAAAATTTGTGAGTTATATTCAAATTGTAAAAAGAAGGATTGAAAGAATAAAACTATATAAAAAAATCTCAATACTCAACCAGGCAACAATAAAGCAGAAATCTTATTAAGTCTCTCCAAATTTCATTCTGTTTAAGAAAAATAATCTATGTATTTTGCTCTAAGTAAACTCTCTTATTTCACTGTTAAGTACAAAACAAAAAAAAAATGAAAAAATGATATCTACAAAATTATTTTTTATTTGTGTGGAAATGCGTGAAACAAATTTTAAAAAAATTAGAACGTTTATTATAGGACAAAGGGAGTATTTCTTATAAAAATATAAAATCTTGTGTGTATATATATGTACAAGCCTATAACTCGTGCAATGCACGGACGACTTTAATATTAATTTTGAAATTTACTTTTAAATTTTTTGAGATTTTAATACTTCTGAAAATGCTACCTTTCTAAAAAGAATTAAAAGTACTACTTTAATACTTTAAATCTAAAAAAAATTATAGATTTTATAATAGTTTATTAGTTTAGTAAGCATGTTGGTAAAGATAACCGTCAAAATTGTCAATATATTTTGTTGTAATATATATAAATATAAATATAAATATTTTCTAAGAAAAGGTCGTGTTTTTGAATTCTAAATAAAGTATAATTAAAAGAGTTTGTATTTATGTTATATATGTGAGAAAATCGAAAATCAAAACTTTCAATGTTTCGGCTATTATATAAAAGTACAGAAGATAGATTAAATAAAATAAATTACCGAAAATTGAAATCAAAACTTTCAATGTTTCAGCTATTATATAATACTAGCTTAAAACCCGTGCGATGCACGGATGGTTAATTTTTATTTTATTATTATATTTTTAATATTTTATTAATTGTATTTGTTAAAAAAATAAGTAGACATGTTAAAATAGCTAAATACTTTTA
Source organism: Heracleum sosnowskyi (assembly GCA_030848705.1). Classification (NCBI taxonomy): domain Eukaryota; kingdom Viridiplantae; phylum Streptophyta; class Magnoliopsida; order Apiales; family Apiaceae; genus Heracleum; species Heracleum sosnowskyi. Next base: position 22,767,112 of record CM061238.1, read on the forward strand.
ATTAATTAAAAACATTAAAACAGATTTTAAAATAAATAAGTAAGGGTTTGCCCGTTATATTTTTGGAAAATGAGGGGTTTTAGTAAGAAAAAATAAAAAATGTAACATATATTTAGTTTAAAAAGGTAAATGCCTGTGATATTTTTGGAAAATGAGGTTTTAAAATTTAATAATTAAAAGTATTAAAATTTGTTTTAAAATAAATAAGTAAAGGGTTTCCTATGATATTTTTGGGAAAAAAAATGAATTTTATTGAGAAAAATTGAAAAAGTAAATTGAAAAAGACAATTTCCTGTGATATATTTAAAAAAGAAGGGACTTTGTTAGAAAAAATCTATAATGTGTTTTAGAGTAATTGGTTATAAATAGGTATTTGATTATTTATATTTTAATATTCTTAATGATTGCATTTGTTAAGAAAAAATAAGTAGACATGTTAAAATATGTAAACTCTTAAAAATAATTATAATATTATAGATTTAAAAATAAATAACTAAAGGTTTGTCCGTGATATTTTTGGAAAATGAGTGGTTTTAGTAAGAAAAAAAATAGAAAAACTAACATGTTTGAAAAAGTAAGGGAATTTGTTAGAAAAAATAATGTATTTTAGGGAAAAAATATAATTGGTTATAAATAGGTAATATTATTATTTAATAATATATTTCTATAAATAAGTAAGGTTAATTAAGTAAAAACACGAAATACAGTTAAGGGTAATTAAGTCAAATCACAACGTACCATACCGACCAACCAAACTTTTAATGTTTCGTCTATTATATAATAGTATTGATTAGCTTAAAACCCGTGCGATGCACGGATTGTTAATTATTATTATTTTAATATTTTATTAATTGTAATTGTGCAAAAATAACTAGGCATGTTAAAATAGCTAAACACTTTTAATTAATTAAAAATATTAAAACAGATTTTAAAATAAATAAGGATGGGTTTGCCCGTTATATTTTTGGAAAATTGGTGATTTTAGTAAGAAAAAATAAAAAATGTAACATATATTTAGTTTAAAAAGGTAAATGCCCGTGATATTTTTTGAAAATGATGTTTTAAAATTTAATAATTAAAAGTATTTAAATACGTTTTAAAATAAATAAGTAAATGGTTTCCTGTGATATTTTTGGAAAAAGAATGGATTTTAGTGAGAAAAATAGAAAAGTAAATTGTAAAAGGCAATTTCCCGTGATATATTTAGAAAAGGATGGACTTTGTTAGAAAAAATATATAATGTGTTTTAGCTGAAAAGATAATTGGTTATAAATAGGTATTTGATTATTTATATTTTAATATTTTTAGTAATTGCATATGTTAAGAAAAATAAGTAGACATGTTAAAATAGGTAAACTTTTAAAAAAAAAATTATAATATTAAAATAGGTGTAAAAATAAATAACTAAAGGTTTGTCCGTGATATTTTTGGAAAATCAGGAGTTTTAGTAAAGAAAATTAGAAAAACAAACATGTTTTAGTTAAAAAAGGTAATTGCCCGTGATATATTTGAAAAAGTAGGGGAATTTGTTAGAAAAAATAATGTATTTTAGGTGAAAAAGGTAATTGGTTATAAATAGGTAATATTATTATTTAATAATATATTTATATAAATAAGTAAGGTTAATTAAGTAAAAACACGAAGTACAGTTAATTAAGGGCAATTAAGTAAAATCACAACGTACCATACCGACCAACCAAACTTTTAATGTTTCGTCTGTTATATAATAGTATTGATAGTATAGTATAGATAGATATCGTCTGCGATAATTTTAGAAAAGGAGAAATTTTAGTTAAAAAATATAAAAAAGAATATACGCTTTGGCTAACAAAGGTAATCGGTTAATTATTAGTATTTATAATATTACTATTTTATGTTACTAAATGAAATTGCATGTGATATTTTTTTATAAATAAGTAAGGGTAATTAAGTAAAAACACGAAGTACAATTAAGTAAGGGCAATTAAGTAAAATCACAACATACCAAAAAATATTTAATATTATATCCAATGACTCTCGTTAATTTAATTTAAAAGATCTAACGGTTAGAGATTGGATAACCAAACTATGGAGAAACAGACTACAAACCGATCACAAAACTTTTAATGTTTCATTTTTAATATAATAGTGTAGAAGTATAAATATAGATTCATGAAATAAAACATGTCATGTGTGTATTACTCTCTTTTTTAATCGATTTTTTTCCACGATGCGATGCATTTAATATAGTAACGATGTCCAAATTCAATCATGCAATACAAATATTCGATTTCGGTACATTCCTATATTTCGATTGTACAGTGAAACTTTATTAAATTAATACTTGATATTATAATTAATTAATATTTTAAATACAAATTTTTGATTTGTGATAATATAAATTTAACTTTAATTAATTAATAATCTTGATAAATTAAAATAATTTATTAATATGAATGATATATTATATCCTATATATAATTGGCATAAGAGAGTTTAGGTGGTTTGTTCGTCAGGGCTAAATCAGTAAATTAATAATTATTATTAAGAAAAAAGAAAAAAGCGACATACAGTATACAGAAAGAAGTTGGGAGATAAAAGAGGAAACATGTTGCAAGTGTTTATTTTTCCGTGTTGTAAATTTATAGAAAACAGTATTAAGATATTTGTTAGTATCCGAATATTATAGTAGTGTTAAAAAAATATAAAATTGAATATTATAAACTAAAAACTATATAACTTTTTAATTTTAATAATTTAAAATTTACAAAGACATAAAATTTCATCACTAATATACAGTATAAATTAAGTAACTGTGTTATTAAATAATAAGTTCAAGGTTCGATTCCTGACGAGTACAAACATTTTTAAAAATTAAAAATTAGTATACAACTTATATTTACTTTAATATATGATTAAAAATAAACAAAAAATAAATAAAATAAATAAAATTTATAAAATATATTTATATAAATAATTTATAAATCTTCCCGTGCATTGCACGAGTATAAAGCTAGTATTTATAGAGATTATACTGTATCTGCCTAACTCACAGGGCACGGAAGTTTGATCCAGAATCCAGCGGCCCAATCCATATCCCTTAAAATGATACAATCAAGGGGAGCCTTTCCGATCAAAATCAAATTATTTCACAAATTTTATGTATTGATTCCAACTAGCATAATAACCCATGCAAGATGTGGGTTATTTTCTAAATTTATTTTTGTGGAACGCGTAATTGTAACATTCTTGAGTGTTTTTTTAGTGATAAATATTATTCAGCATCTTAAGTATAATAATATTAAATTGATTAATTATCAATGTATGTGATTTGTATTTAATACGTTATTAACCCGCGCAACATTGCTAATTTAACTCGTTGAATGAATTATAAAATTTCATATTTGTGACATTTATTTAAAACATAATAAAATTATTATGTAAATAAAATTTATATGTAGTTACTAAAAAATAATATGTAATTAATATTTAAAACATTTAATTTTTATACCGAGCACACATTCCAAGGTGTACTCGAGAATACTCCCATTAATATCAAGGTGTGTTGAAGAAACCACTATAACAAAATAAACTTACTAGAACCACATTTTCGAAAACTCTCGAGAACTAATTTCTGCAACCACACATACCGCATCCAACACAAATTATTTACATTTAAAATTATTTTACTCATCTAATCGAATCCAAAATGAGTTGAACGTGAACCTATCGTTTTATTCAAATTTCTCTCAGCATTATTATGTAAAATCAATTCAAATTTTCGAGACCAACTCGAGCTCATATTTTTTTAGTCAAGCTCTAGCGGTTCGACTCAGGCGGTGCACACTTACGGCGTACTACTAGGTTTCTTAATATTTTGTCAAAATAGAGTCTAAATATTCTAATATGAATTTTTGACTGAAAATGATAAAGTTTAATTATTATATACTAGCTGATAATCCGTACCAAGCACGGGCCGAGATTAAAATAGTAATCGAATCTGGATGAAATTCAAAAAAATAAATTAAATCAATAAATCTTTAAATTACGTAGTTATAGGGAATCGAACCCGGGGTGAAACCAAAGAAATTAAATCAAATAAATAAATCTTGTTTAATCATGTAGTTGTAGAGAATCGAACCCGAATTTTGTTTTAATCAAATTTGGTATTTTGGTACCGTGCATCATTTTCACATTGTTTTGCTTACCGCGCATCATTTTCACATTATTTTGCTTATTAATAAAGAGTATAGATGATGAAATTTATGTACGTAATAAAATTATTATGTAAATAAAATTTATATGTAGTTACTAAAAAATAAATAATATGTACTCAGATTAATATTTAAAACATTTAATTTTTATACCGAGCACACATTCCAAGGTGTATTCGAGAATACTCCGATTAATATCAATTCCTAAACGGACTCAAGTTAGGCTTTTTGCGCGCATACGGGGCCATCTGCCATGTAATTCCCACATCCACTGGGATTAGGATTACCCCCATCTACCCTCCTATATATACCCCGTCACATTATCAATCCAGCCTCACAATATTTCAATATACCTTGCCTACGTAAAACACTTTTCGCAATCAAATAACAATGGGATTTCGAGGGGGTGATCGAGTCGAAGTTTCAAGCAAACAAGATGGTTTCGTAGGATCCTATTACGAAGGAGTTGTGATCAAACAAGTTGCAAGCAAAGAGTACCAAGTAATGTACAAAAACCTGGTGGACGAGTTTTCGAAAGTACCATTGTTGGAGCATGTCAAGGAAGACGAACTCCGTCCCGCGCCACCTAAGGTTCCAGCAATGAGGTTTGGTTTAGGAGAGGTGGTTGATGCATTCGACAGAGATGGATGGTGGGCTGGTGTTGTTGTTTCTGAAAAATCTCCGGGCACTTACGAGGTTTTTTTCGATTTGTATCCGGAGTATAAGTGTGTGTATCCAGCAAGCAGTTTGAGAGTTCATCAAGATTGGACGAACCAGAAGTTCTTTGTTGCCTCTTTATTCAACTAGTAGTTGTGTGTGTACTCGTGTAGAAACTTATATGAATATGAAATATCCAATGTAACGAAGATTATGTAATTTTTTTAATTGTAGTTGTTAGTATATTGACAATATTAAGATGATGTTACTTAGTTGTGTTCTTGTTTTAAGGTTTATTCGAGGGTCTGTGATTGATTTGTGTGTGTCAGAGAACTCATAAGGATTGAAAATTCCTATGCTTTCGTCATATCTGCAGATGAATAAGCACGTTCACCTTGTTTTTAACAAAATTTGAATTATTTACCTATCCCTAAACGAAATATGGTAGATATGCCTAATTAAAAGGTAATTGATCACATATTTATTCCTCATCCATTGTAATCGAACCTGTTTTAAGACCTCTAAGCAGAGTGCTGAAACAAAGGACTTCACTAGACAAATGAGAAATTTTATTGCAAGTGATTTCTTTTTTTTGTTTTAAAATAATACACTGTAAACAAAAGACAATTCGTAAAACACAATAACAAGTAGCAAAATACTCAGATGAAGCTCAACCTCTGTTTCTTGGGACTAATGTTGTGTTTCTTTAGGGAAGATATAATGGAATGATTGAGAAAATAATGGAGGCGGGAAGAATATTAAAAAAAAAGATTTATAATAAAATTTGGAAATAAAAATGAGCATGGAGCATATTTTTTATATCAGAATGAGAGTTTGAACTTTAATTTAATTTATTATGAATGAAATGAAATGAAAGAATGAATAAACTTTTCAACTATTTAATCAAAATAATGTTCAAATTTTATTTAATTTCTTATTTATCTCAACCACACAACAACACTCTATTTTAATCTTGAGTGGTTTTACCATTTCATCTATACCCGACAATTTTCGACACGACACGAAAATTTAGTGTTTGACTTTGTATTTTTAATACACGAAACAAAAGTACACGAACACGAAAGTACACGATCGAGATTTAGTGTCGGGTTTGGGTTTACCCTTCAGGTATACGACACGACACGAAGTACACGAAATAAATAAATAAATAAATATTTATAAATAAATATTTTTATTAGATATTTAACATTTATTTATGTGATTATACATAAATTTATAATATTATGTAAATATATATTTTTAATACACATTTGTAAAAATATTACCTAAATTTTAATATTTTAATATATTTACTTATTTATTTTTATTTTTATTATTAATTTAAATTACACGAAAATACGACACGAAAAGTATACGAAACGAAAGTACACGAACACGAAATTACACGGACCCTAAACGGGTGGTTTTGAGTTTAACATTTAGTTATACGAAATACGAAAATACACGACACGAACGAATTGTCAGGTCTAGTAGTTTTAAGGCCTCTTAGTATTGAACCATACTAATACAACATAATAATCTCGGGAGAGTTTTACCAAAATAAATGACTTCACTTGGCAAATGAGATATTTTATTGCATGTAATTTTTTTTTAAATAACACACCGTAAACAATAGACAATTCGAAAAACACAATAAATAGTAGCAAAATACCAAGAACTGTCAGATAAGAAGTGTCAGATAACATAAGATGAAACTCAACCTATGTTTCTGTTTCTTCGGACTAATGTCGTTTTTTGTTTAGGAAGGAATTAACATAGTGATCGAAAAAATAGAAAATGTAATGTATTTTAGCTAAAAAGGTAATGGATTATAAATAATACTAGCCGATAACCCGTGCGAAGCACGGATCAAGAATAAAAAATAAATTACTAAAAAAGCAATTTAAAATATTGAGAATAAAAATAATTTATAAGTTTTATTTAAATATGTACTTGCAGAGAATTTAACATGAAATTAATATGAAAGTCTATAATAAATAAATATTATTTAATTATGACGATAGAAAGAATCAAATATTTGGTAAAATCAAAGAATTGAAATTGAATAAATAACTAACTTATATAATTATGTAGTTGCAGCGAATCGAACATGAGTTTGGAATGAAACCAATTAATTTAGATATATCGTACTAACCAAAATTTGGCTTTGTACTATTGTTTTGCAACGAAAAAGAGTTTTCCTTAACAATAAAGTCCCTGATCCCCCGAATAATTTTATTATACTTCTTTCCTGTTAATCCCAAATGACCTAACAGAATTGTACGGGGGGGACGGGGGGGGGGGGGGGGGGGGGTTTGAATACAATTCTTGATATTTTCTTAAACTTAAAACACTTATAAATAAAACTGAACTGAATAAGTAAAAACACAAGATATAAATAATTCAGTTGGATTGTTTGATGATCCAACTGAAGTGTTTTTATTTCGGAAATAATCTGTGATACAAATGTACACAGCTGCTCAGTTACTAGATTTGTAGAGAAGAAAATGCTCTCAAAAATAGCTAATACAATCTATTTGTTTTTCTTCCCTTATTCTATTTTAACTGCTACACTTGGTTATATATTCCCCAAGTTTACAATACTATTTTGGTTACACTTAAGTACACTAAAGGTAACCGCCAGTAGCTTGCTTTTCATTCCTTTTGTCCAGTGGTCCTTCGAGATCCTTGTCTTTTGTCTTCATGCTTATTCTGATCCCACTCAAGAACCCAATTGGGAATTGGAATGTTTCCTTATTTCCAGTGACCATTTTAATGGCTCCCAATGCAAATGCACACTTCTACATCTCCTTTTGATCTGTCAGAAAGCTGTCACTATCACTTTGTCAACTATACAGAAGAGCAATAATGATCCGTTGATGGCAGGAGAATGTATTTCGTTGATAGCTTTATTCTTCATTCCGTTGATGGTGTATCCTTGTTTCGTTGATAGAGTAATCTTCATACCGTTGACATGTCTTCACTTAGGCAAAATTACAAGGCATGATATACTTACAATTAACCAACCTATTTTGCATATCTAGTACTTAGTCAACATGACTTAGGAAACCTATCTAATACATACATCAAATGCATATCAAACTGTGAAGTATTGTACAATGCAATTGCTACAACACTCATTCCGTTGATGAGCTTCCTGTCAATGAAACACTGCAGAGCATGCCATTCCGTTGACAGTTACAAAATGACTTAATACAAAATCTACTAAGTGTTTTTATAATTATCATCAAGAACAACATATTCCTAACATTTCCATTCCCACCATCAATTCCCGAGTTATTTTTATATTTCTCTCTGTTCTTGTCATGAACACGAATAATTTCTTAAATTCTCGTCCCGAATGGGGTGGAGAACATAGCAAGATTGACGGGACGAATAAAATACCCATATGTAGTTGTTAGAAGTAAGAGAGATACCCAAATTTGGCTTTGTACTATTTTGTTCCAACGAAAAAGAGTTTTCCTTATCAATCAAGTCCCCAATCCCGAATTATTTTTATGTATTTTTCTTCGTTTCCGCCACCAATTCTCGTGTTGTTTTTATACTTTTCTTTGTTCCTGTGTCCTGAACACGAATAATGTCTCAAATTCCCGTCCCGAATGGGGCGTGAGAACAGAGTAAGATCGACGGGACGGATAAAATACCCATCTGTAATTGTTAGAAGTAAGAAGTAAGAGAGATAGGAATTTTATTGATTGAAAGTAACTTATAAAATAATAGGTAATATAAAAAATCTTTTGATCTCAATCAAATTATATGTGTACGGCGGTATACATAACATATCATAACATTAACTTGGATATCTGATTTTGATTTTATAATAAATCTTATTTATATTAATTTAGAATTATGTTAATTATATTAATATAATAATTATATGTTTACCGCTGTATATGACATACTATATTATTAAGAGTGAGTTTTTGATTTTAATAAAGTAATAAAGATTAACTTTTAATTAAATAATAAATCGTATTATATTAATTTAGAATTATGTTAATTATATTAAGATTATTAAGATAATAAATATATGTATACTGCGGTATACATGACATACCATATCATTAAGAGATGTTCTGCTTTTAATAAAGAGTAAGTATAGATTTTTAATTTAATAATAAATCTTATTAAATTTATTTTGAATTATATTAATAATATTAAGATAATTAAGATAAAAATAATATGTATACCGCGGTATACATGTTATACCATTAAGATGGGGTTTCTTCTTTTAATAAAGAGTATAGATTATTATTTAATAATACGTGATATTTTTGGAAAATGAAGGTTTTTAGTAAGGAAAAACAAAAAGAGTAAACATGTTTTAGCTGAAAAAGGTAATTCCTCGTGATTAAAATGTGGAATCCGACTTTCCCACTATTTGCAGTCAATATTTGTGAACTACCATTTATATTAGTCAAGTAAAAGAGTTAAACCCTGTTGTACGATAACATAAATGATAGAACCAAAGGCTAAGAAAATTTCTATTGAACCAGTTCTAAGTAGAATCGTTTCATTTTATTCCTTATACCGTTAATCTAATAAGGACATTTGATTAATTATCATTTTGTTGTGTTTTTTTAGAAACAATATCACTTAGTCAAATAATAACAATTAAAAGAACAAAACTAATAATAATAATAATAATAATAATAATAATAATAATAATAATAATAATAATAATAATGTAATTCATTGTTTCAAAAACAAAATAATGTAATTCATGTCATTGTTAGTAAGTTTCTTTTTTTCCTAGTGTTAAAAAGGAAAATGTACATTTTGGTTAGTAAAGGATGAACAATTAGGCCCATCAGCTAAAAGAGTGGGTCAAATTTAGTTCAATACTTCGGCCCATATCTGGTTCCATAGCCCATTTTACTTGTTCAACCTTACTTATAAAGATTTTTTTAATGAATCTGTAAATTATATCTTATGTTTCATGGTGGATAAATGTTCGTATGACATCAAGTGGTGTGTGATATGTTGCCATCTATAAATACCATTTCCCATCAACCCTTCACCCCTCATATTTTCATTACACATTACAACCTAGTTATAATTTTACTTGTGATCAAATCATGGTGTTTGAAAGAGGCGTGGCAATTAAAGTAGCGAGCAAGCAAATTGGTTTCGTAGGTTCTTACTACGAAGTCAAAGTGATCAAACAACTCGAAGACAACAAGTATGTTGTGCAGTACTTTAATCTCGTGGATGATGAGATTCTCAAATACCGTTGAGGGAGATTGTCGACGAAAAGTAGCTTCGTCTCGTGCCACCTAAGGTTCCTGCAATGGGATTTGATCTGGGAGAGATGGTTGATACTTTTGCTAGAGATGGATGGTGGGTTGGTAAGGTTACTGAAATGTGTTAAGGGAAGTATGTTGTTCACTTTGATGCGTATCCGAGGAAGAAATATAAGTATTCGGCTACGAGGTTGAGAGTTCATCAGGATTGTGAATGGGAAGTACTGGCTCTCCTCCTTGTACAACAATTGGTAATTACATACTTGTGTTTCATAGTATATGAATATTATGTAATGGTTGTATCCAAAGTGATTGAAATATGTAAGTGTTAGTGAGACTATGTTGATGATATTAATTTGATGTTAGTTTGTTGAATTCTTGTTTTCAGATTTCTTTATCAATTGTGTGTGTTTATGTGTGTCTATGACAAAGAAGTTCTTTTGTAGTAAGTGGATTTATTTATCAAGTTATTAATTTTAGTTTTTTTTTTATGAATTGTGTGTGTTTATGTGTAGAATAATTGGTAGTTGCATACTTAATGTTTCGTAGTATATGAATAGTATTATGTAATGACAATATCCGAAGTGATTGAATAAATATGTAAGTGTCATTACATATTACTATTCCTATAACCTATATTATTATTTTCTCACAACAAAGATAATTTTACACTTACATACTCAAGAATGAATCGTATAACCTACTTACAACCTTCTTTAATTAAAATTTTTATTTATATTTCAATATTTTTGACGTAATTTTGAACTTCAACCAATTTTATGCTCTGATGTAATTTATTTGATCTCATAAAAAAATAAATTAATGTGTTGTTACCGAAAATGATACATGTTATAATAGTGTTTTTGTAATATCCGTGAATTTTATTAATAATATAAGTTATATTTTGTGAAGAATAATTATTGTGGAATATTTGGAGTATTAATAAGTTACGATTATTAAGTGGTTATGTGTTAACTGGTGTGTCGGAAGCCCCTTTCAAAAATCTTGTCATTTGAAAATATCTTCAATCTGGAGCCCCGTTTTGAAAATTCAAGGGCCCCGTTAAAGTTTTGTACATCATTATTGATCCCTCGTCTTTCGTATCCGAATCATTATCGGAGGATTTATTCGTATCATTATATCCTTTATTATCCGATACTATCAATAGTATTTGTTTTATTCAAAGAAAGAAAAAGAAAAATTATTCTAAACCCTAACCCTAATTTTCTAGGGTAATTGATATATCGTTCATATCAATAATACATCTGTTATAGCCCCAGTATTCTTGAGTATTAGTTATATAAATGATATGTATTGATTTGGATAACTATCAGTCTCTGTGGATAGCTATCACCTCGAAAAACGTGTATTTTCTAAAATTAGGGGTTTTAAGCGTACCAGTGGATCAATATCGATCCAAAAATGTCGTTTACGGTATTATTTTCCACTAAGTATAAAAATGAGAATCGTACATTATCCTTCATACAATCCGTATTAAAAATACAGAAAAATACAAAATTCCCGAACCGTGTTCTTCGTGTTCTTGAAAATCAAAATCAATATTGAAATCCAAATCACAAGTTCAAGTACTCAAATCAAAGATCTTGAGCTCTAGTTTCAGAATCTTCCAACCATATCATCATCTCGTAATTTTTCGATTTTATCTGAATTTTTCAAATTTCGAATTAAAATTAGGGTTTATGTTCGAATTGGGGATTTTCATTCTGTTGATTCTCCGTTCAATTGATTGCTTCTAACATGTTCCTAGGGTTCTAATTAGTAGGAATTCATGCTTTAATTTCATGTTTATGTCCATTAAATGAAAATTCGATTATAGGGTTTTTGCCCTAATTTTTCTTTTGAGTAGTCCATTCTTGTTGTTGATCTGACATTGTTTCTAATAGAGGAATTTCATTGTGTGAGTTTTAAGCTTCATTTTAACATAAAGAACGTAGAGTTTCATGTACGATTTTGGTAGATCGAAAAATTGGTTTAAGGTCGCCGGAAAATAGTCGGGTTTGAAGTTCCGGTGATGTTTTTGGTTTGTTTTTGATCGGAATGTGTTGATATGATTATAAGGAATGTTTTGATATAAAAAGCCCCAATTTTAATCAAGTTTTCAGGTCGTCGGATTCTGGAATTGTCGCCGGATTCTGGGATTTTTCCGGGTTGTTCTTCCCGACCCGTTTGTGTTCTTCCCGACCCGTTAACCCATTTTCCTGACCTGGTTTCAATCTTCGAAACCCTAAAATATTTTCAGAAAACTGTTTTTGAATTTTATTTGTAAATTTAATTCGAAAATAGTTTAAAATTTTATTAAATTCATATTTTTATTTTAAAAATATATTTTTAAATTCAGAAAATTCTGAAAAATCATATTTATTTATTTAAATTCAAAAACTGATTAAATTTACTTATTTTAATTATTTTTAATTAATAATTAAATTATTTAATTAATTGATTAATTCTTTTAATCAGTTAATTCTTTTTAATTAATTATTAATTAGATTTAATTAATTTAAATTAAGTTTAATTATTTTGTAGCCTTATTTATTTATTTAAAAATAGTTTGAGATCTTGGAAATTTTCAATTAATTTTATATTAATTGATTAAATTGTTTTTAATATTTATATGGAGATTAAAAATCCGATTTTTGATTTAAAAATTGTCCGGGACTTATTTAAATTCAAATAAGCTTCGAATATCGATTTAAAAATATTTATAAGCACTATATGGGTTATATAAAGTGGAATAATGTGTATTGTCCGTAAATGTTTATTATAAGGATTAGTGTCTGAGTTGTTTATCGAAAAATAGGTCGGGCGTTCGATAAATCTCGAAATTGGCCCGATAGGCTGTTTAGACTTAAAAATGGTTACGAGTGATATACTGAAGTTAGAATAAATGATGAGAAGTACTAATATGAGTTATGTATCATAGAATCAAGTTTCCGAGGCAAGGGAAAGGAGAAGGTAGAGTAGCGACGGTAGAATTTGGCTACATCGAATCAGGCAAGTGTCTATTTCTTTCACAAATCCTTGAGTAATATCATTCTGAGTTATCATATGCATGTTGCCATCAAACCAACACCAATGATTCAATCCTTATCCTGTATCTGAACCGATAACACTGTTTCCATGAAAAATTCCTGATTCCTTTGATTATTTACAATCTTGTTGGAAATTGAGAATCCTCACCTTCGATTCACTTGTATATATTATAACCTTGTTTATTTCCTTGAAACAGATGGGTTGCTTCTTTGAAACCATTCCGAACTTGTTTCACGGACCTTATTTGATATAGAATCAGTTGAAGCTCTTTTGCAATTATTATACCACTTCACTCTTGTTGAGATTATTGAATCAGTTGAAGCTCTTTTGCAATTATTATACCACTTCACTCTTGTTGAGATTATTGAATCAGTTGAAGCTCTTTTGCAATTATTATACCACTTCACTCTTGTTGAGATTATTGAATCAGTTGAAGCTCTTTTGCAATTATTATACCACTTCACTCTTGTTGAGATTATTGAATCAGTTGAAGCTCTTTTGCAATTATTATACCACTTCACTCTTGTTGAGGTTATTGAATCAGTTCAAGCTCTTTTGCAATTATTATACCATTTTATTCTTGTTGTGATTATTATTGAAGCATGTATTGCTTATGTGCTGTGATAGAATTGGAATGTTTTTAAAATGTGGGACCAAATTTATGGTCGAAGTTAATTAAGGCCAAGATGGCCAAGGATCCAGTGGAGGGCTTTGCTATAAGCAAGTCCGGGGTTGATGCGTGACTGATCAGCAGCTCAACCTTTGATTTGAATATGATGAATAAAAATCCAATTCTAATCCTGTTTCCTCAGATGAGATTGATATATTCATATGTTGTGCATTAATTCAAGTTATTGTGATTTCCTTTCATTATGAACTGCTTCGGATATATATATATATAATGCTTGCTGGGCACGTTTGGCTCATACTTGTTGTTTTCTAACCCTATTCCAGTGAAGCGAGAGAATGAGCAGACACAGCATGAGTGACAGTTCTCCAGATGCTAGGAGACCACCCCGAGTGATTGTCATCGGAAGGGTAGTTGTCCTATTTCGGTAGTTAGATTAGATGTCTAGCTTTGTTTATTAAGTTGTGTAATAATAACTTTGAACTGGTTTGTAATAACAATGTTGACTTAGAAGTTTGTTTTATGCCATAATCTGGATGCGGTCTTGGATAAAGGGTATTTTATGTTATTATTATATTATGCATGTGTTATATTCAGGTATGTTGAGTTTCGTCGGTCGAGTAACTCCCCAAATCTGTACCCCGGATTTGGAGGGCGTTACAGTTTTGGTTGAACAATTCAACTCACCCACCCATAATTAAATTGAGAAAGGTTCGATTGGCAGTCACGAAAGACAATACTACCCAATCAGAAAAAATATACGAGACAAAATTCTGTTATTAGTATATCAATTAACTAGACAAAACATAACTTCAAATCCGGGAATAAATAGTTAAGAAGTCAATGGAACAATTAAGATAACCTTATATCAAGCACAAAATAAAAGATTTTGAAAGTTATTTGTAATACAAATTCTCACAATAATCATATTTTCATATATGAAAATTTATAATATATGCCCGTAAATGCATATCATATATGCATATATATTATATATCATATATATAATATATATGCATATATATTATATATGATATTTTATATTTCAGTTAATTCGGTAATTTCGGTAATTCGGTAAAAAAATCAAAATAGCCGAAACACCGAATAACACCTATTTGCAAAACCGAATTAGAACCGAATTATTTCGAATCAGTTAGCCAAACCAAATTATTTTGATTCGGTATTCGGTTAACCGAATCAAATGCTCAGCCCTATCCACTTGTAGATGATGGAATATAATGAAAAATTAGAAGCAAAATTTGTTAGAGAAAGAAAGATGGAAAATAGTAAAAAATGAGAGAGTAAAATCAAATTGTGATGAAAATAGTAGGAAAGATGACGATAGTGTTCCTTCCAAAAATTTGTGAGTTATATTCAAATTGTAAAAAGAAGGATTGAAAGAATAAAACTATATAAAAAAATCTCAATACTCAACCAGGCAACAATAGAGCAGAAATCTTATTAAGTCTCTCCAAATTTCATTCTGTTTAAGAAAAATAATCTATGTATTTTGCTCTAAGTAAACTCTCTTATTTCACTGTTAAGTACAAAACAAAAAAAAAATGAGAAAATGATATCTACAAAATTATTTTTTATTTGTGTGGAAATGTGTGAAACAAACTTTAAAAAAATTAGAACGTTTATTATAAGACAAAGGGAGTATTTCTTATAAAAATATAAAATCTTGTGTGTATATATATGTACAAGCCTATAACTCGTGCAATGCACGGACGACTTTAATATTAATTTTGAAATTTACTTTTAAATTTTTTGAGATTTTAATACTTCTGAAAATGCTACCTTTCTAAAAAGAATTCAAAGTACTACTTTAATACTTTAAATCTAAAAAAAATTATAGATTTTATAATAGTTTATTAGTTTAGTAAGCATGTTGGTAAAGATAACCGTCAAAATTGTCAATATATTTTGTTGTAATATATTTAAATATAAATATAAATATTTTCTAAGAAAAGGTCGTGTTTTTGAATTCTAAATAAAGTATAATTAAAAGAGTTTGTATTTATGTTATATATGTGAGAAAATCGAAAATCAAAACTTTCAATATTTCGGCTATTATATAAAAGTACAGAAGATAGATTAAATAGAATAAATTACCGAAAATTGAAATCAAAACTTTCAATGTTTCAGCTATTATATAATACTAGCTTAAAACCCGTGCGATGCACGGATGGTTAATTGTTATTTTATTATTATATTTTTAATATTTTATTAATTGTATTTGTTAAAAAAATAAGTAGACATGTTAAAATAGCTAAATACTTTTAATTAATTAAAAACATTAAAACAGATTTTAAAATAAATAAGTAAGGGTTTGCCCGTTATATTTTTGGAAAATGAGGGGTTTTAGTAAGAAAAAATAAAAAATGTAACATATATTTAGTTTAAAAAGGTAAATGTCTGTGATATTTTTGGAAAATGAGGTTTTAAAATTTAATAATTAAAAGTATTAAAATTCGTTTTAAAATAAATAAGTAAAGGGTTTCCTATGATATTTTTGGGAAAAAAAATGAATTTTATTGAGAAAAATTGAAAAAGTAAATTGAAAAAGACAATTTCCTGTGATATATTTAAAAAAGAAGGGACTTTGTTAGAAAAAATCTATAATGTGTTTTAGAGTAATTGGTTATAAATAGGTATTTGATTATTTATATTTTAATATTCTTAATGATTGCATTTGTTAAGAAAAAATAAGTAGACATGTTAAAATATGTAAACTCTTAAAAATAATTATAATATTATAGATTTAAAAATAAATAACTAAAGGTTTGTCCGTGATATTTTTGGAAAATGAGTGGTTTTAGTAAGAAAAAAAATAGAAAAACTAACATGTTTGAAAAAGTAAGGGAATTTGTTAGAAAAAATAATGTATTTTAGGGAAAAAATATAATTGGTTATAAATAGGTAATATTATTATTTAATAATATATTTCTATAAATAAGTAAGGTTAATTAAGTAAAAACACGAAATACAGTTAAGGGTAATTAAGTCAAATCACAACGTACCATACCGACCAACCAAACTTTTAATGTTTCGTCTATTATATAATAGTATTGATTAGCTTAAAACCCGTGCGATGCACGGATTGTTAATTATTATTATTTTAATATTTTATTAATTGTAATTGTGCAAAAATAAGTAGACATGTTAAAATAGCTAAACACTTTTAATTAATTAAAAATATTAAAACAGATTTTAAAATAAATAAGGATGGGTTTGTCCGTTATATTTTTGGAAAATTGGTGATTTTAGTAAGAAAAAATAAAAAATGTAACATATATTTAGTTTAAAAAGGTAAATGCCCGTGATATTTTTTGAAAATGATGTTTTAAAATTTAATAATTAAAAGTATTTAAATACGTTTTAAAATAAATAAGTAAAGGGTTTCCTGTGATATTTTTGGAAAAATAATGGATTTTAGTGAGAAAAATAGAAAAGTAAATTGTAAAAAGCAATTTCCCGTGATATATTTAGAAAAGGATGGACTTTGTTAGAAAAAATATATAATGTGTTTTAGCTGAAAAGATAATTGGTTATAAATAGGTATTTGATTATTTATATTTTAATATTTTTAGTAATTGCATATGTTAAGAAAAATAAGTAGACATGTTAAAATAGGTAAACTTTTAAAAAAAAAAATTATAATATTAAAATAGGTGTAAAAATAAATAACTAAAGGTTTGTCCGTGATATTTTTGGAAAATCAGGAGTTTTAGTAAAGAAAATTAGAAAAACAAACATGTTTTAGTTAAAAAAGGTAATTGCCCGTGATATATTTGAAAAAGTAGGGGAATTTGTTAGAAAAAATATTGTATTTTAGGTGAAAAAGGTAATTGGTTATAAATAGGTAATATTATTATTTAATAATATATTTATATAAATAAGTAAGGTTAATTAAGTAAAAACACGAAGTACAGTTAATTAAGGGCAATTAAGTAAAATCACAACGTACCATACCGACCAACCAAACTTTTAATGTTTCGTCTATTATATAATAGTATTGATAGTATAGTATAGATAGATATCGTCTGCGATAATTTTAGAAAAGGAGAAATTTTAGTTAAAAAATATAAAAAAGAATATACGCTTTGGCTAACAAAGGTAATCGGTTAATTATTAGTATTTATAATATTACTATTTTATGTTACTAAATGAAATTGCATGTGATATTTTTTTATAAATAAGTAAGGGTAATTAAGTAAAAACACGAAGTACAATTAAGTAAGGGCAATTAAGTAAAATCACAACATACCAAAAAATATTTAATATTATATCCAATGACTCTCGTTAATTTAGTTTAAAAGATCTAACGGTTAGAGATTGGATAACCAAACTATGGAGAAACAGACTACAAACCGATCACAAAACTTTTAATGTTTCATTTTTAATATAATAGTGTAGAAGTATAAATATAAATTCATGAAATAAAACATGTCATGTGTGTATTACTCTCTTTTTTAATCGATTTTTTTCCACGATACGATGCATTTAATATAGTAACGATGTCCAAATTCAATCATGCAATACAAATATTCGATTTCGGTACATTCCTATATTTCGATTGTACAGTGAAACTTTATTAAATTAATACTTGATATTATAATTAATTAATATTTTAAATACAAATTTTTGGTTTGTGATAATATAAATTTAACTTTAATTAATTAATAATCTTGATATATTAAAATAATTTATTAATATCAACGATATATTATATCCTATATATAATTGGCATAAGAGAGTTTAGGTGGTTTGGTCGTCAGGGCTAAATCAGTAAATTAATAATTATTATTAAGAAAAAAGAAAAAAGCGACATACAGCAGAAAGAAGTTAGGAGATAAAAGAGGAAACATGTTGCAAGTGTTTATTTTTCCGTGTTGTAAATTTATAGAAAACAGTATTAAGATATTTGTTAGTATCCGAATATTATAGTAGTGTTAAAAAAATATAAAATTGAATATTATAAACTAAAAACTATATAACTTCTTAATTTTAATGATTTAAAATTTACAAAGACATAAAATTTCATCACTAATATACAGTATAAATTAAGTAACTGTGTTATTAAATAATAAGTTCAAGGTTCGATTCCTGACGAGTACAAACATTTTTAAAAATTAAAAATTAGTATACAACTTATATTTACTTTAATATATGATTAAAAATAAACAAAAAAAAATAAAATAAATAAAATTTATAAAATATATTTATATAAATAATTTATAAATCTTCCCGTGCATTGCACGGGTATAAAGCTAGTATTTATAGAGATTATACTGTATCTGCCTAACTCACAGGGCACGGAAGTTTGATCCAGAATCCAGCGGCCCAATCCATATCCCTCAAAATGATACAATCAAGGGGAGCCTTTCCGATCAAAATCAAATTATTTCACAAATTTTATGTATTGATTCCAACTAGCATAATAACCCATGCAAGATGTGGGTTATTTTCTAAATTTATTTTTGTGGAACGCGTAATTGTAACATTCTTGAGTGTTTTTTTATTGATAAATATTATTCAGCATCTTAGGTATAATAATATTAAATTGATTAATTATCAATGTATGTGATTTGTATTTAATACGTTATTAACCCGCGCAACATTGCTAATTTAACTCGTTGAATGAATTATAAAATTTCATATTTGTGACATTTATTTAAAACATAATAAAATTATTATGTAAATAAAATTTATATGTAGTTACTAAAAAATAATATGTACTCAGATTAATATTTAAAACATTTAATTTTTATACCGAGCACACATTCCAAGGTGTACTCGAGAATACTCCCATTATTAATATCAAGGTGTGTTGAAGAAACCACTAAAACAAAATAAACTTACTAGAACCACATTTTCGAAAACTCTCGAGAACTAATTTCTGCAACCACACATACCGCATCCAACACAAATTATTTACATTTAAAATTATTTTACTCATCTAATCGAATCCAAAATGAGTTGAACGTGAACCTATCGTTTTATTCAAATTTCTCTCAGCATTATTATGTAAAATCAATTCAAATTTTCGAGACCAACTCGAGCTCATATTTTTTTAGTCAAGCTCTAGCGGTTCGACTCAGACGGTGCACACTTACGGTGTACTACTAGGTTTCTTAATATTTTGTCAAAATAGAGTCTAAATATTCTAATATGAATTTTTGACTGAAAATGATAAAGTTTAATTATTATATACTAGCTGATAATCCGTACCAAGCACGGGCCGAGATTAAAATAGTAATCGAATCTGGATGAAATTCAAAAAAATAAATTAAATCAATAAATCTTTAAATTACGTAGTTATAGGGAATCGAACCCGGGGTGAAACCAAAGAAATTAAATCAAATAAATAAATCTTGTTTAATCATGTAGTTGTAGAGAATCGAACCCGAATTTTGTTTTAATCAAATTTGGTATTTTGGTACCGTGCATCATTTTCACATTGTTTTGCTTACCGCGCATCATTTTCACATTATTTTGCTTATTAATAAAGAGTATAGATGATGAAATTTATGTACGTAATAAAATTATTATGTAAATAAAATTTATATGTAGTTACTAAAAAATAAATAATATGTACTCAGATTAATATTTAAAACATTTAATTTTTATACCGAGCACACATTCCAAGGTGTATTCGAGAATACTCCGATTAATATCAATTCCTAAACGGACTCAAGTTAGGCTTTTTGCGCGCATACGGGGCCATCTGCCATGTAATTCCCACATCCACTGGGATTAGGATTACCCCCATCTACCCTCCTATATATACCCCGTCACATTATCAATCCAGCCTCACAATATTTCAATATACCTTGCCTACGTAAAACACTTTTCGCAATCAAATAACAATGGGATTTCGAGGGGGTGATCGAGTCGAAGTTTCAAGCAAACAAGATGGTTTCGTAGGATCCTATTACAAAGGAGTTGTGATCAAACAAGTTGCAAGCAAAGAGTACCAAGTAATGTACAAAAACCTGGTGGACGAGTTTTCGAAAGTACCATTGTTGGAGCATGTCAAGGAAGACGAACTCCGTCCCGCGCCACCTAAGGTTCCAGCAATGAGGTTTGGTTTAGGAGAGGTGGTTGATGCATTCGACAGAGATGGATGGTGGGCTGGTGTTGTTGTTTCTGAAAATTCTCCGGGCACTTACGAGGTTTTTTTCGATTTGTATCCGGAGTATAAGTGTGTGTATCCAGCAAGCAGTTTGAGAGTTCATCAAGATTGGACGAACCAGAAGTTCTTTGTTGCCTCTTTATTCAACTAGTTGTTGTGTGTGCACTCGTGTAGAAACATGTTTGAATATGACATAACCAATGTAACGAACATTATGTAATTTTTTATGCAATTGCTAGTATATTGATAATATAAAGATGATGTTACCTTATTAATCGTGTTCTTGTTTCGAAAACTTTTTCATGGGTTGTGATTGATTTGTGATAAAGACCGAAAATTCTTGTGCTTTCATCATATCTGCAAATTAATAAGAACGTCCACCTTATTTTTAACAAAATCCGAATCATATAAGAAATATAAGAATCCTAAGTTTGCTGCGAGTGAGTTGAGAGTACATCAAGACTGGGTTAATAGCAAGTACTGGCTTACTTCTGAATACAATTAGTAGTTCATAAGTCGTAGTATGTTTAAAACAATCATGTAAGAGAAATGGTAATGTATTGATGATTTATATGTGAGTTACTTAATTGTTTTACGATTTTCTGATTTTCTTGATCTATTGTGATTTTTTGTTTTTGTTTTACTTACAAATTTCTACACCGATTGTGATTCTTTGTATTTTGTTGTCATTGTGTGCGTGTAACGTGAAGAATATCCAGTGTCAAGTTAATAATTCAGGATATTATTATCGACTTTCACCGGTGTTATGATAATAATTCAGGATATATGGTTTTGCCATATCAATTAGACTATTACAAAGGACTACACTTGACAAAAGAAGATATCTTTTGCAAGTAAATCTTTTCAGATGATACAGAGGTAGACAAAAGATAATTCAATAAAACAATAACTAGAAGCAAATTCTGAAGACTAATGAAGCTTGAACTCTGTTTCTTGAAATTAATACTCTGTTTTAAGATTTTTCCCATTTGAGTGGTTTTACCACTTCCCATGTGAAGTCAGGGTCATCTCTTCCAAAGTGGCCATAAGCAGCTGTCTTTAGGAACCTAGCATTACCACCCCTCTTGAGATCAAGGTTGATAGAGATCATGCCTGGTCTGAAGTCAAATGTCTCCTTAACAATCTTGAGAATCTCCCTGTCGGGAATCTTTCCAGTTCCGTATGAGTCTACAAACACAGACAAGGGCTCTGGAACACCAATGGCATATGACACTTGCACGATGCATCTGCGGGCAAGCCCATTTGCCACAATACTCTTAGCAGCTTGCCTAACAATGTAGGCACCACTCCTATCCACCTTAGTTGGGTCTTTGCCTGAAAAGGCACCGCCACCGTGTGCACCCCATCCTCCATAGGTGTCAATGATGATCTTGCGACCAGTTAGACCAGCATCACCGTGTGGTCCACCAATGACAAAACGGCCTGATGGGTTCAAGTGGAAGATGGTGTTTTCATCCAGATAATTCTCAGGAACAACGGGCTTGATGACATGCTCCTTTAGATCAGCAACAATCTCATCATTTGTGACAGTCTCGTCATGCTGAGTTGATATCAGGATAGTGTGCACACGGATGGGGACCATAGCACCATTGTCGTTCTGGTACTCAACTGTCACCTGAGTTTTGCCATCAGGCCTCAACCATGCACAAGTTCCGTTCTTGCGTACCTCAGTTAGGCGAGCACCAAGCTTGGTTGCAAGAACATGGCTGAGGGGCATTAGCTCAGGGGTCTCATCAGTGGCATAACCAAACATATGACCCTGATCTCCGGCACCAATCTCCTCAGGCTTTTTGGTCAGATGACCATGAACCCCTTGGGCGATATCAGGACTCTGTTGCTCAATGTTAACAAGGACCTTGCAGTTGTCAGCATCCAACCCCACATCGTCAGATACAAAGCCAATTTTACGGCAAGTATCACGCACAATCTTCTCATAATCTACATTAGCCTTAGTAGTGATCTCACCAAACACCATGACCATGTTGGTCTTGGTACAAGTCTCACAGGCAACCTTGCTGTCAGGGTCTTGTGCTAGGCAGGCATCAAGGACTGCATCTGAGATTTGGTCGCAAAGCTTGTCAGGATGTCCCTCATTAACGGACTCAGATGTGAACAAAAAGGTCTCCATTTCTGAAAAGTAGCAAGAACATAACAATTGTAAAATATCACAATTCAAGTGAAGGATGAATGATGAATGAAATGTTACCACTTATCAACAACGGTATCACAAACGCATCTAAACGTTCACATATAATCTTCAAGAAAAGGGAAAGATCAATTTCATTTTCAGTTAAACACAATGGCACGGTGTTCCAAAATCAAATCTTACAATTACTGTCAGGGTTAGTAGTATAACTAGTAGCTATAGTCCATCAGTAATACATCAGTAGTAGAGTGAAGTACCAGTAGGGGTATTTGTGTCTTTTAGTAAGGAAACAGTTACAATGCTGTTAGAGATGCAGGCCTATAAATACTTGTAATGACTTTGTGTTTTTGGCATGTTGATATATGAATGGAAATGTTTCCACCACTATCTCTCTCTTTCTCTCTCTATAACTGAATCTCTTTCTCTCTCTAGGTTTTCTATCTTCTTCTACAAGTTTCTGTCTTTAATCTGATCTCT
Organism: Heracleum sosnowskyi; assembly: GCA_030848705.1. Classification (NCBI taxonomy): domain Eukaryota; kingdom Viridiplantae; phylum Streptophyta; class Magnoliopsida; order Apiales; family Apiaceae; genus Heracleum; species Heracleum sosnowskyi. The sequence continues at coordinate 22,790,687 of CM061238.1, forward strand.
CCCTCATTTCTGTTCTGTAATCTCTCTGATCCTATCTGAATTCTCTCTAAATCTCTTCTCAATTCTCTTATATTAGTTGTTAATCTTCATTTCTGCACTCAAATATACAGAAAATACCAAAAACAAACATAAAAACACTAAAAACCTCTTGAGATCTTGACAATTACCGATTTACAATTTGAAGTAGTATTCTTTGAGCGTTGAGAATGCAAGGTAGAGGAAATCTACATTTTTAATTCTTTTTAACATACAATCCTTGCATAACCCACGTATGTGGAAAATAGGCATTTCAATTACATATAAATTTTAGCCTGCAAACTACAACTGGTGACTGGTATTACTGAGTCACATTGATCTATAGTAATTTGACGATGATTTGTACCATTTAACAAGTGATTTGTCGTAGAGTTTGCAGGCTAAAATGGTTAAAAATCAAACACGACATTATATATATAAATTAATTGCATTAAGAAATATGAGATGTTATTAAGATACAATGTTTGATTAACATGTACTGACAAAACACAACTTAAAACTGTACAAGTTGTACTAATTAAGTTTAGCATACAACAAGAGGATATATCTACACAGATCTATTAAGTAAACTTATTACAGAAGAAAAAGGAAGTGAAGAAACAGTTTAAATCCAATGATCAAACCTCAGCGATCTAAGGTTAAAACAACATATCATCTAAATAACATCAGCATGTTCGAAAAATACATAGGGTTTGGCCAAATCTATATCAGAGCACAAGTGTGTTATATCTTAGATTTAGTTAAACTAACTAAACATGAAACAAGGATTGAACATTATAAATACAGGATATGGAAGTACCTATTAGAGAGAAAAGGTCCTGGATATAGAGATAGATGTAGTAGTTGGAACTGACTTTGTGTTAAGGTTTTGTGCGAGCTTACAAGGTACTGAGGAGCTGCAATTTATAACCCCAACCTTCACCAACCTTTTTTTTACAGCTTCACCAAACGTTTTCCAATACTTGTATATGTACATTACATTAGTTTTATATAATATAGGTAGAGAGTTTAGTTCAGCGAAATACTCTCAAGTGTAGTACTAATTGAAATACTATACATTCTTCAAATATTTCGTAAAATTCTGTAAGCAGATGTACTGTAATCTAATTAGTACTGAACTTTTGCCTACAGATAGATAAATATTTTAAACCGATAAACAAATTAATGATTTTATTTATGCACATGTTGCCGATATCTGGAGTCAGAACTTTGTTTTATAAAACTCTAAGTTCGAAAAATCCGTGCAACTTTCTTGAAATTCTTGAACTTTTACTGACATTTGAACCACTAATGAACGAGTCTAAGATCTAATATCATCATAATCCCCACAAAAATTCCACACACATGTATACTATTATAAATCAAAAGTCGAAAGTAGTGATGATCATACTAATATTCCCGGAAGAATTCATCTGTTGTTGCTGGTGTAACAACCTCTGGTTCTTCATCCCAACCCGCAAATGCCTCAAAAAATTCATCAACCGTTTTTCCAACGTGTCCATATCCATATACTTATCCAAAGTGGAAGCTGAATTAAACAAAGCCTTGTCTACCAACTTAGTCAAGTCAAGCACTGTTTTCTCTGGGAGTTGAATGGGTTGTCGTTGCCCTCTTACCATGACATACTCAAAAATCTTCTTCTGCACAAATCTCCGAACTATCTCCGAATCATCTGTGCCCTGTATATTCGAATTCATGATGCAGTTGTTCAAAATTCGAGAAATTCAACAAATTGAACAAAATAAGATTCATAATCTAAGATATTTTACCGGATTATTTGATTTGGGTTGCTCTTCATCCATTATAACAGTCGAGTGCGAGACTTGGAAGTTGGAAGTTGAGAGCACAAGTCGTATTTCCGTTTTTCGCTTTATTTGACTCTTGAACCTTCACCGGTTGACCCTCGTCCTTGTTAAGTTGTTACTCCCTGGTACCGGTGATTTCTATATACTTTCCATTTTTGGACGTTTCATTCATTTCTATACATTCCAAAAATAGTAACTTTTAATAATATAAAACACTATTACACTCACTACTTTCTTCGCTATCTCTATTCTATAACAATATAAATCACTATTACATCCACTACTTCCTCCACTATCTCAAATCTATTATTAAATATTGATAGGTCTCACCACTTTACTCACTTTTCATCTAATTTTACTCATTTTTTATATATTTTCTTAGTCTACGTGCCCAGTCCCAGTGTATAGAATTCACTGGGACGGACGGAGTATCTGTGAACTAGCTTTATAACCCGTTCGCACGGGTTTATTTTAGATTATTTTATAATTTATCATTAATTTTGATATATTTATTTGTGATATATTCGTGTTCATAGTTTGACGACCGAGATATTTGAAAATTTAAGTTAGCAATAGATGTTGTAAGGTTAATATTCCTATTTTTTTATTTTATTTTAGTTGTTTAATTGAAAGTTCGTGGGATACACGTTTATGATCTGGATGTGAGTAATTTGTTGTCGATTTTCGAGTAAGTAAGTTTTGATGTTTCTTTATTACATAATTTGTTTTTTTTAAAACTCGATATGATTTTATATACATATTGTTAATTAGTGTTGATGGTTTGATGACTGAGATATTAAAAAATTTAAGTTAGCAATAGTTGTAAAGTTAATATTTCTCTCTTTTAATTATATTGTAATCGTTTCATGTGATACATAGAAATGGGCGACGGGTCACTTTGGACCCGGGGAATGCTATCCCCGTCCCCCAATCCCAACCCCGGGACCCGTCCCCGAACTCGTCCCGATCTCCGAATTGGGATTATACAACTCCTCGATCCCTGCCCCGAACGGGGAATGGGCCCCGCGAGGAATCAGAAACTTTTTAAAAAATTTTAAAATTATGAATAATATTTTTTAATATAAATTAACATGATAAATCATATATTTGTTTTTATTTTTATATTAAAAGAACAGCTTAAACCTTAATTTTTATTAATTTTTATTTATACTATTAATAATAAACAAAAAAAATATTATTAGAATTAAATTATATCATAATATGTAACATTTTTATTATTGACTATTGAGTGGATACAAAATTAAATTTATAACATTATATCTATATATTCTTAATAATTTATTTAATATACATATAAAATATATTTATATTTTTAAATAAATAGGGTTCGAGGGGTCGGAGATGGGGTTGTGAAGACCCTAATCTCCAACCCCGCCCCGATCCCCAAAATTTTCATATATTTGTCCCCAACTTGCTTGTATACATGCATTACATTTGTCTGAGTAGCGCATGTTTTGGAGATTTGAAGCTAGTTGGAAGAAGAAGCTTCACGACATCATTTATAAGAGCTTCTCATATGAAGAGCAGCTTCGCAGAGAAGGGGAACACCTCGAGGAGTCAGGTTATGGTTTTGAAAGGAAAAGGTTGGTCGCTAGTAGGTTCATCTAGGAAGCTCGCAATTGGAATCAGATGGTCACACTTGGTCTAAAGGATATTCAAGGATTTTTTCACTCAAGGATTCAGATTGAGGTACATATGCGAAGGCGTTGTGTTTCCTGTTTCTTACATCGAGTTAGCTCATGTAAGCTTGGAAGCATGATGCTGAAGCTATGTATTTCTCTGAGAAGGATAAAGAAGGATTGAACCTTGTCTTGCTTTAGTTCCTCTTGTATTCAATACTGCAAGGAACCGAGGGTAGTTGTTGTGCCCAAAATCTCACATGGGCTCAATTTAAGGCCCACATATGATATAAGCCCAATTTGGTTATGTTTGGCAATGATTGAGTGAACTGAGGATCAGGTTCATAGTGTTGAGGTTCAGGTTCAGGCTGCTGAGGTTTAGGTTCAGGGTGGTTTGAACCTCAGTTTCAGGTTCAGGGTGGTCTGAACCTCTCGAGGACAAAGTATCAGTCAAATATGGACTCTATCTCCTATTCTTTAGGAGCACATAATTACCCTTAAAAAAAAGACTTTTAGGCCTGATAAAATGATGTGGATGGGATAATTACATAAGTACATGATATATATCAATTATTTCGGATAAATATGAAATATATGAGGATTTATGAGCTTCTAGTGATGGAGTTGGATTAGGACACTGGAAAGCTCAGTTACAGGTGTTTGGATCAGTCACAACTCTTGAATGAATTATCTTGAGGTGACTGAATTGGCAAGAAAGGAGAGGTTTAACCTAAAAGAACTACATTGGACTTGATTCCTATAAATATAGGAAATGTAGGCACTTTGCAAAGGATGAATCTCACTTTATTCTACAAGGATTATGTAAAGCACTTGAGCAACACACAATTCCGACAACTATTCCACCCTAGTTGCCCGGAATTCTTGCAAACTCAGTCCCAAAAACACCACATCTTACCACCTGCTCCGGCAGCTACGGCTGAAGCTCTAGCAGAGCTGTAGACGTGTGAACCTGCAGCTCCATCCGATAATCACGGGCAAAATCAGTTATTCCAGCGATATTCTCTCTAGGTGTTGTTACCAAATTTTCCTCACAACATATATAATGAAATTTATGTACATAATATTATTTATTATGTAAACAATATTTATATATATGTAGTTACTAAAAAATAATATGTATTCAGATTAGGCTTAATGACCTTTTAGCCCTAAAGGTTTACTAGCATATACCCATCAGCCCCTGTATTTTAAAGTTGTACCTTTTAACCCTGAGATACTGAAATCATACCTTTCAATCCTTATACCGATTCAGAATAAAAAACCGGTATAACTCGGATGGGCAAAACAGACTTTAAAACATGGATTTAAGTTTGGTTGTAGAAAGGTTATTGGTTTGGATGGCTGTCATCTTTAAAACAGTCTTTAAAACATGAATTGAAGCTTGTTTTGTCCATCCGAGTTATACCGGTTTTTTTTATTCTGAACCGGTATAAGGGTCGAAAGGTATAATTTCAGTATCTCAGGGGCTAAAAGGTATAACTTTAAAACACAAAGGCTGATGGGTATAAGGTAGTAAACATTTATGGCTAAAAGGTCATTAATCCTTCAGATTAATATTTAGAACATTTAATTTTTATGTCGAGCACTCATTCCAAGTTGTACTCGAGAATACTCGTAAAATTCCATTAATATCAACTAGCATAAAACCCGTGCTATGCACGAATTGTTTTCAATAATTGTTAATTTTATTATTTATATTTTATATTTTACTAATTGCGTTTGTTATTAAAAGTATTAAAATATATTTTAAAACAAATAAGTAACGGTTTGCCCGTGATATTTTGGAAAATGAGGGGTTTTAGTAAAGAAAAATAGAAAAAATAACATATTTTCGTTGAATTTTAAAATATAAAAGTAACGGTTTGCCCGTGATATTTTTGGAAAAAGAGAGGTTTTATTAGGAAAAAATAGAAAAATTGACATGTTTTAGTTGAAAAGGGTAATTGTCAATTAAAAGTATTAAAATAGGTTTTTAAAATAAATAAGTAAGTTTTTTCGTGATATATTTGGAAAATGAGAGATTTTAGTAAGGAAAATAAAAAAAGTAACATGTTTTAGCCGAAAAAGATAATTGCCCGTGACTTTTTTAGAAATAGTGGATTTTGTTAGAAAAAGTAATATATTTTAAACGAAAGAGTAACTGATTGTAATAATTTTTAATTAAATACGGCAAGTACCGTACCGATAAACAGGTACCAAAAATATAATTAAATAAATAATTAAGGGTTTTACATGTGATATTTTTGAAAAAAGGAGGGGGTTTAGTAAGTAGAAATAAAATTAAAATAGGTTTTAAAATAAATAATTAAGAGTTTACCCGTGATATTTTTGAAAAATAAGAGGTTTTAGTAAGTAAAAATAGAAAAGTTAACATATTTTAGTTAAAAAGGGTAATTGCCCCTGATATTTTCGTGATATTCTTGGGAAAGGAAGAGATTTTTAATAGTTGTTGTTCGATTATTTACACCATAATATTTAATTAATTGCATTTGCTAAAAACATAAGTATGCATGTTAAAATATGTAAACTTTTAAAAAAATTAAAAGCATTTGAATAGATTTTAAAATAAATAATTAAGGGTTTACCGGTGATATTTTTAGGAAAGGATGTATTTTAGTAAGTAAAAATAGAAAAAATAACATGTTTACCGTACCGAAAAACAGGTACCAAAAAATATAATTAAATAAATAATTAAGTGATTTACATGTGATATTTTTGAAAAATGAGGGGGTTTAGTAAGTAGAAATAAAATAAAAATATATTTTAAAATAAATAATTAAGAGTTTACCCGTGATATTTTTGAAAAAGGGGAGGTTTTAGTAAGTAAAATTAGAAAATGTAATATGTTTTAGTTAAAAAAAAAGTAATTGCACGTGATATTTTCGTGATATTTTTGGGAAATGAGGAAATTTTTAACAGTTGTTGTTTGATTATTTACATCATAATATTTAATTAATTGCATTTGCTAAAAAACTAAGTATGCATATTAAAATATGTAAACTTTTAAAAAAAATTAAAAGCATTTGAATAGGTTTTAAAATAAATACCCGTGATATTTTTGTAAAAGGATGAGTTTTAGTAAGTAAAAATAGAAAAGATAACATGTTTTAGTTAAAAAAGATAATTGTCCGTGATATTTTTGGAAAAAAACTGAAAAAAGTAATTGATTATAAATATGTCTTACTATTTAATATTCTTTTTATAAATAAGTATAGTAAGGATAATTAAGTAAAATCACTAACCAAATTTTTAATGTTTTCTATTTAATAATATAGTATAGATTCCTAAACGGACTCAAGTTAGGCTTTTGCGCGCATACGGGGCCATCTGCCATGTAATTCCCATATCTACTGGGATTAGGATTACCCCCATCTACCCTCCTATATATACCCCGTCACATTAACCATCCAGCCTCACAATATTTGCCTACGTAAAACACTTTTCGCAATCAAATAATAATGGGATTTCGAGGGGGTGATCGAGTCGAAGTTTCAAGCAGACAAGATGGTTTCGTAGGATCCTATTACGAAGGAGTTGTGATCAAACAAGTTGCAAGCAAAGAGTACCAAGTAATGTACAAAAATCTTGTCGACGAGTTTTCGAAAGTGCCGTTGTTGGAGCACGTCAAGGAAGAGGAACTCCGTCCCGCGCCACCTAAGGTTCCAGCAATGAGGTTTGGTTTAGGACAGGTGGTTGATGCATTTGACAGAGATGGATGGTGGGCTGGTGTTGTAGTTTCTGAAAAATCTCCGGGCACTTACGAGGTTTTTTTCGATTTGTATCCGGAGTATAAGTGTGTGTATCCAGCAAGCAGTTTGAGAGTTCATCAAGATTGGACGAACCAGAAGTTCTATGTAACGAAGATTATGTAATTTTTTTAATTGCAGTTGTTAGTATATTGACAATATTAAGATGATGTTACTTAGTTGTGTTCTTGTTTTAAGGTTTATTCGAGGGTCTGTGATTGATTTGTGTGTGTCAGAACTCATAAGGATTGAAAATTCCTATGCTTTCGTCATATCTGCAGATGAATAAGCACGTTCACCTTGTTTTTAACAAAATTCGAATTATTTACCTATCCCTAAACGAAATATGGTAGATATGCCTAATTAAAAGGTAATTGATCACATATTTATTCCTCATCCATTGTAATCGAACCTGTTTTAAGACCTCTAAGCAGAGTGCTGAAACCATACTAATACGACATAATAATCTTTGGAGAGTTTTACCGAAACAAAGGACTTCACTAGACAAATGAAAAATTTTATTGCAAGTGATTTCTTTTTTTGTTTTAAAATAATACACTGTAAACAAAAGACAATTCGTAAAACACAATAACAAGTAGCAAAATACTCAGATGAAGCTCAACCTCTGTTTCTTGGGACTAATGTTGTGTTTCTTTAGGGAAGATATAATGGAATGATTGAGAAAATAATGGAGGCGGGAAGAATATTAGAAAAAAAGATTTATAATAAAATTTGGAAATAAAAATGAGCATGGAGCATTTTTTTTATATCAGAATGAGAGTTTGAACTTTAATTTAATTTATTATGAATGAAATGAAAGAATGAATAAACTTTTCAACTATTTAATCAAAATAATGTTCAAATTTTAATTAATTTCTTATTTATCTCAACCACACAACAACACTCTATTTTAATCTTGAGTGGTTTACCATTTCATCTAGACCCGACAATTTTCGACACGACACGACATGGAAATTTAGTGTTTGAGTTTGTATTTTTAATACACGAAACAAAAGTACACGAACACGAAAGTACACGATCGAGATTTAGTGTCGGGTTTGGGTTTACCCTTCAAGTATACGATACGACACGAAGTACACGAAATAAATAAATAAATAAATATTTATAAATAAATATTTTTATTAGATATTTAACATTTATTTATGTGATTATACATAAATTTATAATATTATTTGTAAATATTATGTAAATATATATTTTTAATACACATTTGTAAAAATATTACCTAAATTTTAATATTTCAATATATTTACTTATTTATTTTTATTTTTATTATTAATTTAAATTACACGACACGAAAAGTACACGAAACGAAAGTACACGAACACGAAATTACACGGACCCTAAACGGGTGATTTTGTGTTTAACATTTAGGTACACGAAATACTAAAATACACTACACGAACGAATTGCCATGTCTATCCTCTTAGCAAAGTATTGAACCATACTAATACAACATAATAATCTCGGGAGAGTTTTACCAAAACAAATGACTTTACTTGGCAAATGAGATATTTTATTGCATGTAATTTTTTTTTAAATAAGACACTGTAAACAATAGACAATTCGAAAAACACAATAAATAGTAGCAAAATACCAAGAACTGTCAGATAAGAAGTGTCAGATAACATAAGATGAAACTCAACCTATGTTTCTGTTTCTTCGGACTAATGTCGTTTTTTGTTTAGGAAGGAATTAACATAGTGATTGAAAAAATAGAAAATGTAATGTATTTTAGTTAAAAAGATAATGGATTATAAATAATACTAGCCGATAACCCGTGCGAATCACGGATCAAGAATAAAAATTAAATTACTAAAAAGCAATTTAAAATATTGAGAATAAAAATAATTTATAAGTTTTATTTAAATATGTACTTGCAGAGAATTTAACATGAAATTAATATGAAAGTCTATAATAAATAAATATTATTTAATTATGACGATAGAAAGAATCAAATATTTGGTAAAATCAAAGAATTGAAATTGAATAAATAACTAACTTATATAATTATGTAGTTGCAGCGAATCGAACATGAGTTTGGAATGAAACCAATTAATTTAGATATATCGTACTAACCAAAATTTGGCTTTGTACTATTGTTTTGCAACGAAAAAGAGTTTTCCTTAACAATAAAGTCCCCGATCCCCGAATAATTTTATTATACTTCTTTCCATTCCCGCCATCAATTCCCGAGTTGTTTTTATACTTCTCTCTGTTCTTGTCATGAACACGAATAATTTCTTAAATTCTCGTCCCGAATTGGGTGGAGAACATAGCAAGATCGACGGGACGGATAAAATACACATATGTAGTTGTTAGAAGTAAGAGAGATACCCAAATTTGGCTTTGTACTATTGTGTTCCAACGAAAAAGAGTTTTCCTTATCAATCAAGTCCCCAATCCCGAATTATTTTTATGTATTTTTCTCCGTTTCCGCCACCAATTCTCGGGTTGTTTTTATACTTTTCTCTGTTCCTGTGTCCTGAACACGAATAATGTCTCAAATTCCCGTCACGAATGGGGCGTGAGAACAGAGTAAGATCGACGGGACGGATAAAATACCCATCTGTAATTGTTAGAAGTAAGAGAGATAGAAATTTTATTGATTGAAAGTAACTTATAAAATAATAGGTAATATAAAAAATCTTTTGATCTCAATCAAATTATATGTGTACGGCGGTATACATAACATATCATAACATTAACTTGGATATCTGATTTTGATTTTATAATAAATCTTATTTATATTAATTTAGAATTATGTTAATTATATTAATATAATAATTATATGTTTACCGCTGTATATGACATACTATATTATTAAGAGTGAGTTTTTTATTTTAATAAAGTAATAAAGATTAACTTTTAATTAAATAATAAATCGTATTATATTAATTTAGAATTATGTTAATTATATTAAGATTATTAAGATAATAAATATATGTATACCGCGGTATACATGACATACCATATCATTAAGAGATGTTCTGCTTTTAATAAAGAGTAAGTATAGATTTTTAATTTAATAATAAATCTTATTATATTTATTTAGAATTATATTAATAATATTAAGATAATTAAGATAAAAATAATATGTATACCGCGGTATACATGGTATACCATTAAGAGGGGGTTTCTGCTTTTAATAAAGAGTAAAAATTATTATTTAATAATACGTGATATTTTTGAAAAATGAAGGTTTTTAGTAAGGAAAAACAAAAAGAGTAAACATGTTTTAGCTGAAAAAGGTAATTCCTCGTGATTAAAATGTGGAATCCGACTTTCCCACTATTTGCAGTAACTATTTGTGAACTACCATTTATATTAGTTAAGTAAAAGAGTTAAACCCTGTTGTACGATAACATAAATGATAGAACCAAAGGCTAAGAAAATTTCTATTGAACCAGTTCTAAGTAGAATCGTTTCATTTTATTCCTTATACCGTTAATCTCATAAGGACATTTGATTAATTATCATTTTGTTGTGTTTTTTTTAGAAACAATATCACTTAGTCAAATAATAACAATTAAAAGAACAAAACTAATAATAATAATAATAATAATAATAATAATAATAATAATAATAATAATGTAATTCATTGTTTTAAAAACAAAATAATGTAATTCATGTCATTGTTAGTAAGTTTCTTTTTTTCCTAGTGTTAAAAAGGAAAATGTACATTTTGGTTAGTAAAGGATGAACAATTAGGCCCATCAGCTAAAAGAGTGGGTCAAATTTAGTTCAAGACTTCGACCCATATCTGGTTCCATAGCCCATTTTACTTGTTCAACCTTACTTATAAAGATTTTTTTAATGAATCTGTAAATTATATCTTATGTTTCATGGTGGATAAATGTTCGTATGACATCAAGTGGTGTGTGATATGTTGCCATCTATAAATACCCTTTCCCATCAACCCTTCACCCCTCATATTTTCATTACACATTACAACCTAGTTATAATTTTACTTGTGATCAAATCATGGTGTTTGAAAGAGGCGTGGCAATTAAAGTAGCGAGCAAGCAAATTGGTTTCGTAGGTTCTTACTACGAAGTCAAAGTGATCAAACAACTCGAAGACAACAAGTATGTTGTGCAGTACTTTAATCTCGTGGAGGATGAAGATTCTCAAATACCGTTGAGGGAGATTGTCGACGAAAAGTAGCTTTGTCTCGTGCCACCTAAGGTTCCTGCAATGGGATTTGATCTGGGAGAGATGGTTGATACTTTTGCTAGAGATGGATGGTGGGTTGGTAAGGTTACTGAAATGTGTTAAGGGAAGTATGTTGTTCACTTTGATGCGTATCCGAGGAAGAAATATAAGTATTCGGCTACGAGGTTGAGAGTTCATCAGGATTGTGAATGGGAAGTACTGGCTCTCTTCCTTGTACAACAATTGGTAATTACATACTTGTGCTTCATAGTATATGAATATTATGTAATGGCAGTATCCAAAGTGATTGAATAAATATGTAAGTGTTAGTGAGACTATGTTGATGATATTAATTTGATGTTAGTTTGTTGAATTCTTGTTTTCAGATTTCTTTATCAATTGTGTGTGTTTATGCGTGTCTATGACAAAGAAGTTCTTTTGTAGTAAGTGGATTTATTTATCAAGTTATTAATTTTAGTTTTTTTTTTATGAATTGTGTGTGTTTATGTGTACAATAATTGGTAGTTGCATACTTAATGTTTCGTAGTATATGAATAGTATTATGTAATGACAATATCCGAAGTGATTGAATAAATATGTAAGTGTCATTACATATTACTATTCCTATAACCTATATTATTATTTTCTCACAACAAAGATAATTTTACACTTACATACTCAAGAATGAATCGTATAACCTACTTACAACCTTCTTTAATTAAATTTTTTATTTATATTTCAATATTTTTGACGTAATTTTGAACTTCAACCAATTTTATGCTCTGATGTAATTTATTTGATCTCATAAAAATATAAATTAATGTGTTGTTACCGAAAATGATACATGTTATAGTAGTGTTTTTGTAATATCCGTGAATTTTATTAATAATATAAGTTATATTTTGTGAAGAATAATTATTGTAGAATATTTGGAGTATTAATAAGTTACGATTATTAAGTGGTTATGTGTTAACTGGTGTGTCGGAAGCCCCTTTCAAAAATCTTGTCATTTGAAAATATCTTCAATCTGGAGCCCCGTTTTGAAAATTCAAGGGCCCCGTTAAAGTTTTGTACATCATTATTGATCCCTCGTCTTTCGTATCCGAATCATTATCGGAGGATTTATTCGTATCATTATATCCTTTATTATCTGATACTATCAATAGTATTTGTTTTATTCAAAGAAAGAGAGAGAAAAATTATTCTAAACCCTAACCCTAATTTTCTAGGGTAATTGATATATCGTTCATATAAATAATACATCTGTTATAGCCCCAGTATTCTTGAGCATTAGTTATATAAATGATATGTATTGATTTGGATAACTATCAGTCTCTGTGGATAGCTATCACCTCGAAAAACGTGTATTTTCTCAAATTAGGGGTTTTAAGCGTACCAGTGGATCAATATCGATCCAAAAATGTCGTTTAGGGTATTATTTTCCACTAAGTATAAAAAGGAGAAACGTACATTATCCTTCATAAAATCCGTATTAAAAATACAAAATTCCCGAACCGTGTTCTTCGTGTTCTTGAAAATCAAAATCAATATTGAAATCCAAATCACAAGTTCAAGTACTCAAATCAAAGATCTTGAGCTCTAGTTTCAGAATCTTCCAACCATATCATCATCTGGTAATTTTTCGATTTTATCTGAATTTTTCAAATTTCGAATTAAAATTAGGGTTTATGTTCGAATTGGGGATTTTCATTCTGTTGATTCTCCGTTCAATTGATTGCTTCTAACATGTTCCTAGGGTTCTAATTAGTAGGAATTCATGCTTTAATTTCATGTTTATGTCCAGGAAATGAAAATTCGATTCTAGGGTTTTTGCCCTAATTTTTCTTTTGAATAGTCCATTCTTGTTGTTGATCTGACATTGTTTCTAATAGAGGGCTTTCATTGTGTGAGTTTTAAGCTTCATTTTAACATAAAGAACGTAGAGTTTCATGTACGATTTTGGTATATCGGAAAATTGGTTTAAGGTCGCCGGAAAATAGTCGGGTTTGAAGTTCCGGTGATGTTTTTGGTTTGTTTTTTATCGGAATGTGTTGATATGATTATAAGGAATGTTTTGATATAAAAAGCCCCAATTTTTATCAAGTTTTCAGGTCGCCGGATTCTGGAATTGTCGCCGGATTCTGGGATTTTTCCGGGTTGTTCTTCCCGACCCGTTTGTGTTCTTCCTGACCCGTTAACACATTTTCCTGTCCTGGTTTCAATCTTCGAAACCCTAAAATATTTTCAGAAAACTGTTTATGAATTTTATTTTTAAATTTAATTCGAAAATAGTTTAAAATTTTATTAAATTCATATTTTTATTTTAAAAATATATTTTTAAATTCAGAAATTTCTGAAAAATCATATTTATTTATTTAAATTTGAAAACTGATTAAATTTAATTATTTTAGTTATTTTTAATTAATAATTAAATTATTTAATTAATTGATTAATTCTTTTAATCAGTTAATTCTTTTTAATTAATTATTAATTAGATTTAATTAATTTAAATTAAGTTTAATTATTTTCTAGCCTTATTTATTTATTTAAAAATAGTCTGAGAGCTTGGAAATTTTCAATTAATTTTATATTAATTGATTAAATTGTTTTTAATATTTATATGGAGATTAAAAATCCGATTTTTGATTTAAAAATTGTCCGGGACTTATTTAAATTCAAATAAGCCTCGAATATCGATTTAAAAATATTTATAAGCACTATATGGGTTATAAAGTGGAATAATGTGTATTGTCCGTAAATGTTTATTATAAGGATTAGTGTCTGAGTTGTCTATCAAAAAATAGGTCGGGCGTTCGATAAATCTCGAAATTGGCCCGATAGGCTGTTTAGACTTAAAAATGGTTACGAGTGATATACTGAGGTTAGAATAAATGATGAGAAGTACTAATATGAGTTATGTATCATAGAATCAAGTTTCCGAGGCAAGGGAAAGGAGAAGGTAGAGTAGCGACGGTAGAATTTGGCTACATCGAATCAGGCAAGTGTCTATTTCTTTTACAAATCCTTGAGTAATATCATTCTGAGTTATCATATGCATGCTGCCATCAAACCAACACCAATGATTCAATCCTTATCCTGTATCTGAACCGATAACACTGTTTCCATGAAAAATTCCTGATTCCTTTGATTATTTACAATCTTGTTGGAAATTGAGAATCCTCACCTTCGATTCACTTGTATATATTATAACCTTGTTTATTTCCTTGAAACGGATGGGTTGCTTCTTTGAAACCATTCCGAACTTGTTTCACGGACCTTATTTGATATTGAATCAGTTGAAGCTCTTTTGCAATTATTATACCACTTCACTCTTGTTGAGATTATTGAATCAGTTGAAGCTCTTTTGCAATTATTATACCACTTCACTCTTGTTGAGATTATTGAATCAGTTGAAGCTCTTTTGCAATTATTATACCACTTCACTCTTGTAGAGATTATTGAATCAGTTGAAGCTCTTTTGCAATTATTATACCACTTCACTCTTGTTGAGATTATTGAATCCGTTGAAGCTCTTTTGCAATTATTATACCACTTCACTCTTGTTGAGGTTATTGAATCAGTTGAAGCTCTTTTGCAATTATTATACCATTTTATTCTTGTTGTGATTATTATTGAAGCATGTATTGCTTATGTGCTGTGATAGAATTGGAATGTTTTTAAAATGTGGAACCAAATTTATGGTCGAAGTTAATTAAGGCCAAGATGGCCAAGGATCCAGTGGAGGGCTTTGCTATAAGCAAGTCCGGGGTTGATGCGTGACTGATCAGCAGCTCAACCTTTGATTTGAATATGATGAATAAAAATCCAATTCTAATCCTGTTTCCTCAGATGAGATTGATATATTCAAATGGTGTGCATTAATTCAAGTTATTGTGATTTCCTTTCATTATGAAAAGCTTCAGACATATATATAATGCTTGCTGGGCACGTTTGGCTCATACTTGTTGTTTTCTAACCCTATTCCAGTGAAGCGAGAGAATGAGCAGACACAGCATGAGTGACAGTTCTCCATATGCTAGGAGACCACCCCGAGTGATTGTCATCGGAAGGGTAGTTGTCCTATTTCGGTAGTTAGACTAGATGTCTAGCTTTGTTTATTAAGTTGTGTAATAATAACTTTGAACTGGTTTGTAATAACAATGTTGACTTAGAAGTTTGTTTCATGCCATAATCTGGATGCGGTCTTGGATAAGGGGTATTTTATGTTATTATTATATTATGCATGTGTTATATTCAGGTATGTTGAGTTTCGTCGGTCGAGTAACTCCCCAAATTTGTACCCCAGATTTGGAGGGCGTTACAGTTTTGGTTGAACAATTCAACTCACCCACCCATAATTAAATTGAGAAAGGTTCGATTGGCAGTCACGAAAGACAATACTACCCAATCAGAAAAAATATACGAGACAAAATTCTGTTATTAGTATATCAATTAACTAGACAAAACATAACTTCAAATCCGGGAATAAATAGTTAAGAAGTCAATGGAACAATTAAGATAACCTTATATCAAGCACAAAATAAAAGATTTTGAAAGTTATTTGTAATACAAATTCTCACAATAATCATATTTTCATATATGAAAATTTATAATATATGCCCGTAAATGCATATCATATATGCATATATATTATATATCATATATATAATATATATGCATATATATATTATATATGATATTTTATATTTCAGTTAATTCGGTAATTTCGGTAATTCGGTAAAAAAATCAAAATAGCCGAAACACCGAATAACACCTATTTGCAAAACCGAATTAGAACCGAATTATTTCGAATCAGTTAACCAAACTAAATTATTTTGATTCGGTATTCGGTTAACCGAACCAAATACTCAGCCCTATCCACATGTAGATGATGGAATATAATGAAAAATTAGAAGCAAAATTTGTTAGAGAAAGAAAGATGGAAAATAGTCAAAAAATGAGAGAGTAAAAATCAAATTGTGATGAAAATAGTAGGAAAGATGACGATAGTGTTCCTTCCAAAAATTTGTGAGTTATATTCAAATTGTAAAAAGAAGGATTGAAAGAATAAAACTATATAAAAAAATCTCAATACTCAACCATGCAACAATAGAGCAGAAATCTTATTAAGTCTCTCCAAATTTCATTCTGTTTAAGAAAAATAATCTATGTATTTTGCTCTAAGTAAACTCTCTTATTTCACTGTTAAGTACAAAACAAAAAAAAAATGAGAAAATGATATCTACAAAATTATTTTTTATTTGTGTGGAAATGCGTGAAACAAACTTTAAAAAAATTAGAACGTTTATTATAGGACAAATGGAGTATTTCTTATAAAAATATAAAATCTTGTGTGTATATATATGTACAAGCCTATAACTCGTGCAATGCACGGACGACTTTAATATTAATTTTGAAATTTACTTTTAAATTTTTTGAGATTTTAATACTTCTGAAAATGCTACCTTTCTAAAAAGAATTAAAAGTACTACTTTAATACTTTAAATCTAAAAAAAATTATAGATTTTATAATAGTTTATTAGTTTAGTAAGCATGTTGGTAAAGATAACCGTCAAAATTGTCAATATATTTTGTTGTAATATATATAAATATAAATATAAATATTTTCTAAAAAATGTCGTGTTTTTTAATTCTAAATAAAGTATAATTAAAAGAGTTTGTATTTATGTTATATATGTGAGAAAATCGAAAATCAAAACTTTCAATATTTCGACTATTATATAAAAGTACAGAAGATAGATTAAATAGAATAAATTACCGAAAATTGAAATCAAAACTTTCAATGTTTCAGCTATTATATAATATTAGCTTAAAACCCGTGCGATGCACGGATTGTTAATTATTATTATTTTAATATTTTATTAATTGTAATTGTGCAAAAATAAGTAGGCATGTTAAAATAGCTAAACACTTTTAATTAATTAAAAATATTAAAACAGATTTTAAAATAAATAAGGATGGGTTTGCCCGTTATATTTTTGGAAAATAAGTGATTTTAGTAAGAAAAAATAAAAAATGTAACATATATTTAGTTTAAAAAGGTAAATGCCCGTGATATTTTTTGAAAATGATGTTTTAAAATTTAATAATTAAAAGTATTTAAATACGTTTTAAAATAAATAAGTAAAGGGTTTCTTGTGATATTTTTGGAAAAAGAATGGATTTTAGTGAGAATAATAGAAAAAGTAAATTGTAAAAGGCAATTTCCTGTGATATATTTAGAAAAGGATGGACTTTGTTAGAAAAAATATATAATGTGTTTTAGCTGAAAAGATAATTGGTTATAAATAGGTATTTGATTATTCATATTTTAATATTTTTAGTAATTGCATATGTTAAGAAAAATAAGTAGACATGTTAAAATAGGTAAACTTTTAAAAAAATAATTATAATATTAAAATAGGTTTAAAAATAAATAACTAAAGGTTTGTCCGTGATATTTTTGGAAAATTAGGGGTTTTAGTAAAGAAAATTAGAAAAACAAACATGTTTTAGTTAAAAAAGGTAATTGCCCGTGATATATTTGAAAAAGTAGGGGAATTTGTTAGAAAAAATAATGTATTTTAGGTGAAAAATGTAATTGGTTATAAATAGGTAATATTATTATTTAATAATATATTTATATAAATAAGTAAGGTTAATTAAGTAAAAACACGAAGTACAGTTAATTAAGGGCAATTAAGTAAAATCACAACGTACCATACCGACCAATCAAACTTTTAATGTTTCTTCTATTATATAATAGTATTGATAGTATAATATAGATAGATATCGTCTGCGATAATTTTAGAAAAGGAGAAATTTTAGTTAAAAAATATAAAAAAAAATATACGCTTTGGCTAACAAAGGTAATCGGTTAATTATTAGTATTTATAATATTACTATTTTATGTTACTAAATGAAATTGCATGTGATATTTTTTTATAAATAAGTAAGGGTAATTAAGTAAAAACACGAAGTACAATTAAGTAAGGGCAATTAAGTAAAATCACAACATACCAAAAACTATTTAGTATTATATCCAATAACTCTCATTAATTTAATTTAAAAGTTCTAACCGTTAAAGATTGGATAACCAAACTATGGAGGAACAGACTACAAATCGACTACAAAACTTTTAATGTTTCGTTTTTAATATAATAGTATAGAAATATAAATATAGATTCATGAAATAAAACATGTCATGTGTGTATTACTCTTTTTTTTAATCGATTTTTTTTCCACGATACGATGCATCTTTCTATTAATAATAGCCCAACATGGGGCAATAATTGGTGGCACATTTTATTCAATTTAAATTGGCAAGACATTTTAATGCATTTGAAATGTCCAAATTGCCCTTGTGTTTACTATTTTAAAAAAATTGTTGTTGGGTGGATTCAAACTTGGGTCTATACAATAATTTGCACCTTCTCTAACCACCACACCACTCAATTACATGTGTTGTCAATTACACACATCATATGTGTGTCACTTGAGTAGAGAAATGTTTGATACTATTATTATTATATATATGTTTTATTATAGCCCAATAAAACCAATGATTCATGAGACATTTAATCTAATCTAAATTGGCGAGACATTTTATTTAATTTAAAATATTTAAATTTCCCCTGTGTTTACTTTTTAAAAAAAAAATTAATGAATGGAATCCAATTTAGGTTTATGCAATAATTTGTTCATCTTCCTACCATTGCACTATTCAGTCATACGTGTTCTCTATCAAACACATTATATGTGTGTGTGTGTCGCGTGAGTAGAGCAGTATTTGGTATCTATTATTATATCGATTAACATAATCTTATTATATGTGAGATAATTTAACTATTGAAAAAATATAAAAGGTATTCTATATAAGATTTTTAGTTATAAAAAATATAAAAGGTAATCTATATAATATTTTTAGGATTTTATCTAACGGTTCTAATTGATTTCTATTTTGTCCTTATTTGTAAAACTTATATGAAACAAATTAGTTGAAAAAATATAAAAGGTAGTACTCTATATAATATTTTTAGTTATACACAATATAAAAGGTAATCTATATAATATTTTTAGTATTTTATCTAACGGTTCTCATTAATTTGATTGGAAATATCTAACGGTTGTGGAATGAGTGAACAAACCATGGTGGACCAGACTACCAACCAAACTTTTATTGTTCCATCTATTATATAATAGATAGATAATGTTGTTAGAAAAGAGAAATTTTAGTTATAAAAAATATAAAAGGTACTCTATATAAAATTTGTAGTATTTTATTTAACGGTTCCCATTGATTTGATTGGAAAGATCTAACGACTGTGGATCTAACGGTTCTCATTGATTTGATTGAAAATGTACTTAATTCACGTGAACATACTAGAAAATTCATTATATATTAAATTTTAATATTATGCATATACACATTCTACAATGCAAATTACATTTCACAAACAAGAAAATGTTTCATTGTACACATTCTACAATGCAAATTACATTTCACAAACAAGAAAATGTATCATTCGCTCAATGAGCTAAAATAGTAAAATCGTGTAGGTTAATGTCTTGTATGTAAGATAATCATATTTTGACATAGATCTTACACATAATAAATATCATAAGTATCGAATTTACTCATTTCTTAACTCAAAAACACCTCAACCAAGGATAATTTTCAACGCTAACTATCTCACTATAGAGATCAAGTCCAGCTTTTGTACCCACAATGAGATGTCTGTCAAACGATCTATAAATTATCATAAACACCGAACTACTTAGAAGTTAAAATAATTATGCTAGATAGTGACCCGTGCCTTGCACGGGTTTTCATGCTAGTTTAATATAGTAACGATGTCCAAATTCAATCATGCAATACAAATATTCGATTTCGGTACATTCCTATATTTCAATTGTACAGTGAAACTTTATTAAATTAATACTTGATATTATAATTAATTAATATTTTAAATACAAATTTTTGGTTTGTGACAATATAAATTTAACTTTAATTAATTAATAATCTCGATAAATTAAAATAATTTATTAATATCAACGATATATATTTATAGAGATTATACTGTATCTGCCTAATTCATAGGGCACAGAAGTTTGATCCAGAATCCTGCGGTCCAGTCCATACCCTTCAAAATGATACAATCAAGTGGAGCCTTTCCGATCAAAATCAAATTATTTCACAAATGTCATGTATTGATTCCAACTAGCATAATAACACGTGCAAGATGTGAGTTATTTTCTAAATTTATTTGTGTGAAACACCGTAATTGTAACATTCTTGAGTATTTTTTCATTGATAAATATTTTTCAGCATCTTAGGTATAATAATATTAAATTGATTAATTATCAATGTATGTGATTTGTATTTAATACGTTATTAATCCGCGCAATGTTGCTAATTTAACTCGTTGAATGAATTATAAAATTTCATATTTGTGACATTTATTTAAAACATAATAAAATTATTATGTAAATAAAATTTATATGTAGTTACTAAAAATAATATGTATTCAGATTAATATTTAAAACATTTAATTTTTATACCGAGCACACATTCCAAGGTGTACTCGAGAATACTCCGATTAATATCAATTCCTAAACGGACTCAAGTTAGGCTTTTGCATACGGGGCCATCTGCCATGTAATTCCCACATCCACTGGGATTAGGATTACCCCCATCTACCCTCCTATATATACCCCGTCACATTATCAATCCAGCCTCACAATATTTCAATATACCTTGCCTACGTAAAACACTTTTCGCAATCAAATAACAATGGGATTTCGAGGGGGTGATCGAGTCGAAGTTTCAAGCAAACAAGATGGTTTCGTAGGATCCTATTACAAAGGAGTTGTGATCAAACAAGTTGCAAGCAAAGAGTACCAAGTAATGTACAAAAACCTGGTGGACGAGTTTTCGAAAGTACCATTGTTGGAGCATGTCAAGGAAGACGAACTCCGTCCCGCGCCACCTAAGGTTCCAGCAATGAGGTTTGGTTTAGGAGAGGTGGTTGATGCATTCGACAGAGATGGATGGTGGGCTGGTGTTGTTGTTTCTGAAAATTCTCCGGGCACTTACGAGGTTTTTTTCGATTTGTATCCGGAGTATAAGTGTGTGTATCCAGCAAGCAGTTTGAGAGTTCATCAAGATTGGACGAACCAGAAGTTCTTTGTTGCCTCTTTATTCAACTAGTTGTTGTGTGTGCACTCGTGTAGAAACATGTTTGAATATGACATAACCAATGTAACGAACATTATGTAATTTTTTATGCAATTGCTAGTATATTGATAATATAAAGATGATGTTACCTTATTAATCGTGTTCTTGTTTCGAAAACTTTTTCATGGGTTGTGATTGATTTGTGATAAAGACCGAAAATTCTTGTGCTTTCATCATATCTGCAAATTAATAAGAACGTCCACCTTATTTTTAACAAAATCCGAATCATATAAGAAATATAAGAATCCTAAGTTTGCTGCGAGTGAGTTGAGAGTACATCAAGACTGGGTTAATAGCAAGTACTGGCTTACTTCTGAATACAATTAGTAGTTCATAAGTCGTAGTATGTTTAAAACAATCATGTAAGAGAAATGGTAATGTATTGATGATTTATATGTGAGTTACTTAATTGTTTTACGATTTTCTGATTTTCTTGATCTATTGTGATTTTTTGTTTTTGTTTTACTTACAAATTTCTACACCGATTGTGATTCTTTGTATTTTGTTGTCATTGTGTGCGTGTAACGTGAAGAATATCCAGTGTCAAGTTAATAATTCAGGATATTATTATCGACTTTCACCGGTGTTATGATAATAATTCAGGATATATGGTTTTGCCATATCAATTAGACTATTACAAAGGACTACACTTGACAAAAGAAGATATCTTTTGCAAGTAAATCTTTTCAGATGATACAGAGGTAGACAAAAGATAATTCAATAAAACAATAACTAGAAGCAAATTCTGAAGACTAATGAAGCTTGAACTCTGTTTCTTGAAATTAATACTCTGTTTTAAGCTTTTTCCCATTTGAGTGGTTTTACCACTTCCCATGTGAAGTCAGGGTCATCTCTTCCAAAGTGGCCATAAGCAGCTGTCTTTAGGAACCTAGCATTACCACCCCTCTTGAGATCAAGGTTGATAGAGATCATGCCTGGTCTGAAGTCAAATGTCTCCTTAACAATCTTGAGAATCTCCCTGTCGGGAATCTTTCCAGTTCCGTATGAGTCTACAAACACAGACAAGGGCTCTGGAACACCAATGGCATATGACACTTGCACGATGCATCTGCGGGCAAGCCCATTTGCCACAATACTCTTAGCAGCTTGCCTAACAATGTAGGCACCACTCCTATCCACCTTAGTTGGGTCTTTGCCTGAAAAGGCACCGCCACCGTGTGCACCCCATCCTCCATAGGTGTCAATGATGATCTTGCGACCAGTTAGACCAGCATCACCGTGTGGTCCACCAATGACAAAACGGCCTGATGGGTTCAAGTGGAAGATGGTGTTTTCATCCAGATAATTCTCAGGAACAACGGGCTTGATGACATGCTCCTTTAGATCAGCAACAATCTCATCATTTGTGACAGTCTCGTCATGCTGAGTTGATATCAGGATAGTGTGCACACGGATGGGGACCATAGCACCATTGTCGTTCTGGTACTCAACTGTCACCTGAGTTTTGCCATCAGGCCTCAACCATGCACAAGTTCCGTTCTTGCGTACCTCAGTTAGGCGAGCACCAAGCTTGGTTGCAAGAACATGGCTGAGGGGCATTAGCTCAGGGGTCTCATCAGTGGCATAACCAAACATATGACCCTGATCTCCGGCACCAATCTCCTCAGGCTTTTTGGTCAGATGACCATGAACCCCTTGGGCGATATCAGGACTCTGTTGCTCAATGTTAACAAGGACCTTGCAGTTGTCAGCATCCAACCCCACATCGTCAGATACAAAGCCAATTTTACGGCAAGTATCACGCACAATCTTCTCATAATCTACATTAGCCTTAGTAGTGATCTCACCAAACACCATGACCATGTTGGTCTTGGTACAAGTCTCACAGGCAACCTTGCTGTCAGGGTCTTGTGCTAGGCAGGCATCAAGGACTGCATCTGAGATTTGGTCGCAAAGCTTGTCAGGATGTCCCTCATTAACGGACTCAGATGTGAACAAAAAGGTCTCCATTTCTGAAAAGTAGCAAGAACATAACAATTGTAAAATATCACAATTCAAGTGAAGGATGAATGATGAATGAAATGTTACCACTTATCAACAACGGTATCACAAACGCATCTAAACGTTCACATATAATCTTCAAGAAAAGGGAAAGATCAATTTCATTTTCAGTTAAACACAATGGCACGGTGTTCCAAAATCAAATCTTACAATTACTGTCAGGGTTAGTAGTATAACTAGTAGCTATAGTCCATCAGTAATACATCAGTAGTAGAGTGAAGTACCAGTAGGGGTATTTGTGTCTTTTAGTAAGGAAACAGTTACAATGCTGTTAGAGATGCAGGCCTATAAATACTTGTAATGACTTTGTGTTTTTGGCATGTTGATATATGAATGGAAATGTTTCCACCACTATCTCTCTCTTTCTCTCTCTATAACTGAATCTCTTTCTCTCTCTAGGTTTTCTATCTTCTTCTACAAGTTTCTGTCTTTAATCTGATCTCTCCCTCATTTCTGTTCTGTAATCTCTCTGATCCTATCTGAATTCTCTCTAAATCTCTTCTCAATTCTCTTATATTAGTTGTTAATCTTCATTTCTGCACTCAAATATACAGAAAATACCAAAAACAAACATAAAAACACTAAAAACCTCTTGAGATCTTGACAATTACCGATTTACAATTTGAAGTAGTATTCTTTGAGCGTTGAGAATGCAAGGTAGAGGAAATCTACATTTTTAATTCTTTTTAACATACAATCCTTGCATAACCCACGTATGTGGAAAATAGGCATTTCAATTACATATAAATTTTAGCCTGCAAACTACAACTGGTGACTGGTATTACTGAGTCACATTGATCTATAGTAATTTGACGATGATTTGTACCATTTAACAAGTGATTTGTCGTAGAGTTTGCAGGCTAAAATGGTTAAAAATCAAACACGACATTATATATATAAATTAATTGCATTAAGAAATATGAGATGTTATTAAGATACAATGTTTGATTAACATGTACTGACAAAACACAACTTAAAACTGTACAAGTTGTACTAATTAAGTTTAGCATACAACAAGAGGATATATCTACACAGATCTATTAAGTAAACTTATTACAGAAAAAAAAGGAAGTGAAGAAACAGTTTAAATCCAATGATCAAACCTCAGCGATCTAAGGTTAAAACAACATATCATCTAAATAACATCAGCATGTTCGAAAAATACATAGGGTTTGGCCAAATCTATATCAGAGCACAAGTGTGTTATATCTTAGATTTAGTTAAACTAACTAAACATGAAACAAGGATTGAACATTATAAATACAGGATATGGAAGTACCTATTAGAGAGAAAAGGTCCTGGATATAGAGATAGATGTAGTAGTTGGAACTGACTTTGTGTTAAGGTTTTGTGCGAGCTTACAAGGTACTGAGGAGCTGCAATTTATAACCCCAACCTTCACCAACCTTTTTTTTACAGCTTCACCAAACGTTTTCCAATACTTGTATATGTACATTACATTAGTTTTATATAATATAGGTAGAGAGTTTAGTTCAGCGAAATACTCTCAAGTGTAGTACTAATTGAAATACTATACATTCTTCAAATATTTCGTAAAATTCTGTAAGCAGATGTACTGTAATCTAATTAGTACTGAACTTTTGCCTACAGATAGATAAATATTTTAAACCGATAAACAAATTAATGATTTTATTTATGCACATGTTGCCGATATCTGGAGTAAGAACTTTGTTTTATAAAACTCTAAGTTCGAAAAATCCGTGCAACTTTCTTGAAATTCTTGAACTTTTACTGACATTTGAACCACTAATGAACGAGTCTAAGATCTAATATCATCATAATCCCCACAAAAATTCCACACACATGTATACTATTATAAATCAAAAGTCGAAAGTAGTGATGATCATACTAATATTCCCGGAAGAATTCATCTGTTGTTGCTGGTGTAACAACCTCTGGTTCTTCATCCCAACCCGCAAATGCCTCAAAAAATTCATCAACCGTTTTTCCAACGTGTCCATATCCATATACTTATCCAAAGTGGAAGCTGAATTAAACAAAGCCTTGTCTACCAACTTAGTCAAGTCAAGCACTGTTTTCTCTGGGAGTTGAATGGGTTGTCGTTGCCCTCTTACCATGACATACTCAAAAATCTTCTTCTGCACAAATCTCCGAACTATCTCCGAATCATCTGTGCCCTGTATATTCGAATTCATGATGCAGTTGTTCAAAATTCGAGAAATTCAACAAATTGAACAAAATAAGATTCATAATCTAAGATATTTTACCGGATTATTTGATTTGGGTTGCTCTTCATCCATTATAACAGTCGAGTGCGAGACTTGGAAGTTGGAAGTTGAGAGCACAAGTCGTATTTCCGTTTTTCGCTTTATTTGACTCTTGAACCTTCACCGGTTGACCCTCGTCCTTGTTAAGTTGTTACTCCCACCCTCCCGGCCATTTCTATATACTTTTCATTTTTGGACGTCCCATTTATTTTTATATATTCCAAATATAGTAACTTTTAATAATATAAATAAAACACTATTACACTCACTACTTTCTTCACTATCTCTATTCTATAACAATATAAATCACTATTACATCCACTACTTCCTCCACTATCTCACATCTATTATTAAATATTGATAGGTCCCACCACTTTACTCACTTTTCATCTAATTTTACTCATTTTTTATATATTTTCTTAGTCTACGTGCCCAGTCCCAGTGTATAGAATTCACTGGGACGGACGGAGTATCTGTGAACTAGCTTTATAACCCGTTCGCACGGGTTTATTTTAGATTATTTTATAATTTATCATTAATTTTGATATATTTATTTGTGATATATTCGTGTTCATAGTTTGACGACCGAGATATTTGAAAATTTAAGTTAGCAATAGATGTTGTAAGGTTAATATTCCTATTTTTTTTATTTTATTTTAGTTGTTTAATTGAAAGTTCGTGGGATACACGTTTATGATCTTGAAAGGCATATGTCTAGTCCTATTTGTAAACACCGAGGATTCTACTCAACTTTAATTAAGATGTAATAAGTAAATAATAAAAATCATGTCACAGGAATCTCATAATGTTAGGCTCAAGACATGTCTGAATACCACTATTAACAAGCCTACACTATGTGACTATGTCACATTACATGACCCAGTGAACTCTATCACTGGGGTATAGTATAGGTCTCTGTATGTACTTGCCTTGTTCTCATGAACATTAGCTTGATCATGTATGCTCAAAGTTATAATGAGCTTAGTAAAGTTTCTTGCATCTAGATTGTATATAGGCCATTGAATAATTGTCCTGGTAGAAGTTCAGAAGTGTTCATGCAGCAGGATAAAGATAAATAAGGCTATGAAGAAATAAGTTGCAGAAATTTGTCTAAGGCATTATATAGCAAAGTCAGAAGAAAGCTATGTCGTGAAGTCACCAATATCCATGTCGTGAAGTACTATATCGCATAGTCCATTTTGTACTATGTCGAGAAGTCCTCAAGACACATGTCGTGAAGTGTTGAAGTCAGCAAAGTCAAAGAAGCCTAGATCGTGAAGTCCTCAGAAGCCCTATGTCGCATAGTCGTCAAATGACCTATGTCGCATAGTCTTCAAATGACCTATGTCGCATAGTCATCAAATGACCTATGTCGCATAGTCGTCAAATGACCTATGTCGCATAGTCTTCAAATGACCTATGTCGCAAAGTCTTCAAAGGGTATATCGCGTAGTCCTCACAAGTGAGATCGCGAAGTCATGAATGAAGTGGAGTTCACGATATCAACACTTAGCCGTTTACAACAAGACAAATCAAGGTACAGAATCAAGAATCAAAAGAGACAAATACTGAAGCATTTGTTCTGGCAAGGTGGTCCAAAGAACAGATGGCAAATCTACAGCTAAACTTGAAGAGAAAGATAAGAGACAAGCAGCTACAGAAACGGGAAAGACTCCGAAAAGCAGGTGGTCCTTCCTGACACAATTAACGTCTTATGGCAGGACAAGTTGGACTTTCAGCAAGGGGTATCTGTGTAAAAATAGGTGTGTGCACTAGTTTGTATAGGGCTTATATATATCATGCACATCCTATTGTTAGCTGTAAGAGAGACACACATAGTTTTTATCTTAAGCTCTTTTCTCTGTAAGCAAGCAAGTTCAAACTGTTCTTGTTTAGGAGCCAGAAATTCGATTGTGAATTTCTTGGAAAGCTGTAGTATTTAATTTGCTTATACAAAGGTGATTAAAGTGATTGTGTGTGTTATTTACTTTCTGCATATTACATATCATAATCATATACAGTCTGTTACTTAGTTTTCAAGAATCGAAAAATACATCAAACTATCCATTCACCCCCCTCTGTCTAGTTTCTAGTAGTATTCATTTCTAACAAGTGGTATCAGAGCCTAGGCTGTTAACGTACAAACAGGAAAAGATCAAGAGTGAGTTCACAGAAACTAAGCAGTATCAAGATTCCTCCCTTTAACAAGGAGCACTACAGTTTATGGAAAAAGAAGATGTTGCTTTTTATCAAAGCTTCTAACCCCATGTTTTTAGATATTCTAAAGCATGGTCCCTTCATTCCAATGATCGAGATTGGTGAAACAACCAATGGCACTGAGATTGTACCAGCTAAACATGTGCCCAAAGATCCCTCAAAATACACTGATCCTGAAAAGGAAAAAGTAGCACTGGATGGACATCTTCAACTTATCATTTGTGAATCTATGGACTTCAACATGTATGGCACTATTGCTCATTGTACTAGTGCCAAGAAGATGTGGGATCTTATAGAAGTGCTCTGTGAAGGAACTACTGAAGTAAGAAAGAACAAGAAGCAGATTCTTGTTTCACAGTATGAAGCCTTCATGGCTCAGCCAAAAGAAGGAATCACAGAAGTGTTTGAGAGATTCAACAAGCTGATAAACGAGCTCAAACTCTATGACAAACACTATGAAACAGAAGAGCTCAATATGAAGTTTCTACTAACTCTTCCAGATCACTTGGAACCAAGAATCTCTTCCCTTAAAGAAAGAGATCTAACAAAGATTGGTTTTGATGTGTTATATGGTGTTTTGAAGACATATGAGTTGGAGCTGTTTCAAAAGAGATCTATTCAAGCAAAGCAAGGATTAGTGGCTAATACCTCCTGTGCACTTATTGCTGACAACCTAAGTCAAAGAATGGACTCTCTTAAAATCAGCCAGGTCAAGATTGAGGAACTGGAAGTTGAAGACACTAGTGATGAGGCCCAGGTTGTCTATGATTTGCCTGAGGATGATGAGTTTTACAGCATGGAGGAACTGGACAAAATGGAAAACAAATCTTTTGCTTATATGGCTAGGAGGTATCCTAACATAAGGTTTAAAAGAAAGCAGCCATTCAGGTCCAAGTTCAATACTGGAAACACTGGTGGATCTAGTGGCTCAAACACCTTCAATAAAGGAAAAGGGATTGCTGGTGCTGCTAAGGGTGGATACAAGACAGGAAGTGTGGATAGGATCAAAATAAGATGCTATAACTGCAATAAACTTGGGCATTTTGCCACTGAGTGCAAAAAGCCTAAACAAGTCAAGAAGGACAAAGCGTACTTAGAGCTTGAAGCTAAGTATGAGGCTCTACTCAAGAAACAACAGGGCAAAGCTTTTATTGCTGAGGAAAAATGCTGGGATGACTCTGATGAAGAAGAAGAACAAGAGTACTCAAACTATGCCTTGATGGCATTTTCTGATGATGGTGATTCAAGTCAGGTACCCATTCTTACTTCTCTTGATATGACTCCCCTTCAATATAAGCAAACTGTTGAAGATATGAGCACTGAGATGTTTAATATTCATACTAGCATGTTAGTAGCTAATGAAGAAATTGATAGACTAACTGCTAAGAATGTTGAGCTTACAGAAAAGAATGAGAAACTTGAGTTAATGGTTGTGAACCTGGATGGTTTGAAAAAGGAGGTTGAGTATCTTAAAAACAAAGTGATTTGTGCTGAGCAGATAGAGAAAGCCCTTAGAGAACAAATTGCTGAAACTGAACTGAAACTAAGAAGCTTCAAAAACTCCTCTGAACTTATTCAAACCTACCACAAGGAACACACTGAAGACTGCAAGGTTGGAGTTGGTTTTGACTATGATAATGACAAGGGAAGGAAGAAGGTCAAGGGCAAAGGAAAGGAAACTTTTACAAACAAAAATGCCCTAACCATACTGTCAAGTGTTGAACAGCCCCATCTTCAGAAAGAGTGTTGTTGAGTTTGATGAGGAACTACTGATCATCAAGCAACAACTACTTGAAGAAGATGAGGCTGCCAAGAACACTTCTTCCTTTCCTGCACTTGTCAATCAGAAAGAGACCAAAGACAATCTTGTCAAGAGTCCTAAAGCAAAGAAAGAAGTTGTTAAGAAAAGGAAACAAAACAGAAATGGTAAAGTTGGTGTTAACAAAGGAAACAACTATGCTTATGTGCCAAATGCTCCCAGGAAACAATGTCAAAAATGCCTATCTGTTAATCATTTGACTCATAAGTGTAGTAAGCCTGAAATTGTTGAAGTTGACAACCTAAGTAACCTTTCTGCAAGCATAAATTCTAGTCATGATTCTTTCTGTGGTAAGCCAAACTGCATGACATGCTATGTGACTGTGATTGCTAACTGTTTATCTCTTAAACATAAACTTGACTCTGCACAATCTGGTGAATCACACACACACATACATTCTCATAGGACAGGGTCCCCAATCAGGGTTGAGAGGGTGAAAACTTCATGTGAGCCTAAGAGTGTAAACTCCAAAGCCACAGAAAAAGTGAAGTCTCCTACTATGAGAAATGAAATTTATGACAGAAGAATTGCTAATAAAAATGTTTCTAAAACAACTGGACCCTACCAAGTGTGGGTACCAAAAACAACTTAGTCACTTTGTGAATGCAGGGCAACAGGAATAAAAGAGTCATATGGATCTTGGACAGTGGATGCTCAAGTCACATGACTGGTGATATAGCCCTGCTATCACATTTTGAGGAAAAGGCTGGCCCATCAGTAACCTTTAGAAATGACAACATTGGTTATACAATGGGATATGGCAGTGTTAAATCTGGAAATGTCATTATTGAAGATGTAGCATTTGTTGAAGGACTGAAGCATAATCTCTTGAGTATTGGACAATTTACCAACAGAGGTTTCAAAGTGGAATTTGATGAAGACTTCTGTTCAATCTCAAAAAGGGAAAGTGGTGAAGTTGTTCTAACTGGTGTGAAGAAAGGAAGCTTGTTTGTAGCTAATCTCAAGGCTGCAGATAAGGGAGAAATCTGTTGTTTCTACACTAAAGCCACAAATGAGGAATTCTGGCTATGGCACAAGAAGCTGTCTCACTTGAATGTTCAGGCAATGAACTCTCTAACCAAGAGAGAACTTATCAGGGATTTGCCTGCCTTG
Organism: Heracleum sosnowskyi; assembly: GCA_030848705.1. NCBI lineage: Eukaryota > Viridiplantae > Streptophyta > Magnoliopsida > Apiales > Apiaceae > Heracleum > Heracleum sosnowskyi. The sequence goes on from CM061238.1 coordinate 22,821,768, forward strand.
GAGTTTGTGCAAGATGGAGCATGTGAAGCTTGTCAGAAAGGAAAAATTAAAAGATCCAGTCACAAGAACAAGTTGCTCAATACAAACTCAAAACCTCTACAGCTAATTCACATGGACTTATTTGGCCCTGTGAATGTAATGTCCCTCTCCAAAAAGAAATATGCTCTAGTGATGGTAGATGACTATTCAAGATATACTTGGGTGGAATTCCTATTCTCCAAGGATGAAGCACCCCAAGTCATAATAGAGCATATCAAGAGAGTTGACAAAGAAGCACAAAGCACTGGTTCCTCTGTAGTTGCTTTGAGAAGTGATAATGGGACTGAGTTCAGAAATTCAACATTGTATGAGTTTTGCAAAGATAAAGGAATTTCTCAACAATTCTCAGCTCCTAGAACACCTCAACAAAATGGAGTAGTTGAGAGAAAGAATAGAACTCTCATTGAAGCTGCAAGGACAATGCTGCTGGATGCAAAGCTACCCACTAGCTTTTGGGCTGATGTTGTTAACACAGCATGCTATGTGCAAAATAGAACATTAATCAATAAGAAGTCTGGCAAAACTCCTTACTCATTAATGACTGGAAAAAGAGCATCCTTCAAGCACCTGCATGTGTTTGGAAGCAAGTGCTTTGTGATGAAAGATACCTCTGAGCATGTTGGAAAATTTGATGCTAAGGCATTTGAAGGTATCTTCATTGGATACTCTCTGGAAAGGACAGCATACAGAGTGTTTGTACCTGAGCAACACAAAGTCATGGAAAGCATGGATGTTACCTTTGATGACAAGAAGACTCCTGGACTGAAAACAAGTGATCAAGACAGTGTGCCATTGAGATTTGAGAATCAAGGTTATCTTGAGGATTCTGAAAGTGAAGATGAACCCCCTGTTCAAACTGTTCTAGAGAATGAAATCCTTGAAGTTGACAATATTCTTCAAACACCTGTGCAAGGGTTCACAAACACAGGGGGAGAAGAAGAGGATGCTCCTGTCAACCAATATGAGCTTGGAACAGTTCAAGGAAATGAACAGGGGCACACAAGGAAATGGGACAGAGCCCACACTAGGGATCAAATCATTGGAGATCCTAGTGAGTGAGTTAGAACAAGAAGGGCAACATTAAATACATGTCTGTATAGCTGCTTTCTGTCACAAGAGGAACCTAAATTAATTGAAGAAGCTTTGAAGAATTCTGATTGGATTGTTGCAATGCAAGAAGAGTTGAATCAATTTGAGAAAAACAAAGTATGGGAACTAGTACCTCCTCCAAAAGGAAAGAATGTTATTGACACCAAATGGGTGTTCAGAAACAAAATGGATGAAGAAGGAGTGGTAATAAGAAACAAAGCAAGACTGGTTGCCAAAGGATACTGTCAGCAAGAAGGCATTGACTATGATGAGACATTTGCACCTGTAGCTAGACTGGAAGCCATCAGAATCTTCCTGGCTTTTGCAGCTCACTCAGATTTTAAGGTGTATCAAATGGATGTGAAAAGTGCATTTCTCAATGGTGATCTTGCTGAAGAAGTTTATGTGTCTCAACCACCTGGCTTTGAAAGTGAAGACTTCCCAAACTTTGTGTATAGACTGCTCAAGGCACTCTATGGACTCAAACAGGCACCAAGAGCCTGGTATGAAACTCTATCTCAATTCCTTCTTGAGCATCAATTTACCAGGGGTACAATTGACAAAACCCTATTCTTCAAGAAGCATGGAAATGATATCATTCTTGTTCAAATCTATGTGGATGATATCATCTTTGGCTCTTCAAATGAAAAACTCTGTGAAAGGTTCTCTAAGTTGATGCAAAGCAAATATGAGATGAGTATGATGGGAGAGTTAACCTACTTTCTAGGCCTGCAAGTACATCAAAGGGAGGATGGCATCTTTATAAACCAATCTAAGTATGTCAAGGATCTTTTAAAGAAATATGGTTTAGAAGAGTCATCCCCAGCTAAAACTCCTATGTCTACTGCAATCAAGCTGGATGAAGACAAGAAAGGCAAGAGAGTTGATATCAAGGTCTATAGAGGAATGGTTGGATCCTTACTCTATCTCACAGCTAGCAGGCCAGACATCATGTTTGCCACATGCCTTTGTGCAAGGTTCCAGTCTGATCCCAAGGAATCTCATATGATGGCTATCAAAAGAATCTTCAAGTATCTGAAGGGGACTCCTAATCTTGGGCTATGGTATCCAAAGGGCACTGGGTTCAACCTGGTTGGTTACACAGATTCTGACTATGCTGGATGCAGAATTGACAGGAAGAGCACCTCTGGAAGCTGTCAATTCCTAGGTCAAAGGTTAGTGTCCTGGTTTAGTAAGAAACAACAATCCACAGCAACATCCACAGCTGAGGCTGAATATATTGCTGCTGGAAGTTGCTGTGCTCAATTGCTTTGGATTAGAAATCAACTCATGGATTATGGGCTAGTGTTAGAACACATTCCTCTAATGTGTGATAATACTAGTGCAATATCCATAGTTGCCAATCCTGTTAATCATTCTACTACAAAGCACATTGAGATCAGGTACCATTTCATTAGGGAACATGCTGCAAATGGTACCATAGAAGTCTCTTATGTTCCAACTGAGAAACAATTAGGTGACATATTTACTAAACCTCTGAATGAAGCAGTCTTCAACAGACTTGTGAGTGAAATTGGAATGCTTAATCCTTCATTTAGTTGCTCTAAGTAAGTATGCCAGTAAATAGTTGCAGCAGTAAATTTTCACTGTATTTAAATGCTCTATTCATATGGAGTGAAAATTAGCTGAGATATGATTTATAAATATTTCAGTATTTTACTGCATATTTCTCAAAATCACATTTGTTAGTAAAGTTGTGAGCTTTTGAGACATCTCGATATAGATGATTTTCAGAGTTCACGACACAGTTCAAATAAAACAGACTTATATCGCAAACTGTTGAGATTGTGAGACTTCGCGACATAGTTCATTTCATGAGTTTGCGACATAGTTCATTTTATGACTTCGCGACTTAGAATAACTATATCGACAAGTCCCCACATTTGACAGAATTTTGATTTAAATTAATTTTATTTCAAAATTTGATAAAAGTCTGACAATTTGCTTAAAATTCCTAAAAGAGAGCTTTAGACAGGGTATTTCTCTATATCGCAAAGTCTCCCCAATCCTTTCATCTTGAGGACTTTGCGACATACTTTGCAAGACTTTGCGGTACAGGCCTCTTTTTGACTTCGTGACATACAAATAGACTGTACACATTCATAACTCCATATCGCAGTGTCTCTATCATATAAATACCTTTTTCTAACCGTTCACAACTTTTCATCTTGCCTATTGCTCTCAAACTCTCAAACCTAAGCACAAATTCTCTACCCTCTTTTTCACTTTCTCTCTCGAAATGGCACCCAAATCTCAAACAGTATCATCCTCTATCCCTTTAACCATTCCCAAAGAAACCAATCTTCTCACCATTCCCTCTGAGGCTGAGGCTAACCCAAGGTACAAGTGTTTTGTACGGTTCTTGAACACTTCCTACCTACGCCAAGCCCTAACCCTGAACCCTACCTTGTATGTCGATGTGTTGGAAGGATTCTGGCGAACGGCGTTGGTATCAACAATGGCTAGGGAAGATGGAACCTCATTCCAGGAGGTTAGTTGTTCAATTGGAGGCAAACACTTTCAGTTTGGTGAAAGGGAAATCAATGAAGCTTTGGGGTTCAAGGTGGAGGGTCATGACCAAGAAGCTACAGATGCTCAAATCGTAGATTTCATGACCTTCATTCGGTATGCTGATGAGATAGATACTGGAAAGCTGAATAAGAAGTTTGTGAGAAGGGAGTGGTCATTTCTGTTTGACGCACTCCAGAAGGTGTTTCTCTGCAGGAAGACAGGATGGGACCATATCAGTCACATTGCTGTGAAGCTAGCCTACTCCTTGGCCAACAACCAGGAGATCAATGTGGGAGCCATAATTCTCAAAGAATTGGCTCAGAGGCTAGGCGGGACCGTTCGTGGTAGAGGTAATGACATCTTTTACCCTCGTTTCCTTCAAGTTATTTTAAATTTTCTTGATGCAAATGTCCATGAATTGGAGGGTATAGATAACACTAAAATGGCTTATTCCAAGTCCATGTCCAAAGTACTATTTGGCTCATTGGACACAAGGAATCAAGTGGATGTGATTCTAAGTGTGACCAAGCATATGCAGGACACATTTGAGTCTTATCCACTTGATAAGCCCATATACCATGCTCTTTCCTGGACAGGGGAGGCTGAGACTGAAGGAGCTACACAGTCTAACCCCAGCCTTCCCATCCCATCCAGCAACCCCACTGCAAACAGTACCATAGAAGTTAGGCAGCCAAGTGCATCAATCTCTCAAAAGATTGGTGTTACTAAAAAGAAGTCAAAGAAGAGAGCCCTAGAAATGATAAATGAATCTGTAGAGATAGCTAGTGAGAATCCTGAGTCACCTCTCACCAGACAAAAGAAGAAATCCAAATCCAAACCTACCACTGGATCCTCCCAACAGGATTCAGATGTGGAAAAAGGGGTACACCTGTTACTGTCCATGGCCTCTCAACATGTCATTGGCATTGAAAAGAGCAGCCTCCCCACTGCACCTTGTACAGAGTCTGCACAGGGTCAAGACCTCACTCTTGACCCTAGGAGTGATAAGGCTGATAATACACAGAGTGGAGAGCACATCACTGTTGAAACTCCTCCTATTTCTCAGGGGGAGTTGCCACAATCTAATCTAAACCCCACTTCTCTCTCAGATTCTTCCATAAAAATTTCTTCTGAACAAGAGAGTCATTCCAATGACAATCTTGCCTTTGATCAATCACAATTCTCTCATGTGATTGAGCCAAGTTCAAGTGACATGGTGCATGACACTATGCTCACCACCCAGGAACCACATCTAGTTGGTCAGGGAATGCATGCTGGGGCACATCCTAATGACACCAACACAAACATGGAGGATTCACCAGTTTTCACTGGAGACTCTATGCCAATTTCTCCCATCCTTAGGGATGTGGAACTGTCTTCACAGACATATAGGGCTGATGTTGTAACACATCCCATTTCAATGGAGACAACATCAGACCCTACAACCATTCCAAGGCTAGGGGAGACTCAAAATCTTACATCTCATGAAGTGCCTAGCACTAGATCTCACTTGGCTCAGGCCACTATGTCAGAATGGCTGAAGTCTGTGCACCATGACAGGCCTTCAGGATCATCATCTGTGCCTTCCAAAATGACAGAAGAAGCCATACAAGATCTCCATGTGGCACAGATTGATGAGTTCTCCAAGATAGCTCAACATCTCCTCACCTCAAATCTCCCAAATGCTGATTATGAAGCCATTTTACTCTGCCACAAGGAGGATGTTGAAGCTCAGCAGGAGAAGATAGTGGATGCAGCTGAACCAGAGGGAAATGTGGATGCCTGGTTGGATGCTAAGAGGACTCTCAAGCTCAAGGATGCCCTAGCCTTTCTAAGAGAAGAATACCTAACTTCTCTGGGCTCCAATGCAAAGGATCTCTCTCCTGCTGCCATCTATGATGCTGTTAATGATGTCTACAGGAATCAATTAAAGGCTCTGCACTATCTTGGGAAAGGGCTTCAATCAGAGATTTCTTCAATCCAGGAGGTGACAGACAGATCCCTCACTCAGCTCAGAAACTCATATCTCTCTGATTTTCCCAAGGTGGATGACATCCTTAAAGAAATCCAGAAGACAAACTCTACTGTAAACATGATGGACCTCTCTCTGGCCATGGTCACAGACAACATCAGGAAGCTGGCTACAACCCTGGAAAATCAAGTCAAGGCCAATATCAACTCAAATGCAATGCTGAATGTAATTTGGAAGAATCAGTATGGTGACAAATTGGTGGATGAGGTCCCTCTGTCAAACATCAACAAATTTGAATTTGCCAAGCTCAAGGATCAATCTCTCAATTCTTTCAAGTCTCAACAGCTATTCTCAAAGGTGGATGGTCTTGAAAGAGAAGTGACCTCTCTGAAAGATGAAAACAAGGAGCTTGCCAACTCTCTAAAACAGCTAAATGACAAACTGGATGACCAAGGCAACAACACCTCCAATATCCTGCTGGTGCAACAACAGATGCTGACTTCAATGATGAAACAAATGAACCTGCCTATCCCTGGGGAAGCTCAAGACATCTTGTTTGATCCCAAGCCTAAGGGGGAGAAACAAAAGGAGGTCATTCTGAAACAGAAAGGGGGAGTACCTGCCAAGCAGCCAAAGCATAAGGGCAAGGGCAAACTCATTGAAGAAACCATAAAGCCAATCATTCTTCCCCCTGTAGAGGTCATAAGTGCAGAAGGTCAGAAGAGCACAATCTCAACCACCTACTATCCATCAACAATGCCTAAAGATATCTCAACTCCTCAACCTCAACCTACTCCCAATGCTAAACCTGTCAAAGCTGCAATTATCACAGAGGCCAAGCTACAGGAAGTTGCCAATTCAAACATCTATCATGATGAGGCCTTCCTGGAGTTTCTGAAAGCCATCTACAGTAGTGCTCAAGGAGATGCAAGGATGTACAGACAGAAGATCAAGGAAAGCATCAAGTATTTCACAGTGGCAGTAAGGAAAATCAAGGATGTCCATCTAAGAGAGATAATCATGGTGTGCAAGGACAACTGCTTGTGGCACCTAGCTTTTCAAACTCTAGAGAAACTGAGATTTACTGAGCTGTCAATCATTCTGGAGTTGATTGAAAAGCATGGGATGAACAATGAAAGTCTTTATAATGACTTGAAGATGGACCAGAATAAAAGATTGCCTGAGGTTATATCCAAGCCAAGGACAATAATTTACCAAAGCCTATCTCAAGACAGTAGTATTGACCAACTAGTAATTCCCTCAGATCTTTTAATGAAGAACAATGCAAAGATCAACCAGGTGCTGCAAATGCTGAGAGCTAAGAGAGGAGCTAGGACAGCTGAGGAACTAGAGATGATTCGAACTCTACAATCTTTTCTGATTCATGGAGTCATTCCTGAATCTGTCAAAGAAAAGAGCAAAAAGAAGGATGGGGAGGATGATGATGAGGAGAAAACCTATGAAAGGAGATCTCAGACAAGGAGAAATAAGGATGGACCTAGTGAGAGCAGCAGAAGCAAATATCCTAAGAAATCAAAAGATGCTGGTGATGACAAGAGGGACTCCAAAGGGACAAAGGAAACAACCAGGAAAACAAGAAGTGGAATTCAGCATGTCATGGACATTGCTAGCAGTACTTTAACCACAACACAAGACTCTAAGTCTAGGGTGGGTACTGTTAGTAATGATCCTCCAAAATCATTATCTAAGACTTCTGAACCTGAATTGCCACAGAAGAAAGATGAAGTCACAAAAGGAATATCTAGAAAACACTTCCACAAAGTTACAGCTAGTGGAGTGTTACAGTGGATGAAGGGGAAGGGAATGAAGCTACTTCCAAGTGATGTGGCACTGAAGACTAATTCTCCTTGTTCCAGAAAGGTATCTCTTGTGAAGCATTTGAAGATCAAGAGTGTACCCAGAAGGATAAGGATAACAAAGAAGACTGGAAAACTCACAAATGTTATTGGCATCAATGTGCTTCCACTAGATGAGGACTATGATGAAGATGCCCTAGCATTTTTGAGGGCTCAAAGGATCTTTGAAGTCAAAGTGAAGTTGGATCATCTAGAGATCAAGTACACTGATGGAAGAGAAAGGATAATGAAGCAAGGAAGCTGTCAATATTTCTATAAGTATGAGCTTGAAAGGATAAATGCCTTACTGAATTTTGAAGAAAAAGAAGAAAGAACATGGAAGATAGACATTGCCAGGTACTTGAAGATGCATGCTGATTATGAAGAAAACATGAGGAAAGAGAATGAAGAGAAAAACATACAGAGGGAGAAAGAAATGGCTGAGATGGAGAAGAGGGCTAAGGAGCTAAGGCAGAAAGGGATGTGCAGGGTCAAACAAAATCCTTACATTGTGGAGTACAAAAACTCAAATGGAGGTCAAAGCAAGATAAGGATGGAGTTTCTTGACTCCTATGTAGAAAGTGCACTCAAGGCTGCAATTGATGACTTGAAAGGCTCACCTCTCATTGAAGAACTGATTGCAAGAGAAGAACTTCAAGAAGCCATCATAGACATGAAGAGAAGAGAAGAGATAAGGAAAAAGAAGATATATGATGATTTACTAGAGAAGCAATTGGAAGCTGAAGCTGCTGAGCAACAAAAGTAAACTGTAAGCTTTCAATTTTTCTATGTAATCAAATTTCTGATCTCAAAGTTCTTGAATTGTCCTCTCTGTTACTGAATTTCCTTTTATGTAAGTTAGGCTTGTTATCAGACATGAAATTGTGCCTAAGGGTCTTACTCACAATTTGGGGGAGATTGTTAGGCTCAAGACATGTCTGAATACCACTATTAACAAGCCTACACTATGTGACTATGTCACATTACATGACCCAGTGAACTCTATCACTGGGGTATAGTATAGGTCTCTGTATGTACTTGCCTTGTTCTCATGAACATTAGCTTGATCATGTATGCTCAAAGTTATAATGAGCTTAGTAAAGTTTCTTGCATCTAGATTGTATATAGGCCATTGAATAATTGTCCTGATAGAAGTTCAGAAGTGTTCATGCAGCAGGATAAAGATAAATAAGGCTATGAAGAAATAAGTTGCAGAAATTTGTCTAAGGCATTATATAGCAAAGTCAGAAGAAAGCTATGTCGTGAAGTCACCAATATCCATGTCGTGAAGTACTATATCCCATAGTCCATTTTGTACTATGTCAAGAAGTCCTCAAGACACATGTCGTGAAGTGTTGAAGTCAGCAAAGTCAAAGAAGCCTAGATCGTGAAGTCCTCAGAAGCCCTATGTCGCATAGTCGTCAAATGACCTATGTCGCATAGTCTTCAAATGACCTATGTCGCATAGTCATCAAATGACCTATGTCGCATAGTCGTCAAATGACCTATGTCGCATAGTCTTCAAATGACCTATGTCGCAAAGTCTTCAAAGGGTATATCGCGTAGTCCTCACAAGTGAGATCACGAAGTCAGGAATGAAGTGGAGTTCACGATATCAACACTTAGCCGTTTACAACAAGACAAATCAAGGTACAGAATCAAGAATCAAAAGAGACAAATACTGAAGCATTTGTTCTGGCAAGGTGGTCCAAAGAACAGATGGCAAATCTACAGCTAAACTTGAAGAGAAAGATAAGAGACAAGCAGCTACAGAAACGGGAAAGACTCCGAAAAGCAGGTGGTCCTTCCTGACACAGTTAACGTCTTATGGCAGGACAAGTTGGACTTTCAGCAAGGGGTATCTGTGTAAAAATAGGTGTGTGCACTAGTTTGTATAGGGCTTATATATATCATGCACATCCTATTGTTAGCTGTAAGAGAGACACACATAGTTTTTATCTTAAGCTCTTTTCTCTATAAGCAAGCAAGTTCAAACTGTTCTTGTTTAGGAGCCAGAAATTCGATTGTGAATTTCTTGGAAAGCTATAGTATTTAATTTGCTTATACAAAGTAGATTAAAGTGATTGTGTGTGTTATTTACTTTCTGCATATTACATATCATAATCATATACAGTCTGTTACTTAGTTTTCAAGAATCGAAAAATACATCAAACTATCCATTCACCCCCCTCTGTCTAGTTTCTAGTAGTATTCATTTCTAACACATAAGAACTGATTCTCTTGTACTGCTTTAGCTTTCTAGCGGATCATAATCCCTAGATTTTATATCGAACTACTTTTTAGTATTCGATCCTTTTTATTACAAAAATAGATAAATTCATGTCGAATTTATTCTAGATTTGTTTTATCAAGTTCCTTGTAATCAGTGATCAAAATTGTAACACCCTTCAAGTTTAATAGAGTTTCTATTTAACTTGAATATTGTTTCAGTTTTTATTCCGCATTAATTTGTTCTAAATTATTTAATCTTAAACGAACAAATTTCGATAAAACGGTATAGTTTGTATTCAACCCCCCTTCTACAAACTTATCAGGACCTAACAATTGGTATCAGAGCCTTTTGATTGATATACAAATCAAAGATCCAATTGTTTTGAGATTTTTCTTTTAAACTCTGATTTTTTATCTTATTCCTAAAAATCTCAAAAGATGTCTACTACACAGAAAGTTGGTACTGTCAAAATCCCTATGTTCAGCAAGGAGCATTATCCAATGTGGAAGAAGAAAATGCTTCTATTTCTTAAGGTTGCAAATCCTAAATACATAGATGTGCTGAAGAACGGTCCCAAAGTCCCTATGATTATTGAGGGAGAACTCATTGAGAATAATGTTGTGACTAGGGCTGCCAGAATGTACCCTAAAGATGCCAAGGATTACACTCCTGATGAGAAAGAGGATGTTACCTTGGATTCCTGTCTTCAGTTGATCCTTATTGATTGTCTTGATCCAATCATGCATAATCATGTTCTCAACTGTGATACTGCTAAACACATTTGGGCAACTATAGAGATAATCAATGAGGGGACAGAGGAAGTTAGGGAGAATATGCTGGAGATTCTCACCTCACAATATGAGCATTTCAGATCAAACCCTGGTGAAGGTATCTCTCAGGTTTTTGAGAGATATAACAAATTAATCAATGATCTGAATCTCAATGGGAAGCACTACACCAACAAGGAGATTAACAAGAAGTTCCTTCTTACACTTCCACCTCATTTGGAGCACAAAATTTCTGCCATTAGAGAAGCAAGAGATATGAATGAAATTGCTTTGGAGAGATTGTATGGTGTTCTGAAGACCTATGAGCTGGAGCAGATTCAACAAAGGGAGCTGTATGGAACTGGGAAGATTGTTAGTACTTCTACTGCACTGGCTGCTGAAGTCCCACAGAAACTGGAAGTGAAGGCTGTTCAACCTTCCAGTTCTAACATGAATGTTATTGATGCTGAATATGGATTAACATCCATTGATCAATCTGGTGGCGACTTCTATTCTTTAGAAGAACTTGATCAGCTGGAGGATGGTGATTTGGCTTTGATAGTCAGGAAGTTTGGGAAGTTCAGATTCAAGAGGAATCCCAATCTTAAGTTCAGACCCAGATTTCAGAGAGGTGGATCTTCCTCTTCAAGTGGCTCAAGGGGTGGCTACAAAACTGGAACTGTGGAAAGGAGCACAATCAGATGCTACAATTGCAATGAGTTGGGTCACTTTGCTACTGAGTGCAGAAAGCCAAAGCAAGTAACTAGAAACACATTTGATTCTAGCAAGAAGAACAAGATTGGGAAAGCTTATGTTGCTGAAGGAAAGAGTTGGGATGACACTGACAGTGATGAAGAAGCAGGTGAGATTGGGAACCTTGCTTTAGTGGCTAAAGAGGCAAGCACTTCATCTGCACACATGTCAGAGGTAATGTTTACTGATACTGAAATGATTCGTCATCTTGGTGGCACCTTAGAATGTGCTCGCACTGAAAATGATAGAATAATTCTTTTAAACACAAATCTTGAAAATGAGATAAAAGAATTAAAACTAGTGCATGTTAATCAGGATGAACTTGTTGAGAAAATAGCTTTTCTTGAGAATAGGGTTAAATGTTATATTCAACTGGAAACCATTCTTAAGAAAGAGATTAGTGAGCTGAAGACTAAAGCTAATGCCTATTTTAGCTCTTGTAAGACGGCTAAAGAGATTCTCAATAAACAAGCTATTGGTAATCATGTCAGTATAGGTTATGGTTATAATGAGGCCATTGGATTGCTTGGAATTAATTCCCCTTGTAGATTCAAATCTGAAGGAAAGGTTGTTCCATATGTGCTTAAGGGTATTGAAACACCCTTCTTTAAGGAGTCCGAAGCAGAACCTCTGAATGAAGACTCTATCATCATTGCAGAGGAGATTCGTGAAGAAGATATTGCTTTGGAAGTTGAACAATCCAAAAAGTGTATATCTGATATTCCAGTCAAAGTTGCTACAACTAAAAAGACTAAATCAGATATCCATAAGTTGGATCAAAACAACTGTAGAACTAACATGCCTGCTGTTAATTCTTCTCATAAAGCATGTGGTGTGAGTAATTGCATGTCTTGTGCTTTTAATGTTATGTATGCTTTCTTTAATAAAAAGCATGTATCTAGTGATAAGACTGCTCCACGTCAACATGTTAATAATAAGAAGCATGTCAAAGCAAAGACTACTAGTCCTCCTCAGACTAGAGTGGATTCATTTATCCCTAAGCCTAATCAGAAATGTGTTAAGGCTGGCTATAAATGGAAACGCTCTTATGTGAAAGAGGTTGAAGTAGTTTTAGTTAAAAATGTTGTTTTGCCTGACAAAGGCCAATTCTTTAAGTATGCCGGACCCAATCAAGTGTGGGTTCCGAGGAAGGACTAATCAATCTGGTATTGCAGGGAGTTAAACAGGTAAGCCGTGTTATATGGGTTCTTGACAGTGGCTGTTCAAGGCATATGACCGGAGATAGAGCCCTGCTATCAGATTTGGTTGAGAAAGCTGGCCCAGTAGTAACCTTTGGAGATAACAGCAAGGGTATTACGAAAGGATATGGCTGTTTGAAGTACGGAAATGTTATCATTGAAGATGTTTCATTTGTGGAAGGTCTGACGTTCAATCTTCTCAGCATCAGTCAGTTCTGTGACAGAGGATATTCTGTTTCCTTTGAAAGAGAGAAGTGCCAGATCCTTCACAAGAAGAATGTAAAGCCTGCTCTTCAAGGAGTGAGGAAAGGTGACTTGTTCATAGCTGATCTGAACTCGGGATTCAAAGATGAAGTTAATTGTTTTTATGCTAAAGCTTCATCAGATGATAGTTGGTTATGGCACAAGAAGATGTCTCACCTTAACTTCAAAACTATGAACTCTTTAGTCAAGAGGGAATTAGTTAGAGGTTTGCCTCAGATGGAATTTACACAGGAAGGACTGTGTGAGGCATGCCAGAAAGGAAAGTCAAAGAAAGCTTCTCACAAGGGCACTGATACATCATCAATAACTGAACCTCTTCAGCTACTGCACATGGATTTGTTTGGTCCAGTTAATGTGATGTCCATGTCAAAGAAACAATATGCACTTGTGATTGTTGATGACTATTCAAAATATACATGGGTTTTATTCCTACATTCCAAGGATGAGACCCCATTCCTGGTGATTGGCCACATAAAGTTGATTGAGCTGGATTCTAGATTCCCTGTTAGAGCCATAAGGTCAGATAATGGTACTGAATTCAAGAATGCCATTCTAAATGACTTTTGTGCTGATAAAGGAATAACAAGACAGTATTCTGCCCCTAGAACTCCTCAACAAAATGGAGTAGTGGAAAGAAAGAATCGTACATTGATTGAAGCAGCTAGGACTATGCTAAGTGAGTCCAAACTTCCAACGTACTTTTGGGCTGAAGCAGCAAATACAGCTTGTTATACTCAGAATCGAACTTTAATCAACAAGGACTTAATGAAGACTCCGTATGAGATCATGAACAACAAGAAACCAACTGTCAAGTACTTTCATGTATTTGGAGCAAAATGCTTTGTGCTTATAGATGACAATGTTAAACGTGGCAAGTTTGAGGCCAAGGCACAAGAAGCTATTTTTGTTGGATATTCCAGAAGATCTTACAGGGTCTATGTGATTGGCAGTCACACAGTAAAGGAAAGTGTCAATGTTACTTTTGATGACACTAAGTTCCCCAGTATCCAAAAAGAAGACTCATCTGAAAAGCTGAAGTTTGATAACTTGCCAGACTCAGAATCAGATGATGAAGCCCCACCTGAAGTTATTGCTGGTGATGATAATAACAATGATGATAATGATCATGGTGATGGTGGTGGAAACACTGGTAACAATGGAGATACCACCAACACTGGAGAAGAATCATCAAGGCAATCAAGCAACAACTCAGGGAGAGCAAATGAAGGATCAACTAGTCACTCACAACATCAAAGTGAATTTCAAGGTGAATCATCAAGATCAAATCTTCCAAGACAGACTGTTTGGAATAGAGCTCATCCTTTTGAGCTGATCATTGGTGATCCAGATGTTGGAGTTAAAACTAGAAGAGCTTCTCAGAATGAATGTCTTTTCTCAGCATTTCTATCTAAAATGGAGCCAAAGAAAACTGAGGAAGCACTGACTGATCCAGATTGGGTGATTGCTATGCAAGATGAACTCAATCAATTTGAATAACAGCAAGTCTGGAAGCTGGTACCCAGGCCAAAGAACAAGAAAGTAGTTGGTACTAGATGGGTATACAGAAACAAGCTAGATGAGGATGGCATTGTTACAAGGAACAAGGCAAGACTGGTTGCACAAGGGTATTCACAAGCTGAAGGCATTGACTATGATGAAACCTATGCACCAGTGGCTAGACTTGAGGCCATCAGGATGTTCTTAGCATTTGCTGCTTACTCCAATTTTAAAGTCTATCAAATGGATGTTAAGAGTGCATTCCTGAATGGTGAACTTGATGAAGAAGTGTATGTGGAACAGCCCCCTGGCTTTGAAAATCAGGAGCTGCTGGACTTTGTGTACTTTCTCTTCAAGGCTATCTATGGTCTCAAACAAGCCCCAAGAAAATGGTATGACACTCTCTCTGGTTTTCTTTTAGAAAATGGTTTTGTTAGAGGTATCATAGACAAAACTCTTTTTTCAAAGAAACACAAAAATGATATGATATTAGTCCAAGTCTATGTGGATGACATCATATTTGGGTCTACTAATGATAATCTATGTAAGAGATTTGCTGAGCTTATGCAGAGTAAGTTTGAAATGAGTATGATGGGTGAGCTGAAGTTCTTTCTTGGATTGCAAGTAAGTCAAAGGTCAAATGGTATATTTATTTGTCAATCCAAGTATCTCAAAGAACTCCTCAAGAAGTATCACATGGAGGATTCAGCATCAGCAAGGACTCCATCTTCAACATCAATCAAACTTGGAGCTTCTGACAAGTCTATCAAGGTAGATGTTACAAGCTACAGAGGTATGATTGGCTCCTTACTCTATCTTACTGCTAGTAGACCAGATATTATGTATGCTACATGCTTGTGTGCAAGGTTCCAAGCGGACCCTAGAGATGTACATCTCGTTGCTGTGAAAAGAATCTTGAGATATCTTAAGGGTACACCTAATCTAGGTATCTGGTACCCTAAAGATTCTGGTTTTAATCTTGTTGGATATACAGATTCTGATTATGCAGGTAGTGTTGTGGATAGAAAGAGCACCTCTGGGAGTTGTCAATTCCTAGGAGGTAGGTTGATTTCCTGGTATAGCAAGAAACAGCAAACAGTTTCCAATTCAACAGCAGAAGCTGAATATATTGCTGCTGGAAGCTGTTGTGCTCAGATCTTATGGATACGGAATCAATTAAAGGACTATGGCTTTGCATTAGACAAAATTCCCATATTTTGTGATAATACAAGTGCCATAGCAATCTCCAACAACCCTGTGCAGCACTCGAGAACGAAGCACTTTGATATCAGGTATCATTTTATCAGAGAGCATGTCATGAATGGAACTGTGGAGTTACACTTTGTACCCACAGAAGAACAGACTGCAGATATATTCGCTAAATCTGTTGACGAATCCACATTTATCATGTTAGTTGGTAAATTGGGTATGTTAAACAGTCTTAGTGATTAACAATATCTCTGTCATGTTTGTTCTTTAAAAATTCATTTTCTCTTGTCATTTAAATGATATTCACTGTCAATTCTCATTTAATAGTACATGCGTGTGCATTTAAATAGCTCTAAATATTTTATTTTCTTTAAAAATATTTTTCTCATATTTTTTAAGTAGAGAAATGTATTTTTATTGAAAATATATTTATTTAGAATTATTTAGGTATTTTTCAGATTGTAAATATTGTTGTTTGAATTTTTCTGCAAGTTTATATTAATTTTATGCATTTCTATAATATTCTGCATATTTTTCTAGGATTTATGGATTTTTCTATGAATTTTTCTAGATTTTTAAGTATTTTTCATGCATTTTTATATTAATTCTGCACTATTATGTAAATATTCAAATTAAATTCTAAATTTTTCCTAAGTCTTCCCAGTTTTACACTAGGAAGACTACCGGGAAAACAAGGGATTTTTTCTTTTTCTTTTTTGTTTTTTGTTTTTTCCTTTTAATTTTAAGTCTTTTTCTAAGTCTTCCCAGTTTTTTGAATTAGGAAGACTATCGGGAAGACTTAGAATTAATAGTTTATTTTCTGTTTTTTTTGTTTTATTGATTTTTCGGAAGACTTTCTAGTTTGTACTAGGAAGACTACCGGGAAGACTATCCTAAGTCTTCCCGATTGTCTTCCCAGTACAAACGGTAAGTATTCCTTCTTTTCAGTTTTATTGTTTTATATATATATATAGATACACGTACATACACTGCACATTTCTTTGCCTTATCAGTTTCTTTTGCGTTTCAAGATCCCCCATTTTCGATTTCTTTCATTTTTGCAGAAATCATTGCTCATTGTTCATACTTGCTCAAGTCATTACTTAGCAAATCAGTTCTTTTCTGTCAAATTCAAGCTTTTAAGTCGAAGTGCTGTCCATTTTTTTTTTAAAATCAAATCATTCGACTTGCTTGTTTTTAATTTGCTAAGTGACTTTTTGTGTTTAAGTGATCTTAGAAATTTCTGTAAGTGTGATTAACTGTGTGTGTGTGTTTGAAAATCATTTGCCCAATTCATTCCTGTTTTTCAAAAGTTTAAGTTCGAATATTTGGGATTAAAAATTTTAATTTAGTTAATTTTAATAGAATTGTGATTTTGTGGATTTTAAGTAATTTTGATTAATTCTAAAAATCCCTAAAATACTAATTTTATTTTAAGTTAATTAAAATTTTCTTGTTTTATTAAAATGGATCCTAATTTTGAACTTGTGTTAAATAATTATGTTGGGTATTTTGATCCTTTAAAATGCAAGGTGGAACGTTTTAGACCGTGTATTCAATTTTTAAATAGCAATACATGTGTTAGTTATGCTATTTGTGCCAATGCACTTCTGAAAATTGATCCATTAAGGTTTTTGTGTTCAAGTGCTGTTATTGCTGGAAATTCAAAATCTTTTACTTTCAATATTCTCAATCAGCAATATACAGTTACTTTTGAGTTATTTTGTGATGTGTTGCATTTTCCAAAGGACAGGTTTGATCCCTTACCCAATGATGATGAGTTATCACAGTTCTTTGTGAATATTCATTATCAGGGTCCCTTTCAAATGGTTAAATTGTCCAAAAGTTTTGTTGTAAGGGAATGAGATCTGTTCTTTGATACTATAGCTAGGGTATTTGGTAACTGCACAAAAACAAACTTTCATTGCATTACCAGTCTTAATCAATATATTGCCTATGCTATAGTATTTGGTCGTAAATTGAACTTTGCTGAGATTCTGTGGAACCTATTGCTCAACAGGCTTGCTCACTCTAGGAGAGATTCTGATAATGGTGTGAAAGTAAGGTGTTGGTACCCTCGCTTTCTAACTCTTATCATTAATCATCTTCTCACTGCTGAGCAGGTAGAACTGTTTCGAGAAGCTAGATTTGAAACCTCTCCATCCACAGACACCAAATTCTACACCAGACTTGATGTCTCATCCAAATTTCTCAATATACCTGTTCTTGTTTCACCATTGATGAGTCAATTCATTAATCTTCCTATCTTTGGTGAACAAGTTCCTCAACCACATCCAGTTCCACTACAGGTAGTTATTCCTAACTCTGGTTCTTCTTCTGGTACTTCTATTGAAACCCAAGTGGTTGTTAGGGCTGACCCAGAGATTGTAGAACCACAGTCTCTGACCCAGGTCATAGAGCCATACAGAGAGTCAAACACTTCTGATACACAACCTGAGCCTACTATTCAAACCAGTTCAAGAAGAGTTAGTGATATAGCTGAAATGAGCGTTCCCACAGCTCTGTCTCCACCCTTAAAGAAAAGAAAAACCTATAGGGAGACAACTGTAAGCCCATCTGTATCCTCTCAAAAGGATATGGACATTGATATGGCCATTACACAGTCTCTGGAGACATGGCATCTTGTACTGAGTCAAGCACACTCCCATTACTCACAATGGGAGAAGATATCCATATAGATGACACTCAGGACACCATGCCAGGAGAGCACTTTACTTTTGACTTTGAAACAGTGCCTACCATAGTTACGGTAGAAGTGCCTTCACAGGCATCAGAGGGAAAATCTGATTCTTCGCCACCAATAATAGAATCATTTTCTCCCCTCCCAGAGGGAACATCTCTGGCTCCCCTAAGGGATTTTTCACTCGCAGTTTATACTGGAGAAAGTGAAAGACAACTTGATGAGTCTGTCCCTGAAGAAATTCAGTATACAATGTCAAATATTTTGACAGACTCATTCAGGGATCGGGAATTGCGAACTCCCATTGCACCACCACTGACCTCTCTTGAAGGGGCTAGGGTGATTTTTCCTGCAGGTACATCTACTGAGAATCTTGACAGACAGTTAGTGGTGAGAGATATGAATCAAACACCGAGTGAAACACAAGCACGTGAGTTGAGTGAAACACCACTGAGAGCAATTGAGGTGAGTGCACACACTGACACAAACACTGCTTTGTTGAACCAGCTAGCTGATCTACAAAGGAAGTTACAAGAAACCCAGGCTGAGAACAATCTTCTGAAAGCACAAGTGGTTGCACAATCTACCACCTCTGTATCAAATCAGCTGGGTACTGTGAAAGATGACCTGGAAGGATTGAAGAATAATTTACTCCCGAGGCTGAATTCAATCCAACAATCTCAAGTACTGGTGGCTTCAGACATCTCTGATCTTACAACGTCAAATGCTCAGATATCGGAGAGTGTCAAGGAGATTGCTTCTATTTCTACCAAGGTGGACTTTATTCTGCAAACATCTGATGAAAACCAGAGGTTTAATGAACAAAGGATGTCTAGGATTGAAGGCGGAATGGAGCATCTTAATGAAGGGATGAAGCACCTATACAATATGATCAAGAATTCACATCAACCTACTGAAGAGCAAAGAACATTCTTTGAGGGAGATGATGATGAGGATGATGATGCTGATGAAGGAGGAGATGGGAGAGAAAGAGGAGAGATAAGGAGAACATCTGAGGTGAATCCTAGGGCTTCCACAGCTCAAACTGTAGAGGATTCCTCAACTAAGGGGGAGAAGGAGAAAGAAGGAGGAAACAGAGAAGCTGGAGGAGCTTCTGGAAAGGATAAGGGAAAAGGTAAACAATCACTGGAGGATACTGTCTTTGATGATGCCTACTACTACCACGGTGAACAGGATGACTTCCATTATGACACATCTGGTGATCTGGAGAAGACCATACCTGAAGAAGCTTTCGGTGAGGAGGAGGTTGAGGAGGCAGCAAACTTTGAGGATTGGGAGGATGAAGCTGATCTATATACACCTGACCCCTTGTTTCAGAAAGAGTTGAAGAAACAGCAAGCAGAGCTAAGGAGAAAGGAGGATGAGAATGCCAAGGTCTCCGACATCATATCTCAGAAGCTGAAAATTCAAAAGGCTGAACATGAAGACAAACAACGTCTTCATAGTATTCATGTCAAAGAAAGGAGATTGGATGTGAGGATGAAGCAAGGAAGCAAGTGGGATAAAGCAAGGGAGATGTTTGATATCCCTCAGAGAGGCACAAACAATGATGCTACTTTTCTGAAGCTGCTTGAGAAGATCAGAATTGTTAATCCAGACAACTCATTATATATGAAGGCATTGAAGGAAGATATCCTAAGGATTACGTCTGCATTTGATCAAGTGAGGCAAGAACTGTTCATCTATGTTTCTAGTGCGCTTGAAGGGTCATTCACCATTTCTCTTGACCTCCTACAAAGAAGATCTCTATCTGAATTGTGGATTCTAATGAGTAAAGTAAAGAGATCTTCTTGCTTGAATGAGCTTCTATATGACCGGCTTAGAGATTCTGCTATGAAGGCCAGTCCTCAAGTTGTACATTTTCCTTATGAAGTCAAAATCTATAGAGGTACAACTTTAGAGACTGTGAGGCTGGATCCTGATTCCATGAAGCTACAGACTGCTATGCAACTGGTGAAGTTGGAGAATCTTCTTAGAACTTCTGGGTTTGCTTCTGTAGAGAAGTCTGAAGTTGCTGATATGATTTCAGACTACTGCACGGAGAAAATTCCAAGATATGCTCAGATGAAGAATAGATTGAAGAAGATCACCAATCAACCAGTAATGCCAAGTGGTGTGGTTTCTGAAAGTGATCGTGTCCTTGACAAAGATCTTCTAGTCACCTTGCAAGAAGTTGAAGAAGGTGAAATTAGAGACTAAAGGCATGATGTAGTTAGCTCATTTGTAAATGTTATATGTTTAGAGCTAGGTAAATCAAGATAGGGAAATTTATCATTTGTTCAGGCTAGAGGAACATCTATCTTGTATTTATCTTTATTGTTTGAATCTGGAATTTGTTATATTTAATCCAGAACTTTTTATTATTTGCTTGGCTCTTAAAAGTCTTATCTTTTCTTGTTTTAGTTGAGTTATCCTCTAGAGTATTTGGTTGTTATTGTCTAACAAGCAAATAGGGGGAGATTGAAAGGCATATGTCTAGTCCTCTTTGTAAACACCGAGGATTCTACTCAACTTTAATTAAGATGTAATAAGTAAATAATAAAAATCATGTCACAGGAATCTCAGAAGGTTATATCTGTCAAAGAATGAAGATTAAAGTCATCTACAGACTTGAAGTGATTCTACATTGAAAGAAGCTCAATTTATTGATCAAGCCTCAATGAAGTATTCAAGCTCAGTGGATTTATTAAAGTGACGGAGATTTCAAGTGGTGACAGAAAAAGATACTGGTTACAGAGTTCTTGAATGAGAAGGAGGTGAATCACTGTTTAAAGTCAAATTGATAAAGAACAGACATTGTCGTTAGTCACTCATGAACCAGACAGTGCATCGAGTGTCAACGTACTATTGTGTTTGTTATTTATCTAAGTTTTAAGTGATTCTGGAATTAATTGAGAAGGTAACTAATTCTATTTATTCTCTTATAAATAATTAATATTATTAAGTATATTATTTATTAAATTAATTCTGCAAAGAATTAATTTAATACATAATTTATTTAGTTAATTATTTAAATTAGAATAAAAATGAACTAGGAAGACTTAGATTTAAACTAGGAAGACTCTGTTTTTTAAACTAGGAAGACTCACTAGTGAGTCTTCCCGATTGTCTTCCTAGAGCAAATCTAAGTTTTCCCGAGAGTCTTCCTAAGCCATTCCTTGTCTTCCCGAAAGTCTTCCAAGGCTTAATTGTTTGTTTTCCTCTAAGTCTTCCAAAGGCAAATTGCATTCTGTTGAAGTGGCTTGCACGTGGGATGATTTAAAAGAAAAGCAATGATATATATACAAGGCAACAGAAGACTTTATACTCGACTACAACAACACAGAAGAACAAAAGAAAGGCACAGCAACAAAACATTCTATTTCTCTGTCTTCATTACTTCTTCATCAGAAAAGCATTAAATTTCCTCAGGAGAATTAAATCTTGATTAGTTCATAACATTTAATTCATAAGAACTGATTCTCTTGTACTGCTTTAGCTTTCTAGTGGATCATAATCCCTAGATTTTATATCGAACTACTTTTTAGTATTCGATCCTTTTTATTACAAAAATAGATAAATTCATGTCGAATTTATTCTAGATTTGTTTTATCAAGTTCCTTGTAATCAGTGATCAGAATTGTAACACCCTTCAAGTTTAATAGAGTTTCTATTTAACTTGAATATTGTTTCAGTTTTTATTCCGCATTAATTTGTTCTAAATTGTTTAATCTTAAACGAACAAATTTCGATAAAACGGTATAGTTTGTATTCAACCCCCCTTCTACAAACTTATCAGGACCTAACAAATCTGGATGTGAGTAATTTGTTGTCGATTTTCGAGTAAGTAAGTTTTGATGTTTTTTTATTATATAATTTTTTTTTTAAAACTCGATATGATTTTATATACATATTGTTAATTAGTGTTGATGGTTTGATGACTGAGATATTAAAAAATTTAAGTTAGCAATAGTTGTAAAGTTAATATTTCTCTCTTTTAATTATATTGTAATCGTTTCATGTGATACATAGAAATGGGCGACGGGTCACTTTGGACCCGGGGAATGCTATCCCCGTCCCCCAATCCCAACCCCGGAACCCGTCCCCGAACCCGTCCCGATCTCCGAATTGGGATTATACAACTCCTCGATCCCTGCCCCGAACGGGGAATGGGCCCCGCGAGGAATCAGAAACTTTTTAAATTTTTTTAAAATTATGAATAATATTTTTTAATATAAATTAACATGATAAATCATATATTTGTTTTTATTTTTATATTAAAAGAACAGCTTAAACCTTAATTTTTATTAATTTTTATTTATACTATTAATAATAAACAAAAAAAATATTATTAGAATTAAATTATATCATAATATGTAACATTTTTATTATTGACTATTGAGTGGATACAAAATTAAATTTATAACATTATATCTATATATTCTTAATAATTTATTTAATATACATATAAAATATATTTATTTTTTTAAATAAATAGGGTTCGAGGGGTCGGAGATGGGGTTGTGAAGACCCTAATCTCCAACCCCGCCCCGATCCCCAAAATTTTCATATATTTGTCCCCGGTTTTTGCCTCGTTTCCGAAAAAAATCCTGATTCCCCGCCCCGTTCGGAGTGGGAATTGGATCGGGGTTGGGCGGGACGTGACAGGGTAAATTCCCTTCCTTAGTGATACATGTCTATAATTTGGATGTGAATAGGTTGTTGTTGATTTTCGAGTAAGTGAGTATTTGATATTTCTTTACTCCATAATTTTTTTTAGAAAACTCGATATGATTTTACATACATACTTTTATTTAGTTAACAATGAATAACTTTCTTGCAAATCAGGTCAACCACAATGAAGATAACATGAAATCATGACATATTACTAACCATTTGATATCACAAATTCATGATATTTATATATTTATTTCAATATCATTAATATTTTTAAATTATATGCTATATTTTTTAATAATATATACCCCCTCTGTCCCTTTCATTTCTATACATTTTTTATTTTGGGATGTCCCTCTCATTTCTATACATTCCAAAAATAGTAACTTTTAATAATATACTCCCTCCGTCCCATTGAGTAATATACGTTTGGTTTGGACACGGAGACCAAGAAAATGTATAAAAAATGAGTAAAATTAGATGAAAAGTGGGTAAAGTGGTGAGACCTATCAATATTTAATAATAGATTTGAGATAGTGGATGAAAATAGGGGATGTAATAGTGTTTTATATTATTATAGAATAGAGATAGTGGAGAAAGTAGTAGGTGTAATAGTGTTTTATATTATTAAAAGTTACTATTTTTGGAATGTATAGAAATGAGAGGGACATCCAAAATGGAAACTGTATAGAAATGAATGGGACAGAGGGAGTAAAACACATTACACCCACTACTTTTCTCCACTATCTCTATTTTATAATAATTTAAAACACTATTACACCCACTATTTTTCTCCACTGTCTCAAATCTATTATTAAATATTGATAGGTCCCACCACTTTACCCACTTTTCATCTAATTTTACTCATTTTTTTATATATTTTCTTGGTCACCGTGTCCGAACCCAGTGTATACTAATCAACGGGACAGAGGGAGTATCATTTAAAAATATCATGCATGTAAAAAATAAGTATTAATTACAAAACAATTAATATACTTTAATGAAGATTAGTAATTAATGTGTAAATGTATTAATAAATAATAATAGTAGAGTGTTAATATGAAATAAATAAGGAATGGGCAATAATGTCATTTTATGATTCAGAGGGTATAATTGTTATTTCAATATTGATTAAATTGTCTCACAAACCCCCTAGTTGCTCTATTATATATATAATAATAGATGTGTGACTGTGTTTTTTTAAATTAAAAATTTATATATCACATATAAAGTAGAGATTTCGGGGGCACTTTTCTCTATAAAGTATTAAATATTGTGTCACAAAATATTTTATTTATTTATTTATGTTTTGTAATCATGTTGTGTTAGGGTGAACATAAAACCGAAAGTAAATATCGGTGATTTACTTTCATATGGTATACTCAAAATACAAACATAAACACTGAATTTTGATGTGATTTTTGGTATACTCAAAATACAAACATAAACATATCAGTGAACATAGTGTGAAGAATTGTCTATGTTTGAGATTACAGTCAAGGAACAGTTGGACAGCCATGTAATTATATAAAAATTTATTTTATTTTTATTTTCTCATGTTATTCTGTTAATAAATACTCTCAAACTTTAATTATTATTTTTTAGGATTCATTTTTTATCCTGATTCCTAAAAAGTCATTTTAGTATTGTTTGCTACTCTGATCAACTACATATTTAGTATGCTACTTTGATCAATCGTATGTATTTTAGTTTGATTGAGTTTCAGAAAAAGACAAGTGAATCTTCTGGTTCTCTTTATTTATTTTATTTTTTTCTCGAATAGGCTCGAATGAATGAATATATGTTTTCTGAAATAATTGTTCTCTTAATTTTATGTCAGAAATATAATTATATCTAAAAACATATTTTGTAGAATATTTTAAAAAAAATTAGATAAATTATCTGAAAGGCATATGTATTGGCCTATTTGTAAACACCGAGGATGCTACTCAACTTTAATTAAGATGTAATAAGTAAATAATAAAAATCAAATGTCACAGGAATCTCAGAAGATTATATCTGTCAAAGAATGAAGATTAAAGTCATCTACAGACTTGAAGTGATTCTACATTGAAAGAAGCTCAATTTATTGATCAAGCCTCAATGAAGTATTCAAGCTCAGTGGATTTATTAAAGTGACGGAGATTTCAAGTGGTGACAGAAAAAGATACTGATTACGGAGTTCTTGAATGAGAAGGAAGTGAATCACTGCTTAAAGTCAAATAGATAAAGAACAGACATTGTCGTTAGTCACTCATGAACCAGACAGTGCATCGAGTGTCAACGTACTATTGTGTTTGTTATTTATCTAAGTTTTAAGTGATTCTGGAATTAATTGAGAAGTCAACTAATTCTATTTATTCTCTTATAAATAATTAATATTATTAAGTATATTATTTATTAAATTAATTATGTAAAGAATTAATTTAATACATAATTTATTTAGTTAATTATTTAAATTAGAATAAAAATGAACTAGGAAGACTTAGGTTTGAACTAGGAAGACTTAGAAAAATGAACTAGGAAGACTCACAAGTGAGTCTTCCCGATTGTCTTCCTAGGCCAAACCACTGTCTTCCCGATTGTCTTCCTAGGCCAAACCACTGTCTTCCCGATTGTCTTCCAAGAGTAAAAACATTGTATTCCTGTAAGTCTTCCTAATGCAATTCTTTGAATTGCATTGCACGTGGGTTGGTTTAAAAGGAATGCAGTGTGTTTTATTATATATAGACAAGGCAGTTGACATTTCTATTAACAACAACTGAAGAACAAAAAGACACAACACCATTTAACTTTTCATTTCTCTCTGTCTTTACTTCTCTAAACTGCCAAAGCAATTAATTTCTTCAAGTGAATTAATTCTTGACTTAATCATTACATTAAATTCATAAGGATCATTTCACTTGTACTGCTTTAGCTTTCTAGCGGATCATAATCCCTAGATTTTATATCGAACTACTTTTTAGTATTCGATCCTTTTTATTACAAAAATAGATAAATTCATGTCGAATTTATTCTAGATTTGTTTTATCAAGTTCTTTGTAATCAGTGATCAAAATTGTAACACCCCTCAAGTTTAATAGAGTTTCTATTTAACTTGAATATTGTTTCAGTTTTTATTCCGCATTAATTTGTTCTAAATTGTTAAATCTTAAAAGGACAAATTTCGATTAAACGGTATAGTTTGTATTCAACCCCCCTTCTACAAACTTATCAGGACCTAACAATTGGCATCAGAGCCTTTTGATTGATATACAAATCAAAGATCCAATTGTTTTGAGATTTTTCTTAAACTCTGATTTTTTATTATTCCTAAAAATCTCAAAAGATGTCTACTACACAGAAAGTGGGTACAGTCAAAATCCCAATGTTCAGCAAGGAGCATTATCCAATGTGGAAGAAGAAAATGCTCCTATTTCTTAAGGTTACAAATCCTAAATACATTGATGTGCTGAAGAACGGTCCCAAAGTCCCTATGATTATTGAGGGAGAACTCATTGAGAATAATGTTGTGACTAGGGTTGCTAGTATGTACCCTAAAGATCCCAAGGATTACACTCCTGATGAGAAAGAGGATGTTACCTTGGATTCCTGTCTTCAGTTGATCCTTATTGATTGTCTTGATCCTATCATGCATAATCATGTCCTAAATTGTGATACTGCCAAACACATTTGGGGAACCATAGAGATAATCAATGAGGGGACAGAGGAAGTTAGGGAGATATGCTGGAAATTCTCACCTCACAATATGAGCATTTCAGATCAAACCCTGGTGAAGGTATCTCTCAGGTTTTTGAGAGATACAACAAATTAATCAATGATCTGAATCTCAATGGGAAGCACTACACCAACAAGAAGATTAACAAGAAGTTCCTTCTTACACTTCCACCTCATTTGGAGCACAAAATATCTGCCATTAGAGAAGCAAGAGATATGAATGAGATTGCTTTGGAGAGATTGTATGGTGTTCTGAAGACCTATGAGCTGGAGCAGATTCAACAAAGGGAGCTGTATGGAACTGGGAAGATTGTTAGTACTTCTACTGCACTGGCTGCTGAAGTCCCACAGAAACTGGAAGTGAAGGCTGTTCAACCTTCCAGTTCTAACATGAATGTTATTGATGCTGAATATGGATTAACATCCATTGATCAATCTGGTGGCGACTTCTATTCTTTAGAAGAACTTGATCAGCTGGAGGATGGTGATTTGGCTTTGATAGTCAGGAAGTTTGGGAAGTTCAGATTCAAGAGGAATCCCAATCTTAAGTTCAGGCCCGGATTTCAGAGAGGTGGATCTTCCTCTTCAAGTGGCACAAGGGGTGGCTACAAAACTGGAACTGTGGAAAGGAGCACAATCAGATGCTACAATTGCAATGAGTTGGGTCACTTTGCTACTGAATGCAGAAAGCCAAAGCAAGTGACTAGAAACACATTTGATTCTAGCAAGAAGAACAAGATTGGGAAAGCCTATGTTGCTGAGGGAAAGAGTTGGGATGACACTGACAGTGATGAAGAAGCAGGTGAGATTGGGAACCTTGCTTTAATGGCTAAAGAGGAAAGCACTTCATCTAGATACATGTCAGAGGTAAAGTTTACTGACACTGAAATGATTCGTAATCTTGGTGATACTTTAAGTTGTGCACGCACTGAAAATGATAGAATAATTCTTTTAAACACAAATCTTGAAAATGAGATAAAAGAATTAAAACTAGTGCATGTTAATCAGGATGAACTTACTGAAAAAATAGCATTTCTTGAGAATAGGGTTAAATGTTATATTCAACTGGAAACCATTCTCAAGGAAGAGAATAGTGAGCTGAAGACTAAAGCTAATGCTTATTTCAGCTCTTGTAAGACGGCTAAAGAGATTCTCAATAAACAAGCTATTAGTAATCATGTCAGTATAGGTTATGATTATAATGAGGCCATTGGATTGCTTGGAATTAATTCCCCTTGTAGAGTCAGATCTGAAGGAAGGGGTGTTCCATATGTGCTTAAGGGTATTGAAACACCCTTCTGTAAGGAGTCTGAGGCAGATTTTCTGAATGAATACTCTATCATTATTGCTGAGGAGATTCGTGAAGAAGATATTGCTTTGGAAGTTGAACAGTCCAAAAAGTGTATATCTGATATTCCAGTCAAAGTTGCTTCAACTAAAAAGACTAAATCAGATATCCATAAGTTGGATCAAAACAACTGTAGAAATAACATGCCTGCTGTTAATTCTTCTCATAAAGCATGTGGTGTGATTAATTGCATGTCTTGTGCTTTCAATGTTATGTATGCTTATTTTAATAGTAAACATGTATCTAGTGATAAGACTGCTCCACGTCAACATGTTAATAATAAGAAGCATGTTAAAGCTAAGACTACTAATCCTACTAAGACTAGAGTGGATTCATTTATCCCTAAGCCTACTCAGAAATGTGTTAAGGCTGGCTATAAATGGAAATGCTCTTTTGTGAAAGAGGTTGAAGTAGTTGTAGCTAAAAAGGTTGTTTTGCCTGACAAAGGCCAGTTCTTTAAGTATGCCGGACCCAATCAATTTTGGGCTCCGAAGAAGGTCTAATCAATTTGATATTGCATGGAGTTAAACAGGTAAACCGTGTTATATGGATTCTTGACAGTGGTTGTTCAAGGCATATGACCGGAGATAGAGCCCTGCTATCAGATTTGGTTGAGAAAGCTAGCCCAGTAGTTACCTTTGGAGATAACAGCAAGGGTATTACGAAAGGATATGGCTGTTTGAAGTACGGAAATGTTATCATTGAAGATGTTTCATTTGTGGAAGGTCTGAGATTCAATCTTCTCAGCATCAGTCATTTCTGTGACAGAGGATATGTTGTTTCCTTTGAAAAAGAGAAATGTCAGATCCTTCACAAGAAGAATGGAAAGCCTGCTCTTCAAGGAGTAAGGAAAGGTGACTTGTTCATAGCTGATCTGCACTCTGAATCTCAAGATGAAGTTAGATGTTTCTATGCTAAAGCTTCATCAGATGAGAGTTGGCTATGGCACAAGAAGATGTCTCACCTTAACTTCAAAACCATGAACTCTTTAGTCAAGAGGGAATTGGTTAGAGGTTTGCCTCAGATGGAATTTACACATGAAGGACTGTGTGAGGCATGTCAGAAAGGAAAGTCAAAGAAAGCTTCTCACAAGGGCACTGACACATCATCAATAACTGAACCACTTCAGCTACTGCACATGGATTTGTTTGGTCCAGTTAATGTGATGTCTATGTCAAAGAAACAATATGCACTTGTGATTGTTGATGACTTTTCTAAATATACATGGGTTTTATTCCTACATTCCAAGGATGAGACCCCACATCTTGTGATTGACCATATAAAGTTGATTGAGCTGGATTCTAGATTCCCTGTGAGAGCCATAAGGTCAGATAATGGTACTGAATTCAAGAATGCAGTCCTAAATGACTTTTGTGCTGATAAAGGAATAACAAGACAGTATTCTGCCCCTAGGACTCCTCAACAAAATGGAGTAGTGGAAAGAAAGAATCGTACATTGATTGAAGCTGCAAGGACTATGTTAAGTGAGTCTAAACTTCCAATGTACTTTTGGGCTGAAGCAGCGAATACAGCTTGTTATACTCAGAATCGAACTTTAATCAACAAGGACTTAATGAAGACTCCGTATGAGATCATGAACAACAAGAAACCAACTGTCAAGTACTTTCATGTATTTGGAGAAAAATGCTTTGTGCTTTTAGATGACAATGTTAAACGTGGCAAGTTTGAGGCCAAGGCACAAGAAGCTATTTTTGTTGGTTATTCCAGAAGATCTTACAGAGTCTACTTGGTTGGTAGTCACACAGTAAAGGAAAGTGTCAATGTTACTTTTGATGACACTAAGTTCCCTAATATCCAAAAAGAAGACACATCTGAAAAGCTGAAGTTTGATAACTTGCCAGACTCAGAATCAGATGATGTAGCCTCACCTGAAGTTATTGCTGGTAATGATAATAACAATGATGATAATGATCATGGTGGTGGTGGTGGAAACACTGGTAACAATGGAGATACCACCAACACTGGAGAAGAATCATCAATGCAATCAAGCAACAACTCAGGGGGAGCAAATGAAGGATCATCTAGTCACTCACAACATCAAAGTGAATTTCAAGGCGAATCATCAAGATCAAATCTTCCAAGACAGACTGTATGGAATAGAGCTCATCCCTTTGAGCTGATCATTGGTGATCCAGGTGTTGGAGTTAAAACTAGAAGTGCAACTCAGAATGAATGTCATTATTCAGCATTTCTATCTGAAATGGAGCCAAAGAAAACTGAGGAGGCACTGACTGATCCAGATTGGGTGATTGCTATGCAAGATGAACTCAATCAGTTTGAACAAGATGGGTATACAGAAACAAGCTAGACGAGGATGGCATTGTTACAAGGAACATGGCAAGACTGGTTGCACAAGGGTATTCTCAAGCTGAAGGCATTGATTATGATGAAACCTATGCACCAGTGGCTAGACTTGAGGCCATCAGGATGTTCTTAGCATTTGCTGCTTATTCCAATTTTAAAGTCTATCAAATGGATGTTAAGAGTGCATTCCTGAATGGTGAGCTTGATGAAGAAGTGTATGTGGAACAGCCCCTGGCTTTGAAAATCAGGAGCTGCTGGACTTTGTGTACTTTCTCTTCAAGGCTATCTATGGTCTCAAACAAGCCCCAAGAAAATGGTATGACACTCTCTCTGGTTTTCTTTTAGAAAATGGTTTTGTTAGAGGTATCATAGACAAAACTCTTTTTTCAAAGAAACATAAAAGTGATATGATATTAGTCCAAGTCTATGTGGATGACATCATATTTGGGTCTACTAATGATGATCTCTGTAAGAGATTTGCTAAGCTAATGCAGAGTAAGTTTGAAATGAGTATGATGGGTGAGCTGAAGTTCTTTCTTGGATTGCAAGTAAGTCAAAGGTCAAATGGTATATTTATTTGTCAATCCAAGTATCTCAAAGAACTCCTCAAGAAATATCACATGGAGGATTCAGCATCAGCAAGGACTCCATCTTCAACAGCAATCAAACTTGGAGCTTCTGACAAGTCTATCAAGGTAGATGTTACAAGCTACAGAGGTATGATTGGCTCCTTACTCTATCTTACTGCAAGTAGACCAGATATTATGTATGCTACATGCTTGTGTGCAAGGTTCCAAGCGGACCCTAGAGATGTACATCTCGTTGCTGTTAAAAGAATCTTGAGATATCTTAAGGGTACACCTAACTTAGGTATCTGGTACCCTAAAGATTCTGGTTTTAATCTTGTTGGATATACAGATTCTGATTATGCAGGTAGTGTTGTGGATAGAAAGAGTACCTCTGGGAGTTGTCAATTCCTAGGAGGTAGATTGATTTCCTGGTATAGCAAGAAATAGTAAACAGTTTCCAATTCAACAGCAGAAGCTGAATATATTGCTGCTGGAAGCTGTTGTGCTCAGATCTTATGGATTAGGAATCAATTAAAGGACTATGGCTTTGCATTAGACAAAATTCCCATTTTTTGTGATAATACAAGTGCCATAGCAATCTCCAACAACCCTGTTCAGCACTCGAGAACGAAGCACATTGATATCAGGTATCATTTTATCAGAGAGCATGTCATGAATGGAACTGTGGAGTTCCACTTTGTACCCACAGAAGAACAGACTGCAGATATATTCACTAAATCTGTTGACGAATCCACATTTATCAAGTTAGTTGGTAAATTGGGTATGTTAAACAGTCTTAGTGATTAACTATATCTCTGTCATGTTTGTTCTTTCAAAAAATTCATTTTCTCTTGTCATTTAAATGATATTTATTGCCTAGTCTCATTTAATACTACATGCTTGTTGATTTAAATGGTTCTGAATATTTTATTTTCTTTAAAATTATTTTTCTCATATTTTTTAAGTGGAGAAATGTATTTTTATTGAAAATATATTTATTTAGAATTAGTTAGATATTTTTCAGATTGTAAATATTGTTGTTTTAATATTTCTGCAAGTTTATATTATTTTTATGCACTTCTATAATATTCTGCATATTTTTCTAGGATTTATGGAATTTTCTGTGAATTTTTCTAGGTTTTTAAGTATTTTTCATGCATTTTTATATTAATTCTGCACTTTTCTGTAAATATTTTAATTAATTCTGAATTTTTCCTAAGTCTTCCCAGTTTTATACTAGGAAGACTACCGGGAAAACTAAGAATTTTTCTGTTTTGTTTTGCTTTTTCTGTTTTATTTTTAATTAATTTTAAGTCTTTTCCTAAGTCTTCCCAATTTTTGAACTAGGAAGACTATCGGGAAGACTTAAAAATAATTACTTTAGTTGTCTGATTTTCTTTTATTGATTTTCCGGAAGACTTTCTAATTTGAATTAGGAAGACTACCGGGAAGACTATCCTAAGTCTTCCCGATTGTCTTCCCAATTCAAATTTAAAATAAACCGTTCAGTATCTTTTCTTTTTACAGTTTATTTGTTTTATTAATATATATATACACACATACACTGCACGCACATTGCCTTAGCAGTTTTTAGTCTTTTCAGTTTTTCAAATCCTCCCCATTCGAATTCTCTCATTTCCTGCAGAATCATTGATCTTTAATCATTCTTGCTCAAGTTTTTACTTAGCAAAACCTTTGTGTTCTTTCTTATTCAAGAAAAATAAGTCGAATTGCTGTCCATTTTTTTCTTTTCATTTCCTTTCGACTTAAGTGTTCTTGGTTTGCTAAGTGATTTTCTTGTTTTAGTGATCTTTGTATTTCTGTATCAAAGTACTGTGTGTGTTAAACTGAGTTGTGTGTGTTCTTGAGAATCATTTGCCCAATTTCATTTTGTTTTTCAAAAGTTTAAGTTCGAATTTTTAGGATTAAAAATTTAACTTTGGTTAATTTTGATAAAATTGTGATTTTGTGGATTTTATTTAATTTTAATTAATTCTAAAAATCCCTAAAATTTGAATTTTATTATAGATTAATTAAAATTTCTTGTTTTATCTAAAATGGATCCTAATTTTGAACTTGTTTTAAATAATTATGTTGGGTATTTTGATCCTTTAAAATGCAAGGTGGAACGTTTTAGACCTTGGATTCGATTTTTAAATAGCGAGACTTGTATCAGTCATGCTATTTGTGCCAATGCACCTCTAAAAATTGATCCTTTAAGGTTTTTGTGTTCAAGTGTTGTTATTGCTGGAAATTCAAAATCTTTTTCGTTTAATATTTTAAACCAGCAATACACAGTCACTTTTGAGTTATTCTGTGATGTGTTGCATTTTCCAAAGGACAGGTTTGATCCCTTACCCACTGATGATGAGTTATCACAGTTCTTTGTGAATATTCATTATCAGGGTCCCTTACAGATGGTTAAATTGTCCAAAAGCTTTGTTGTAAGGGAATGGGATCTGTTCTTTGATACTATAGCTAGGGTATTTGGTAACTGCACAAAAATAAACTTTCATTGCATTACCAGTCTTAATCAGTATATTGCCTATGCTATAGTATTTGGTCGTAGATTGAACTTTGCTGAGATTCTGTGGAACCTATTGCTCAACAGGCTTGCTCACTCTAGGAGAGATTCTGATAATGGTGTGAAAGTAAAGTGTTGGTACCCTCGCTTTCGAACTCTTATCATTAATCATCTTCTCACTGCTGAGCAGGTAGAACTGTTTCGAGAAGCTAGATTTGAAACCTCTCCAACCACAGACACTAAATTCTACACGAGACTTGATGTATCATCCAAATTTCCAACCATATATGTTCTTGTTTCACCATTGATGAGTCAATTCATTAATTTTCCTATCTTTGGTGAACAAGTTCCTGAGCCACATCCAGTTCCACTACAGGTAGTTATTCCTAACTCTGGTTCTTCTTCTGGTACTTTAATTGAAACCCAAGTGGTTGTTAGGGCTGACCCAGAGATTGTAGAACCACAGTCTCTGACCCAGGTCATAGAGCCATACAGAGAGTCATACACTTCTGATACACAACCTGAGCCTAATATTCAAACCAGTTCAAGAAGAGTTAGTGATATAGCTAAAATGAGTGTTCCCACAGCTCTGTCTCCACCCTTAAAGAAAAGAAGAACCTATAGGGAGATAACTGTAAGCCCATCTGTATCCTCTCAAAAGGATATGGACATTGATATGGCCACTACACAGTCTCTGGAGACATCCTCTCAACAGGGTGGATCTATTGAAATTCGCCATCGGGCCATGGCATCTTGTACTGAGTCAAGCACTCTCCCATTACTCACAATGGGAGAAGATATCCAACTAGATTATACTCAGGACACTATGCAAGGAGAGCACTTTACTTTTGACTTTGAAACAGTGCCTACCATAGTTACGGTAGAAGTGCCTTCACAGGCATCAGAGGGAAAATCTGATTCTTCGCCACCAATAATAGAATCATTTTCTCCCCTCCCAGAGGGAACATCTCTGGCTCCCCTAAGGGATTTTTCACTCGCAGTTTATACTGGAGAAAGTGAAAGGCAACCTGATGAGTCTGTCCCTGAAGAAATTCAGTATACAATGTCAAATATTTTGACAGACTCATTCAGGGATCGGGAATTGCGAACTCCCATTGCACCACCACTGACCTCTCTTGAAGGGGCTAGGGTGATTTTTAATGCAGGTACATCTTCTGAAAATCTTGAAAGACAGTTAGTGGTGAGAGATATGAATCAAACACCGAGTGAAACACAAGCACGTGAGTTGAGTGAAACACCACTGAGAGCAATTGAAGTGAGTGCACACACTGACACAAACACTGCTTTGTTATTGAACCAGCTAGCTGATCTCCAAAGGAAGTTACAAGAAACCCAGGCTGAGAACAATCTTCTGAAAGCACAAGTGGTTGCACAATCTACCACCTCTGTATCAAATCAGCTGGGTACTGTGAAAGATGACTTGGAAGGATTGAAGAATAATCTACTCCCGAAGCTGAATTCAATCCAACAATCTCAAGTGCTGGTGGCTTCAGACATCTCTGATCTTACAACGTCAAATGCTCAGATATCGGAGAGTGTCAAGGAGATTGCTTCTATTTCTACCAAGGTGGACTTTATTCTGCAAACATCTGATGAAAACCAGAGGTTTAATGAAGAAAGGATGTCTAAGATTGAAGGAGGAATGGAGCATCTTAATGAAGGGATGAAGCACCTATACTATATGATCAAGAAATCACATCAACCTACTGAAGAGCAAAGAACTTTCTTTGAGGGAGATGATGATGATGAGGATGATGCTGATGAAAGAGGAGATAGTAGAGAAAGAGGAGAGATAAGGAGAACATCTGAGGTGAATCCTAGGGCTTCCACAGCTCAAACTGTAGAGGATTCCTCAACTAAGAGGGAGAAGGAGAAAGAAGGAGGAAACAGAGAAGCTGGAGGAGCTTCTAGAAAGGATAAGGGGAAAGGTAAACAATCAATGGAGGAGTCTGCTTTTGATGATGCCTACTACTACCATGGTGAACAGGATGACTTCCACTTTGACACATCTGGTGATCTGGAGAAGACCATACCTGAAGAAGCTTTTGGTGAGGAGGAGGTTGAGGAGGCAGCCAACTTTGATGATTGGGAAGATGAGGCTGAATTATATACTCCTGACCCTTTGTTTCAGAAGGAGTTGAAGAAACAGCAAGCAGAGCTAAGGAGAAAGGAGGATGAGAATGCTAAGGTCTCTGACATCATATCTCAGAAGTTAAAGATTCAAAAGGCTGAACATGAAGACAAACAACGTCTTCATAGTATTCATGTCAAAGAAAGGAGATTGGATGTGAGGATGAAGCAAGGAAGCAATTGGGATAAAGCAAGGGAGATGTTTGATATCCCTCAGAGAGGCACAAACAATGATGCTACTTTTCTGAAGCTGCTTGAGAAGATCAAAATTGTTAATCCAGACAACTCATTATATATGAAGGCATTGAAGGAAGATATCTTAAGGATTACGTCTGCATTTGATCAAGTAAGACAAGAACTGTTCATCTATGTCTCAAGTGCTCTTGAAGGGTCATTCACTGTTTCTCTTGAACTACTCCAAAGAAGATCTCTCTCTGAATTGTGGATTCTGATGAGTAAGGTTAAGAGATCTTCTTGCTTGAACGAGCTTCTATATGACCGGCTGAGAGATTCTGCTATGAAGGCCAGCCCTCAAGTTGTACATTTTCCTTATGAAGTCAAAATCTACAGAGGTACAACTTTGGAGACTGTAAGGCTGGATCCTGATTCCATGAAGCTACAGACTGCTATGCAACTGGTGAAGTTGGAGAATCTTCTTAGAACTTCTGGGTTTGCTTCTGTAGAGAAGTCTGAAGTTGCTGATATGATTTCAGACTACTGCACGGAGAAAATTCCAAGGTATGCTCAGATGAAGAATAGATTGAAGAAGATCACCACTCAACCAGTAATGCCAAGTGGTGTGGTTTCTGAAAGTGATCGTGTCCTTGACAAAGATCTTCTAGTCACCTTGGCAGAAGCTGAAGAAGGTGAAATTAGAGACTAAAGGCATGATGTAGTTAGCTCAACTTGTAAATGTTATATGTTTAGAGCTAGGTAAATCAAGATAGGAAAATGTATTCATATGTTCAGTCTAGAGGAACATCTATCTTGTATTTATCTTTATTGTTTGAATCTGGAAATTGTTATATTTAATCCAGAACTTTTTATTATTTGCTTGGCTCTTAAAAGTCTTATCTTTTCTTGTTTTAGTTGAGTTATCCTCTAGAGGTATTTGGTTGTTATTGTCTAACAAACAAATAGGGGGAGATTGAAAGGCATATGTATTGGCCTATTTGTAAACACCGAGGATGCTACTCAACTTTAATTAAGATGTAATAAGTAAATAATAAAAATCAAATGTCACAGGAATCTCAGAAGATTATATCTGTCAAAGAATGAAGATTAAAGTCATCTACAGACTTGAAGTGATTCTACATTGAAAGAAGCTCAATTTATTGATCAAGCCTCAATGAAGTATTCAAGCTCAGTGGATTTATTAAAGTGACGGAGATTTCAAGTGGTGACAGAAAAAGATACTGATTACGGAGTTCTTGAATGAGAAGGAAGTGAATCACTGCTTAAAGTCAAATAGATAAAGAACAGACATTGTCGTTAGTCACTCATGAACCAGACAGTGCATCGAGTGTCAACGTACTATTGTGTTTGTTATTTATCTAAGTTTTAAGTGATTCTGGAATTAATTGAGAAGTCAACTAATTCTATTTATTCTCTTATAAATAATTAATATTATTAAGTATATTATTTATTAAATTAATTATGTAAAGAATTAATTTAATACATAATTTATTTAGTTAATTATTTAAATTAGAATAAAAATGAACTAGGAAGACTTAGGTTTGAACTAGGAAGACTTAGAAAAATGAACTAGGAAGACTCACAAGTGAGTCTTCCCGATTGTCTTCCTAGGCCAAACCACTGTCTTCCCGATTGTCTTCCTAGGCCAAACCACTGTCTTCCCGATTGTCTTCCAAGAGTAAAAACATTGTATTCCTGTAAGTCTTCCTAATGCAATTCTTTGAATTGCATTGCACGTGGGTTGGTTTAAAAGGAATGCAGTGTGTTTTATTATATATAGACAAGGCAGTTGACATTTCTATTAACAACAACTGAAGAACAAAAAGACACAGCAACATTTAACTTTTCATTTCTCTCTGTCTTTACTTCTCTAAACTGCCAAAACAATTAATTTCTTCAAGTGAATTAATTCTTGACTTGATCATTACATTAAATTCATAAGGATCATTTCACTTGTACTGCTTTAGCTTTCTAGCGGATCATAATCCCTAGATTTTATATCGAACTACTTTTTAGTATTCGATCCTTTTTATTACAAAAATAGATAAATTCATGTCGAATTTATTCTAGATTTGTTTTATCAAGTTCTTTGTAATCAGTGATCAAAATTGTAACACCCCTCAAGTTTAATAGAGTTTCTATTTAACTTGAATATTGTTTCAGTTTTTATTCCGCATTAATTTGTTCTAAATTGTTAAATCTTAAAAGGACAAATTTCGATTAAACGGTATAGTTTGTATTCAACCCCCCTTCTACAAACTTATCAGGACCTAACATTTTCACAAAGCCACTGCAAAGCACGACTTAATAAACTAGTTTTTCTAAAATCAACAATACTTATCGCGAACTCTACGATATTCTAAATTAAATCTGTCAATCTTTGTGTACAATTAAAATCAATAAAAATCTTTAAAACTTCATCGATTATTATCCATCCGGTAAAATTTTTCATGAATTAATTAGAATAAATGACCAAATTACCTATCATCGAACATGCAAGACCTGAAATGCCTATCGGCGGGAATGTTGGCCTTCTGTACCCATTGATTACGCATGTACACATGCATATAGACAACATATGTTTTTAAGACATCTTCTGTTGCTTAATTATTACTCCCTTTGTCCCTCTCATTTCTTTACACTTTCCTTTTTGGTACGTCCCTCTCATTTATTTACATACCAAAAATAGTAACATTTTATAATATAAAATCCAATCACATTCACTACTTTCCTCCACTATACTTACTTTATACCCACTTTATACATTAAATATTGATTGGTCCTACCACTTTACTCATTTTTCTTACTTTTTTTTATTAATTTACAATTTTTCTTAACCTCTGTGTCGTCCCCTCAATGTAAAGAACTGAGGGGGACGGAGGGAGTACTTTAAAATTACGTATGCCACGTTTGACCATAAATACTTGTGGGTCATGCATATAAACATAAAGATGATTCACGTGGACAAGAGCACGGGAGAACTTGATTGAACTGGTAACAAGGTATTGTATATAGGATATGCGCATTCAACACTTGCATGTCCTATTTTATTTATTTTTGCATACGCTTTTCAGTCATGGGTGCTTGATTATTTAAAAAGGAAAAACAATATTTTAATTGACCACACATAGTTATAATGCGCAATCACTATGCGCATATTGCTACTGCGCGTGTGATGGGTATTAAGGACCAATATCTCCGCCTATGCTTATTTTGATTTTTGATTACATTTTGTTAGAAAAAGAGTATTTAGGACCTTCATCTAATTAATTATACCCCGTTAATCTTCGTTGTTAATTTTTCATTATTTTGTTTAATATCAATTGATATTATATGACATATTTGGTGTTTTTTTGTTTTCATATACATATTCCATTAATTTTTTAATATATTATGTCTAAAAAGTCCAAGATAATAATTTTTTATGATAGTACGTAGCACACTAGATTCATTAAGGCAAGATTCGTCAAACTTGATTCAATACTAAACCATCAAATAAGTGTGTTCTCTAGAGGGAGAAGAGATCTATTATTAAAATTAAACCATCAAATATTTGTTTTACGGAGAGGAGGGGTAGCTAAGAGCATCTCTGATGTGTAAAAATAATGTAAACTGCAAGCGCACAGTGTTTAGTTATAGCAATCACAGATTGATCCACAGAGACTATGAATTTTCGAAAACCCTAACAATTAACTCAGGCGAACTAGACAATAAGATTTAAGATGAGATTTGTTTAACCTAATTAACAATTAAAATCAGATATGGAAAACCTAGGAATCCGAATCCATTAATCAATCACAATTAATATCAACTCGCCCTAAAATTAATTCTTTTTCCTTCACAAATAAGATATATCAATTAACGAGATAAGCATATACTATGAAACTTGTTATCTAACAATAACCTATCAAAACTTCATGGAGCAAGCATAGGCTATGAAAAATAAATCCGGTAACAATAATATATCAAAATCACTTTGTCAATTGAACAATTAAGCACCAAGAAAAATTATGAGAACCAACTAATAGGAACGAGAAAATATCAAAAGCAATTAAATTAACTTCATCTTCATCATAGGGCAAGAGATTTAGCTAGACATAATTATAAAACAAATAAAACAAATAATGTGTAATATATGGTACGTGTAAGGTGAATCAGGATATTAACTAATATTAATATTATAAAGAAAATATGCATGCAAACGAATCAGGTGGTATAAGTTTAATAAACTAAACCTAGTAATCTAACTGGATCACGTGAATGAATTTGACAGGGGACAAAAACAATTGAATCAAAGCAATAACGAGACAGTCAAAAATAAAAAACAGAGAACGAAACAGAGCTAAAAAAGAGGGGAGAATTAACAAAGTACTGGCTTCTATAAAATTCTAGGTGTCTCAAATACAAGAGAGGAGATATATATATATAGGAAAAATAATGGGTTTGGGTTATTTGACTACAAATCGGATTCTTAAAATATTTCCTCAATTCCTTTTTCTTCTCCGATAAGTTTTCCAATTTTTCTCCAATTTCCTTTTGACTTCAAGTATTTCCATCTCCTTCCCTTTTTCACCTTTTTCTGCTTGAAATATGATTTTATTTATTTTCCTACAAAACAAAAGAAAACAAGTTATTAAATAATAAAATTACGAAAACAGACATAAAATAGGTATTAAAATTGTATTGAATTATGGACCTATCAAATGCCCCAATACCTATCTTTTGCTCGTCCTCGAGAAAAACTAATATAATATAAACTACTATATAATAGATAATACAACTTTCGTAGGTGATCACAGTTGCATTTGGCATATGCAACAAGCCCTTTAAACCCCTAGGTAGCCATAGTGGACGAGTAATGTCTCGTGAGGGCCTATAGTGAATGTACCCACAAAATCCATCTAGCTCATATAAAATATTGCATGACAATGAAACGCCACACATACAAGTCCTCTCATGCTACATCAACTTAAGAATCAAAAATGACTTTGCAATGTCTTGTCGTGGAAGATGCAAGGATTTATATAGTCTACTCAAAGAAATATGCATAAGTGCCCACAAGAGTACACCTTTGAGTCAAAACTTGGGACCTCGAATGCAAAAACAAGCAATAACTCACCTTTCACTCACAAAAGAATATTCACTCAAGAACAAGGGTAAGTGTATCACTCCATTTCAACAAAATCATAAGCATGCTTGACATTTGGTATCAATCTAACTTTAACACAACATATATCAATGATGATAATCAAAAGGTCTTTATTTGGGTTGTAATGGGGCTAGGGACAAGGTATGTCAAGTAAGGCCAAATAAGGTGAAGTGTCAAAAGCTAGTAGGCACCATAATAAATCATACACATCACCAAACATCCTCCCAACACATGAATTTTCTAATGTTCTTCCAACAAAAGGCTTGATTAGTCGAATGAAGAAGGATCACAAAAATATAAGTATGCTCTCATATAATATATATTTTTATTTTTTTTCTTTTTTCATATATATTTTTTTCTTTTTTTTTCATTTTTTTCATATTTTTTTTCGAGAGCTAAGAGATAGATATAAGCAACCACAATCCTCCTTCAAAAATTTATTGAACAATGACTATCAAGTAAGCAATCAAACCAAATATTTACTCAAAAGTAATGAACAAAAGTAAACCCGTCTTATACACCTTATTACTCCCTCAAGTTCCTACTAGCCATTGACAATTTGGGATCAAGCATAAGTAAGGCTACACAAGAAAAAGGTTTAGGCACGTAATGTGGTATGTCACCGAAAAAATAAGATTAAGCTCAAGAGGGTAACTAATTGATCATATAAAAATGGTGTGGTAATTTGGAAAATATAGGTTATTCCTAAATGTCTTTATCATCTTATCAACAAATAATGTCATGCATTTCAAGAAAGGTCTCAAACAAGTGCTAGCAATGCAAACAACATGTGGATACTCAAGCAAACGAATATAAAATGCAAAAGATATGCATATAGGCTCAAAAACTCACATGGTGGTGAAAACATAATCAATCCCAAGTAAAAATCTCTTCAATACACCAACTTGTACTCAAAGCATGGAAACCAAATCATTTTGCACAT
Organism: Heracleum sosnowskyi; assembly: GCA_030848705.1. Taxonomy (NCBI): domain Eukaryota; kingdom Viridiplantae; phylum Streptophyta; class Magnoliopsida; order Apiales; family Apiaceae; genus Heracleum; species Heracleum sosnowskyi. The sequence continues at coordinate 22,863,477 of CM061238.1, forward strand.
ATTCATGTCCTTTTAATTACTTGCAACATTCAATAAGTCTACTAGTTTCAACTTGCTAATGTATGTGTATGAACAAGAACTTAGCAAATCACTTCTCAATCAAAAGTATCAGAAACAAAAGATTACTATAGCATGTAAGGGTGCATCAAGCCACAAGAAATCATTTCACAAGGCTAGAATTCTACAATTTACAAGACTAAAATTCTCTTTGGGATTTTTTTCATTTTTCAATTTTTTTGGATTTTTTGTTTTATAGTAATCCTACTAAACCCCTCCCCCATACCTAAATCATGCATTGTCCTCAATCCTCAATGTATGCAAATGAGAGAAAAATAACAAAGTAAAAGGACGAGAATACCTGATAAGGACATGACGGAGATACATAAGAATACCTAACACACATACACACACACACACACAAAACACAGTCACTCCCCCATACCTATACTTCACTATGGGAGACACATACAAAAACTCTTACTAACCAATACCAGATCGAGGGAAAACTACCTTCGTAACAGAATCATCAAACATGTGAAACTCACCCACAAAGAAAACATTATCCACTAGAGAAAGATGATCTTGAACCAGAATAAAACTCATACCACTAACATCATTCATAGACCAAGTAGATGCTTCTTTATGTTGTTTAAGCAGATTAATAACTTGAAATTCTTGGTTATGAACTATGTCACTAGAGATAAAAACATGATGAGTTTCATTATCAACTACCAAAGACTGATCAAGAGTGGAAAAAGATAGATTAGGTGGCTCACCAACAGATGTCTTAACAAATAACTTAGGATCAAAAGAACTATCCTCAAATTGGGTTTCATGCATAGAACAAATAGCATTTAATTCATCTAACATCTCATCAGAAGAAAAATTCTTATACAACTCATGTAGTTCTTTATTACTCTCATACTCTAACAAAATATCTTCCTCAAGAAAGGACTCAATTGCAATATCTTCAAGATGTGACCATGAAACAATCTCATCAATCAAATTAACTCCTACATGCAGAATAGACATGACTACTATGTTATCTTAAAAACAATCTAGACCTTGCTCCTAACAATAAGATACTACTAAAAGTAACAGCTCAAAAAGCATTCGTCGTGACTGGCCAGGCAGGAGGAAGCATTGCCAAGAGGCTAACCACCATTCTAGGCACCAGTCTAAAGGCCAGGTAAGCTTTCGCTAGCCTAGACACCACCGAAAAATACTTAGTGATTTGTTCCTCCTAGATTCTCTTCCTAGTTGAGCGCGAAATCCTAGGGGCTAACGTCTAATTAATTTTATTAAGAAAAAAGGAATGCAAGATGAACGAATTAGTGATTTGTGGGCCAAGAAAAGGGTGATGAAATCCCTCACCTTATCTTGAAATTGGGTGGCGCCCTTAAGATTGATTAGATGATGCAACACACAAAGAACGAGAAATAAACACTTATGGATGCACTACACTACGTGTTTTATTCTAAATTGTACGTACCTCTTTCCTCCAGCAATCACCACAATTGTATAATATGGAAAGCGATAAAGACAATAAAGAAATCTAGATGATGTGATCCTATGTGAGAGAATGAATGATGCAACAAATTGGTTTTTAAAAAATAACTAACTAATATTTTTGGATTTTTTCAAATATTTAATTTTTTTTGTGTTTTTTTCAATAATAATGGAAAGAATACAATAGAAAAAGGTGATATGGAATACCGAAAAGCGCTTCCAAATATTTCACAAGAGACGAAGAGGCCTTCTAGCAATCTTCTTGTCCAAGCTTTCCTCCACTTCAATGTACCCTAAAAGACAAACAATGCAGAACAAGAAACTAATCCGAAGAATTAAATATCAAGGAGTGAAAATTACCAATAATCCCCGGCAGCGGCGCCAAAAACTTGATGTATAAAAATAATGTAAACTGCAAGCGCACAGTGTTTAGTTGTAGCAATCACAGATCGATCCACAGAGACTATGAATTTTTGAAAACCCTAACAATTAACTCAGGCGAACTAGACAATAAGATTTGAGTTGAGATTTGTTTAACCTAATTAACAATTAAAACCAAATAAGGAAAACCTAGGAATCCGAATCCATTAATCAATCACAATTAATATCAACTCGCCCTAAAATCAATTCTCTTTCCTTCACAAATAAGATATATCAATTAACGAGACAAACATATACTATGAAACTTGTTATCTAACAATAACCTATCAAAACTTCATGGAGCAAGCATAGGCTATGAAAAATAAATCCGGTAACAATAATATATCAAAATCACTTTGTCAATTGAACAATTAAGCACCAATAAAAATTATGAGAACCAATTAATAGGAACGAGAAAATATCAAAAGCAATTAAATTAACTTCATCTTCATCCTAGGGCAAGAGATTTAGCTAGACATAATTATAAAACAAGTATGTTAGATATAATTGCTGATGAGTGTTTATCAGTGTTTAAGCAACAGGTACTTATCAGAGTTTACACTAGAAGCCAGTCAGAGTTTGATAAAGTCTGACGGGGTGAGAGTTTGCTAAAGCTGTCGGTGCTAATATTGAAGATTCTAGAAGCAATATATCTTGAAGATGGAAAGAAGCAAGATATATTGAGACAGACAAGGAAACGGAACAGAAGACAGAAGCAATCCTAATTTGATATAATTTGTATAGCTAATTTATAGGAATATCAATTAGAGATTGATTCTATGTAGCTGTGTACTATATAAACACAGATAGGTTAACCCTAAAAGGGATGCGATTATTGAAAACATTATTCTTTTAACCTAGAAGCTCTCTGTGATATTTTACATCACAAAGAGAAGAGTCATTTATATAATTCAGTTGTTGATTCATAAACAGTGTTCTCAATCATTATTATCATACTTATATTGATTATATATTGTGTAATCGGCCTAACAATTGGTATCAAAGCTTAGGCTGTTTAATATATACAGTTTATCGATCTAAACACAAGTATAATCATGGCTGACAACTCTCAGGAAGGTTCTAATGCAGGTTCTAATGCTCAGAAGGTTCAACCAACTTCTGTTAGTCGATATGAGACTATAAGGGTTCCAATTCTAAGACCAGTTGAATATCCAATATGGAAGATGAAGATGACCATGTTTCTGGAAGCCACAGATCCAGAATACCTTGATAGAATCAATGATGGTCCTCATATGCCAACTAAATTGTCTCCTGTTATTACTGGTCAAGAACAAAAGACTGTTCCAAAAGAAAAGAAAGACTTGACTCCTGAAGACATCTCATCAATTGCAAAGGATGCAAAGGTTAGACATTTACTCCATAGTGCCTTAGATAATGTCATGTCTAACAGAGTTATTGGCTGCAAAACTGCCAAAGAAATCTGGGATGCTTTAGAAGTCAGGTGTCAAGGAACAAGTGCAATAAAGAAGAATAGGAAAACCATTCTAACACAGGAGTATGAACACTTTGACTCGAGATCTAATGAAACTTTGACAGATACTTATGACAGATTTTGTAAATTGTTGAATGATTTGTCCCTGGTTGATAAAGAATATGAACTTGAAGAGTCAAATCTCAAGTTTCTGTTATCTCTACCTGAAAGATGGGATTTGAAGGCAACAACAATACGAGACAATTATGATCTTGCAGAAACAGATCTTGATGAAATCTATGGGTTGCTTAAAACTCATGAACTGGAGATAGAACAAAGAAACAAAAGATCTGGAAAGAAGACAAAATCTGTTGCTCTTAAAGTTGAAGAAAAGCCTGTCAAGAAGGAATCATCAAGAAAGAAAGCCAAAGGAAAGGCTTTAGTCATTAAATCTGACAGTGAGTCATCAAACTCTGATGATGGCTCAAACACTGATGATGAAACTTCTGATTCTGAGGATGATGATGAAGAGATGATGAAAATGGCTGCTTTAATGGTGAAGACCTTCAAGAAGATGGGATTCAAGAACTTCAAGAAAGGAAAGAGAATTTCTAGGAGAGATTCAAACTCTGATAAGAGAAATTTCAGAAAGTCTGATGGGGGAATACCAAGTCTGGAAAGAAAGATAAGTCTGAGATCCAGTGCTACAAATGTAAGGAGATGGGTCATTATGCTCCAGAATGCAAGAAAGGAAAATCTGAGAAAGCACTCATCACTAAAGGCAAGGATTGGGCAGACACTTCAGACTCAGATGAGGGAATCAATTATGCTCTCATGGCAACTGTTAAAGATGAAGCTGAGTCATCTGAAAACAAGGGCATAAGGGAAAGTACCCTAGTCTTGGACAGTGGATGTTCAGGACACATGACTGGAAATAAAGCCCTGCTATCAGATTATGAGGAGAGAGCTGGCCCAAAAGTTTCCTATGGAGATGGCAAGATAGGACGTACTATGGGATATGGCAATATTAATCTTGGAAGTGTCATCATCACAAATGTAGCTCTAGTCCCAGGACTCAAGCATGATCTGCTTTCTGTGAGTCAAATCTGTGACAGAGGATACCATGTAGATTTTCATACTGAACATTGTGAGGTTATCAGCAAATCTACTGGGAAAGTTGTTCTAGTTGGACACAGGCGCAATAACATTTATGAAGCAAGTTTGGTAACAAACTCTGAAGGAAAAGCTGTGTGTCTATCTGCAAAAATGTCAAATGAAGAGAGTTGGAAATGGCATAAGAAGCTCTCTCATCTAAACTTGAACAACATCAATGAGCTAATTCGAAAAGATCTTGTAAGGGGACTTCCAAAGTCAATACTCAGCTTAGATGGTCTGTGTGATTCTTGTCAAAAGGCCAAGCAAAGGAAGTCATCTTTCAAGAGTAAATCTGAATCTTCAGTTGTGGAACCTTATCATCTTTTACATGTTGATCTCTTTGGTCCAGTGAATATAATGTCAATGGGCAGAAAGAAATATGCTTTGGTAATTGTTGATGAATACACCAGATACACATGGGTGTATTTCTTAGCAAAGAAGGATGAAACTACCTTAACTTTGATGGATCATGTGAAGCAATTGGACAAAGGATCACAGCACAAAGTGAAAATTATCAGGAGTGATAATGGTACTGAATTCAGAAATTCTGAAATGGAAGCTTTCTGCAAAGAAAGAGGGGTGAAGCAAGAATTCTCTGCACCTGGAACACCACAGCAAAATGGTGTAGTTGAAAGAAAGAACAGAACCTTAATCGAAGCTGCCAGAATAATGCTTGATGAAGAAAAATTGCCAACTTATTTCTGGGCAGAAGCTGTTCAAACAGCTTGTTTTACTCAAAATGCTACACTGATCAACAAGCATGGGAAAACACCATATGAGATGGTGAAAAATAAGAAGCCAAATTTGAAATATTTTCATATTTTTGGATGCAAGTGTTTTGTGTTGAAAAATCATCCTGAACAATTGACCAAGTTTGACTTAAAAGCTGATGAAGGAATTTTTGTTGGATACCCACTATCAACTAAAGCTTTCAGAGTCTACAATCTGAGAACTAAAGTGATCATGGAATCTATACATGTGTCATTTGATGACAAGAAAATAACTGGAATAGAAGATGAAGAATATCATGATCAACTTCGATTTGAAAATGAAGATCTAAACTCTGATGAAGCAAATACAACAAACTCTGACGAAGCATACTCTGAACCTCTACTGGTAAACACTGAGAGAATTTCTCTGACAGAACAAAATAGAGAACCAGTCGAGGGGGAGCGTGAAGATACTTCAGAAATATCTCAAAATAATAACTCAAATTCTGAAAGTGAATCAGCTGAAGGATCTATCCCAAACTCTGAGTCAAACACTGAAAATCCAAACTCTGAGCAGTCCAATTCAGGGGGAGCCTCAAAGAATGCAAATGGTCAAGAAGAAAATCAGGAGAGCATGGATCAAGGGGGAGGATCCAATACTGATAATAGAAGCCAATTACCAACAGCAAGAAGGTGGACACAAGCTCATACACCTGACTTGATAATTGGAGATCCAGAAGCTAGTGTAAGAACTAGAAGTGCTACAAATAATGAATGTCTGTTTCATGCATTCTTATCTCAAACAGAGCCCAAGAAAGTGGAAGAAGCTCTTCAAGATGCTAACTGGATAACAGCTATGCAAGAGGAGTTAAATGAATTTGAGAGGAATGAAGTTTGGACACTTGTACCAAGACCAAAGAACAGATCTATTGTTGGTACAAAGTGGGTTTTCAGAAACAAAACAGACAGTGATGGAGTGATTACAAGGAATAAGGCTAGACTTGTGGCTAAAGGCTATTCACAGCAGGAAGGAATTGACTATGATGAAACCTTTGCTCCAGTTGCAAGATTGGAGGCAATAAGGATTTTTCTGGCCTATGCTGCTCACAAGAAGTTTAAAGTCTTTCAGATGGATGTGAAAATTGCTTTTCTCAATGGGAAACTTGAAGAAGAAGTGTTTGTTGAACAACCACCAGGGTTTGTAGATCCCAAACATCCAGATTATGTCTACAGGCTTGACAAGGCATTATATGGACTAAAGCAGGCACCTAGAGCATGTTATGAAACTCTAGCTCAATTTCTTTTAGAAAGTGGGTTCACTAGAGGTATAATTGACAAAACCTTGTTCTACTTTAATTCTGGTGATGATTTGCTGTTAGTTCAAATCTATGTGGATGACATAATGTTTGGATCTACTAATGACAAACTCTGTAAGAAATTTGCCAAGCTTATGCAGTCAATGTATCAAATGAGCATGATGGGAGAGCTTAGTTATTTTCTAGGCTTACAAGTAAAGCAAACAGATGATGGGATTTTTATCAATCAAGCAAAATATACCAGAAATCTTCTCAAGAAATTTGGTATGCTTGATAGTTCATCTGCTACAACTCCCATGGCTACTGCAACAAAGCTAGACAAAGACACAGGAGCCTCAGTAGATATGACAAACTATAGAGGAATGATAGGGTCTCTTCTTTATCTCACTGCAAGTAGACCAGATATCATGTATGCAACATGTCTTTGTGCAAGATTTCAAGCAGATCCCAGAGAGCCACATCTAACAGCTGTGAAAAGAATTTTCAAATATCTTAAAGGAACCATAACCCTTGGTTTGTGGTACCCTAGAGAATCAGAGTTTAAATTAATTGGTTACTCTGATGCAGATTTTGCAGGCTGTAAGATAGACAGAAAAAGCACAAGTGGAAGCTGTCAATTTTTAGGTGACAGATTAGTTTCTTGGTACAGCAAGAAACAGAAATCAATTTCCACATCCACAGCAGAAGCAGAGTATATAGCTGCTGGTATCTGTGGTGCACAGATTTTATGGATGAAGAATCAATTGCTGGACTATGGATTAAGGTACTCTAAAATACCTATTTACTGTGATAATCAAAGTGCTATTGGTATGACAGGTAATCCAGTACAGCACTCCATGACCAAGCACATCAGCATAAGGTATCATTTTATCAGGGAACATGTGGAAGAAGGAAATATTGAGCTTCATTTTGTGTCTACAGACCAACAGCTTGCAGATATCTTCACCAAACCTTTGAGTGAAGCTACCTTTACAAGACTGGTAAATGAACTTGGAATGGTCTCTGGTTTTGACTAGAGATACTGGTAAGATTCAAAATCTATACATGATTGATTTTATGCTCATGATTCTTTGCATGTGTTAACTGTTATTTGTACCAGTATGTTAAACTCTGATAGTAAACTCTGTTAGTCATAAAGTTTCAGTCATACTCTGTCGGTTAAAGTCTGAAGTTAAACTCTGATGTTATACTCTGATTGTGATATTGTCTGAAACATATGGACCGATGAAGAAACCTGTATGAAGCATGATTCTCAGTAAGTAATCATGAATCTTTCTGAATAATATATGATCTGATCTCAAAATATGCAGAAATTTTACACAGCATGATACTGTCTCTATATTTATAGCATCTCTTAGTTTATTGATCCTATACACTGAGTCTGTATTAGCTATTTGCACTTTCTCTCATAATTTAATTGTATTAACTGATGAAAAGTCTAAACTCTGATAATTAGTTGCAAATATTTCACCCTCCAATCAAAAGATGCCAAAAAGTGCACAAATTCCTTTGAGATCATGTTGTGCCTAGGAAGACCCAAGAACTTATTGTATGAAATAAGGGCTAAAATCTTTGATTTTTGGTGACTAGTGCCAACCACTGATTACTGGAAAAATAAAAAAATAAAAAAAATTCGAAGGGGGTGAAAATAATAAATTTTATAGTACAGAGTTTAGATAAAATCAGATTTTATCTTATACATGAGAGTTTGGACAACTAGTTTTTACTGATTTATTGTGTGGATTTTATGCACTTTAAGATGCTCTACATATTTATCTTCAGTAAACTCTGCTATTCACACACAATTTTTTCACAACTGTGCATTGAGAGAAAAGAGATTATGAATAAAGAAGGAGGATTGGTAAACACTGATGAAATGTGTACTCTACGCTGAGGTAATTTTATTATAATCTCTGATGATTAAAATTAATTATTTGTTTCAGACAGTTAACAATTTTTGAGAAAACATTCTTGAAAACAAAAGTGTATGATTGGTAACAGTTTTAATTTGTATTAAACAGAAGAAAAGGTTGCTTGTCTAGGAAAGTGTAAAAGGCGGTAATTATTGCTGTTTTTACTGCGCATGCGCATTGGAAACTGTCAATTACTGCTGTCAGTCATTGCATGTGTGCCACGTGTCCCACTCACACAGTTAACGGAGTAAGACAGTTGTGTATTAATGATTAAAAACTGTTTAGTTTTTAATTTTGAATTTCATATTTAAACAATACACACACATACGTCTAAACCTTCACATCTTACTCCAATTCACATCTATTGTCACACACACATATTCACAAACACTTTTCTACTTTCAAACTCTTTCAAGCTTTTGCATCTGTTTCTTTGTTACTCTTTCAAATCTTACTAATGGCGACTACAGCGTTTGTTTCTTCTGGGTTAGAGTTTGTTCCTAATAATTATGCAGCACCACTAAACACTGTCAATGCACCAGAGGCGTTTCATATGATGCAGGAATTTCTTGCTCAGTCAACGATTGGGCGTGCTCTAGTCGAACCAACAACACTTTATGGCTCGCAAATTAAGGCTTTCTGGGAGACAGGTAGTTATGATGATGGTGGTGACTCTGGCAACCCATCTATAATCTTTGAATTTCAAGAAGCAGAGTATGTAATTACTTCTGGTACCATTCGAACTGCTATGGGTTTCCTGAGTATTCTTCGTATACTATTGGAATGGGTGATATTGATCTACTAAGGATGATGAGAGAGATTGGGTATTCTGGGCCCTTGACAAAGATAGGACAATTGAAGCGACCGTTCTTGCGGAAGGAGTGGAGCTTCTTCTTTGACTGCATTACAAGAACGTTCGGGAAGAAATGCACCAACTGGGATGCTATTCCTACGGACAGTCTGCAAATCGGGTATTCTCTTTTATATGATAATCATTTTGATTTTGCAAGACTTGTCTTAAATAATTTAGGGGAGAAAATGACAGAGAATAGAGGGGTAGTTTACTTTTCTAGATTTTGTCAGATTTTATTCTCTGCTTGTGTTGATGGGGTAGAAATAGTTGATGGAGATGTTATTTCTTGTTTTAAATTACACAAGAGGATATTCTCTGATCTTATCAACAAGGATGTTAAGAAATGGGTTGTTGGAGATTTGTTGCTACCTGCATCTGTGCAACAGTTTGTAAATGCTCAAATTCATCCACAAACACAAACTTCTTCTCACTAAGAACCACAACCGGAACCTTTACAAACAGAACTTCCTCCATCCACATCTGTCCAACATAAATCCAGTGGTAGGACTAAGCATGTTGGTTCCAAACCTGCAAAGTCTGTTAGACCAGCTACAGAAGTAGGAGTGTCCAAGACTTCTGTGCCATAGGGTGTTGGTCATTCTAAGAAAAGAAGAGCAAATCGATCAAAAACTGATGATGAAGCTGATGTTGATGATGAACCACTTCATCAGAGAAAAAGAAGATTAGTAGCCATTTATCTTTTTGATCATTTGGATGAATCTACACCAGCAACTGAAGCTGTCCAGGCTGAAGCTCCAGAAATTATTATTCAGGAGTCTGCTGTAAATACTGATAATGAGGACAGGGTCTTTGTGGATGTTGAAGCTCCTGAGGTTATTATTCAGGAGGCTACTGAAGATAATGAAGCAGCTACTGTGCCTGACATGGCAAATGCTGAAAAAGAGGCTGAAATTTTTTAGCAAGATACTTTATTTGCTGATTTTGATATTGATAATGTTCTTGAAGCACATCCTAGTATCAGTGTTTGTGATACTGAGGCAGTGGCAACTGATCAACCCACCCTGGTTATTGAAGAGTCCCTTGCTACTCACACAGAGAATCTCTCTGTTACTAATCAAATTCCTGAACTGGGTGAGGAGGTTGATCAGGTAAATGAAGCTGCTGTAGAGACATTGAATGAAGCTATGGCAGAGACTTTGAATGAGACTACTGTTCAAACAGAAGAAATTGTTGCAGAGTCTGTCCCTGTAGAAACAGAGGTTCCTGTAACTGCAAACTCTGAGATTCCTGAAGCTGAACAGATAAATGCTGAGGCTACTGCAGACACTGTTGCTGAAGACATTGCAGAGCAGATAGCAGAAAATGTCAATGAAGCTAGAGTTGATTTTGATAATGCTGATCACACATCTGTAAACTCTGATCATGCAAACTCTGGGATCAATGCTGGACTTTCAAACTCTGATATTCATGAGTCAATACCTTTTCTAAGGGATCCTACAGCAGAGTCTATCAAAGAAAACCAAAATGCAACTGAAGCTCATTTCAGAGAAATGCATTATGCTAATTGGTCAGGAGCAGACTGCATTTTCTCTACACAAAGGGCTGCAGATTTTGTACATAAGTCGGCTGAAGAGATTTCTAATCCTGAGCTGTTAACTCATTTTAAGGCGACCATTGTTCAAGTCAAATCATTGCACAATCGCTTTGATGAGACAAACAAAGTTGTTCTTGGATTGAGTAATGATATTGCTCTTAAGGATTTAGCAATGAAGCAAGATAGAGCTAGATTTTCATCTCTGATCAAGGATCAAGAAGAAATCAAGAAGAGGCTAACCAATGTTGAAAGCAATCAAGCTGCAATATCTACTAAGATTGATTCGATTGCTACTTCACTAGAGTTGCTGACATCAGTTTTTATTCCTGATGATGTCAAAAAGGGGGAGAAAGTACATAAAGACAAATGCAAAAGGACTCCAACCTTGAGACTGAGGGATGATTCTAATGATGATGGAAGCAGAGGAGCAGAAAGAAGGTCAAAGTCTTCTCAAGAGCAAGGGAGACTTCGGTCAAACTCTGCTAGACAGACGTACTCTGAAAGAAAACATTCTGGTGGTCAATCTTCTTCAAGACTTAAGAGTCTAGTGATTTCAGAAAATCCAACTACTGATGAAGAGATTGCTGCTAAGTTGTTTTTGGAAGAACATGATGGTCAAGTTACAATGGAAGATATGGATATTGAGATGAAGCTTCTTGCTGAAGAACACCAGAAAAAGATTGAAGCTGGTACTTACAAGAAAAAGGCCAAGGCTCCTAGGAGAAAGGAACTGGGAATTTCTATTAAAGAAAATGTGAACTCTCAACAGAGTTTACAATACACAAGGAGGCCTATGATTGCAAAGTCTGATAAAGGAAAAGGTATACTGGTAGAAGAAGGACAGTTACCAAAGAAGAATTATTCAACCTCTGACGTTGCTCAAGTTGAATCAAGGTTAAATAAATCAACCTCTGACGTTGCTCATGTTGATATTTCTACTAAAGTTGTGACAACCTCTGACAATGCTCAAGTTGTACAAACTCAGCTAGCTCCACAACTCCAAGGTTTTTTAAGACCTGTACTTTCTGAAACTCTGAAGCTAGAAGCTGTGAACTTTTCTCAAACCAGAACAGTACATGGAAAGCAATCTTATGATAAATCTGGATTGGGTTCACACAGAGAAAAGAGAATCAATAACAGTCCTTTTGACCATTCATCACTGGCAGAACCTGGTATTGGGGTATCTCAAGAGAGCCTTGATAAACTAGAATCTGTTCAGATGGTTTATCATAGAGGATTAAAGCAAGAGGTTCTGTTATACTTTATGTCTGATGGAAGAGTATACAGAATAGGAGAAGCTGATGTTCAATTGAAACTATGGGAAGAGCTTGAGTATGTTCTATATCTTCTCAAAATCAAAAATAGAAGTACTCAAGATGCTGCTCTAGTTCTAAAAGAAAGAATGATGAAATCCAAAGTTCTTCTTGGAGGAGGTGTTTCAAGTGCATATATTCCTAAGTACAGAGATGCTTATGGAAAGATTGTTGAAATGAAGAGAAATAGTGCCAAGTTCAATACTGCACTGGGTATAAAGGTTTTAGAATTCAATCTAGAGTCAGACAAATCTTACTTTATCCGGCTAGGGAATGAAATGAGGAAGAACAACATTTATTCTCTGAGAGCTGCCATCTACCAGACTGGAGAAAGTGATCCAGAGCTTAAGGAGTTGAAAGAAATCATGGTGGATGAGCTAGCAAAAGCTGAAAGGAGGCTGCTTATTGACTATCTCAGGACAGTGCCTGATATTGAAGAGATTAAGTAAAGTCTGACTGTAAGTTTTTAAAGTTTTCTGTTCTAAGTAAAGATTAAACTCTGATATGTTATAAACACTGCATTTGTTATATGTTTTGACATCATCAATTATTTTTTAACTTGTACATTTTCATTATGCACAAGTTGGGGGAGATTGTTAGATATAATTGCTGATGAGTGTTTATCAGTGTTTAAGCAACAGGTACTTATCAGAGTTTACACTAGAAGCCAGTCAGAGTTTGATAAAGTCTGACGGGGTGAGAGTTTGCTAAAGCTGTCGGTGCTAACATTGAAGATTCTAGAAGCAATATATCTTGAAGATGGAAAGAAGCAAGATATATTGAGACAGACAAGTAAACGGAACAGAAGACAGAAGCAATCCTAATTTGATATAATTTGTATAGCTAATTTATAGGAATATCAATTAGAGATTGATTCTATGTAGCTGTGTACTATATAAACACAGATAGGTTAACCCTAAAAGGGATGCGATTATTGAAAACATTATTCTTGTAACCTAGCAGCTCTCTGTGATATTTTACATCACAAAGAGAAGAGTTATTTATATAATTCAGTTGTTGATTCATAAACAGTGTTCTCAATCATTATTATCATACTTATATTGATTATATATTGTGTAATCGGCCTAACAAAGTAAAACAAATAATGTGTAATATATGGTATGTGTAAGGTGAATCAGGATATTAACTAATATTAATATTATAAATAAAATATGCATGCAAACGAATCAGATGGTATAAGTTTAATAAACTAAACCTAGTAATCTAACTGGATCACGTGAATGAATTTGACAGGGGACAAAAACAATTGAATCAAAGCAATAACGAGACAGTCAAAAATAAAAAACAGAGAACGAAACAGAGCTAAAACAGAGGAGAGAATTAACAAAGTACTGGCTTCTATAAAATTCTAGGTGTCTCAAATACAAGAGAGGAGATCTATATATATAGAAAAAATAATGGGTTTGGGCTATTTGACTACAAATCGGATTCTTAAAATATTTCCTCAATTCATTTTTCTTCTCCGATAAGTTTTCCAATTTTTCTCCAATTTCCTTTTGACTTCAAGTATTTCCATCTCCTTCCCTTTTTCACCTTTTTCTGCTTGAAATATGATTTTATTTATTTTCCTACAAAACAAAAGAAAACAAGTTATTAAATAATAAAATTATGAAAACAGGCATAAAATAGGTATTAAAATTGTATTGAATTATGGACCTATCAATCTCCAACAAGCTCCTTAAATCAACTCCTAAGTCAAAATTTGGAGAAAACATATCAAAAATCAACTCCAACAACCTCTCAAGTCTTCCTCAAACTTTTAAGAGCCAACATTTCCTCTTCATATTTAAGACTCTCTCTCCTCTCTTTACTTCATTTTTTATTACTATATATCACATTTTTCAACTTTTTTCCTATAGAGATATAAATAGGAAAGAAATTTTAGGAGAATTGTTGGAGTGGAAAGATATAGATATATTTGTATCCAAAATGATTAGGAGAGTTTATTTAATAATAATTTTTATGAGGAGAGTCTTAGGTGACTCTTGGAATTGCTCTAAGCTATGGTAACAGCCACTTTCGTAAGAATTCTTACATATTCAATTATAAAGTTAATTTATTTTTAATTTTCTCCCCTATCCTATTACCTATTTTTGACAGGCCTATCCTGTTACTTAAAACTCTGAATATTCATTATTTTATTTTAAAAAAAATACACGTTTATAATCACCAAGATGAAAACCCCATGTATCTATACTTGACAGTCATGCATGTTCAATTTGTTGTTGTGGACGCAAATTCAATTATTTACGTTTGTTTACTGCCGAAACACAAGAATTTCATTATTCAATTGTTAGACATTAAAATGATGTTTATACTTTGGAATGTGTTCTGCAATCAGTTTCTTACATGAATTATATGCTTGTGACTTTGGCATTTCATGTGATCAAGAAACAACTTTTATCCAAATAAAAATGTAAAAAGGGGTCATTTTTTCTGGTTTCGCCAAGTTTTTGACATGAACTGATGAATTTTGAACATTAATTTCCTTACAATGTTACAAATTTCTCCTCAAGTTTACATCAATGTGATAATTTAGAAAGAGTTGTAATCAGGCAACATTAGCCACTCCTTGAATTTGAATTTCTGCCTCTGTGGTACAACTGTCTTTCATTAGTAGACCATTCTTTGGCAGATACAAGTAATCAAGTGTTATGTATCTTGATCATCCAGACTCCGGACTGAAGCACAGAACCAGCTAGTGGCTGCAACACAACATATCCAGCTATAGCTCAGGTTTTACCTTTTCCGGAGATGTGTCTGCAGGTTCAGCCAAAATTAAATATAGAGATAGACTGGTACCTGTACAATTTCCTATTATCCATAGCTTACATCTGCATCTTCCTCCAGACAATTCACACAAGATGGTTGCTTGTTATTTTTGTTATGTCACATTTTGGCATAGTCCAAATTTCTCCGTTTAATAATTATTAATTCAGATTAATAATTAATTGCTTAATCACTAAGTAATATCCTCTCTCTGAAACGAGGAAAGAATCAATCTCAATCAACGAATAATGAAAAATATCTTCAAATGATATTCTTCAAATCATGGAAAGAAATGCGGAGATGCCGCGAGATTGTACGAAAACGTGTGAAGACAGGACTATTTATGGGAACGTGATGAGGATGGATAAATCCGGACTATTTATAAGAACGTGATGTGGATGGATAAATCTGGACTATTGATGGGAACGTGATGTGAGTGGATAAACTCTGACTATTTATGGGCTTGGACTGAATGAGCTTATCCAATGACTTGTTTTCCAAGAACTATGTGAGGTTTGATCCCTATATAAAGAGGTACGTAGGCACCTTGTATGATACGACAATTGACACTCGGCAAAGAGCAAGAGAAAGAACCCATTCTCTATTCAATTTCTGAGGAGTCATCATACAAGTCCAGCCACCACTTACCATAAAACCTCTTATTTGTGTTGTTACGAAATTCCTCCAACAACAATTGACGTTAGAAGCAGGGGATTATTTTTTGATTGTCGAGGACAATCAAATCATCTACATCATACGTAAGGGGGGTTATTATGGATCTGGAGCGGCTTTAACGGAGGAGCTGAACGGTGGAGGCGGTGGTTCATGATTCTTTTCAAAATTAAGATAAATTTTCTTATGCTTTTTTGTCCGTATACATAAGTTATCTTATAAATTCGTAGTAAATTTAATACATGTCAGATTTTGATGATTTTTTATGATCCGAAAATCTTTTACGATTTCCTGCAACTTTCGTTCTTGATGTTTTCTCGGATTATGTTTCGATCTATTCTCAAAATCACAAAACATAATCAAATCCCGTTGTTCAGTATTGAGAAGTTAATCAGCAGATGTTTTATTTGATTCCCGATTCATTATAAGTCCGTTTCTGACGAGCCATATATCATCGGAAAGCTCTTTTCGTTTTCTACAACTTTCATGTTTTGTGTTTTCCAAGAAAACATCGTTTACAGGGTTAGAAAGATAAAAAACAGATCTGGGCAGAATCTGAATCATGGAGATGTTAAAGAATTGTGATGCAATATTCGTAGCACATGATTTGATTACTTCACTAGCTCGTGCATGGACAAAAATAAGTGTGGAAGGTCCTTATCTGATAAGGGTAATGTTTTCGAAAGCTCTCTTTTCCAAGGAGGATTAATATTGAAGACCCTACTCTCAGAGGAGAGTCCATGAATAAAATTACATTATTAAAGGCCCATTGGTAGATGGATATTTCTTGGTTGGCATGGAACATTCCTACAATCACGGGAAGAAATGCGGAGATGCCGCGAGATTGTAGGAAAACGTGTGGGACCGGACGTGAAATGGTTGGCACGAGACATTCCTACAATCATGGGAAGAAATGCGGAGATGTCGCGAGATTGTAGGAAAACGTGTGGGACCGGACGTGATATGGGCTGAAATCCTGACATTTGAAATTGAGTATCTTATTAAAGCCTCAGCTCGGGGGCTCGCGGATGAACGTAAACACATCCTTATGTGGGCAATGACACTTGAAAAGCGTGTACGCCAATTCAGACTATATACAAAACGCCAAACGACCGAAGAAATTTGGAAGCTCGAAGAATTCTTAGTTCTCCACTGCAGCGAGCTACACTGAAGAACTGATGGCTTGTTGTTATGCCACATTTTGGCATAGTCCAAATTTCTCCGTTTAATAATTATTAATTCAGATTAATAATTAATTGCTTAACCACTAAGTAATATCATATCTCTAAAACGAGGAAATAATCAATCTCAATCAACGAATAATGGAAAATATCTCCAAATGATATTCTTCAAATCATGAAAAGAAATGCGGAGATGCCGCGAAATTGTAGGAATACGTGTGAAGACCGGACTATTTATGGGAACGTGATGTGGATGGATAAATCCGGACTATTTATGGGAACGTGATGTGGGTGGATAAACTCTGACTATTTATGGGCTTGGACTGAATGGGCTTATCCAATGAATTGTTTTCCAAGAACTACATGAGGTTTGATCCCTATATAAAGGGGTACGTAGACACCTTGTATGATACGACAATTGACACTCGACAAAGAGGAATCTATTCAATTTCTGAGGAGTCATCATACAAGTCCATGCAAAACTTACCATAAAACCTCTTATTTGTATTGTTACGAAATTTATCTAACAACAATTTTAAACAGCTCTAATGTTTAAAATCGATCTTTCAGTTTATTTGCGAAACTTTGCATTCCAAGTGAAATTGCAAAGATTTACAAATGGGCGAAGTGAAATTATTTCAGCCAATGTGCCTTGACATTTCTTGCGTGCACACAGAAAAATCAATATTTTGGGATACATTTCTTTTATGTATGTTTCACAATATAAATTTTTTGAATGTTTTTTATGTTCTTAATGTTGTGCCTTCAAGTGAGGAAATTTCAATCAAAAAAGAAAGGAAAGAAATAAAATAAAATTCAAGCGAGGAGTATTCAATTAAAAAAAGAAGAAGAAAGAAATAAGAAAAAAAGTGTGAGGCCGAGTGCAGTAAACATGTCATTTCCATTCTCCACCTTCAAATTCAAATCGTGTTTCATTATATTTCCTTTTCCTTGCTAATTAGTAATTACTTTATCCTACAACCAAAATCATATGATAATAAAGAACAGAAAAATACAATTAGTATGTCTGTTTTTACATATTTTGTTAAGCTGAACAAAACATTTTACTTTGCTGAAAATAAAGTTCTTAATTTAAATTTTCTAACGCCGAAGCTCGTCGGAAGGATTGGCCAAAACGGTATGATATCATTTGATTAGGTGTTACTATTTTGTTATAACCAAATATTTTTTAATTTTCTCCACTATCCTAATATTTGAACTCTTAACTTTCATTTTTCTATCATAGAAGATTACCCATTTCTAATCACGAAGATGAACACTCAAATGTATCTATAGTTAACAGTCATGCATGTTCAGTCTATTTGTGCACACAAATTTTGTTATTTAGTTTTGTTTACCGCAGAAGCACAAGAATTTCATCAATTAATTTTTTGGACATTAAAAAGTATGTTGTCCTACTAATTATACTTGGAATCTGTATTCTGATCATTCTTTTGCATAATCTGGTTGAAACTTTAGGCAGTTTATGAATTTGAAAAACAACCTTAATCAAAACAGAAAGGCAAGGAGGGAACATTAATTTCTTTACAATGTTACAAATTTCTCCTCAAATTTACATCAATGTGATAAGTTAGTAAGAGTTGTAATCAGACAACATTAGCCACTCCATGAATCGTAAGTTCTGCCTCTATGGTGCAACTGTCTTTCATTAGTAGACCATTCTTTGGCAGATACAAGTAATCAAGTGTTATGTATCTTGGCCATCCGGACTCTGGATCCGAAGCACGGAACCAGCGACTGGCTGCAACACAACACATCCATACCATTAGTCTCAAACCACACTTTGATATACGAAATTGAGAAACAGCTTCATTCTTACATTACTAATCTTGTTTAGTGACCAACTTTACAAAAATAACAAATGGCTGAATTTGTCTATCAAACATCTCGGTTGATTAGGTTTTACCTTTTCCGGAGATATGTCTGCCTTGCAATAGGTCTAACACGCGTAATGTGAATTCTACCAATACTTTAGAACCAGGGGAAACTGATGCTGGTTCAGCCAAAGATATAGAGAGAGATGGCTCCCTGTACCATTTCCTTTTCCATTAGGATACATCAGTATTTTCCTGCACAGATAATTCACACAAGACGGTTGCAAGTTATTGTACATTTTCTGATCCTTTTAAATGTTAGATTAATTACAGCTCTAATGTTTAAAAATTCATTTACATAACATGTATATATAGACCAAAATATGAAATGATCATAATAAATCATGCTTGTACCATTTGTAACCTCCTCCGTTGAATGCCTTGGACTCCTGAGATAATTGATCTAGTTTCCAGAACTCTTCAACTTTCCAAGTGTGCTTGTACGTTATGGCTTCTTTAATCATGCTTAAACACTCTGCTTTCCCCCTACTTGTTTCTTTACAGATGAAAACCTCGGCTCCAAACACACACGAGTCTTCTACAAGATATCCATTAACTGCGTCGCTAAATGCTTTGGTATGGATAAATTGATCAAATCCCCATTCAAGCTTCATTCCGTGAAATCGTCTTCCCTTTCCTGAAGAAGCTGGTCAAGAGGCCTGATATTAACAATCATTTTTGTATGCAAACAACTTCTAATGAATTTTTTGCCCCTAATTAACTTCAGTTCTCTAAAAACCGCTAGGCAGATCAAGATAAAAATATTCGGCAATTATTCATCATTACCTTCAACTGTCAAATAATTGTCCTTATTCTGATCAAGCAGAAAAAGTCTGAAAGTTGCAAACACTTCCCAACCGGGACGAAGTGAAGTTGTTTCGGTCATAGCCAAGTACACAGATAAATATTCCTTGACATTCTTGCCATTGGGGCAAACCACCAACTTCCTGCAGGGACAAAGAAAAATCAATATGTTGTAACATTAAAAAATCAAGACTAAAATTGCAGTTGAAGGTTAAGTTTAGTAAATATACCATTTGTATCCCCCAGCTTCAAATTCACCTGAATAATACTTGTCTATATCATTCTTACTTAGCAATGAAAATGATTTAATTTTGACTGCATAGTGGGTTGGTGGTAAATCTGAGATTGATCTCAAAACTCCTGCAAGTTGAAAGATGGATCATTTCATGAGGTGATAATTAAAAAAAATTACTGAATTTTTAAAGGTTACGCGGGATGGAACAATGCCAGGACCCCTGATTCCGACATGGACACACACAATGATACGATGAAAGAGTTGAGATAGAGTACCGTCTTGGTCGTTAAGTGCAACATTTGCCATAGCTGTATGATTCACAATGTTAAAAGAAGAATCAGGCTGAATTTTGGTTTTGGATATATGTTGAATGAAAGTTAGAATTTTAGCTTTATACTAGTGTTCATGGGGGTTAAGAACTACGAATAATGGTTAGCTTTAGCTTGGGCAGAGTTGTAGCTGTTTGTCTCTCTAACAAGTAACAAATATATTCATACATTTACCTTATTAAAGTAACAAACTTAATATTGTAACTAAGTTAAGTATCATTTTTTTTGTGTCCAGGTGACTAAAAGTATATACCTTTTCGCTTAGTCGGGATTTAGGAATAGCATAGTACAAGGCAGCTTAATGCGATCACAATATTTTAGTACTGCTCAATGCTCATGCAATAACAAATTTATCTCGGAATCCCAATATCAGAGATATTGTGATATTTTCAATATAATGTAGGAGCATGTTTGTTCTCAACCGCATCTGCATATACAGGTGAAAGCAGTTCGGACTTTCAGGGTGTTTGGTTTAGCATAAATCGACAAAAAAAGTACTTACCTGTTATCTTTTAAGTTTTAAGGTAGTATTTATTTTGTCGCTAAACCAAACACCCTCTACGTATATTACTGCACCTCCCTTTTCGAAAGTGCTTAGCAACCAGTGCTTTTGTAATCTGAGAGGGAAAGCTGTCCTGTTAGGATAAGGTCTCAAGTTGTCAATGTAATGGTGATCAATCAGTCCACTGTTTGAGATAGCTATACAACATTAAATAATATGAAAAAATTGTACATATGAACACGCACACTTCCATATCTACATGAATCAGAGATAGTGATAGATTTATATGTATGCTTGGTTTCCACTAACGTTATATAGGTATGATACGGGATCTTGATTATTACTCCTGCCCATCCCATTACAAGTAGGCTAGTGTCATCTCACTGCTTACTAGTAGTTCTTTTTCGACACTTTCTAGTAGTAAATTAGATGGCTGATTTACGTATTGTTATGATGAAACATCTGGATTTTCTTTTAAAGTGTTCTTATAGTGTCACTTTTACGTATTGTCGTCTACAATATCAAATTTCTTAAGTTCCTCAGTGACAAGTCGGTTCGTGGATTTGAAAAGTGAATTACCAGAATCTCATAATCAATCTTGAAAGATTCGAACTTGAGATCGTTTCAGACTTGATAAGTTATAAGTTCTTTTTTTTTTTTTGAAAAAAAATTGAAAGTGTTACGAGTAAGACTTAATTGAAATCGACTTATACTTTTAAACAGGGTGATTAATCGACAAGGATTGCAGGCCGCTTACTTGCCGATGATATTGCTGCCGAGTAATTTCATGGACTTTGCAGTTTCTTTCATACTGAAGAAGATTGTAGTTGATGAACACTGATGAACATAGTACTACTTTTATCAGAATGCCCACTTTATTACATCCAAAAAAGTAAGAAGATAATTCAATCCATGTTATTAAATTTCCTTGGCAAAGGGTGTGCTTGTCTTAGTCAAGCTGACTCATGTTGTTAAAGTATTCAGATCCACCTGCCTCTCTAACAACGTCAAAGTTTTGGGAGAATTTGTAATTTTAACATGATACCGAAACTTTGTTGTTTCGAGGTCTTCGAATCTGAAGTACTTTTTCTGGTAACCCTGCGTTTCTTGAACAAGAAAAACACATGTGTGTGTGTGTGTGTGTGTGTGTGTTTCTAGTTCAAGAAGGGGATACTGCGCTAACAAAATTGTAAACTTGAACAAATTTTAGTAGTCAGGTACAGTCATGTTTCTATCTGGTTTGTTTTGAAATCAAAACCATTTTAGTCCATCCCAACTCCCTGCAACATGCTCTTCAATTGGAAGGGAATATAATTTACCAAGAAAAGCAAACACCTCTACTATCTATCTGTGTAGGAACGGCATTTGTTTTGCCTACCCATTTGGCAATTTGGCATATACAATGGCTAGCTACCACCTTTTAATTAAACAACTAACAAAGAATAATTAATAATTGATTAGTTTAATTAGGCACTAATTGTTAGATACGATGATATTTAGCACCAAAATAAAGTTGATGAAGATGGATGGACTATAGTTCTTATAAATGGGATCCATCCTTTAAGTGGCCTGTCCCATGCAACAAAAAGTTTGATTTCACAATATTTTTGTTTCTCTTCCCTAGCCCTTTATACAGGATTTTTAACATTCTATATATGTGCTTTATACATATCAACTCAAAATATCTCCTCTTCTCAAAAGCTTTAAGTACACTCACCATTAAGCTATAGAACAAGAACCTTGATTTGATAGATAGTTTGAATGGGGTTTGATCCAGCTCCACACCCTCCTCACCTTTATTCACAAGCACTCCAATTGAAGCTTTACCAAGCTTTTATTTTCTCAATTCCTATACTTTTCTCTATAATTTTGTTTTTGTTGTTCTACTTGTTTTATCTTAAGAAGAGAGCTTCTACCTTCTCACATCCGCCACCACTACTACCGAGAACTCTTAATCATCAGCCACCCCCCTTCATCATATCAGTAAGACCTCGACCTCTCTCTGCTATGTGTGTGTGTGTCGTCACCGGATAACTGTTTGTTATTAAACAAGTACTGAACAATTGTTCTCACGTCTCCTCCATATAGTCCAACCTTTGTCATGTTTACATAATTACGCAACAAATATATTGCAATCATAAAAATAAAATAATTTAGATGTCATCACAAATATTGAGGGTTTGATCCGCGCGTGATCACATAATATCTCTACTTTATTGACATGCACACTATAATGTTTTAGAATAACTTATAGTATTTTAATTTATGACTAAGCTTTTGTCTATTTTGCTATATTTGCAGGTATGCGAAGTTGGCTTGAAAGAAGAACTCAAAGAGAAGCTTCCTACTGTAGTATTTGATGAAGAACTGAAGGCAAGGGATTCACTGTAAGTTGGACCTCTTTAATTATTAATATGATTAATGTATTTATTAAGTATTTTAAATATGTGCATTCATTTTAGTGAGATATAACTAGGCCTATCTATATGTGAATTTTTCTTAAACAAATAATAGACGTTAAATGTTATACAACATAATCCTTAAACTACATGTAAAAAGGAAAAATGTTGTTATCTTATGGAATTATGATACTAGATAATTATTTAAAATGTGGAAAAGATATCTAGACATCAAAATACAGTCTCTGTCTGTTGATATAGATATACACAAGACTAGCGTTGGACAATGTCCATCATTTATATTCTCCACTGGAAAATGGATGATTAGGAAAGTGTGGATATTGACTGTTCAAATAATTTATGAACAATTAGCAATTTATGTATTGTATAATTCTCGGGGTGACTTCGACCGAAATTATACATAGATTCGGGAAATACAATATATATATATATATATATAGGTCATTATACAAATATATCAAAGATTCGTAAACTGAATTTGACGAGGGTCGTAAACTTGGGGTTGTCTCTTATTGGTAATATGCTAAAGACAAGCTGCATGTTCTAGTAATATTTTAGAATGTAGGTATAGATCTTTCTTTTAGAATAACAGTTAGAATCTCTAATAACACCCACCATTTCCTTCAAAAGTGCTCTCAAATAATGACGGTGAAGAAAGCAGAATAAAAGATGAGTGGCGTTGGCATTACAAAGCATATATGCTCTTACATCTACATCGTCCTAATTTATTAATTACTACTATTAAGGATATAGTTGGACAGTTGAGCACTTTAATTTGATAGTGATCTAATTAAACCTTAAAAATAGATCGATTACTAACAAGCAGGTATATTTCCTTTTCTTTGTCATTATTATCGGTTAAACTCCGTGTGATGCACGGTTTATTTATGATCGAAGAAGTTGAGAGTTCAAAATTTGTCATGCTGCGTACATTTTACGGACTAACTTTTTCCGATAATGTTATGCAGATGCTGTGTATGCTTGGGAGAATTTGAGATGAAAGAGGAGTTGGTGCAAGTGCCATTATGCAAACACGTTTTCCACAGGGATTGTATTCGCCACTGGCTTCGCTCCAACACCACATGCCCACTTTGTAGATGTTTAGTATTCGTCGTTGACAAGACTAAACTTGTACCTCCCTCACCACAGACATTACCAGCACTACTCCCTCCTACCCCAATCCAACTTGGCACAACTTCAAGCTAATCTTGCAGATAAATTGTAAGATGGCTAATTGAACCGGTCTTCTGTGCACTAGACGATTTTCTTCATGTTTCCGTAGGTGCTGACTGCTAATCATCATCTGCATAATTTTGTAGGTTTTAATTAGATTTCTATTCGAGTAGTACACATTTGTTAAGATTTAGCAGTTGTAAGAACAGTGCTGTTGTTCCCTGGTTCTGAATGAAGAGCTTGAAAACTCGACTTTATCTTATGTTACATACTAAACTGATATAAGTCCGAAAGTTTGCATTTGATTTTATTATAGCTAACATATGTATGGAAAGATGCCAATAACAAAGTGATGCCTGTAAAACAATGGCTAGAAAAAGACTAGTTTATGGATGATCAATAACTTATGGGCACTATCGGCTTAAATCTAATTCTGAAACTCTATGTTGATTCCCATTTTATGTAATATATGTTCTTGTTGTTTGTCCATCTTGTAATTACTAAATTCAAACCTGACAAGCTGCAAGATGTGATTCATGTGAATCACAGTTAAAAGTAATACTTTAATTCTAGTTCTAAAGTTTTCTAAATAACTTTCCTATACATCCTTGTTAAATAGTACTCCTACCGTTCTTCTCATTTTTTTACAGTTTTTTTACACTGTTTGACACGTATTTTAAGACTCCTATAAAATATAGTTCTACAACTTATTTTTAAAACTCAAGTCAAACAAGTTGCAAGATGTGAATCACACTTAAAAGTTTTAATAATATGTTTGGTTGGGGTGAATGGAATGGAATGGAATGGAATGATGAAATTAAAGGAAAGTAATGGGAGTTGGAGGGAAGATTTAAATGTCATTCCATTCCATTCCATTCCATTCACCCCAACCGAACACAACCGTGTACTTAAAACTTCCTTGCAATCCAATTACTTTCACAAAAGGAAAACGATATTCAAGTGCATACATATGATAGTACCAGAAGACTCTGAGATCACCAAATTATGCCAGCCTTAACTATTTTGAGCGAATAAATATGCATCGGAGTCTCCTCAGTGAGAAGAATGTTAACACACAGTGGATCCTTCTCCAAATGACCAACCACTTGGTTTCTATAACTAAGTTTTCCAATCCTAACATCTATAACTTCGCAAAATTACCAATTGATGAAATGCAAAGAAGAGTAGAATCTCAAAAACCAAGACACCAGGTCCCATCCTAGCGTAAAATTACTATGTGCTCATCGTCTAAATTAGAATGATCATCAGGATCAGCTTCATTGTAGTCATGAACACTGTGCTTTTGTGTCACCAGCGCATAGTTTAGAATAGGCTGGCTACATAGCTAATTGTTGCCAGCATAGAGGGAGGGATTGTCAAGAGTCTGTTTCATCGCGACAAATCATTGAACGAATCATTTTTTAAAGAAACAGCAGACTCTGTTAATTAGTCTACTGTTTTAGAGTGAAAACAAATTTATTCAAGTTGGAGCAATGCGAATAATGTATAAACAAGTTGGCTTCAGTGTTTTTAATTTACCAACTTTGGCTTAATTTCTGCTCTGCTGCATTGCTCTGTGTTTTTAAAAATCAAGTTGGTTCAACTGTGTGCTGCAGTATCCCAATGTGCATCTTATTGTTACAATGTGCACCCGTGATTATCATGTAATGGACAATATACTGTTATTAATGGAAAATGCTATAAAACTCCAAAAAAATGTCTAAATTCCATTTCCAAACAATATTGAATCATCTACGTTAATCGGTAACTCAACAATAATATGAATTATTGCATGCATATACTGATCAAAATTAGACCCGACAATTTTATACACGACACGAAAATTTAGTATTTGTGTTTGCATTTTAAGTACACGACACGAAAATACACGAACACGAAAGTACACGACCCTGATTTAGTGTCGTTTTTGGATTTACCCTTCAAGTACACGACACGACACGAAGTACACGACATAAATAAATATATAAATAATGAAAAATATATATTATATATATAGTATAAATATTAATTGATATTACATGAAATTAATGTGAACTTTAAGAAATTTCGTGTAAACATTCGTGTTTTTGTTGCTATTCGTGTCTATTTCGTTTCGTTTAGTTTCGTGTACACGAATGGTACACGAAAAAATTCAGATATCTCGTGTCGTGTCGTGTCAAGTCGTGTATCACTCGTGTCGTGTTCGTGTAACAGTTTCAGGTACACGATTTGAATTCGTGTCATTTTCGTGTATAGCCAAAAAGTACACGAAACACGAAATTACACGATACGAAACGACTGATTTGTCAGGTCTAATCAAAATCCATTATGTACGTTAGTTGAGAAAAGTTTTGTGAAATTTTTTGAAACAAGAGACCCAACTCAATGTTGTATAGACGTATAGTTATGTACTATTATTATTTTTTTCCTCTTATTTATGTGTGCTAGTATAATAATTTGAATGGAGTCTAATCAGAACAACTTGAGAAAAAGGATAAAATAGAAAAATTCAGAGCTTATCACAATTGAGAAATGACTAGTACGGAGTATAAATTTGTTTGATTGCTGCACAATCTCGTCACAAGATTAAAAATACTTGTATAGAAGCTCTGTTTTTATAAGCAGTTATAATCAGGGTTCTAAAAGACGTCGGTAGAGATACCTTCTAGTGATTAATCAGATAATCGGTGATTAATCGAATTGATTAATCGGATATATTTTAATTAAAATAAATAATAATATATAATTTTATATTAGTACCATCAAGTTAGTCAAAAAATTTATAAAAAAGATGATTTATCATTAGTCCAATGTTAATATTTAAGTATCAAAATTTACAAAAAAAACTATATATCATTAGTGTATATTTAGTATGAACGAAGAGTGTATTTCATTTTTAGAAAATAATCAGTGTATTAGGAATTTAGTAAAGTATTTAGTCAATAAATCAATAACTCATACCCATATAATAGTTATGTATGTTTATTAACTCTTTTTTTAAAAAAAAATTAACTTTTTTTGAAAAAAATAATTTTTTTCAAACTTTGACCGATTTTTGACCGACTCGACCGATTAATCCTGTCTCGACCGACTTTTGACCGATTTTTTAAAAAACCGTTCTTTGACCCGATTTTCGCTTAATCGAGACGGGACCCGTCCGACTATCGATTAATCGATTAGTCGACCGACTTTTAGAACACTGGTTATAATAGTTAGAGCATCTCCAATGGTAGAAACCCTAAGCAAAAAAATTCTATGGGGCATCTTTTATACATAATTTGTATAAATAGTAGAGTTTCAACCATGCAAAACCCTTAGCTAAAATTATAGTCAATCTCTTCATATTGGCCAAATTTATCGAATCTCTTAAGAGCTGTAACAAAGCTGTATATATTAATTTATTCATTAATTTATTCGTTATTTTATATAATTTTGACCAACCATTTTAGTTATTCCCGTTGAAGATGCTCTTATAAACCACTTTTTCAGGTTTTGTTAACGGGGGAATTTGGTATTAACAAAGTTCGAGGTCTGTTGCCGGAATCAAGATCCACAACAGTGGTCCCTGGGTGGTGAATTCGCCGGAGTATGGTGGTTGTGTTTAATTGGTGGCTGAGATTGCTTAGGGTTTATGTTGGCTGCCTCAGAGCTCTCAACTTTCAACCCGTAACAATGTGCATATGTACCCCTTTATATAGGGGATCAAGCCAACGTAGTTCTTGGGGAGGAAGTTTCCTCCATGGGCTTGGTCTCTGATCTTCAAGGCCCAGTCGAAGTCTTCCACTGTCTTCCTTACTTAGACGTAGGACTCTTCCATATCTTTCCATACTTCACTACTAAAAAAACTGCAATAGACATCGGTTTCTGGCCGATGTCTTCATCTTTTTCGACCGATATCTTTGTCGGTGATGTTAAAAGTACCCCTTTTAGACATCAGTTGTTGGCCGATGTGTAATTAACCTTTTTACATTAGTTTCTTTCTAAAATATGTTGTCAAAAATTACATTTGACATCAGTTAGTTTATAAATTTGGTTGTCAAAACCTACTATAAATATCAATTTGTTTTTAAATATTCGTTGTCTGAACTTACATTATACATCGGTTTTTATCAAAAAATTTGTTGTCTAAACCAACATTTGACATCAATTTCATTCTAAGTAATTGTTTTCTTATTATACCATAGACATCAGTTTTGTTTCAAACTTTTGATGTTATTTTTGTTTTTAACAACACTTTTCTCCCACTAAATCGTTGTGTTTCATTATGACAAACATTTTTTTCTTATTAAATTGGTATTTTTACTTGCATGAACACATGAACATCATTACATTATATAAAAACAAACAGCCAACTGCATCACTCAAGTCCAAAATGATCTTATACTAAACCAAGACAAGCAAAACCTTTCATAATTTATGAAATGTAGTTAAATTCATGTCTCACAACAACAGAATGTACGTTCCTCAATAAAACAAAGCTAAAGCGATATTTCAAATTTTACTCATCAAAGCCGCCTTGACTTTTTCCTTCTCTTCAGGTCTTCGTTGCATCTTCACTTACCTTTACTCCAAATATGTAACAAACAAATGATGAACATAGCATAAACAACAAATATCATTCAGAACTTTCTCGAACTACCCAAAATGCAGGCAGTTATTGAGAAAGATTTGCAGAACTTGGAAAATTGACCATCCTTTTTTTGACCTAGTAAAGCAGCAGAGGTATATGTATTTGTCCCCATTCCCAATCTTCTAACAGTCTCCTTTGCAGTAGCAAGTTGATCACCTAAACATAAATTTTAAAAAACATAATTAAACACATGAAGAACAAAATATAATCACTAGTTTATCCAGGCCCAGTTGCGCTACATTTAAAACATTCCTAATCAGTCCAGATGATTTTTCAAACTTAATCATACAAGGCAGAGTTTTCCTAACAAGACGGTGATGTGCTACCAATAGATTGAAGAAATCCACCATTTTAAGTTGTGGGTATATTGAAAAGATGGATTAAAAGTAAATCCAACCCCTATGACTAGGAAATACTCTATATTTCAACCTATAAATCAAATGCTTGTCATTAAGTATTTAAAACTGCAATTTACAGTTAGCAAATACAAAATTCAAGTTTATACGCATATGAAGTAAATCGATTTTCTTGATTCTTTTTTCTGAGTAAACTAAACATTTTGGAGAATGACATATCCTAAATTCACTGTCCAATATGAATTTTGCAATTTACGGTAAAATTCTAAAGTTTGCCCTGTAGCATTTTAAAGGTGTATAAATCTCCTGCAAAAGCTGGTAAGAATTGCGGTTTTTGTATTTTTGTAAAGGCCACCAGTAAATAATTTTGTGTGCATGTACTATGAGTGTTCCAAATCCTATAGAACCTTCTTAACCTAGAGAAAAGCATGTTAGTCCTGAATCTTGATTGTAGAAAACTAACCCTTAATCCAAATGACAGAACAATCTAGCAAGTCTATATAAGGTTTATGTATATAAATTTTGATAACAGAAACACACTTACATAATCTTTATTTACACAAATGAAGGCAGAGTATAAAAATAACTATATATTAGGATATGATTAGTTTTAAAACTCACTTCAACTAGTAGAGAGGAGAACCAAAAAGATTACGCCGGAAGACTCTTTTCCCATTTTCCCTTGCTTATAGCGTTTTCCAGGCCTCTTACTTTTCTCCTCTGCTTCATTTCTTTTTCTATCTCTTAAATAGACATAGGTATTAATGAAAAACAAAACCAATTATACAATAACAGAAATGGTAATACAAATGCACTATTTGTAACAGAACAACAGTAACAAGATAAGCATGTCAATTTCAATGATCAAACAAGGTCTCTTTGGACTTCTTCATTGACTGTTCTGCATCAAAAATGGTTTGAGAATTAAAAGTTTCTTCAGCATGAAGATCCTATGTGTAATTAAGAGATTGAAACATCTTTCATCAAATAAAAAAAATAAACCAACTTATATTGAAAATGAACAAACATGACATTCTCATTCTCTTTCTGCAAAATATATCATTTCATACTCATAAATCATAACTATCCAGCAGACCATAGATATCTGACAAAGGGAACACAATATATGACATAGTGTCAATATTATACATCACCAGGAAACAAGAATTAACTAACAAGAATTAAAGTCTGTAATACGAACAGGCCAAAAGCATTTAGGTAACTTAATATGACTATTAAACACCTCCTTATTCAAATCGAAAGCCAGCATACCATAGGTTCCCACACAACACAAAAAACCATTAACACAAACATCAAAATCATCATAAGATGGAAGATCCTTGGGATTAGGCTCTACCCTACTCCAAACATTGGTATTCGCAGAATAAACCTCAGCAGTCCAAGGCTTACCAAAACAAGTAAGCAATGCAACAACCTTATAATCATTACCAATGGGATCAAAACCAAAGCCAAAACAAACCATAGTAAAAAATCCACAAAAAATCGATTCATCTCATATACAGTATATCATACTAACCTTAAGCAACCACAAAAAATCCACAACCAAAGCTCAACCCCAAGTAAATGCTCCCGTAAATCAACAATAATTTTAAAAAATTAAAAAAGAAGAAGAGAAACTTCAAATTAAATTCAAAAATGAAAAATAATAGAAGAAATTACTAACCTCAAGCAACGAATACTTCTATACAATAATAGAAGAAATAAATTTAAAATTAGGGCTTCAAACTAGTTAACCCCTAATTGAAAACTAATTCAAGTTTAATTACTAACTGATTTGGAGCTTTAAAGTTGTAATTTCAAGATTTCGAACAGTGACTTGGGTTTGAACAAATCGATTTGGTTTGAACAAATTGATTTGATTTTAAGCAAATTGAATACACTTTCAAGTTGTTGGATTTGTGTGTGATATATCTTAACGGGTGTTAGAATTTTGGATAACTAGGGTTCTTGTTTGTGGTGGAGGAGAGAGATGAGAGAGAGGGATAGAGAGATGAGAGAGAAAATGAGAGAGACGGGCGTTTGTTTTTGTGAGAGAGAACAGAAAATAATTGAGAGAGAGAGACATTTGTTTTTGTTTAAAGAGACTGAAAAGAAAAAGGGGGAAGCAAAATTTCGGTTTGGGGGGAAATAATTTTGCAAAGGGGGAAATAATTGGGAGAGCGCGTCTATTTTTTTTAAAGCATACCTAACATATCAGTTGTACTAACAAGCGATGTCATTACATGTCGAAAACATCAGTTTTATTACAACCGATGTTATTAAGAATTTTAACATCGATGATTTTTCTAACCGATGTTAAATCGGTGATGTCTATTACACTTTTTCTAGTAGTGCTTGAACGTAGGACTTCCATATCTTTCCATACTTGAACGTAGGACTTCCATATCTTTCCTTAGAGTTTTAGCTCACTTTAGGAATGTCTAACGATAAGGCCTAGTCACAAAGGCCCAAGGCTTATCTATGACGTCAGGACTTCATGAATAAGGAAACTTCCCCCGTCGAGGACTAGTCCTATCCATTACCAACTATTTCCTTAATTCATAGACACAGGTATAGCCATGACTTACCTTAAATGCTAGACTCATCCTTGTCCCCCGAATGAGAAGCACTCATCAGATAGCAGGACAAGTGATCCCAAGTGTTTGGGTGCAAAGTGCAGGATTACTCCAAAGTTCCCCAATGAGGACGCGCCCATTGAGTACAGGAACAGAGCTCCCAGAGCACACACCAAGGTTCACCCCACATCCCCAATGAGGACGCACCCATTGAATACAAGAGGAGGCCTTCAATCATCAGGCAAACCCCCGGAGGCCTTCAGCCACGGACATCCCCCACCTAGGGCACATCCTAGGAGGGAATTCTTCAATATATTGCCAATACTAAACTAAGAAAACCATCTTCCATCACCAAGTTGCCACTTCAATCCAAGAGAACGCGCCCTCAAGGGGTGGACGGTCCAAAGGGTGCGTCTTTGTCCCCATGAGGACAAGCCCTAAGTCTTCCTTGTGTCAGTCTCATGCTAATGAAGAGTAGAGCTGTCAGTCCACACCGAGAGGACGCGTCCTTTGGGGTTAGATGGCCAAAGGGGCACACCCTCTCCCCTAAGAGGACAAGTCCTAAATCTTCCTCATGTCATGCAATGTTAGTACAACTGTTATCTTTTATCAAGACACCCATCAAGCTATCTTTACCATGAGGGCGCGCCCTCAAGGGGTGGACGACCTGAAAGGGTGCGTCCTTACCCCTATGAGGGTAAGCCCCAACCATTTCTCATATTTATCTTATCCCTAATTACATTTTTGATATCCTAATTGAATTCCTACTTGACGCAAACCTAACCTAAAAACCCGTTATCAAATTTTGGCTATAACAACTACCCCCAAATTCAGTGTGAAGTTAAAAACAATACATTGAATTCCCTAAAACCTTTTCCCAAAATTTTCCAATCCTTTTCCGAATAGGGCGCGCCCCTACAGAGAACACGTCCTTCTTTTATCATTTTATCGCACGTGCTTGATAGTTGTCCTCCACTAGGCGAGGCTTCGTCTATAAATACCTAAAAATCGTTTACCCTTTTTCACTTTACTCTTTTTTCCAGAAAAAACCCTAGTCGCTGCAGTTCGTTATCTTCGAGCAAAATCAGATCAAATCTCTGGTTTTTTGCCGTTTTTCTTCTCAAATCTTACTCAGCAACTTCAAAGGTATGATTTGGTGCCTTCATTTCATGCTTTTACCATATATTTAGACCAGATTGATGATATGACCGTTAAGCTTTTTTATGTTCTTGACGAAATGTTTGTGTGTATATCTGTATCTATCAGTGTTTGATCTTTGTTTTGCCATTGTTTAATTTTGAATTATGTTTCTGCCGCTCCAGTGTCAAATGTAGACTTAGGGCGCACCTCTAAGTTAAATACGTACGTTTTTTACTTGTTGTTTTTACGTGTCGACTACATTCAATTGTATGTAGATACTCTTAGGGTGCGTCCTTATTATCTTATTAACTTTTTACTTGCCATTCTTCCATGATTTTCATCATTCTTCCATTCTTCGATTATGTCTTCCTTTCAGGATGCGTCCTTACCATTTTTCTTTCTCTTTTCAGCTGGAGGGTAAGGGCGCGTCGTCTCCGTTTCATCCTTTTAAGGATTTCAACAAACATCTAGGGATTTACTCCCCACCTTCCCTTTCTTTTCCAGCACAGAGTTCATCTTCCATCAAATCTTTCCATACCCAAGCAATAGAAAAGCTACGTGAAGCGACTCCATTTAGAGGTGAAACAGAAATTATGTCTTCCACCACAATCTCTAATTCGTCTCTCCCTAATGTTGATGATATCAACCCTGAAGTGACCAGCTAGCATAGCAGGGCGCGCCCTCACGAATTCAGACCAGTTATAGATGTAGAAGAAGTCGTTATAGAGGACACTCAAGCCGATATTCTTCGAAAAAGAAAAGAAAAGCAAGTAAAATCTTCAGAATCTGAGGGCGCGTCCAATTTCGACGGTGAAGAGTTTGATTTGGAGGACGCGTCCTTAGATAGCCCATACCCATATATAGATGAAGATGACCGTATGCCACCCCCTGAAAGTTATCCAATTCCATTTGTTCATCCCGAAGTTACCGAAGAGGAAATAGATTTTGATTGGGGCCAATATGAAGACACACTCACAGAGGCTGACAAGAGAAAAATGAGGAAACAAAATAATAAATTATTTTGTGTTACAATGTCATCTACCGTTTCTGTAGAAGAAATAACTTGGTGCATGACGTACTATGGGATGGAGGGCAAGTGGGTGCGCCCTCCTTCTCTAATGAGGCCTCATACTTTCAAATTGCCAGAACCTTTTAGCATGCCTAGGATGGTTACCTCTCCAAAGTTGATGGCATTAGGAGTGGGCGCGCCCCTTCATCCTTATCTCAAAAGTATAATAGAATGGTACAACATTGCTCCTATTCAACTATCTCCAAACTTATACAAACTAGCCCTTGCTCTATTTATTCTGTATTTAGATGAAGGAATATCCACCCCACCAACCATGGAAGAATTCAGCTACTTTTTCAGCATTAGGAAGAGTTCAAAAGGTTATTTCTTTTTTATGGCTCAACACAAGCATAATAAGATGGGTTTTTCAAATGGAAAGATAAGTCGAGAGAAGAATCAGAAGGAACCATTCTTCTATCTCTGGAATGTAGAAAGAGTTAGAGTTATTTTCAATTACGATTACAGTAAGAATTCATCTCTATTTCCTAATTATATATCTTGTGAGGGCGCGTCCCTTTATGACTCGCCGGGAATTTATACCTTGTCTTTATTTTCCTTAGAAAACAGAAACACCAAAGAACTTTTTGGTGAGTCCAAAAAACGATCTGATAAAATCACTTCACTTCCCCCGGCTCGATTTCACTTGAAGACTCTAGTCACAGAAGAAAATTTTAAAAGAGTCGGGATTCTCAGGAAGGAAGTGGGAACCATCATCCCTTTTCAACGTTTTCGAAAAGGAATTCCCATCATGGGTTCCAAATTTGACGATTCTGAAGATGAAGACGAAGACATTGAGGCTGAGGAGGGTGCCCACATGAATAAGGGCGCGCCCTCACAGCCTGGTAACCTTATTTGAATTTACTGTTATTCCTTATATGTTTCTCCGTTGATGAACTAATATTATTCAAGTTAATGATAAAGGCGCGCCTTGACATTTTTCTCTATTGTATTCAGGTATGGATGGTCTTCCAAGTGGTTGGGGTCTCGAAATGGGCGTTGCCCCTCCTGTGAAGGTTGCCAGAAGGGTTAATATGCGTGCTCATAGGAAGGATGTCAAGAAGCCAGTAGCTGAAACTAAAAAACCTCAGGCAGTAATCGACCTGGAAAAAGACAAGGATAGAAAAAGGAAGAAAAACGCTGAGGTGGTTGTTACTACAGTGGTCGCGTCCTCTAAAAAATTGAAACCTTCCTCATTCTCCTCGGTTTCAGCTGCCTTAAGCCCCCTAACAATTCCTTTTGTCACTGATGATGACATTGTCAAATGGAGAAAAAGAGATCCACTAGAAGAAAATGAAGCAATCATCAAGGCTTCATCTGAAGTGCTTGTTTCTGCTCTTAATCGCCAAAGCTATCTCCAGAAAGATAAGGCGCGCCTTGAATCCCTTGAGGAAGAAAAAGGCAAACTCTCAAAACAGGTTGAGGACCGCAATAAAGTCCTTGATAAATTAAAGAGTGAACTTCTGCAGAAAAAGAGCTACTATGATCATGAACTTAAAACACAAGAAGAGGTCATAAGTGGGCTAGGCTCTACTATTGATAATCTCAGAGAAGAAATCAGCAAACTAAAAAAATCAAGTGACTGAGCTTGTGGAAGACCAACAAAATGGTTGGGCAAAAGATAAAAAGAAAGTTGAAGGCGCGTCCTTCATGAATGGTTTCAGGAATTATGCTTCAGGATTCCTAGCTCAAGATCCTGACTATGATTTTTCCCAGTTTGGTGAAGAAACTGTGCTATGGATTAACAAATTCAAAATTGATGAAGCTGCTGAAATCAAGGCAAAAAGGGTGTTCCTTGGACTAGAGAAGGCGTCGCATGTGCCTGATGATGAAGAAAAGGACGCGCCCTCTGAAGAAGC
Source organism: Heracleum sosnowskyi (assembly GCA_030848705.1). Lineage (NCBI taxonomy): Eukaryota > Viridiplantae > Streptophyta > Magnoliopsida > Apiales > Apiaceae > Heracleum > Heracleum sosnowskyi. The sequence goes on from CM061238.1 coordinate 22,899,281, forward strand.
GTCTCCAGAAAAAGAGAAGGCTATCCCAACGGAACAAGAAAGTAATCCTTCCAAAGTTGATGATACTGTCAAGAACACTCCTCTCACCGATCAAGCTTAAGGCGCGCCTTAATTCCCCTGTTACTTTTAACACTATGAGGTTGTAAATACCCGTTATTTTTAATTTTATTTTATTTTTAGATATTAGATATTAAAGAAATTTTATTTAAATAAATATTTTATTTAAAATTATTTTTGTACAAGTTATTTGATTTAGGATAAGATTCTTTATTAGTGGAAAGAAGCTTAAATATATTTTAGAGAATCGATATCTTTTTAATTAAGTAAGTTGTGTGAAAATAAAATATTATATTTTAAGTATTACTTGGAGAGGTTGTGAAATTTTAAAAGGAAAATTTCAGAATTTCCTTATTAAATTTAGGTTTATCGGACCTATATTAGAACCCTTTGAATAATGAAACGACTGTATAGAAAATCGTCTCCAAGGTGCGTTCTCTGTCTTTATTTTCTGTAATTATTCGCTTGGACATTCTTGAATGCTAATTGATTTCGGTGAATGGCATGTATGCAAGTAAACCTATAGTCTATGTACGGGTCATTGTATGGCGTCTGGTAATAACATATAATTTTGATTAATTACTAAATAAAGAAGATGCATGCATTGACCATAACACCTCCTGGTGTATGTCTATTTGTATATGTGGAGTGCCTTCGGTCATGTTTTGATTTCCTTTTACATATAGCCATATAGGTATGAATCTTGTTTGAGATTTTGGGTGTATATAGATTATTGTGACTTGTGCTGGTATCATTTGAAGGTTAAATTGATGTTATATTATTTTGATTTGATCGTTATTGATTTTACAAGGAAAATGATTTGTTAATTAAAATATATGTTTAATGTGTTAATGTTCTTGTTACTTAATAATTCTTAAGTTAATAATATTAATCTGAGATATTAGTCGACTTTTAGTTTTGTTAGTTTTTATGTTCATATGTTTTCTGGTACAAGAATTAATGCATGCGTACAAGGTGAGGCTAATATTATTAATTCATGTATTGTATAAGTTATAAAATTATTTGTTAGAGTAGGAAGAGATGTGATATTTTTATGAAATTATGCATTTTAGTTTCGGACCAGGCCATGCACATCCATGATTGGCTAAGCCATTTGCCTTTTCTTTTATTTGATTTATACTATTTAAGTTGTTGGCCCAATGTGCATTAGCTAGTTAATACGCCAAGCAAGATTCTGGTCGTAGTTTTAAAGAGTACAAAATTGTTGTGCACTTAAGAGAAAAGTATATAATGTATCGACTAATGTGATTAATTGTTTTTTGTTTTATTTGTTAATTTTTAGGATCAGTTTGTATATTGATTTTTGGCGTCTAGTATCGCATTCGAGGTAAGTGACTTTTCGTTGCTCACTAATATATCAAATCTGTTTTTATTCGGTTATCTTATTATATTCGAAATATTTGATTTTGAAACTTGTGATATCGAAAATAGATTTTAGAAAAGATTTTTATAGAATTCCCCAGTTTTAGTTGCACATCGAATCATAGAATCCGGTCACTGGATAGTGTGACATATCGAATCATAGAACTAGTTTACGCACGTTCCGGAACACATAGATACCTCGTTGAGTTTGTCTTATCGAGGGACTTAAACTGGCCCCCATCGAACCATAGAATATAGAACCGTGTCACTGGTATAGTGTGACCGTAATTTAGAACTGTGGGAATAAAATGTGATTTATTTGTTAAAGATTCTTTTATCGATTTAAAGTTCAGAATTCTGTTTTAAATATTATTTTGAGCCGTTGGGTGATTGTTACTTTCTGAGCTTTGCAGCTCATTGTTTTTGATAAACATTTCAGGTTTTGACTTTGGAAGCTTATTGAGATTAAGGATGTGTGGATTTTCGTGCTACCTGATTTAGATGCAATTATTGAAAAGACATATCGCATTATTTGAATAAATTTTGATATTGAATATTGGATTTATGGAGCTGCGTCTCCGTTTCATGTTTTTGAATTATTGTTAAATTTGACCGCTGCATTAGACTTTTGTTATTTATTAAATAAAGAATATGTTTTATATAAGTTTTATTTTTAGATTTAATAGTCCGAAAAGTTGGGCTGTTATAGTTGGTATCAAGAGTAGGCTTTCCTTCGGAGTGTACTAGGTATGGGACTAGTGCATTCCCTAGGATGCGTTCCTGTAGGTTTTTGTGTAGATTTTGACCTTTAAGTTCATAAATTATTTTGAATTTAGGGCATTGTTTTGGTGTTTATTTGACGTGTTTGACTTTTGTGTTTTTGATCATTGACTATGAATTTAAAAGTTTGTTGTTTTAGAAAAGATGGAGGGAGAGAATAACAATGGCAATCCGGGTGGCAACAATGGTGAAGGAGGAAACGTATTTGACCAGCTAGCTGAAACTCTAGCCGTACTGGTGAATCAGCAGCCAAGGCAACAAAGCATAGTCTCTCAGTTCAAGCGTTTGAACCCGCCAACTTTTGATGGGGCAACTGACCCGGCTATCGTCGAGATGTGGATACAAGAAATGGAAAAAGCTTTTGGACTTCTCGGCAGCAACGAGGAACAAAAGGTCACTTTAGCTGTGTATCAACTGCAAGGAAGTGCTTACGATTGGTGGCTCATGGAGAAGAGAAAGAACGAAACTGCAACCAATGAAGAAAATCCTGGACCATATACGTGGGCAAAGTTCAAGAAGGCTTTGGAAGATAAGTACTTTCCGAGAACAGTTCGTCTGCAAAAAGAGAGGGACTTCCTTTGGCTCGAGCAAGGTGGGAAGACTGTCATTGAATATGAAGCAGAATTCACGAAGCTTTCCAAGTATGCGCCTACTTTGATTTTGGATGAAACCAGCCGAGCAAGGAGATTGGAAGAGGGACTTCAGAGCGACATCAGAAATTTTGTGGCATCGTTTGAACTTCAGACGTACGAGGTTGTGCTCAACAAAGCTTTGGTGATCGAGAGAGGCTTATAAGAATCTGAAAAGACGACAGACAATTGGAACAAGAAGAGGTTCGCTCCAACTAGTGGACGATCTTTCCAAGGGGGACCACTCAAGAAACAGCACGTGTACAATCGAATGGGTGATCAAGGGAATCAAGATAATTGCACTAGGTGTGACGGAAACCATGTAGATGCAGAGTGTCGTTGGAATAGAGGTGCGTGTTTTCACTGTGGAGAAGTTGGACACAGAATTGCTCAATGTCCTAACAATCCACCACCAAGGAAGGAAGCAGATAACAAGACCGGTGGACGTGTATTTATGCTCACGAGAAATCGCACCAATAATCGTAACTAAGGTATCATTTCTTTTCACGTGTGACTTATTTTAAATTTTGAGAATTTGGGGACCAAATTCTTTTAAGGAGGGAAGAATGTAAATCCCTGTTATTTTTAATTTTATTTTATTTTTAGATATTAGATATTAAAGAAATTTTATTTAAATAAATATTTTATTTAAAATTATTTTTGTACAAGTTATTTGATTTAGGATAAGATTCTTTATTAGTGGAAAGAAGCTTAAATATATTTTAGAGAATCGATATCTTTTTAATTAAGTAAGTTGTGTGAAAATAAAATATTATATTTTAAGTATTACTTGGAGAGGTTGTGAAATTTTAAAAGGAAAATTTCAGAATTTCCTTATTAAATTTAGGTTTATCGGACCTATATTAGAACCCTTTGAATAATGAAACGACTGTATAGAAAATCGTCTCCAAGGTGCGTTCTCTGTCTTTATTTTCTGTAATTATTCGCTTGGACATTCTTGAATGCTAATTGATTTCGGTGAATGGCATGTATGCAAGTAAACCTATAGTCTATGTATGGGTCATTGTATGGCGTCTGGTAATAACATATAATTTTGATTAATTACTAAATAAAGAAGATGCATGCATTGACCATAACACCTCCTGGTGTATGTCTATTTGTATATGTGGAGTGCCTTCGGTCATGTTTTGATTTCCTTTTACATATAGCCATATAGGTATGCATCTTGTTTGAGATTTTGGGTGTATATATATTATTGTGACTTGTGTTGGTATCATTTGAAGGTTAAATTGATGTTATATTATTTTGATTTGATCGTTATTGATTTTACAAGGAAAATGATTTGTTAATTAAAATATATGTTTAATGTGTTAATGTTCTTGTTACTTAATAATTCTTAAGTTAATAATATTAATCTGAGATATTAGTCGACTTTTAGTTTTGTTAGTTTTTATGTTCATATGTTTTCTGGTACAAGAATTAATGCATGCGTACAAGGTGAGGCTAATATTATTAATTCATGTATTGTATAAGTTATAAAATTATTTGTTAGAGTAGGAAGAGATGTGATATTTTTATGAAATTATGCATTTTAGTTTCGGACCAGGCCATGCACATCCATGATTGACTAAGCCATTTGCCTTTTCTTTTATTTGATTTATACTATTTAAGTTGCTGGCCCAATGTGCATTAGCTAGTTAATACGCAAATCAAGATTCTGGTCGTAGTTTTAAAGAGTACAAAATTGTTGTGCACTTAAGAGAAAAGTATATAATGTATCGACTAATGTGATTAATTGTTTTCTGTTTTATTTGTTAATTTTTAGGATCAGTTTGTATATTGATTTTTGGCGTCTAGTATCGCATTCGAGGTAAGTGTCTTTTCGTTGCTCACTAATATATCAAATCTGTTTTTATTCGGTTATCTTATTATATTCGAAATATTTGATTTTGAAACTTGTGATATCGAAAAAAGATTTTAGAAAAGATTTTTATAGAATTCCCCAGTTTTAGTTGCACATCGAATCATAGAATCCGGTCACTGGATAGTGTGACATATCGAATCATAGAACTAGTTTACGCACGTTCCGGAACACATAGATACCTCGTTGAGTTTGTCTTATCGAGGGACTTAAACTGGCCCCCATCGAACCATAGAATATAGAACCGTGTCACTGGTATAGTGTGACCGTAATTTAGAACTGTGGGAATAAAATGTGATTTATTTGTTAAAGATTCTTTTATCGATTTAAAGTTCAGAATTCTGTTTTAAATATTATTTTGAGCCGTTGGGTGATTGTTACTTTCTGAGCTTTGCAGTTCATTGTTTTTTATAAACATTTCAGGTTTTGACTTTGGAAGCTTATTGAGATTAAGGATGTGTGGATTTTCGTGCTAACTGATTTAAATGCAATTATTGAAAAGACATATCGCATTATTTGAATAAATTTTGATATTGAATATTGGATTTGTGGAGCTGCGTCTCCATTTCATGTTTTTGAATTATTGTTAAATTTGACCGCTGCATTAGACTTTTGTTATTTATTAAATAAAGAATATGTTTTATATAAGTTTTGTTTTTAGATTTAATAGTCCGAAAAGTCGGGCTGTTACAGAGGTGCAGGCCCTCCTTTGATGCCTTGCAAGTTGTAACTTTAACTTCTTTTGTTGATGTTTCTTAACTTAATTTAAATATTTTCGTTCAATGTTTGCCATCTAACATCTTTCCAAATGATTTGCTTTTTCGAAAGAGTATTAATTTGCTTAGGGCGCGCCTTGACTCAATTCATATGAGGGCGCGTCCTCTTCATGCAGAAATTGATAAAACTTGTAAATAGCAATGAGTCACCAACAATTCTCTAAATTTGGTGATGAAGTCTTAAACAATTGAAATAATCTTCATACATATTTCTACATGTCTTGTTTGATTGCCTTAATTATTTGCATTCTATGTTTGTCTGGTAGTGTTGGATGTTTTATTTGTGAATCATGATAAAGGCGCGTTCTCCCAAAGAAAACTATTTGGGGCGCGTCTAACAAGTATGTTTTTACTCTTTAAAACCACTTCCTTTATCAATTGGTATAGGGTGCGTCTTTCCATGATATTGCTGAGGGCGCACCTTTATTAAACAGAATTTAAAAACATAATAATCTCTAAGGAATCAAAACAAATCTTCAAAATTCTTGATAAATAATGTGCTCCGGTGTGAAACCCACACTGGTCCCAAAGGCTAATGCTCTGTGGGGAAATAAAAATAAAAATAATCAAAAACATCTCAACTACTCAAGGGAGGGTGTACATGCACTACCCCCCTAGACTAGGAGGAATTTTATTTCTTCTAGTTTATTTAGATAGATATCATAGGGGGTACAAAAACACTCCATATTAGTAGTATTTCTTCAAATGTTTCACATTCCATGCTCTTGGTATAGGATTGCCACCCAAATCTTCCAAGTGAAAAGTTCCTTCCCAAAGCACAGACTTGATCCTGTAAGGTCCTTCCCAGTTGGCTCCAAAGACCCCATGACTGGCAATTCTGGTATGAGGCATCACCCTTCGTAACATGAGATCACCAACCTTGAGGCGGCGTACCCTTACTCTTCGATTATAAAATCTGGCCACTCTTTTCTGATATGCATCTAATCGTAAAGATGATATTACACGTGTCTCTTCCAGGAAATCAAGATGAAGTCGTTGGTTGACCTCATTAGACTCCTTGTCATAATGATCCCTCCTGAATGACCCAAATCCAACCTCCATAGGAACCATTGCTTCAAATCCATAAGATAACATAAATGGAGACTCCCCAGTAGTAGACCTTGGTGTGGTATTGTAGGACCACAACACCATAGGAATCTCCTCAGGCCAGTTACCTTTACTTTCTTCCAACTTGGTCTTCAGGGTGTGCTTGATTATCTTGTTGATAGCTTCAGTCTGCCCATTGCTCTGAGGATGATAGACTGCTGCAAAATCTTTCTTAATCTTCAAGTCTTCACACAACTTTTTTAGCTCCTTGCTATCAAACTGCTTCTCATTGTTCGATATGAGCTTGTAAGGAATTCCAAACCTACACACAATGGAATTAAAAACAAAATCCTTGATTTTCTTTGCTGTTATCTTAGCCAAGGGCATAGCCTCTGCCCACTTGGTAAAATAATCCACAGCCACAACAGCATACTTGACACCCCCCTTGGCCATATGAAGCTCTCCAATGAGATCAATCCCCCACATAGCAAAAGGCCAAGGGCTCATCATTGAGGTTAATGTCGTAGCAGGAATGGATGAGTAGTTTGCAAAGCATTGGCACTGATCGCATGCCCTTGTAAACTTCATAGCATCGTCCTTTAAGGTTGGCCAATAATATCCTTGTCGTAACACCTTCATGGCAAGGGAACTACCCCCCGAGTGATTGCCACATATTCCTTCATGTACTTCTCTCAAGACGTAGTTGCACTCATCTCCATCAACGAACCTTAGCAAAGGTTGATTAAAACCTCTTCGGTATAAAACCGCATCATACTCCACATACCTTGTCGCTTGATACATTAAACGTCTGGCTTCTCCTTTATCATCGGGTAGAATTCTCTTTTGTATATACTCTTGGATGGGAGTCATCCAATTTATCATTGGTACTTGATCCACAACCATTATCTCCACCTCCGGGATACTTGGAATCTCCTGAATCTCCAATGGAATGTCTCCCATCAACACCGTGTCTCTTTGAGAACCCAACCTGGCCAAAGCATCCGCCTTAGAATTATCTTCACGAGGAACTCCTTCAAGTCTGACTATGTTAAACCGTTGAATCAAACGACGAACACTCATCATGTATGCCTCTGTTTTTGGTCCTCTAGTCTGGAACCCTCCTTCAACCTGCTGAACGACCAACTTCGAATCATTGAACACCACCAAATTTTTCACATTCATTTCCAAAGCTAACTTCAAACCATTAATCAATGCCTCATACTCAGCTTCATTATTAGTTACTGCAAATTTGAAGTTAATAGCACTCATAAGAAGGTGACCTTCGGGAGAGGTCAAAACAATTCCAGCACCTGCCCCGTCATTTTTGACTGCTCCATCCACATTGTTAACGGAGGAATTTGGTATTAACATTCGAGGTTTGTTGTCGAAATCAAGATCCACAACAGTGGTCCTTGGGTGGTGAATTCGCCGGAGTATGGTGGTTGTGTTTAATTGGTGCTTGAGATTGCTTAGGGTTTATGTTGGCTATCTCAGAGCTCTCAACTTTCGACCCCTAACAATGTGCCTACGTACCCCTTTATATAGGGGATCAAGCCAACGTAGTTCTTGGGGAGGAAGTTTCCTCCATGGTCTCTGATCTTCAAGGCCCAGTCAAAGTCTTCCACTACCTTCCTTACTTAGACGTAGGACTCTTCCATATATTTCCATACTTGAACGTAGGACTTCCATATCTTTCCATACTTGAACGTAGGACTTCCATATCTTTCCTTAGAGTTTTAGCTCACTTTAGGAATGTCTAACGATAAGGCATAGTCACAAAGGCCCAAGGCTTATCTATGACGTCAGGACTTCATGAATAAGGAAACTTCCCCCATCGAGGACTAGTCCTATCTATTACCAACTATTTCCTTAATTCATAGACACAGGTATAGCCATGACTTACCTTAAATGCTAGACTCATCCTTGTTCCCCGAATGAGAAGCACCCACCAGATAGCAGGACAAGTGATCCCAAGTGTTTGGGTGTAAAGTGCAGGATTACTCCAAAGTTCCCCAATGAGGACGCGCCCATTGAGTTCAAGAACAGAGCTCCCAGAACACACACCAAGGTTCACCCCACATCCCCAATGAGGACGCGCCCATTGAATACAAGATGAGACCTTCAATCATCAGGCAAACCCCTGGAGGCCTTCAGCCACGGACATCCCCCTCCTAGGGCACATCCTAGGAGGGAATTCTTCAATATATTGCCAATACTAAACTAAGAAAACCATCTTCCATCACTAAGTTGCCACTTCAATCCAAGAGGACGCGCCCTCAATGGGTGGACGGCTCAAAGGGTGCGCCCTTGTCCCGGACAAGCCCTAAGTCTTCCTTGTGTCAGTCTCATGCTAATGAAGAGTAGAGTTGTCAATCCACACTGAGAGGACGCGTCCTTTGGGGTTAGATGGCCAAAGGGGCACACCCTCTCCCCTAAGAGGACAAGTCCTAAATCTTTCTCGTGTCATGCAATGTTAGTACAACTGTTATCTTTTATCAAGACACCCATCAAGCTATCTTTACCATGAGGGTGCGCCCTCAAGGAGTGGACGGCCTGAAAGGGCGCGTCCTTACCCCTATGAGGGTAAGCCCCAACCATTTCTCATATTTATCCTATCCTTAATTACATTTTTAATATCCTAATTGAATTCCTACTTGACCCAAACCTAACCTAAAAACCCGTTATCAAATTTTGGCTATAACAGGTTTTTACATACTTGTTCACGGATCACGGGACAGGTCAATGCATACCATTACCAAGCATGTGATATTGTGATGTGATGAACTGATGATACATACCATTCTAGAAACGAGTATCTAGAAATTGTATTCGGTCGAGATTTGCATGTATTTAAATGTTAATTTTGATATATTCAGTTGATGGATTTTCAAAATTTTAAAAAATAATTTATTTATTAAAATATTATCATTGTTTTATATTAAAAAATAATTAAATTGGAAGATTGATATTTATTATGTTTGAATGCTCACTATTTGGACTCTATCTTAAATTTTAAGGGGTGGTATTGTATCATGACTTTTAATGACAAATTTTGGGAGAATGACTTTAATGGATTTTATAAACTTTTAATGACTCTTATTGACTTCTTAAAATTTCAAAAAACTTTTTATGACTCCTAATACAATGACTTTTAAAAACTTTAATAGACTTTCAATTACAAAATCATGACTTTTAAATACGTTTATAAACTTTTATTAAAAAAATTATAGCTTTTGGAGTGTGCCCAGAAGAGCTACAAATATCATATACCTAGAACAACTACAAATATAATATCATATATAGCCTCTGAAACCCTCTTACCTTTTTCTGCTATAACCCAAGTTGGGCGTATGTTCTCAAATTAATCTGGCGACTATAAAATCGAGTACAATGTATATTTCTTGTTGTATTATATATACTGTTAACGGAGAAATTTGGTGATAACAAATTTTGGGAATTACTGGAATAACAAAATTGTGATAATAGGGGGATTTGGGTTTTTGGATGTTTGGGGCTGGACTTGAAAGGTGTCTCGACTTGTTAGATGTGTCGGATCCTATTCCAAGATGTCTGCGTACTCTATATTTATAGAGATCAAGCCAACGTAGTTCTGTTATAGGATTGGGTTTTAATCTCTTTGATTATTAGGGATGTATTGGGAATTAGTAGATTTTATCTTTTTAGATTTAGATTGGGATACCTTCCTGATTTGAAAAATATCGTTTAGAGATATTTTCTATAATTAATTAGAGATTTTCCTCGTTTCAGAGAGAGGAAATAATTAACTTGGGAATTAAGTTAATTGTTAATAGATTCATATTGGGAAATTAGGAGATAATTGAGGCAACCGAAAATGTGGTGTAACATATACTATAGTAGTGTTTACTAAATCATATTTATAAACATATGTCATATTAATTGTAATCTTGTATCAGATTTTTGTATTCATTTTTATACCATAATTTTATGGATTTTATGGTTTGAGAATTATGTGTTTGTCACTATTCATATTTACTTATGATGCAGAGCTATGTCAAGTAACCAGCAATATTGTTATAATGTTATGTTTACATGATCCCTCTTTATTTTGCAGCCCTTCCAGTACTATAATAGCTGATGTATTTTTATTTTGCTTTGTGTCTTATGATCTAGTTTTACCAATTTGTAGAAGATCAGCGACCCTCACCAAAATCACTTATTAAAATGAACATAATTATGGATATGGAAAATCAAGAAGAGGAAGAAAAAGAGATGGCTGAAGAGGAAAAAAGGGAAGAACATCGACATGAAATTTTAAAAACTTTGTTGACAGTAAATGAAGAAGTGCTAAATGTGCTCAATAAGCACACCATTACCCTGTCTAATCAAAGCATCCCACATTCACTTACTAGGCGACCTGTCAATTTAAGAGGATATGAATATATTCATGGTGTTTTAAATGAGGATCCCGAACACTTTCGAAAACTTTATAGGATGTATCCGCAAGTTTTTCTTAAGCTATCCAAGATTATTAGAGAAAAAACACTTTTGAAAGATACAAGATTTATATGTATTGAGGAGATGCTTGTGACTTTTCTACTTGTTGTTGGTCAGAATTCTCGATATTCTCATTTTGGTGAAACATTCAACCGCTCGCATTTTAGTACTAGTCAAAATTTCAACAAAATTCTGAAAGTTCTGAATGAAATTGCGGTGGATTTTATAGTTAAACCTGGTTCTTCAACCCCCGAAAAAAATCAGAGAAAGTACAAGGTTTTTTCCTTATTTTAAAGTAAGTTTTTTGTCATTTTTTTTCTTATTGTGTCATATCATTATTACTCGTATACATGATTTTCCTTACATATGTGATTATATGTTTATTTTTTAAACTATTTCAGGATTGCATAGGAGTAATTGATGGCACTCATATTCCAGCTATGGTCTCCGAACGTGAAACAAACAACTATCATAATCGTCATGGGACAATTTCAAAAAATGTTTTAGCAGCTTGCAATTTTGATTTGCAATTTATATATGTTCTTAGTGGTTGAGAAGGATCTGCACACGATTCAAAATTATTAAATAATGTTATATCAAGGAGAAATGGACTTAAAGTACCACAAGGTATTTTTTTGGTGTATTTAATTATTATTTTTTATAAATCATATATGTTGTTGTTGTTTATCGCCTACTTGTATTTTAGGTAAATATTATTTGGTGGATTGTGGATTTCCAAATAGACTCCAGTTTTTAGCTCTCTTTCGTGGTGTTCGTTATCATCTTCAAGATTTTCATGGTCAAGGTCGTCATCCTGAAAATGCCAGAGAATTGTTTAATCTTCGTCATACTTCCTTGAGGAATACAGTGGAGCGATTATTTGGAATATTCAAATCTCGATTTACAATTTTCAAGACGACACCTCCTTTTTCATTTCAAACACAAGCAGAGCTGGTTTTAGCTTGTGCAGGCTTACATAATTTTCTTCGTAAAGAATGTCGTTCAGACGAATTTCCAGTTGAACTAATTTGCACTTCAACGCTAATTTGCACTTCAGCATATACGAAGAATTAGGAAGAAAAACATTTGTTCTTGAAAGAATGAGTAGGATGAAAACAAAGAACAACTTACTTTGCCTGCAGAAAAGTATATACGGCTTTCAAGGCTTAATTACAAGTTATAACATATTACGAAGAGAAGGCAATGCAATATTGTTAAGAACAAAGAAAATAACATATAAAGTAACATATTTCATAGTTTAAGACATATGAAACAAGATCAGAAAAAACCAAGCATCAATCCTAGAGATCTCACAGAAGAGAAAAAAGATCACAAACAAGCTAAAAATGCAGACGTGGAAAGAAAAGAAAAGGTAGAAGAACGTGTTGAAAATCTTGGAGTAAAGGGAAAATTATTTAAAAATGCTGCTGAGGATAGTAATGATGGTAAGACTGTCTCAGATAATATTCCTGAGGTAGATCAAACAAAAAATACAGCACAAGAAAGATGCATGACCAGAGGTCCAGACCAACTAGAACTGCAATGACTTGGAATGGAGTTACGTAAAGCACTACTGTCAAAACCAATGCAAATATATATAATGAAGATTGTTCTCAGTACAGTACATGCTCTGATGCAGAAAATTACGGCTTGATAAAACCAGAACCATCCTTGCCACATAGATAAAAACAAGAAAACATTCGCTAGATAAAACCATCACTAGATAAAAACAAAATTAAGTAATATCCCTTAAATCCAAAACCAATAACTTAAAATATATTAATATCATTAAGCATTTATGTGCCACAAATCATAGTGTCACATATCTAATTCAAAAACTATCCAAACATAGCGTTCTTCAGGGGTTATCTTCACGAAATCCATCTTCTTTGCTCTAGTATTAAGTAATTTAAGTGCCTTGAAACGTGCAAGTCGATCCAAACCAGGTAAATCTTTGATAAGATCCCAATAGCTACAATCATCATTATTAAATGACTTAACAACTTCAACCATCTTCTCAACTGAGTGACTAATTTGCATGATAGCATCTGGCTGACCAACATTAGTCGAAGAACTAGAATTTCCCTCGAACTCAGATCGGTTACGCTTCTTAGGAGCTGGAGTGGGAGGAACATCAAGATTAATAGATTCAGAAGGTTGGCCCAAAGGATCTTGGAAATCATCCTGTGTATCCTGTGTATAAGTTTCAGTGTTATAATCATAAACCAAGTCATCCAACGGTTGATGTTTTTTACTTGCTTCGTCGTCATAAGTTCTTGCATCAGTATCATCTCCTAGTCCTATTGCATTCTTTCCGATAGCAGTTCCATTTTCCACTGCAATTCTTAAATCATCATAATCTCCAAAAGTGTCTGTACGATAACTTTTGTGAGAAGGATGTACCTAATGAAAAATGTTATGTTAGTATAATAAACATGTCAAAAGTTTTATTAGAAATACTTTATTATCTTAAAAAAAATGTACCTTAAAATACTCTTCCCAAACTTCATTTGGAGCCGTAATTTTTTTTGTTATAGGATCCCATCCAAATCCAGAATTAAACAACATTAATTTTGAATAGTTGGCGTATCTAGTTTTAAACCATTTCAAACGACTAAGATGTTGGGGATGAATTTTTCGACATCCAAGCTTTTCATTCAAAATCGGAAGAATCTTTTTCTCCACGGTAACCTTAGTGAATAAACCATTACTATCTCGCCAACCACGTTTTGCAGCATCAACCATGAGATTCAATAACTCATTACTTTCATCAATTGTCCAAGTTTTATACCCAGCAGCTTTTCCTTTCAAATTGTCATTCTTTTGACATGCATCTCCCATTTTTATGTGCATATTGTTACATATATATGTATGTGTATATGCAGAAGATGAATTAAAAACAACGTATATATATATATATATATATATATATATATATATATATATATATATATATATATATATATATATTACTATTAGCAGAAGCAAGTACATATAATATATGTAAAAACACATAATAATAATAATAATAATAATAATAATAATAATAATAATAATAATAATAATAATAATAATAATAATAATAATAATAATAGAGAAGAAAAGAAGAAAAGGAACCTTTTCGCAGAGGATGAACCCTAGGTGGGAGTGACTTTTTGCAGAGGAATAAAGGATGAACCCTGGAACGACTAGTTAATTGAGGGAGAACAAACTCTTGTCAAATCTTTTCAAGAAAGGGGTGACAATTTTGTGAGAAAATATATACACATTTCCATAAAAAGTCATTAAAAGTCTATCAATTTTATTTTTCCACCAAAGTCATTGATATTTTGAATAACAAGTGACTTTTGATAACTCTTTAAAAGTTGTAATTCAATACCTCAAACTTTTTTAAAGACTTTTTTAAAATCATGATATAATACCTCCTTACTTTTAAAGAGTATTTAAAAGTATTATTTGAATACCTCCTTACTTTTAAAGTCTTTAAAAGTCTTTAAATGTCATAATACAATACCACCCCGTAAAAATCAAACGTGAACGATTTTACAAATCACGCGGAATTTACAAAATAATGATTATTTTTATTTTAGTAATAATTTAACAATGATTAGCGAATTACAACTATCCCTAAAATGAAGTGAAAAGAAAGTAGCAAATTTTTATATTAAAATTTCTATTCATTTTAGTAAATTTACTTACTTATATATGTATCAAATTATTAATATACAATTTTTACTATTTAAATAAATATAATTATACGAATAATTAAGTACACTTTTTAATGTCAGATCTTATCTATTTATCTAATCGTGCTCATCATCTGGATGATACAAAAAATATCTTGAACCCAAATCCTTATCGAACATAAATATATTAAACGAGAAATAATCTTTATCCATAATCTAAGAATGACTAATTATTTAATATAATTTTTTGGAATTGTTAAATCAAATATTTTTGGATAAGATTAGTTTATTGTATATATGGATATAATATCTATTAAATAAGCGGAAATGTTGTTTGTTGAAAATATTGATAAACCTGGGCCCACAAATAATATCTGGACACCTCAGTATTGCTTCACGTAAAAGCAACTCCCGGTGCCACGTCAGACACTGTTTGTACATATTTATCTCTTTCAAAATAGTTCTACTAATAAACACATTTATTGACTGTTATATCCATCCCCCTTTTCTCAGCACTCATTCACAACCTATACATACATTTCCCCTGTACCTATATTTTCACACACTTATATAACAACACTCTTCCCCTGTTTTCATTTCCCCCCTTTTCTCAGCGCCCGAGGTTTTATTAGGTGAGCATTACTGGTTAGGGCTCTTAATTTTTCATTTTTGCATTTTTTTCATTAATTTTTGTTATTTTATTTGACTATTAGTTGTGATTAATTGATTGATTAAGCTTGTGTTTTAATTGATTTTGATGATTTGTAGGTTTTTATTGGGATTGAAAACTCGTGTGATGATTTGGTGGTGCTATGGCTGATGCTAACCGCTTCGTTCCGAATTTTTCGCTAGGTTAGCATATATCTGTGTGTGTGTGTGTGTGTGTGTGTGTGTGTGTGTGTGTGTGTGTGTGTGAGAGAGAGAGAGAGAGAGAGAGAGAGAGAGAGAGACTTGCGCATACTTATGATATTTGTGTGAGAGAGAGACTTGCGCATACTTATGATATTTGAGCATATAGTATATGAATAATGTGATATGCACAAATTAGGTTGTATTCTGTGTGTTTGTTTATTGTGCGTGTGCGTGCGTACTTGTGGTATTTGTGCACAGTGCATATGAATTGTGTGATGTGTACAAAATTAGGTTGCATTTTCTGTGCACACACGCATACTTGTGATATTAGTGCATATTATATATGAATTGTGTGATGTGTACAAGTTAGCTTGCATTTTGTGTATGTGTGTGCACTCTCATACTTTTAATATATATGAATATTGTATATGAATTGTGTGATGTGTGCAATTTAGGTAGCAATTGTGTCGCAAACTTGTAGTATTTATGCATATAGTATACCATTTGTGTGATGTGTATACTTTTGGTTGCATGTCTGGGCTCTGTTTAATATGTTAATTGTTGTGTAATTTCCTATGATATGAACTAAGTGTTGGGACAACTATCATTTGTGGCAAGTGGCTGATAATAATAATGTTTTCAGTAATTTTTTTGAAACTATATGTAGGATTTTTTATCATGATGAAATTGTAAATGTGTAAGTATAGAATCAGACTTATTACCGTCGACTAATATATGTAATTTATTGTATGCAAACAAAATACGTGTAATTTGTTTCTCCTTTTTCATGTCTACATGTGTGTACATTTACTTGACTCTCTTTTTGCTTCTGATAAATATATTGGGGGTAAACTATCCATTCAGTTATTGGGTAGTTAGAAAGATGCATTTGGCAGCATCAGGTATAATATTGGTGTGTATTTATGTATGGATTTTCTGAATGTCGAATTTGACAGACTTGCAGCAGACACTGGAAGAAGCAAAGCACAGGTGGCTGCGCACTACTGAAATTTGTGAAATTCTGCAGAATCATAAAAAATTTCACACAACACAAAATCCGCCTGTGAAACCAGCAGGTTCGTAATGACAACCAAATGTGTATATGCTTTAGTTTTAATTTCATTGTGCTTGAAGATTTAAAAAATATGAAAAGGTAGAATTTCTTAGGTTTACTACCGAGCTTTGCAATTATGCATTGGGATGTTATCCAGTTTACCTTTAAGACGAGGTATTATACAATCTGCCCTCAGCTTGAACCAAAATTAAACAGCCCACTGCCTACAACCACTTTCAGTACATGTGTTTGTTAACCTGAATTCCACCTGCACCTCCAAATTGGCGTCTCTGTGCATAAGCAGGAATCTTGTAAGGTGTACTAGGTTTGGCTGAATATATTAGTAAAATATCCTTGCTATCTTGATTTATTATCCGTTCATAATTAACTATCACGAAACTCAAAGTGCTTCCCTAAAATAGTTCTAAATAAAAAGTAATCACTATTTTTCAAAAATTCCAGTTATCTATAATCTTTGATACTGGTGTTTGGTAAATCCATATGACAAAACCTGTTTCTCTCATACAGATGGTTCTTTGTTTCTATTTGATCGGAAAGTCCTCAGATATTTTCGTAGAGATGGTTATCGCTGGAGGAAGAAAAAAGACGGGAAGACAGTCAGAGAAGCTCATGAAAAACTTAAGGTTAGTTCTTCATAAGTAGTTTGTCTCTAGGTGGCCAAGGTACTATTAAGTGTTTTTTTGTGTGCCCTTACGTATGAGGTAGTTGTGGATTTGTGTTGTATACTTGTATCTCTACCTGGTGACATGTCGCAAGTTAGTTAACCGGAATTCACTTCCACTTTTAATATTTTGCACTTTGAAAGTTAAATTGCAAGAGATTAAAATTTTCAAGTACATTTTATTTAAGGTATTCTTCAAGCTTTTTGTTAAGAAATATCTAGGGGTTGGCAACTGATGTTCTGCAGCTCTTGCCTCTTTGCGGGTTTCTTGTGGGAGTTTAAATTAGGTACTAAGATTTAATGAGTCTTGCTTGTGGCAGGGAGTTATTTTCTTATCAGATAATGGGTGTTGAACGTAGAACTGTTTTTGCTATTCTTGTGCATTAATGCATAATCTCGCCAACACTTGGTCATTGTGGATTGTGATGTCTGAGTGTTTTTTTTCAGTCGCGATGTGTTGTTTGTAAAGTCACTTGATTGAAATCCTTGTAATGTGTTATGGAATAAAGGACCTAACATATTCCTCACATCAGTGGAGCATGATGCTTTTTAATTTTTTATGTAAAAAATTTCTTCTTTAGGACTCCCACGAGAGTTCTTTTGGTTATATGTGCAAGTGCTATAGGGCAGTACCATTTATCAAAAAAAAGTTTAGTTTAAGAATAGTTGATGGCTCTATTAATTAAGACATTGTATAAACGTTTCATTTCCAACATCCCCCGGCCATTTTACTTTCAGAACGTCTCTCCCCCACTCCCGCTCCCTCCCTCCTTCTCCCCCCTCTCTCCCTATCGATTTTCGTATAATCTTTAAGTCTAATTGATAAAATCAATTTTGATTTTGCTGTTCAATTGACAACTAAAATTATCTTTAATTGTTTGGCTCTATGTAATGTGACTTGTTTTTCTGTGCTGTTTCACTTAGTACATACCTTCTCTAATAGACAGGCAGTGTGGATGTTGTTCATTGCTATTATGCCCATGGAGAGGATAATGAGAACTTTCAGCGAAGATGCTATTGGTTGCTTGATAAGTAAGTGTTTCTGCCAGGTGAAATAGATATGTTTTTTTTATATGATACTGATTAGCTTTTCGTTATAATATAGAAAATGTTACAATGTAATAACTACCCTTAAAAGTTGTATTAGTGGGAATTATTATGTTAACTCTGTATAAATTTAATAAATGTAACATGGCAAATATTAGACACCATAATTGCTCAAATGGATGGAGACACTTTTGATATACCGAGTTTGATCTTTTTGGCTTTTAAAAATAATTCAATCAAAATTCAAATAAAGAAAATAGACACTAACAATGTTCCTATCAACATTTTTACATCATTTACACCCACCTTCATATTTCTAGTCTATATAGTTGATTATTTAATAATCCTGAGCCTTTAACTCTTCAGGGTTCTATGGACTTTGAACTTGTTGGAAATGGGACTGCAGAATAGGCAATCTTTGGTTTGTAATTCATTGTAGATTCTATTGGCAGAGTAATATATTGAGAAAGTATGTATTCATAAAAGATGGGGGCTATCATATCACATAGTTGGGGTTTTTTTAATAAGACGATGAATGTCTTCTTCAGAGGAATCTTTATGACATTTAAATTAAGTAAATAATTTTTAATGCTAAAAACGTGGTGGAAAAACTATTCTAATTGATGCTATCTGCTGAAATTCTACAAAAAGCAAGACCGCTATATATATATATATTAATTGAATTATAGCACAGCAAGAAAAATAATTTGAGCAGTATGGATATTACTGTTTACTCCCCTTCAGCTTTATGTCTTTCTTTGATTGTTATATACCAAACAAGTTTTTTTGTATCTAACCTTGTGAGTAGAATTAAAATATGTATCATTCTTCCCTGTTTTCAGGCAGCTGCAGAACATTGTTCTTGTGCATTACAGAGAAGTAAAAGAGGTACTCCATCTGTCCCAACAGATTGTTAACACTTTCCTTTTTGGGATGTCCCATCCAATTGTTAACATTTTTTAAAATAGCATATTTTTCTTCTCTAATTTCAGTATGTCCTACCAACTTGCCCACTCTTTCTTCCCTTTTCTTTACCTTTCTTAATCTCCGTGCCCCATCCAAATGTTAACAATTGGATGGGACGGAGGGAGTACTTTATTTAAATTTCCTAGTCATGGGTAGTTAGTGCAGTTACATTTTCTTTCTAATCTTTGCATGTGTTTAGTTTCCTAACTTCATTTTGAAACATTGCCTGCATAAGTTAAAGGGTCAATTTACTTCCCATGGTTAATAAATCGGTCTCTATTTAATTTTTTTTAATGCAGACATGTTACAGAAAGCTGTTCTATACATGTAATGACACATATATATGTGATAATACACACATCTGGATGTATTTGAATGTATATTACATCCTATTCCTAGTTACTGATATGTTCATGGGGTCATAGATGCTATTCCTCTTCATTTGTTATATATATATGATTTATGGTTGTTGAGATACTCAATATCATATTATCTAAAAACCCATTAAGATAACATTTTGCTGGAGATCACATATCATATCACTGAACAAAGAAAGTGATAAGATAAGTTAGGTTTCTTTTAATGGTTGGTTCATGTAAAATGGTAGGAGACTGCAATAATAGTTGGCGTATACAATGTCTGAGTAATTTTTATTTGTGAAAAGGAAATTGATTGTATGTGCTAGTTATACATGTGGTCATGCTGTTGCATTTAGTATCTTCCTCATTATAGGACTTTTATTGGAATGAAAGGGTATAGCTCTCTCTTATATCTGACTGATAAAATAAAGTTTCAGTTGTAATGATTTTAATTTTTTTTCCTACGTGGTAAATACATTTTCTGAACGAAGTTCCCTGGGACACTAAGTTGATACGTAATACATTGCAGGGGTACAAATTGGACAGTCACCATTCAAAAAACTCAGATTCAGAACTTCGAAGTCCTCAGATTAATTCATCCAGTATGGAACAAGCTTACTCCCCTCAAGCCATGTCTGGAACATCTCGTGCATCTCATTCTTATCCAGGTGCAGTTGACTGTAGTAGGCCTTCAATTTCTTCAGAATTCGAGGAAAGTGTTCCTCTAGCAGATCCTAAGATTTCTTCTCTGGTACAGTTATCGCAGCTCCCACCTTCTAATCCTTCTTGTTGTTCAGATGGAACAATTGGTGCTGGTAAGAACTGTTCATTGTTGATAGACTGTTATTTCCTGTCATTATTCAGTATAGTTACTTGACTATAGTGTTTTTCTTGGCATCTTTTAAGTATGAAAAGGTTGAATTTATACAAGTAATCAAGTTTCTCCTTTTCTTTTTACCTTTTGAAAAAGTATCACGCAAATGGTAAGGTGAGTATATTCTTGTAGCATCCCTAAGAGACTCCCTTTTTAGGCTCTTAAGTTGAAAAGTGTTAGTGCCTCCCTAAATTAGCAAGCATATTCGAGAGTCTTAGTTCTCTCTAATATAATATAAAAAATTAGCTCCCCAACGATACTCTCTCTATCCACTCTTTATTCCACTTTCTATAGTTCAAAGTACTTTACATAAAAAGTACAAAATAAAGTGGAAAGAGGAAGAGAGTGCCTTTATTATTTTATCACGAAACATAACTTAGGAGTGTGAGGAGGCTCCTTATAAATGAGGAGGAAAGAGAGGCTTTTAGTAATTTGAGGAGCCACTAAGAGTCTCCTGGAGCAATGTTTTAGCACTCAATCTTTCAATTTAAACTTAGGAACCAAAATAGGGAGTCTCTCGGACATGCTCGTAAAGATCCCTTCTTCGTTCCTCATTGCAAAGGAGCTTCTTCCCACTCCCAAGTTATTTCTTGGAGTAAATTATTAAAGACACGCTCTCTTTCCACTTTCTATTGTACTTCCTAAGAGCCAATTTTCATATTATTTTTAGGGAGTGAACTAAGATTATCCTGGGGATGCTCTTAGAATGCAGTAAGTAGCATGGGTAAACAAATTAAAATGTGCGAAAACAGAAAAACAATCACTGGAGAAAAAAATAGTAGTGTTAATATTGGTTACTGAGAAATCTATTGTTAGTTTACAGCTTCATTAATTTATTTATTTTTTTGAAAAATATAATAGTAGCAGTCTAGAAGAGTATATGAGTAGAAGTACGAGTTTAATTTGTTGTTTCAAGGTTTACTTGTCAATGTAGAAGGTACTAGCAATTCTTTAATCGTTATTTCGCACTGGTCCTCTGTTTGTCCATCACAAAAGTAACGTTATGCCTGGTCATATATCCAAAATCTATGGACTTAACAAGGTGCCTAAAACACTCCAGGGTTACTCGGATCTAGTTTCGGTGGCGGCTTGGGCTCATCTATATGGCCCGAGAGACATGGATTAAGCAAGAACATATCACATCCACCTGAGCAAAAAGTTGATTATGACCATGTTAATACAGCAGATGCCTTATCTCACAAACTAATTGACACCAGGTTGGATGCTGTTTATATTGCTCCAGATTTTGCGAGGATGGGAGATGGTTTACTTCCTGATTACCGAATTGGTCAGGTGTGGCCTCCTGACTCCACAATATCTTTTCCATGTCTTGTCATTCCAATTTTTAAATGGAAGTTATAAGTTATTTAAGCTTGAACGGTGGGAAGGCAAAGGTTGATGTTGATTTGGTGCATGGGTGTTGAGTAGTATGTAACCAATAGCCTCAGAATTGTCTGATTTTTATGTGTTATTAGCCAAGTAGCTGTTTTGTAGAGGTTAGTGTGTCTGATTAGAGTCCCCTGTAAAAAACAGATGTGTGCACTGCAACTCTCAAACGGGACGGAAATATTAATGTATGTTAATCTGAAATTAGATTTGATATTGATGATAGATGTATAAAGGACAGATATTACCGAACTCCATGCCCTTACTATGGGTAGTGGTAACCTTAGAAATCTAAGGAACACTTACAATCTACCTGATTTTGGAAGTCTAGGTCTCCCTAAAATTGGGTGCATCTGATGTACACTGGTTGTATAAATTATCCATCAACACACTGAGCAGGATATATCATAGTTGTTGCTAGTAAGTTTGTCTAAGAAAGATATTACAGTATTGTATTTTCTTGAGGAGCACCTGCCAATAAATTATTCGTATTTCCGTGATATTATCTTACCATACTGAATACGTTAGTCCAGGACTGTGCTGTGTATATCTTTTAGTATCTTTATTTTGCTTATTTCCTCCCCATACTTGGTTGTCACAAATTATGTGTAAAAGGCGCTACCATCACATTTTATCAGGTGTGAATATTATGCTGAGTGTGTTAGTCGGATAAAACCAAGGAACCTTGATGAAGAGTGTGTTAGATGATTAGAATATTATTTTGTTTACATCAAATAATGCGACACGAATACCATCTACTGTTGCACCTCTGACCTTCATATAAACCTACCCAGTTGGAGGATTCTTCTGGCTCAATGGCAAATGTAAATTATAGTGTTATAGTTGAAAGCAATGGTCAATTAGGCGAATCAAGCAATAAATCCGGTGAGCTGAAAAAAATTGATAGTTTCGGAAGATGGATGGATAATGAAATTGGCAAAGATTGTGATGATTCCATCATGACCTCCGGCTCTGACAGATATTGGAATACACTTAATACTGAGCGTGATGATAAGGAGGTGTCCAGTCTCTCTCTTCAGATGCAACTGAATACAGAATTTCTAGATCCTTCTCTTTCTCAG
Organism: Heracleum sosnowskyi; assembly: GCA_030848705.1. NCBI lineage: Eukaryota > Viridiplantae > Streptophyta > Magnoliopsida > Apiales > Apiaceae > Heracleum > Heracleum sosnowskyi. The sequence goes on from CM061238.1 coordinate 22,922,299, forward strand.
CCGCAGCTATTTAGCATCCATGACTTTGCTCCAGATTGGGCTGATTCAGCAGTGAATACAAAGGTATGCATTTTGAGCACCTTTTTTTCAGTTCTGTTTAGTTTTTTTTTCTGCTTTAATGTTTGTTGCTTGTTATTTCTGTTCTCTTGTAGGTGTTGGTTGTAGGTTCTTTCATGGGGGAGAATAAGCATTTTAGTGATTACAAGTGGTGCTGTATGTTTGGTGAAATTGAAGTGGCTGCAGAAGCTTTGAGTGAGAATGTGTTACGGTGTCAAACTCCTTCACACACCCCTGGTTTTGTTCCCTTCTATGTAACATGTAGCAATAGGTTGGCTTGTAGTGAAGTCCGGGAGTTTGAATTTCGCAAAAATACATCTACAAACTCATTTTTAATGGCTGACAAAAAAGCAGCAGAAGATGGACTCAGAGTTCTGACTCGACTGGTAAAGTTGTTATCTTCAGGTGTAGAGAAGAAAAAAATTGACTGCACTGTAGAAGAATGTGATGGATGCCAAGTGATGAATGTTGTACATACTCTTAATACTGATGACAAGAGTAACCTGGGGAGCTTGGATAAGACCCTTACCATCTTTAAGGGAAATTATACAGATGTTTTATTTAGATTTTTGCTTAAAGACAAACTATATGATTGGCTGGCATGCCAAACACACAAAACGGGTAAAGGACTGAATATTTTGGATGATGAGGGACAAGGGGTTATTCATTTAGCTGCTGCTCTTGGTTTTGAGTGGGCTGTTGCTCCCATAATTGCTGCTGGGATCAGTCCCAATTTTAGAGATGCTAAAGGCAGGACAGCACTCCACTGGGCTTCATATTATGGGAGGTGAGACTTTAATCGTAATTCCTGCCGAAAATCTATTTTAATTATGCAATATGGTGCATTGGTTTTACATGTTGCTCACTACTATGTAGGGCTTATCACATTTTTTAAGTGTTTATTAACAAGATTTAGGATAGAAACTGTTACATATGATATCATCATTACTAGATGTAAATATTAGAAACATTGCTTAATTTTATTGTTAAACTTGCTGACAGGTAGTAAGAATCTATAGCTTTAAAGTTTGATGTTTTAAGTCCTTGATATCAGCACTTGCATGCCTATGGGTGGGAGGTTCCTCTTTCGCTGTTTTCAAGCAAGTGTTATGCTATATTATTGATTCATTTCAATCGAGCAATTTCACCACATAATAATTAGCTAAACAGATGACACGAAAAAGGTGAAATTCTATACATATAGCTGCAACTTTAAAAGGGACAGATTGTTATGGTTCACAAAGTTATTGTATAACCACATGAAGTAAACACAAGTAGAACGGAATTTGTTTGTTTGCCGCGATGAACCTATACAAGGAAACAGTTACAAATTTTAGCAACTTCAAAACAACGTTTCTAATGTAAACCTGAATGTGACTTGCATGAATCTATTAATGAATGCTGCGTGAACTTATTACCCTCGTGATCCTAAAAAAATTCAGCTCTGGTCTTCACCCTGCTAGCCAAGATATTTTGTCGTGCTTTTTGTCTCTATATATCTAATCTATTTTATTTTCTAAAATTGCCAGAGAGAATACTGTCATTGTGCTTGTTAAGTTGGGTGCTGCTGCTGGTGCAGTTGAAGATCCAACTCCTGAATTTCCTGGTGGGCAGAAAGCTGCTGATTTGGCATCAAGCAGAGGCCATAAAGGGATTGCTGGATTTTTGGCAGAAACAGATCTAGTTAGTCATCTTTCTTCGTTAACTTTCAACAGAAGTGTAACGGACAATGCCACATCAGGAGTCAAGTCAGAGAATACAGTGGAAAATGCAGGAATATATGATTTTCCACCAGATAAAGTACCGGAAGGGGACATTTCATTGAGAGGATCTCTTGCTGCTGTTAGAAATTCAGCACATGCAGCTTCCCTAATTCAGGATGCATTTAGGGTTCGTTCATACCGTCATAGACAAATGACTAAAAGCAACAGTGATCTATCTGAAAATCCACTTGACCTTGTTGCTCTTGGTTGTTTGAGCAAGGTTCAGAAGATGCATGACTTTGATGACTATTTGCACTCTGCAGCTGCAATAAAGATCCAGCAGAAATACCGCGGCTGGAAAGGCAGGAAAGAGTATTTGAAGATACGGAAACGTATTGTTAACATTCAGGTATACATGTATGAATGATTAATCAGCAAAGTTCTTTTTACCATCTTTATTAATAAAGAACTTGACTCCTCCCTATGAAATAAGATTCTTAATCCATATCCCTATGAAAAGAGTTGTTTTTGGAATAATTGTTTTTCCATATCTGACTGCAACATGTGAAGTGGGAAAGTATTTATCAGTAATGCTCTCATTCTATCATGTAGGGGTGGCAATTTCGGGTAATGGGTCGGGTTTGCTATACCCAGTCATGTTTTTGAGTTAACCCGAACGTGACCCGAACCCGAAACGGGTTGAATTTTTTCAACCCGAACCCGACCAGTTAGTACCCGGTCAACCCAAAAATGACCCGTTTTAACCCGAAACAAATTAAAAATCTTTATTTTTATATATAAATATTAAATTTTATTTATTAATATTAAAAAGTATATAATAAATTTTTTATTATATGATATATGAACTAAAATATTTAAATAATATGAAGATATATCACATATGTCTATAATTATATAATATAAATTTATATATTTTAAATAATATATTATAGATAATAAAGTTCCTGAGATTACCTCAGAAAAATTTTCTGAGATAATAAGATGAAACCCAATATTAATATGATACATGTCATGTATATAACTAGAAATAATATATTTTAATGTGTACAATATACATCAAGGAAAGTGAATAAATTTCTAATTGAAAATATATACTTGAGTGCATAGAATAAGGCAACTTTATAATGGTACCTCAGATAAATTTTACCTGAGAAACTTTATTCTCTTTATTATATATATTAAATTTCGGGTCGGGTTCGGGTATTTTGGGTCAACCCGAATATTTCGGGTAAATTTTTACCCAACCCGAAACCGACCCGAAACTCAAAATACTCAACCCAAATTTGTAATTTTCCATGTCGGGTTCGTGTCGGGTTTCGGGACGTGTCAAATTTTGCCACCCTTACTATCATTCTTTCGTGCAACATAAATTAAATTATAAAGAGAGACCGTTTTATGCAACTGAAGCATTTTAATAATTGTAGATCCTTCCTTAAAAATAGTTTCGCTGGGAAAAAGATAAGGCCGGGACATTAACTTTTCACTCACCTATGACCTAAATTTGAACCTCATGGTTTCATGCATGTCAATGAATAAAATAATATTCGGGTGATGTGTACTGTTTTCGTAAGAATTTTGTTGTCATATTTGCTTTTCAGGCTCATGTGAGGGGACATCAGGTGCGTAAGCAATATAAAAAGGTTGTCTGGTCTGCCAGTATTCTTGAAAAGATAATTCTGCGTTGGAGGCGGAAAAAGTGTGGCTTGCGTGGATATCGGTTGGCGAAAGCAGCTGAAGCTTTAGGACCTGAACTTGAGAAGGACGATGAGTATGATTTTCTGCGAATTGGTCGAAAACAGAAGGCTGAGGGTGTTAAGAAGGCTCTCGCAAGAGTCCAGTCAATGGCCCGTAACCCAGAAGCTCGAGACCAGTACCTGAGGCTGGTTAGGAAATTTGAAGAAGACAAGGTGAGCTTCCATAATTCTATCCTTTGATGTATTTTCTTAAAAGTTAAATGAACAATATGCATTTGCTTGTCTGAGAAGTTTGCAAGTGGTTATGAAGGCTTTTTAAAGGGTTGTTGTGCGTCTGTTCATTCTGCAGTATCATGCAGGAGTCCTTGAATTTACTGTTCTGGATATAATTGTGATGATATGAATTTAAAACCTAATAGCTGTTGGGTACCTTGTTTATGAAGTCTGCAGGCTTTCTAAATTTCTTAGGATTAAATAGTGTTTAGGTACGAGCTATAAAACTGTAGGGAAGGTGGATAATATGCATTATTTCAGTCGTTACTTTGTTAATTGATGCATAAAGTAATGAATTGTATATCTTTTCATTACTGAAATATATTCCTTCTAGATCTGGATGTGAAATGGAGATTTTCTTTTCCAACTCCATTAGGAAAATCTGACAGATGGTGAAATCTCTTTAACTGAAATGTAACTTGCATTCTTCCGTCACTTTGGTTACATTAAAATTGCCAAAAATTATGAATTCTAATTTGTGTTGGATGGCTGTTTTTGTGGTAACTTAGAACAGTATCCGACTAGTGACTACTATGCAATTTATACAGGAGGACAGTGTGCAGCACAGGTAAATAGCTCCGGAGAGTACAGTAGGTACCCGGGTACATGAGCTGACAATGGTAAGTGTTGATAACAACCTGAGAGAGTTCAATTTTTTGGGGTCGTGCGGCAGTAGTGGCACTAACAGATAAATGGGGTAATCCTGTGAAAACTATTATATTTTCTGTAGTTAGGAAGTCTGTGAATAAAATTTAACTTATTCTCTGTGTTTTTGTCATTCTTCAAAAATGTAGAGGTAGAAGACTTATATGCTTATCTTTTATCATTGTAAATTGGAAACCTCTTCAGTAGACAGTAGACACTAAAAGCAGATTCAAATAATTGGAATCACCAGCACTGGCTTTCTACAAACATGGTAAAACTCAAATATTGCAAATTTGCAATTGCATATTTTGTTGTCTTGAATCAGTTTTCAATGTTTCAGGATCAGTAGTATTGTTTGCAACTGTGGCACCTTTAATATAAATTACTGAAGCTCACAATCAAGGCTTCCATATTTAATTACTGTATTATTATCATTGACCCCGTTTGTTTGACGGGATATGTTTTTCCGATTTTATATTTTTCGGTGATTTTGGGTCCGGTGTTTGTTTAGGAAACATGTCAACATTGAAATATTTAAATTTATATTTTGAAATATGGGGAAAGTACTGTTTAAAATTAAGTTATTTTTGACAAGTAAATGAAAATCAAGTTTAATTTGAACTTCCACGGATGTACAAGTACAACCGATGAAAAAAGATATTATTTTAATGGAAATTTAAGTATAATCAAGTTCTGTGAATATAACCGTAATCCGAATGTGTGAAGACCTTTAAGCGTGAATAATAAACTAGAAATGATTCAACTGTACCAGCACAAAACTATACAAATATATTTGAACTGTATAGTGTTCATTACATCACCAGATTGCAAAAACAATTACAATTGAAAGATAGTTACAAGTAACGGAGTTGAGTCATATGCATACAGATCAATAAGCTTGCAACACCACCGGCAAAAGAAGTGATTTTGCGTAAGATGATCTTTCCCTTCAAATACACTTGCGAAGATAATAAATATACAATGCACCTCTATGTACCAAGTCAAAATCTGAGACAAAAACCTCATGAAGTATGAAGCTAGCCAAAACTGTTTTAAGGATTTTGGCACTTGTTGCATTTTGTCGGCCTTGTAAGCAATCCAGTCTTCCGCATCCAAATTTGAAGGGATACAATTTGATGAGAGATTTTAAATTAGCTTGAAGAGGCTTTAATAGGAAACTGAATTTGACGAAGAGCTAAACTCTATGCTTCCTGTGCACCATTGACTTAATATTAAAATAGCAATAAGATGTGTATATTGCATCTGATCATAACACCACTATACTTGTGATCCTTACCTGAACTTCAAGTCAGTGCCATGCCCGTCCAGTTTGCCATGTGTGCGACTATTCTCAGATTTGTGATGCTGAGAACGTCTGTCAACTTGTCTTCCAGAATCAGTCGGCATTTTGTTAAATTCAGTACTTGACCTCATCAAGCCATGTCTTGGATGGGTAGTTTGTGTACCACATAATTTTTTAACCAAGTCATCCAGTTCAGCAACTTTTTTCTGTAAGTTGGTCTTGTCAGCCTGCAGTATACATAGTTAGTTCAAAGACCTTGATAGCAAAGTAAGTGAACAATATTATAGTAACAATTAGAGCAAGTAATTAGGAAAAATTTTAAAACTTGGCAAAACAAAAAAGAAGAAAAACAATTAGAGCAGGAGGAGCACATATTAGCTCTAGCTCTAGTTAATTTATCCCCATAGTGCAGCCATTAAAACAAATTTGCGACTAAGTGGAGTACACACCCTAACCTGATATCATGGTAAAACTGAGAGAGAGAGAGAGAGAGAGAGAGAGAGAGAGAGAGAGAGAGAGAGAGAGAGAGAGAGAGAGAGAGAGAGAGAGAGAGAGAGAGAGAGAGAGAGAGAGAGAGAGAGAGAGAGAGAGACCTTCAACATTTCATTTTGTGCTGTCAGCAACTGATCTCGCTCTTGTATTTGTTCAATAGTCATCTGGATGGCAAATATATCTGCTTCTTTTCTGTTCACTTCTAAAATGCATCTATAGAAGCAAAAAAGCGCATACAAACAAAAAACATATAGTATGAGAGTCCACTGTAAGATTAGAAATTCTGTTTTGATTGGATATTATCTATTTCAGTCAGAACAATGCAATTGGAGGAAGTAACATGATAAAGAGTTGATTGTACAATGCTACTAATGATTAAACGTCTGGAAATTTCAATCAGTCAATTGCCGTTAATATATATTAAGCTTTTCGGGGAGACGTTAAAGGACAAGGCCACCATCTAGCCCATGTACTACTGCAACGATATACTAATGCATATTAAACCTTATCCACCAAATTTTTCTGCAGCTTTTAAAGTTAGGTCTGCCGTGATTTCATATGTTGTTACATGGATGTGTCCTGAGCTTGCTAATATAGCTATCTACTACAACTATGCTCCTACTTCTCTTCTGTGTTTCAAGGACTCAGCAAAAGTAATCATGACAAGCAAAATATTATGTCGGTTATCTGAATGCTGTAGGACAAAGTTTGAATTACCTCTCCCTTTCCTCAATCAACTCTTCAATCTTGCTTCTCAGATTGACAATCTCTTTATCCTAGTTCATCAAAATAAATATACATGTTATGGTGCTACACAGCTACAGTCATAACTACCATGTGTAGACAAGCAAAAAATTGCAATATACCATAGTTATAAATTTGTCCGCTTGTTGCTGAGCCTCCTCCACTAACTTTTGTAGTTGATACTGGTCCATCATATTCTACAGCATATCATAAATATTTAGCACAAAAGATAAACAGTTTATTGCTAACTGTTTCTTATTTATGAGTCTGAATCTTACTGCATAATTGGTCATGTCTAATTTGACACCAAGTAAATCCCGAATGACATCATGTGTCATGCTTTCTGCCGCAGCCAGTCTAGTATTCAGCGTACACACCTGTTCAGAAAGTATTGCATTTCCTCAATTGAAGAGAGCGACAGACTACATGCACTGAAGTACATACATAACAAAATATTTACGTACAACTGCACACCGAGGGGCAAATCACAAGTATATCAGCAGAAGAAAACAGAAACTAATGAAGTGAGCAATCAGCTTACATGTTGCGTACTTAAATGATACGACATATCACATATTAACCATTATAAACTCCACAGTCCATACTTTCTGAAGAAGCATGACAAAAAACATTTGATTACCTCCCTCTGCCTACTGGCATTCAGTACTGTGAGCTCTTCTATCCGAATCCTGGCAGCTGACAATTCTTTTTCCTTTTCCACATTCATCTGCTGAACCAGACCTCCAATGCATCTGAATGGTGAGCTAGACCCCCGTGGTTTCGTTAAGCCTTTTTCTGTTTTATCTACCATCGAGGAAGCAGATATTGCATTTGATGAATCTGTTTTAACTTCGTGAACCATTGCCTCCAAGGTTTTGTACTGAACATATAACAAGGATTATCTATGATGTGACACAGTAACAAAAAGGATTGATTGCTGGTGAGAATATTTTAAGTTCATAATATATTTTTGAAGGATTGTGCTGCTTGAAAATTGATATATACATTCAGGTCAAAAGATATGTTACACGCCTCTTTCTATAATATATAGGTTGAAACCAGTGTTTTAAAAGATATACTACAATAATTCATTCACCTAACTGACTTATTATGTTGTCTTTAATGTCTACATTATTAGATGCTTATCTCGCTTTGGTGACTTGAGAGACTAATTCACAGATACCGATTTGCACTAATCCAAATTTAGATGCAAAGTAATTCATTCATCTAGGCGATTTATTACATTGTCTTTAATGTCTACTTTATCTATGTAAATATATTCAGCCTACTTCTCTGACATTATACCTTCTGTTGGTACTGTGATGCTTGTGCTTCAGCATGCAACAAAAGTTCAGATATGTACTCTTTGGACTCTTTGATCTGCAGTGCCAGTATACATTCGTGAACTTAAGTTAGACGAGAAAAAACAGCTGAGGAGCTACTTTAAAACCAAGAAATTTTACAAATTTGTAGTTCAAATATATATTTACCTCTTTTGTCTGTTCAGCTAGTTCATTTTCAAGAGCTATTATCTGTTTATGTGCGTCATGAAGTTCCAATGACCTGACATGCAATTTTCTGAATTTATCAACTTATGATCCCGAAGCAGGTAGAATTATTTTAAAAGGAAAGAAAGAAATCCTGACCTTGAGAGTTGATCGCCTGCTGGTCTTTCACCTGAAAAGTGTTCTGACTCCCTGTTTTCAGCATAGTTCTCAACTGTTAATAGGCGTTGTCTCAATGCTTGGGTTTCCAATTCTAATGAATCGCTCATTATCCGATGCCTTTCTACCTCCTCATTCATTTCATTCACCTAACACAAGTAAAACAGACGTACAAAAGTGAAGCAGATGTAAAAATGTTCATAAGCCATATTTATGCATGCACATAAAATGTAGCATGACACTGAATTCAACATGATATATGTGAGATTCCACTTCCTTTTAATATTTGGCTTGCCTACCTTGCTGAAGATATGCATGATAATCTAAGTATAAATTTTTTTTTTTGCTTTCATCAAATTATAAATGATTCCCAAGGAAATGTTGATTAGGCTTACCTTTTTCTCTAATACATTTATAGTAAACTCCAGCTCCTCAACAGAATGTTCTAATATCTTAACCTCCTCTTCCTTTTGTTCTGCATACATTTTGCTTGCCTCAGACTCCTACAGAAATAATCACAATTTTCAATTAAAAAAATCTTGTGACTATTTGCAACCTTAAGAATAGGATAAATGTAGATACCTGGCGAGCTTCAACCGCAATAGCTTCATTTTCATCTGCCAATGAACAGACCATATCAAGTTTATCCTGCAAAACAACAATTTGCTCATGAAGCTGATCCCTCTCGCCACTGACCATCCTTGAGTAGTTCTCAAGGTCTTCAAATGAAGAGTATAATTGTTTCTCTGCGGAAGAAGTTTTTAAAAGAATTTCTTTCTCCAAAGTCTTCACAACATCTCTTTGTTCTGCTAATTGCTCTTCAGCCTCAGATTTTCTAAGATTAAGATCCCTCAAAAGAACTTTAAATTCCGCATTTTGGCTTGACAAATCATCTATAGTTCCTTTCACCAGTTCTAAATCGGAATTTGCCACATAAAAAGCAGTTTCAGCATCAGCCAAGCGGCACTCAAGATTTGTATTTTGAACCAGCAGATCCTCTACTTGACTTGTTTTCATTTGAAGCTTGTGTTGATTTTGGCTCAAACATGCAACTAAATTTTCTGTTTCAACCCTTAAATCCTTGGTTGTGGAGGTTGATTCCTGCAACAAGCTAATATCAAACAGTAAGCCTTTCAACAATACATCTTTCCTTTGCAATTCTTTTCTTAGCTCCAAATTTTCATACATGGTGTCAGTATAGGATCTGGCAGACTTAATGTCTTCCATTCTAGAGGGAATCGCGCTTTGATCCTGCTCGTCACCTTGCACAACATTTATAGTCATGTCACTTTCACCTATCAAATGTTTGCAGGTCAAGAAATGGCCAAGGTCTTGTTGAAGTCCATTTTGATGGGGAAAAATATCTTCACTTGAACTTTTAAACTTTTTGAGATATTCTCCTACAGTGCACTGATGAAGCACAAAATAAGCAAATTCTCTCTCCATTGCCTCAGCGCAAATACTTTCTAAGGATGATCTGGAGATACAAATATATCTCATGATTTCCTTTACTATCATTAGGGCATCGGAAAATACCACCTTGCACATTCTTTCTGTATCTCTTTGCATGTGCAGGATCGACACTTCAAGAGAAGTTATCAGGTTTGCTATTTCACTGAAACTGCCATGAATCTGATCTTGTAGTATTTCATTCTCTGTGTCTTTCAAATGAAGTGAGGATTTAAGTTGTTCTATTTCTTCGGTCAAGCTAACTTTCTCCATCATCAACTCTTCACCAGTTTGTCTCCATGTACCAGTCAGCTGTCTTGAGTCTTCATTTGCTCTCAGTAACGCATTTAACATAACATCAGCTTCTTGCATAGTTGCATGAGCCTCCTCAAATTTCTTGAAGAAGCTACCGGTCTGGCTAACTTCCCGGTCAGCGACAATCTGAAAATTACAAGATATTGTCAAATAAATTATCCTTTTACCAGTTTCAAAAAGATAACTCGACAAATACATATCAGAAAGTAGTAGCAACAACTAATACTTATGAACACAATTTTTATTATGCTACCTGTGAGGTAAAAAAAACAAATTTTATTCTATTACTACCTCTTTTGATTTAAAACAGCCTGACTTTTCTTGAATCACCAACTCGGCAGGTTGAAGAAAGTTACTAGTCTCTGGCACTCTGTATTCAAAAGAATCATAATCTAGTATATTCTGCTCATCGTTATTCACAAATTTAGGTGACTGTGGCGAACTTTTGCAATTCTCTTTGAGCTCCATCCAGTTCTCTTTCATTCTTTGAACATCCATCACAAATTCTTGAATCACCTCCTTGTATAGAAAAGTTGATTTGTGAATATCACTATGAAGGGATGATAGATATGATTGTGCATTAGAAACACTAAAAACGGTCTCATTCTCTAGCATTGCCGAGTCACTTTGAATCTTATTTTCCACAGGTAGAACCTGTTTTATTCCTATCATCTGGGAGGTTGTACTCGTACAAGAATCTTCCTTAGCATCATCTGTCAAGGCAAAGTCCATGTGCTCAACTAGCTTGTTTACAACCAGCAGTGCAGCATTAGCACATTTATCTGCTTCATTGAGTTGATATTCCTTGCTTTTAAGCTTTCTCTCGAATAACTCTATTATACTAATCTTTTCATCCAAGGTTGTAGTCATTTGTTTGATGCTTGAGCAATTTTCTAGCTGTTGTACTTCAGTCAAAACCATTGCCGCACCCTTCAAGGAATTTAATCTCTGCTCCATCTGCAATACTGTTTTTTGTGCATCTTCGAGGCTCTTTTCTAATAGCAGGATTTTTTCTTCCTTCTCCATACAAACTTCAACAACCCTTTCAACATGCTCCCGTATCTCATTGTTTACATGAGGAAATGAACTAGAAATATATTCTATTTCGAAAGAAGCATCTTTGAGAGATTTAGAACCCTCCAAAAGGATGTTTGTTAGCTCCAAACTTGCCTTTTTCCATTCTGCATGTAATTCTTGTTTTTCATCCTCTTTCTCGGCAACTTTGATTCTCAAAATGTCATTCTCTTCGGTCATGGAATGTATTATATCCTGAAGTTCTGCTTGAAGAGTAGCTACCTCTTCTTGCAGATGAAGAATTGTCTTACTTGCTTCCATCTCTGCCTCTGCACAAATTAATTCAATTTCGTGTTTCCGAGACAAGTCTACTGCATTACTATTAAGATACTGGCTACTAAGTAATCGGGCATCCTCAAGGTCCTTAGTCATCATATCCAACTTCACTTGGAATTCATTAGTCATGATGCGTTTATCACCTTCTGTCAAAACATCCACTTTCCGATTTATAACATCTCTATTTGTGTGGTGATCGTCAAGTGTAATCGTGGTTTGTCTTTCTACTTTGTCCTTATCGCTCAAAATTTCCATCAACCTGTGATTTTCCTGTTGTGCAAACTCTAGTTCTTTAATTAGGCAAATCTGATCATTTTCTAAGGCTTCTATCAAAACCTTTGCATCCGCCAGCTCTTTTAGAGCGTCACTGGACTGCAAAGGTAACGGGACAATCATGTCATGATCACTTTGATTCTGTTGAATACCATCCTCTTGGCTAGAAGGCACTGATGTATCTCCATAACTGCTTCTACTTGGTACGATTTCAGCCTGCAAAAGTACGACCATATAAAAGAAAAGTATGCAGTTACGGTATCCACCCGCGTTAAGTAAATTTCTTCTCAGACAGATTTTACTAGCATCTTATTTGGTATGAAGTTGCTACGACAGACTTAACTGGGAAGTAACAAATTACAGTATTATCAAGTTTGCATTATCTCATGTTTGAGTTGGTCACTCTTGCATGTCCACCTATAAATGCATAGCAGAAACATATCAAATAACAGTTACTAATTTAATGTCGCCATGAATGCATTAGAAGAGACTTTAGATCTAAGGTTCGTGCTAATTGCTAAGCCACCAGTTCATATAGTTTATGCTGATTAAGAAAATCCCCTGGAGGAAGTTACAGACTCTCAAATATAGTACTCCCATAATCTTTGAGGGAATATACCCCTTCCTCTCTTAGATTAAAAGTAAACAATATAATTTGGAAATGGCTTGATGAATGTTTTTTAATTTATAACTGCAAATTTATGGTCTTTGTCTTTTTAACAATTTGATACGTATGCACATATTTAAATTTTAATGTACAGCTAAAGACATCAATGCAATAAATAGATTAGGGAAACACATGGACCTAGAGATTTCAGTTTCACATCACATAGATATGTGAAAATTAACAAAACCTTTTGTTTTTCTCCATTTCCTATTATCTATATATAAGGATTTTTTAAAAGAAGGTCCAAGGGTAGTTCATACTCGAGCCTCTGTAACAAGCGTGAATTTGTATGTATCCGTGTGCATTTACTATGTATGAATCATTAAAGATTTCATAATTGCAAAGTTTCACTAATGTTATTCAGCCACTATAGTATTTATGAATCATGATTCCATCAATTTGGGAAGCATAGTGACATATTGATTGGCCTACTACATAGCTTCAAAGTGCACTTATGTAGTTACATGTATTCAAGAAATAAAAACATTATATAGATAAATATACAAACACATCATACATGAGATAATATAACTATGTGAATGTTCTGAAATTTTCATGGAATGAATAAGATTCAGAATAAATGGTAACGAGGAGATCAAGATTCAAGACTTATACCATTAAAATCACAATTTAAGATGAAAAAAGCGCAGAAGGAGGAAATTTCTTAATATAGTAAATGATCCAACTAAGGCCTCCTCCTACCACCTTAAGATTTTGGGAGAGCTAGTTACTTCGTGTTAGAATATAATATATGAATCTGGTTAGTCCTCCTTCTAACACCTTGAGGTTTTAGTAGTCAAATGTGCTGCTTCGTTTAGCTGGTGTGTATTCATTAGTTGATGAGGTAGTGGCCTGCCTCGTTGGCCATGTCAATTATTTTATTTATGCAATTGACCTTCCAAAAAAATTCATAAGCATTTGTTTGTTGATTTCTTTCGGTTCTCGTGGATCCTTAGATGGGTTACATACTCGCATGTAGTCTGGATTTAATGAAGAATACAAATATAAACCACTTAAAGAAAAAAAAACTAATTCACCTCAAGTTGCAAACAAATATTGTCAGCAAGTTATTTGAAGTTATACCGAGTGAACTGCAGCTTGGTCTTGGTTCATGTATTGTGTAACTTCACTTTGTAAGTCCTCAAATTCTCTGCAAGTAAGAAGTTTAAATGTACCTCAAGTCGCAGATGTTTCCACTTTTAAAAGCAGATTCACATAGTATAAATCAGATTTAACTCTATTGTATACAGTGGAAACAGAATTTCTAAGCGATCAGTATTTCAGAATTTCACTTCTACACCCATTATAGGGAAAGCATAGACTGACGAACAAAATTACTATCCTGCATTTCAGAATTTAATATACGTACCTAATAAGTTTGGTGTTCATATCTCTACATCCTTCTAACTCCTTTGCAACATTATTATCCTGCATTCCACAATATTATTTTCAAAATCGAGCAACCACTTAATTTAATCTCTAGCAGAGAACATAGTCAGTATCTACCTGCTCATCTCTTCTTGAAAGAAATTTAGACTGGTCATAGCTTTCCTGAGTTTCAAGTGCTTCCAGAAGCTTCACATAAAATATTTTAAAATGCTGTAGATAGAAGAATCTTCTGGTCACATATAAGGCAAAAGGAGAAGAGGATTTTCCCCTACCTTGTTTCGTAGTTGAGAAACTTCAGACAACAGTGTTTCTCGTTCGCCTTGCTCATAAAAATTTTGAAACCTGGCAGCAACAGCAATTGACATTAGGATAGAAAAGAAAATTCATGTTAAGATTTGAAAGAGGGTTACAGAATGTACAGTCTAAGTTGCTCGAGAAGTCTAATATTCTCTAGCGCAAATCGGGTCAGTTCTGGATTTCTAATGCTCCTTGCTCGAAGCAGCTCATTCTCCTCTTTTAAACTTCGATTTTCACCCTCTAGATACTTGTCTGCTGAGACTATGCCGTCAGCAAGTAATTCCAAGCGTTTAAACTTCTCTTCATAATCCCTTAGCATCATCTTAGTAAGATGAGCATCTTCTTCTCTTTGTTGAGCCTGCATGGACTACAACTGTAAATGAATCCTTGAATACCAAACACAGATTGAATATAGTTATAATGAGAAACCAAATGGTTCATAATACCAAACGGTTCATATGTGCAACTTCTGCCTCTAATCTCTTAACTTCAGTCTCAGCAAACTTCTCTCTCCTCAAAGCACCTTTTAGAGTAGCTTCCAAGCATTTCAGCTGACATATCCAAATCAGTGCATGAAATATTTTTCAACTCTCTGATCATGAGAAACCAACTATCAGCGTGACAAAGGTAACTGTGTTACCTTCCTATCTTGGTCATGTGTTATACTTTGGTCATGATATGTATCACTTTCCTCTGCTGAGTCCTCAGTTTCAGGAAAATCGTCTCCCATAGAAGGTCGAGAACTTGGCGCTGAATGTGAAAGAGATCTTGAATTGTTACCAGCCTTCATCAGAAAGGACAGCTGACCCTGTTAAGATAAGTCCTTGCGTTATTTTTGGGTTATCTCGGACATGCGTGGCAACATACATATATTAAGTTATTAACAATTTAATACCTTCAATTGCTGGATTTGACGCTGCAAAGCTGTTACGTCGCCTGAAGCATCTTCATTTACTTTAGCCTATTTGATAACAAAAAAATTACACTAAAGATGTTAAGGGATATGCACATTGTAACTTCTTCCAAAATAGACATGCAATCGAGAGCTTCTACATTATTCTGAATAAGTTTCGCACGCTGAGCAAACTTCAAAGTACTAAGTGTCTCACTCGCTGAACTGCAGAGAAGATAAACTTAAATTAATGAATGTAGAAACTTTTTTGCAATTGTGAGATGCAAAAGGGGAATAATGCTGATTCATACCAAACAGAAGGACTGACATTTGCAATTATTGTTGTTTTTGAGTTTCCACCAAGAGAATCCTGCAACCAAATTAAAAACAAAAGAATTGAGTCATGGTAAGAGGAACCTTGCAATAATTAAGAACTTCCGTTGCTAGATAAATTAATAGTCATGTTTATAATTGTCTGACCTGAAGAAGAAATGTAAGCCTAGAGTCCCTGTAGGGTACATGTCTGTGCTTCCCATGTGCCACATCAACTAAAGACATTATCACCAGACTACATCCACAAGTAATTTAAAAATTTCAGGAATAAGACGGTGAGACAATTAGCTGAGCAACCATGAAGAATGCTGAACAACTATCTGCATACCCTAGAATTGACAAAGATTTGTTTATATTTGCTGCTTCTTTGAGGCGGTCTCCCTCTGCTCCAGAGCTCTTCTGCCTAAAAAAACGAAAAAATCAGCTTTCTAAATATATATTTTAAAAATATAGATGATATGCAGGACGCTAAACTTTACCTTTCTGACCCTGCTAGATCTACTAAATTTAACCTTCCAAATCTGAGGTGTGTCACAGAGTCCTTCTCCCAATGACTTTCAATTATGCATGTGAAAACACTATGAGATCGACTGCTTTCACTATTCATGTTAGTTGCAGCCATTTTCCTATTTGCAACGCCCTGTCATGATATGATTGTAAGGCACGTTCACAATTACCATGCGATAATAAAGCTAATCATTGAGCACTAAGTCTTACCTGAAACAAAAGCTTTAGCACATCAGTAACATTTCTGACACTATATTCCTTAAGGTTTTCGACGTATACTCCATTCTTCAAGTCTTCTCTCAGCTGTAGCATGAAATTTGACTCAATATCTTACGATTTAAAGATTAAAAAAGAAAGTGCAGCAGATATCCAATGAACTAAGAATTACTTGAAGATTAGTTGATGAGGGATCCAAAAGGTCTGTTATCTGTTCATTATATATCTCAAGAAAGGAGCATTTGCAGCTGTACTTTAATCTTTCATCTCTTCTGCTTTCTTCTTCCTATCAAAAAGTTAAGGTGAAACATTGTAAGAAAGAAGTAAAAATATAACAACAGTACAATAGTCATACAATTGAACAGACCTCTTGAATCCTCTTAAACAAATATTCAAATACACGAGGAGTAATCCCACAATCTTCATTAAGCTTTCCATCCATCTGACCGATATCACCAATCATGGTATATGTTTTCCCGCTACCAGTCTGCCAAAAAAAAAATATGAAGACCTTAAAGACTATCACAAATACCTCATCAAAGTACGATTCTTTCCATTTTTATTGATGATAATAAATAGTATGCCATTTCCGGAAACAACTAATACCTGACCATAAGCAAACATGCAGCTGTTATATCCGGACATACAATTATCCACCATGGGTAAACCAGCAACCTTGAAGAGCTTTTCCTGTACAAAAAATCTAATCAGTAACCCTTTAATGGGACAAACGGGAGTTTGCACAAATTAGAATTAAATAGGACTAGCACCTGCGATATTGTTTCACAAGCAATATGATCAAACGTAAACCTAAGTTCGGGATGTCCAAGCCACATCAAGCTTTGTGGACTCTCCTGCTTCAAACATCGACCATATCCTTGAGATACCTTCTCCGAATTATTAAAAGGCCTAATCCGTATCAAAGTCTATACAAAACAAAAAACAAAATAAGAAACTCGAACAAAAAAAAAAAAGTCAATATCACATCCAAACACAAATTCACCTGCACATTGTGATCATTCCAGAACGAAGGATCTTCCACGAGCTCAAACTTCGTAATCTCCTCCGGAACTTCAAAGTTCCCAACCGAAAGCCTCTTGGAAACCTTAGAAGAACTCCCTCCCTTCTCTCCACCATACACCGAAACTCTAGACCCTGTATTCACACCAACACTCGAAATCCTCCTTGCAGGAGTACTATTCGCAGAATTAGGCTCCGAATACGATTTCCACTTACTCGAAACCCTAGAATTATCATTATTACCAACATTTCCACCTCTCTTGCTCATCATCATTGCCAAAGACGCCTCTAGCTTAGCATCCGATGACCTCCCCGGTCTCGCTACCTCGTAATCAATCTCGTGATTCGCCTTCTGTTCTAAATACTGACTCGGATCTGGAATTGAATTAAGCGGAGTTCTCGGAGGTGGAAAATTAGCATAAAAATTACTCGACAAGCTTTCGAGATCATTCTCATTTGGCTCTGTGTGTTTTATCGAGTTTCGAGAAGTGAATCGAAGCGAAGAGGAAGAGGCGTCTTTCGACATTTTTACGAGACAAGATATTGAAATAATGAGATTAGTTTGGATATGAAGGTGAATTAGTGTAGTTAGGGTTCGAGATTTGGTGGAAGGAGTGATGAGTGTTTGAAATTGGAATGAGATTTAGAAAGTGTTGAAAAAGTGTGAGTGAAGGAGTGGGATTTTGAGTACTGACATTGCTGTGATTACAAGGGAAGGGGAGATTGAAAAGGAAGCTAGCTAGGCTATTCAGCTGGATTAGATAGAAAAAATGAGCCCGCTTGTTTTTCAAATTTGAGTGTTTTAAAATTACATGGCCACACACAATAGCTGTATAATGTTGCAACTTACAAGTGCCCCGTTTCAAATTAGTGCCCAAATCCGTCCAATTGAAACCGAATTTTCTATTTTCGTAACAATTTTAAACTAAAAAATTAAAGTAATTGTTAGTTTCCGAAAATGATCTAAAAGATTTGAAATCATACATAATGTAATACTCCCTCCGTCCCAAAATAAGTGTCGTTTTGACTTTTTGCACATATTTTAAGATGCAAAATAGAGCGACTTCCACATATTATTTTTTAAAATTTTATTTTTCCGAATAAAAATATAGCATTAAAACTTTTATTCAGAAAAATAAAATCTAAAAAATAATTAGTGAAAGTCACTTTTTTCGCACCTTAAAATACGTGCAAAAAATCAAATCGACACTTATTTTGGGATTGAGGGAATACATAGAAGGTGCAACTCATTTATGAAAATATAATTAATTACAAATTGACATTTCAGTATTCGAAAATTATTTTGGGAACCATTATGAGAATTCTAGTATTTCTCAATTAATAGGACTACATTTGAAAAAGAAGTCTATCTGAGTTTTAATTAGGTTCTGAATTCCTACTATAAAAATTACATATGATAAGTTGTTTTGTTGAAATTAATCAATTTATCCTCATTAAATATAGTTTTCATTAATAGATTGAAAATAAAATCTAAGAGTGAAATAGTAAATTAATATATGTTCATAGACTTATATCGAATGAATTTTCATGAACAAAATTATGGGAGGATTATTAATATTATTTACGATCTTATTCAATAAACACGAATGCTTCTTAAAAAGGTAATTATTACATTCACATGGTAGTTATCAAACTTGCATGTTTATGAGTACGAGTCTCTTTATTACTAATTTATTTATGGACCATGGAGTCAAAATTAAGATTAAATATAAATCATTATGAAACAAATTTTAAAATTTTGTTGAAGTTTGGTTCATTTATGATGTAGCAGAGTTTTTGGCACATATCGAGATCATGATAGATCGCAAGCAAATAACGATAAAATAATATGGTTGTTATCGAACGAGAGAAAATTCTATGCATGGTCATGCTCAAGTCTGCATGACCTAGTTGCTGAGGATGTATGGTAACATGATCATTCTGTTGGTTCATATGATCATCCCAAATTGAGATATTGCGGTTTCACGAGGAGATGGAGAGACCGTGCATGCTCGCGCTCAAATTTGCATGATCACGTTATTTTATTATATATATTTAAATTAGGATTTGATTTATTTTGTTTGAGGATTTATTATTCATATATAAACAATACCATGATGTAACATATGAGAATCTTATTATATATCAAAAACTCTTGACAGTTTTCTCATCTTTCTGGTGGATTCCAGGGTTATACTTTTAATTTTGTGCTTGCGGATTTGTGTTTGTTCTTAATGATTAACGCTTGCTTTTTCTAGGTTTTCGTGTTGCGTCAGTTGATATCAGAGCGAGGTTTTATCCTATTT
Source organism: Heracleum sosnowskyi (assembly GCA_030848705.1). Taxonomy (NCBI): domain Eukaryota; kingdom Viridiplantae; phylum Streptophyta; class Magnoliopsida; order Apiales; family Apiaceae; genus Heracleum; species Heracleum sosnowskyi. The sequence continues at coordinate 22,941,909 of CM061238.1, forward strand.
TTTCGCTACTTCATTCACTATGGAAGACGAACCAATTACCAAAGAAGATCTTGAAAAGGTTACGACGACTTTTACCGCGACTCTCAAGACTTTGATAGACAAAATGACTACGTTGACGAAAAACATGAACAACAATAACAGCCAACGTAGATGTGAAAAGGAATATCGGAATCGAGGACTTCGAGGCGAAAAATATCGTGTTGGTGAGAGTTGTAGCTTCGAGGCAAATATTGGTAATCACTGTAATAACAATGATTATATAGAAGAGGCTGATATACCATTATTCTATGGGACTTGAGGGGTTGAAGAGTTCCTCAATTGACAGATTGATGTCGACAAATTTTTCGATGTCACGGGGGTGCCTCAAAATAAACAGGCTAAGATGGCGGCGGTTCAATTGATGAGCGTTGTTTCTATTTGGTGGGATAGAAATGTTGTGCAGAGAGAGAAGCGAATGAAAATACCCGTTAAAACATGACGAAAGATGAAAGAATTTATGTCAGATAGATATCTATTAGAGGGCTATGCATCTAAGATGTATATAAAGAGTAAGCAAGATGATGATATAGTTCTACATTATGATCCCATCATGCTAACAATATGTTTGATGATTTTCCTCAACTAGAACAAGATAACTTATTAGGCGTGGGAGATAGAAAAGAGTTTGTTAATGCAAATACCGAAAATAAGTTAGAGAGTTTGGAAAGTGTGAAAATAGTTGAAGAAAGGTGTGAGATAATGGCATCTGAAAATTTTGTGATGACAAATTGCGATAGTTTTGATATGGTTGAAGAAGAAGACAAAAATATTGGGGATGAAGAACACATCAAAGAAAAACTTGATAATGTGTATAAAGATGATAATAATGACGACGATGGACATCATGTTGAAGGCGTGCAGAAAGTGTTCTTGGATACTTGTAACTTAGTGGATGATTTGCATAGTTGGAATTTCATTCAAACATTGTGTAAGAAAAGTAGTGAGAAAACAGTTGACTTCGTAAATATTGATGGCAATTATGTTTTGTATCAGTTGGAAGAAAAGGGCGTCTTGAAGTCATTATTTGAATGTGCGATATCTATTGGTACAACAAAAGAGATTAGCGTTGCTGAAGGTTATTCAATTTCTGGAATGGTAAATCAAGATGTCGTTCGGTTAATTCAAGTGTTGTCATTGCAACATATATTGATCTTGTTGAAGATTTGTAACAGCTCGACTTTTCGGACTATTATTTCTAAATCAAAACTTAAATAAAACATAATACTTTATTTGATAAACCAAAATTTACGAAAGTCAAACGCAGCGGTCAAACTTAACGATAATTCAAAATCACAAAAACGGAGACGCAACTCCATAAACCAATATTCAATGTCTAACAAATAATCAAATTTATTCAAATGATCTTTAAACAAAATCAAATTGCACGAAATCCAGAGTTCACATCCTTATTCTTATTAAGCTTCCACAATGAACCTGAAATATAGGGAAAGGGATGAGCTACAAAGTTCAACAAGTACAAATTGACAAACATATATTTTTAAAATGAATGGGCGATTTTATTAAAACAGATTTGGTCAAAATATAATAAGTTGCAAAACCTTTGCAAAATTGACCGAGCCCAAAGTTTACATTTTAAAATTTCAGAATTTAAAACAGATACATAATTTAAAGCAGATACAGAAACAGAAATAGAAATAGAACGAAAATCGAAAGTACCACAATCTTGCTCTACGGCCACACTTTCCTAGTAGTCGGGATCTTATTCTTATTCTTATTCTTTCGCCACATTTTGCCAGTGACCGGCATCTAAAATTCAATAATTACGCCCCCTTAATAGGTATCTAAAGTTACACACTTGTGCGCCTACTAAGGGTATCTAAGGCTAGTTCCGGAACTATAGCGTAAATTACGAACGGGTTCGAAACGTAGAAACTGTGTTCTAAAATTCAAATACTTATATCTTATAAAATTCGAAACACAATTCTTATATCTTATACGAAAATCTGAAAATCACAGTATAAATATATTTTTCAAAAACGAAAAGTAAGTCAAAAGTACTTACCTCAAAGTCGACACTTAAAATCCAAAAATATACGAACTGATCCTATAATTAAATATAAAGACAAAACAATCAATCATTTATTTAAAATGATTTGTACATGTACCACAATTTAACAATTACTGAAGTCATATAAAAAGAAGTATAACACAGGTTGTCATGAGGACTGGACAGATTCTTTTCAGAACATAACCATAAATTATTATTTATCTAACATCTAACAAGTATCAGAATCATGATAATAATATAATATTTAATTTAAACAATTAAATCTGTTATTGTAGTGCACCTAAATCTTTTACATGTAAACAGAAATATACAGTGCATGCATGGCGTATACAACACACATACCACAGTTAAGCTAAACAAGTTAACAAAATTCCCTCGTAACCAAAACTTAGTTTAAACTTAGTTTAATAAACCGACATGCATAATGTATTAAAAAGAGTAATTGGGCCTTAAAGCCCACCATGACATTCACTAACTTTTCCAGTTAACATGTTTTAAATGGCCACCATTAACATGCATAAGTAACATGATTTTTAAGTCAAAACATTAATGCATTGATGGCTTACAATTAACAGAATATGTGTATTCATAAATGCATCTCACGAAAAATACAACTGTTTAATCGTACTTTAGAATTGAAAAGAATGACAATAATTTATTTAAAACAAATTATGACGTAATATACATATTTAAATGAATAACTAATAATATTATAGTATTAAAAAACCAAAGAGCATTTAAATCCGTAATTTGCATGCATATAATGATTAAATTAATTATCCAAAGATTTACTAATAATTACTATGATATTCTCAGATTTAACACTAATTTATGGTCTTTACATCTATTAACTTAATAATAATCCAAACCCATAACTCACCTAGTCAGGAACATGATCGACAAGAAAACATATAACCGACATGTGAATTAACAGTCCGATACAAATCACAAATTAACATGACAAATAACAAAACTAGCATACAAATAAAATCATAAAATCAGGACCATATCATTATCATGGTAATATACATTAAATTCAACCAAAGTCTAAACATGTATTTCACGTAGCCACATGGATCGAACTCAGTCTACATAATTATTAATACATGCTATCCAGTTAACAAACAGGTGTGTAAAACAAGTAGGGAATGAAGTAAAATATTGAATCGAAAAGAATATGAAGAAGTACCTCAGAGGCCGCGAGTTACAGAGAATTGTACGAGTCTTTTGTTTGTCCTAAGGGTTAATTATATAGTCACACTAAAACCCTAAAATCAATTAGGTAAACTTAGAATCTTCTTTTAAAAATTGTTCAATCACTCTAAATTAAAAAATATTTTAATTAATACAAATATTCTAAATTAAATAATAAAAAAATTTCTAAATCTTTTCACACTTCTTTCCATAAAATCAAATCTTATCCTTATTCAAATTATCTAGCACCAAAGTAATTCTAGCATTTTCTAATTAAAATAAATAAAACTAATATAATATATCTAATAAAATAAAAATAAAAAAATAACGGGATTTTACAAGATTTCAGGTACAAAGTGCCAATAACGTGTTTGTTTATAAAGAAACCACCATTGAGAGATAACATCAATCAGATTTGATTTACTCTTTTTTTTAGATGAGAACTCGGGATCAAGTTTTTTTGAAGTGAAGGAGACTGATGTAGGAGAGTTTTTGACGCATATCAAGGTCACGATCGCAAGCAATTAACGATAAAATAACATGATTCCTATCGAATGAGAGGAAATTCTATGCATAAATTCGTGTTTATTTTTAAAAATTTGCGCTTGATTTTTCTAGGATTTCGTGTTGCATCAATTTATGGACCTAAGCCAAACTTGAGTTTGATATTTTTTCAAAACAATCACTGAATTGTTTGTTAATTTCTCAACTCATTTTCGGTGCTAACTGTACAAACATTAATCCGGACACTACAATAATTATGGAGTGGCATGGCCAGAATTCAAGGTTACCTCGAATGCAACAGCAAATAAAAAAAACAAAGAGGCTTACAAATGATGAGAAATATTTTAAGAAACGGATGGTTGGTCGATAGACGATAATACTAGGAAAGGATTTGGTGGTAACTAAATTCAAATGACTAGTTAGTTCGAATTCTACAAATCCTAACGTAATCAACGGGAGTGGATACTGGATAAGGTAGGGTAAGGTATGAGTCCCGTTGTATAAGATTTTATTTTTATTTTTTAATATGAGAATGAGAATAGAATGATCATCTCTATTTGTAAAATATTGTAAAAAAATGTAGAATAATCACGCTTATAGGAAAAAATATTTTAACTACAATTATTTTCTATATAATTATCATACGAAGTTAGTAGTGAGCAAATCTGCTGTTGCATCTCACAAATTTCGAATCAATTTGGCTCAAAGTACTAGATTTTCGATCTTTAGTTTGAGAGCGATTCTTTCTAAAAGTAGGTTCTTTATTTATTAAAAGATAGTTCATACTTCATACTTTACGATTTGAGTTGTTTGAGTGACAAATAGCCTTACACTTGTTTCTTAGGAGTAGTAGTACTTTACAACCATCTTCACTTTTTGCCATGGCATGTCCGCACGAGTATGCGTATGTGTCAAACATGCAGGATGAGTACGACTATACAAAATGCAATAATATTTGATTAGAAAAAGCAATTAAAATTGTTTTCCCTCCATAGGTTCCTTATTCTATATACTAAATAGAATTGTTTAGGACATGATCGTCCATCCAAAGTTTCAAACCCATCGAGTAGGGGACCAACAAATATGATACAGTACTGCTACTACTCTCGAATCAAGATACAAAATTGGCATTTTGGCTAGTTTGGGCCAATTTATGTAATTTCATAACATTGCAAATCTACCCCCATACAAACCAGCATAGATGAAGCAGGAAACCTACATGTAACTGCTCTGTAGAAATGTATTTTATTAGCAACTTCAAGAATGAAAACCATCAGCACAACAATATTACATCACCATTTCGACATCCTCGTATCATTAGAACAACACCCACAGTAAGTAATTTTAGAAACAATAATCTCTGCAACACCGACACCCAGGTGATGACGGTGCCCATGGATCGACTTGGACACTCGATAGAATCATCAAGAAGTTTCTTAAGCCTAAAAAAGGCAAAGGATGTATTAAAAACAATACCAATTTGGTTCACACTCTATTTTTCTGATTAACAAAGAAACAGAAGCGGGTCTAGCCAGGTTGTAATTAATGAACCATACCTTGTTAACAATGTTGTTTGAAAGCCAATCCAGTCCCTCATACAGGCCCTCTCCAGATGTAGCACACGTGCTTTGAATGTACCTGAAAAATTCAGAGAGGAGCAAAGTCAACTTATTAATTTCCGTTAACATAATAGCATATTACATTCCATCTACATGTTGGAGAATGATTTTCGTTACCAGTGTCTCTGTCGAAGTGAATGCAAGCCAAGTTTGTCAGTGATCTCAGCGGCATTCATGGCATTTGGAAGATCTTGTTTGTTTGCAAACACTAGGAGCACTGCATCTCTTAGTTCATCCTGAAAATGAGAAATTTTAAAGTCAACAAAGATAATAAAATGTCGTTCACATTATACGGCAACACTTCGCTACAAGAAAATTCTGCATCCCTCAAAGATAGTATTTGCTGTAAAAAGTCAAGTGCAAGACCAAGAAGTACCTCATTCAACATCCTGTGCAGTTCATCTCTTGCCTCCACCACACGATCCCTATCGTTACTGTCCACCACAAAGATGAGCCCTTGTGTGTTTTGGAAATAATGCCTCCATAAAGGTCGGATCTAAAACCATGACCCAAGTTCGAAGAAGCATTCAGCAGTATTGAAAATTCATATAGCGTTAATATGGGAAAGGAACAAAAAGATAATAGAACAATTTGACCGAATATTTAATTATAGAGATTAAGTAAATCAGCTAGGCAATTATCATAAAGGATGGGAAACCTGTACCAAAAAACATATAAATGATTAATAACTATTCATTCTAGACAAATGTTAAGGACTTACATGTCTTATAGAAGCTAGAAAATTTTCCAATACAGTACAAAACCTAATTCAAAAGTATAACATGACCATCCTCCACAAAAAGGAGGACAATTTAAAGGTCAAGTGCCAACAACTCAAGTGAAATGCGGCAGACTAGAAATTAGTACCAAGCTCTCAGCAAATGCATTTTAAAATTGTCAATACTACCCCAAAGGCCTAAACAGTAGATATGAAACTTATCTTCCACATTAACCTTCATTACATTCCTAATAAAAGTGCTAGCATTTGCCACGAATACTATAAGACATTTATAAGTACCTATTAATGGTTCCTTGATGACCAACATTTAATTGAAGTCTACAAAGTAGCAGGTAAAATACATCTGCTAACAGGCAGAGCAACATTTAAATTAAAGACTACAAAGTAGCAAGAAGTTTGAATGAAAGACAACAATCACACTACTCCAGAATTCAGATTACAATATCATATAATCAGTGTACATTTTACTACAGTAACAAATTGGTAAAGTTCTTGAAAACTCGAAAGCTAAAAGTTTGATCACCATGAACCCTATAATGATAATGAGAAAGGTTAAATGAAAGACAGCATTTACAGTAGGTCAAATAATGGGGTCATTGAGTTCTAAATGGTATTAAACCGCACCAAATTAGTTACATAGGTAAACACAATGGTTGAATATATCAGTTGCAGTTACCTTGTCCTGACCACCAACATCCCACACAGTGAAGCTGATGTTCTTGTATTCAACAGTCTCTACATTAAAGCCTGCAAGAGACGATTCGTTGTTGCATTTCACAACGAGATATCAGACACTGAGTCACTTTACAACACAAAATGGTTATTTTTGATCAAGGTGCAATTGATTTCATTCTGCAACACATTAAACTTGCGGTCTACTGCTGAAGATGGAATTTGAATTAGCATTAAATTGATTAATAAAGTAAAACAGATCAGTAGGTTTTGTCCTCAATAAGGTGTTTTCCAATATATTTATCTGCAAATACTACTTATTGCCTATTACATAATACATGGATTAGACTAGGGATTACAACCTCACTACTATTAGGTTTAGATATAAGGTATGGCATACATCTTAACCTTCCCCGATGGTACTCTATTTAGAGCGGGAGAAGGGTAGATTTGATTTGTTTTTACATTTGGGATTCCTAAAAAACTAAGAAACCTTATATAAATTTATTCTTATTTAAGATCTAATAGCATATAAAGCAATAACCTATGTGAACTATCGCATTTTATCCTTGTCTTGGTTCTATGGCAAGATATAAGAAACTTAAAGTTAAAAAAAAGTAGAACCACAACATACCAATAGTAGGAATAGTGGTGACAATTTCACCCAACTTGAGCTTGTACAAAATTGTGGTTTTACCAGCAGCATCGAGACCAACCATGAGAATGCGCATTTCTTTCTTAGCAAAAAGACGGCTGAAAAGCTTGGTGAAAGAGAGCCCCATCTTTTATCTGACACATCCACAAAACACAACCAATTAATAAAAAACATAACAATATATATCAATCAATTTCAATTAACTGTACAAGTGTACCCAGATCAATAAGGTGATCAACACGCACAATAAGCAGTGACATTTAAATTAAAATTCTTGTACAGTTTTCTTATCAGTTGCAACAAAATGCCTCATTCGTAAACAAATTAACTTAAGTCAAACCCCTACATATCTACCTAGACAAATAAGATGACCAACTATACCACATGCTTATTTTTATAATAATCACAAACCACAAGGGCAAATAGATCCACACTGCCAATATTCACATGCACATTTCGAGATATAACATCTAACACAACATTTACGACAATCTCAACTCACTTTCATTTAATAAACGAAACCAAACCATTTCTAATATTATACGTATCACATAATTCTTTCATAAAAAGCAAAAAGAAAAAATTACAACTAAAAAAACATCCCTGACTTCCAGAAAAACGGATAAATCGAAATAAAACTACACTAATCAAACCTGAATACAACAATTCTATTAAGTCACGATTAATCGAAAGCTCGCAGATCCGCACATTTCAGAAATCGAGCACAACACGCAATTAAAACACAATTCATAGCTCAATTTCATTCACAGACAGGCAAAATCAGCACAAACACGCACACGTACACAATTCTATACATATATAATAGCTGAAATTCATCAATCTCAAATATCAGTATTGAAATTAACTATCTAATACATACAGATCATGTGAAATCAACAGTGCAATACACACACACACACACACACACACACTTACACGTATCAATTGAATGAATTGATTTAACAGTAATATAAGAGAGAGATCTATGAGAGAGAGAGAGATGGCTTACGATGAGGTTGAAGATCCAAGCAGAAGAAGAATATGGAACACCCAAACAGAGATTAATAATATAAATATATAGGCACCACTAGTGTTGTTTGTTTAAATTTTCTTTAATTTTTAAATAAATATTTACTACTTTTCATTTTTCAAGAAAAAATACATGTCTGTATATTTTAAATATCAAGTTAGTTACCCATCGCATATTGTACTATTTAATTGGGTTTTAATTTGAAAATTATTTAATTACGAAATACGTATAAATTCTGAAGTAAATTGTTAGAGAATTTAAATTTTTCTCAAAAAAACATTTTTAATAAAAATATTTAATCTCGTGCGTTAATGAATTATAACGTGTCATGTATATGCGAATACGAACTCAACTTATGTCATTAGAATTTTAAAATATGTGTAAGAATGGTAGCATTGCTCGAGAAGTACTAAAAAAAAATAGCAGTGTCGTAAAAAGCGTATTATGCGGCCGTTTATGCGGACGTTTAAGCGGAATCGGACCCTAAACGCTTCAATTTTATATTAAGCGAGTAATTATGCGTTTTTGAAGATTAAACGGTCTAGTAAGCGGATTAAGCGGTCATTAAGCGGATTTAAGCGGTTAAAATGATGTTGACCTGCTAATTTTTAATTTTAAAATAATAATATTTATTATAATATAACTATAATTATCATAAAATTTTAAAATTATCTTTTCTGGTTAAGAACGTTTTATCTTTAAATCATTTTTACTTAATTATTACATAATTTTAATTTTACATGTAATAATATCATATTTAAAAATTTAAATATATATATTATTAATCTGATTAGTGAGCCGCTTAAAATTTCGCTTAAGCGTCCACTTAGCCGCTTAAGCGTTGGAAGGTTCTCTCACCACTTAGCACAAAACGCTTTTTAGAACACTGAAAAATAGCGTAATATAAATAGTTTAAACGTATCAAAATATGAAATGTAGGTTATTAGTAGTATGAAATTAGTTGATAAACTTAATATTTGGATTGAATTTTTTATTAATTGGGAGGTGTAGCTCTTTGGTAGAGAAAAATAATATTATTGTTTGTAGTTAAACAACTGCCCGGGGTTCAATTCCCTGCACCTCCAAAATTATTATTTTTACTCTAAAAAATATAGGAAATGGAGAGTGATATTTTCATTTCCTTTGATCTCTTCTTCAACATGGTTATTTGTTCTTTTTTTTAAACATCAGTTTTTTTTATGGATTTTCAATATACAAACATATCTAGATTCTGATCAACAGTTGGAAATTTGGTTGGTCTGGGAATGTGAAAACTGCACAAGTAGTTAAGCCAATACAATTTAAGTCATTTGATAAATTTACACACATATGTAACACTCACTAGCACAAGCAACTCAAGAATGAAAACCTTTAGCACGATATATTACATCACTGGAACAACGCCCATTTTACGAAATTCGATGAATAAAAACAAAATCTGGAATGACGACAACCAGGTGATGACTGCAATCGGATTGACTTCGATACCTGATAGAACTATCGAGAATTTCCTTAAACCTGAAATTGGAGCAACAAAGGATTTATTAGAAAACAATGCCAATTGAAATGCGCTTGTATGGATAAATTTAACAAAGGGAACAATGTTGTAGCATTAAATGAAGCAGACCTTATTAGCAATGTTGTTTGAAAGCCATTCCAGTCCCTCGTATAGGCCCTCTCCAGACGTAGCACATGTGCTCTGAATGTACCTGAAATAGTCATGAGGTCAGTTCATGAGCAATGTCGAATTATTATGTTTTTATTTACATGTTGGAGAATGATTATGCTTACCAGAGACGTCGAAGAGAATGCAAGCCAAGTTTGTCAGTCATCTCAGCTGCATTCATGGCATTTGGAAGATCTTGCTTGTTTGCTAACACGAGGAGGGCTGCATTTCTCAGTTCATCCTGTAAATAAGAAATTATAACATTAGCGAAGATAATGACTGTTCTTCACATCATAGGGGAGATACTCCACAGAAGAGCATTCTGCAATCTGCATCCCTTATTAGTATCCGGTGGAATATAGGATCAAGTGCAAGAGACCAAACAGTACCTCATTCAACATTCTGTGCAGTTCATCTTTTGCCTCCATCACACGCTCTCGATCATTACTGTCCACCACAAAGATGATCCCTTGTGTATTTTGAAAATAAAACCTCCATAAAGGTCGAATCTGAAACCATGACGCAAATTCATACAAGCATTCAGGAGTAATGAAATATTTTAGAAAATTGATATGGGAAAAGAACTACAAATAATAGACAAATCAAATTGGAAGATCTTTAAACTGAAGGGAATCAACTAGGCAATCATCATAAGTGATGGAATTCTCATGACAACAAATTATCTCAGCCAAATGTTAAGGGCTTTAAAGTTTCTTTCAGAAGCTCCGAAACAAACAACCTATCCAGTAAAACAACATCACCATCCTCTACAAAGAAAGGAAACTTAATAGGTGAAGTGCAAACGACAGGAAGTGAAGAAGTGGTGCAGGGCAGAAATTAGGATTAAGCTCTCTGCATATCCATTTGAACTTGTTGTCACTATCCCCAAACAGTTGAAATAAAAGTTATCTTCCACTATAACCTCCATTACATGCCTAAACAACCGTACAAGCATACGACAAAAATGCTACAGAACATTCAGTAGTAACTGCCATGCTTCCTTGCTAACCAACTTTTTAAATGAAGGCTACAAAGTATTAGCTAAAATTACAAGTGCTTCTAGGCAGAAGAAGCTCGCACAGTTACTTCATATATAGATCATACTTCATACTATCATACTATGAGTTCTGGCGGTAATAAATTATCAATGCTCTGTGATAGTCAGTAAACCGTAACAAGAAGGTTTACGACAATAATTAATCACATTAATTTAAATCAACAGTTACATGTAGAAACAAAAATGCACAATATATCCGTGGCACTTACCTTGTCCTGACCACCAACATCCCACACGGTGAAGCTAATGTTCTTGTATTCAACGGTCTCTACATTAAAACCTGCAAGGAATGATCCGTTATTCAGTTCCATACAACAATAGATATCAGGACATTAACTCATGTTGTAACAAAAAATGGTTCTTGTCTAAACAAGGTGAATGTAGTGCCATTCTGCAACGCATCACACTTGGGCCTAAGATGGAATTTGAACCAGTATTCGACTAATTAACAAATTCGAACAGACTAGTCCTCAGCTTACTAATTTGAACAGCTTCAGTTCATAAACAATTTGATTAGTAGTTTAGGCTGATAAAAGAGCCGGTAACCTAACATGTTATATAGTTACTAGACCGAAGGTCTCTGGAAATACAGTAAACCCCAATATTCTCAAATATTAAATTAAAAAACAAAGGTTGTTCTCCGCCCTACAATTAAGCCCATAATTATCCTAGAATAAATTACAGAGCGGTGGCTGTAACTTACATCAAATTTAAAAAATGTGGCCAAACTTTCAAGTTCGCAAATTAATGGTTAGTTTCGGTTCCCGCGTTTTAAAAGAGTCACTACCACTAACTTTTTTTTCAAAAAAATGGTCAGATTTTGTTTCCACTTTTTAAAAAATGACTTCTTTTCACGTTCACAATTAGTGTTAGCCATTCTTATAAAAGACGAAAATAAAATTTGGTCATTATTTTGCAAACTTGAAAATTTGGCCACTTTTTTGAAAATTAGTGTAAAAAATGATCACAATTCAGTAATTTACTCTCATTTTAAATGTTACTCTAAGAAAAACAACTAAAAAATGTTCTTGAAAGCCATCAAACTGTTGATAAAGAAGCTTAAAATTACAAAATTATAAAATGAAAGCATACCAATAGTAGGGATAGTGGTGACAACTTCACCCAATTTGAGCTTGTACAAAATTGTGGTTTTTCCCGCAGCATCGAGACCAACCATCAAAATTCGCATTTCTCTCTTAGCAAACAGGCTACTAAAAAGCTTGGTGAAAGATAGTCCCATCTTAATGCCTGATATTTTCATAACATAAAACCGGTTACTCAAAAAAATAAAATCTTAGTCATTATAAATTAACAGTAAAAATCTACCGAGACAAATAAGGTGATCAAACATGCATGAGCATAGTGACAGTAAAAATAGAAGTTTTTAACGCTTTTTACTTCAACTAATTATTATCAGTGCCAACAAAAATCCCCTGTATGATATTACATGTGTCTGCGAGAGAGCGAGAGAGAGAGAGAGAGAGAGAGAGAGAGAGAGAGAGAGAGAGAGAGAGAGAGAGAGAGAGAGAGAGAGAGAGAGAGAGAGAGAGAGAGAGAGAGAGAGAGAGAGAGAGAGAGAGAGAGAGAGAGAGAGAGAGACTAACGATGAACTTGCAGTCTTGAGAAAACACAGCTTACAAAAGTGAGTAGAGGAAGCAAAGGAGGCAAAAGTTGAATGTAAATTTTATTAATATGAATTTATGATAGGGTGATGTAATATATAGGCAGCAGTGAATTAGTGATTTAGAGGGATATGAATCAAACAAAGTATTTTGATTGGCTGTATGATCTCATTTCTAAAAAAAATCGCGAGTCAAAGTTGTAACCTCTTTCTCCACGGAAAGTAAACTGTTCAAAGTGCGAAGGTTCTTAGTCTCGTCATCTCGTGCATGAAGGAAAAGCTAGTCTTGCTCATGAAGTAAAATTATCGAAAGTTTCTACGAATTTACGAAATTGAGAATAACTCTATGATATTATTCGATTCGAATTAATTTTATTATAATTGAGAATAATTTGAATATGATAATATAAGTTCGGATCAACAAAATCGATTATTATCAAGCATAATTCAAAAAAATTATAACCGATCTCGAATCACTCACAAATCATTTAATTCCTTGATTATTGTTGAGTAGAATTCAAATTTTTTACAAATTGAACTCGAATAACTCATCGTGTTCTTCAATTAAATTGGGTGCAATTAAATTGGGTTTAGTAAATCTAATTTTATTTTTAATTTCAATAATCTTTTGGTTTTTCTTTTCAAACGAAGCTAAACTGGTTGTTGTACACCGTTCAATGGTTAACTTTTTTTTATATAATTATTTTTAATCTATACTATATTATTAAAGACGAAACATTAAAAGTTTTGGTCGGTCGGTCAGTCGGTCGGTCGGTCGGTATTTGAGCCGATTCACGGGCCTATCTATAACCAATTTATTAATAATCAATTACCTTTTTCAGTACATTACCTATTTTATATTATTTTTAAACTAAACCAACTCATCTTCTAAAAATAAAACGGGCAACATATATATAATATGGTAATATTATTATATATTTATAAACGATTACCTTTTTCAGCTAAAACATATTATTTTTATATTTTTAAATAAAACAACTCATCTTCTAAATACACATATATGGAAACCAATTTATTAATAACCAATTACCTTTTTCAGCTAAAACATATTACCTATTTCATATATCTATTTAACTAAAACAAATCATTTTCTAAAAATAAGACGGGCAACATATATATAAAATGGTAATATTATTATATATTTATAACCGACAGCTAAAACACATTATTTGTTTTATATTTTCTAACTAAAACAACTTATCTTCTAAATATAATACATGCAAAATAAATATACAATGGTAATATTGTTTTATATAAATATTAATAAATAATTATTTATTCTTTTCAGCTAAAACACATTACCTCTTTTATATTTTCTAACTTAAACAACTAATTTTCTAAAAATAATGCAGACGACATATATAAAAAAAGTAATATAATTTATATAATTGTGAATAAGTAACTAATTGTCTTTTTAAGAATATTACCTGTTTTATATTTTTTAACTGAAACAACTCATGTTCAAATTAAAAATAACACGGCAAAAGACAGATATATTGGTAATATTATTATATTAAACTTATGAAATTCATGTTTATTATAATTTTTTAACATTCAATTTAAACGAGATAATTAATGAAAATAAAAGTAATAGTATATTCAAATAAACTCGGTATATTGCACGAGCACATATTTTGATATTTACATTTGAGTCCCTTTTTAGATTTTTAAGAGTAAAAAAATACGAATCATTAGATCTGTTATTTTAAAATATTTTATATTTTAATATCTAAAATACTACTACAGATTACGTCAAGAATATATTAAATTTAGATATTAAATTGTTAGATTTATAAATCCGGTATATATATATTAGAATTTTATCAAATTATATATAATAACTAAAATCTAAATAAAAATAAGAAAATATTAAAGAAGACCGTGCGTCGCACGGGATATAAGCTAGTATTTTATAAATCGAACACCGTTCAATGGTTATTAGTTGAAGGCAATCCTTTTTTTTCCTCACACTAAATGCCGAAGTCAATCTAATTACTAATTCGGGACATAGATATCCTGTTGCCATTCGTCACTGTCCACACACTGCTTCCAGCGGCTTACATTTGGCCTTCTCACGCGATAATTTTCATGCTGGTCTTATTAGTTATCACATAATCCTACATGTCATATGACTCATATATTTGAGCGAAAATCGAACTAAAAAAAAAATAATCTGAAATCAACACAAAATAATTCTTACCAACTTGGCTATTTCATGGATAAATATTGCATATTTTAATTGTTAGAACTTATAAAAATTGTTTCAATTTCAGGTCGATTTCAAGATACTTGTAAATCATCAGAAATAATCTATATTCTTTATTAATAAGCAAAATAATGGATAAATAACGCACACAAGTACTAAAGTATCGAATTTGGTTATCATAAAATTTGGGTTCGAGTCCCTACAACTACATAATTAAACAAAATTTATTTATTTGATTTTTTTTTTTTTTTGGTTTCACTCCGAATTCGATTCCCTATAACTACATAATTCAAAAATTTATTCATTTTAATTTTTTGATTTCATTCTAATTTCAATTAATATTTTAATATCGACTCATGCTTCGCACGAATTATCGGCTTGTACGACTAAATAACAAACGAAGCCCATATAATCGGAATATCTTAAGCGCACTACACAGTGTGTCATTCAAGCTGTGGAGTTTAGCCTGGTAGACAGCCTTCACCGGGCACTGAAATTGAAACAAGAGAAGTACACTAGGATATCATTTAATTAGCTTAAAATCTTTGTTCCTCAAACAATTAACATTATTGTTCATTGTTCATATACAGTGGATCCAGAGTGTTGGAAGTGACTTTGGACCAGCTTAACCAGATGAAAGGTAAAAATAAAATTTATGGTTCTCCAAAAGCTATACAGTAATAGTAATACAATTTACAAGTGACAACTGTGATATACGTCGTATTTCTCTCACAATAGCGTTTTTAAGCGGACAAATATTTAAATTAAATAAACGAGAATAAGCAATAAAGGTCGTAACCAATACACAAAACCAGCGGATGTTCAGACGTACCCGCAATGAGATGGACCCTAAATTGGGGTAGCAGATATATACTTTAGTACCTTAAATTTTGCACACAAAGTAGAGTAAAATAGTACCACTGTGATCAATTATATTAAAAATTGGGTGGGTGAGATCTGGTGACGGGAGATAATTAAAGTACAGGACGCGTCTTTCTTTCTTCATTATTTCACGGCACAAATCAAAAGATTGATAGCGGAGTACTGATGGGCTGTTTGCTTAATCATCGTAATTCAATTCTTCTGAAAATGACCAAACCAAAATGGCCAAGATTATTCATGACGGTGTCACACGCTATTAATTAATTTCTATTTTTTTGACATTCTAATTTGAGCTATACTCTAGCATAACATCCTTTCATTTCAAATTTTAGAGCGTGTATTCAATATTTTATTTTTTTGAATTTTAAAAGTTCAGGTGCATTCATTTTGAATTTTAAATTTTTTTATTAAATTTTGAATGTATTCAATTGAAGTTAAAATTTCATTAAAATTTATATGTATTAATTAATGAAATAAATTATTTATCTTATCTATTCAATTTTGTTTGTAAGATTCGCTAAAATCTCATGATATTTAAAAATATGTGAAATTTTGTTAGATATAATAAAATGATAGGTTTTGACAAGTTTGCTAGTGTATTTTATATCTTGAAATCATGTTAAAATTCATCAAATTTTTAAATCCTATAAGACCGAGACCAAAATCACAGAAAGTGAGATTGGATGCAAAATGCAACTAATATTGAAGTTGATATTTAATTTTAACATCAAAAAATATTTTTAGATGTCAAATTATAAAAATAATTATAACTATTTTGCATATAGTATTGAAATTACTCTTATAAATACAAGCATATAACCCGTGCGATGCACGGATGCATTTTATTATTTTTAATTTATTATTTTAGTATTTTTATATGATTTATTATTATTTTTTATCTTATTTTATTATCATTTATTTGTATTTTGATCTTAAAATTTTTTAATATGTTGTCGACGGAATAATATCTTGAACTTTTGAATGTAGCTTAGAAAAATAGATGATATAAATATTTAATAATAATAATATGTTGTTCACGGAATCTTGAACCCGTGGGAGTATTTTATATACCAAGAAAATAATATTCTTTTAATATTACATCAAACGGTTCTCATTTATCTATATTTATATCTAACAGTTATTATTTAGAGAACCAAACTACCGACCAACCAAATATATGGTAGTTTGCTTATAATAGTATTTTTTTATATGATTTTTTAGTATTTTTTATCTTATTTTATTAGCATTTATTTGTATTTTGATCTTAAATTTTTTTAATATGTTGTTGACGTGATTCGAACCTTGAACCCGTGGGAGCATTTTAGATATAAAAAAAGAATATTCTTTTAATATTACATCCAACGGTTCTCATTTACCTATATTTACATCTAACGGTTATTATTTAGAGGACCAAACTAAATGACCAAACTACCAACCAAATAGAGGGTGGTTTGCTTATAATCAATACTATTATATAATAGACGAAACATTAAAAGTTTGGTTGGTCGGTATGGTACGTTGTGATTTTCCTTAATTGTCCTTAACTATATTTCGTGTTTTTACTTAATTAACCTTACTTATTTATAGAAATATATTATTAAATAATAATATTACCTATTTATAACCAATTACCTTTTTCCCTAAAATACATTATTTTTTCTAACAAATTCCCCTACCTTTTCAAACATGGCTATTACCTTTTTTTAACTAAAACATGTTAGTTTTTTTCTATTTTTCCTTACTAAAACCCCTCATTTTCCAAAAATATCACGGACAAACCTTTAGTTATTTATTTTTAAACCTATAATATTATAATTATTTTTTAAAACTTTACCTATTTTAACATGTCTACTTATTTTTCTTAACAAATGCAATCACTAAGAATATTAAAATATAAATATCAATACTATTATATAATAGACGAAACATTAAAAGTTTGGTTGGTCGTTATGGTACGTTGTGATTTTACTTAATTGCCCTTCACTATATTTCGTGTTTTTACTTAATTAACCTTACTTATTTATATAAATATATTATTAAATAATAATATTACCTATTTATAACCAATTACCTTTTTCCCTAAAATACATTATTTTTCTAACAAATCCCACTACCTTTTCAAGCAAGACAATTACATTTTTTAACTAAAACATGTTAGTTTTTCTATTTTTCCTTACTAAACCTCCTCATTTTCCAAAAATATCATGAACAAACCTTTAATTATTTATTTTTAAACCTATAATATTATAATTATTTTTTAAAAGTTTACCTATTTTAACATGTCTACTTATTTTTCTTAACAAATGCAATCACTAAAAATATTAAAATATAAATAATCAAATACGTATTTATAACCAATTACTCTAAAACACATTATAGATTTTTTCTAACAAAGTCTCTTCTTTTCTAAATATATCACGGAAAATTGTCTTTCTCAATTTACTTTTTCTATTTTCTCACTAAAATTCATTTTTTCCCAAAAATATCATAGGAAATCCTTTACTTATTTATTTTAAAATGAATTTAAATAATTTTAATTAGTAAATTTTAAAACCCCATTTTCCAAAAATATCACAGACATTTACCTTTTTAAGTGTTACATTTTTTATTTTTTTTACTAAAACCCCTCATTTTCCAAAAATATAATGGGCAAACCCTTACTTATTTATTTTAAAATATGTTTTAATGTTTTTAATTAATTAAAAGTATTTAGCTATTTTAACATGCCTACTTATTTTTTTAACAAATAAAATTAATAAAATATTAAAAATATAATAATAAAATAATAAAATAACAATTAACAATCCGTGCATCGCACGTGTTTTAACCTAGTATTATAGTATAGATGTGGTTATAAAAATGAAAGTAGTTCGTAGAAAATGAGACGGAAGAGAGTATACGAATGTGACAAGTCAAATCCCAATTTTGGACATGCATCCCCCATTGGCTGTCTTTTATTTTAGATTTTCGCGTCGGTGTAGAAGTTCGAACTAACAGATACATGAACAATTTTTTTTTTTTAATTCTTAAACCATCTCCAACTCATGACATTAAAATAGTGTCATTATAACACTATTTTAGTGTCAAAAAAATATCATTCATAAAATGTACTCCAACCCTTTGACACTAAAATGAATCTTTCATATTAAAATTGGAATATTCTAACTTTTTTTTATATTGTTAATAAAATTTAATGTTGAAAATTATAAAATAATAAGTTCAATAGGACAAGAAATTTTTTTTTATTAACAAATATAATGGTACAGTGAAAATTATGAAAGTCACTAAATTTGATATCAAAGATCACCAAATATAATTTTGTCACCAAATTTGGTGACCCAAAACTCATTTGGGATTCTTAGGTCACTATTTTAATATTGCATTAAAATTATTTTGACACTAAATTAGTATTGGGTTGAAGATGCTCTTAGCAGTTGGCACTTTAACATGACATTTGACCTATTTGCTTATTATTTGGACATGGCGGATTCAACAATTATTCTCTTCCTATTAAACAAATTGTAGGCACATGATTTTTTTTTTTTTTTTTTTTGTCATGTTTGGGGGCACATGATTTGTTTACTTACTATAATGCTACATTACATTTCATCTTTTCACACTGCAAGAAACAACAATAAATAGTGTCACACTCACACATACTGTTAAAAGGAAACAATGATAATCTACTGAACTTCGTAGGCTTGGCCAAACTCAAATCTATATAATGAGTCACAAATAAGCTAGGAAACTTGCTCATAGCAAGCTGTTCATCTTCTTGATGTTTGGAAGCTGTTAAGTTACCCGCTCATCTGAAAACGGACTTATCAGGATCATATTATATTATCGACACTTGAGGTGCTTATAATTTGGTATGCATTCTATCATTTAACCATTTTTGAGGTTGTTTCCTAATAGTTTAACTATCTTTAATGTGCTCATTGTGTATGGTCTTTCTAAGATTCAACTTTATTAAAAAAGAGTTAAGATTTTGAGTTTGTGCTGTTCAGGGGTCTGAAAAAGTTCTTTTTTTCTGCCTTTAGTAGACCCACATTGTAATTGTTTTTAGCATTTTGAATCTCCTTTTGAAAAACCCTTTATGAGCTTTATTTATTTGGAGGCCTTGTTTTAAAATTTGGAAATTAAAGAAAAGGGTTTAATTTTTATTGTCATCACTTCATCTTTAAATTGTGAGTTTTGGCTTAGCAAAAAAAGTTGTAAGTTTTGTTTAGTCTGATTTGAATCAGTCATTGTCTGTATACATAATGTGAGGAGGCTTTTTTAGTTTTTCCTATTGGACTGACATTCTTTCTTATGTAAAATTTTGATAAGGGTATAGAAGAAAGATTCAGAATGAAGAATTGTTTTGTCATTTAAAAGATATTGTTGCTTACTTGCCTGAGTTACTTGCAACAGAGAGGAAACATGGAAGAGAGCTTTGTTCCGTTTCGCGGGATCAAGAATGATGTTAAAGGAAGATTGATGTGCTATAAACAAGATTGGACTAGTGGTTTCATGTCAGGTGTGAGGTATGTTTACAATATTCTTATCATGAATCTTTCGAATTATGAGGAGATGATAAATTTCCAACTATCTGGATCTCTTACAAATTTGAACATTTTCAGGATTTTGGCCCCTACAACATATATCTTTTTTGCTTCAGCAATTCCTGTGATAGCATTTGGTGAACAATTGGAAAGAAGCACAGGTAAATTCTGTTACATTATTCTCATACATTGCGGCATCAGAATTTATGATGTTTTAAAATTGGTGTCTTGGATGACAGATGGGTCACTCACAGCAGTGCAAACTTTAGCTTCAACTGCAATTTGTGGTATTATACACTCTGTAATGGGAGGTCAACCTTTGCTTATTCTTGGAGTTGCCGAACCAACTGTACTTATGTACGCATTCTTGTACAACTTTGCGAAAGATAGACCAGAGTTGGGCCAAAAGCTGTTCCTAGCTTGGACTGGATGGTATCCTCTTCTTGCTTTCAGTGTGAAGAGATATTGCACTGAACCTCTATAATTTGTTTTGTCGATAAATGAAATTTTTGTTTAGAATATTGCTCAATTTTCTGATATTATAACGTGTCTACCTATAATTTATGGAATGATGGTTTTGCAGGGTATGTGTTTGGACTGCGATTTTGTTGTTCCTTCTGGCTATTTTAGGAGCTTGTTCGATCATTAATAGGTTCACTCGTCTTGCGGGGGAATTGTTTGGACTGCTCATTGCAATGCTTTTCATGCAGGAAGCTATAAAAGTAAGTGCTATTCTTGTTAGCTAGAATTGAGATTTAACATATAAAACCACAATATAGTGGCAGTCCAGCAAAAGAATTTGTGTGAGACTTGCAATGTCCATTTCCTGATTAAGGCACCAGTAGTTTTTTTATTATTATTAACAGAAGTGGATTTGATGTATTCCATCTCTTTGGTAGAACACTAAGAAGCCCCAACTACTAGTCAAATTATAACTAAGGACATGGTTTCAGTAATGATTGTCTTCCTGATTATTTTTTAAAGTAAGCAATTCTATTTGCAATCTGAATCACTAGTTGGATGTAGGGACTCATTGATGAATTTCGTGTACCAAATGGAGAAAGTCGTCAATTGACAGAATTTCTACCATCATGGAGGTTCGCAAATGGGATGTTTGCCCTGGTCATGTCCTTTGGCCTTCTGCTCACTGCATTGAAAAGTCGAAAAGCAAGATCATGGCAATATGGCTCGGGTAAGCATGCTTCTTGGACTGAATAACACTTCGGTATGCACAGCCCGACTGCTTTACAGTAAGAAAAATAATCAGATCGTAGCGGATGATTATAATGTAGGGCCTTATCAGCAGTTAGGGTATTGCATGATATTGGTATTGCCCTAGGAAAAAAGAACAGTGGCTGCAATTTTTTTTATGGTAGATTAAGCCTTAAGGTGCGTGTATCATGTTTCCCCACTATTCTGACCATGATCCATGTTGTCTCCTTTTACAGGTCGGCTTCGGGGCCTCATAGCAGATTATGGTGTTCCATTGTTGGTGGTTGTCTGGACAGCTGTCTCTTATATACCATCTGGGAATGTCCCAAAAGGAATTCCAAGGCGGCTCCTCAGCCCAAATCCATGGTCCCCCGGTGCATATGAGAACTGGACAGTTGTTAAGGCATGTTTTTTCATGACAAAAAAGCAATTCATTGGGCTCTTTATCCCTATTAAAATGATTTGATTATATAAATGCATGTGATTTCTAACTTCCAGAATATGATGCAAGTGCCCGTCCTCTACATAATTGGAGCGTTTATTCCAGCCACTATGATTGCAGTTCTGTATTATTTTGACCACAGTGTAGCATCTCAACTTGCTCAACAGAGCGAATTTAACTTGCGAAAGCCTACTTCATTTCATTACGATTTATTTTTGCTAGGATTCATGGTATGGGGGTGATCCTTCTAATAAACTAACAATTCAGTTGTTTTCTGTCACTTAAATTAACCTCCACACTCTGATTCATAATGACTTTGTTATAATGTGGAAGGTCATACTGTGTGGTCTCACTGGAATCCCCCCATCAAACGGTGTCATTCCACAATCTCCAATGCATACTAAAAGTTTGGCTACCCTTAAGCATCAGGTTTGCATATACCACAGACACGTCACACACTTCTCCTCATGCCGCCCGTCTAATATTAAAATCTTTAAACTAAAGATAAATATCACTCCTGTCTCTATTAGCCAGGAAACATCCCTTTTTTTTGGCATTGTTTTATACAATATACTTTTAGCTTACACATTCATATTCTAAGAGCTGAACATCTTCATTGCTACTTTTCCATCTTTTTGCTTGCAGATTCTTCGTAGTCGATTAGTAACAACAGCACGCGAATGTTTGGGCAAGAATAGTAGCTTGGTTCAAGTATATGGAAAGTTACAAGAAGCCTATGAAGGGATGCAGAGTCCAGTGCATAACCAAGAACCATCAGCTAGAGTATGGTTCTTTCAGGAATTCCATTTAACAGTCTTAGTTTCTTTATCTTTCCCTTCCTGATCTACATACTTGTACAGCTAGTCAACATTATATAAACTTTATTCTTGGAACAGAGATTAAATGAATTGAAAGAATTAACTATTACATCAGCTTCAAGCATGGGAAACATTAGTGCTCCAGTTGACGAGTCGGTATTTGATGTTGAGAAAGAGATTGATGATTTGATACCTGTTGAAGTGAAAGAACAGAGGGTCAGTAACTTACTGCAATCTTTAATGGTGGGAGGATGTGTTGCAGCCATGCCTCTGCTTAAAAAGATACCAACATCCGTACTCTGGGGATACTTTGCATATATGGCTGTTGAAAGTTTACCAGGAAACCAATTTTGGGAGCGGATCTTACTGTTATTCACAGCTCCAAGTAGAAGATACAAGTAGCAATTTTCCGATAAAGATTTTTATAACTTCAATTGATTTTTTATTTCCTCCAACTGATATTCTGCAACTAACCAGTATGCATCTGTTTTTCACTTTGGTAATTATTTTTAACAGAATACTGGAGGACAACCATGCAACTTTTGTGGAAACTGTACCTTTCAAGACAATTGCGTTTTTCACTATATTCCAGTCAGCTTATTTGTTGATCTGTTTTGGGATTACCTGGATTCCTCTTGCTGGGGTTTTGTTCCCTTTAATAATCATGCTTCTGGTTCCTATTCGACAATACATTTTACCCAAATTTTTCAAAGAGGAACACCTTCAAGATTTAGATGCAGCGGAGTATGAAGAGGCATCTGCTTTACCATACAACCTTGCAATGGTAAGCTTAGCATTCTGCCACTGATATAAAGAATCTACTTAATCTTTTTTAACTTTTTTTGTACAAGTAATCCCCTACAATTACTATTTATGATTATGCATACCTACAAGAAGGTTTTTTCTTAAACTTTATTTTTTCTAAATATTAAATGAATATTTAATGTTGGAGGTTAAAAAAGTCTGTTAGTTCATAACAAAATTCAGTAAAAAAACGACAGGGTGAAAAAAAAAGAGGGAGAACCAGAAATTCATCAGACTAGGCTTATTTTATCCGCTAGATATTATGTAGCTGGTGGTTTTCTAATTCTACGAACCAGCTACATTTGAATCTCAGGTTTTATTCATTTTATTTGATGTCTTATTGCAGGACACGGAGATGGGTTCTAGTGCTTCGTTTGCAGATGAGAGGGAGATATTCGATGGGGTGATTACCAGAAGCCGAGGAGAGATAAGACGTATGTGCAGTGTGAATCTAAAAGGAAGCAGCGAAAAACCGAAGAAAAGTTTCATGAAGAGTTTCTCCGACATAGGATACAATCCTCGAGTAAGTGAAATGAGAGGGGATTTAAGTCCTCGGTTGAGAGGAAGACAGCCATTTAGTCCCAGGACAACTGAAGGAAAACCTTCTCTTTTAGGAAAACATATTTGATAGTCTAGAAAAGATTATGTCTTTGCCAAAATTTAGTTCATTGCTACGAGAAAGTTGTTTTAGGAGATAGTTTGATGAATTTGCATATAGTATGCATTGAATGGTATGTACTCTGCCTCTATCACATTCTGCAATTGGTGGATTGTTCTGCCTACACGAAACTCCATGACATAAGAAGATCCTTAATTAGTATGATAGAAGTATGAATTCTTTGGCTTTTGAGTTGGATCAACAGAATTCAGAATGAGTATGGTATATCTTTTACATTGCCTATATGAATATTTGGAATGCATATGCGCATACCTAATGTCTCTGCACTTCCCAGGTCCCTTATTACATCGTTACAGACTTGCTAGTGAGCAGACGATGAAGGGCCTTTCTAAAATATTTCTATAGTTCTAAGATATGTTAGGACAAAATTGCAGGAGATTTCCGAATTAGATTTGACTTAAGAAGTACGTTTTGTAACCCTAATTGATTTTCGAAGCCCTATCAGGTAGAGAGTGTAGACGAGGACATTCATCCCACATTCAAGACACAGATTGGCACAACATTCTTAGATAGACACTCCTCTTCAGAATTATTCTCTTTAACTTATGGCCTTCTCTTTGCGTTTAAAGTCGCTACTTCTTTTACTAGTTACATTTCAAATCGCCATAGTGTCTGCTGATCCGGCTGATGATGCTTTAGTTGATTCAATTTTCTCCGAAAAATGTTCTCCGTGTCTAATGATTTTCAAGAACTCCAGCAGCAATGCTGCTCGTGCCACCCTCAAACAGATATTGTCAGATGCAGCATTGGAAACTGCAGAATTGGCTGAAAGATTCTAGCTAGATTTTATCTTGGAGATTCAACAGATTGTTTACCATATATTTATGAATGTTACTTGCTGCATGTTCATACAATAGAATGCGTTAAAGTGCAAGACATTGTTTGGTAAAAATTGCTCCCTAAACCTTTCAAATATATATGAATCATGATGATCGATAAATAATCCATCCCAACAAAAGTAATTTTAAAAATGTTAAACAATCAGCAAGTATCCATGTCAAATACTAACTCTCGCAGATTGCAGACAACAAAATTTAGCTCCTCAGAACATTATTACATATCAACATATTATGACAACAAAACAGAGAGCTAGGCTGGTTCATCTAGTAAAAAATCAAACGGGATATTGTGCGTGTTTAGGTATCTTAAAAATTGATTTATACTTTAAAATAAATAAGTGTCGGATGAATTCTTATAAGTTGTATTGATATTTGGATAAATTTATTTATAAATTAGTTACAAATTTGCTAATTTATATTTTAAAAATAATTATTAAATACAATGAGTAAAATACATGCATTTTAAATTAAAAAACATTTAAAAATATAAATGTAAAAATATGAAGTATTAAAAGACAAAGAAATCAAACAATAAAATTAAGAAAAATGTACGTTGTTACTAACATTCGACTTATAAACATATAAGTCATAATTTGATTTATAAATTGAAATGATAAGCTAACTGATGGCAAACAGGCCCATTGTCAAGTTTAGTTTACAAAATCTGGGTACTTTTCCGGAAGTTAAATTTCCTCTCGTTTCGACAAATATAAAATTGGCGGAGTTCGTTTTTTGGTTAAATTTGGGCTGACCTCACATACAATCGAAATCAGTCAACTTAATGCACCGTTTAATTTGTTCGCTTGAATTAAATCGTATCATCTCGTTTAATTTGTTTGCTTGAATTAAATCGTATCATCTTGTAAACACAGTTAATTGCCTTAAGTCTGGTCTATTGGTCGAATGAGACTAAATGTGGCACCAGTCCCTCAGTTGAAAATCTCATCAAACTTACGAAATGGTCAGAGCAAAATGAGTCTGCAATACTAGAATCATACTAACAATATTTCAAGAATCTCGAATGAGAAAATATCAAATCGTATCATAATCTTACTGGACAACAATAATTGAGGAACACAAATTAGAAAAGCAATATTTTTGAAAAAATAAACACAATCAACTAACCAAATAATTAGGCTTTTAAAATGTCAACTTTTAATAAAATCTTCCAGATTTGCGCCTTCATTAATGTTAATATCGCCATCTTTCTCCTGATTTGGATCACTATGATCACATGGTTCTTTTAAAACCAAAATGCTTGTATTTTTTTTTATTCTAGTCTTCTGCACTATTTTTGTTCAGAACACATCATGACATGCTTCAGTCTTCATGCTGACATGGCGTTCTGGCCTCTGCTGTTCATGTCTAATTATAAGTAGTTTTTATTGGAATCAAATATTTGGTTCCATATTCCTAGTCCTAAACAAAAAACATTCATGAAATTCAAAAAATTCTACCTGACACATGGAATTTTTATTGACGGATTAATATTAATACAAGTGGGGTCATCTCAGTAATTATTTTTACAATTAATTATATCGACTTTTGGAAATATCTTTTGGATTACCCAACATCTTTTTTTGGAATTTTTATAATGATATTCTCTCCGTCCCATTTTTGTTGTCCAAAATATTCTTTTTGCTTTGTCCAATAATTGTTGTCCAGTATATCAATTTGGTAACCGTTAATCTATTTAATATAATTGAATAAAAGGTGATTTTTTGATTGCAAAAATGGGACGGAGGGAATAATATTTAATGAGAAGGACATTCGAGAAAAAAAAAAGTATCCAAGACTATCCATTAAAATGATATATTTGAAATTTTCATATTCATAATATTGCATAAGAGTATTCAAGAAATATCTCAACAGATTCCATTTATAATAACGTACCTCTTTTGTTTACCTCCCTATGATCCGCTATATAAATGATACTCCTACTCTGGCTACTCTAATCACATAAAACACAAATCATTTCTTCAAAAAAAGAGAGAAAAAAGAAATGGCGTTTTCTTATAGTTTCAAGTGGCTACCTTTGTTACTAGCTGCAGCATCACTAATAACCATTGCATCAGCTGATCAAGCCTTGATTAATTCCATTTGCGCCAAGGCACGCAACCACGCTCTATGTTACCAGGTTTTAAACTCCGTAAGTGCTGATCGTGGCGGTCTCGGACAAATCTCGACAAATGTGGCACTGGGGAAAGCACAAAATTCGTTAAATCTCGCAAAAAATCTTGCGAAAAAAGCGAGTGATCCAAGGACAAAGGAACAATATAAGACATGCTTGGAAGTGTATGGGGATGCATTGGATAATCTCAAGGACACCAAGACTTCGTTTGGTAAAAAAGACTTTGGCACTGCAAATATCAGGGCCTCGGCTGCTTATACTGATGTTGATACTTGTTCAGATGAAGGCACAAATATAGCACCGGAACTTAAAGCAGCAAATCAAGAAAATGAAGATTATATTGATATTGTTTTGGCAGTTTCGAATGTTAATTAGTCCATCGTAAAAATTTCATGTGCAGGGCCATCGTTACTTCTAAAGAGGTTTTGTAACCTTTGATTTGAATATTGAATAATTTTATTTCAGATCGTTGATAGATTAAAATATTAATATGAATCCGAAATTAGATGAAAGAATACGATGATTACGTATTTTTTTTATTATGTAGTTACAGGAATGGAATGGAGATGAAACTAAATAAAAATAAGATATCTATACTATATTATTATAAGCAAACTAGCCTCTATTTGGTTGGTCGTTGGTACCGATGTAATATTAAAAGAATATAGAATATTTCTTTTATTATATTCAAAATGTTCCCACGGTTCAAGGTTCGAATCCCGTCAACAACATAGTTAAAAGAATATTTCTTTCTTAATATTCAAAATGCTCACACGGGTTCAATGTTCAAATCCCGTCAACAACATATTATTATTAAATATTCATATTACCTATTTTTCTAAGTTACATTCAGAACTTCAAGATATTATTCCCATTGACAATAAATTAAAACATTTATCCTTAAAATATAAAAAATGCTTACAATAACATCATACATACATTATTAATTTTTAAAAATTTATTCTTCTACTGATAAAATTATATAATCAAAATACATATAATAAAATTAAAATTCTAAAATTCTTCTGTGCATCGCACGGGTTATAAGCTAGTATTAATTAATCTTGTTCAATAACATAGTAGTAAGAGATTGAACACTAGTTTTAGTAATAATCAAATTTTTAGTAATAACCAAATTTGATACTTTAATATTTTTATATTTTTAAAACACATTAA
Source organism: Heracleum sosnowskyi (assembly GCA_030848705.1). NCBI lineage: Eukaryota > Viridiplantae > Streptophyta > Magnoliopsida > Apiales > Apiaceae > Heracleum > Heracleum sosnowskyi. The sequence goes on from CM061238.1 coordinate 22,970,488, forward strand.
CTTTTATTAATAAAACACATTATCTATTATTAACCAACTAGGGAATTTTTGCCCGCGCTATGCGCGCTCTAAGATTTTTTTAAATTTTTTTACAGTTATTTAAAAAAAAAATTGTTAGTAAAAAGATTTTATTTATAAATGTTAAGAATTGTGTTTGTAAATTTTTGTGCTTTTGATAATGAGTTTGGCTATATTTTCGAAAATTGTCAAAGCGGATATTTTTTTTACTAAGGAAAGTTTTTATTTATAAAAAGTCGGTGCACATAAAATATTGCACTATTAACAATAGAGTTAACGATATTTAAAATAATTTTTTTATGATAATTGTCAACACATATGTCTTTTTATTATGAACTTAATAAAATTAATTTATACTTTGAAATATTTATTTAAATTTCTAATAATACAAAGGTAAAATGTGATTTACAATATTAATCAAAAAATTGTGAATTGTAACATAATTTCATAAGTTTTATTAATATTTTTAAATTTCTTTTGTCATTATTAGTATTCTGGAAGAGATAAACTACAATTACTTAATAAACATAATTAAATTATTATTTACAATCAAAATCTAAATATAATTATTTGGTAAAAAGGTTTTTTAAATAATTAAAATAATTTTCATAATTTAAAAAATTAAAAAGTAGTAAAATTTGAAAACCGTGTATCTATCCTAATTAACTCCCAATTAAGTAACAATGATATCAAACACATTAGCTGGATTTCAGCTTTCAATCAAACTGAAATACACATGGTATTTTATGATAAACATATAAAGAAAATTTTGAGTTGAGATCATTCTTAGTTACAATTCTAGGAGATATTTCTTGTTTTGGTATTACAAAAAATTATCATTACTACTTGAAAATCCTTTTAGCGTTAAGACCTTTTTTCTTTAAAAAAATATTATGACCATATCCTAGAATAAATCCTTAAAACAATTAAAATAATTTTAATGAAATACATTACATATAAAATTATGTGTACTTGATTTTGTTATTTAAATTTTGAATGAAATGTGAACTAAAAATTCATAATAAATGATCATATTTAGAATATGCAAAATTTTACTTTGTTTACCCTATTTAAAAATATATTAACTCGTTGACCACATAATCTCACAATTGATTATATATTTAAAAATATTATAAATATTAGAGAGAAACTTTAAAATGAAAAAAAATAGAATTTTTAAGATAGAATTTTGAGATAGAATTTTTAAAATTATAACTAATTGTTTTGTCAAGTATAAAATATAAAATAACATACCAATTTCCATCCTTTTTAAATTAGATTCAGAAAATTGTTATAAAATATTAATTTTATAACATTGTAATATCTCCCACTAAAACCTAAAAAATACAAATAACTTTATGCACACAAAATTGATGTGTTAATTTATCTTTGACTTACTTCAAAAAAATTCTTAATATCATATGATGATTTATCACCCTCCTGAAAAAGTATGTAATTTTTTTAGAATTAGAAAAAAGAAATTATGCATATCTTACCTAAGAAAAAGAAATATACAAAATCAGTATTTTTATAATTATGTTTTATTTTTTATATTAATTAACTTATATCCTAGAATCTAAAACTTATATAAAATAAATGTGAGTTGACGTTCTAATATCTTAAATTTTGTAATGTAAGATTTTACTGAAATGAGTAATATTTTTTATTTGTATTAAAGTTATATACATCTAATAATATAATATGAACAAATAGTGATTTATAAGAGAAAATACAAATTTGATTTATAACAATCACTTATTTATATAAATTTTTTGCTATTATTCCATTTGATTTTATATTTAAAAGAAAAACATATTTTAAGAATACGTTAAATGTTAAAATATTTAGTGAAATATTTTTGTAATTCAAATTTTATATCTTATCTTTCATAATTATAAAAACATAAAAGGAATTTTAATTATGAGTTTGTATATATAAAATTAAACTAAAAGTTTTTTGTTAAAAAAAACTCAAAGTTCACATATAATTTTCTAAATACATATATATTCATTATAAGTAAAAAGTTTGTAAATAGAAATACTATATCAATATTGAGCATAGTATAGGTGATTAATACGAGGCATGCCATATAAAAAATATCATTCAGAATTACAAACATGTATTAACACAAACAAATGTCTAACTTTTCATCACACAAAAATCTTAATCAAAATATATTAAATTTATTAAAAACATCGTAAACATGAGAAAACCACATTAAATTTTGAAAATTTTCAATGTTTAAATATTTTATATTTAAAAAATGAGATAAACATTAATATATTATACAAAACTTCACATCCTATATATAACATATGAGGGAATTGGTTTTGTAAACACTATTATCTTAAAAATTAAACCACTCAAATTTAAATTATTATTTTATTCTGAAAAGATGAAATTCACACAAAATCAACCTATAGAACTTGTTGAAGAGTAGTCAGAATTTTTTTTGTAACTCATATTATTTGCTTTTAAGCTCTCACTTTTCATGTTGAAATGTGATTGTTAGAGAATTCTATTTTATTTTGAATGTCAAATATCTTGGTAAATGTATATATTATTTTGCATATAGTTTAGATAAAAGATGCTTATGTATGGACTACTTAACTATTAACTAAGTAGCAAAATTTGACATTAGAAACTCAAATATTTAAAGTTAAATTTTATCTAATAGCAAAAAAAAAAATTATGACAAATAATGTAAATTGTATAGTATACTTTCAAATTTTGTTAGCAATATGCATGGGTTTTTATAGTAACAAATAAATATATTTGATCAAATAATATTTTTTCTTATATGCGCAACTTAAATTAATTAAACTAAACAATAAAATTGTAATAATAATAATTACTAATATCATTATTATTGAAATAATTACAATAATTAATATTGTTATGTTTTAACTTTTTGTCCCAAAATGGAACAGTAGCAAGAATATAGATCTTATGTAGTTTATGCTCCCATTTTAATTCATTGTTGTTTTCAAATATCACGACTTACTTACTATCACAATTTTACAATATTTTTGTGTGTGACACTTTTTAGAATATTTATTGAAATATTATAATATTAAATAAATTGTGAATTAAAGTGAAGTATTTATTTATCAACCTACCTAAATTTATAAATTAAGAAGGGGATCTTGATTTCTTTTTAATGCCATAAAATTATTAAAATGTGAGTGACTTTAAAACAAAATAAAAACACATGATAAATTCTTTGGACATAAAATGTGGAAACATCCTAATATTATTATTCACCCGATAATTACAAATTAGCAGTGTTTATTAAAAAATATTTGTAGTTTTTAAATTTAATAATAGATATTTTACTTTTTCAAAAATATATTAGCATTTATCAAAAACTAAAATTTTGTATTTTTCCTTTACAATATATATATATATATATATACATAAGTAAATGAAATCAATATAATATAAAATTTGCTTCATTTGGTCCACAGATAAAATTAAATAACAAATTTACAATCTCAAAACCTTTTAAAGTTTTATGTGCCACACGTGCACACCACAACATATACATATGCCAAATTTAAACTTTCTTGTACTTTCATGTTAAAAAAAAAGAGGACCGAAGTCTATGACACAAATGATGCAAAGTAGAGATACAATGAAGAACACTTCATCAATTATGCGACTCAGCTTCATGTGAAAAATCTGTCATGCATTCCTAAAGACTTCTTTCTGTCACCCTACTATGTAACTTCATCACAACCAATTAGTTCCATGAATGCATGATTAATCTTGTCAGATTAAAGAAGAGCTTATGTACGCATTCAACAGCCTATATATTATGTCAAGCCTGCGGATCATTAATGAGGTGCATATTCAGAAAGTCCTCTGCCAGCCTGCCATTAATGAGGTGCATGTTCTCTTATTTTTTGTCAGGCTATCAACATATACACAAATTCTCATTTGTTGAGTAAAGCAAATTTATTGTTCCTACATATATAAACAATCACCATACATAACCTAATCTAAGAGGTGTTCATATCAATTTGCTTTTTTAATATATTTATACTAAAGAGAAAAATACTCATCAACTGGTTGTTTGTCCTGCGTTGGCTTCATTTGGATCACATTCAGAACACTCTGCTATGTAGATGAGAATTTTCTAACGTTATGCCAAACTGGTCCAAATAGAGAATTTCCTGGGATGAGAAGCCACTTTTGCAGGATCAGTTGTGCTTGTATTAAAATGTGTGCTTGTATCGCAGGATCAATTAATGAGTTATATGCACTGTGTTCACTTAAAATGATAATAAGGGAGAAAAAATCAAAATATATGTCATGTTTAGGGAAAAAAGTTGTTGCAATGCAGATTTATTTAGGGGTCATCTTTAATTGTCATGTCATATTTTGTGGAGTAATGGATTAATATGGATAACGAATGCGAAAATGTTAAGTTCACTGTATAAAAAGGAGTTATCATGAGATTACCATCTGAATTATTACCAGCAACATGAATAAAGTATATAGCAATTCTTGCATCATATACACAGTTTAACGTTGTAGTGATTTTTATACAAACCGTGTAAGCACAAATGAATGAATAATGACTATAATCATGGATGAAACTACAACCTTTTTAGAAGCTTAGCATGGTTATGGTGCTATAGAAAATGTATGTAACTCAAGCACATCTTATTGACTTACTTGTCATTGTAACCGTAACTGAAAATCTATCTACAAAAGAGTGACTCAATGGGTCTACTGAATAGCTGACACACTTCTAATTAGAACTTGAGAGAGGGATGCAACTTGATTTGGTAGAACTTATGAATTTCCAGAACCTTGAAATTAGCTCTTGTTTCACATAATTGCTTGAAATTTAATTTTTATTACTTTGATCTTGTTCAACAAATTGTAATTCAATAATATCAATATAAGTTCACTAAAACACTTGAGGTAAATACCTTTGGATCTTCTCTTTCATCACTTTTTGTTTTCGTGACCTCTTTGAGACAAAAAAAAAACATAGCAACATCAATCTTCTACATCTCCAATACAAATGCTAGTTTACTGGTCCACAACTTTCTTTGATCAGGTTATAGACATTATAAACAAAAAGCACACATAAATTATTAAAACATAAAAATTCCAAAGAGATAATGCACACCTGGTACTGGATCAACACCATCAAAAATTTTTTGTGTTACGACATTGATGCACAATTATCAAGACATGTATGTTTGACTAAACAACTCATCTGAAAGTTATGAATTTGCTGTTTAGGGAGCACCAATGGCAATCCTCTTGTCCCGTTCCTCCTACATATTTGCACACGAAAAAGATAAGCATATTTGTGTGTAAATTTTTAAGTTCGGCCGTAATTGCATTTGGAATTATCAAAAACAAAAAAAAAGTTACCTGAAGGATTTAAGGCAAATTTATTTGTAAAATAGATGGAAAAAAGTCATCACCCGTGCAATGTACTTCCCCACACCATGTGTCAGCAAAATGCAAGTTAAATGTGTCATATCCACAATGATACATGCTTATTATTTAAGTTGAAATTTTTACTTATTTTCCTATATAGGCGAGCTGTTAAACATATGATCAATGCCGAAAAAGAAACATAATATCAGGATACTGTAATTAAGTTCTAACCAAGGATTCCCTTAATTCTAAAACTTTATCTATTTGGACTCATTATTCAAGTCACATTCAGAAATCCATAAATCGGAAAAATCTGCGATTTTTGACATGGCTTCAAAGGTTAAAAGAGACTCACCATAATCAGGAACATAACAACCAAAATCCAAAGAATGGTGGCTCTTTTGACGGATTAGCAGGAGAAATTAATAGATATGTCTACACCAGGAAGATATGATTTTTCAGTAGGGTTTCTAGACTTGGTGATTCAAACTTCTTTTTTAATACATCAATGTCAATAAAATAGCTTCTGATCCCAGGAGGCCAAGAGCCTTCAGTTTAAGAGCATAGCTTCTGATCAGCAAAAAATAGATAGCAATATCATGTGAATCTCATCAACTTATAATCAGGATTTACATTAATAGAGAAAAAGCCCAAATAATAAAATTTTAAATTTTGTTAGTGTGGAAGAGAATAAAGAAGATTACCAAGTATGATATCCGTCGTAAATATTGAGAGGCACAAAATTTAGGACCAGGCACTGCAATCACTTAAAAAACATAATTGTCTATTAGTATCATGTTCATTAAACATTAAAACAAAATTATGATCAATGAAAAAGAGATAGACCGATTATAAGAATTTAACAAATCAATAACAAAATACAAAGTGATAGTCTCTCCAAGGAACACATGAGCTCAAATATATCATTATATAATCCAAATTTAACATACAAAATTGAAGGTAGTCAGAAATCTCTGTACTTTAAATCACTAAAATTTGTACCTGGACAACAAAGACACCAAATGCATAAACACTCCATAACTCAATTGTCATCAACTTTAAATCAAAGAAACTAATATATAATTGTACAACATGGAAACTATTAGATAGTACTCAATTTCATTATTTTAACATACTTCGAATAACCCAGGCAACAAAAATAAAAGTGAAACATGAGATTAATACTAATATGTGTACTTTTAATAACATCCAAGTTCCACTGAAAATACAAATATATGAATAGATGTAAAACCTTCTTAAGTAGAATTTCCAGCCAAATTTGTGTTCAAACTCTGAATATTGGCACTCTTACACATAATTCGTATCTGAATCTTGTGATCTCGTACTATCTACAAAAAGAGAATAGAAGTATCATACATCGGCTAAAATATGTGGTACCTCAAAATCAAATAAACATATTACCAAATAAACATGATTTTGTTTGCTCAGTGACACTTCATAACTGTATAAACCTTTCATCAATACTTATTCTGCACAAATCAAACAAAAATTAATAAACTATAATTGATGCATACATAGCCTGTAAACTATAACAAATCAATATAAAGAAAAAGAATGATATATTCATGCATTAACACTTGATTAAGATGTTGACCAAAATCATACATACAAAAATCTACTTCTGAAGCAACTCTATTATGATTCTTTGGTACATATCCTGCAAATTCAAACAGATAAACGTAAGCAAAAAATATATTATAATTATAAATACACATACACATATACAAACACGCAAACACAAAATCAACAAAAACATAAAATATTCATTCGAATCAAGGTTAAGTAAAAGATGAATATACGCCTAATTAATCATATTTGTAGTTGAATTTGTATCTTGTAAATTGTCTCCATCACAAAATCATTCCGTATTTCCGTGTTTCATATCCTGTAAATTCAAACAAATAGACATTAGTCACAAAATATATTATACACACACATATAATGAAAAGCTATGGAGAAGGAGAGAAAATAAAAGACGAAGATGAAGAAAAAAAGATGAGAGACACAATGAGAAAAGAAACTGAAATCGTGTGATATAATCAAAGAAGATTAGATACATAATTAATTATGAATTTAAAATTTGAAAATAAAATAGAAAATCAAGCAAGATAATCAAGAAGATATGTAACTATAAATAAGTATTTTGAAATTCAAAATTATGACAGCAAATTGGATTGATTGTGCTGACTTTATCATAGAATATGGGTAACTGTATGGATAGTCCATGGATCTTGCCAAATATAATAAAAATATAGTACAAATAGGATCCATGGGTAAATTTTTTTACCCATTGGGTAAATTCCTCATTACACTTTAATAATATATAGATTTATTACCTTTTGATATTACCTTTTTAAAACACTTTGATAACCAATTTATTAATAATCAATTACCTTTTTCAGCACATTACCTATTATATATATATTTAAAACTAAACTAACTCATTTTCTAAAAATAAAACATATAACATATATATAAAATGGTAACATTATTCTATATTTATAATCGATTACCTTTTTCAGCTAAAACACGTAATTTTTATATTTTCTAACTAAAACAACTTATCTTCTAAATATGACACATGCAAATCGATTTATTATTAATCAATTATCTTTTTCGGCTAAAACACATTACCTATTTCATATATCTATTTAACTCAAGCAATTCATTTTTTATAAAAATAAAACGGGCAACATATATATATATATATATATAATGGTAATATTATTATATATTTTTAACCGACAGCTAAAACACATTATGTGTTTTATATTTTCTAACTAAAATAATTTAATGTATCTTCTAAATATAATACATGCAAAATAAATATACAATGGTAATATTGTTATATATAATTATTAATAAATAACCAGTTATTCTCTTTGGCTAAAACACGTTACTTTTTTATATTTTCTAACTTAAACAACTAATTTTCTAAAAGTAATGCAGACAATATATATATTTATATATATATATATATATATATATATATATATAGAGTTGCACTCTAGAAAGAGCACCTTATATAAAGAACAATAAAGAACACCATCATAAACACTTTATTTTTCATAAAAATTGATTTTTTAAAATTAGAATCATAAAATTGAACAACAATTAAGCCTAACATATCGAATTTAACGTAGAATCTCATCTAAATTTAAAAATTAAACATTACATATAATCCAATACATAATCTTGTATATATATTTATCACAATGAAATTACATGTAATCATGTTTTATTTGATTCTAATCTTTTGCTAGATTCTATTTTTATTCGTAATAAACCTTTTTTGGTGAGAAAATTAGAATCAACATGCAATTTATGTAAGATTATATGGTGTTCTTTATTGTTCTTTATATAAAAGTGTTTTTCATGGAGCAATGACATATATATATATATATATATATATATAAAAGTAATATGATTTTATATAATTGTTAAGATATAGATAATAGCTGTAATATCTTATATATAGAGTTTCTGTTATGGTTGATACGTTTGGAATGATGATAACAAAATACTCAAGAAAATAATTTGATCATGATGTCGAAGCTGAGAGTCAGAAAGGTAAATCACAGCAGGTGATAATCGGGAAGCTAACTAGAAGACACTTTATTTATCCAAGGACTAAAAGCCACATCAAATGTATGGAAGATATTCCGTCATCAAGTTAGGAAGCAATTCAGTAGCAAGCCAACAAACGTCTAATCAAGCAACAAGTGTTTCAGTGGTAAGTCTTGTTGGGCCGCGCAACACCCGTTAACTCCACATTAGTATGATATTGTCCGCTCTGGGCCGTGGTCAAGCCCGCACAGATTTGTTTTTGGGCTCCTCCCAAAAGGCCTCATACTAATGGAGTTGTTTTTGGCTGCTTATATTCAAGATAATTCTTCTTTATCTTATCGATGTGGGACTTGGGTTGACACCCACTCTACAATCTCCCCTCAATCCAAGAACCACCAATCTTGTAACTCTTATACCGCCGCCATTCATCTGTTACGCATCTTGCGGGACACGCCGCCCGACCACTTCAGTGTCAGGAAGACTTTCGACACAAGTTGTCCAAGATCTCCGACCGTAGTTCTGGAGAGCCTCCCAACACCACGCAACTTGCAGCCCGCAACCCCAGGATCAATTCTTAACCATCGGCTCTGATACCACTTGTTGGGCCGCGCAACACCCGTTAACTCCACATTAGTATGATATTGTCCGCTCTGGGCCGTGGTCAAGCCCGCACGGATTTGTTTTTGGGCTCCTCCCAAAAGGCCTCATACTAATGGAGTTGTTTTTGGCTGCTTATATTCAAGATAATTCTTCTTTATCTTATCGATGTGGGACTTAGGTTGACACCCACTCTACAAGTCTGCCAAAACAACTCAGTAGCGGTGAGTCAATAAGGATGATAGATGTTTTATCTAAGGATAAAGCTAAATATATCTGTTCTACGAATAAAGCTATGCAAATCTTATTTCATCTACGGATAAAAGCTGAAAACATCTTATCTCATCAACGGATAAAATCTGAGGACATCTTATCTCATCAACGAATAAAAGCTGAGGACATCATATCCATCTACGGATAAAGCTGAAGATAGTTGACCTACAGATACAGATAAGGATGTCATGTTCTATCTATGGATGCACCTAAGGATGTCATATTCTATCTATGGATACAACTTAGGATATTACTTCTACTGATATTCTGAGGTTACTATTCTACGGATAAATGAAGTATAATAGTAGTCTACGGATAAAGAATTAATACGCCTACTGATATTCATCTCATTCAACAAGAAAAGAAAATTTATACAAACAAATCTTTTGGAGTTTTTTTTTAATTAACAGGTTGAATGGAGGACAGTCTCAGAGATCACCATTACACACCCATGACTAAAAGATGGTGGATAACGACGTAAAAGATGTATGGAATAGGGAGTCAAACTGTAAATATTCGAAGGCTCAAATTTCTACAAATGAAATGTGAAGTCATCCATTATCTTCTATGTCTCGAATGATAAATAAGAGTTACATCAGCTACCTAGAAGTTTATCTTCTAACTGGACGCAAAGGAAAAACTTGACAAGCATGATGACCTATATGCAAAACTACATGTTCACTTATCTCAGCTGATAGTGACCTGACAGTCGTGTATCCAAGGAAAGGTCTTTTTCATGCAGATGTCACGAGGGCTTGGAAGCTAGGTCAAATTGCATGAACTTAGTAATTCTTGAAGAAAGAAACACACTCAACCAGAAAGCATTCTTTGGGACTATACAAGTTTATTTGTGATGCCAGCCAAGGCATTTCCCAAATAGAAGAGCTTCAGAGTCGAGCATGTGAACAAACATAACCAAAATATAATATTTTATTATGTTGTAGGTTTTGATTGTAACATACAGTTGATGTATATAAGACTATATGATGTAGAATAGAAAAGTGTGAAGAGAGCACCGAGCTAAAAGAAAAACACTTAGGCTCTCTTTCATCATCTGTGTAAGCAGCTGAGTTTGTTTATACAAACCCAGAGAATTCTTCAATATACATCTCAGGTGGGCTTTTTCCGATAAACCCACCTGAAAAGTTTAAAAAGTTTGATTATCTCCTGCATTTCTTTTTAAATTGAAAAATTCATTTTTGTTCAAAGCTTGACTGGATTTTAGTTAATTTACAAACTAATATGTTCCTACTCTACAAGTTTTGAAAAGTTTTATAAAATTAACTAGATTGTATTCAACCCCCCCTTCTACAATCTAGGTTGCATTGTTCTGGGAATAACAGTTTCCTTATTAGTCATTATATGAGACTATATAATGAATCTCCTATTTCTTGTAATTGTGCGATCTTTAATAATATGATTGAGGGGTCTGTTTACATGGTATCAAAGCTGCCTCTTCTCCTCTTTCAAACCTAACACAAATACATATATATATTCATATAAACACCCGGTACATATACAATACATACATATACAAATACTTATATATATATATATATATATATATATATATATATACACACACACACATATACACCTGACTTCCCATCACAAGAACTACTCGTTGGTCGTCGGAGAGTAGCACTGTAAGCCACTACTACAAGCACGTCAAAACCTCGCGCTGCCAGGATGTTTTGTTATCAGTGGTATTGCTTATGTTTTGAAGCTTGAATTTCTTGCGTAAGTGTATTCAATTTTCGTTGTTTTGGGGCTGGTTTGGGGCTTTTTTTTGTTGGAATTTCAGGAGTGATTATTAGGTATATCAGTCAAATATATTTTGGTGTATACAAGTATGACATGATCCACTAGTAGTACGCAAAACAAAACTGTCACAGTGGCTAATAGAATAACAGAGAAGAAACTTGAAGGGGTTAATAACTATCAACAATGGAAGAAAATTGTGAAATTGGCGTTGTTGAGCAGGGATTAGGGAGACCACTTGACCAGTAACAAATCGGAGAAGTCTGATTCTGCATGGGCAGTGGCTAATGCTCGCATTTTGTACCAAATGTTGAATTCTATGGATGGTAATATTGTTGACTTGGTCACTCACATTGATACAGTTAAAGAGTTATGGGACTATTTTGAGATTTTGTATTCTGGACAGAATAATATGGCTCGTATTTTTGATGTATCACATGAGTTTTTCAGAATTAGTAGGGATGGACGCCCACTTACTCAATTTTTCGCAGATTTTAAAAAATTGTATGAGGAATATAATTCGATGCTCCCTATATATGTTGATGTCAAGAAGATGCAAACTCAGAGGGAATAACTTGATGTCATGGGATTTCTTGGATCACTAGGCCCAGATTTTGAAAGTGTGCGCTCACAGCTTCTTAGTAACACTGAATTACCATCTTTGACTGATACATTTGTGCGAGTATTACGGGTTTCTAGAGAGGCTCAAACTGTCAGTGCTGACCTTGATAGATCTGCATCAAAATCTGCACTTTTTACATCTGACAGTAGACCATCGTCTCATAATGGTGGTGGTGGTAGATTTTCACCTCGTGGTCGTGGTCGAGGATTTCCATATGTTGGACGTGGTAACCCCATTAATGGTCGTAATGGAAGTAGGGGAGGTCAAACTACGGTCATAGGCCCATGTTATCATTGTGGAGAGTATGGTCATGTTCGTCGTTTCTGTAGGCACTTATCACCTATTCCGAGAGTGGCTAACATTACTGAGTCCGGTGTACAGCAGTCATTGACATCTTCAGATACCACGATCACACTTTCTCCGGCAGAATATGCGGCTTTTACTCAGTTTCAGGTTTCTCAGCAACCATCTTCTTCCGATGCAGGTCTTGTACAAACAAATAATGCTAGTGCATGTCTCGGCACTTCTTTATATTGGGTCATTGATTCAGGTGCATCAGATCATATGACAGGTCACCTCGTATATTTGGTTGTGTTTGTTTTGTTCGTGATCATCGTCCAGGTCAATCTAAGTTGGACCCTAAGGATCTGAAGTGTTTGTTTGTTGGTTATTCTCGTACACAAAAGGGGTATCGATGTTATTCTCCAGATCTTAATAAATATCTGATGAGTTTGGATGTCAGCTTCTTTGAAAATACTCCATTTGTCTCTGACCCACATATTGCATCTGAGTTAGATATAGAATTGCCTACGTATATCATCACCACCAGAATAGCAGCTCCCGTTCCTCCACCTCAATCATCCCCAGAAATTGAACATGTCTATAGTCGACGTTCTCGAACTAATGATGCCTCTAGAAACATTGTGCCACCTTCTACTTCGTCGGCATATCCAACTCCTTCAGAAATTGATCTTCCTATTGCATTGCGCAAAGGTACGCGCTCGTGTACACAACACCCCATATCAGCCTCTATCTCCTATGCAGGTATATCTCCTACTTATTCTATTAGCCTATCTACTATGGATACTTATCCTCTTCCTAAGACAGTTAAAGAAGATCAGGCTCATCCTGGTTGGAGAAAAGCAATGTTTGAGGAACTAGAGACACTTGAAAAGAATGGTACTTGGGACTTGGTTCATCCCCCCTGCTAATGCTACTGTTATTGGGTGTAATGTGTAAATGGGTTTTCGCAGTTAAGTTGCAACCTAATGGCTCATTGGCCAAGCTCAAAGCACGTCTTGTAGCTAAATGATATGCTCAGGTATATGAAGTTGACTACTTTGATACATTTTCTCCTGTGGCTAAAATGTCTTTTGTTCGTTTGTTCATGTCATTAGCAGCTTCGTATCATTGGCCTTTACATCAGCTAGATGTTAAAAATGCACTTTTACATGGTGACCTTTACGAGACAGTATATATGGAGCAACCACCAGGGTTTGTTGCTCAGGGGGAGTATGGTCTGGTTTGTAAATTAAAGAAGACTATTTATGGGTTAAAACAGTCACCTCGAGAATGGTCTGGAAAGTTTTCTGCAGCACTAATAGAATTTGAAATGAAACGTTGCATCTATGATCCTTCAATGTTTTATTATAAGGGGGATTCAGGTAGAAGAATCTTCGTGGTTATTTATGTTGATGATATTGGTATAACTTGAGATGACAAAGAGGGAATTCAAGCTCTCAAGTCCTTTTTAATGAATAAATTTGAGACTAAGGATCTGGGCAAATTACAGTACTTTCTGGGTATTGAGGTTGTTTAGTCAGAAAAAGGCATTGTTCTATTGCAGCGAAAGTATGTCTTGGACTTACTTGAAGAAACAAGGTTGTTACGAGCAAAACCGGCTAATTCACCCATAGATGAAAGTAAAAAATTAACAGATAAAGAAGGCGACTTGTTTGAGGATCACAAAAGTTAGAGAAGATTGGTTGGTAAACTTAACTACCTCACCATCACTCGACCAAACATAGCTTTTTCGGTAAGTGTTGTGAGCCAATTTCTCTCATCTCCGCGAGTACCTCATTGGGAAACGGTCATTCGAATATTAAAGTATCTCAAGGGTGCTCCTGGAAGAGGTTTACTATTTCGTGATCATGGACATATGAAACTTATAGCATATTCTGATGCTGATTTTGCGGTTAAGCGACCTACTACAGGATATTGTGTATTTTTTGGAGGTAATCTAGTTTCTTGGAAAAGCAAGAAACAACAAGTTGTTTCGAGATCTAGTACAGAGTCCGAGTATAGAGCCATGGAGGACACGTGTTGTGAGCTTGAATGGTACAGACATTTATTAACAGAGCTGGGATTCGAGAACTTAGTACCGATGACCCTTTGGTGTGAAAATAAAGCTGCTCAGCATATTGCAACTAATTCAGTTTTCCACGAACGTACAAAGCATATTGAAAGGGATTGTCATTTTACTCGTGAAAAGGCTGAAGATGAAACTAATGTCACTAGACATGTGCAGACTACTAAACAAGTTGCAGATGTGTTAACAAAGCCTCTAAACTCAGCCAAAATATCATATTTTTGTGACAAGCTGGGCATGATTGACATATATGCTCCAGCTTGAGGGGGAGTGTTAAGATATAGATAATAGCTGTAATATCTTATATATAGAGTTTCCTTATTAGTCATTATACGAGACTATATAATGAATCTCATATTTCTTGTAATTGTGTGATCTTTAATAATACGATTGAGGGGTCTGTTTACAATAAGTAACTAATTGTCGTTTTAATGATATTATATGTTATATATTTTTTAATTAAAACAACTCATCTTCAAATTAAAAATAACACGGACAAAATTTAGATATATTGGTAATATTATTATATTAAACTTATGAAATTCATGTTTATTATAATTTTTTTATAACATTCAATTTAAACGAGATAATTAATGAAAATAAAAGTAATCTATACTGTCTATACTAATATATAATAAGCAAACTTGATATCTTTTGTAGTTTGTAGTTTGGTTAACCAACAAAAGAACAACGATCGTTGGAACTTTTTAAACTAGACAAATCAGAACCGTTATATCTAATAGTAGATGATATTCAATATTTTAATACCTAAAATACTAACATGTTCAATTAATATATTAAAATACAAAGAAAACATATTATTATAAACTATTTTATTAAAATAATATTAAATATAAAAAATTTATATATAAATTATAAGAGAATTAAGACGCCTGTGCATTGCACGGGTTAAAAGCCTGTTATATTAAAGACGAAACATTGAAAGTTTGGTTTGTAGTTTGTAGTCGGTCACTCAATCCACAACCGTTAGATCTTTTCAATCAAATCGATTAGAACCGTTGAACAAAATACTAAAAAATATAATATAAAATATCTTTTATATTTTTACCAACTACAATCTCTCATGTTCCAAAAATATTGCTTACAGTTCCATTAATAAAATAAAATAATAATATTATAATTACTAATAAACAACTAATTAACTTTTTTAACCACGAGTATCTTTTATATTTTTTTCTAACTAAAATATCTCATGTTCCAAAAATATCACGGGAAGTTCCATTAAATTAAATAAAAAAAATAATGTTATAATTGCTAATAAATAACTAATTACCTTTTTTAGCCAAATTGTATATTTTTTTTATACTTTCTAACTAAAACATCTCCTTTTCTAAAATTATTACTAGCAACCTAAATATAATTATCACTTACCTTAAATACGACACTAAACGCTAAAAATTATACACGAACAATTCTATAAATTATTAAATTATATCAAGTCAAATAAATATTCGCTTCTAATTTTTTTAACATTTTAATATCCTATATATTTTAATACATCTCTAAAATTTATCTATTTTGAATTGACATGTTTATTTTAAAATCAATTTGCATGGACAACTTGACAAATTTATTTATTTCAAAACATTGGTAATACAAATATTATCTCTAACTCTATGTTTTTTTTATCAAATTTAAAAATAAATAAAATATAAATTTATAACAATTAAATAATATCTATTAAAAATCGCACGTGTTTTAAGCTAGTATTAATAAATCTTGTTCAATAACATAGAACACTAGTTAGAGTGATAATCAAATTTTTAGTGATAACCAAATTTGATATTTTGATATTTTTATATTCCACCGAAACATTGTTGTTCATAAAGAGTAAAAATTTATTGATAGGAGCATTAGGCTAAAATTGGAAAATGGGCCTGTTTTCACACAATTTTGGATTAAAATGTGCAAAACAATAATATTAAAAATGGGCCTCATAGCTTGCTCAAAAGAAACAGGTTGGACCTTCTAGCACAAGTAAAACACAAGGCTTATGAATTAATTCCAGAATTTTAGAGGTACACACCAATGCCCCAGGCCTTGTACAATGATCTTGGGACATGACCTTATTATATCGTTTTCATCGCGCATATCCCAGTGGACTTGAAAGGTTTCGAGTTTATCAAGACGAAATGAACTCTCAGATTCGATAATTGTCTTCAATTCATTGGTCCAAGGGTGATAAATTGGTAAATGAACTTGAACCTTAAGTGGACTTTAAGGTTATGTATTCAGTGCACTATTCTCTCGTCGTAATTTGCAACAAGGTTTAGCGATATTATATACGTGCAAATCAACATATTATACAAGTACAAATCAATAAAAACATATATGGACCATTATTACTTGGCACGGGACCCCGTATTGGAGATCTCTTGCAACGTGGACAAGTATATAGAAGATAGAATAAACGTAAACCACTGTGTATATCTTAACAAGGCCACTCTACAAAAGGCAAACTTACATTGCTAAACTAGGCCCAAAAGTACAGTTCGAGCCTTTTTTTACTTCAATTATCTCACGGCCCAAAAGATCTGTTGCCTTAATCATCGTAATTCAAATCTTTTGAAAATGACAAACACTTCCTTTATTAACCAAACCAAAATCGCCTAGATTCATATATTCTTTTTTTCACAATCTAAATATCATATTTCTTCATCGAAAAGCTTTTAATTATGACAAAGGTTTTCTGGCCAAGTTTTTAGTGTATTACTAGATTAGTTCCGGTTTTATTAACAACTATAATGCACTGAACTGCACAGGCTTGGCCCAACCCAAGTCTATATGGTTCACAAATAAGCACTTGACTTGCTTAACGAGGTAACTCCAAATTTTTCTAACAATAGTATTTATTTATTAGCTAAGAGCATCTTCAATGGTTTATAAGTTATAACCCTTAGCTAAAAGTGTAGATAAGATGCCATAAATAAAAAGTTCAGAGAATATGTAAAATTCTCTCAATTCCAATGAAACATTATTGTTAGCCAAAAATATAGCCAACCAATTTATATTGACTATTTTTGTCGAACATGTAGTGACCTGTAGTAAAACTCCACCTTATCTGTTACCATATTCTAATTATATATTCAATTTTTAACAACTTAAAATAATAATAACATTCTACTTTTAAAATATAGCCAACTCATATAGCCAACTCCATTGGAGCACAATACCTTACAGGTTCAACAAATTTTACATAATCAGTATATTATATGATTTTAGTCAACTATTTTAACTAACAACATTGCAAATGCTCTAATATAAGATATACCTCTTAGCCAACCGTTGATACTTGATACATGTGAGACTACAAATAGTTGTCAAATATTAGAGAGATTATCAAAGGTTAAAAATTCAATATTTGTATTCAAAAACTATATTTACTTATAATAATATCCAATGACTAAACTTATTGATATATTTTTCCCAAGGTTATTAGTTCTATGTATTAAATAAGGAAGTATCGATATTGTAGCTATATAAGCATTGTAATCAAAGGCTTTATTAATGGCCCAAAAATATATTAAGCTCGATCTCATGAATTACCCAGAAAATTGTGTCCAATGAAAGAGGTGGAGAAAAATAATATAATGGTGTAAACCTCATTCTAGAAGTATCCCGATGCTCAAAATATTTTCCATGTTGAAGTTACTTGCTTCCAAAGAAATATACGAGCTAAATCGAACAGAACTATGTAAACTTGATCGAGTTACGTAGACACCTTATTGAAATTACTTGCTTTCAAATAAATATATGAGTTAAATCGAATAAAATTACAAATATTAATTACAATATAATTACCAAATATCCAAAAACCCTAATTATATTTTTTACATATTTATACATAATGATATCTTTCTTCCTATAATTTTTATCCGAATAAACATCTCCAACAATCATGAACCCTAAGTTAAAAATTCATATGACATGCTTTAAATAGAAATTATAGAAAATGTGTAAAATATTTGTCACTCCAATGGTACATTACTATTGGCTAAAAATTTAGATAACATCATCAAATTAGCTATATATGCTCAACCTCTAGGGACCTATAGCAAAATTACACATCAATTGTTATCATATTAAAATAGTATATTGTACTTAAAATAACTTAAAATTATAATAACATGTCATTTTTAAAATACTAGCCTATAACCCGTGCGAAGCACGGATCGAGAATAAAAATTTGTGAAATCAAAGAAGTTAAATTTAATAAATAAATAACTTGTATAATTATGTAGTAGCAACAACAAATCGAACCTGAGTTTTAGTACTATTGTGTTTCAATGAAAAGAAGTTTCCAAATTATTTATATATATATCTGGCCATTCCCGCTCGAACCCGAACAATTCCCCAAATTCCCGACCCGATTGAGGTGGAGAACATATCGAGATCGAGCGGATGAAATACACATTCGTAATAGTAAGAGAGATAGTAATTATATTAATACAGAGTTACTATAACTTATAGTATAAAAGGTAATAGTTATAAATATAGTGTATATATTAATTGTATTATTATGCAATTTTATATTAATTATATTAATCAATTTTTTTATTAATTGTATTATAAATTTTTATTATGCAATTTTTTACAAATTTGAAAATAGAAATGAATTATTCTTATTAAAATAATTACTATTTTACTAATAAAGAAATGCTTCTTGTGTGCTGGTGGGTGTTCAAGCCAGAGCTCTTGGGTTTAGTGTATAGGTAATGTTAATGGATGATGTTTAAATTTCATTATTTACTCTCACGTAAAAAATTTCTTAAGTTTATCGGTTACCAACTTATCATTATGTGTATTAAAACTTTTTAGTAGCAAAAAAACATTAAAAAGCATTGTATGAGAACAATGTAATATTTGTAATTGAGTTTACTTTTAGTACATAATGTTTTAAGTGTTTAACTATGATATTTACTCCTCCCGATATTAATATCGGTTCAAACAATCCTCCCGATATCAGTTCAAACACCAAGTTGTTGGTAGATTTCTAGTATACAAATTTGCTATTGTTGGCAATTAATTTAATCTTATAATGATAATTATATTTATTTTGAATTAAACTAATTAAACTAATAATTATATGTGTATATCGCGGTATACATAACATATCATACCTTTAAGAGAGAGTTATGTTTTTAAAAAGTATCGATTAGTTTATATTTTAATAACAATAATTAAATAAATTTGGAATTAAACTAACAATATTTTTAAAACTAATTAAGTTAATAATTATGTGTATATCGCGATATATATGGCATAACATACTATTAAGATGAGGTTTTTTCTTTAAATTCAGAGATTAATTTTTAATTAAATAATAATTATTATGAAATTAAATCAATTATATTAAGATAATTAAACTAATAATTATATGTACATTGCGATATACATGACATACCATACCATTAAAAGGGATTTCTGCTTTTAATATAGAGTATAGATTTCTTAAGTTATCAGTAACCAACTTAACATTATGCGTATTAAAATTTTGTATGAGCAAAAAGGCATTGTACGGAAACAATGTAGTATTTTTGATGGAATTTACGTTTAGTACATAAGTATGATACTTCAGGATTTACCCCTCCCGATATCAATTCAAACACGTTGCTGGTAGATTTCTAGTATGTAACTTGACTATTGTCGGTAATTAATTTAATTTAATAGTAATAATTATATTAATTTCGAACTAAACTAATTACGTATTAAACTAATAATTATGTGTATATCGTAGTATACATGACATATCATACCTTAAGAGGGAGTTATGATTTTAAAAAGTATAGATTAGTTTTTATATTAACAATATTTTAAAAACTAATTAAGCATATCTACATGACATACCACACCATTAATATAAGTTTCTAGTTTTAGTAAAGAGATTAATTTTTAATTTTATAATAATTAATTTGAAATTAAATCAATTATATTAAACTAATTAAATTAATAATTATATGTATACCGCGGTATACATGGCATACCATGGGTTTCTGCTTTTAGTATAGAGTATAGATAACCGATCAATATAGCTAACTCAGTAAAATACCTTACAGGTTCAACAAATTTTACATAATCAATATTTAGCCAACCATTTTACAGAACAGGAGATGCTCTAACTATATATAAATTTATTATTTCAACACTTCCTTCTTCCTTTTAGACCAACATTGTAGTTGTCATTCTGAATCTCATCTTGTGAAACCTTGTACATTGTAGTTTTTAATATGCATACTGTGGTGTGTTGTGAGGCTGTTTAGTTTTTCTTATTGCACTGTGTTGAGCCTACTTAGCCTTACGTCTTCTACTACTCATGCTAGTGAGAATGTCCAGCTGTCAAGTTTGTTATCCAGCTGTCAAGTTGTTACACAATAGATATAAGTGTGGGGGCAAGTTAGTTACAAGTTAGATACTACTTTGCTAATATACATTCTCTCTGTACTCTTACTCTTTCTTCTCGATGTAAAGCTTATCTCTGTAGTTTACACACTTGAATGGAAGCTTATGTTGTGCTTGAGAGTGATTGTTAATGGAGATTTCTATATGAATACATAGTTGTAACAAAATGGAAGCTTATGTTGTGCTTGAGAGTGATTGTTAATGGAGATTTCTGTATGAATACATAGTTGTAACATGGTATCAGAGCCTTGAAAGCTTAAATCGTTGATTCCGCATCATCATCTTCATCGTTGGATGAACAGAGTTGTGATTGTGTCAATGTGTGCATCATCTGTTGGATCAATTACTTCGAAGATCTGTAAGTTGTTTTACGATTGTTGATTGTTTCATCATCTTGTGTTGAATGTCTACATCTGCTTCATATGCGTCTGCAACAATAAGTTCCACTAGTATGTCGTCTGTTATTGACTGTAATCATCCATACTATCTTCATCATTCTGATAGTCCTGGTATGCAAATTACTACTGTAATTCTGTTCTACAATCAATGGCATCGTTCTATGGAAATTGCGTTGTCATCTAAGTTGAAGTTAGGTTTTGTTGATGGTACTCATGTTAAACCAACTGTTACAGCACCATTGTTAGTTCATTGGACTCGATGTAACAATATGGTTACATCCTGGCTTCTAAATTCTGTTTCGGTTGAGATCAGAAATAGCATTGTTTATATGCCTTCTGCTCGTGATATTTGGCTGGATTTAGAGGTGCGTTATGCACAAAGTAACATACCTAAGTTGTTTCATTTAAGACGAGAAATTGCTCGTCTTTCTCAAGGATCATTGTCCATCTCTAACTACTTTACTAAGTTTCGGACTATTCATGATGAATTAGAATGTTTGAACTCTAAACCTCGCTGTACTTGTGCTAATTGCACTTGTAATGTAAATGGCAATTTGAATGAGCAAGATCAGAGTATTCAGATCACACAATTCTTGATGGGATTGAATGACTCTTTTACTGCAATTCGTGGCCAAATTTTGATGATGAAACCTACTCCCTCCTTAAGTCAATGTTATGCTGTCTTACTTCAAGAAGAGAGTCAAAGGGAGGTGCATAGCTCTGTGAGTATTAATTCTGATAATATGGCTATGGCAGTGAAGTCTAGTTATCCTGGTAGATCACATTCCAAGAATGTACAACCAAGTTCTAAACGACATCTTGATTCCAATGTTGTGTGTGATTATTGTCACATGACAGGGCATCTAAGAGATAGGTGTTACTGTATTCATGGTTATCCAAGTTGGCACAAGTTGTTTAGAAAACCAAAGCCAAAACCAAGGCTTCTGAATTCTAGAAGTTCAGTGGTAGCTAATGTCATGACAAATTCCACTCAGTCTGTGAATAGTTCTGAACGTACTATGGCTATGCCTATAGGGTCTCAAATATCTCAGAATACTAGTCTTGGTTTATCTGAAGGACAGTGTAGACAACTCATTTCTATGTTGCAGAAGAACTTGCCTTCAAACGTTTCTACTGATCCTATTTGTCCAAGTTCTTCTGATGAACATTATCCTAGTGCAGAAATTGCTCCTAATTGGTATTCAGCTGCTAACACTGTGAAAGTGTCAGGTCTTACATCATATATTGTAAATCATGTGTATACTGTGGATAAGAATGTTACTCAACACAAGTGGATTATAGATACTGGGGCTACTGATCACATCACTCCTTTTTTGCATTTGTTACAAGATGTTCATCCTTGTGCAGCTACTTTGCAACTTCCCAATGGTGCCACTGCTGAGATTTGTTATGTGGGCACTTTAGTGCTACATTCTTCTCTGAGACTTGTTAATGTCTTGGTTGTACCATCGTTTACATATAATTTGCTGTCCATATCCAAGTTGCTGCAAGATACATCTTATCAAGTTACTTTTTTAGCTGCAAAGTGTTTTTTGCAAGATAGTAATAAAATGGAGATATTGGAACTTGGGCATGAAGAGCATGGTTTATATATGACGGATCATACTCCTTGCAGTGTTGTGTCTACTAGGGTTTCACATATTGACTCCTCTGTAGAAACTGATACAGATATCTTTGTTGCTCATGTGAACAGTGTTGATGTTTGGCATGCAAGAATGGGACACATACCTGCTAAGGTGCTTCAAGGTCTTCCTATTGTTTGTCATAAGAAAGCATTAGATGTTTGTGACAGTTGTTATTTTGCAAAGCAGACAAGGCTTCAGTTTCCATCTGATCATCATGAGAGTAAGGAGTTGTTTGATCTGATTCATATTAATCTCTGGGGTCCTTACAGATTCAAGACACATGGCAAGTGCAATTTGTTTTTAACAATTGTTGAGGATAAATCAAGGACAACTTGGATTTACCTACTCTCAGATAAGTCTACTATTCCATCTCTCATTAAGGATTTTCTTACACTTATTCAGAATCAGTTCAAGGTTACTGTTAAGACTATAAGGACAGACAATGGTTCTGAGTTTATAAATCACTCCTTAAATACACATTTTGCTTCTTTGGGTATTGTACATCAAACCAGCTGTGTATACACACCTCAGCAGAATGGATTGGTTGAAAGGAAGCACAGACATTTACTTAATTGTGCTAGGGCTTTAAGATTTCATTCAGCTTTACCTTTGGTGTTTTGGGGATATTGTCTTCTTACAGCTGTGTATCTTATTAATCGTACACCAAGTGTTGTTCTTGCTAATAAAAGTCCATATGAAGTGTTGTTTGGGGCTATTCCTGATTATGATAGGTTGAGGGTCTTTGGATGCTTATGTTATGCTAGTGTGGTCCCTCATCCTTCTGATAAATTTGCTTCCAGAGCTGTTAAAGGGGTTTTTGTAGGTTATCCATATGATAAGAAGGGATATAAGGTTTTGGATCTTACTACTAAACAAGTCATTATTTCCAGAGATGTACAGTTTGTGGAGTCTGTCTTTCCATTTAAGGAAATTGAGGTCATTTCACCTCAGACATTGTTCCCAGCCTCACCTATATTTGTGGATGATGAGCCACTTCACATGACAGTTGCTGATATACCTGATAATTCTTATAGTCATGTACCTCTATCTGAGTCTGCTCATGATCTTGATCAGGGTACCTCTCCTGTTCCTCAGGATGTCTCTACTGCTACTCCACTTATTCTGGATCCAATTATTCCTATGACTAGACCTCACAGGCAGAAACACCTTCCACTGAAATTTGCAGATTATACTGGATTACCATCCACCTTGCAGACTTCCACTTCTATTCATACTGTGGTGGTGTCTGATGTTTCTTCAGCTTCTCCAGTTATTTCTGAACCACAATATTATAAGCAGACTGTGAAAGTAGCAGAGTGGTGTGAAGCTATGAACACTGAGTTAACAGCTTTAGTGGCTAATTCCACTTGAGAAATTGTTCCCCTACCCAAATACAAGAAACCAGTTGGTTGCAGATGGCTTTATAAAGTAAAATACTTACCTGATGGCAAAGTTGATAGGTTTAAGGCTCGTTTGGTTGCCAAGGGCTTCACTCAAACAACAAATATGGATTACTTTGAAACTTTTGATCCAGTGGCCAAGATGACTACGTTTCGATTACTTCTTGCAATGGCTGCTATGTATGGTTGGGGTATAACTCAACTTGATGTTACAAATGCTTTTCTGCATGGTACATTGGATGAGGAAGTGTATATGTCAACTCCTCCTGGTTACACTATTCCTGCTCATATCTTAACTAAGTTTGCTGGTCAAAAACTAGTTTGTAGACTTCTCAAGTCGTTATATGGGTTAAAGCAAGCACCACGTCAGTGGTTCATTGCTTTGTCTACTGCCTTGCTGTCCTTTGGTTTCACTCAGACTCATGGTGATCCTAGTCTGTTTGTCTTTTCCAAGAATGGCCATCTTATTCTTCTTCTTGTGTATGTCGATGATATGATCATGACTGGCAACAATCAGGATTTAATGTCCCATGTTACTGAGTTTTTAAGCAGTCATTTCAAGATTAAGGACTTAGGTCCCTTGCATTATTTTCTGGGCATTCAAGTTGTTCGTTCTTCTGCTGGTATTTTCATGAATCAACAGAAATATGTCTCTGACATTTTGGCTGAATTTGTGCATTTGCAAGTTAAAGCTGCTGTGGTGCCTATGGAACAACATCATGACTTGCTTAAGGATACAGATAGTCCTTTGTTGACAGATGTGACTGGTTATCGTAGATTGGTGGGCAAATTGATATACCTCACTATTTCTCGTCCAAACTTGGCTTATTCAGTACATGTTTTGGCTCAGTTTATGAACACTCCTCACTCTGTGCACTGGCATGCTGCATTGAAACTGATTCGATA
Organism: Heracleum sosnowskyi; assembly: GCA_030848705.1. NCBI lineage: Eukaryota > Viridiplantae > Streptophyta > Magnoliopsida > Apiales > Apiaceae > Heracleum > Heracleum sosnowskyi. Next base: position 22,995,888 of record CM061238.1, read on the forward strand.
CTTGAGCAGTACCACTAGTCAAGGGCTATCTATGCTGCTAAAGTTAATCTTATCTTAACAGCCTTTTGTGCTTGAGAGTGATTGTTAATGGAGATTTCTGTATGAATACATAGTTGTAACACACTGGCATTGTTTCTTGTTTCAGATTTTATTTAAGGTTTAGAAGAAAAATTCAGAATCAAGAATATATTTGGCATTGAGAAATTATTGTTGTTGCTTACTTGCAATAGGTAGGAAACATGGAAGAGAGCATTGTTCCGTTTCGCGGGATCAAGAATGATGTCAGGGGAAGGTTGATGTACTACAAACAAGATTGGACTGGTGGTTTCATGTCAGGTGTAAGGTATGTCTACAATATTCTTCTCATGAATCTTTAGAATTATGAGGAGATGATCATTTTCCAACTATCTGGATCTCTTACAAGTTTAATGTATTTAGGATTTTGGCCCCTACAGCATATATATTTTTTGCTTCAGCAATTCCTGTGATAGCATTTGGTGAACAATTGGAAAGAAGCACAGGTATTCTGTTACATTATTCTCATACATTGCGGCATTAGAATTTCTGATTTTTTTAAAATTGGTGTCTTCGATGGACAGATGGGTCATTCACAGAAGTGTAAACTTTAGCTTCTACTGCACTGTGGTATTATACACTCGATAATGGGAGGTCAATCTTTGCTTATTCTTGGAGTTGCCGAACCTACTGTACTTATGTACGCGTTCATGTACAACTTTGTAAAAGATAGACCAGAGTTGGGACCAAAGCTCTTCCTAGCTTGGACAGGATGGTATTCCACTCTTAATTATTGCCCAAAAAATTGCACATTTGCATTTCCACAACTTTCTTGATAAGTGAAGTTTCAGTTTAGAATTTTGTTCATTTTTCATCTGTTATGATGTTAATGCCTACATGGAATGTTGGTTTTGCAGGGTATGTGTTTGGACTGCAATTTTGTTGTTCCTTTTGGCTATTCTAGGAGCTTGTTCATTCATTAATAGGTTCACTTGTCTTGCGGGAGAACTATTTGGTCGTGTTATCTCCTTTTACAGGTCGGCTTCGGGGCCTCATAGCAGATTCCATTGTTGGTGGTTGTCTGGACAGCTGTCTCTTATATACCCTCTGGAAATGTCCCCAAAGGAATTCCAAGGCGGCTCCTCAGCCCAAATCCATGGTCCCCTGGTGCTTACCAGAACTGGACAGTCGTTAAGGCATGTAATCTTTGATACAAAAGCACTTCACTGGGCTCTTTCTTTTTATTAAATGACTTAATTATATATATGCATGTAATTTTTAACTTCCAGGATATGATGCAAGTGCCCGTCCTCTACATAATTGGAGCCTTTGTTCCAGGCACTATGATTGCGGTTCTGTTTTATTTTGACCACAGTGTAGCATCTCAGCTTGCTCAACAGAGTGAATTTAACTTGCAAAAGCCTACTTCATTTCATTACTGACTTATTTTTATTAGGATTCATGGTATGGAGTAAATCCTTCAAATACACAAACAGTTCAGTTGTTTTCTGTCACTAAATATAACCTTCACTCTAATTCATAACGACTTTGTTATAATGTGGAAGGTCATATTGTGTGGTCTCACTGGAATCCCCCCATCAAACGGTGTCATTCCACAATCTCCGATGCATACTAAGAGTTTGGCTACACTTAAGCATCAGGTTTGCATATACCAGAGACATATCACACACTTGCCCTCATTGCCACCTTTCTAATATTAAAATCTTTAAACTAAAGATGAATGCCACTGCTGTCTCTGTTAGCCAGGAGACATCCTTTTATTTTTTGCATTGTTTCGCATAATATACTTTTTGTTTATCACATTCATATTCACAGAGCTCAACATTATCATTGCTGCTTTTCCATCTTTTTGCATGCAGCTTCTTCGTAGTCGATTGGTAACAACAGCACGCAAATGTTTGGGCAAGAATACTAGCTTCTTCAGTGAATTTTTCAACTCCTATTGAATTTCTGCAACTAACCAATATGCATCTGTTTTTTGCTTTTGTAATTGTGTGTTGACAGAATGCTAGAGGACAACCACACAATTTTTGTTGAAAGTGTACCTTTCAAGACAATTGCGTTTTTCACAATTTTCCGGTCAGTTTACTTGTTGATCTGTTTTGGGATTACCTGGATTCCTCTTGCTGGGGTTTTGTTCCCTTTAATGACCATACAACCTTGCAACGGTAAGCTTAGCATTCTCTCATTGAAATAAGAATCTACTTAATCTTTTATAGTTTTTTTTGTACAAGTAATCCCCTACAATTACTATTTATGAATTATGCATATACCTACAAGAAGGTTTTTTTTGCTAAATATCAAATGAATATTTAATGTTAGAGGTAAAAAAAGTCTGTTAGTTCATAACAAAATTCAGTAAAAAAGCGACAGGGTGTAAGAAAAAGAGGGAGAACCAGAAATTCATCAGACTAGGCTTATTATGTAGTTGGCGGTTCTCTAGTTCTACAAACCAGCTACATTTATATCTCACCTTTTATTTTGATGTCTTATTGCAGGACATGGAGATGGGTTTTAGTGCTTCATTTGCAGATGAGAGGGAGATATTCGATGGGGGTGATCACCAGAAGCCGAGGAGAGATAAGACGTCTGTGCAGTGTGAATCTAAAAGGATGCAGCGAAAATATACTTTTAGCTTACCACATTCATATTCACAGAGCTCAACATATTCATTGCTGCATTTCCATCTTTTTGCATGCAGCTTCTTCGTAGTCGATTGGTAACAACAGCACGCGAATGTTTTGGAAAGAATACTAGTTTGGTTCAAGTATATGGAAAGTTACTAGAAGTCTATAATTTCAGAGAATTTTTCAACTCCTTCGATTGAATTTCTGCAACTAACCATTATGCATCTGTTTTTTGCTTTTGTAATTATGTGTTGACAGAATACTAGAGGACAACTATGCAACTTTTGTCGAAACTGTACCTTTCCAAGACGATTGCATTTTTTACAATATTCCATCAGCTTATTTATTAATCTGTTCTGGTTAGGGCTGAGCATTCGGTTATTCGGTAACTGAACCGAATTATAATTCGGTTACCGAATACCGAATAAGAGCAAAATCTATAACCGAATTAAGAACCGAAATAATTTCGGTTATTTACCGAACCGAATTAATTATTTCGGTTAAAATCGATTACCGAATTAAAAAACCAAATTAGAAATAAAAGTCTAAATTAAACTCAAATGTAACAGAATTCAGAAACATCCCAGTCACTAGGCTGTAAATTAAACGTGGGAAGAAAAGTAATGTGTCCGGAAATCATTAGGCCTGTTTAATACAAATAACTAAATAAGAAGCTAATACATAAATCTTGGAAAATGCTCCTAGTCCTAGACTTGATAGCAACACACAGCATGACAGCAACTCATAAACAAGACAGGCCACTGGCCAGCATTAGCATTTAGCAATCAATTACTCAGCAACAAGCAGGCAGGCAGGCAGCTCTCAGCAACCAGCAGCAACACACAATCAATCTGCAAAATAGAACACCTGCAGAAAAAAAAAAACAGCAGAAACAAGTTGTTATCAGGCTAATAGGGTATTTATTTAGGGGAAAAAATGATATTATTGAGACTACTTAATTAGTAAATTTGCTGTCAAAAGACAGCTTGAGGCTTGACACCAGTTTTAATATAGTTTTGCCAGCTCTTTGCATTGTTGTAGAAACAAGACAACACATGTTGGTTTTAGCAAAAAAAAAATACAACACATCTTGGATGCTTGTTCTAAGCAGTAATTATGGACTTCCAATGTTCAATTATAGAATATAATTAGTTCAAGTAATTTCTAATTTTTAATATCTTATAAACTCTTAATGATAGAATCTAAATTATGAAGTGCGGCAACTATGCCAGCATGATTTCTGTTAAAAGAGTATGCATCATTCAGTTCTCAGACTATCAGGCCTTAATATTGCAGAAAAAGAACAGCAGAAACTAGGCACAAACCAGGCACAACATTTGAGACAACACAGGAGTGCAAAAAATGCACAACAGTGCAGAAAAAAACAGGGTAGTTCTTAAATTACCAACTGCAGACAGTAGTAGTAGGCTAGAAAGACAGAAAAATAGAGTAAAAACAGAGCATTACAGAATTGGCAGTTGTTGGAGAAGTTTGTCCCGCACGAATATCCAATTTGCTTATATCTACAAAACAAATTTATCAAAAAACAATTCAGTACCATATTAAATACCAACACAGATTATTAAACACATCTCAATTGCCATAGCAATTGCTTCACCTCTATGGCTATTGATTGGACAAAAATTTAGTATTCGTTTATGCATCGTCCAATTTTTATCAATAAAATGACCCGTCAAACACATGTAATTGATTCTTTGATAAGATGTCCATGTATCCGTTGTTAGACAAATACGTTGAGTTGGCTCACACAATGCACTCATTAAACTATCCCTCCTACTAACGTACATAGTAAAACAATCACGTGCAACCTTGAATCTAGATGGAATATGAAACATTGGACAACAACCACGCATAAAAGCTTGAAATCCCATGTTATCCCCAAACTTAAATGGCAACTCATCAATAATTATCATTTTAGTATACAAATCATTGCATAAATTCTTTTCATATGTCCAATTTTGCAGAGAAACTCCATCTTCTGTACTAGTTTGGAACGAAAGCTTAGATTGATCAGAGGCAAGATTATATACCTTACAAGTTCTCAAGTGGGCGGCTAAACCACTTGTACCATTTGCTCCTTCCCCAGTATAATCTTTGTGAGCCCTTTTTTCACCTTGCTCATTCTTGAATCTGTCAAAATGCGACCAAACACTACTCCTTAGTTTCATTGGTTTGCGTTTTTGACGAACTGAAGTCGCAGGTATCCACAGGCACAGGAGCCTCAGTGCTAGCGCCTGTTCCAACTCCAAGAGGATCGTTACTTTCAAACTCATTTCTTTCTTCCATTGAACTGCAAAAAACAAAAAAAGCGACTCTTAATTAAATCAAGAAACAAACAAAAAAAGTAACTCTTAATTTAATCTTGTCTTGATTCAATTACCTTTGAAAGTTAAAAAAGGAAAGGAATCGAGAGAGAATTGGCGATTACCTTTCAATTACCTTTAAAATCTTGGCGAAGTAAAAGTCTCAGAGTCTGTGAACTAAAAGTCTAAAACTAAGAATATGGTAGGGTTAAATGTTAATTATTGACATATCTTATATAACTATAATATATATTATATATAATATTTTATATATTCGGTCAATTCGGTAAAAAAACCGAATAAGACATATTTCTATAACCGAATTATTTCGGTTCGGTTAACCAAACCGAATTATTTCGGTTACTTCGGTTCGGTATTCGGTTAACCGAACCGAATGCTCAGCCCTAGTTCTGGTATTACCTGGATTCTTTTTGCGGGCGTTTTGTTTCCTTTAATAATCATGCTTCTGGTTCTTATTAGATAATACATTTTACCCGAGTTTTTCAAAGAGGAACATGGGTGAAATGTATTGTCTAATAGGAACCAGAAGCATGACTATCAAAGGGAACAAAAACTCCCGCAAAAGGAATCTAGGTAATACCAAAACAGATCAATAAATAAGCTGACTGGAATATTGTTAAATATTAATAATCTTGCCAATGGTTATATACACACCAATGGTTAAATATTAATTTATCATTTCCTCGTCAACGAGAGAGTAATAGTCAATTATTTAGTTTTCTCCGCTGAGAAATGCTCAGTCACGTGCATTGCAAACCTGTCAAATATCTTGTCCATGAAAGTATTTCCAAAATGACTAGCAAACAATGGTTCCATTACTGCTCTCTCTGTTTTTGCTATAAATTTGCCACTGTCATCCTCAGACCTTGTATCGTTTGCATCATGCACATCCCACTGGACTTTAAAGGTTTCGAGTTTATCAAGACGAAATGAACTCTCAGATCCGATAACTGTCTTTAATTCATCAGCGCAAGGGTGGTAAATTGGTATATTGAATGAATTGATGCCTTCCTCATGGAGTAAACCCTTACAAAATTAACAAACATAAACCTCAACTCCATAAGGCATATGCCAAATCTTTGAATTATATATTTACTTGTACAAATATTAAATTAGTATTAGTTAATGTATCATCTTTTATACCTCAACCACGAGGTCATGAAGTGACTTCGCGAGTAATTCATAGATAGAACAACAATCTTTGCTAGTGGGATCTGCGATGCTCCTGCCAATGAGTGTTAAGACCATGCGGCCACCAGGAATAATTTCTTCAGATCTCATTTGCAGAAATGTTGTTACGTCTTTGTTGAATTGATCGAAATATGCATCATAAACACGAGGGGGACTTGCTTTTGCTATGTAGATATTTCCTTTGTTATTATCCAGCAGTTTCTCAGGAATCTGCGCTATACTTTGTTAGTCTACTGTCTACATGAATAAATAATATTTTAAAATCGGAGATTCTAAGTTCATGTTATGTAATGTAATTACCTGAGAGAGCCAGTGAAGACCATATGATGAATGAACAAAGTGAAGGCTTTTACTTGGAAATAGTCTTGTATAGAATGAACCAGGCACTCCACAAACAAAACAATTTATAGATTTTTCAAGCTTTGAAAAGAATTGCGGTGTCATTTTAAAAAGCTCGTTAAAATCATTATTTGGAAGATCATTTAGAAAAACTTGAAATTCTTCGGGTGCTTTCAGATTTTTCTCCAGACATACTGCATGAACAATGCTGAGTACATTTGCAACAAACAAGAAAGTGTTAGCTCCCGAAGAGCAACCCAAATCAGCTAGTTTAAAGCATTCCGGAAATCCATGGGTACCATAATCCTTGACAGTGTCTTCTAAAAATCTCATCGACTTCAACATCACGTATTTCTGGAAAAACAAATTGCAAGATTAGATACCATGAAATCAGTAATATATGCGACTAACAACAATTACGAGTGTGTGTGTTAAGTGTGGTGGGAGAGGGAGACACCTGAAACACGGAGCTGTTGGCATAGCTACATTCACTAGTACCTTCATTCATGTGCAGAACATTTACCAAGTCCATCTTTTCAGTTCTCTTTTTAACACTCACCCTCTGTTTTCTCTCTAGCTACTTGTAAATATGCATATGCTTATCTTCAACACAACATTCAAAAAACATACACATAAGATTAGTCTAGAAACGAAGGTTGATGTCGTATCCTCGTATTCTTCTTCAACAAGCGATGCCTGTCTGATTTGACATACAAATTACATTATTATTGTATCAAACTATTTTGGATAGTAGCTTATAGTTGAGCTATTTACTACCTAATCCATGCCGGAACATGGGTATTGTATGTTAATTTTTAAATATATATATTTTTTTGTAGCGACCACACTGATGGCTTAATTAAGTATTGGGAAGAAAGCTGTTTTAGCTGCCTGGAAAAATTGCTTTAATGTAACTGTAACTCGAACAGTAAGTGAAATAGCAACATCACAAACTTAGATTCAATAGTTGAAGGGGATGTTGCTCCTACAAAGTAGTAAATCCAGTAGCGAGACATTTTTGTAATAACTTGATAGTAGCGGTTGCAATTGTTTTAACTACATTACTGCACCCACAAATCAATGTCGATTTTGAACCCCATTGTCATAGGCTCTATCACTATTATTCATCGTAATGTTATAAAGTTGTTTGTCCATTGATGTATCCCTCTAAATTTCTTTTACATCAAGCAAACTCCTATGAAAAATGCAGACACTAACGCTAGTTTACAAGAGACACTCAAAAAGTAAAGTTGCTCTAAAGTACAAAAAATGTAATTTTTATTAACAAAAGCTAATTCGCAAAATTGACATAGCAACAACGTCAAAATAGTCGAAAAGTAGAGTAATCATACCGCAACAAAATTGAAAAGATGGAAATTTACCAGAACGACACAAAGGGCAAGACAGGAATAATTTTAATTTTACGGAAAGCAAAATATTATAATCCAGCAGGAAGCAGAGTCAGAATCTAACATAGACAACAAAATATACTTTACAAAAAATAAACTCCATCAGAATATGATACAAAGCATTAAAAAAAGCAGTTACTAAATATTCAATTTTATCAAAACTCAGACTTTCGGTTCTTTCCAATCCTCGTCGCCGACCACAAGATTGTTCCAGATATCCCAAGCCATAAAATCTCATCCATCCAGGGACTATTTTCAGCAAACTAAAATATAAGAACAAATAAAATGTGAGGGAGGAGAGGGAGCGAGAGGGAGGGAGCGAGAGAGAGAGAGGGAGAGAGAGAGAGACCTTTCTCGCATCGGTCGCAAAACGGCGGACAAATGGCACCGAGTCCTTGAAGATCATACCAGAGAGCCTGAAGAATGCCATCTTTTTGCTTTGCTTCAGTTTTATCCTCTATATTATGTGTGTCAATATAATTCTCTCCCTCGCTGTCTCTCTATATATATACCGAAACACAACTGCTTATATGTTAGAGTCATAGTCAAATTAGACTAGTTAATCATAGTCCGACTAGATGCCCCAGACCTCGAAGAAGGCCAAATCAAATCTTTTTATTTTTAAAGCCCGGTTGTTTCCTCAGCCCGTTTTATTATGATGAAATAAATATGCCTGATATTCAATTCAATGTGCTTTTGCAGATTATGCGAGCTCTTAGTTATTATTCCATCCGTTTCAATATACTTGTACTTTTTTGAAATTTTTTTTTGTTTCAAATTAGTTTTTCACTTATCATTTTAATGTCATTTTTAAAAGCTACACTCTAATTTGTATTTTCAAGACTAAATTTAAACCACATACAATTCTTTAGTCTTTAATTTATATTTCCAAGACTAACTTTACACCATAAACATTTATTCAATCAATGCAGTCAATGCAATAAATATGAATATAAATGTAATTTTGTTATCAATGTTATGATTTCTTAATAGGGAAAATAGATTTTTTTATCACTCAACTATTGGATCTTTTAGAAAGTAACCACTGAACTACTAAATAATTAATTATAACCATTAACGTTACATTTGTTTTTGTTTTTAGGTATTCCGTTAATGTGCCGTTAAAATAATATGGGAAAATAGATTTTTTTGTCACTTAACTCTTGTTTCTATTAGAAAATAGTCACTGAACATTCAAATAATTAAAAATAGTCACTAACATTACATGAGTTTTTGTTTTTAATCATTCCGTTAAGTATAAATGAAATATCAGTTAAAATAATGTTAATGTGGACTTAATCATCTAACGTAACATGATAAATAAAAAATATTTTAAGTACAATACTGTCATTGTTTTTCATGCAACTGGTCATTTTTTTTAAGAAATAATTCAACAATATCTTCAAAGTAATTTTTTTTCCCCGATTTAATATTGTAAAATTTCGAATATATTAAATTTTGATTAGAATCTATTTTTTAATCCAAAATTCTAGATATTGAACCAAAAAAAGTAATATAGATATCTGATCTTATTTTTATGATTAAATTTGGTTCATGAAATTTAAAAAATCAACGAAGCGAATTTAAAACATTTATATATATAATATGTTTTTATTAAAAATATATAATTTCATTAATCATTTGTTTATTTTAAAAAACTATTGTTAACAAAATAGTAAATGATTTCAATAATAATGAGTTAATTTATGAAAAGATAATAAAAATTATGGAAAAAAATATAATGGTGATATATTTTAACGTTGTACAATGTTTAGTGGCTAATTTCCATTAATTTTGACACATTATCGATCTATTAAACACATTAATATTATTTTAACGACACAATTAACGGAATGTCTAAAAACAAAAACGAATGTAACGTTGATGGTTATAATTAATTATTTGATAGTTCAGTGGTTATTTTCTAAAAGAGCCAATAGTTGAGTGATAAAAAAATCTATTTTCCCTTCTTAATACTAGCCGATAACCCGTGCGAAACACGGATTGAGAATAAAAATTAAATTACTTAAAACAAAACATAAAATATTAAGAATAAGAATAATTAATAACTAATAAGATTTTTTAAATATGTAGTAGTAGAGAATTAAAACATGAAATTAAGATGAAAGTCTAGAATAGATAAATATTATTTAATTATGTAATTATAGAGAATCGAGTGAAATCAAATAAGTCGAATTTAAATAAATAAATAACTTGAATAATTATGTAAAAGATATTTCATATGATACCACATACCATTGTACAATTGTCTCTTCTATTTGGCACCGCTCAAATTTTTTTATATTCAAGTGGCACCATTGTACTTTTGACTTCATCCACATAATACCACACCGTTATTCAACATGCTGCATAGAGCACACAGTCTGGGAAGGGATTTTGATTGATCAAAAAGAAAAATCTATTTCAACCGATATGCCCTTAGACACGTCCATACATAACATATAAATCACACATAGAAGGGGTGGACGATTAGCTAGAACATAACTGATTGCAAAAGAAGGGAAATCGGCCACATTAAAATTACATTATGGGGTGACTATTATAAAGTTATAAAAATTCTCGTTTGATACCATCCGAATTTTTTTATTTTCAAGTGGCACCGTTCTAATTTGGATTTCAACTCCAAAATATCAATATGTTAATTAATCTGATAATTTTGAGGGATCTGTTCAAACTCCTAGCTTTTAGTGGGGAAAAAGATGCTCAACAATATTTTGAAGGGCATACAAGGAGTTTGAACATATTCATTATATTCATTAAAAATGTGGTATTTTGGAGCTGAAGCACAAAGTAAAATGGTGCCATAAAGTGGTACCAAATGGAAAATTTTATAATCTTATAACGATCGATTAACATTTGGTTAACGAAGTGGTATTGTGTGAATGAAATCAAAAGTATAATAGTGTCACTTCGAAGTTAAAAATTTCGAGTGATACTAAATGAAAAGTCAATTATACAATGTTATCAAATAAAATATCTTGTGTAATTGCACTAAATCGAACCCGATTTTGAAATGAAACCAATTAATTTAATTATATTATATAACCAAAATTTGGTTATAATACTATTGTGTTCCAACAAAAAATAGTTTCTTTTCTTCATAAACTAATTATATTAAGTTAATTAAGGTAATAATTATATGTAAATCGCGGTATACATGACATACCATACCGAGGGGGAGTATAGATTTAGTAAAAGCAATATTATAATTAATTTTGAATTAAGTTAATTTTATTATGTTAATTAACCTAATAATTATATGTATATCGCAGTATACATGACATACCACTAGGGGGGTTATACTTTTGATAAAGAGTATTGATTTAATAATTATTATTATATTAACTTAGAATTAAACTCATTAAATTAAGCTAATTAAGCTATATTAGTTTGAAATTAAGCGAATTATATTAAGCTAATAATTATATGTATACCGCGGTATACATGGCACACCGTACAATTACAATTAAGAGTGGATTTCTACTTTTAATATGATTATTTTTAATTTAATAATAATTATTATTTGGAATATTTAAGCTAATTAAGCTAATAATTATATGTATATCGTCCGATAATATTTTTAGTTGGAAGATTCCGGTAGTTGGCAGACTCGTTATATACAACTAAACTATTACTGATAATTAATTTTAATTTAATTATAATAATTATATTAATTTGAAATTAAGTGAATAATATTAAGCTAATAATTACTTGTATATCACGATATACATGATATATCATATCATTAATAGGGATATATAAAAATTTAATTTTAATTTAATACTAATAATTATATTTATTAATTCGAAATTAATCTAATTAAATTAAGATAATTAAGATAATTATTAAATGTATACCGCGGTATACATGGCATACCATACCATTAAGATGGGGTTTCTGTTTTTAATAAAGAGTATAGATTAAATGTATACCGCGGTATACATGGCATACCATACCATTAAGATGGGGTTTCTGTTTTTAATAAAGAGTATAGATGTGTATTTTTTTTAAAAGTGGACAAATATTTTGAAATAGAGGGAATATAAAATAACTAGGCAACAAAGCCGCATTCGCGGCCAGTAAATATTTTTAACATTCGTGTATTTAATAACATCATAAGCCGAAGTAAACTTTTAGGTAATTGATAAGATAAATTTTGAAATTACGCGTCATATATTACAAATTTGTTTTTAAGTTTTTTTTTCTTTTGATAGTGTATTTCTCGTCATTATGATTGAAAAGTTTATTTGGGATTCTGCAAGATGCAATGTGAATACGAAACTTTTTCCATCATTTCTCTGCCAGAAAGTACAACGTTTTCATGTTCTTGAGCAATTTCAGTTGAGGCATCTCTCCTTGGTCTTCTTTCTGCTTCCATTATATATATCTAACCGCTGAGCTCAATTGGGCTACTTTTAGTAAGACTAATACTAATCATCATTTCATCAAAAGTTGACGAGTTATTAATGTTATAACGGAAGCAAAAAATATTATAATAGACGTAAAAAAAACACAGATAGACAGAAAAGAAAAGTTTTATTGATCTCGAGGATAGAGATTACAACATACTTTTAGGTTATGACCTAGAGAGTTTATATAGTAAACTCTAGGCGGTTACAACAAAGCCCAAAAAATAGGCTCAAAACAGATTCAAGGGTGCTTCGCCCTTGGACATTACTGATTCAAGACATATTTTAACAAATCTCCACCTTGACTTGAATCCTCTCACAAAAATAGATGTACCAGATGTACCATAATAATGCCAGATGTACTAGAAAAAACTCTTATGCCTTAGATTTTTGCCCTAAAAAGGCAATCAACAACTCCGAATATTTAGCAAGTCCAAACAATGTTGAAACTTGCTATGTGGAACCGGCTTGGTGAGCATATCAGTTGGGTTATCAGCAGTACCCACTTTGCTCACCTTGATTCTTTTCTCACTTCTTAGAAAATGATATCTTACATATATGTGCTTAGTCCTCTCATGATGGACTTGATCCTTAGCTAAACAGATTGCACTGAGACTGTCACAATACACTATAGCCTGATCATGATGTAGACCCAAATCACTGACCAATCCTTTCAACCAGATTCCTTCTTTTGCTGCTTATGTCAATGCCATGTACTCTACTTCTGTAGTAGACAAAGTCACCGTAGGTTATAGAGTAGCTTTCCAACTGACAATTGAACCACCAAGAGTGAAAGTATAACCAGTCATAGATCTTCTACTGTCAACATCTCCAGCATAATCAGAGTCTGGAAACCCTGTCACCAAACACTCTGTATCACCTCCATAAATGAGACCAACATCAGACGTACTTTTTAAGTATTGAAAAACCCTCTTCACATCTTTCCAATGCTCATAACCCGTGTGAGGTCCACGATTTATCAAATAACATGTTGTAGTAACCGCTTCTGCCCAGAATCTTCTAGTTAGTCCAACATTAGAGAATATGCACCTAGATTTCTCTAGAAGTGTCTGATTCATACGTTCTGCTACACCATTCTGTTATGGTGTATCCCTGACTGTATGATGCCTAGCAATCCTTTCATTCTTGCAGACCTTATCAAACTTAGATGAGCAAAATTCCAGACCATTATCAGTTCCCAGCCTCTTAATCTTCTTCCCTGTTTGATTCTCCAATAGTGCCTTCCACTGCCTGAAAATCTTAAAGACTTCACTTTTATGTTTCATGATGAACAACCAAGTCATTCTTGAGAAATCATCAATCATTGACACAAAGTATTTGTGACCCCCTAAAGACTTCACCTGGAAAGGACCCCAACAATCAGAATGGATGTAATCAAGTGTGCCTTTTGTTCTGTGTGTTGCTTTAGGAAACTTGTTGCGATGTAACTTTCCAAAAACACAATGTTCACAAAACTCAAGACCTGTGACCTTATGACCACAAAGAAGATCAGCTTTTGACAGAATTTGCATCCCTCTTGCACTCATGTGACCAAGCCTCATGTGCCACAACCTGGTCATGTTTTCCTTATCAATCTTCGAGGACGCGATAACAACAGAACCTGATAACGTAGAACCTTGAAGAAGATAAAAGGTACCACGTTTAACACATTTCAAGACCGCATCAGAACCCTTGCAGACATGTAGAACTCCACCTTCACCTTGAAAAATGAAACCCTTGTTGTCTAACATACTCAGAGATATCAGATTCTTCGTCATAAGTGGAGCATGCCTAACATCATTCAATATGCAGAATTTACCATCATGTGTCCGAATTTTAATCGAGCCTATTCCAACTATCTCACAAACAAAACTGTTAGCCATAGAAATTTTGCCACCGTCTACTTGCTCGTAGGTTGTAAACCACTCCCTGCGCGGACATACATGGTAAGACACTCCAGAGTCAAGGATCCACACATCAGAGTGATGCGTGTGCTCAACAGCAACTAGAACAATATCTTCTTCAAAATTGGTACCATCTACAGCAGCAGTACCTATAGCAGCAGTACTTGTCAATTTATTATGTTTCTTCTTTTTCTTGGGAAAGTCAGATTTCCAGTGTCCCTTCTCTTTACAGTAATTACAGACATCATTAGATTTCAGACCCTTAGAAGCTGGTTTCTTGAATTTATTCTTCCCCGGCTTTCCATGTCCATTACTCCCTCTGGCTACTAACCCAACAACCTGATTATCTGCACCTGTACCAGCCGCCTTATGGCGCAGCTCTCTAGAATGAAGAGCAGATCTAACCTCCTCTAGAGAAATAGTATCTTTACCAACAATAAACGATTGCACAAAATTCTCATACGATAATGGTAAAGAAACTAACAGAATTAAACAGCATCCTCATCTTCAACTTTAACATCAATATTACGCAATTCTAATAAGATTGTGTTTCACTGATCTAAGTGATCTCGAAGAGGCATACCTTCCTGTATTCTTAGACTAAACAGACGTTGCTTCAGAAGCAACTTATTTGTTAAAGACTTTGTCATGTAGAGACCTTCAAGCTTCAACCACAAACCAGACGCAGTATCCTCCTCCGCGATTTCAGTAATAATATTATCTGCAAGGCACAATAAAATTATTGAGTGTGCCTTTTCTTCTAGACTGGCCATCTCAGCGCTTTGCGGATCCGTCGATTTCTTTTTCAATGGTGCCCAGAGCCCCTGTTGCTTTAACAAGGCACACATCTTGATTTGCCATAGACTGAAACTATTCCTCCCAGTAAATTTGTCAACCTTCACGTTAATACCACAAGACTGCATCTTTCTCACTCAAACTCAAACCCTAGAAATAGAACCAGGCTCTAATACCAGTTTGTTATAACGGAAGCAAGAAAGATTATAATAGACGTAAAGAAAGAACACAGATAGGTAGAAGAGAAAAGTTTTATTGATCTTGAGGATACAGATTACAGCATACAGATACAGATCTAGGTTATAACCTAGAGAGTCGGATACAGATACGTTATGCCCTAAAGAGTTTATGTGCGTGTTTGGGGTATCACAAAAAAGTTGACTTATAGCTTAAAATGATTAAGTGCCATATAAGTGATAAGTTGATGAATTTTTATAAGTTATACGGGTGTTTGGATAAATTTACTTATAAGTTAGTTAAGAGTTTGATAAATTAAATTTGAAAAAATAATTATTAAATACAATGATTTCAACACTTGCATTTTAAATTAAAAAAATATTTAAAAACACAAAGGTAAAAATATAAAGTATTAAAAACAAAGAAATCAAGTAATAAGTCAATAAGTTCAGGAAAATGTACCTCATTATTAACATTCAACTTATCAGCATATAAATTATAAGTTGAGGTCATAAGTTGGGTTGGCAAACACCCCCATAAGCTCTTACGGGTTTATAAGCCATAAGTCGGCTTATAAACCCGTTGCCAAACAGGCCCTATATAGCACTCTCTAGGCGGATAAGTATTATCACTTCCTTGGAGGATAAGTCTTATCCTGATGATAAGTCTTATTCTTGACGGTGGATAAAGATTAATTCTAGATCATTCCTTGTAGGAATTATTTTCATATAATAACGGGAAATTACTGATTCAAGACATATTCTAACATAAGTTATGTCACTTCTTCACAGATAGTATGAAGCATATGCATGTGTGACCGCGTATCTTCTGATTTAATTGTTTATATTAAAGTTGACTTATAGCTTAAAATGATTAAGTGCTTTATAAGTGATAAGTTGATAGATTCTTATAAGTTATACGGGTGTTTGGATAAATTTACTTATAAGTTAGTTAAGAGTTTGTTAAATTAAATTTGAAAAAATAATTATTAAATACAATGATTTCAACACTTGCATTTTAAATAAAAAAAATATTTAAAAACACAAAGGTAAAAATATAAAATATTAAAAAAATAAAGAAATCAAAGAATAAGTTGATAAGTTAAGTAAAATGTTGGTGATTTCTAACATTCAACTTATCAACTTATAAGTTATAAGTTATCAAATAAGCTGAGTACACAAACACCCCTCATAAGCTCTTATGGGTTTATAAGTCATAAGCTGACTTATTATGCCGTACCCAAACATGCCCATTATCGTTGCTTATAGATTTAGATCAAAAGCATACATCAATGGACTTCTCTATTTTTCTGTATCAATTTGTTCCTGTTCATGTTACAGGTTTGTTGTAGATGAATTCAAGTATTTAGACTATAAGTGCGTGGACTGGAATCTGTGATAGCTGATTGTTCTCGAGTTTCTTTCCCCTGGATATATATTAAGTTTAATCAAATTGTTTTCTATTTTCTACTAATTTCTAGGACTGATAGTGCTGCTACATGAGTGCATGATGTAGTGTGTTAAATTTTATTGTAATATGTGACCAAGACAACTATTAATAGTTTGTATATATGCTACAATTTATAGATATTTTATTGCTGCAAATTAGAGTTAATTTACTGCTTTGCTATTTCGCAACACCTGCTTTATTTATTTTTTGTACCTGGCAAACTTATATTTCATTCTCCATTTGAGGATAACGAAATTTCCTGGAAAATAATACGAAATTCAAAAATTCGGTATAATTTCGACCATGATCCAGGTCGAATTTCTGTTTCATTTTGGCTCCTCGTCGAACACCTTCGACCAGGATTAAGGTCGTAGGGTTCGACCAGGATCGAGGTCGAACATTTCGCCCATTTTGGCTCCTAGTCGAACACCTTCGACCAGGATTGAGGTCGTAGGGTTCGACCATGATCGAGGTCGAATTTTTGCTTTATTTTGGCTCCTGGTCGAACACCTTCGACCAGGATTAAGGTCGTATAAAGAAATTGATACTAGTGAACTGGGAACAAATGGCTAGCCCCCCTCAATTGATTCACAAGGTAACCAGTTGTAGTTCGTTTTTGTCAAATCTTTATATATATAATTCTATTTGTTTTGTTTTCTTTACAGGTGTGAGCTCAGATGCAGAGATTGGAGACTGGTTTTACCGCAAACATTATGCTATCAGGTATTCACTAATTCGTTAAGAGTGGCACTATACAGTGATGGGTCAGCTTCGAATTAAGAATGGCACATGTAATTGATCCTTTTGATGTGCTTTGACTGCACCATGTGTTGGAAAATATGGGTGAATTGTGGTATGGGCGAGTTAATTGATTTGGTAAAATCAATTCCGTTTTTAACTTCGGATTTTTTGCAGATATGACTTTGATTTTGAGTTATCTGATAAAATCATTGATTTTGAGTTATCTGTTAAAATCATTGATTTTGAGTTATCTGATAAAATCATTGATTTTGAGTTATCTGATAAATCAATTCTGTTTTTAAATTCAGATTTTTTTGCCATTGACGCGATTAATTAGCTTTACTAATTAATTAAGGAAATTGCCACCAACATAATTGCCACTGATGCAATTAATTAGCTTGACTAATTAATTAAGGAAATTGCCAACCGATATAGTGCGTGTTTGGGATATTATAAAAAAGTTGATTTATAGCTTAAAATGAGTAAGTGCTTTATAAGTGATAAGTTGATGAATTCTTATAAGTTATACGGGTGTTTGGATAAATTTACTTATAAGTTAGTTAAAAGTTTGCTAAATTAAATTTGAAAAAATAATTATTAAATACAATAATTTCAACACTTGCATTTTAAATTAAAAAAATATTTAAAAACATAAAGGTAAAAATATAAAGTATTAAAAAAAAAATAAAGAAATCAAAGAATAAGTTGATAAGTTAAGTAAAATGTTGGTGATTTCTAACATTCAAATTATCAATTTATAAGTTATAAGTTATCAAATAAGCTTAGTACACAAACACCCCGCATAAATCTTTATGAACTTATAAAGCATAAGTTGCCTAATTTAAGGGGGGCAAACAGGCCCATAATTGATTAACGCGGTTAATTAATTATGGCAATTGTGTAGCGCACAAGTTTTCCTAGCCTATATAAACTCGTGTCTAGCCTTAGGATTATTCATTCGAAAATTCGAAAATACATCCTCTCTTACACACATCCCTCTTCTCTTCCTCCGGTGATAGTTCTCTTGTTTGTCTCAAGCTCGCTGAGAGTGACGCTATTCGACAGCCTCACTGCAAACCATTTTATCCTGGGAAGCAATTCACTTGCACATACGGTGAGGGCTAATACGCTTTAAGGAGACAGTCACGCACTGGACTCGGTTTTGTTCCTTGTCTCCATACTTTTATTTGTTTATTTGTTTACTGTTAACATACACCTTATCTGTTATTCACACACGCCCACGTTGTTTTATGTACTAATATCACAGATTGTCTAAGAATCTTAAAGCGTATTAATAATTTATATCTGTGACTTATACATCTCTGTTTGGGTTTTTTGAGTAACAGATCTATGAAGAATATTGAAACTGTAAACAATGGAAGCTCGGTTGATCCCAACGCACAGGTTACACCTGATGGGGGTCACCAGTTGTTGCATAACCCTAACGCACAGGTTACACCTGATGGGGGTCAGACATCGACTGGACATGTGCCTACAACACATGTGCCTTTGGGACACACTGTCATTGAACAGTTTAGTGTTCCGTTTGGACAGACTATGGGAGGTTTCGGTTCTACTGGTGTGCAAACATCGATAGTATAGACACCTGTTGTGCCTATAATGGCTACTCCACATGTTGTGCAGACGGTTCCTGCTGTGCCTGCTGCACATGCTGAGAAACCTGAGAAGTTCAATGGTACGAACTTCAAACGCTGGCAGCAAAAGATGCTGTTCTATCTGACCACGTTGCACTTTGATCACTATCTGAAAGAGGATGCACCGTTGCTCACTGCTGAGAGTAACACACAGACTGTGTATGTAGTTGATGCCTGGAAGCACGCCGACTATATCTGTCGGAACTACATGCTTAATGGTTTGGCTGACTCGTTGTATAACGTGTATAGCTCGAAGCCAACAGCCAAGGCCTTATGGGAATCTCTTGACCATAAGTATAAAACCGAGGACGCTAGGGCGAAAAAGTGGATTGTTAGCCGCTTTCTTGATTATAAGATGGTGGATTCAAAGACTGTGGTTAGTCAGGTGCAAGAGTTGCAATTGATCATCCATGAGATTCATTCTGAAGGAATGGTCATAAGTGAGTCTTTCCAAGTTG
This sequence comes from Heracleum sosnowskyi, assembly GCA_030848705.1. Classification (NCBI taxonomy): domain Eukaryota; kingdom Viridiplantae; phylum Streptophyta; class Magnoliopsida; order Apiales; family Apiaceae; genus Heracleum; species Heracleum sosnowskyi. Next base: position 23,015,444 of record CM061238.1, read on the forward strand.
TTGCTGTGATTGAAAAGCTGCCACCTGGTTGGAAAGATATCAAGAACTACCTTAAGCACAAATGAAAGGAGATGTCTATGGAGGATCTGATCATTAGAGTTCGCATTGAAGAAGACAACAGGGGATCCGAGAAGAAGACTAATGCTGCCACTGAAAAGGCAAACATGGTGGAATTTAATCCCAAGAAGAACAATTCAGGAAAAAGGGCAAAATTGGCACCCAAGGGAGGAATTTTGAAGTCGAAGTTTCAAGGGAAGTGCTATAACTGTGATAAAGTGGGTCATAGGTCTTCCGAATGCAGGAAGCCCAAAAAGAAGAAAGAAGCAAACATGGTCGATGATATCTCCAAGGAGATGGGTGACATAGACCTATGTGCTACGGTCTCTGAAGTGAACCTGGTTGGCTCCAATTCAAAGGAATGGTGGATTGATATTGGTGCTACAAGGAACGTTTGCTCAGACAAGGCGATTTTCTCTAGCCTCATAGCTTCCAATGCTGGTGAGAAGCTCTACATGGGGAATTCAGCGACTTCTACCATTGAAGGGGAAGGCATAGTGATTCTGAAGATGACCTCTTGGAAGGATCTTATTTTGAAGAATGTACTTTATGTGCCTGATATTCGCAAGAACCTTGTGTCTGGTTCCTTGTTGAATAAGCATGGCTTTCGCATTGTAATAGAGTCAGATAAAGTTATTTTGTTTAAGAATTGTATGTTTGTAGGCAAGGGCTATGTAACCGATGGGCTTTTTAAGCTCAATGTGATGTCCGTTAAGGACAATAATGAAATGAAGAATTCTTTTGCTTACTTGCTTGAGTCTCCTAATTTATGGCATGCTAGATTGGGACATGTAAATTATGACACTTTATGAAGGTTAAGTGTAAAAGAATACATACCGAAATTGAATATCGATTCAAAACATAAGTGTGAAACTTGTGTTGAGGGAAAATTAACGAGATCATCGTTTAAACAAGTTGAAAGAAACATCAAAGTGCTAGACCTAATACATAGCGACATTTGTGACTTAAAATTTGCTCCGACTAGAGGAGGCAATAAGTATTTTATTACATTCGTGGATGATTTTACGAAATACTGCTATGTATATTTGCTTAAAAGCAAAGACGAAGCTATAGATAAATTAAAAATCTTTAAGGAAGAAGTTGAGACACAACAAATAGAGAAAATCAAAACAATACGAAGTGATCGTGGATGTGAATATTTTGAACCCTTTGGGGAATTCTGTACACAACATGGTATAATCCATGAGGTCACTGCACCATACTCCCCTCAGTCAAATGGAGTGGCTGAGAGGAAGAATCGTACTCTCAAAGAGATGATGAATGCGATGTTGCTAAGCTCTGGACTTCCGCAGTCGATGTGGGGGGAAGCCATCTTAAGTGCGAACCATCTTTTAAATATGATGATTCAGAAGAATAAGGATATAAGTCCTTATGAGATGTTTAAGGAAAAGAAACCAAGTTACCAAACTCTGAAAGTGTGGGGGTGCCTTGCGAAAGTACTAATCCATGCACCTAAGAAGGTAAAGATTGGTCCAAAGAATGTGGATTGTATCTTCATCGGATATCCACCACATAGTACTGCATATCGATTTCTTGTGTATGAATCTAAGATTTTTGATATTCAAAAGAATACGATCATGGAGTCAAAGAATGCCTCATTCTTCGAGAATGTATTTCCTTGTAATCCTGAACGCCCTACAACGTCTAAACGCACTCATGAGTCTATAGAAGATGATAATGAGAATTCCAAAAGTGAAGACGAAGATGTGGGGGTAGTGAGAAGGAGCAAAAGGCAAAGAAAGGAGAAATCCCCTGGGTCAGAATTTCTGACCTATTTGCTCGAAGAAGGTGATCCGACAACATACAAGGAAGCGGTAACATCACCTGATGGACCTATGTGGAAATAGGCCATCAAAAGTGAAGTTGATTCTATTTTACAGAATCATACTTGGGAATTAGTGGACTTTCCAAATGGTAGTAAACCGTTAGGTAGCAAGTGGGTTTTCAAGAAGAAGTTGAAAACTGACGGAACGATCGATAAGTACAAAGCTAGACTTGTAATCAAAGGATACAAGCAACAGTATGGCCTTGATTATTTTGATACATATTCTCCAGTATCCAGAATAACGTCCATAAGGATGATGTTTGCTATCGCTGCTATGCGAAATCTAACAGTACATCAAATGGATGTGAAAATAGCTTTTCTAAATGGAGATATAGACGAGGAAATCTATATGGAACAACCTGAAGGATTTGTGGTCCCTGGACAAGAAAGAAAAGTCTGTAGATTGGTGAAATCTTTATATGGCTTGAAGCAAGCACCAATGAAATGGCATGAAAAATTTGATGAAGTCGTGTTGGCTAACGGCTTCGAGATCAATGAATGTGATAGTTGTGCCTATTACAGGGATAACGAGAATGGATATGTCATGATGACATTGTATGTAGATGATCTACTTATTGCTGGAAGCAATGATAAAGTGATCAAATCTACTAATGACATGTTAAAAGCAAGATTTGACATGAAAGACATGGGACTAGCAAATGTGATTCTAGGGATTCAAATTTCTAGAACATCTGAAGGTCTCACACTAAGTCAACCTCATTATGTTGACAAAATTCTTGATAAGTTTCTCAAGGATGATTTTGAGAAAGCTAGAACACATGTGGATCTGACTTTGCATCTATCAAGAATAAAGGTGTAGGAGTCTCCCAATTAGAATACTCGAGGATAATTGGAAGTCTGATGTACTTAATGAGTTGTACAAGACCAGACATCGCATACTCAATTAGTAAGTTGAGTATATTTACGAGTAATCCGGGAGCTGATCACTGGAAAGCGATCATACGAGTACTAAGGTACTTGAGGGGAACTCGAGACTATGGATTGCATTATGGCAGTTATCCAGCAGTATTAGAAGGCTATAATGATGCAAACTGGATATCTAGCAAGAAAGCACTAAAGTCTACGAGTGGCTATGTGTTTACACTATCTGGAGCGGCAATATCATGGAAATCCTCAAAACAAACGGTGATAACTCATTCCACGATGGAAGCTGAGTTTGTGGCGTTAGATAAATGCGCTGAAGAGGCTGAATACTTACGCCAATTTCTGGAGGATATTCTGAGATGGCCAAAGCCTGTGACTGCAATAGGACTACACTGTGATAGTCAGTATGCTATTGGCAGAGCATATAGCACGATGTATAATGGAAAGTCTCGTCACATACGACGACGACATAGTTCCATTAGACAGTTAATGTCAACCGGAATTATCACTATTGACTTTATACCGTCAAAGGATAATATCGCGGATCCGCTAACCAAAGGGTTATCAAGAGAACTGGTTGACAAATCATCTAGAGGGATGAGCCTTAAGCCTATTGCTTAACGGCGTCATGGTGGACACCCAACCATTGCTGACTGGAGGTCCCAAGAACATGGTTCAATGGGCCAACTAAATCATGATGAACAAATCACTGTGGGGGTAACCCCTGGCCTGTTCCTATGATGAAGAAACAGTGAGACCCGTATGGTATGAGGGTAAGCTTTCGAGTTTTTAATGATCTTTCGTGGAATACATGGAGTTCAAGGTTTTGAACGTATGGAATTCAGTTGAGTAAACGCGGGTTACTCTATAAGACAAAGATCACCTATGCGGGAGAGAAGTGGGGTCGCTTCAAAGGAGAATTGCGAGGCACAATTCTTTAGAAACTCCTGCAAAACCAGGACGATGTTCCATAACAAAATGGACATAATCACGAGAGCTGAACGAATCAGAAAGGATATAGTGATAAGTATATCATCGTTTACACAAACGGTCGAACAGTTCAAAGACACTCGTGTCTACTGTCTACCAGTAAAGTCGGTATGCTTACTCGAGCGAAGGTTCAATGAGCATTCTCTACCTATCATATGCTATATCTAATAGAAGAAATTATCACCAAGCCAAACTCCATGTCAGTCTGACTTGTGCATGCTACCGAAACTTCAATTTCACCAATGTGGGGGATTGTTGGAAAATATGGGTGAATTGTGGTATGGGTGAGTTAATTGATTTGGTAAAATCAATTCCGTTTTTAACTTCGGATTTTTTGCAGATATGACTTTGATTTTGAGTTATCTGATAAAATCATTGATTTTGAGTTATCTGATAAAATCATTGATTTTGAGTTACTGATAAAATCATTGATTTTGAGTTATTTTATAAAATCAATTCTGTTTTTAAATTTGGATTTTTTGCCATTGACACGATTAATTAGCATGACTAATTAATTAAGGAAATTTCCACCAACATAATTACCACCGATGCAATTAATTAGCTTGACTAATTAATTAAGGAAATTGCCAATCGATATAATTGATTAACGCGGTTAATTAATTATGGCAATTGTGTAGCGCACAAGTTTTCCTAGCCTATATAAACTCGTGTCTAGCCTTAGGATTATTCATTCGAAAATTCGAAAATACATCCTCTCTTACACACATCCCTCTTCTCTTCCTCCAGTGATAGTTCTCTTGTTCGTCTCAAGCTCGCTGAGAGTGACGCTATTCGACAGCCTCACTGCAAACCGTTTTATCCTGGGAAACAATTCACTTGCACATACGGTGAGGGCTAATACGCTTTAAGGAGACAGTCACGCACTGGACTTGGTTTTGTTACTTGTCTCCTTACTTTTATTTGTTTATTTGTTTACTGTTAACATACACCTTATCTGTTATTCACACACGCCCACGTTGTTTTATGTACTAATATCACAGATTGTCTAATACCATGTTGGATGACACTCTAAGTACTACAACAATCTTGATGCATCTGTCTATAACTATGGACAATGGAAGAAATGAAACGGGACAAAAATAGTTGGTCAGTATGCCTCAGCAGATGTCAAGTTTGTCGTGGAAGGCTAGAAGCTACTTGAATTTCACTAGAGAAAGAGCCTTTTTGAAGGTACAACTACATTTAAGTTAACATCTGAATATGGAATGTTATCTAAGTGGCCTAGCATCATTATATTGTCACTTAGTTTCTTCACTAAGAAATGTCTTGATCACTCTTTAGATATTTACGCCCCTAGGAAGTCTTAGGGGTCATTTGTTTACCTTTTAATAGCTCTTAATATCACTTAACTTAATGATTAATATGTTAAGATCGTTTGCTTTAATTCTTATTTCTTCTGAAGCGTTAAGAATCGTCTTCATGGTTGAGATAGAAAATGCCGGCCTAATCATTAAGAAACAAGTTACTACCTACGACATGGGACTTGGTCAACAAAAAAAAGCATAAGGCAACTCTATCTTTTTAAATAATAATTTTTACCCATTATCTTTATATTAATAAATATATAAAACATAATATTAATTTGACATATAAATTGTTCTTTAACACATAAGATACTTTAATATAATATTATATTCTTTAGCATAAAAGTTGTATAAAATTTTCTTATAACAAATTATGTTTTTCTAAAAATTATCTTTTGATCATAAATAAAGTTATTTAAGATATTAACTAACACTTGCAATATAGTGATAAAAATTATTGTTATTTTATTCAAATAATTTGTAACATACTTTTTTATAAAGAAAAAGAAATAATTGCACTGTTCAGATATTTCATTTTTCGTACCAAATACGGTAAAACCTCAATAAATTAATATCCTTGGGAACATAAAAAATTATTAATTAATCAAAATATTAATTAATCGGTAAATTATTAATTTATTAATTTATCGATATATTAATAATTTATTAATTTATCGAGATATATATCTTTTTAAAATTTTATAACATATACAGTTCTCAGACTTATAAGTTTTATAAATTTTTATTTATTGTGATATCATCTATAAATACTCTAAAAAACTTTATAGTTGATAGTACAGAGTTTGGGAAATAAGAAAAAAGATAAAGTAAAATTTCACGAAAAGATGTCATTAAAACAACAATTACATTACGTAATTTTCTCTTGTAATATGAACATATAACGCAGAGTTCCATAATGCAGAAAGAGGATTCAAGATGAAGTACAACGAGACATCAGTTTCAAAAGGAATCAAGTAACATTTGAGTCTTATTATAAAAGTACATCCTAGAATAAATATCTTTAATTTTGATGTAATATGCAATTATTAATTTATATATTATATGGGACTTATATGATTTAATAAAAATATATTATCTTATAAATTTAGCAAATTATTAATTTATATTAAAGGGCCCCGAGTTGGGACTACAAAATAATATTAATTAATCGAGGTTAATAATTTATCGAGGTTTTACTGTAGTATTAATCATTAAACATTTAGATTGATAAATTATTCAGATATTTTAATCATTCAGAAAAGTTTATTCAGATTTGCCAAATGATCCCTTAGGCTCATACCCATCAGTTTAGAATAAAAAAGAAATATTTTGCATCCCTCAATTTTTTTTTCTTTTTTGCATTTAGGAATTTTTTGGGTAGTGTAGCTTATATATATACTTTCTCCAAGTCAACATCTGGTGTATTCAAGTGAATATAAGTTAAGACTTGTCAAGGTTAGATCTTTTATTACATTAATCAATTTTGATGATTCAACTTATAAATGTTGTTGTATCGCGTATGTTTATTTATTTATTTAATAATATTAAACCTCACATTTATAAAGTATATTGTCCATATTAAATTTGGAAAAGAAGGCTTTAGTTTTTTATGCCTATCCATGTTCACATTCTGCTACTGTTTAACTTTGGTTCCTGTTGCAGTTTTCTGCTAAAACTACTGGTCTTGTTGGAGTAGAGGGTTGACTATTGCTTTATATTGTCTTACTTGTAACAAACTTCTGTAACGAACTTTAACTTTACTGCTAGGAGTTAGAGTAACTGATCAATATATATATTCACTCTCTGCAGTAAAGTTTGTTAGGAATAAAAATACAAATTCACAGTTAGAAACAATCTCTCTCTCTCAATATCTCTCTCATTTTGGGTCTGTTTGAGTGTTCATTATTGCAATATGAATTAGAGATGAGAAATTTTATGATTTGTAACATGGTATCAGAGCAGTGTCTCTGTTAATTCTGCAATATCTAATGAAGATGTGCTCAGTCAGGCTCGCAAACATTTTCTGTACGCAATCTCCTAAGTCTACTGGATCTGTAAGATTTCTCAGCAAGTAAGGATTTTTCGTGCTGATTATGCTCATTAGTACACCCGATCTTAGTAAATTGATTTATCTGTTTGTTTTGAACCTGAAATTTAGTTGTTAAATTGCGATATCTCTGCAATTACTGATTGTTACTACTACTACTAGTGTGTTACTATGGCAACTACTGCTTCATATGCTGTTGCTACTACTAGTTCTACCAGTACTACTAATCTTGATTGCAATCATTCGTATTATCTACATCCGTCAGATAATCCGGGTATGCAAATCACTACAATAGTATTGAATGAGAACAATTATAACCAATGGCATAGATCCATGGAAATTGCTTTGTCTTCTAAGCTAAAACTAGGGTTTGTAGATGGCACTTATGTCAAACCTATTTCCACATCACCGTTACTTGTTTACTGGATGCGATGTAATAATATGATTACATCATGGATTCTCAATTCAGTTTCGGTGGATATATGTAATAGCATTGTGTATATTCAATTTGCACTAGAGATTTGGTTAGATTTAGAGGTTCGGTTTGCTCAAAGTAATATCCCCAAACTGTTTCATCTACGGAAAGAAATTTCATATCTTACTCAAGGAACTATGTCTATCTCTGGATATTTCACAAAATTTAGAACGCTTCATGATGAGCTTGACTGTATTACTACTCAACCTAAGTGCAGTTGCAATTTATGCAGATGTAATGTCAACTCCAAACTAGTTGAACTTGATGCAAATGTTCAGCTCACTCAATTTTTTATGGGACTAAGTGAAACATTTACTGCTATAAGAGGACAAATTTTATTGATGAAACCACTCCCATCTTTAACTCAGTGTTATGCTATTCTATTGCAAGAAGAAAAACAGAGAGAAATGTGTACTGTATTGCCATTTCCCACTGAATCTGTGGCTATGTCAATCAAACCCCAGTACTCAGGCAAACCACATACAAAAGGCTCTCCTTCTGTCAGCAAAAGAACTACCGACTCAAGTCTTATTTGTGATTTTTGCCATATGAGTGGTCATTTGAGGGACAAATGCTTTTGTATTCATGGATACCCTGCATGGCATAAGTTGTTTGGAAAGCCCAAACCAAAACCTAAAAATCAGGTTGGGAGGCAATCCGTGGTAGCAGCAGTTACTAATGACACTGGATGTTTTTCATCATCTGAGACTATTGCTTCACCTGTATCTACATCTCTATCAGAGAATTTGAACTTGTTAGAGGGCCAATGTCGACAACTTATTCAAATGCTACAGAAAAATATGTCATATCTGCAGGCTTCTTCTAACTCCACTGCTACCACTTTTCCAAATGATAATCATACTAGCTGGCCTTCTCAGTTTTCAGCAAACCCTGTTCAAATGACAGGTATGACAGGACATTTTGTCCATCATGCGCATTCAGTCAATTTTGGGTCTCAAAGTCAGTCCAGGTGGATTATTGATACCGGGGCAACATATCACATTACTCCATTTCTTCATTTGTTACATGACACTAAACCCTGCAGTGCTACATTACTATTACCTAATGGATCTACAACACTAATTACAAATACTGGCACTTTTCGTCTAAACTATCATCTTACACTTACTAATGTGTTTTGTGTACCCTCTTTCACTTACAATCTTTTGTCAATTTCAAAGTTGCTACTTGCTTTATCCAGGATCCTGTTTGGACTACAGTTCTAGAAATTGGTAAAGAAGTAAATGGTCTATATGTTCTGCAAGCTACATACAATAAGGATCCTCTTACTGCTCAGGTTTCAGATGATGGTGCTATATCTACTGATTCTTCTCTACCTGCTGATGGTCTCAGATTTGTTGCTCATGCTTTTAATAGTAATGTTTAGCATGCTCGAATGGGACATGTGTCTTCCAATGTACTTCGATTATTACATGTTCAGTTTCAAAGTACACTATTGGATGTATGTGATAGCTGTTATCTAGCTAAACAACATAGACTATTGTTTCCTACAAGTGCTCATGTAAGCAATGCTATATTTGATTTAGTAAATGTTGATCTATGAGGTCCGTATCGGTTTAAAACCCATGACAACTGTAACATGTTCCTTACTTTGGTTGATGATAAATCTCGTGCTACTTGGGTTTACTTGCTTAGTGACAAGTCCGTGGTTCCTTCTTTGATTAAATAATTTGTTCTTATGGTTCAAACTCAGTTTAAAACCACTATCAAAGTGCATCGCAGTGACAACGATACATAGTTTATGAATCATTCTGTCAAGTCTTTTCTATTTTCCTTGGGTATTATTCACCAGTCCAGTTGTGTGTATACACGACAACAAAATGGACTGGTTGAACGAAATCATCGACATATTCTTAATTGTGCTCGAGCACTGCGTTTTCATGCTGCCTTGCCAATTGTGTTCTGGGGAGTTTGCATCTTAACAACTGTCTATCTAATTAATAGAACACCATCAGCTATTCTGGATAATAAGAGTCCATTTGAAGTACTTTTTGGTAAGCCTCCTTTGTATGATGAGTTACATGTCTTTGGCTCACTTTGTTATGCCACGGTGGTGCCACAACCTAGTGACAAATTTGCTGCTCGTGCTATTCGAGGTGTATTTCTTGGATATCCACATGCCAAGAAAGGATATAAGGTTTTGAATTTACAAACATGGCAGGTGTTTATATCTCGTGATGTAAAACTTCTTGAAAATATATTTCCTTTTCAAGAAATTCAGCCTCGAGCACCTCAATTACTCTTTCCTCCTTCATCTCAATTTGTTGGTGATGAGCCCCTTGGTGACTCAGTTGTTGAAGATACTTCATTTACTGATACTATGAATTTATGCAACAATTCTCCTCCCTCTACTGACTCCACTTTGGTCAACTCATCTGATGATCTTCATTCTATTGACTTAATAACCACTACTACCTCAGATACTGATGCAATTGCTGTTACTCGACCTCAACGTGATATACAGTTACCTGCCAAGTTCCAGGATTACACTGGGTTACCATCATAGTTAACTCATGTCATTGCTTCTAATGTCGAACATACAACCTCTACATCTAAATCTCCTCCAATTATTGAACCAGTGCATTTTAAAGATGCAGTTAAAGTTCCGAAATGGTGTGAGGCCATGAATGTGGAACTTGCAGCGTTGGAGGCCAATGGAACTTGGGAAGTGGTTCCTCTGCCACCTAATAAGAAACCAGTGGGTTGTAAATGGCTTTATAAAGCTAAATATCACTCTGATGGTCAGCTTGATCGATACAAGGCTCGCTTGGTAGCTAAGGGCTTTACTCAAACGGCAAATATGGATTACTTTGAGACATTTGCACCCGTTGCTAAGATGACATATTTTCGTGTTCTTATGGCCATTTCTGCTATGCACAAATGGAAAATAACACAATTAGATGTTACTAACGCATTTTTACATGGTACTTTAGACGAGGAAGTCTACATGTCATTTCCTCCTGGCTATACTGTTCCCCTAATTGTCCAAAACAAGTTTCCAAATCAAAGATTGGTGTGTCGTCTTCTTAAGTCTTTATACGGCCTTAAACAGGCACCTCGTCAATGGTTTATTGCTCTATCCACTGCCCTCTTATCCTTTGGTTTCACACAAACTATAAGGGATCCTAGTATGTTTGTTTACTCTAATGGGTCTGACTTAGTTTACCTGCTCATATATGTTGATGACATGATCATGACAGGTAATTCTCCTACTCTAATTTCTCAGATCACTGATTTTCTTGGCACACAGTTCAAGATTAAGGATTTGGGTATGTTAGGTTATTTTCTGGGGATTCAAGTAAATGTTACATCCATTGGTTTGTTTATCTCACAACACAAGTATGCCTCAGATATTCTTTCTGATTTTGATGCTTATACTTCTAAATCTTCTTTAATACCTATGGAGCAACATCATGATTTACTTCAAGATTCATATAGTCCTTACCTCACCGATGCTACTAGCTATAGGCGTTTGGTTGGTCGACTAATCTACTTAACGATTACCCGGCCTGATCTTGCTTTTTCAGTTCATGTTTTGGCCCAATTTATGGCTTGTCCCCGGGCTGTTCATTGGTATGCTGCATTGAAATTAGTTCGTTACCTGCATGATACAACTACTCAAGGTTTGTTGTATGCTTCTTGTGTTAATCCAGTGTTGACTGCGTTCTGTGATGCCGACTGGGGGAGTTGTAAGCGTACTCGTCAATCATTGACTGGTTATTGTGTAACTTTTGGTGGCACTCTTATCTCGTGGAAGTGCAAGAAATAAACCACAGTGTCTAGGTCTTCTGCGGAGGCCGAATACCGTTGTATGACAAATGTCTCTTGTGAGATTACTTGGTTGGTTTCTCTTCTCACTGAATTGTGTGTTCCTAATCTTGTGCCAGTTCCTCTGTTTTGTGATAATCAGTCCTCTCTCTACATTGCGTCTAATCCCGTGTTCCACAAGCATACAAAGCATATAGAGATTGACTGTCATCTCGTGCGCCAAAAGTTTAAGTCTGGTTTGATTGCACCACAATATCTCTCTACACATGGTCAACCGGCTGATTTGTTTACTAAAGCACTCTCCTCTGCTCAACTTCTGTATTTACTGTCCAAGTTAGGGGTTTCCAGAGATCTTCCAACCTCTACCTTGAGGGGGGATGTTGGAGTAGAGGGTTGACTATTGTTTTATATTGTCTTACTTGTAACAAACTTCTCTAACAAATTTTAACTTTACTGCTAGGAGTTAGAGTAACTGATCAATATATATATTGACTCTCTGCAGTAAAGTTTGTTAGGAATAAAAATACAAATTCACAGTTAGAAACAATCTCTCTCTCTCAATATCTCTCATTTTGTGTCTGTTTGAGTGTTCATTACTGCAATATAAATTAGACATGAGAAAGTTTATGATTTGTAACACTACTAGACACAGAATATGCTGCAGCTGTATAGTTTTTTCACTGGTTTATTTTTTGGTCACAAAAGTTTTAAAGATTCTTGAAAATATTATGATGCATTGTTTAATTATTCCATCTCTTATTGGTTTTAAAACAGAACGGCACCAAATGGTCTTTGGTTCCGAATGTTAAAAACTCATCAATAGTTTCGCTTCAGTTTTGGGTCAAAATCGAACTAAACCGCACCTTGCATGTTATATTGGAAAAAATGCTATCTGCTACTATGTTTGAGTCGAATCAGGATAATCCAACATTGAAAGTATTAAAGTAATGATTTATGAATTATATTGGGTAAATGAAATACGCGTTACTGAGTTTAGTTTTTCAAATAAATCTATGTTTATGTCCAATTTTGGAACTCACCATCCAGGAGCTCGTATGAAACATGAATGGCAAGTTAAATTGGTGCCAGTTCTAATTTTTCTCACTTGGCTGTAAATTTAAGACTTGCAATTCCCTTATATAGTGTTTCATTTACATTACGCAGTTCATGTATCAGTGTTGTCATACAAGCTACTCAATATCAATTCTTGCCAATTTGAATGTGAAAATATTTTGTTTTATACTAATTTCTATTGAGAATTAGCTCCATATGATTCTACAATGCCAGTGTAAATGATTATCTAATTATGTTTACTTTAGCCACGTGTGTGCTTCTTCTTTTTTGTGAATGCAATATTGGAAAAAATTTAGTTACTTAAAGTTGCCTGATTTGTATATGTTCTTTAGCCTTATCAGTTATCAGCTTGACTATTTATAACACTTTGGGCATTAGGGTCCTTTTGCACTATGAGGGTGTTTGCGCCAGCTTTAAAACTGTGGCTTACAATAATTTTTGATTTTAAGTCGAAAAATGTCTGTTTGTGTAATAAATCAAAAAATCACTTAAAACTTAGCAAAAAAAAAAATGACTTAAAGTTAAAAAAAAGAGCTTAAAACCCGAAGTTGGTAGCATGTACTTTTTTGAACGACTTATTTTATTTTAGTGATTTTATTTGATAAAAGTTAATATCATCATTCAAATGTATTATTTATCAAATTTATTTTAATTGTTACAATTTGAATAACTCATAAGTTACTCATAATACAAAATTACTCAAACAGATATTAACTTAAAATTTTCATTTTTTTCTTGTAATTTTAAGCAACTTTAAATCATAAGCAAAAATTTTAATATGGACTCTATATTATATGTTATTTTCCATTTACTAGGTTATATAGCTCTTCGTGGGGTTTTTAATTTTTAAATATATATATTTGTTGTAGCGATCACACTGATGGCTTAATTAAGTATTGGGAAGAAAGCTGTCTTAGCTGCCTGGAAATATTTCTTTAATGTAACTGTAACTCGAACAGTAAGTGAAATAACAACATCACAAACTTAGATTCAATAGTTGAAGGGGATGTTGCTCCTACAAAGTAGTAAATCCAGTAGCGAGACATTTTTGTAATAACTTGATAGTAGTGGTTGCAATTCTTTTCACTACATTACTACACCCACAAATCAATGTCGATTTTGAACCCCATTGTCATAGGCTCTATCACTATTATTCATCATAATGTTATAAAGTTGTTTGTCCATTGATGTATCCCTCTAAATTTCTTTTACATCAAGCAAACTCCTATGAAAAATGCAGACACTAATGCTAGTTTACAAGAAACACTCAAAAAGTAAAGTTGCTCGTAAAGTACAAAAAATGTAATTTTTATTAACAAAAGCTAATTCACAAAATTGACATAGCAACAACGTCAAAATAGTCGAAAAGTAGAGTAATCATACCGCAACAAAATTGAAAAGATGGAAATTTACCAGAACGACACAAAAGGCAAGACAAGAATAATTTTAATTTTACTGAAAGCAAAATATTATAATCCAGCAGGAAGTAGAGTCAGAACCTAACATAAACAACAAAATATACTTTACAAAAAATAAACTCCATCAGAATATGATACAAAGCTTTAAAAAAAGAAGTTACTAAATATTCAATTTTATCAAAACTCAGAGTTTCGGTTCTTTTTGTTCCAGATATCCCAAGCCATAAAATCTCATCCATCCAAGGACTATTTTCAGCAAACTAAAATATAAGAACAAATAATATAAAATATAAGAACAAAAAATGTGAGAGAGAGATGATTAAAATACCTTTCTCGCATCGGTCGCAAAACAGCGGACAAATGGCACCGACTCCTTGAAGATCATACCAGAGAGGCTGAAGAATCCCATCTTTTTGCTTTGCTTCAGTTTTATCCTCTATATTATGTTTGTCAATCAATATAATTCTCTCCCTCGCTGTCTCTCTATATATACCGAAAACAACTGCTTATCTGTTAGAGTAATAGTCAAATTAGGCTTGTTAATCATAGTCCGACTAGATGTCCCAGACCTCGAAGGCCCAATCACATCTTTTTATTTTTAAAGCCCAGTTGTTCCCTCAGCCCGTTTTAATATGATGAAATAAATATGCTTGATATTCAATTCATTGTGCTTTAGCCCGTTCTTCGACATGTTGCATAGAGCACACGGTTTGGGAAGGGATTTTGATTGATCAAAAAGATAGAACATAACTAATTGGAAAAGAAGGGAAATCGGCCACATTTAAATTACATTCCGGGGTGACTGTTGTAAAGTTATAAAAATTCTCGTTTGATACCATTCGAAATTTTTTAATCCATGCCGGAACATGGGTATTGTATGTTAATTTTTAAATATATATATTTTTTGTAGCGATCACACTGAAGGCTTAATTAAGTATTGGGAAGAAAGCTGTCTTAGCTACCTGGAAAATTGCTTTAATGTAACTGTAACTCGAATAATAAGTGAAATAGCAACATCACAAACTTAGATTCAATAGTGTTAGGATCACATCCACTATAGATCAGCGTTAATCAAACACAATAACAAACACGAAAGTAAATAACACAACAATTTAACGTGGAAACCCCTCAAGGGAGGGTAAAACCACAAATCCACTATGAATGTATTACAAGATTGGAGTCGCTCCCTCACTCAACACTCTTGAATACAATCACCTCACCTTGATTACAAAAGCTCTCTCTTGTGTATCGCACACAACTCTCTAACTTTTGCAATCCTTCAAAACCCCTACAAATATCTATATTTATAGGCACCACAAATTGTCTAATCCTAATATCTTTCTAATTCTATTTGTGACAATTACCATCTTTTCTTATTTTGGATAGAAATCTTCCACAATTCTTATCTCTACCAGAATAAGACTTTCCTCAATTATCATAAATTAGAATACTGATCATAAT
Source organism: Heracleum sosnowskyi (assembly GCA_030848705.1). Classification (NCBI taxonomy): domain Eukaryota; kingdom Viridiplantae; phylum Streptophyta; class Magnoliopsida; order Apiales; family Apiaceae; genus Heracleum; species Heracleum sosnowskyi. The sequence goes on from CM061238.1 coordinate 23,030,811, forward strand.
AGGATTCTTAACTTATTTAGGAATTCGGGGCGGACCCCAACAAATCCTCCCATGGCTCGAATTCCCTAATACCTCAACCGATTCCGAGAATTTCACTTTTTTCTCAGTCTTCATCGTTGTTGTTTCACCATCTAAACAATAGATGTTCTTCTTGCATCATCCCTTGTAGAATCAAGTTTCTTCCTTTATACACCTTGCAACTTCGCCCTCGTCCAACGAATCTGTACCCATGTGATGCCAACACACTCAAAGATAACACATTCTTTGATGCATCTGGTACATATCTCACATTGAGAGCTTTCTTGATCGTACCATCATGGAGTTTAAGAAGAACAATTCCAACTCCTTGAACCTTCATCTTCTCATCATTCCCCACAACAATATTACCAAGACTTTCATCAGTGCATAAAGTCTCAAACATCGCTCGATCCCTACATATATGGATAGAAGCAGCAGAGTCCATCACCCATTCTGATTTATTCTTCACCGAACCGGGAACGGTATCCTCACTCGCCATAAAAAACTCTCCCTCATCTATCACAAGTGTAGAGTCCGCATCATCAACTTTGTTCTTTCCCTTCATCTGCTTAAAGGACTTCACATCTTCTTTAAAGCTTGGACAGAACATCTGCATATGACCCGTTTCACCACAATAATAGCACTCAACAGTGCTCATATCCCTCTTACTCGGCCGAGATTTACTTTTTCCTTGCAGGTCATTGCGGTTGCAACTCCTTCTTTCAGCACTTTGGACAGCCAAAACTGCCTCACCACTTTGAGAAACAACATCCTTTGTCATCCTCTCATTATCTCTTAACGCCTTTATCACATCATCAAGCGTGAGAGTTGTCCTCCTTACTAAAAGTGTTTGCTTAAAATACTTGAAGGACTTCGGCAACGATGACAACAACAACAGAGCTTGTTCCTCGTCTTTCATCGGCTCATCAACATTAGCCAGATGACATACTAGCTGATTAAAACAACTAATGTGATCATGGAGACTACTTTCTTCATCAAGTTTTAAAGAGTACTACTTCGAAGCGTAATGCTGCTAACTTGTCCCATATCTCCTTTGGTGTCGACTCCTTCAACACGTTATATCTCACATCGGGTGCAAGTGCCAGCCTGATTGTACTCGCCGCTCTCTTCTGGATCTTCGCCCAATCTGCATCACTCATCTCTTTTGGCTTTTCCTTCTCCCAGGCATCATCAAGTCCTTGTTGAATTAACACATCCTTAACGGTTAATTGCCACATAGTGAAATCCGTCTTCCCATCATACTTGGGTGCATCAATCCTCAACGACTTTAGATTTTCCATCAAGCCAAGAAAAGATCAACTCACGACCAACTATCCACGCGCAAACAGTCAACTTCGGACACCAGAAATCACACCCTCCTAAACCCAAAATCCGATCTCCACCGTTCCGATTTTAGATATTGATGTAACAAATCTACTGTCCGAAAATCAGGACGATCCGACCACGAATAACTTTCCAATCGTCAATTCTTCAACAGTTGCGCAGACCAGAAAATTCCTGTGAATTTTCGTAATTACTTCGTGATTGCCTTCTCTTTAACGCCTAATCTACTCCTCGAACCCAAGCTCTTGATACCATTTTGTTAGGATCGCATCCACTATAGATCAGCGTTAATCAAACACAATAACAAACACGAAAGTAAATAACACAACAATTTAACGTGGAAACCCCTCAAGGGAGGATAAAACCACAAATCCACTATGAATGTATTACAAGATTGGAGTCGCTCCCTCACTCAACACTCTTGAATACAATCACCTCACCTTGATTACAAAAGCTCTCTCTTGTGTATCACACACAACTGTCTAACTTTTGCAATCCTTCAAAACCCCTACAAATATCTATATTTATAGTCACCACAAATTGTCTAATCCTAATATCTTTCTAATTCTATTTGTGACAAATACCGTCTTTTCTTATCTTGGATAGAAATCTTCCACAATTCTTATCTCTACCAGAATAAGACTTTCCTCAATTATCACAAATTAGAATACTGCTCATAATAGGATTTCTTAACTTATTTAGGAATTCGGGGCGGACCCCAACAAATAGTTGAAGGGGATGTCGCTCCTACAAAGTAGTAAATCCAGTAGCGAGACATTTTTGTAATAACTTGATAGTAGCGGTTGCAATTCTTTCAACTACATTACTTGTAACAGCCCGAATTTTCGGACTATTAAATCTAAATACAAAACTTAACTAAAATAATATACAATGACAATTACATATGGAAGCGTGACAAAATTCTATACAAAGATAACTATTACAAAAGTGCAGCTAACAATAATCCAAAAACCAATCTATTCCGAACCTAAGATCCTCGAACTCCAATGCTATCCAACTCGATCTTAACTCAAACCTGAAAATGGTAAGGAATGAGCTATACAGCCCAGCAAGAAACCAATCGATCCAACTAGTTGGGCAAATAACATGTATATACAAAACAAAATACAATATTCAATACGTTATATGAAACAAATAACTTTCGATACACATTCATATTCTTATTCGATAGATACGATACGACACGACACCACATAACAACAATAACCTGAAACCCACAATTCATGCCACGACCACTACAACCCGGTGATAACGGTCCTAAATTTTCAGAAAACTATCACTATAACCCGGTGACTCGGTCCTTATTCTTATTCGATATTTTCACAAACCATGGCACAAATCAAAGTCTCAAGTCTATTGCTTACACATAACACATATCAAATAAACATATCACTTCAAAATATAATTTCACTTAGCCCGGGTTTATATAATCAAATATACATACATAACACATAATTTTGAAAACACTAGAAAGAACAATCGGAAACTTACCTCAACGCGAAAAATCAACAATCAAATCATCCTAGAGCACGTACCCAATTCTGACCAGAACTGTAATTACTCTTTTTGACCATCTAAACGACGTTTTCATGAAAAACTCAAAGGACGAAAGTTTTAGAGAATTAAAAGAACTTTCTAAAAAGATACGACTCATCAAAATCGGACTTATAACGAATCGGGAATTGAATAAAACGTCTGCTGAATTTGAACAGAAACTGAAAAACAAGATCTGTTTGTGTTTTGTGATTTTAAGAACAGTTCAGAGCATAATCTGGAAAAACACTATGAAATAGAAGTTGTAGGTAATTGAAAGAGCTTTCCGAAAAGTCCAGAATCATCAAATTCCGACTTACGATGAATTTTGTACGAATTTTACAAGACTGCTGATTTGTATAGATACAAACCCTACGAATTTTGATTACAAAGATGGAGAAGAGAACATAATGTTTATATAACGATACAAAACCCTAATTCCAAACCTACTTGTTATCCGTACTCAAAATCCGATCCATATTTTAGGCCCATTAGTCTAATTTAATTATTAAATCCTATTCTTTATCAAATTTTAATCCCTTTTTTCTAATATTTGTTTATTACTATTAATCTAAAAATTACGGGATATTACATACTACCCTCCTTAAAAAGAATTTGGTCCCCAAATTCACAACAATCCTATACTTTAAAAGGTTCATGACACGTATACCTACCAGTCTTCTACAAGTCAAACTTAATCTATGGTCCACAGAAACACATCCTAGGAAGTGTACTAGTCCCATACCTAACACACTCCGAAGGACAGCCTGCTCTGATACCATATGTGACAACCCGAGTCAAATCCCGAGCCTTTTTCGAAAATCGGGTCAAGTCCCGATTCCGAGTCCGAAATAAGCCGAAGCCTACTGGCCCAACTGCAGCCAACTTGGGTAACGACAAGCCCACCACAGGCCCCCAAAATATCATGATTTTGTTGGTGCTAATTAGTAGTAGTACTTTGCCTTATAGATAATACCGGCTGGCTTCGTGTCCCCACCTCCGGATCTCTGTCCATTGTGGGATAATACCACCAGCCTTCGTGTCCCCACCTCCGGCAACTTGCCTCGACAAGCTTTCGAGAGTCGGCTCTGATACCAACTGTAACAACCCGAATTTTCGGACTATTAAATCTAAATACAAAACTTAACTAAAATAATATACAATGACAATTACATATGGAAGCGTGACAAAATTCTATACAAAGATAACTATTACAAAAGTGCAGCTAACAATAATCCAAAAACCAATCTATTCCGAACCTAAGATCCTCGAACTCCAATGCTATCCAACTCGATCTTAACTCAAACCTGAAAATGGTAAGGAATGAGCTATACAGCCCAGCAAGAAACCAATCGATCCAACTAGTTGGGCAAATAACATGTATATACAAAACAAAATACAATATTCAATACGTTATATGAAACAAATAACTTTCGATACACATTCATATTCTTATTCGATAGATACGATACGACACGACACCACATAACAACAATAACCTGAAACCCACAATTCATGCCACGACCACTACAACCCGGTGATAACGGTCCTAAATTTTCAGAAAACTATCACTATAACCCGGTGACTCGGTCCTTATTCTTATTCGATATTTTCACAAACCATGGCACAAATCAAAGTCTCAAGTCTATTGCTTACACATAACACATATCAAATAAACATATCACTTCAAAATATAATTTCACTTAGCCCGGGTTTATATAATCAAATATACATACATAACACATAATTTTGAAAACACTAGAAAGAACTGTTAGAAATGAATACCACTAGAAACTAGACAGAGGGGGGGTGAATGGATAGTTTGATATATTTTTCGATTCTTGATAACTAAGTAAACAACTGTATGTGATTATGATATGTAATATGCAGAAAGTAAATAACACACACAATCACTTTAATCTACTTTGTATAAGCAAATTAAATACTACAGCTTTCCAGAAAATTCACAATCGAATTTCTGGCTTCTAAACAAGAACAGTTTGAACTTGCTTACTTACAGAGAAAAGAGCTTAGCAAATAACTATGTGTATCTCTCTTACAGCTTACAGTTGTGTGTGCACGATATATATATATTCACCTATACAAACTAGGCACACACAATATTACACAGCTACCCCTTCTGAAGGTCCAACTTGTCCTGCCATAAGAAGTTCACTGTGTCAGGAAGGACCACCTGCTTTTCGGAGTCTTTCCCGTTTCTGTAGCTTCTTATCTCTTATCTTTCTCTCCAAGTTTAGCTGTAGATTTGCCATCTGTTCTTTGGACCACCTTGCCAGAACAAATGCTTCAGTATTTGTCTCCTTTGATTCTTGGTTCTGTACCTTGATTTGTCTTGTTATAAACGGCTAAGTGTTGATATCGTGAACTCCACTTTATCCCTGACTTCGCGATCTCCCTTGTGAGGACTACGCGATATAGCCTTTGAAGACTTTGCGACATAGGTCATTTGACAACTATGCGACATAGGTCATTTGACGACTATGCGACATAGGTCATTTGATGACTATGCGACATAGGTCATTTGATGACTATGCGACATAGGTCATTTGATGACTATGCGACATAATGCTTCTGAGGACTTCACGATCTAGGCTCCTTTGACTTTGCTGACTTCAACACTTCACGACATGTGTCTTGAGGACTTCTCGACATAGTACAAAATGGACTATGCGATATAGTACTTCACGACATGGATATTGGTGACTTCACGACATAGCTTTCTTTTGACTTTGCTATATAATGCCTTAGACAAATTCCTGCAACTTATTTCTTCATGGCCTTATTCAACTCTATCCTGCTGCATGAACACTTCTGAACTTCTACCAGGATAATTATTCAATGGCCTATATACATTCTAGATGCAAGAACTTTACTAAGCTCATTATAAATCTGAGCATACATGATAAAGCTATTGTCCATGAAAACAAGACAAGTACATTTAGAGACCTATACTATATCCCAGTGATAGAAATCACTAGGTCATGTAATGTGACATAGTCACATAGTGTAGGCTTGTTAATAGTGGTATTCAGACATGTCTTGAGCCTAACAATCTCCCCCAAATTGTGAGTAAGATCCTTAGGCACAATTTCATGTCTGATAACAAGCCTAACTTACATAAAAGGAATTTTAGTAACAGAGAGGACAATTCATGAACCTTGAGATCAGAAATTTGATTACATAGAAAAATTGAAAGCTTACAGATTACTTTTGTTGCTCAACAGCTTCAGCTTCCAATTGCTTCTCTAGCAAATCATCATATATCTTCTTTTTCCTTATCTCTTCTTTTCTCTTCAAGTCTATGATGGCTTCTTGAAGTTCTTCTCTTGCAATCAGTTCTTCAATGAGAGGTGAGCCTTCCAAGTCATCAATTGCAGCCTTGAGTGCACTTTCTACATAGGAATCAAGAAACTCCATCCTTATTTTGCTTTGACCTCCATGTGAGTTTTTGTACTCCACAATGTAAGGATTTTGCTTGACCCTGCACAACCCTTTCTGCCTTAGCTCTTTAGCCCTCTCCTCCATCTCAGCCATTTCTTTTTCTCTCTGAATCTTCTTCTTTTCATTCTCTTTCCTCATGTTTTCTTCATAATCAGCATGCATCTTCAAGTACCTGGCAATATCTATCTTCCATGTCCTTTCTTCTCTTTCTTCAAGATTCAGTAAGGCATTTATCCTTTCAAGCTCATACTTATAGAAATATTGCCAGCTTCCTTGCTTCATTATCCTTTCTCTTCCATCAGTGTACTTGATCTCTAGATGATCCAACTTCACTTTGACTTCAAAGATCCTTTGAGCCCTCAAAAATGCTAGGGCATCTTCATCATAGTCCTCATCTAGTGGAAGCACATTGATGCCAGTAACATTTGTGAGTTTTCCAGTTTTCTTTGTTATCCTTATTCTTTTGGGTATACTCTTGATCTTCATATGCCTCACAAGAGGTACCTTTCTGGAACAAGGTGACTTTATTTTCACTGCCACATCATTTGGAAGTAGCTTCATTCCTTTCCCCTTCATCCACTGTAACACTCCACTAGCTGTGACTTTGTGGAAGTGTTTTCTTGAAATTACTTTAGTGGCTTCATCTTTCTTCTGTGGCAATTCAGGCTCAGAAGTCATGGATAATGATTTTGGAGGATCATTGCTAACAGTACCCACCCTAGACTTAGAGTCTTGTGTTGTGGTTAAAGTACTACTAGCAATGTCCTTGACTTGCTGAATTCCACTCCTAGTTCTCTTCACTGTCTCCTTTGCCCCCTTTGTGTCATCACCAGCATCTTTAGATTTCTTGGAAGATTTGCTCCTGCTGCTGTCACTTGGTCCATCCTTATCACTCCTTGAATGAGATCTCCTCCTGTAGGTTTTCTCCTCATCATCATCCTCCCCATCCTTCTTCATGTTCTTTTCTTTGACAGAATCAGGCAAAGCACCATGAATCAGAAAAGATTGTAGAATGTTAATCATCTCTAATTCCTCTGCTGTCTTGACTCCTTTCTTTGCTCTCAGCATTTGCAGCACCTGATTGATCTTTGTGTTATTCTTCATTGTCAGATCTTTGGGAATGACAAGTTGGTCAATACTTCTGACTTTGGATAGACTTTGAAAAATTACTGTCCTTGGCTTTGGTATGACCTCAGGCAGTCTTTGATTTTGGTCCATCTCCAAGTCATTATAAAGACTTTTATTGTTAACCCCACTCTTCTCAATCAACTCCAGAATTATTGACACTTCAGTGAACTTCAGTTTCTCCAGAGTTTGAAATGCTAAGTGCCACAAGCAGTTGTCCTTGCATACCATGATTATTTCTCTCAGATAAATATCCCTGATTTTCCTTACTGCAACTGTGAAGTACTTGATGCTTTCCCTGAGCTTCTTTCTGTATGCTTGTGCATCTCCTTGAGCATTCTTGTAGGTGGCTTTCAGAAACTCCAGGAAGGCCTCATCATGATAGATGTGAGAATTGGCAACTTCCTGTAGCTTGGCTTCAGTGATAAGTGTAGCTTGGATAGGTTTAGCAATAGGAGTAGGTATAGCAGGTTGAGAGGTTGAGATGTTTTTAGGCATTGTGGATGGATAGAAGGTTGTGGTGACTGTGCTTTTCTGACCTTGTTCATTTATGACCTCTACAGGGGGAAGTATGATTGGCTGTATTGTCTCTTCAGTGAGCTTGCCCTTAAGCTTTGACTGCTTGGCAGGTACTCCCCCTTTCTTTTTCACAATGGCCTCCTTTCCTTTCTCCCCCTTAGGCTTGGGATCAGACAAAACGTCTTGAGCTTCCCCAGGAATAGGCAGGTTCATGGATCTCATCATTGAAGTCATCATTTGTTGCTGCACCAGCAAAATGTTTGTTGTGTTGGTGCCTTGATCATCTAGTTTGTCATTGAGTTGGCTTAAGGATGTAGATAGCATTCTGTTTTCATCCTTGAGAGAGGCCACTTCTCTTTCTAAGCCATCCACCTTGGAGAATAATTGTTGAGACTTGAAGGAGTTTAGAGATTGATCTTTGACCCTGGCAAAGTCATATTTGGAGATGTCTGACAGAGGGACTTCATCCACCAGCTTATCACCATACTGATTTTTCCACATGACATTCAACATAGCATTGGTGGTGATGGTAGTTTTTGCTTGATTTTCCAGTGTAGAAGCCAGTTTCTTGATGTTGTCTGTGACCATGGCAAGAGTCACATCCATCATGGACACATTTGTGGTGGTTTTCTGGACTTCTTTGAGGATACCATCCACCTTGGGAAAATCAGAGAGATAAGAGTTTCTGAGCTTTGTGAGGGATCTGTCTGTCTCCTCCTGAATTGAAGAAATCTCTGATTGAAGCCCTTTCCCAAGATAATGCAGAGCCTTCAACTGGTTCTTGTACACATCATTTACAGCCTCATATATGGCAACAGGAGAAAGATCCTTAGCATTGGAGCCCAGAGAAGTGAGGTATTCTTCTCTCACAAAAGCCAGGGCATCTTTGAGTTTGAGAGTCCTCTTAGCATCCAACCAGGCATCCACATTTCCCTCTGGTTCAGCTTCATTCATAATCTTCTCCTGTTGAGCTTCAACGTCCTCCTTATGGCATAGCAGGATAGCTTCATAATCAGCATTTGGAAGGTTGGAGGTGAGGAGATGTTGAGCTATCTTCGAGAACTCATCAATCTGTGCCACATTAAGATTTTGAATGGCTTCCTCTGTCAAGTGTGAGGGCACAGATGATGATCCTGAAGGCCTGTCATGGTGCACAGGCTTCAGCCATTCTGACATTGTGGCCTGAGCCAAGTGAGAGCTAGTGCTAGGCACTTCATGAGATGAGTGAGTTTGAGTCTCCTCCAGCCTTGGAATGGCTGTAGGGTCTGATGTTGTCTCCATTGAAATGGGATGTGTTACAACATCAGCCCTATATGTCTGTGAAGACAGTTCCACATCCCTAAGGATGGGGGAATTTGGCACAGAGTCTCCAGTGAAAACTGGTGAATCCTCCATGTTTGTGTTGGTGTCATTAGGATATGCCTCAGCATGCATTCCCTGACCAACTGAATGTGGGTCCTGAGTGGTGAGCACAGTGTCAAGCACCATGTCACTTGAAGTTGGCTCAATCACAGGGCTGGATTGTGATTGATCAAGGGCAAGATTGTCATGAGAATGACTCTCTTGTTCAGAAGAAATTTTAGTGGAAGAATCTGAGAGAGAAGTGGGGTTCAGATTAGATTTTAGCAACTCCCCCTGAGAAATAGGAGGAGTTTCAACATTGATGTGCTCTCCACTTAGTGTTTGATCACCCTTATCACTCCTAGGGTCAAGAGTGAGGTCTTGACCCTGTGCAGACTCGTTACAACTTGCAGTGGGGAGGCTGCTCTTTTCAATACCCATGACCTGTTGAGAGGCCATAGACAGTAGCAGGTGTACCCCTTTTTGCACATCTGAATCCTGTTGAGAGGATGCAGTGGTGGCTACAGATTTTGATTTCTTCTTTGGTCTGGTGAGAGGTGACTCAGGAATCTCACTTGCTAACTCTACAGATTCATGGATAATAGCTAGGGTTCTCTTCTTCTTCTTTTTAGTAACATCAACCTTTTGAGAGATTGATGCACTTGGCTGACTAGCCTCTACAGTGGTGTTTACAGTGGGGTTGCTGGATGGGATAGGGAGGCTTGGGTTAGACTGTGATGCTCCTTCAGTCTCAGCCTCCCCTGTCCAGGAAAGAGCATGGTATATGGGCTTATCAAGTGGATAAGACGCGAATGTGTCCTGCATATGCGGGGTCACACTCAAGATCACATCCACTTGATTCCTTGTGTCCAATGAACCAAACAGAATCTTGGACATGGACTTGGAATAAGCCATCTTTGATTTATCAATACCCTCCAAGTCATGGACATTAGCATCAAGATAATTTAAAATAACTTGAAGAAAGCGAGGGTAAAAGATGTCATTACCTCTTCCACGGACTGTCCTCCCTAGCCTTTGAGTCAATTCCTTGAGGATTATTGCTCCAACATTGATTTCCTGATTGTAGGCTAGGGAATAGGCCAGCTTCACAGCAATGTGGCTGATATGGTCCCATCCTGTCTTTCTGCAAAGGAACACCTTCTGGAGTGCATCAAATAGAAATGACCACTCCCTTCTTACAAACTTCTTATTCAGCTTTCCAGTATCTATCTCATCAGCATACTGAATGAAGGTCATGAAGTCTACTATTTGAGCATCAGTAGCTTCTTGGTCATGACCCTCCACCTTGAACCCTAAAGCTTCATTTATCTCCTTCTCCCCAAACTGGAAGTGTTTGCCTCCAATTGAACAAGCTATCTCCTGGAACGAAGTTCCATCTTCCCTGGCCATTGTAGAAACCAACGCCGTTCGCCAAAATCCTTCCAATACATCAACATACAACGTGGGGTTCAAGGTTAGGGCTTGGCTGAGGTAGGAATCGTTCAGGAACCGTACAAAACACTTGTACCTGGGTTTAGCCTCAGCCTCAGAGGGAATGGTGAGAAGATTTGTTTCTTTGGGGATGGTTAAAGGAATAGAGGATGATACTGTTTGAGATTTGGGTGCCATTTCAAGAGAGAGAGTAAGAAAGAGAGTAGAGAATTTGTGCTTAGGTTAGAAAGTTTGAGAGCAATTGACAAGATGAAAAGTTGCAAACGGTTAGAAAAAGGTATTTATATGATAGAGACACTGCGATATGGAGTTATGAATGTGTACAGTCTATCTGTATGTCGCGAAGTCAAAAGTGGCCTGTACCGCAAAGTCTTGCAAAGTATATCGCATAGTCTCAACAATGAACTATGTCGCAAAGTCTTCAAAATGAAAGGATCGGGGAGACTTTGCGATATAGTAGAAATACCCTGTCTAAAGCTCTCTTTTAGGAATTTTAAGCAATTTGTCAGACTTTTATCAAATTTTGAGATAAAATTAATTTAAATCAAAATTCTGTCAACTATGGAGACTTGTCGATATAGTTATTCTAAGTCGCGAAGTCATAAAATTAACTATGTCGCAAACTCATGAAATGAACTATGTCGCGAAGTCTCACAATCTCAACAGTTTGCGATATAAGTCTGTTTAATTTGAACTATGTCGTGAACTCTGAAAATCATCTATATCGAGATGTCTCAAAAGCTCACAACTCCACTAACAAATATGATTTTGAAAAATATGCAGTAAAATACTGAAATATTTATAAATCATATCTCAGCTAATTTTCACTCCAAACAAATAGATCATTTAAATACAGTGAAAATTTACTGCTGCAACTATTAACCAGCATATTTACTTAGAACAACTGAATGAAGGATTGAGCATTCCAATTTCACTCACAAGTCTGTTGAAGACTGCTTCATTCAGAGGTTTAGTAAATATGTCAGCTAATTGTTTCTCAGTTGGAACATAAGAGACTTCTATGGTACCATTTGCAGCATGTTCCCTAATGAAATGGTACCTGATCTCAATGTGCTTTGTAGTAGAATGATTAACAGGATTAGCTACAATGGATATTGCACTAGTATTATCACACATCAGAGGAATGTGTTCTAACACTAGTCCATAATCCATGAGTTGATTTCTAATCCAAAGCAATTGAGCACAACAACTTCCAGCAGCAATATATTCAGCCTCAGCTGTGGATGTTGCTGTGGACTGTTGTTTCTTACTAAACCAGGACACTAACCTTTGACCTAGGAATTGACAGCTTCCAGAGGTGCTCTTCCTGTCAATCCTGCATCCAGCATAATCAGAATCTGTGTAACCAACCAGGTTGAACCCAGTGCCCTTTGGATACCATAGCCCAAGATTAGGAGTCCCCTTCAGATATTTGAAAATTCTTTTGATGGCCATCATGTGAGATTCCTTGGGATCAGACTGGAACCTTGCACAAAGGCATGTGGCAAACATGATGTCTGGCCTGCTAGCTGTGAGATAGAGTAGGGATCCAACCATTCCTCTATAGACCTTGATATCAACTCTCTTGCCTTTCTTGTCTTCATCCAGCTTGATTGCAGTAGACATAGGAGTTTTAGCTGGGGATGACTCTTCTAAACCATACTTCTTTAAAAGATCCTTGACATACTTGGATTGGTTTATAAAGATGCCATCCTCCCTTTGATGTACTTGCAGGCCTAGGAAATAGGTTAACTCTCCCATCATACTCATCTCATATTTACTTTGCATCAACTTAGAGAACCTTTCACAGAGTTTTTCATTTGAAGAGCCAAAGATGATATCATCCACATAGATTTGAACAAGAATGATATCATTTCCATGCTTCTTGAAGAATAGGGTTTTGTCAATTGTACCCCTGGTAAATTGATGCTCAAGAAGGAATTGAGATAGAGTTTCATACCAGGCTCTTGGTGCCTGTTTGAGTCCATAGAGTGCCTTGAGCAGTCTATACACAAAGTTTGGGAAGTCTTCACTCTCAAAGCCAGGTGGTTGAGACACATAAACTTCTTCAGCAAGATCACCATTGAGAAATGCACTTTTCACATCCATTTGATACACCTTAAAATCTGAGTGAGCTGCAAAAGCCAGAAAGATTCTGATGGCTTCCAGTCTAGCTACAGGTGCAAATGTCTCATCATAGTCAATGCCTTCTTGCTGACAATATCCTTTGGCAACCAGCCTTGCTTTGTTTCTTACTACCACTCCTTCTTCATCCATCTTGTTTCTGAACACCCATTTGGTGTCAATAACATTCTTTCCTTTTGGAGGTGGCACTAGTTCCCATACCTTGTTTTTCTCAAATTGATTCAACTCTTCTTGCATGGCAACAATCCAATCAGAATTCTTCAAAGCTTCTTCAATTAATTTAGGTTCCTCTTGTGACAGAAAGCAGCTATACAGACAAGTATTTAATGTTGCCTTCTTGTTCTAACTCCCTCACTAGGATCTCCAATGATTTAATCCCTAGTGTGGGCTCTGTCCCATTTCCTTGTGTGCCCCTGTTCATTTCCTTGATCTGTTCCAATCTCATTTTGGTTGACAGTTGCATTCTCTTCTTCTCCCCCTGTGTTTGTGAATCCTTGCACAGGTGTTTGAAGAAGATTGTCAACTTCAAGAATTTCATTTTCTAGAACAGTTTGAACAGGGGGTTCATCTTCACTTTCAGAATCCTCAAGATAACCTTGATTCTCAAATCTCAATAGCACACTGTCTTGATCACTTGTTTTCAGTCCTGGAGTTTTCTTGTCATCAAAGGTAACATCCATGCTTTCCATGACTTTGTGTTGCTCAGGTACAAACACTCTGTATGCTGTCCTTTCCAGAGAGTATCCAATGAAGATACCTTCAAATGCCTTAGCATCAAATTTTCCAACATGCTCAGAGGTATCTTTCATCACAAAGCACTTGCTTCCAAACACATGCAGGTGCTTGAAGGATGCTCTTTTTCCAGTCATTAATGAGTAAGGAGTTTTGCCAGACTTCTTATTGATTAATGTTCTATTTTGCACATAGCATGCTGTGTTAACAGCATCAGCCCAAAAGCTAGTGGGTAGCTTTGCATCCAGCAGCATTGTCCTTGCAGCTTCAATGAGAGTTCTATTCTTTCTCTCAACTACTCCATTTTGTTGAGGTGTTCTAGGAGCTGAGAATTGTTGGGAAATTCCTTTATCTTTGCAAAACTCATAGAATGTTGAATTTCTGAACTCAGTCCCATTATCACTTCTCAAAGCAACTACAGAGGAACCAGTGCTTTGTGCTTCTTTATCAACTCTCTTGATATGCTCTATTATGACTTGGGGTGCTTCATCCTTGGAGAATAGGAACTCCACCCAAGTATATCTTGAATAGTCATCTACCATCACCAGAGCATATTTCTTTTTGGAGAGGGACATTACATTCACAGGGCCAAATAAGTCCATGTGAATTAGTTGCAGAGGTTTTGAGTTTGTATTGAGCAACTTGTTCTTGTGACTTGATCTTTTAATCTTCCCTTTCTGACAAGCTTCACATGCTCCATCTTGCACAAACTCCAAGGCAGGCAAATCCCTGATGAGTTCTCTCTTGGTTAGAGAGTTCATTGCCTGAACATTCAAGTGAGACAGTTTCTTGTGCCACAGCCAGAATTCCTCATTTGTGGCTTTTGTGTAGAAACAACAAATTTCTCCCTTATCTGCAGCCTTGAGATTAGCTACAAACAAGCTTCCTCTCTTCACACCAGTTAGAACAACTTCACCACTTTCCCTTTTTGAGATTGAACAAAGGTCTTCATCAAATTCCACTTTGAAGCCTCTGTTGGTAAACTGTCCAATACTCAAGAGATTATGCTTCAGTCCTTCAACAAATGCTACATCTTCAATAATGACATTTCCAGATTTAACACTGCCATATCCCATTGTATAACCAATGTTGTCATTTCCAAAGGTTACTGATGGGCCAGCCTTTTCCTCAAAATGTGATAGCAGGGCTATATCACCAGTCATGTGACTTGAGCATCCACTGTCCAAGATCCATATGACTCTTTTATTCCTGTTGCCCTGACTTGAATCACCATTATCAGAAAATGCCATCAAGGCATAGTTTGAGTACTCTTGTTCTTCTTCTTCATCAGAGTCATCCCAGCATTTTCCCTCAGCAATAAAAGCTTTGCCCTGTTGTTTCTTGAGTAGAGCCTCATACTTAGCTTCAAGCTCTAAGTATGCTTTGTCCTTCTTGACTTGTTTAGGCTTTTTGCACTCAGTGGCAAAATGCCCAAGTTCATTGCAGTTATAGCATCTTATTTTGGTCCTATCCACACTTCCTGTCTTGTATCCACCCTTAGCAGCACCAGCAATCCCTTTTCCTTTATTGAAGGTGTTTGAGCCACTAGATCCACCAGTGTTTCCAGTATTGAACTTGGACCTGAATGGCTGCTTTCTTTTAAACCTTATGTTAGGATATCTCCTAGCCATATAAGCAAAAGATTTGTTTTCCATTTTGTCCAGTTCCTCCATGCTGTAAAACTCATCTTCCTCAGGTAAATCATAGATGACCTGGACCTCATCACCAGTGTCTTCAACTTCCAGTTCCTCAATCTTCACTTGACTGACTTTAAGAGAGTCCATTCTTTGACTTAGGTTGTCAGCAATAAGTGCACAGGAGGTATTAGCCACTAATCCTTGCTTTGCTTGAATAGATCTCTTTTGAAACAGCTCCAACTCATATGTCTTCAAAACACCATATAACACATCAAAACCAATCTTTGTTAGATCTCTTTCTTTAAGGGAAGAGATTCTTGGTTCCAAGTGATCTGGAAGAGTTAGTAAAAACTTCATATTGAGCTCTTCTGTTTCATAGTGTTTGTCATAGAGTTTGAGCTCGTTTATCAGCTTGTTGAATCTCTCAAACACTTCTGTGATTCCCTCTTTTGGCTGAGCCATGAAGGCTTCATATTGTGAAACAAGAATCTGCTTCTTGTTCTTTCTTACTTCAGTAGTTCCTTCACAGAGCACTTCTATAAGATCCCACATCTTCTTGGCACTAGTACAATGAGCAACAGTGCCATACATGTTGAAGTCCATAGATTCACAAATGATAAGTTGAAGATGTCCATCCAGGGCAACTTTTTCCTTTTCAGGATCAGTGTATTTTGAGGGATCTTTGGGCACATGTTTTGCTGGTACAATCTCAGTGCCACTGGTTGATTCACCAATCTCGATCATTGGAATGAAGGGACCATGCTTTAGAATATCTAAATACATGGGGTTAGAAGCTTTGATGAAAAGCAACATCTTCTTCTTCCATAAACTGTAGTGCTCCTTGTTAAAGGGAGGAATCTTGATACTGCTTAGTTTCTGTGAACTCATTCTTGATCTTTTCCTGTTTGTACGTTAACAGCCTTCGCTCTGATACCACTTGTTAGAAATGAATACCACTAGAAACTAGACAGAGGGGGGGTGAATGGATAGTTTGATATATTTTTCGATTCTTGATAACTAAGTAAACAACTGTATGTGATTATGATATGTAATATGCAGAAAGTAAATAACACACACAATCACTTTAATCTACTTTGTATAAGCAAATTAAATACTACAGCTTTCCAGAAAATTCACAATCGAATTTCTGGCTTCTAAACAAGAACAGTTTGAACTTGCTTACTTACAGAGAAAAGAGCTTAGCAAATAACTATGTGTATCTCTCTTACAGCTTACAGTTGTGTGTGCACGATATATATATATTCACCTATACAAACTAGGCACACACAATATTACACAGCTACCCCTTCTGAAGGTCCAACTTGTCCTGCCATAAGAAGTTCACTGTGTCAGGAAGGACCACCTGCTTTTCGGAGTCTTTCCCGTTTCTGTAGCTTCTTGTCTCTTATCTTTCTCTCCAAGTTTAGCTGTAGATTTGCCATCTGTTCTTTGGACCACCTTGCCAGAACAAATGCTTCAGTATTTGTCTCCTTTGATTCTTGGTTCTGTACCTTGATTTGTCTTGTTATAAACGGCTAAGTGTTGATATCGTGAACTCCACTTTATCCCTGACTTCGCGATCTCCCTTGTGAGGACTACGCGATATAGCCTTTGAAGACTTTGCGACATAGGTCATTTGACAACTATGCGACATAGGTCATTTGACGACTATGCGACATAGGTCATTTGATGACTATGCGACATAGGTCATTTGATGACTATGCGACATAGGTCATTTGATGACTATGCGACATAATGCTTCTGAGGACTTCACGATCTAGGCTCCTTTGACTTTGCTGACTTCAACACTTCACGACATGTGTCTTGAGGACTTCTCGACATAGTACAAAATGGACTATGCGATATAGTACTTCACGACATGGATATTGGTGACTTCACGACATAGCTTTCTTTTGACTTTGCTATATAATGCCTTAGACAAATTCCTGCAACTTATTTCTTCATGGCCTTATTCAACTCTATCCTGCTGCATGAACACTTCTGAACTTCTACCAGGATAATTATTCAATGGCCTATATACATTCTAGATGCAAGAACTTTACTAAGCTCATTATAAATCTGAGTATACATGATAAAGCTATTGTCCATGAAAACAAGACAAGTACATTTAGAGACCTATACTATATCCCAGTGATAGAAATCACTAGGTCATGTAATGTGACATAGTCACATAGTGTAGGCTTGTTAATAGTGGTATTCAGACATGTCTTGAGCCTAACAAGAACAATCGGAAACTTACCTCAACGCGAAAAATCAACAATCAAATCATCCTAGAGCACGTACCCAATTCTGACCAGAACTGTAATTACTCTTTTTGACCATCTAAACGACGTTTTCATGAAAAACTCAAAGGACGAAAGTTTTAGAGAATTAAAAGAACTTTCTAAAAAGATATTACTCATCAAAATCGGACTTATAACGAATCGGGAATTGAATAAAACGTCTGCTGAATTTGAACAGAAACTGAAAAACAAGATCTGTTTGTGTTTTGTGATTTTAAGAACAGTTCAGAGCATAATCTGGAAAAACACTATGAAATAGAAGTTGTAGGTAATTGAAAGAGCTTTCCGAAAAGTCCAGAATCATCAAATTCCGACTTACGATGAATTTTGTACGAATTTTACAAGACTGCTGATTTGTATAGATACAAACCCTACGAATTTTGATTACAAAGATGGAGAAGAGAACATAATGTTTATATAACGATACAAAACCCTAATTCCAAACCTACTTGTTATCCGTACTCAAAATCTGATCCATATTTTAGGCCCATTAGTCTAATTTAATTATTAAATCCTATTCTTTATCAAATTTTAATCCCTTTTTTCTAATATTTGTTTATTACTATTAATCTAAAAATTACGGGATATTACATTACTACACCCACACATCAATGTCGATTTTGAACCCCATTGTCATTGGCTCTATCACTATTATTCATCGTAATGTTATAAAGTTGTTTGTCCATTGATGTATCCCTCTGAATCTTTCCGATAAAGATTTTTATAACTTCAGTTAATTTTTATTTTCTCCAATTGATCTTCTGCAACTAACCAATATGCATCTGTTTTTTGATTTGGTAATTATTTTTAACATAATACTGGAGGACAATAATACAACATTTGTGGAAACTGTACCTTTCAAGACAATTGCGTTTTTCACAATATTCCATTCAGCTTATTTATTGATCTGTTTTGGAAATTACCTGGATTCCTCTTGCTGGGGTTTTGTTCCCTTTAATAATCATGCTTCTGGTTCCTATTCGACAATACATTTTACCCAAGTTTTTCAAAAAGGAACACCTTCAAGATTTAGATGCAGCAGAGTATGAAGAGGCATCTGCTTTACCATACAACCTTGCAACGGTAAGCTTAGCATTCTCTCATTGACATAAGAATCTACTTAATCTTTTATAGCTTTTTTTGTACAAGTAATCCCCTACAATTACTATTTATGAATTATGCATATACCTACAAGAAGGTTTTTTTTGCTAAATATCAAATGAATATTTAATGTTAGAGGTTAAAAACGTCTGTTAGTTCATAACAAAATTCAGTAAAAAAGTGACAGGGTGTAAGAAAAATAGGGAGAACCAGAAATTCATCAGACTATGCTTATTATGTAGTTGCGGTTCTCTAGTTCTACAAACCAGCTACATTTATATCTCAGCTTTTATTTTGATGTCTTATTGCAGGACACGGAGATGGGTTCTAGTGCTTCATTTGCAGATGATAGGGAGATATTCGATGGGGTGATCACCAGAAGCCGAGGAGAGATAAGACGTCTGTGCAGTGTGAATCTAAAAGGATGCAGCGAAAATATACTTTTAGCTTACCACATTCATATTCACAGAGCTCAACATATTCATTGCTGCATTTCCATCTTTTTGCATGCAGCTTCTTCGTAGTTGATTGGTAACAACAGCACGCGAATGTTTGGGAAAGAATACTAGCTTGGTTCAAGTATATGGAAAATTAATAGAAGTCTATAATTTCAAAGAATTTTTCAACTCCTTCGATTGAATTTCTGCAACTAACCATTATGCATCTGTTTTTTGCTTTTGTAATTATGTGTTGAAAGAATACTAGAGGACAACTATGCAACTTTTGTCGAAACTGTACCTTTTCAAGACGATCACATTTTTTTACAATATTCCATCAGCTTATTTATTAACCTGTTCTGGTATTACCTGGATTCCTTTTGCGGGCGTTTTGTTTCCTTTAATAATCATGCTTCTGGTTCTTATTAGATAATACATTTTGCCCGAGTTTTTCAAAGAGGAACATGGGTAAAATGTATTGTCTAATAGGAACCAGAAGCATGACTATCAAAGGGAACAAAAACTCCCGCAAAAGGAATCTATAACATGATAACAAAAATATGAGGACTTTTATAATCCAAGATAACAGATGGCAATATATTGATCAAAAAAGTGGCAGTTAGAATGCACTCTCCCAAATACTTGTGAGGGAGACCAGAATGAAACCTAAGAGCCCTAGCAATTTCCAAAAGATGTTTATGCTTACGTTCTACACGAGCATTTTGTTGTGGAGTATACGTGCAAGAAGTTTGATGAGAAACGCCCATTTGAGACAGAAAAGAAGTAAAAGATTGATTAAGAAATTCTGTTCCATGATCTGTCCTAATGGATTTGATGGTGGTATGAAAATGATTCTGGACATACATGAAAAACTGCTTAAACCTTTGAAACACATCTTGCTTGGTAACGAGCAAAAAAGTCCAAGTAGCTCGACTATGATCATCTACTATTGTAAGAAAATATTTACAACCATGATTAGTGGCTGTTTGATAGGGACCCCACACATCAATGTGAAGTAAAGAAAACAAAGATGGAGCATGGGAAGAACTGTGTTTAGGAAATGACAACAAGGTCTGCTTAGAAGTAGGGCACACATGACAGATTTTACGACAATAAGACAATTTAGCAATACCAGGAATATGGTGCAAAACATCATTAGGAGCATGTCCTAAACGAAGATGCCACAATTTAGAAGTGGTATCACTAGTATGCTGAACTACATGACAAGAAGAACTAGGGCTAGAAGGACAAAACAGATAATAAAGACCCCCTTTATGAATACCAGTTGTCAAGACTCTATCATGATGTTGAAAAATGCAATGAGAAGGAGTAAAAGTCACTTTACAAGAAGAAGTTTGAGTCAATTTGCTAACTGACAGAAGATTGCAATGAAACTCAGACACAAAAAATACATTTTCAAGGAGCAAAGACTCATGAAGTTGGACTGAACCAGTATAATGTACTAAAAGAACCTGACCATTGGGTAAAGTAATGTGAAAGGGCTGTAACAAATGATGCAAATCAGTCATGAGACTCTTATCACAACACATATGATTACTAGCACATGTATCAACAATCCATGTATTAGAGTTGTTATCTGGAGAGTAAGACAACATTGAATAAACCAAACCTGCTATATGGTCCTCAGGTGTAATATGGAATGACTTGTTGTTATGCATCATAGAAGTCATTAGTTGAGACATTTGAGCAACCTGTTGTTGTAACTGCTCAAAAGACTGAGAAGAAAATCGTGGGCTCGAAGGAGAAAACTGATTATTGTCAACAGAAGAAGACACATTAGTTTGAACACCTGCAGTTGTGTCACTATGACCACTGGCCACGTACATAGCCTGGGAATTCTGAGAAGATTTGAACCCTGAAGGACTACCAAATTTACCTCTGCCTCTTCCTCGCGGAGGATAACCAATGAGCTTATAACAAGTTTCTTTAGAATGAGCCTCCTTATGACAATAATTGCATTTCAGTCCTAGCTTCTTGTAACCAGTAGCAGTTCCTTCAAAAAAAGCACCAGTAGTGGAAACATAACCTTTACTCTGCTGATTAACATGTTTAGCATTAGCATTAGCAGTGAAAGAATTGGACACAATATAACCTTGTCTATGCCGTTCCTCTTGTTTAACAAGAGAATAAGCTTGAGGAATGCTAGGCAATGGATTCATCATGAGGATTTGACCTCGTGCAGCAGCAAAACTATCATTAAGTCCCATCAAAAACTGTAAGAGTTTCTTCCTTTGATCCCTGCCTTCTTGGAGCTTATGAGACTCACACTTGCAGTTACATTTACAAATAATAGTAGGCTCCAATACAGAGTATTCATTCCAGAGGTTCTTCATTTTGTGATAATAAAGCTCTACTGATTTATCACCTTGCTCCAAGGCATGTAAATCCTTCAGAATTTGGAACACCCTATGACCATCAATACTAGCAAACTAATCATGCAGTTCATTCCATAAATCTTGAGCAGAACTAACAAAATCCATTCCTATACTGATCTCATCATAAACGGTATTTAAAATCCAACTGATCACCATGTCATTCACTCTATCCCACTGAGCCGTAAGAGGCGAATCATCCTTAGGTTTAGGCAAAGTTCCATTGACTATACCTAATTTATTCTTAGTCGATAAAGCAATAGTGATCGATTTTTTCCATGGACCAAAATTCTCCGTACCAGTTAACTTTTTAGCAATAAGTATCAATCCAGGATGATCGATATTCTGAAGATACAAAGGATGCAAAGTAGACTTAAGATCGACAGATTGAACACCGCCTGTAATTTCAACTTCATCTTCTTCATTTACACAATCAGCACCAGATGTGTTATTAAGAACCACATTTGCATAAGTGTTCTTCATCTTAACAACAAACTGAATCAACAAACTCAATCAACAGAAATACGACTATAATCAACAAACTACACCGAAGTATCCCCAAATCTATCGATATGGCAGTAATCACAATCAAACACCAAGGAATTCCCAAAAATTCACCAAAACATATACAACAACAAAGCTATACTCAAAAAACTATCCGAGTTCATCATGATTGAACAAGAATCAAACAAATTTCACGAATCAGATATATAATTCATCGATTTGAGATCTTAAAATAAGAAGAAAACACCTGAATTGACGAAATTCAACCAAAAACATGTCGAAAATTCCAAGAACACGCTTCGATTTGACGTTTCGTCATGATTTGATAAAAAACTATTCAAGATCTATGTTCTGATACCATATGAACAGATACAAAATGATATGTGTATGTATATTGTAAGTATGAATGAGTAAACGTAATTGATAAAATGTTCTGTTAAAAATGATTACAAGACTCCTATAGAGTATTCATACTACAATACAACTTGATAGTCTTAACAGAAACGGTTACAACAAATAAGGGGTTGTTTGGCTAAACACTAATGCTAGTTTATTACTGTAGTAAGGCCTCAGTAATAACACTTGAGTAGTTGACTGTGAAGTTGACTTCATATTCTTATTAAGGTAATACCAAAACAGATCAATAAATAAGCTGACGGGAATATTGTTAAAAATGCGATCGTCTTCAAAGATACAGTTTCAAATACAAAAGCCAATGTCCCTCAAGTTGTAAAAATACAAAAACTGTTCCATGACATTCATGTTGTACTATTCGTCCCATTGCCAGTCCTTGGTACAATAATCTTGCCAATGGTTAAATATTAATTTATCATTTCCTCGTCAACGAGAGAGTAATAGTCAAGTATTTAGTTTTAGTTTTCTCCGCTGAGAAATGCTCAGTCACGTGCATTGCAAACCTGTCAAATATCTTGTCCATGAAAGTATTTCCAAAATGACCAGCAAACAATGGCTCCATTACTGCTCTCTCTGTTTTTGCTATAAACTTGCCACTGTCATCCTCAGACCTTATATCGTTTGCATCGCGCACATCCCAGTCGACTTCGAAGGTTTCGAGTTTATCAAGACGAAATGAACTCTCAGATCCGATAACTGTCTTTAATTCATCAGCGCAAGGGTGGTAAATTGGTATATTGAATGAATTGATGCCTTCCTCATGGAGTAAACCCTTACAAAATTAACAAACATAAACCTCAACTCCATAAGGCATATGCCAAATCTTTGAATTATATATTTACTTGTACAAATATTAAATTAGTATTAGTTAATGTATCATCTTTTATACCTCAACCACGAGGTCATGAAGTGACTTCGCGAGTAATTCATAGATAGAACAACAATCTTTGCTAGTGGGATCTGCGATGCTCCTGCCAATGAGTGTTAAGACCATGCGGCCACCAGGAATAATTTCTTCAGATCTCATTTGCAGAAATGTTGTTAGGTCTCTGTTGAATTGATCGAAATATGCATCATAAACACGAGGGGGACTTGCTTTTGCTATGTAGATATTTCCTTTGTTATTATCCAGCAGTTTCTCAGGAACCTGCGCTATACTTTGTTAGTCTACTGTCTGCATGAATAAATAATATTTTAAAATTGGAGATTCTAAGTTCATGCTATGTAATGTAATAACCTGAGAGAGCCAGTGAAGACCATATGATGAATGAACAAAGTGAAGGCTTTTACTTGGAAATAGTCTTGTATAGAATGAACCAGGCACTCCACAAACAAAACAATTTATAGATTTTTCAAGCTTTGAAAAGAATTGCGGTGTCATTTTAAAAAGCTCGTTAAAATCATTATTTGGAAGATCATTTAGAAAAACTTGAAATTCTTCGGGTGCTTTCAGATTTTTCTCCAGACATACTGCATGAACAATGCTGAGTACATTTGCAACAAACAAGAAGGTGTTAGCTCCCGAAGAGCAACCCAAATCAGCTAGTTTAAAGCATTCCGGAAATCCATGGGTACCATAATCCTTGACAGCGTCTTCTAAAAATCTCAGCGACTTCAATATCACGTATTTCTGGAAAAACAAATTGCAAGATTAGATACCATGAAATCAGTAATATATGCGACTAACAACAATTACGAGTGTGTGTGTAAGTGTGGTGGGAGAGGGAGACACCTGAAACACGGAGCTGTTGGCATAGCTACATTCACTAGTACCTGCATTCATGTGCAGAACATTTACCAAGTCCATCTTTTCAGTTCTCTTTTTAACACTCACCCTCTGTTTTCTCTCTAGTTATTGTATCAAACTATTTTGGATAGTAGCTTATAGTTGAGCTATTTACTACCTAATCCATGCCGGAACATGGGTTTTGTATGTTAATTTTATCACCGACTGACACCAACTTTGCACTTCAAAAACTTGCAATATATCATTCAATCGATTTAAACTTGCACTTCAGAAATTTTTAAATAATTTTGGAAACATTGTTGTAACAAATCCTGTCCGAAGAGCATCTCCAACGGGTGTAAAATAGTTGGCTTATGTAAAATTTGCTCAACTATTTTACTCTGGAGTTGGCTATATTGATTGGTTATATTTTGAAAATGGTATGTTATTATTATTATTTCAAGTTATTTGAAGTACAATATATTATTTTAATATGGTAACAATTGACGTGCATGTCTCTTTCAGCATATACATATACAGAGAACGTCGATAAATGAATACACTTGGACCACAAAAAAATATTCATTTAGTGAGATTATTTATTTATCGATTAATAAATATTTTATTCAATTATCGATAAATGAATATTTATTAATTTATATATTATTTTTAGATTTTTAGATTTTTTAATTATAATTATATTATTTTGTACATTTTGTTTTAACAAGATTTTTTATACATTTTATGTTAATGTACCTAAAATTTATCATGGTTATAATTTTTATGTAATGTTTAATTATATTCATTTTGTTTTGAATACTGTGTATAAAATATTTAGAGATAAGGTATATAGAGAACCACATATATAACAAGCTATATATAATTATAAATTCTTATTTTGATCACACAATCATAAAATTACTAGATGCATTTTGGTGGAGGATTAGATGCATTTTGGTGGAGGAAAAAAAACAAGCAATTAACTTTAGAAACATTTTTCGAGAAGATATGACTTACAGTATTATTTATTAATGTGTATGCAAATTATTTATTGGATCAAATGTATTCATATATTCCATAAATATAAAAATATTATTTAAAGTATAGTGATTATTTATTTATATTTACATAGGGCCTATAAAGACTTAGAAACAAAAATATTCGTTAATTCATTTAGCGAGATTATTCATTAAGTCCATTGTCCCAAGTCGGGATCGAAAAAAATTATTCATTTGACGAGATTATTCATTTATCGAACATTCATTTATCGAGGTTCTACTATATAGCCAATATGACGAGGTTATCTAAATTTTTAGCCAACAATGATGTACCATTGGAGTTTTACAAATTTTCTAAAGTTTTTATTTAAAGCATACCATATAAATTTTTAGCTAAGAGTTGATGATGGTTGGAGATACTCTTATTATCGCTATCTTTCTCATAATTTGCATCACCATTATCACATTCACATATCTGTCGTTCTAATTTTTGTAATACACACACTTCACATATCCGTTCATTCGCATAATATTACACAAAGATATCAAATGACATCCATGACTTTTGTAATTTTGGTAACAAACACTGATTAAATAATTTTAGAAACATTGTTGTAACAAATCATGTCCCGACTTCTCCTCTGTAATGTTATTATCGCTATCTTTCTCCTCATTTGCATCACCATGACCACATATCTGTTCACACATATCTGTTCATATGACTTTTGGCACGTTGTTATCTGTGAACGCATATATATACTGTAATATCCCGTAATTTTTAGATTAATAGTAATAAACAAATATTAGAAAAAAGGGATTAAAATTTGATAAAGAATAGGATTTAATAATTAAATTAGATTAATGGGCCTAAAATATGGATCGGATTTTGAGTACGGATAACAAGTAGGTTTGGAATTAGGGTTTTGTATCGTTATATAAACATTATGTTCTCTTCTCCATCTTTGTAATCAAAATTCGTAGGGTTTGTATCTATACAAATCAGCAGTCTTGTAAAATTCGTACAAAATTCATCGTAAGTCGGAATTTGATGATTCTGGACTTTTCGGAAAGCTCTTTCAATTACCTACAACTTCTATTTCATAGTGTTTTTACAGATTATGCTCTGAACTGTTCTTAAAATCACAAAACACAAACAGATCTTGTTTTTCAGTTTCTGTTCAAATTCAGCAGACGTTTTATTCAATTCCCGATTCGTTATAAGTCCGATTTTGATGAGTCATATCTTTTTAGAAAGTTCTTTTAATTCTCTAAAACTTTCGTCCTTTGAGTTTTTCATGAAAACGTCGTTTAGATGGTCAAAAAGAGTAATTACAGTTCTGGTCAGAATTGGGTACGTGCTCTAGGATGATTTGATTGTTGATTTTTCGCGTTGAGGTAAGTTTCCGATTGTTCTTTCTAGTGTTTTCAAAATTATGTGTTATGTATGTATATTTGATTATATAAACCCGGGCTAAGTGAAATTATATTTTGAAGTGATATGTTTATTTGATATGTGTTATGTGTAAGCAATAGACTTGAGACTTTGATTTGTGCCATGGTTTGTGAAAATATCGAATAAGAATAAGGACCGAGTCACCGGGTTATAGTGATAGTTTTCTGAAAATTTAGGACCGTTATCACCGGGTTGTAGTGGTCGTGGCATGAATTGTGGGTTTCAGGTTATTGTTGTTATGTGGTGTCGTGTCGTATCGTATCTATCGAATAAGAATATGAATGTGTATCGAAAGTTATTTGTTTCATATAACGTATTGAATATTGTATTTTGTTTTGTATATACATGTTATTTGCCCAACTAGTTGGATCGATTGGTTTCTTGCTGGGCTGTATAGCTCATTCCTTACCATTTTCAGGTTTGAGTTAAGATCGAGTTGGATAGCATTGGAGTTCGAGGATCTTAGGTTCAGAATAGATTGGTTTTTGGATTATTGTTAGCTGCACTTTTGTAATAGTTATCTTTGTATAGAATTTTGTCACGCTTCCATATGTAATTGTCATTGTATATTATTTTAGTTAAGTTTTGTATTTAGATTTAATAGTCCGAAAATTCGGGCTGTTACAGTATGGTATCAGAGCCGACTCTCGAAAGCTTGTCGAGGCAAGTTGCCGGAGGTGGGGACACGAAGGCTGGTGGTATTATCCCACAATGGACAGAGATCCGGAGGTGGGGACACGAAGCCAGCCGGTATTATCTATAAGGCAAAGTACTACTACTAATTAGCACCAACAAAATCATGATATTTTGGGGGCCTGTGGTGGGCTTGTCGTTACCCAAGTTGGCTGCAGTTGGGCCAGTAGGCTTCGGTTTATTTCGGACTCGGAATCGGGACTTGACCCGATTTTCGAAAAAGGCTCGGGATTTGACTCGGGTTGTCACATATACACACGGATTCCATATTATTATAAAGAAAAGTTACCAATTTTTCGTACGATACATAAGTATTTGGTAAAATTTTTAGGAAAATTTCTGAGATAGCTAAAATTTTCCTTACACAAAAAGCATTCAAGAAAGTATCGAAGCAAGATTCCATTTATAACAATCTTTCATATCCTATAATAACGGGCCTCCTTCTTAATTACCTTAATTATTTTCCTCTGATTTACTATATAATGATTCTTCTGGTAAGATACATAAGCGTCTCTCAAAAACAGAGAAAAACAAGATGGCCTTTTCTTATAGTTTCAAGTTGCTCTCTCTTTTACTAGCAGCCGCATCACTGATCACCATTGCATCAGCTGATCGAGCCTTAATTAATTCTATTTGCTCCACATCAAGCAACACTCCTCAATGTATTAATATTCTCAAAACCTCCGTAGTCTCTGAACGTGGCGCCCTCGGACAACTCTTGACCAATGTCGCCTTGCGAAAAGTCCATAAATCACTAAATCTCGTCAGACAGCTTGCGAAAACATCGACAGATAATCAATATGATACATGCTTGGAAGTGTTTGATAATGCATTCGATAGCCTTAAAGAGTGCAAGAAGGCGTTTAGTGAGAATCAGTTGAAGGATGCAAATGCCATGGCCTCTGCAGCTCTTACTGATTTTGATACTTGTTCAGACGAAGTCACGAATGCACCACTACAACTCACAGATGCAATTAAAGAATCCTCAAATATTATTCACATACTTTTGGCAGCTTCGTATGATGGTTTTGCGTAGACATGTGATTTACAGGAAACAATATCTATTTATAGGAATTATCCTAAATTATACTAATAATCTTTTGTTAATATCTGCAATATGCAATTATGAAGTGTTAGAATATATCAGCAATCTGCTATGATTGTGGAATATGTTGATTTCAATACTTGGATACAACTTGGATTGCACAAATCGTGCAAAAATTGTGGAATTATAGAATTTATTTATGGTTTTTTTGGAGTTTGCTCTTTCTTACATTTGTTTTTTGCAAAAATTATTTACATTCGAGCCCTCTTAGATTCTATCTAGAAAATAATTGCAGTTAAAATATTTAAAGATGATTTTTTTTTTTTGAAAACCAAAGATGATTGCTAATTATTTAAACTTTTTGAATTGATGCACCTGTCTTAAAATATATGTACTTTGAAATATACAAAAAATTTAAACAGATGTATAGTTGAATAATTTTTTATGTTTATTCAACATATCTTAGATGTACCAGTTTTAAAAGTTTTTTGTATAATAATATAATATAGATGTGCTTAATAGTTTAGTTAGTTATTAATAATTATAATATTAAATTTTTTTTTAATTATTTTATATGAACTAGTTCACTAAGTCGCTTCACAGCGATCTTATAATAATTTTCTAATTTTTTAAAAAATTGATATTCTACAAATCATGTTTTTAAATAAAATAAATAGTAGTAGTTTTAGCATTAATTTAAGATTTCATTTGGATTTTTTGTCTTATCTTGATAACTCACTGAAAGTCTAATATTATTCTATTTTTCACTCTTATTATTTTCAAAATTCAAATATCAACTTATATCGTAAAATACATAATATATCATTAATATTAAATTGTAGCATATAAGACGCTCCTCCAGATAAACCGCTGTCTCGTTGTTACTAAATCTAACAGATAATATGTTAATTTAAATCATTAATTATTCAATTTAATAATATAAAATAATTTTACTAACTTGTGAATTATGGTCACCTATCGATCAACTAACTAAAATAACATTGTTCTTTAGAATTATAATACTAAAATTAATAATAATGTACATACCAAAAATAAGTTCAACATCACCATCATACTCAAACTTGTGTTTCGTGTTCGAAATAATGAAATCACCTATCAAAAGTAGACATTATTTTATCATATGAGAATAAACAAAGAAATAGTAACACTACTGATATGGACAGAAAATTAATTATAGAAATATAATTGACTATTCAATGGAAATGCCGATATTTAAGGCCCGACACCCTAATTATTTATTAATTTCGTAATTAATGAATAGGGAAAATATACAGCTCATGAAAAGAGTCCAAAATATGGTAAATTTGTCAAAGAAGGATCCAGAATCCCAATTAATGAGTCATAACCTTTATCAACAAGGAAAAGACTTATCCTGCAAGAAATACAATGTTTATCCAATATCAAAAAGGAGACTTATTCGCTAAGTCTCCTAAACATACCATAAATACTAGGCTCCAGACGCCTATATAAGGTCCCTGATCCTACAATCAGAACTACGTCTTGGCTTGATTCTCAGTAATAATTGAGATAGGTAGGCATCTTGTGAGGACCGATTTAGTCTCGAAACACAAGTG
Organism: Heracleum sosnowskyi; assembly: GCA_030848705.1. Classification (NCBI taxonomy): domain Eukaryota; kingdom Viridiplantae; phylum Streptophyta; class Magnoliopsida; order Apiales; family Apiaceae; genus Heracleum; species Heracleum sosnowskyi. The sequence goes on from CM061238.1 coordinate 23,060,802, forward strand.
CAGCCATTAAAGCTCGAAGCTCACAAACCCTAGCAATTAATATACAAGTACGTTTTTTATTCCACAACATTTGGCGCCGTCTGTGGGAAGACAACATCAACCATGGCAAACACACGAAGAATAAATAGAGATTCTGATACTTCTGAAGGACTTCCTATTACCTCTGAAACAGAGACTCATGGAAGCCAACCACCGCCAACTACCGGCACTCAAGGGGCGAATATCCCCCTCACCACCACTCAAGGACATGAAGTCCCAATTTCGGTTGAAGGGACGAATCCCTTGCAGATGGTCGTTCATGGATCTAATCCACTAGAGATCACTCATCAGCAACCAATCTCGACTTCTCCACTCATCATGAATGCACCGAGAAGCCTTCAACTCCATATCATTTGCCCCCCAACTCTATTGGGTCCTTCAAAGAATTGAGTAAAGCGTTCATCAACCAATTTGTTAGTGGAAGGGTGCACGAGAAAAGTTTTGCATCACTGATGGGAATTCAACAAGGAAAGAATGAAGCTCTAAGGGAGTACATCAACCGATTCACCCGTGAGGCTCTAAAAGTCCCGGACTTGGAGGACAAAGTAGCCATGATAGCTCTTCAGCAAGGAACTACTGATGATCACTTCAAAAGGTCATTGGCAAAACATCCACCCGAGAGCATGTTAATGCTCCAAGACAGAGCCAGAAAGTATATCAAGGCTGAAGAAAGCATGAGAAAGCACGAACCCACTACTGGTGGTAATGGAAACCCAAAGAAAAGAAGGGAAACTCATGAGTACGACGTCAAGGAAAAGTATCCTAGAACGTCAAAGGATTCTGATTCTCCACCCAAGAGGAACAATTTTGGGCCAAAGTTTACGGAGTATGCAAGATTGAATACTCCCAGGAGCCAAATCCTAATGGAAATTGCAAAGGAAGAGGATATCAAATGGCCGAAGCCAATGAGGGCCGACTTGTCTAAACGGAACCAAAACCAATTCTGTCGGTTCCACAAATAAGTTGGTCACGACACCGACGATTGCAGGCAACTGAAAGATGAGATTGAGTTCCTGATACGAAGATGAAAGCTTGGTAAATTCACTAAGGATGGAAACCAAGGGAGTCAAAGGGGAAACTATGAAAGGAAAGATTATGACAGAAGGGATAACGATCATGATTGGAATCCCAAGCCCCGAGGGCCGGTTATCAACATGATATTCGGAGGACCAACGGCTGCTGGGTCCTCCCGAAACTCAAGAAAAGCTTATGCCCGAGAGGTAATGACCGTGGTTGGAGAAGCACCGAAGCGTGCCCGAACAGAAGTGTCAATAGGATTTGACAATTCAGACTTGGAAGGGGTGAAGTTCCCCCACGATGACCCTCTAGTCATCGTACCTGTGATTGGCAATTCCGAAACAAAGAGAGTCCTAGTCTACAATGGAGCTTCAGTGGATATCTTGTTCCACGATGCTTTTATCAAGATGGGTTACACTAATTCTCAGTTGACACCCTCGAATATGCCCATATATGGGTTTAATGGAGTGGAATCAAAGGTGGAAGACACTATCCAACTCCCAATGACCATGGGGCAAGGGATGAATACGTCTGCTAAGATGCTGAACTTTGTAGTCATAAAGGCAACTTCAACCTACAATGCGATCCTAGGAAGGACAGATCTTCATGCGTTCAAGGCGGTTGCCTCATCTTACCATCTGAAACTCAAGTTCCCCACGAGGAATGGGATTGGTGAAGAACGGGGAGACCAAAAGATGGCTAGAAGTTGCTATGTAACCGCGTTGAGGCCTGATGGAACCTGGGGGCAGGTTCTCCCCATTGAAGACATGGATACAAGTGACAATGAGGACCCAAGAGGGAAACCCGCTGAGGATTTAATCCCGATTCCCTTAGTCCCGGGTGAACCAGAGAAAGTGACTTATGTTGGAGCACTACTACCCGAGCCTCTGAAAAGCAAACTCATATCTTTTCTTCAAGAGAACAATGACGTTTTTGCTTGGACAGCGGCCGACATGCCAGGGATTGATCCCCAACTGATATCACACAAATTGAATGTGGATCCCGAAAGGAAGACGGTGAAACAAAAAAAGAGAAATTTTGCTCCAGAGAGGCTTGAAGCCATTAAGCAAGAGGTTGATAAGCTTTTGGAAGCTGGGTTCATTGAGGAAATTCAATTCCCATAATGGTTGGCTAACCCCGTGATGGTCAAAAAAGCTAACGAGAAATGGAGAATGTGCGTCGACTTCACCGACTTGAATGATACATGTCCTAAGGATTGTTTTCCCTTGCCAAGGATTGATGCTCTAATAGATGCCACAGCTGGGCATGAGATGTTGAGTTTCATGGATGGCTTCAGTGGATACAACCAAATCAAGATGCACAAAGATGACATCGCCAAGGTATCATTCATCACTGACTTTGGTGTTTTCTGTTTCTTAGTCATGACATTTGGGCTTAAGAATGCAGGAGCAACCTATCAAAGGTTGGTGAACAAAATCTTTGAACACCTAATTGGAAAAACCATGGAGGTCTACGTAGATGACATGCTAGTCAAAAGCTTCGATAAGGCCGATCACATAGAGCACCTTCGAGAGGCATTTGAAGTGCTAAGGCACCACAAGATGATGTTAAATCCAGCCAAGTGTGCCTTTGGTGTAGGCTCTGGAAAGTTTTTAGGCCTGATGGTTTCCAAGAGAGGAATCGAGGCTAATCCCGACAAAATCAAAGCAATCCTGGACATGGAACCACCACGGACTGTCAAGGATGTCCAAAAACTAACAGGAAGAGTGGCTGCATTGGGGAGATTCATCTCCAAGTCAGGAGAAAAGTGCTTACCTTTCTTCAAAGCACTTAAGAATGTGAATTTTTTTGAATGGACGGATGAAAGCCAAGAGGCCTTTGAGGCCCTGAAGAAATACATGGCTGAGGCACCACTGTTGGCAAAACCAAAGCCAGGAGAGACTCTCTACTTGTACTTGGCGGTTTCTGTAAGATCCGGGAAAATTACGTGTTAATATTTGATGTGAAATGAAATTTTATTTTCATATTAAAATTTATTAAATGTTTTTATCTGTTTAAATGTGTTAAGTTATTCGTTAAATGGTCAAAGATGTGATGTGAAGATGCTATGTGAAAATGTGTGGGGAATTAGAAATTATTTTGAAAAGGATGTTATACTATTTTACTCTATTTTAGTTATCGAAAAGAAAATTTAGATCATTCCCAAATTATTCGGGAAATTGGTATATCGTTCGTACCAATATTTCATTCGTTAAAGTGGGAAGTATTCGGAAATATTCGTAATAGAGGTATTTTGATTCGTATATCGATTATTAAACGATACTTGTAGTTATCCGTACATTTTGGATGATTATCGTCTCATAAAACGTGTATTCTCCTTTATTAAAGATTTATAGTGTATATTCTGTTAAATTGTATTTAAAGCGATCCATCGGATCAATATCGATCCAAAAATGTCGTTTGGGGTATTATTTTCTGTTTAATATAAAAAGGCGAATCATACTTTGTTTTGCGTATAATAAAGCTTAATTACAGTTAAAAATCTAAAAACCCCTGAAACGTGTTCTTCGTATTCTTGAGAATCAAACTCAATTTTGAAGGCGTTATCGGAATCCGATTTAGATGTTCTTATAACCAAATCGAATCTCTCATCATCCTCTATCTAAATCCATCATCAAAATTCATGTGGGTATGATTTCTGAGATTTTCTTTCTTTTTTTTATTTATTTTAAATAATTCGAATTTATTGTTTTAATTTGGGGGAATCTTTGATTGTTGATGTTCTTGATAATTGAGGGCATAAATGGATTGTATGTGTTGTGGTGAGTCTATTGATGATTTTTAATTAATTGTTGGTGTTAGAAATCGGGGAAATCGGAAAAGATGAAGTCACCGGATTGTTTTTGAGTTTTGACCGGTTTTTTGTTCGGTTGATTGGGTGTTGATTACGTTTGTACCATTGATTAGATCGTTGAAAGTGGAGTCTATTCGTATAATTAGTTCTGAGTTTGGTGTTAGTTTTCAGCGGCCGGAAAATTGTAAGAACTCGCCGGCGGGGGGGGGGGGGGGGGGGGGAGTTTTCCGAGTTGTTTTGGTTTATTCGGTGTGTTTTTGGTATGTTTTAGGTTCGTACATGAATTGTTGAGGTTGTGTGGGTTGAAAGGAGAAGAAACGGAAGGTTTTGGGTGAGTCGGGGTAGCCGGAAAACAACGGGTGGCCGGAACCGCCACCGGACTCCGGTGGTGTTCTTGGCGACCCGTTTGTGTTCTTGGCGACCCGTTTCCTAACCCTAACCCGACCCGGTTTGATCCAGAAAACTCTAATTCCAATTAGTGAATAGTGTTTCTGGGATTTATTTTTAAAAATAAATCAAAAATTGTTTTAAAATTCTAAAAATCATATCTTTGATTTAAAAATACATTTTTATATTCAGAAAATTTTATAAATTCCTAAATATTTATTTAAATTCGAAAATTGATTAAATTTAATTCTTTTAATTATTTTTGATTAATAATTAATTTATTTAATTAACTGATTAATTCTTTTAATCAGTTAATTCTTAATAATTAATAATTAATTAGATTTAATTAATTAAATTAAGTTTAATTATTTTCTAGCTTGGTTTATTTATTTAAAAATAGTTGGAGTGTTTGAAAATTTTCAATTAATTGATTAAATTGTTTTTAAATCTGTATATTGGGAGCAATAGTCCGATTTTTGACCTAAAAATATTTTGAGGTTTAAATCCTTTGAAATGAGAGTCATATATTTTTCTAAAATTATTTCTTAGATGTTACGAGACTTATGTGATTTATTTATCACAATTAAATGACGATATGTGCTATGTGAATTATCTGGTTGTTGTGTCATAAATGCGAATAATTGTTTTGAGACTTGTTTAAATGCTTGGTTGTGTCTAATATTATTGTGTGGGGTAGTTGGGATAGAAATTGGCCAGTAATGTTAGAAAATGAGATTTACGAGGCCGTTGACCTAGATGTTGACTTCTATAGTATAGAGATTTTGTCGAGCGAGTTACATGAATTACTTATTTGGTTGATCGTGAGTTTCTATCGATTGAAATGTGAGTGTCTATGCAACAGAGGCTATTGGACGAGACGAGTCAAATTATCGAAGTATGTTAAATAAGAGAGGTCGGAGAAGGATGAGATATTGTTTACGACTGATTAGGTATTGGTGAGGTGACGTAACACCCAGGGGACGTCAACACTCGTAGAAGACATAGGAAAGTATTTTCTTCCAACAGAGATATCGGTAAGAATGGCAGACACGTGGATTCAAAATGGTAGGAGCAGACTAGTGGGATTCACGAGAGCGTTAAAGCAAAGAAGGACGGAAATAGAGGATCGTGCGATAAGACAAAATAAGGAAGGAATCGTATTATTTCAGCCTTACGAAATAGCTAAGGACTAGAGGCAAGTGTTTATACCCTTGCTTATTAATTGATTGATATTTCCTTGAATTATTATTATGCAATTGGCATACTTTTCCCTAAATATTAAATGATGGCTCTTTTGCATTGAACTGCAAGTATTTTATTTAATCTCGTAAATTGACGAGTATTCCTTTATACTTTATGAACTTAGATTCATATTTTTATGTTGATTGGAGTGATATACTTATTATATTGAAACGATTGAAAAGATAGTTATGAGCCGTATACTAAGGCTTTCTTGCAAAAATCATGATTTAAAAATATTAGGTTGGAATATTGCCAACCCTAGATGAGTGGGAACTTGTGAACCCTATGGGGGAAAAATGTTATTTTGAAATTCTAAAGTTGTGGTACTTGTTCTACAAGTATTCAATTTTCCATCTTGTACCTATGCAAGCATTGTTATCCTTTCTTGTTAAAAGCGATTATCTGATCCAGTCCCTGATTCGAATTCAAATATGTTGTGTATGATTTGGTTTACTTCCTTCAAATGTAAGGCTTATCCATTATAAGTATATGTTCGAAGGATTTAAACTATTTCTGTCAGAAGTCAATAAACCCTTGTTTTCCCCTAATTATAAACTTACCTTGAATTTTCCTTAAACTCAAACTTGACTTTCTTGTCACTTACCAAATTGGTGAATCTTAACTAATTCTTCCATAATGTGATAAATTATACCGTTGAGGCCATCTAGAGCATGTTCTTTGAACCCTACTCTATATTGAGTTGTTACAATTTCTATTGATATCATATTGTTTGTTTCATATCAAACTTGATCTTGTTGAGCATGTTATTATTGATTCTTCATTATCATTTTAGTTGTGCATCGATCTCGTTGATGTTTATTATGTTGTTACTTGTCATGTGCACTCCCCATTGTGTGTCGATCTCGTCAATATTAGATTATATTTCTATTCCTTTATTGATTCTTCATAATTGAACTGTTTCCTGGAACGTGAGTTTTCCAACAATTGTTGTATTAAGGTTGTCGATTCTTCCGACACCTGATTGTCGAAGTAAGGTTGTCAATTGTACTGACACCTGATATATATAATATAGAATTGGAATGTTTTTAAAATGGGACCAGTAATTGGCCGGGCCATATTTATGGTCAGAATAATTTAAGGCCCAGTCCGGGGTTGATGCGTGGCTGGCCAGCAGCTCAACCTTTGATTTGATAAATGTGAAAAATCCAATTCTAACTTAAGTTCTTATTTCTGAGATGAGTTTTATTCATACTGCATATCCAGTCGGTACCATGTTGAAGTCTTGAAGTGCGTTCTTTATTTCATGACCGAGCGCATTGGCTCATTCTTACTCCTTGATTATTCTAACCTTCCAAAGTTGTTGGTTTCAGAAAATGTTGTGAATAGATCTGTTATCTTCAAAACTAGTATTTGTGTACAAACTATGGTCTTGAAGACGTACGAGTTATATTTATTTCATATTTTCTACATACTAGTGTAGTTATTGTTGATTCGGTCACCGTGACGACCAATATAAATCTTTTTGTGTTTTAAACTATTCAGTTGCGAGAAGCTAAACGAGAAATTATGGTAAATTACCAAACTTGACTTGAAAATTTTAGAGATTGCAAATGTATAAACCAAAAGTTTGTTTATTTGAAAATCCAAAGTTTATTTTGGAAACTTTTTATATTATAATTGATAATGCACTTGCTGAGCAATTCTTTCGCTCATACTTGTTTTCTTTATATATTTTAGCCTTTCAGTAAGAAGGTTTATTGGCGAGAGTTGTCCGCGTAGCTGGTCAGAGATGATAAAGGAGATTAGCGTAAAGACGTTTTGATCCAGAGTATTTGGAGTTAGTGATAGGTTTTGTATAAAGTTGATTTCTATCAAATATTATATTGTATAAGATTAGTTGCCTAGTATACTTCTTATCGAAGTTATACTAGTGTTTTAGATTGCATGTATAGAGAATGGTTGTAAAGAAGAAAATTTTGTGTAATGGAATTTTGGAGTCTTGTTTCTAGCACTATAACCTTTAAAGATTCTTGGTAGAGTTGGGGTCACAAATGTTATTATTGTATTGATTTAATATTGAGCAGGTTGTATGAATTGAGGATGCAGTGTGACGACCAAATCCTTTGACCCCGGATTTGCAGGTGCCAAGGACTTGGCATGCCTCCAATTTGAAAGATTATTATGTTTAAGGTGTTTCCTAAGTGGAATGACTACTAGAAATAAGGTTTGATAAAACCAACCCAAGTTTTAAACTTGAGTACTATGTAAGGGTTGAGCCCATTCTTCAAAGTTATGAATTATATATTCCTATGTTATTCATCATGTTTTGAATGCATTACATACTGATAGATATGTACAAAATGCTAAATAAACATTCAAAATCAAGAGGCAGGAAAACAACACAAGCCACGAATGGCCACAAAATACAAATAAAACTAAACTTACAAAAGTTTAAGTTAAGCCCGAAGGCTGGAAATACATAGAAAGAAAATACAAAGCCATGAATGGCCATAAATAAACTACAAACTACGCATCGCCCCCCTTGTCGCCAACATCTGTCTCCTCCCCCGAGCTAGAGCAAGAAGAATGCTCGTTAGTGTCAGGGTCATCAACAGATGTGTCACCAAGGGGTGATGACTGCGAAGGATCTATAATCCTCTCGTCTTCTTCTAAATCCTCCACTCCAGCCAGAATGCGCTCCAAGGGAGTAGGAGGGTGAGGAGCTGGAAAATCTACAGCATCAAAAACCCCGGGATGCTTGGCCAAGATAGCCTGAACAGCATCCTCCCATCCTGACGTATGCTGGACTGGGAAAAGAATCTCGTCATGCTTTTCGATCAAGTCCTTGTACTCCTGAGAGTCAAGGTACTCGTCGATGCAATCATCATTGCTCTTCCTCAGCTCAACAGGGTCAGCTTGAGCATCAGCAAGCTCCTTCTCCCTCCTAGCAAGAGTCTCCTTAAGAGACTTCGCCTCCTCTTCCGACCTCTCCAGCTTTACCCGGTTGGCCTCAGAAGATGTACGCCAAGCCTTGGCTTGGAACAATGCCCCCTGGAAGTTGGAATTGGTCTGCTAAAAAATAAAAGTTAGAAAAGCAAAAGCAAAAACTTCAAAGAAAAAGAATGGCTAAGGTAAAAGAAAATTACCGCAGCAATGGCTTGAGCTCCTAAGTGCTCAACACCCTCGAGGGTGGAATCTGCAACGAAATCCTTGTAATCACAAGGAGTGAGGGAGTGGTACGACCAGTCCACAACATGTTTGGACACCCCCGTAATGGTGTCCCTCTTCCTAATACCCCAGTTGGGGCGCCAAACTGAAGACTTGGAAGACACATGAATGTCTCCCTCGTCCACAGGAATCTGAGAAGGGATCAGAAAGCTGGGGGAACTAGCCTTTCCCCTTGGATCATCTCCAATCCTGGCCCTCTTCATCCTGGAAGTCTCATCTTCCTTGGGCTCATTGGTCTTGTTGATAAAGGCCGCAGTTGCAAGAAAAACCAAAAAATGGTTAGCAGAAAATCACAAAGGAAAGAAAAATAGACATAAAGAAAAGGGATAAGTAAAATACCCTTATCATGAACAGTGGAGAGCCCAACAGACTTGAGGGCAAACTCGTCCAGTAGCTCCCAAGCCACGGTAGTCCCATTATCCTTGATAAGCTCTGAGTAGGCATGAGATTCCTCCTCATTCTAGACAATGTTACTGGGACTACCATCTGAAACTCTCCCAAAAGATTTACGGAACAGGGTTCCCCAATCCCCTCCTTCCCAGACAAGATACATGAACTCACTCTTCCATTTGGGATTATTGTCTGGGATTGATTTGGGGTGAAAAATGAAAGGAAAGCCTACTCTATGGCTAATATATATCCAACCCAAGTTGTTGGCAGAGCTATTTTTAAACTAAAAAATCTTTCTAAACAAAGGTACAGAAAGAGGGAAATTTCTACGAAGGCATAAAACCATGAAACAATTAATTATCCTCCAGGCATTTGGAGGTAATTGACAAGGGTTAATTTGAACATCTGCCAAAAGCCTAGGGATGAACTCATGAAATGGGAACCTAAGGCCGGCAACTATGGCATCCTTATAAATACACAAAGCATTTGGCCTCCAGTGACATGAACGGTCACCGGCACCAGCAGGAACAATTCTTAAAGGGGCCTTTACCCTATACATCTTATTATAATTCTTATTTTTTTCTACATCATGAAACTTATTACTACAGTCATACGAATCTAAAGCAGATACAGACGGGTATTCATCCCCACGTTCATTAATCATATCATGAAAAGACATGTATTTAGAACAAATTGGAATGGGGATACCTCGTTTGGAAGCAGAATTCATTTTTTGCAGACGTTGAGAAGCGCGATCAGCCATCTTAAAACCCAGATATCTTCAAAGAAACCTTCAAATCTTCAAAAAGAAAACCCATAAATCTTCAAAGAATTCTTCAAATCTTCAAGCGAAAAACCCAGAAAACGGTGAGATTCAACGGAAAATCTCGCCGGGAATCGCCTTGTGACAGAACCCTAGCAGAGCAATTTAGAGAGAATTTTGGAGAAAATTTAGCAGAGTAACTTTGAGAAATAGAAAGTGAGGAATGAATGGAAACAACTGAGAGTTCACCCTTTTATAGGGATGACAGCCGGTCAATGGGCCGGTTGAAGGAAGGACAACCGGTATTAGCCGGTATAGATCATAAAGGCTAAAGGCCCAATAAGGCTAAAGGCCCAATCAAGGGTAAAGGCCCAATAAAAAAGCTGAAGGCCCAATTGCTAAAAAAGCTAAAGGCCCAATTGCTAAATAAAGGCCTTGGCCCAAATTGAGCCCAATATATGTGGGCCTTAAAAGTCTGAAATGAACCAAGTATTCGACCAGAATCCTGGTCGAAGGAGTTCGAACAGGGCCCAAAATGGAGCAAATCTTCGATTAGAATCCTGGTCGAAAGTATTCGACCAAGGCCTGAAATAACGCTTAAATACGACTAGAATCCTGGTCGAAACCATTCGACCAGGAGGCCAAATTGAAGTCATGTTAGACCAGAAACCTGGTCGAAAGTTTTCGACCAGGGGGAAAAATTAAGTCGAGATTCGACCAGAAACCTGGTCGAAATTATTCGACCAGGAGGCAAAAGCAAGGCAAATTTCGACCAGATTCCTGGTCGAAGGAGTTCGACCAGGAGCTAAAATTGAGGTCGAATTCGACCAGGATCCTAGTCGAAAATGAACTGAAAAATTCAAAAATTGATTTATCTTTCAAGGAATTGATGAAAAATCCCGATTCCTGTTTTGGGAAATTACAAAATTGGTTTAGAACTATATGTTCATCAAACCAAGCCACGATACGAAAGAAAATTTCGTAACTCCCGAATAAAATAACTTCTACGATAATCTAAGAGAGATTTTCCTAGAAGTTGGGGGGCAAATGATATGGACAGAAAAGTAATTATAGAAATATAATTGACTATTCAATGGAAAAGCCGATATTTAAGGCCCGACACCCTAATTATTCATTAATTAATGAATAGGGAAAATATACAGCTCATGAAAAGAGTCCAAAATATGGTAAATTTGTCAAAGAAGGATCTAGAATCCCAATTTATGAGTCATAACCTTTATCAACAAGGAAAAGACTTATCCTGCAAGAAATACAATGTTTATCCAATATCAAAAAGGAGACTTATTCGCTAAGTCTCCTAAACATACCATAAATACTAGGCTCCAGACGCCTATATAAGGTCCCTGATCCTACAATCAGAACTACGTCTTGGCTTGATTCTCAGTAATAATTGAGATACGTAGGCATCTTGTGAGAACCGATTTAGTCTAGAAACACAAGTGCAACCATTAAAGCTCGAAGCTCACAAACCCTAGCAATTAATATACAAGTACGTTTTTTATTCCACAACAACTACAAATACATATGAGTGTTGAGTTCTAAGCATAACTCTTTAATAGTAAGTTTGAAAATTGTTTTTACGATGTATAATATGTTGAGAGTTACATGATCAAAATAATATTCATCTTCTCCATTTGAATTTTTATCTTCAGTTTACTACCTACCATCTTTCAAAGTACGTAATCTGCATAATTAATACATAAAAAGTAATTAGGCAATCTTCTTCTATATATTAAAAGCCAACCAAGGGTAAAATATGCCAATAAAATAGCTGTGAAATTACAGATTTACCCTTATTTATCATATAATTACAAAAATGACACCCCTCTATAGTTTATGCAAAAATTATATGAAATTTTGTTGTTTTCAAGATTCGAACATAAACCTTCCACTTACAAATAAAGTATCATAACCGTTGTGCTACATCAATTTTTGAGTTAACTTTAAAAATCTTATTAGATAAGCTACGGGTTCCCTTATAATCCTATTTTCTCTTTTTTACTTTACTTTTTGATTAAATATATTGTTGATTTATATTTCTTATATAAATAAAATTCTAAATTATTCATAAATGTAACCAAATTCAAATTGGGAAAATATGAATTTGTTAAAATTCGTCTCTATGTATATATTAGATTATTGGATAATAATAGGATAATATTTTAAGAAAGATAAATATTTCATTTATGTGTGGATATAATTGCATCATATAATTTTTAGATATATAAATTTAAAGTTGAGTTAAAAAATTATTCTACATCAGAATATAAAATATGTTTCAATTTACTTAATTTCTAAACTAGGTTGTTAGATAATGTGTGTAATGAATAATAGACTTAAAATAGATAGTTGAATTTAAAATTATATAAATACGAATATATATATATATATATATATATATATACATGGAAAAAAAGAGCAAGACAATCTAAATGTATAATTTTACATACATAACTAATTCTTAAAAATATCTACTTTTATATATTAAAAGATCATCAGAGGCAAAAAGAACCCAAAAAGTGTTCATGAAATTACAACTTTACCCTTGTATTTTTAAAATTAGAAACATGCCACCCCTTTATTACTAAAGATAGAAAATGTCAAATTTGTGTGTAAACATCGAGAATCGAAATGTTGGCCTCCTCGTAACAGTTTCATGTCATAATCGAGTGTCCTACATTGAGTTTTGAGTTTATTTTAAAATTATTATTAGATAAAGTATATTTGCTCATCATATTATCTTTTATTATTTCAACTTTTGAGTAAATAATATGTTGTTTTATATTATTTATACAACATGCTTATTCAATTTTTTAATAAACAAATGTTAGTTTATATTATTTATATAGCTCCATTTTTTTAAGTTTTCGTAGTTGTAATATATAATTATGTTTTTCTTTACAAATTTTATTACTTCACCCTTAATTTTTTTGATTAAATGTTAATTGTTATACCATTTATATTTTTATACAATATTATGTCACTTATTAGCTTTATACGAATTATTCAAGTATTGATAAATCTATAATCAAAATTTGATGTAAAATAAGTAACATATTATACGTAACTTTTATATTTTAGAATTATACAAGGGACTATAAAAAATGGGAATCATAGTTAGGGGTGTTGATGGGTTAGGTTGTCGGGGGTTGAAAGCATTTTTGCAACCCAGTCTAATTAAATAAGTTTGAATTTTTTTAATCCAACTAACAAAAAATTAATTCATGGCCCAATCGTACTTATCATCCTTAAATTTGCGCCGGGTTGGTTTGAATGTGTTAAATAATTTTTATAAAAATTAAATATTACACAATGTCCTCATTTCAAAAATTCAAGTAAAGCTAAAATACGTATAACTTACGATTTTAGTGCTAAATTTTTTTTTATTAACATAATAATTTTAGTTATGTACACGTCTATAAATAAGACGATATACTGTATTATATAATGTATAGTTACATATAAGAATATATATATAAATTATCGAATTTTTTTAAATTTAAATAGGGTTGGGTTAGGTCGGCTGAAATATATAAAACTGGTATGCAATCATTAAAATCGGTTTGAAATTTTTTTAGACCCAATTAAGTATCGGGTTTTCTTTGTCGGTTTGGTTCGTTGAAAAAGGGGCTGGGTATATTTTGTTCATTTTAATCGGTTCGTAAGCCAATTTTCGACCGATTAAACCGATTTCTGTCCAGTTAATCCAAATTATATGATTTCTAGATCGATTTCTATAAGAATTGATTTTACGATCCGATTTTAACACATTCGGATTGATTAGTCACCGTCTAGCGGTTAATCGGCAGTGTTTAGAACATATATTATACATATAAATACAACTGAGTCTAAACAAAAAGAATGTTAAATTAATTAATAATTACTCTACACAGATGTTAAATTATTTAGGTATATAATGATTCATGTAAGATCAAACACAAGATAATTTATAATTCAAATATTAAAATCGTATGGGATAGAATTTTATGGTTGTGTTAAAAAAATGATTCTAAATTACATATATATAAATTTTCAATTTGTGTAATTTTTAAACTAGGATCTTAGATATTTTATAATTAATACTAGACTAAACATATATAATTGAGTTTAAAAGGGCACAAATATGTACATATGAAGGAAAAAGTACGACAACTTCAAGATTGACTTTTACATAAAATAAAGAGATTTTATAATGTGTTCACTCTATAGTCTTACATGAATGACCAATTTTATATTTTATAAATATACTTTTATTTCATTAAAATTATATTACTTTACATACGTCTTATACACGAAATTAAAAGTAAGAAATTTTATGATGTATTTAAATTATATTCGTACATTTGTGACAAATATTATATTACAAATATATTGTTATTTTATTAACAATACATGAGTTTACATAGATTCATTTTATAAACGGAGAACTCTGATAAAATAACCATTTAAATTATCTTGAATTTTTAAATTTGATAAAATTCACTTCAGGACATTCAAAACTAAACTAATATTTTGAAGATTAAAAAAAATCATTTGATCTTTATCTTATAGAAATTTATCCAAATTTTATGAAATCTTATTCAATTAGAATATATATATACTATGCATATATATATATTCAATTAGAATATATATATATATATATATATATATATATATACTATATATATATATATATATACTATATATATATATATACTATGCATATATAATATAAATTCAAAATACTATCATTTACCATATTTACAAAATTATTTTGATATGTATATATATTGGTGCGAATTTATTTTTTCAGTATATAGTTATATATAAAAATCTACATCCAAGTGAATGTATATATGATCAATACAATTATCAAAAACGATATTATGCGATGAAGGAGAGTTGTTTAGGCATAACGCTAAACTTTTCCTTGATATATATACTTTTGTATAAATTTATTAGTCAAGAATATTCATATATTTTGAGAATAATAAATTGATAAAAAAATTCAATAGAAGACTTATTTTAAGGAATTGTTGGCCAATAATATATTTTATAAGTTTTTATAATTATCAATTATGGATCTAGTTATTCCTTTACTACAAATTGAGAAGAGAAGATGTAATTATTAGAAATGTTCTTCCTATATAATTTCGAATATATGAAAGGAAGTTCTAAAAAAACTAGAAAAATAAATTTGAGCGTGTGAGGAGAATTTTAAGAAAATATATTTAGTTTCCTGTGTTATTAAGTATATTCATAAATGAAAAATTTAGAAGAATATTAAATTTATATATTTAGTTTACTCCATTATTAAAGATTTTAAAGTCAAGAATATTAAAATTGTATATTTAGTTTCCTCCATTAGTAAAAATTTAAAAGGCAATTAAGATATTTTCTAATAAAAAATTTAGAAGAATATTAAAAATGATATATTTAGTTTCCTCCTCCATTAGTAAAGATTTAAAATACAATTAAGATATTTTCTAATAAAAAAAATTAGGAGAATATTTCTCCATTAGTAAAGATTTTAAAATCAAGAATATTAATATTGTATATTTAGTTTCCTCCATTAGTAAAGATTTAAAAGACAATTGAGATATGTTCTAATATAAAATTTAGGAAAATATTAAACTGATATATTTAGTGTCCTGCATTAGTAAATATTTTAAAAACAAAAATATTAAAATTGTTTATTTAATTTTCTCCATTAGTAAAATTTCAAAGGTAATTGAGATATTTTCGAATATTTAATATTAATAATTCAAAATTTTGAGAAAATTAGAAAAATAGAAAAATAGATCGAAGCGATTTGAGAGACGACAACTCACCACACTCTTCTTGTTCTTTATATAAGTACTAGTCAACTAAGCCGCATGTTAGGTCCTGATAAGTTTGTAGAAGGGGGGTTGAATACAAACGATACCGTTTAATCGAATTTGTCCTTTTAAGATTTAACAATTTAGAACAAATTATTGCGGAATAAAACTGAAAGAATATTGAAGTTAAATAAAACTCTATTAAACTTGAAGGGTGTTACAATTCTGATCACTGATTACAATGAACTTGATAAAACAAACCTAGAATAAATTCGACATGAATTTATCTATTTTTGTAATAAAAAGGATCGAATACTAAAAAGTAGTTCGATATAAAATCTAGGGATTATGATCCGCTAGAAAGCTAAAGCAGTACAAGTGAAATGATCCTTATGAATTTAATGTTAAGATCAAGTCAAGAATTCAATCACTTGAAGAAATTAATGCCTTTGCAGTTTGAAATTGAAGAAGATAGAGAAGAGTTTAATGTTGAGAGCTGCTGTCTTTTTCTTTCTGTGTTGTTGTGTTGTAATTGTAATGTCTTAATAAAAGTCTTATGTCTTGTATTAAAACCACTGCATTTCTTTTTGTTTTCAACCCACGTGCAAGCCACTGACAGAAAGGAATTATGCCTTGGAAGACTTGCAGGAAAACAATCCATTTACACTTGGAAGACTTTCGGGAAGACAAGAAATGAATAGGGAAGACAACCGGGAAGACAATGCTTGGCCTAGGAAGACAATCGGGAAGACTCACTTGTGAGTCTTCCTAGTTCATTTTTCTAAGTCTTCCTAGTTCAAACCTAAGTCTTCCTAGTTCATATTTATTCTAATTTAAATAATTAACTAAATAAATTATGTATTAAATTAATTCTTTACAGAATTAATTTAATAAATAATTTACTTAATAGTATTAATTATTTATAAGAGAATAAATAGAATTAGTTGACTTCTCAATTAATTTCTTTTTTATTCTAATTTAAATAATTAACTAAATAAATTATGTATTAAATTAATTCTTTACAGAATTAATTTAATAAATAATTTACTCAATAGTATTAATTATTTATAAGAGAATAAATAGAATTAATTGACTTCTAAATTAATTCCAGAATCACTTAAAACTTAGATAAATAACAAACATAATAGTACGTTGACACTCAATGCACTATCTGGTTCATGAGTGACTAACGACAATGTTTGTTCTTTATCTATTTGACTTTAAGTAGTGATTCACTTCCTTCTCATTCAAGAACTCCGTAATCAGTATCTTTTGCTGTCACCACTTGAAATCTCCGTCACTTTAATAAATCCACTGAGCTTGAATACTTCATCGAGGCTTGATCAATAAATTGAGCTTCTTTCAATGTAGAATCACTTCAAGTCTGTAGATGACTTTAATCTTCATTCTTTGACATATATAATCTTCTGAGATTCCTGTGACATCTGATCTAATATTTACTTATTACATTCTTGTTTAAGTTGAGTAGAATCCTCGAATTACAAATAGGCTATTTCATATGCCTTTCAATCTCCCCCTATTTGTTTGTTAGAGAATAACAACCAAATACCTAGAGGATCACTCAACTAAAACCAAGAAAAAGATAGGACTCTTAAGCCTAAGTAAATACTAGAAAGTTCTGGATCAAATATGACATTTCCAGATTTCACCAGTAAAGATAAATGCAAGACATGTGTTCCTCTAGACTGAACATATGATAAAATTTAACCTGTCTTGATTTACCTAAGCTCTACACATATAACATTTACAAAACAGAGCTAATTATCCTTTACTCCCCTGAAACTCCTCCTTTTCCTTTTATATCTTTTTCAGCTCCCTCTTCCTAGCTTCTCCAAATTTCTCCCCCTTAGTTGAGGAATTCTCTACAGATTTAACTTTATAAGTCTGTGAAGCCAGTAGGAGTTGAGATAGTTGATGGAGTTGATCTTGGGAGGTAAATTTGTCTTCAAGATTTCCTTGAGCAGTCCCAGCTGATTGTTGACAGAGGTGGAAGAAGAAGACCGTTCAACCACTTGTGCTTGCAAAAGTTCTTTATCAGACTGGGTTTTGAATAGATGTTCCTGTAGATCAGCTATGTGAGCTAACTACATTGCATTGTATGTGTCTGTGTGTGCACTCACTTGAATTTCTCTTGTAAGTGTATCAGTCATCTCACGTGCATGTGTTTCACTCAGTGTTTGACTCTTATCACTCAACATTAGCTGTCTGTTTGCTCCTTTTTGATCAGTACCTGTGACGCCCTCCAAACCCGGGGTACAGATTTGAGGAGTCATCCGACCAACGGAATACTATTTAACACATGCATAATATATATAAAGACACAAATACCCCTTGACCAAGACCGCATCCAGATTATGGCAATGAACACAAGCTACTACAATCTTTTATTAATACAATACCAGTTTTATCAGAGTTATTACATCACAACCAAGGTTCAAATCTAGACATCTAATCTAGAAAAGCAAAACAACAACTACCCTGCCAATGACAATGACACGAGGGGCTCTCCTGGCTGCTGGTGAACTATCGGTCACGCTATGTCGACTCATACTCTCGCTTCACTGGAATAGGGTTAGAAAACAACAAGCAAGAGTGAGCCAAAATTGCTCAGCAAGCATCAATGAATCATTTCTATCACAGTTGTAAGGATATGAATTTATGATATCAGAATCAACAATATTTAGCTAACACATGCTTTGTATCAATAACAATGGAAGAAAAGAATTAGAATTTGGCTTATACATTTTATTCAAATCAAAGGTTGTGCTGCTGGCCAGCCACGCATCAACCCCGGACTAGCTCATGTCATAGTCCTCTACTGGATCCTAGGCCAATTTGGGCCTTAAGTTATTCTGACCATGAATATGGCCCGACCAATTACTGGTCCATTTTTAAAAACACATGCCAAATCTATAATAGGGTATAAACAATAACATGCTCAATAAGATAAACTGAATGTATAGTAATTGCAAAAGAGCTTTAACTGCTCAGTATCAAATGAAGATCGAGAAATAATCATGGAGTAATTGCAATGGTACAGTGTACTCATTCAATGAGGGAATCAATAATGGTAGTCGATAATCAATGACCGTAATCAATAGTCAAGATGGATGTCAAATAATCAATGGTTGTCAATGATAATCAAAGGATGATAAACAATAACAATAGGTGGTAAACAATAATCAAGTGAATTGGAAATAAGGGTTTCCGATGCAGATCAAATCAAAGAATCAAGAATCTCTAAGGAAATGGAATCAGTTGTCCAAATGCGGTTAAAGGATTGATAATTTGAATTGTTCTGGGGATAACGGTATTCAAGTAATCAAGACAATAATACATTTTTATCACAAGTAAAGGCACAGATACTTGCCTGGTCTAAGCTGCTGTCGGATCGACTCTGCTCACTCTACTTTTCCCTTTCCCTTGCTCCGGGAACTCGATTCTATAATTAAACAACTCATCACAATAAGTCTAACTATTTTCGTTCTACTCTCGACACTTATTCAATCAATAATCACATTTAAACAAGTAACCGGTTACGTATCGGACGTCCGGTATAATTTACGATATTTAAAACTCAGATATTTGCCCTAGTACGGGCATATACAGACTATAAAACACAACACACAATTAATATGAACCATATAGCACTTATAAACATTTTTAAAACATCATACGAAACTTATTTGAATTTTAGATAAGTCACGATTAATTTTTAAATCAAAAATCGGATTTTTAAATCCAATATAAACATTTAAATGCAAATAAATCAATTAATAAAATTAATTGACACTCTTTAAATACTCAAACTATTTTTAAATAAATAAATAGGCTTGAAAATAATTAAACTGAATTTTTAATTAATTAAATCCAATTAATAATTAATTTTTAAGAATTAATTGATTAAAAGAATTAAACAATTAATTAATAAATTAATTATTAATTAAAAATAATTAAAATAATTAAGTTTAATCAATTTTCGGATTTAAAATAATAAATATAATTTATCAGAATTTTTCTGATATTAAAATATATTTTTAAAATAAAAATATGAATTTTTAAAGTTTTGAAACTATTTTCGAATTAATTTTAAAAATAAAATCCAAAAACAGTTTTCAGAAAATGAATTAGGGTTTTGAAGATTGAAACCGGGTCGAAAAATCGGGTAAACGGGTCGGGATGAACTGGAACGGGTCGCCAAGAACTCGCCGGAAATTTTCCAGAATCCGGCGACCAAAATACACGTTAAAAATTGGGGATTTTTATATCAAAACATTCCAAATAAACACAGCAACTCATTCCGATCAAAAACGTACCAAAAGCATCGCCGGAATCAAAAACCCGAAAATCAAACCCATCAAAATCGAACATAAACATGAAATTAAAGCATGGATTCTTGCTAATTAGAACCCTAGGAACAAGTTAGAAGCAACCAATTGAACGGAGAATCAACAGAATGAAAATCCCCAAATTAATCAAGAACCCTAATTAAATTCGAATATTGAAAAATTCATAATAAATCGAAAAATTACCAGATGATGATGAGGTTGGAAGATTCTGAAACTAGAGATCAAGAGCTTTGATTTGAGTACAAGAACTTCAGATTTGGATTTCAATAACACCTCGAACGAATAGTTTGATTATTCAAGAACACGAAGAACACATTTCTGAAATTTTTACTTTTTGATAATTCGCAATGCAGATTATGAAGGTTATAAGGTACGATTCGTCTTTATATATTTTTGGAAAAATAATACCCTAAGGAACACTTTTGGATCGTTATAGATCCACTGGATCGTTTAAAAACCCTAATTAGGTTAAAATACGTTTTACGAGAAGATAATCATCTACAAGGATTGATAATTATCCAAATCAATACATATCATTATATAATTAATGCTCAAGAATACTGGGGCTATAACAAATGAAATACTGGTACAAAACGATATATCCGTCCCCTTAAGCAATTAGGGTTCGGAACAATTTTTCCCTTTTTGAACAAAACGAATTATTCTTGCAGAATCAAATAGGTAGGAATGAAATGATACGAATATCTCTCCCGATAATGATTCGAATACGAAAGACGAAGAGATAATAATTAATGTACGAAATTCCAATGGGGCCCTTAAATTATCAAAACGGGGCTCAGATTTGAAGAAAATTCCAAATGACAAAATATTTGAAAGGGGCTTTCGACTCACCATTTAGCACATAATCACACAATAATTATCATCTAATAATATTCCAATATTCCACAATAAATATTTTAGATTAAATATATCATTTAATCAAATAATAAAATTCACGGATATTACAGTACCTGCATTGAAACTCACCCTAGCCTCTTCAAGAGAGGTCAGTGGTGGTGCAATGGGAGTTCTCAAATCCCGATCCTCAATCATATCTATCAAATCACTTGGATTTGAAATCTGAATTGCTTCAGTGATAGACTGACCAAGTTGCCTTCCACTTTCTCCAGATAAATCTGCGAGTGGAAAATCCCTTTGGGAGCCAGAGATGTTCACTCTCGGAGGGGAGAAAATGATTCTATTTAAATTTGGCAAAGAATCAGATTTTCCCTCAGATGCCTGTGAAGGCACTTCTACCGTAACAATGGTAGGCACTGTAACCAGTTGCAGGTGCTCTGCTTTCACTGTGTCCTGAGTTTCATCTAATGAAATTTTCTTCTCCCATTGTGAGTAATGAGAGTGTGCTTGACTCAGTACAAAGTGCCATGGCCCTATGGCAAAGTTCAATAGATTCATCATGTTGAGAGAATGTCTCCAGAAACAGTTCATTGGCCATTTCAAAGTCCATATCCTATTGAGAGGATACAGATGGGCTGACAGATGCCTCAGTATATATTGAATTTCTTTAGAGGAGGCAGAGCTGTGGGATCACTCACTATTTCAATCAAAATACTTCTTTGTTTAACATTTGATTTCTGTTTAGGCTGAGAGGTCAAGTAATTAAGTTGTAGACTCATTGTTTGGCTCTAAGACCTGGGATAGAGATTGTGGATCTACAATCCCTTGGTCAGCCCTAACAACCACTTGGGTTCAGCAACAGTAAAAGAAGTGTATTGAGAGATAGAAAGTAATACCTGAATTGGATTTGGCACTGAAGTTCCAGCTAAGCAAGAGCTAGATCAAAAATAATATATACAATATATTTACAAAAACAACTAAGACAAATAGAAAATAAAAGATAATAAATAATAAAAATAAAATAATAAAAAAAATATTTACATGAAACTATTTACATGAAACTAGAAAAATTCACAGAAAATTCCATAAATTCTAGAAAAAAATGCAGAATAATATAGAAGTGCATAAAAATAATATAAACTTGCAGAAATATTTAAACAACAATATTTACAATCTGAAAAACATCTAAATAATTCTAAATAAATACATTTTCAATAAAAATACATTTCTCCACTTAAAAAATATGAGAAAAATATTTTTAGAGAAAATATATTATTCAGAAATATTTAAATCAACAAGCATGCAATTACCAACAAGAATTGGCAGGAATATCACTTAACAACCACAGTGGAAAAATGATTTTAAGAAAAGAACAAACAAACCAGAGACATTATCAATCACTAAGACTGTTCAACATACCCAACTTACTAACTAACTTAGTAAATGTGGATTCGTCAAGAGACTTAGTGAATATATCTGCAGTTTGTTCTTCTGTGGGTACAAAATGTAACTCCACAGTTCCATTCATGACATGCTCTCTGATAAAATAATACCTGATATCAATGTGCTTCGTTCTCGAGTGCTGCACAGGGTTGTTGGAGATTGCTATGGCACTTGTATTATCAAATAAAATAGGAATTTTGTCTAATACAAAGCCATAGTCCCTCAATTGATTCCTTATCCATAGGATCTGAGAACAACAGCTTCCAGCAACAATATATTCAGCTTCTGCTGTTGAATTGGAAACTGTTTGCTGTTTCTTGTTATACCAGGAAATCAATCTACCTCCTAGGAATTGACAACTCCCAGAGGTACTCTTTCTATCAACAACACTACCTGCATAATCAGAATCTGTATATCCAACAAGGTTAAAACCAGAATCTTTAGGGTACCAGATACCTAGATTAGGTGTACCCTTAAGATATCTCAAGATTCTTTTCACAGCAACGAGATGTAAATCTTTAGGGTCCGCTTAGAACCTTGCACACAAGCATGTAGCATACATAATATCTGGTCTACTTGTAGTAAGATAGAGTAAGGAGCCAATCATACCTCTGTAGCTTGTAACATCTACCTTGATAGAATTGTCAGAAGCTCCAAGTTTGACTGCTGTTGAAGATGGAATCCTTGCTGATGCTGAATCCTCCATGTGATATTTCTTGAGGAGTTCTTTGAGATACTTGGATTGACAAATAAATATACCATTTGACCTTTGACTTACTTGCAATCCAAGAAAGAACTTCAGCTCACCCATCATACTCATTTCAAACTTACTCTGCATTAGCTTAGCAAATATCTTACAAAGATCATCATTAGTAGACCCAAATATGATGTCACCCACATAGACTTGGACTAATATCATATCACTTTTGTATTTCTTTGAAAAAAGAGTTTTGTCTATGATACCTCTAACAAAACCATTTTCTAAAAGAAAACCAGAGAGAGTGTCATACCATTTCCTTGGGGCTTGTTTGAGACCATAGATAGCCTTGAAGAGAAAGTACACAAAGTCCAGCAACTCCTGATTTTCAAAGCCAGGGGGCTGTTCCACATAAACTTCTTCATCAAGCTCACCATTCAGGAATGCACTCTTAACATCCATTGGATAGACTTTAAAATTGGAATAAGCAGCAAATGCTAAGAACATCCTGATGGCCTCAAGTCTAGCCACTGGTGCATAGGTTTCATCATAATCAATGCCTTCAGCTTGTGAATACCCTTGTGCAACCAGTCTTGCCTTGTTCCTTGTAACAATGCCATCCTCATCTAGCTTGTTCCTGTATACCCATATTGTACCAACTACTTTCTTGTTCTTTGGCCTGGGTACCAGCTTCCAGACTTGCTATTGTTCAAACTGATTGAGTTCATCTTGCATAGCAATCACCCAATCTGGATCAGTTAGTGCTTCCTCAGTTTTCTTTGGCTCCATTTCAGATAGAAATGCTGAATAATGACATTGATTCTGAGTTGCACTTCTAGTTTTAACTCCAACATCTGGATCACCAATGATCAGCTCAAAAGGATGAGCTCTATTCCATACAGTCTGTCTTGGAAGATTTGATCTTGATGATTCACCTTGAAATTCACTTTGATGTTGTGAGTGACTAGATGATCCTTCATTTGCTCCCCTTGAGTTGTTGCTTGATTGCCTTGATGATTCTTCTCCAGTGGTGGTGGTATCTCCATTGTTACCAGTGTTTCCACCACCACCACCATGATCATTATCATCATTGTTATTATCATTACCAGCAATAACTTCAGGTGGGGCTACATCATCTGATTCTGAGTCTGGCAAGTTATCAAACTTCAGCTTTTCAGATGAGTCTTCTTTTTGGATACTAGGGAGCTTAGTGTCATCAAAAGTAACATTGACACTTTCCTTTACTGTGTGACTACCAACCAAGTAGACCCTGTAAGATCTTCTGGAATAACCAACAAAAATAGCTTCTTGTGCCTTGGCCTCAAACTTGCCACGTTTAACATTGTCATCTATAAGCACAAAGCATTTTGCTCCAAATACATGAAAGTACTTGACAGTTGGTTTCTTGTTGTTCATGATCTCATAAGGAGTCTTCATTAAGTCCTTGTTGATTAAAGTTCGATTTTGAGTATAACAAGCTGTATTAGCTGCTTCAGCCCAAAAGTACATTGGAAGTTTAGACTCACTTAATATAGTCCTTGCAGCTTCAATCAATGTACGATTCTTTCTTTCCACTACTCCATTTTGTTGAGGAGTTCTAGGGGCAGAATACTGTCTTGCTATTCCTTTATCAGCACAAAAGTCATTTAGGACTGCATTCTTGAATTCAGTACCATTATCTGACCTTATGGCTCTAATAGGGAATCTAGAATCCAGCTCAATCAACTTTATATGGTCAATCACCAGGCGTGGGGTCTCATCCTTGGAATGTAGGAATAAAACCCATGTATATTTTGAAAAGTCATCAACAATCACAAGTGCATATTGTTTCTTTGACATGGACATCACATTAACTGGACCAAACAAATCCATGTGCAGTAGCTGAAGTGGTTCAGTTATTGATGATGTGTCGGTGCCCTTGTGAGAAGCTTTCTTTGACTTTCCTTTCTGACATGCCTCACACAGTCCTTCCTGTGTAAATTCCATCTGAGGCAAACCTCTAACCAATTCCCTCTTGACTAAAGAGTTCATGGTTTTGAAGTTAAGGTGAGACATCTTCTTGTGCCATAGCTAACTTTCATCTGATGAAGCTTTAGCATAAAAACAATTAACTTCATCTTTGGATCCAGAGTGCAGATCAGCTATGAACAAGTCACCTTTCCTTACTCCTTGAAGAGCAGGCTTTCCATTCTTCTTGTGAAGGATATGACACTTCTCTCTTTCAAAGGAAACAACATATCCTCTGTCACAGAAATGACTGATGCTGAGAAGATTGAATCTCAGACCTTCCAAAAATGATACATCTTCAATGATAAATTTCCATACTTCAAACAGCCATATCCTTTCGTAATACCCTTGCTGTTATCTCCAAAGGTAACTACTGGGCCAGCTTTATCAACCAAATCTGATAGCAGGGCTCTATCTCCGGTCATATGCCTTGAACAGCCACTGTCAAGAATCCACATAACACGGTTTACCTGTTTAACTCCCTGCAATATCAAATTGATTAGTCCTTCCTCGGAGCCCAAAATTGATTGGGTCCGGCATACTTAAAGAACTGACCTTTGTCAGGCAAAACAACATTTTTAACTAAAACTACTTCAACCTCTTTCACAAAAGAGCGTTTCCATTTATAGCCAGCCTTAACACATTTCTGAGTAGGCTTAGGGATAAATGAATCCACTCTAGTCTTAGGAGGACTAGTAGTCTTAGCTTTAACATGCTTCTTATTATTAACATGTTGACGTGGAGCAGTCTTATCACTAGATACATGCTTACTATTAAAATAAGCATACATAACATTGAAAGCACAAGACATGCAATTAATCACACCACATGCTTTATGAGAAGAATTAACAGCAGGCATGTTAGTTCTACAGTTGTTTTGATCCAACTTATGGATATCTGATTTAGTCTTTTTAGTTGTAGCAACTTTGACTGGAATATCAGATATACACTTGTTGGACTGTTCAACTTCCAAAGCAAGATCTTCTTCACGAATCTCCTCTGCAATGATGATAGAGTGTTCATTGAGAGGTTATGCCTGGGACTCTCTAAAGAAGGGTGTTTCAATACCCTTAAGCACATATGGAATACCCCTTTCTTCAGCACTGACTCTATTAGGGGTATTAATGCCTAGCAATCCAACAGCCTCATTATAACCATAACCTATACTAACATGATTACCAATAGCTTGTTGGTTGAAAATCTCTTTAGCAGTCTTGCAGGAATTATAGTAAGCATTGGATTTAGTATTAAGCTCACTAATCTTTTCTTTAAGAATGGTTTCCATTTGAATATAACATTTAACCCTATTCTCAAGAAATGCAATTTTCTCAGTAAGTTCATTCTGATTAACATGCACAAGTTTCAATTCTTTTATCTCCTTTTCAAGAGATGTGTTCAAAAGAATTATTCTATCATTTTCAGTGCGTGCACAAGAAATAGTACCACTAAGATGACGAATCATTTCAGTGTCAGTGAACTTTACCTCTGACATGTATGAAGATGAAGTGCTTGCCTCTTTAGCCACTAAAGCAAGGTTCCCAATCTCACCTGCTTCTTCATCACTGTCAGTGTCATCCCAACTCTTTCCTTCAGCAACATAGGCTTTCCCAATCTTGTTCTTCTTGCTAGAATCAAATGTGTTTCTTGTCACTTGCTTTGGCTTTCTGCATTCTGTAGCAAAGTGACCCAACTCATTGCAATTGTAGCATCTGATTGTGCTCCTATCCACAGTTCCAGTTTTGTAGCCACCCCTTGTGCCACTTGAAGAGGAAGATCCACCTCTCTGAAATCTGGGCCTGAACTTAAGATTGGGATTCCTTTTGAATTTGAACTTCCCAAACTTCCTGACTATCAAAGCCAAATCACCATCCTCCAGCTGATCAAGTTCCTCTAAAGAATAGAAGTCACCACCAGATTGATCAATGGATGTTAATCCATATTCAGCATCAATAACATTCATGTTAGAACTGGAAGATTGAACAGCCTTCACTTCCAGTTTCTGTGGGACTTCAGCAACCAATGCAGTAGAAGTACTAACTATCTTCCCAGTTCCATATAACTCATCCTGTTGAATCTGCTCCAGCTCATAGGTCTTCAGAACACCATACAGTCTTTCCAAAGCAATCTCTCCCAGATTTCTTGCTTCTCTAATGGCAGATATTCTGTGCTCCAAATGACGTGGAAGAGTAAGTAGGAACTTCTTGTTAATTTCCTTGATAGTGTAGCGCTTCCCATTGAGATTCAGATAATTGATTAATTTGTTGTATCTCTCAAAAACCTCAGAGATACCTTCACCAGGGTTTGATCTGAAATGCTCATATTGAGAGGTGAGAATTTCCATCTTATTCTCTCTAACTTCCTCTGTCCCCTCATTGATTATCTCTATAGTGTCCCAAATGTGTTTGGCAGTATCACAGTTTAGGACATGATTATGCATGACAAGATCAAGACAATCAACCAGTATCAACTGTAGACAGGCATCCAAGGTAACATCCTCTTTTTCACCAGGAGTGTAATCCTTGGGATCCTTAGGGTACATCCTAGCAGCCCTAGTAACAATCCCTTTCTCTACTAGCTCTCCCTCAACAATCATAGGGACTTTAGGACCATTCTTCAGCACATCAATGTATTTAGGATTAGCAACTTTAAGAAATAGGAGCATTTTCTTCTTCCACATAGGATAATGCTCCTTGCTGAACATTGGGATTTTGACTGTACCCACTTTCTGTGTAGTAGACATCTTTTGAGATTTTTAGGAATAATAAAAATTTCAGAGTTTAAGAAAAATCTCAAAACAATTGGATCTTTTATTTGTATATCAATCAAAAGGCTCTGATACCAATTGTTAGGTCCTGATAAGTTTGTAGAAGAGGGGTTGAATACAAACGATACCGTTTAATCGAATTTGTCCTTTTAAGATTTAACAATTTAGAACAAATTATTGCGGAATAAAACTGAAACAATATTCAAGTTAAATAAAACTCTATTAAACTTGAAGGGTGTTACAATTATGATCACTGATTATAATGAACTTGATAAAACAAACCTAGAATAAATTCGACATGAATTTATCTATTTTTGTAATAAAAAGGATCGAATACTAAAAAGTAGTTCGATATAAAATCTAGGGATTATGATCCGCTAGAAAGCTAAAGCAGTACAAGTGAAATGATCCTTATGAATTTAATGTTAAGATCAAGTCAAGAATTAAATCACTTGAAGAAATTAATGCCTTAGCAGTTTGAAATTGAAGAAGACAGAGAAGAGTTTAATGTTGAGAGATGCTGTCTTTTTCTTTCTGTGTTGTTGTGTTGTAATTGTAATGTCTTAATAAAAGTCTTGTGTCTTGTATTAATACCACTTCATTTCTTTTTGTTTTCAACCCACGTGCAAGCCACTGACAGAAAGGAATTATGCCTTGGAAGACTTGCAGGAAAACAATCCATTTACACTTGGAAGACTTTCGGGAAGACAAGAAATGAATAGGGAAGACAACCGGGAAGACAATGCTTGGCCTAGGTCTTCCTAGTTCATTTTTATTCTAATTTAAATAATTAACTAAATAAATTATGTATTAAATTAATTCTTTACAGAATTAATTTAATAAATAATTTACTTAATAGTATTAATTATTTATAAGAGAATAAATAGAATTAGTTGACTTCTCAATTAATTTCTTTTTTATTCTAATTTAAATAATTAACTAAATAAATTATGTATTAAATTAATTCTTTACAGAATTAATTTAATAAATAATTTACTCAATAGTATTAATTATTTATAAGAGAATAAATAGAATTAATTGACTTCTAAATTAATTCTAGAATCACTTAAAACTTAGATAAATAACAAACATAATAGTACGTTGACACTCAATGCACTGTCTGGTTCATGAGTGACTAACGACAATGTTTGTTCTTTATCTATTTGACTTTAAGTAGTGATTCACTTCCTTCTCATTCAAGAACTCTGTAATCAGTATCTTTTGCTGTCACCACTTGAAATCTCCGTCACTTTAATAAATCCACTGAGCTTGAATACTTCATCGAGGCTTGATCAATAAATTGAGCTTGTTTCAATGTCGAATCACTTCAAGTCTGTAGATGACTTTAATCTTCATTCTTTGACAGATAATTCCTGTGACATCTGATCTAATATTTACTTATTACATTCTTGTTTAAGTTGAGTAGAATCCTCGAATTACAAATAGGCTATTTCATATGCCTTTCACCACACTTCGCAGCGGCCCTTTAAATTTTTTGTAAAATTTTAAGTATTAACTATTTAAGAAAAAAAATATAAAATTTATACTATTCTATAATAACCATTTCACTGAAAATTTTGGTTTTCAAATTTTTTGTTATTCTGGTTTTCGGTCATTTTAATTTATAAATAATATGAATAATAAGATATTGCATTTTCTAACCAAAACATATTACTTTTTAATTAAAAAAACACTATCTTTTATAAACACACCTAAAAATACTAATTATGTTTTATTTTTCAGTCATTAAAAACATGTTACCTTTTAATTAAAACATACTATCTTTTATTAACAAATCTAAAAATACTAATTATATTATATCTTTCAATCATTAATGTTAACCTTTTAAATTAACATGTTACCTTTTTATTAAACAATATTACATTTGCAAAACACACATAAAGATACCAATTGTACAATATCTTTCAATCATTAATACACTCCCATTAATACCTTACAGGAAATCTTTCAATAGTTAATAATATATATAACTTATTAATACATCCAAATATATCTTTTAATTATTTAATTAATTAATAAAATTTATTAAAAAACTCGTACATGGTACGGGCTATAAGTTAGTATATATAAATAGTGAACACAATATTTTACCAAATAACATACATAAACAATAAAATAAACTACTAACATATTTTTATGCCGATTTTGTATCATATTTTCTTGAGGTGACACCCGTTACTCTAAATAAATACAAAACAAATAATAAAAATATACAGTAATATAAATTTAAGTATTAACCACCATTTAATTCTTCAACCATTCGTATTATCACAAAAATTATCTTTATATCCCCTAGAATTTATACGTCGATTTTGTGTCATGTTTCTTGAGCCTACGCTCGTTACATAAATGCATATAACAAAAAATACTAATAATATATGAAATAATAAAATTTAAATATTAACCTTTTTGAAAATTTGACTATAACTCTTTTTCGAGAATTATTTAGACTCAATGATCTTTTTTTTAAACTTCGGATGAAATTTTTTGATGTTCTTGTTGAATCAATATTATTTTTAAAAAATTTAAATTAATTACTTTTCAATAATATTTTTGTTTTTTCCATTTTTTATTTGTTGAATTATTAAAGCACGATCACCTTTTTGAAAATACGGTATAAAGTATGGCCACCGATTTGTAAATCCGAAATTATATCCACTATTTTGAAACTTGGTAAAAACTTTGGCCATCGATTTGTAATTTTTAAACTTTAACCATCATTTTGGAACTCGGTGCAAACTTTGGCACCAAAATGCATCAAACTCTTTCTTAAATATCCCTAAACTTTATATGTCGATTTTGCACTAAATACATATAAATTAAAAATATTAAAATTACGGAATAATAAAACTTGAAGTACTAACCACCGCTTCAAACTTCAACTATTTTGTATTATCACAAAATTTCAAATTTCTTAAATATTCTTAGACATCATAATAAAACTTTTTAGAAATTAAAATATACAAAAAATTATTATCAATATGCAATGTTATTAATGCACACAGGTAATCCTAAAACCTTCAAATTTGTGACGTGAGAAAAACTAATCAGTATGCCATGATTTTATTGGCAATTTAAGATATAATAAAGATTAAATGCTACATAGGATTATAATATAAAGATCTAATAAATATTAAATCGTAAACATGATTGTATTATAACGTTATAATGAAGATTAAATTCTAAAAAAATGATTTTTATATATTTATTGTCTGTCCTATAAATTCAAATCTAAGTAAGATAATTTAATTTTATTGAATTAAAATAGAGAAACTCTAAAAAAAATAGATTAAAACATAAATACAATTTAATTTAGTTGAGAAAAAAATTAATCTTGTTCAATTAAATTTTATATAAGATTGATTTTTATATATTATGGTCTTTTTAAAAATTTTAATTGAATTAAAATAGTGAAACTCTAAAAAAATTGTTTAAAACTTAAATAGTACCTAAATTAGTTGAGAAAAAAAAAGTAATATTTTTTAATTAAATTTTAAATAGGACTAGCTTAAAACTTAATTAGTATCTAAATTTTAAATTTTAAATTGTTAATTTTTAAGTTATTATTATTTTTTTAATATTTTATTAATTGTAATTGTGCAAAAAATAAGTAGGCATGTTAAAGTAGCTAAACACTTTTAATTAATTAAAAACATTAAAACATATTTTAAAATAAATAAGTATGGGTTTGCCCGTTATATTTTTGGAAAATAAGGGATTTTAGTAAGAAAAAATAAAAAATGTAACATATATTTAGTTTAAAAAGGTCAATACCCGTGATATTTTTGGAAAATGAAGTTTTCAAATTTAATAATTAAAAGTATTTAAATACGTTTTAAAATAAATAAGTAAAGGATTTTCTGTGATATTTTTGGAAAAACAATGGATTTTAGTGAGTAAAATAGAAAACGTAAATTATAAAAGACAATTTCCCGTGATATATTTAGAAAAGAAGAGACTTTGTTAGAAAAAATATATAATATGTTTTAGCTAAAAAGGTAATTGTTTATAAATATGTATTTGATTATTTATATTTTAATATTTTTAGTAATTGCATTTGTTAAGAAAAATAAGTAGACATGTTAAAATAGGTAAACTTTTAAAAAATAATTATAATATTAAAATAGGTTTAAAAATAAATAACTAAAGGTTTGTCCGTGATATTTTTGGAAAAGGAGGAGTTTTGGTAAGGAAGAATAGAAAAACTAACATGTTTTAGTTAAAAAGATTATTTGTCCGTGATATATTTGAAAACGTAGGGGAATTTGTTAGAAAAAATAGAAAAAATAATGTATTTTAGGTGAAAAAGGTAATTGGTTATAAATAGGTAATATTATTATTTAATAATATATTTCTATAAATAAGTAAGGTTAATTAAGTAAAAACACGAAGTACAGTTAATTAAGGGTAATTAAATAAAATCACAACGTACCATACCGACCAACCAAACTTTTAATGTTTCGTCTATTATATAATAGTATTGATTGATTGGTTTTTATATATTTATTGGCTTTCCTAAAAATTTGAGTGTAAATAAGGAATGTCTTCCCTAAACATGCGCTCTCATTAAAATTTTGGCTCAGCTCGTTAAACATGTTTTCTCTTAATAACACGCTTTTTCATTGGTACTAATCAAAATAAATAACAAACTAATTTACTAAATAAATTATATCAGTTATTAATTAATTTTATTATATCTTAAAATTTAATTTAAATCATCCTTTACATGGTAAAATAATAATATAATAAAAGATATGTGTGTGTATAATGATAGTGATTGATATTTAATTTTCAAAATTTTAAAATTTGACTTAAATAGAAAATTTAGGAGAATACTAAAATGGCAAATTTAGTTTCTTAATAAAAATTGAATATTAAAATTATATATTTAGTTTTCTCCATTAGTAAAATTCTTCAAAGGCAAGAAAATAAAATTAATATATTTTGTTTCCTTCATTAATAAAGATTTTAAATACAATTGAGATATTTCCTAATATTTAATATTAATAATTCAAAAATTCGAGAAAATTATAAAAAAAGATTGAGGTGATTTGGGGGACCCACCTCAACGTCCTTGTCTTCTCCATAATATGTTTTTAAAATTTTAAGCTTCGGCTTAAATATAAAATTTAGAAGAATATTAATATAATATATTTAGTTTCCTATGTTAGTAATTATATTTATAAATAAAAAAATTTAGAAATTTTAAAAAATTTATATTTAATTTCCTCAATTAGTAAAGATTCTATAGTATTATGTTCTTATTTTTTCTGATAGAAAGTATTATCTAATTAATTATTAACTATATAAATTATAATAAAAAGTAATTTTGTTTATATTTCATTTTTCATTGTGAAAGTTGGTTGTTTCATAAATTTGATATCAGCCTCCAAGCATAGATATTTTATCGTACATAATAACATCTTATATATTTTCTAATTACATCATCCTTCATGTATAGATCTTTTACTATACATAAAAATTATTGATAATCCTAAACACTTGTTAGGTCCAAAGTATCGTAGAAGGGAGGTTGAATACGATACTCACAAATTATTCAATTTCGTTCGCGGATAAATCATTCAATTCTAATACGAAATCAAATGCACCAAATCAAAACACGAGTCAGGGAATATATCGCTTTATAAATATAAACCGCGAGGGGTGCTACAAATCTAATCCGTAGATTAGCTTCAATGAGTTCAGGTTTTCGTTATCAATACAAACTATAGAAATCAAGGCAACATAAATTATCTGTAGTAAATGTTCTTGAGCTCTTAATTTCTTCTGTTTCGTTTGATCTGCCAACAACCAACTGAAGAAGACACTCTGTCTTCATTCTCGTTTTGTAGACTTAGTTTTTAGAAAAACTATCGAACCAAAACTATTGGATAAATCCTGGCCGTCCATTTTTCTAATCAACCTGACACAACAAAACATGTCATCTGCTTCTTCAAATTA
This sequence comes from Heracleum sosnowskyi, assembly GCA_030848705.1. Lineage (NCBI taxonomy): Eukaryota > Viridiplantae > Streptophyta > Magnoliopsida > Apiales > Apiaceae > Heracleum > Heracleum sosnowskyi. Next base: position 23,094,587 of record CM061238.1, read on the forward strand.
AAAACTATCGAATGTATAATTTAGTTTTTCCTTCGATAGATTTTAAATAAAATCTATCGAATGAAAAACTAATATTCGAGGGTTTTTCTATTTGATTATCTTGATCATATTCGATGGTTTTTCTTAAAAGAAAACCATCGAACCTTTTCTTTTGTACTTGATCTTTTAAAAATCCTTTTGAGTTTCAGGGTGTTTAGATTTAGACTTAAATCAATTTCTTCTGAGACGATAAAACATCTTGATCTTTTAAGTGCCGACAACTGGTGCAACTGGTCTGGTTCACAGATGAATAACACTTGATCAATTCTTCTATGTCTTCAATTCAATGCTGCTGATAAGTCCTTTGTCGTTCTGGTTGCTTCAAATAAATCACTGGAACCCTGTGGTACTAACCCTAAATCATTCACATACTTCTGTAGTCTTGAAAGTCTTGTTTCTTTATTTGTCACTTAGGCTTGAACATTTTAATGAACTTCCTTCCGTGACCTCTTTACGGACTTCAAGAATACATACCATATTTTGATTTTTTGAGTTTACCTTTTCTTATTTGATTCTGGATTCCTGTGCTTCTGTTAATATTATTGTCTGTCTTGTCCTTTGTTGAGTTGTAGTTATCTCTGTTACATCTTATGTTACATTATGCTCTACAATCTCCCCCTATTTGATTGTTAGAGTTCGACAAGCAAATACCTCGAGGATAACTCAACTAACTAAGGAAACATGAAACTAATTAAAGTAAGACAACTTAATAATATTAAATGCATTTTGGATAAGATACATACATTTCCAGATTTCAAAATTCAAAAAACATTAAAACTTTATACAATGAAGTTGCTCCTCTAGTCTGTGCTGATAGTTCTTTTGTTCCTTGCTTCAAGTCTTCAGTCCATCTCAATCTCACCTTCTTCAATCACTGGATTGGAGTTAGCAGCTTGATAATCAATCACGGATGGATAGTGAAGTGGTTCTCCAGGTTTAAGGATTGCTCCTTTGATGTGTCTTCCAATATAATCTACCTCTTGACCCACTCCAGCCCACAACCATGCAATGTTAACATCTTTCCTGTTTAGCTTTGGCATGTTTGGTAGTTTGGGACGCACTTTCAATCCTCTCTTCACTCTCTTCCTATAGTAAGGAACATTCTCCATTAGAAATCTTCTCAGAGTGTCTGTCGCTTTGTCCTTCTCCGTAGATGTGAATACAGTGGATCTAAGATACTTCTCCAATGATATTAGATAGTTACTTGGATAATCTTTCAGCTTGTCTTCCGTCAAATAGCAGATTCTGAACAAGTCATTCGTCTTAAATCTAACCATTGGAGGGTTTTCAGTAATCTCTGGACTGATCTTCATCAAGATTTCCTTAACATGCTCACGGAGCAGTTCATTTAGCCTTGTGGTTCTTTGAATCTTGATAAGCATCACCTGCAGTTCTGTGTATGTTCTCTGTTCGATAAACTTAGTTGAAATCACAAATGTACCTTTGTCAAGAAAATTGATCACTATGTTCCAGGCACCATTTGCTTTGACTCCAGCCTTTAGATAGATCAAAGAATTTCTCAATGTAGTGAAGTAAGTCTGATCTTCTAGATTTGCACCTCTGATGTCCTGAATGATAACTTCCACATCAGCATTGTCGTTGACTTCCAATCCGTCTTCAACTCCGCAGAATGTTTTATAAGCCATCTCCCAGTCAATACCTTGTTTCTTTGCCAAATCCATCATCTTCTTCTTCCTTACTTCATTATACATCTTGAATCTTTTAAGCTTTTCACTTCTTAGAACTGCTCGATGAGTTTCCTTCTCAGCATGCCTGGCATCTCTTTCTGCTCTCTCAGCTTTCAATATCTCCAAGGCAGCTTCCTGTTCAAGTGATAGAGGATTTGCTTCTTCTTCCATATTATCATCCAAGATAGGATGTTCTATAGGCTCTGGATAATATGGTTCATGCTCTTCTTGTGGTTGATGCTCATGCATGACCTCAAATCCCTCTTCACTTCCTTCTTCTACAATGTTCTCAATCCAGTATTGTCTCACTGGAATAGTTTCATTGGTTTCCCATCTTCCCCATCCATCTGTCTCTCATCCTCCATTTTTCTCCCCCTTAGTTGAGGAATCCTCGATGAAGTTATCCTCAACATTAAAGGTTGTGGAAGGACCAGGTTGTTGATTTGAAGGACCAGGTTGTTGGTTCCTCAACATATTCCATATCGACTGTACTCCGTCACTCTGGTTTTCCATGAATTCAGCAATGTCCTTATTCATCTCATGCATAGAAGCTAGCTTCAGGTCAATTTCATCCAGTCTCAAGTTGGTAGTCTTTTCAATTCTATCCAATCTCTTGTTAAGCTTAGACTCCACTCTTGACAGTGTGTTCATTGCATCTTTCACCCTTGCTTGACCATCCCGGATAACCAGAACGTCTTCTTTCAAAGCTTCTTGTCCTTGTTGTAGGGCATATACCTCATTCATAAATCCATCTTTAAGTTCTTTGACGTCTGCTCTCAAGTCGACCAGTTCCTCCATAGCTTCCTTCTTCAAGGAGTCCACTGCTTGTTTAGTACCTGTTATAGTGCCATATGCACTACCTAAGACCCTGTAGGTTCTTCTGGAATCAGCTGCAGCCAAGTCAACCTTCTCTTGAATAGTCATTAAAGAAGCATTGGCTTGACCGGAGGAGATCCCTTGGTCAAAGGAAGGTCTTAGTGGAACTTTGAATAGTGGATTTCCTTCACGATCATGAACTGTCATCTCCTTGAGAGTGGATTGAACATGTATCTCTCTATCTGTAGGTAATAGCAAATCATCAATATGTGGTAGGGTTTGGGTGTCACTCCTCACATTTGGCTCTGGGTGTTCACTCAACGTTTCTGTTGGTGTTTCACTCATTTTTCCTTTCCCACTCAGGCCAGGTGATAGTGTTTTTGTTTCACTCATTCCCCTTGTGCTAGTTGTACCTACATCATAAAACACCGTAGCCATCCTTAAGGAGGTCACCGGTGGTGCAATGGGGCTTCGCAAGTCCCCGTCCTTGGATAAACCAAGTTGCTGATCATCCTTAGATGATATATCCTTTGATGGATCTAGAGTTTGAATCTCTAGGAGGCTAGAAACATGCTCTATTAACAGCAGATATCCTGTAACTCCCTCTAAAGTATATGAAGACTTTTCCTCAGTTAACTCCTCAATTAAAATTGATTCATTGTCACCGAGTTGCCGATCTGCACCTACGTCAGACCCTTTACCCGCAGGATCCAGATATGTTCCATCTGGGAAGCTAGGCAATGACCATTTAGATTGTGCATTTAGGTCAGAGCCTTCTCTCGACGTCTGTGAAGACTCTTGGTTCTTAGAACCTTCAACCAGTGAACCTGACCGTAATATGGTCGGAACACCAATTGCTTCCGTCAATTCATCCTTGCTTGATTGAGCTACTGGTTCAGATATAGCTTTGGTTAGTATAGCCTAATCAGCATCAGAAAAATCTGTGAAGGGCTCTTTGGTTGATTGAAATGAAGTTTCAACAGTTGCCTCGGTTTCTATTCTTCTCCTTTTAGAGGAAGGCAGAGCTGTTGTTGAATGGCGTATCTCCTTATGTGGTGTTGCTAAGGCACTATCTCCCTCTACACTCACGGATGTTTGAATGTTGGGTATAGTAGGTTAAGGAGGTTCATTTATGGTTTCATTTGGCTCGTCCAAAGGCTCTATGACCGGGGATAGAGATTGTGGGTTTGCAACCTCTTGGTCAGGAATGACCACCGAGGGCTCTAGATCAACATCCATAGGTTCAGGTTGTGGAGCCACAACAGGTTCAGGGATATTACCTTCATTTACCTGTTCCCCTGGGGGTAGAAGTGGTAGGGGCACCGTTATTAGATAATCAGTGAGAACAGTTGGCACCCCTGGAAGATGATTCTTCTTGATTAGAGCTGTTATGGCATTGCTCTTCATCTTCATGCAATCCATGGTCTCCTCACCTTCAAAGGTCTCCCGCTCTTCATTTGTTAACACATCATTAAGAATTAGCCGTGGGAACCTTGGATAGAAACAAAACACATCATCCATGCCTGTTCTGTCACTCAGTGGTCCCATGCACAGAATAATCTGATCAATCACCAGCTTTCCAATGTTTATATGCCTATTGTTAGCAATGGCAAACCCTATTTTCTGAAGAAATAAAGGAATGCCATACAGATTTGTAAGCTTAGCAGTAAAAACATGGATTAAAGTGTGAAAGAAGAAATTCCATGGCTTTGTCAGGTAATGCTTTAGGAACTCTCCCACAAAGAAGTTTGGTTGTTGACTTCTAATGAGAGTGAAGAAAGCATGTATTTCTTCAGTAATGGGATCAGGAACAAGATTTTCAGTAGGAAAATGTAAAATCCTATTAACATCATGTTCAGTCACCCTTATTGTTCTGCCCCATGGCACAACAAAACTGAAAGAACTTATATTATCCTATGATGTGTCAGTGGCTGATGTGTACAACGCAGTCAATTGATCAATATAAAGGACCCCATGAGTACTTAAGGAATAAGCCACTAAAGAACGTGTGTTCAGAAATTGTGCCCATGCACGAAAATGTAAGTTCGTAATGGATAGCACATTCTGATACGAGACATGATTAGTCTTAGTTACGATAAATTCTCCGGCCATTATTTTTCAAATTTCCAGAAAATTTAAATTAAACCAAAACTAATTTTTAATTAATTATTTCTAATTAATCACCTTAAATAAAATAACCCCTTTTTTCTTAAAAACACAAACTCGAACCAAACACTACTTAAATCAGAACCCTAATTTGTTAACTTCAAATATCCACTACAATCCAAAGAAATCAATTGATTAACAATTAATTTCTAAAGAAAAGTACTGTTAACAGTTTTATAAAGTTCGAGTTCGATAGTTTTCTTCTTTACTGAAGCTTCAAAAACTCAAAAGAAACAGACTTTCACGGTTAAAAGCAATTAACAATGAAAGAACATTAACTTTCATGGTTAAAAGCAATTAAATATTGAAGAAGAACCTGAATTGAGAAGAAAATCAAGAAAATCAACTCTCTGCAATACAAATCAAATTGAAGAATCTAATCCTGATGTTGTTCCTGATAATATTCAAGATCCTGATGATTCTGAAATTCTGCAAGAGATTGATTTGATAATCTTATCTACTGTGGTTGATTCTCACAATAAGGAAGTAGATGAAGAAGAATGTTAGATATAATTGCTGACGTTTGTTCATCAGTGTTTAAGCAACAGGTGATCATCAGAGTTTACATTGAAGCCAGTCAGAGTCTGTTAAAGTCTGACGTGGTGATAGTTGAATTAGCTGTCGGTGTTGAATTGAATATTCTAGAAGCAATATATTCTGAAGATGGAAAGAAGCAGAATATATTGATACAGCTAAGGAGACGGAATAGAAGATTGAAGCAATTCTAATTGATTACAAATTGTATAGCTAATTTGTAGGAGTATCAATTAGAGATTGATTGTAACTGTGTATTATATAAACACAGATAGGTTATCCCTAGAAGGGATGCGATTATTGAAATATTATTCTTGTAACCTAGTAGCTCTTTGTGATTCATTAACATCATAAAGAGAGAAACTGTTAATATAATTACAGTTTGTTGATTTACAAACTTGTGTTCTTGATTGTTATTCTCATACATACTTGATTATATTGTGTATTCGGCCTAACAAAGAAGAATCCAGAAGAAGAGAAATTACAAGAAGAACAAGTAGAGATTTCAATCTCTATTTACAAAGGCTTAAACTCTCAAATAAAAGAAAGTGGAGGAACCCAAGCAGACAAGAATCTTCATTGGAAAGAAGCTATGCCTTTGAAAAGGAAAAGGATAAGAAGTGGAAACATATTAGTACACTGAGGTGTGATACACCTATCAATTTTCAGTCTGGAGGAATTATTACAAGCGCTTCAAGTGTTGTTGATTTATCTGAGATGGTTAGATCAAAAGCACTCTGGTTAAAGATGTTTTCAAATCTGAAGCAATTGTCAAGTAATTCAAGAGGAGGTATTGGACACAAGGATGCTGAATATCTAAATATGTCATATGTAGATCCTTACTCCTTAACTGAAATTGGAGGTACTTTAACTTCTGAAAACCTGAACAATTTACTAGCTGTTGATATAGTTATAGATTGTCATGATGGTTTTGACAAGAAAGAAAAGCTTCTGTACTTCATGAAAGATGGTAGTGTGAAGATTCTATCTATTCAAGATCTGCTGATGAAAACTACACAGGAACTGAAATATGTTCATTATCTTTTGAGATCGAAGAATCAAATGTGCAAAGAATGGAGTGACATGATTTTGTCAACAATAAGAAGAAGACTGGATGGAAACAGTAATTTCAATGGTAATTATACTCCCATGTACTTAAATCAAAGAGGTCAGGATGTGGAAATGCAAAGGGGTACTGCTGTTAAAGAAGTAACTTTTGGCATGACACAACTTACTCTCAATCCTGATGGGAAGGAAATTGCTTATCTTTTGCTTGAAGATCATAGTCTTCAGAGAAGCTCCATACTGAATCTCAGAGTAGCTATCTACCAGATTAATGAGGAAGATGAAGAACTCGGAAATCTTAAGGAAAGGCTGATTCAAATTCTTGAAGAAAAAGAAGAAAATTTGTTATCCAACTTCTTGAAGATGAATCTGTTCTATCAAAGAATTTAAACAGATAAGTTGTTGCTGCAGATACTGTACATTTTGTATATATGTTTTTGACATCATTGAATCTTAGAAATCTATACTTTATTTCATAAAGTATGAGATTGGGGGAGATTGTTAGATCAGTATTCAATGATCGTCAGGAGCTAGACTCAACTGATCAGGATTGCTGACGTCATCAGGATTGCATGGTCGTCATGATTAGAATACATATCAGGACTGGGATCAAGATTGATCATCAGGACTGGAAGCTGATCAGGATTCCTGCTTCGAGTTATATTTGGAGTCTAGTTAAACATGGAAGTTTATTCTGTCGGTTCCTGGTTTGTAGGATGTAGCTATCAATTATGGATAGGTTTCAATCTTTGTAATTGATTAGGACTTATCATTGATAGAGAAGCTGTGTAGTATATACACACAGTTTAGGTTTCGATTTATGAAGTGAACATAATCGATCATACACTTGAGTATTTGTGAGTCAAGTTAGAAGCTCTCAAGAATTTAGAATTTCTTGAGAGAGTTTTTGTAAGCTAGAAGCTCTCAAGAATATAGAATTTCTTGAGAGAGTTTTTGTAAGCTAGCAGCTCTCAAGAACATCAGAATTTCTTGAGAGTGTTTGTAACAGTTTTATATCAGATTTAATAAAGCTGTTATCTTTCTTTCATATTTGTGATATATACATTAAGAAGTCGATTATCTTATACTATTGTATTCAACCCCCCTTCTACAATAGATTATTACTGGGCAACAATTGGTATCAGAGCGAACTGATTTAATTCTGAATCAGATACGATCTAAAGATGTTGACAACCAAGTATGAAAGCATGAAGATTCCCATCTTGAAGAAATCAGAATATCCAAAATGGAGGGTAAAGATGCTGATGTACCTGGAGGCTATGGATCCTGACTATTTGGACAGGATTCGTGATGGACCATATATTCCTACAAGGATTGTAGAACGAACAGATACAGTACCTGAACATTATGTGGTCAAGGCGAAAAGTGAATGGACTCCAGAAGAAAAAGCTCATGTACTCAGGGAACCAAAGATAAAGAATATCTTGCACAGTAGTCTTGATGCTGTCATGTCAAATAGAGTGATTGCATGCAAGTCTTCAAAAGAAATCTGGGATACTTTGGAAACTCAGTGCCAGGGATCTGCATCTGCAAGAAAAACAGAAGGGCTCTTTTGATTCAAGAATATGAACAATTTGATGCAAGACCTGATGAGAGCCTCACTGATCTATATGATAGATTTCTGACACTATTGAACAGTTTATCTTTAGTTGACAAGGAATATGAAACTGAAGATTCAAACACCAAGTTTCTAAGAGCTTTACCTGAAGAATGGGACACTCAGACCTCGATCATTAGACATCAGTATGATCTTAACACTGTGTCTCTTGATGAAGTCTATAGGATGCTAAGAACTCATGATCTTGAAGTTCAACAGAGAAACAACAAGAAAAGCAGCAAGGCAAAATCAATTGCTTTGAAGGCATAGGCTAAATCAAAAGGAAAAGCTATGGAGGTCTCTAGAAGTAAATCAAGAGTAGCTGAGTCAGATCCTGATGACTCTTCATCAAATACTGATGGCAATCCTGATGCCAATACTGATGATGATTCTTCTGACTCAGACATGGAAGAGATGGTTGCTATGATTGTCAGAAACTTCAGAAGGATGAAGTTCAGGAAGAATAGAAGACAAGGCAACTTTCAGAAAAAGACTTTCAATGCAGACAAAGACAAGTATATCAAAAAGGACAGAAAGGGTAGCAAATTTGACAAGTCAAAGGTTAGATGCTACAAGTGTAATGGTATGGGTCACTTTGCTTCTGAGTGCAAGAAGACAAAGGCACTTATCACATCAAACAAGGATTGGATGGACTCCTCCTCAGAATCTGATACTGAGGTGGTCAACTATGCTCTAATGGCCAATGCTGATGTAACTGTTGCTCCTGATGATAAGGTACTAAATACTATCTTTGATTTTGATACTGATAATGCTTCTGAGTTAAGACGTTTTCTAAAGTCATTACATATTAGCTTTAGAAGTCAAACTGCTGAAAATACTAGGATCTTATCTGAGATGTCTGAACTTAGAAAAAGGAATGATATATTAGAAGCTGAATTTTCTCGTATGCAAGAAGTACAAAAAGAATGTGATAATGCTAATCACATGTATTTAGAGATGAAATCCAAATGTACTGCTCTTGAAAAGGAACTTGAATATGCTAATGAGAAAATCAGAACCTGGACAGACTCTGGTAGAAAATTTCATGAGATTAATACCTCTAAGAATTGGAAAGAGTGTCTAGGATATAAGTCAGATGAGGATAAGAAATTGGAAGAGAAAATTGTCATTGATGGGACAGTCAGTCCAAAGACCTATAGACATGTTATAGATGCAACCAAATCTAAGATTACTCCTGTTAATTTTGTTTTTGGTAAGGATTCCAAATCTACTTTTAAAAAGGGATCTACTTCTACTCAAGGAATTAAAATTTTAAAGTCTAAACCTGTCATGAATAAAGTCACTAAGAATGTAGGTCTATTGTCTCAGAAACAGCTTAAGGATAAAATCTGTATGGTGACAAATAAGAAAGAGGAAGCTACTGTTAAGAGAAACAGGAATGGTAAAGTTGGGATCAATAAAGAGAATGGTTATAAATATATCCCAAATGCACCTAGAAAGTGTTGTTTTAACTGTGGTAACTCTAATCATCTTGCTATTGATTGTAAGAAGAGTAAGAAGAAGATTGCTGATATTTCTAAGTCTGATGTTAGGAATAAATCAGTATTTTATAAACCGCAGAAGTCCTGTTTTCATTGTGGTAGTATATGGCATTCTATTTATACTTGTAAAGATTATCATGAGTTGTACTATAACTTTTATGATCCACTGCCTAAGATTGGTAATAGTACAAAGTCTGATAGAGTTGATAATGTCATTATGAAGCATGCTTTTGTTAATACTGATATTAACAAAGCAAATCCTGATGGAGTAAATCCTGTCAGGACTGCTAAAGTCAGAAAGTCTTCTGCTGTGAAAGTTAATAAATTGCATGGAAAAGGAACCCAACAAGTATGGGTTCCTAAATGTTCTAACTAGTGTGTTTCTATTCTGATTGCAGGGTAAAAAGAAAAATGTGTTAGTCATGGATAGTGGATGTTCTGTGCACATGACTGGAAACAAAGCCCTGTTATCAGAATATGAGGAAAAAGCTGGCCCAACTGTGTCTTATGGAGATGGAAACATTGGACAAACTTTGGGATATGGCAATATAATCATTGGAAATGTCATCATTGAAAAAGTAGCTCTAGTGAAAGGACTGAAACACAACTTGTTGAGTATTAGTCAAATCACTGACAGAGGTTATCATGTCAACTTCTATTCCACTCATTGTGAAGTAGTCAATAAAGCAACAAGCAAGATAGCACTGACTGGCTACAGGCATGGTAACATATATGAAGCCAACATTCAATCAAATACTGATATCTCCCCTACCTGTCTGATCAGTAAAGCATCATTAGATGAAAGTTGGAATTGGCACAAGAAGCTTTCTCATCTCAACTTCAGCAATATCAATGAGTTGGTTAAGAAAGATTTGGTGAGAGGATTACCTAAAGTTTTGTATACTCCTGATGGACTCTGTGATGCATGCCAGAAGGCAAAACAAAGAAGAACATCATTCCAGAGTAAATTAGAATCCTCTATTGAAGAACCATATCACATGCTACATCTTGATCTATTTGGTCCAGTCAACATCATGACCATCAGTAAGAAAAGGTACACTCTTGTAATTGTTGATGAATATTCTAGATTCACCTGGGTGTATTTTCTGCACAGAAAAGATGAGACTCCTGAAGTTCTGTTGGATCATATGAGAATGATTGAGACAACCACAGAGTACAAAGTCAAGATACTGAGAAGTGATAATGGTACTGAATTTAAGAATTCAAAGATGGAAGAGTTCTGCAAATACAAAGGAATTATTCAACAATTCTCTGCTTCTGGCACACCCCAGCAAAATGGAGTAGTTGAAAGAAAAAATAGAACTCTTATTGAAGCTGGCAGAACTATGTTGGAAGAAGCTAAGTTACCTACATATTTCTGGGCAGAAGCAGTCAACACAGCATGCTATACTCAAAATCTTACATTGATAAACAGACATGGTGTTACTCCTTATCAATCCCTCAAGGAAAAGAAACCAAGTTTGAAGCATCTGCATGTGTTTGGCTGTAAATGTTTTGTTCTCAGAACTCATCCTGAACAGCTAGGGAAATTTGAAACAAAGTGTAACAGCCCCAAATCTGGGGTCGGGGATTTAGGGATTGTCACAATCCATGTACTCCTTGCCTTACCTGTATTACTCACACCATTCATAATTCACCTGCTCATGACCCCACAACATATGTCTCTCACACACACACATGTTAGAGTCTCAGAAACGACACAATACAACAACTGCGGAATAAATAATTTTTATTACAATACCCAAATGTCTTTTGAATCTGTTACATTACCAACTTAGCCTTCTGATGCTCACAATCCTCTAATACCATTCATGTCTATACATAAGTTGAATACCAAAAGTCGTAGCCTGATTCGATTGGTTCGTACTATTCCCGGGATCACTGCTAGAAACTGTTTATGGAAATGCCTTGCGAGGTATGTGCCGTCCCATTGGCATCCTGCTTCGCTGCTATATAATATATATAAAATAATAGCAAGAGTGAGCGATAGCTCAGCAAGGTAATGAAAGTATGGCATAATTCTGCCCTTAATTCAACCCAGAAATAAAGCGGGTATACGACAATAATTTGTCAAAATATCTCGATACTGAAATCATTTCCTTATCGGAATGTATTCCAAAAATAGTACCATTACTGTACTTCAAATATCATTTCATAATACTCTGCAACTTTCGATATTCATACTATGAACAAAGTTCTAGTATAGTATAAAAGCTGAAATAACCAGAAAACTCAGTATATCCTTTCCGTAAAATATCTGCTATAAAAAATATAAGCAGACTATCAACATATACTTGAAAGATGAAGTTATAAGGAAAATTCAATATCATCTTTCATATCAAACATTTACCTCATATCATAATTTGGAAATAAATACAATGTAAAATATTTCCAATCCATTTCTAAGCTCATCTGGTTCCATATATCTTTTTCGTAAAATCATATGCTTTCTTATAAACTCATATGCTTGTATAAACTTGAATAAGCTTGCGTAAACTTTCTTTCTCTGAAAACTTGCATAAAACTTTTTCTTTCATGGATGATGAACTGTAGACGGAGATTCTGGGCGACAGGGATACCTCTACGATGATCAGTCGTAAGGCAAATCCCCACTACTGTTTTTCTACGTAGAAGGGAAAATAGGGCAGACGCTAACTGACCTACCTCCCCGCCTTCGGTTGTAGGGGAAAGAGCAGACCCGTTCATAGACTGCCGGTCTGATACTCTTCTCTTACCCTACGGTCGGGCACTATCTGATAATCTAAGGGACGAACAGACCCGTTCATAGACCGTCGGTCTACGCGTAATTCCCTTAGGGGACAGGTCGCCACTCAGTCCCTTACATATTCTCCGGGTTCAAGAAAATCCATAGTTCTGAAACATAAAGATTCCTTTCCCTTTTTCCCCTAGTATACGACTCCACAAAGTAGTCATATCTGGTTGGAAAGGAAAATTCACCTATATTTCCCAAGCTGATGCTTGTTCATGGATACAACTTATTCCACCGATCTTACTCCTCGAGCCTTGAGGAAGTAATCAAAATCATTGTGATGGTAGCATACAAGGTCGTTAAATGAATAGATTCGAAAAGATTTAGGACCAGGCAGTCCTCTTGAAACAAACATTAAAATTTGAGAAAGATTCCCTGAGTCTTTGTAGTTTGAGCGAACATTTAAGTCTTTCAGAATATAGACTAAAAAGGAAAATAGATTTGGGAACCTTCTCTAATTATTTTTATAATTGTCTGAATAAAACTTTATTGGTTATCTAGGGTTAAAGAATAGTTTTCACCAAAATACTTCCTTAAGAAGTAGGGCCTTAAATAATTAATGGAAACTATTTTTAATAAAGAATATTTATTTAGAAGTAATTCTCGAATACTTTCTTAACAAAAGAATGGATAAAATAATAATAATATAACCCTAGATAACAACTGATACCATTCCCGGTCCGTATAATAAATACAAAGTATATACCCCCTACTGAGAGATTTTTCTTAACATATCGGCTTATAAATATTGCCATGACCATAGCTTATAAGTCCAACTTATACTAATAACTTTTACTTAGCATCATAAGTATTGTTTCGAAATCATAAACACGTAACATATATCTCAATATCTTTTATTTATCACAACAACAGTTTATAGAGGTATAGGTTTGAAAACTTGCCTCTATCACATGCATATACTATAATCTCAATATCTTTTATACCATCACATCCATATACGACGTGAGGTTTGAAAGCATGCATAATATACCATATGCATCATCAGAATATTATAACTTAAAATAAAGCATAGAATGAGAAAACTTGTACGATACTTGGAACAAAGAATATATATATATAGATATATTTTTGAATCAACAAGTATTAAACATTTGAAAATATGCCCACTCTAACAATAGAGTAAGGGTTAGTAAACTTGCTTGATGCTCGAGATGTGATAGGGGTTCGCGACGATGCCGAACAATCTAGACAAAGTCAAAGTAAACGCACGATTAATCCCTGGATAATCCACTTTTACTCAATGTTGACAATTACTTAAGTCGTAGGTTTAGTCCGAGATCGATCCTCGAATACAAGTTATACTTAACCATTTACAACATTGGTTTCTAAGTCATGTTCTTAGTGGTTTTCACTTGCGCGACCTCGGCTAAAACATTTTTATAAAATCGAAAACTAATCTTTTTAATCCGAATCTTTTTCGTGAGCCTTACTAACTGTCTCTAGAATTATTCCTCAAAGTTTCACATTTTAATATGGCTTCTAAGTGGTCCAAATATAGTCTCAAAGTGACTGACCAGAGATGGGTTGTTCCTCCGAACGACGTTTACTAAAACTCACTTTTCTCTTAAACCTTAAATCGGATTAACATGATTCTTGCGCTCACATAAACTAGAAACGAGGCTCTACACACTCATGTTCATCACTGAACCAAAAGAGGCAGTTACGTTTTCGGATTCTAGGCAGTTTATAGAGTTACCGAAAATCGGGCATTACGACGGCTTAAAATCGAATAATCCAATTTTGTCACAACATAACCAAGCCACACCGGGCATACCATACATCTACAACCTCAACAAACAACCATCATACACTTCTAAGATCAGTGGTGAGGCTCAAATCCAACACCCATCATTTTACACATTTAAACAAATCCAAACAATCACTAAATCACTTAATCATGATCTTAACTTTACATGAACATCAAAACCACTTCAAAACTCATATAAAAAAAAAGGGGCAGAGGTTTTTATACCTTCCTTGATGCTCTACCAACACTAACCAGTGGTCACAATCACTCAACAAGCCTTAGATACTCCTTACAAAGCTTAAACCTTAAGATCCAATCAAGAAAACAAGTTAACAATTTTCGGAGTTACTATTCATCATCACTTTGTAAAATCCATATAAAATCTAACAACAAGAGTTTGGTTCTCAACTTCTTACCACACCTTCTACTCTTCAAGGGCTTTCGTTTGAGTCCTATCTCATCACCAGGGGATGCTTGAAGCTCGACTTATTGGCTTTCTAAGGTGAGTGGTCGAAACTGGAAAAGGCAGGACAGTTTCTGTTCTCCGACTTGGGGGAGCGATTTGACTAGTCTACACGCCTTTGTTGGCCATGAAATTTTGAAAGAATGTTGACCATGGAGTTGAGAATCTATGGTTAAAATTTGGTGATTTAAGGATGGATAGAAATGGAGTTATGGATTTTTATTTGGACTATGCTTCTGCTGGGCAGAAATCTGGGAAATGAGAGAGAGAGCTTTTCTCTTGCTTTTCTTCTTTTCTTTTTGTTAATAATGTGAATGCTGATCTTTTGTGGTTTAAAAGGGGTGAGTCATCACCTTTTGATGAGTCACCAGGACACGTGTCGCGCATGCATGTGTTTGGTTAAAGTAGCTTTACTGGTTCGTTTCTTTTCACATGGATGATCCAATTGTTTCATCACTCGAATTAATCTTGTTACATGTTACTTCCATGTCTATATTTAATCCTGTAAATGTTGCCTTGTTCCTCTTGAAACGATTCGAAATATTTCCTAAGAGAGCGAATAAAACTCTACGCGATTCTCGCAGTGAATAGTAACTATTCACTATTCACTTCAACAATCGAATCCTTAAATCGACTTTAATAAAATAATAAAATTCCAAAATATAAAATTCCAAAATATTAAATCCTCAAATCCTCAATTTTAATATCTCATTTCTTGAATATAATAATATATAATTCGCTGCCCGGTCGAATATTACACCAAAATAAAATTTGGAATTTCTGAATTCCGATCGTCTTTGCATTCACTTATTTACTCCGTAGATCACTAATATGACTTCGGAATATCCACACTACGTCTCGTACATAGGTGGCATGAAAAATTTTCTTAACCCTCAAAATCACTATTCATCCACCAATATCACTATTCACTGCTACACTTAATCATAATAAGAAAAGTTTTAAATTTTTCCAAAAATTCGGGTTATTATACAAAGGCTGATGAAGGAATTTTCATAGGCTATCCTGCATCAAGAGCCTTCAGAGTTTTTAATTTGAGAACAAGAACTGTCATGGAGTCAATACATGTATCTTTTGATGACAAGAAGATAACTGGAATAAATGAAGACTCTCATGATAGATTGATTTTTGAAAATGAAGCCACCAAGGAACCTGAAGAAAGTGAATCAGATTCTATCAATTCATCAGATCCTGATGGGTCACCAATTCCTGATGACACACCAGATACTGATGGTGCTAATACTGATGATGCAATCAATACTGATACTTCTAGTAGTGCTAATGTTGAGGGGGAGCAACAACATTCTGCTACAAGTTCAGAGTCAACTCAATCATCAGGACAGAATTCTTCAGATATTGAGTCAAGTGATGATCCTGATAGATTATAAGGAGGACATAGCAATAATTCAGGGAGAGCTTCAAATCAAGCAAGTTCTTCAAGTCAAGATAACACCAATCCAGGGGGAGCATCTACTTCAAGAAACAATTTAACACCAGCAAGGAAATGGACTGCAAGTCATACACCTGATTTGATCATTGGGGATCCTGATGCAGGTGTTCAAACAAGAAGTGCAACTCAAAATGAATGTCTATACAATAACTTTCTATCTAAGGAAGAGCCAAAGAAAGTTGAAGATGCACTTAGAGATGCTGATTGGGTTACTGCAATGCAAGAGGAACTGAATGAATTTGAAAGAAATGAAGTCTGGAAACTGGTACCAAGACCAAAGAATAGATCAATTGTTGGTACAAAGTGGATTTTCAAGAACAAGACTGATTCTGATGGAGTAATAATCAGAAACAAAGCAAGACTAGTTGCAAAGGGGTATTCTCAACAAGAGGGAATTGATTACGATGAAACTTTTGCTCCTGTTGCAAGACTAGAAGCCATCAGGATATTTCTTGCTTATGCAGCACATAAGAAATTCAAGGTTTTCCAGATGGATGTTAAAAGTGCTTTCTTAAATGGAGAACTGGAGGAAGAAGTCTATGTTGAGCATCCTCCTGGTTTCATTGATCCTAAATATCCAGATCATGTCTACAGATTGGATAAGGCACTTTATGGACTAAAGCAAGCTCCAAGAGCATGGTATGAAACTTTAGCTCTATTCTTACTGGAAAGTGGATTCAAAAGAGGTGCTATTGATAAAACTCTATTTTATTTGAATCATGGTAAGGACTTGTTGTTAGTTCAGATTTATGTTGATGATATCATTTTTGGGTCAACAAACAATAAGCTTTGTGAAAAGTTTTCCAAGCTTATGCAGTCAAGATATCGAATGAGCATGATGGGAGAAATGAGTTACTTTCTTGGTCTTCAAGTTAAACAGACTGATGAAGGGATTTTTATCAATCAGTCTAAATATACAAGGAATTTATTGACAAGGTTTAACATGCAAGATAGTTCTCCTGCTACAACTCCCATAGCTACAGCTACCAAAATTGATCCTGATCAAGGTGCTGAGGTAGATGTAACTCACTACAGAGGAATGATTGGCTCTTTATTGTATCTCACTGCAAGTAGACCAGATATCATGTTTGCAACCTGTCTGTGTGCAAGATTTCAAGCAAAACCTAGAGAACCCCATCTGATAGCAGTCAAAAGAATTTTCAGATATCTCAAAGGCACTTCTTCACTTGGCCTTTGGTATGCAAGGGAATCAGATTTTGGGTTGTGTGGTTATTCAGATGCTGATTTTGCAGGATGCAAAATAGACAGGAAAAGTACTTCAGGAAGCTGTCAGTTTTTGGGTGGAAGACTAGTTTCATGGTTCAGTAAAAAGCAAAAATCCATTTCCACTTCAACTGCAGAAGCTGAGTACATTGCTGCAGGAAGTTGTTGTGCTCAGATAATGTGGATGAGAAATCAGTTGTTAGATTATGGCCTGTCATACTCAAAAATCCCTATTTATTGTGATAACCAAAGTGCTATTGCAATGACAAGAAATCCAGTTCAACATTCTCTTACTAAACACATTAGTATTAGATATCACTTCATAAGAGAACAAGTTCTGGAAGGAACAATTGAACTTCACTTTGTTCCTACTGATCAACAACTAGCTGATATATTCACCAAGCCACTACCTGAAGCTACTTTCAATAAATTGGTGAATGAACTTGGAATGATGAACTTTGAGAATTTCTGAGGAAAGCTACAGAGAGGAAATCCTGATAACTGTCAAATCCTGATAGTTATTCAGAAAGGTATGTTTTCTTTGATCAAATCCTGATAGGATGTTATGCTGACAGGAAGTCAACTGGTCAAATCCTGATGCTCAAATATTGAAGTTGGTATGAAAACCAGAGGTTCTATGCGAATTTGTCATCAACACTTCTGGTAAACTCTGGAAATAAGATTTTTACTTAGTCTTTGATTAAGTTTTCAGTCTTAATTCTCAATTTCAATTATATTTCTATCAGAGTTTACTATTAGTCATTTTATATGTCAATATCAGTGTTACTAACAAATTGTGCAGGCAAGTACAGAAAGAAAACAGTTGAGAAAATAGACAAATTTCATTAATTCTTGAAGATTCATTACAAATGAAAATGGAAATTACATATTTTTTTTCCTAGTCTATTGTTCTACTCAGGAACACGTGCCCTACAGATTAGCATGAATGCTCCTGAGCAGCTTCATAGTCCATCAGGATTGGAAGATCTCTTGTTCCATCCTTAAAGGACAAGAAGAGGACCTGATGCACTTGAAGGCGGATCGTCACCATGTCCACCGGGACTCTTCCGTGCCTCCAACTTGCATGACATACAAGCATCACAGATTCTCTTCTTTATTTTCTCAAGCTCTTGGATGAGCTCCTCATCCTCTTCATCATCCTCATCCTCTTTATAGATGAGGTTATCAAGCGGATTCCAGTCCGGATTGGCTTGCAGGAAGTTGTGCCAAACCACATCAAACATTGAGTTAACAAACGCTTCATATTCCTGAGGGTCAGGAACTGGTTGTGGCTCAATATTAGCAAGAGCCTCCTCCATCTCTTGCCATATGATATCGAGCTCAGCATCAGGTAAGTTGTTTTGTTGTTGGTTGGCAGCCATTGAAAAACAAAAAAGGTGAAAGGTTTTCGTAAGTTTTTCTCTGGAGAGGGTTTGTGTTTTAATAGATATATGATGTTTATGCTTAACAGTTCTATTTTATAGAGAATGTGTGTTAAGGATGCAGGTCATTTTCTCAATATCGAGGCGACTGTTCAGTTTCTCATAATTACTTTGCCTCGGTAATTGGTAAGAATGGTTACATGGGTATTATGCTATTTGTTTTGTAATCATTTTTTTTAAAAAAACAGCACTTATCAGGATTATCAAAATAAATTTTGTTTTCTTAAATAAAATTTTATTTCACCTCATATTAATTTTTTTTTCAATCCTGATAAGGCAAATGGTTTCATAGGAAATGCTTTTATTCCTGATGAGGTTAGGTTTTTCTTACATAGGAAAATGCCTACTCGTTATGGTTTAATTTCTAATGCTATGTGGCAAGGCCAATCACAACTTGTTCCTAACCCAAGCATTCATCCTAAACAGTCTAAACAGTCAACTACCACCTCTAATGTCTCTCAAAAGATTTTAGTTGTAAAAGCAAAGAAGTCAGCTAGAACTGATGTGTCAGGAAAGGCAATCAGGTTCAAAGGATTTTTCCTCTACACCACTCACTAAAAAGAAGTTACAAGGGGGTGTACAAGGGGTCCTGGTGAAGAAAGCTGCAAAGGGAGGTGAGGTTGTTTCTGTTAAAAGAAAGTTAGTGCTCAGGGATGAGATTGACTCAGAGGATGATTTACCTATATCCTCTATAATGAATGTGAATAAGGAAGTTGTTGATACTGCTGCTGCAGCTGTGGTTCCATTGTCTACACCACATAAGAAAAGGAAGTTATCAAAAAGCAGGTATCACATTCCTTTAGAAAAGAAGCAGGATACTGATGTACATGACACTTCTATTCTGAATGAGCAATCAGTTTCTACTGCTCAAGCAAATCCTGATGTTAGTATTCCTGATGCTGCACCAAGTCAAGTGGTTAATATTTCAGACTCTCCAGCACAGGACTCTCCAACAAAAAGACATGTTGATATTTCATGGGAGAAGTATGGTGCTGCTGTTTCCAAACTTGGGATAAAACATCCAATGGACAAACTAAGGAAGGCAGAAGAGTTAGTCTACCAGAGACAGAAGAAACTGAAAGGATCAAGCCCACAAGAACCTGAACCTCAAAGTGGTTCAGCAGCTCTTTCTGATGATCCAGCCACACAAGAACCACTCAATCAAAGTTTGAGTGAAGGCTTAGCTCGTGGAATGGTCCCACAAGAACCATTTTCTCAAAGGGAGAATGCAGACATTGACATTCAAGCTACACAAGAACCATCTTCTCAGAGTGAAGATGCAGGCCAAGCTACAGTTTCTGAGAAATTTCCTGACAATGCTCAAGGGATTTCTGGTGCAGATGAAGTTCAAAGATTGGTCGAGGACATTGTCAATGAGGGAAGCACACAAGAACCTTTGACTCAAAGTGTTGAAGCAGCTTCTGAACCTCAAGCTCCACAAGAACCATTGGTAGCAAATACTGATGCAAGCATATCAAATCCTGACGGTGTTCATCCTAACGCTAGTGGTGCTCCTGATGCTGAGCCTATCCTGATACAGCCACTTCGTTCAAGACCAATGGATCATCCTATCACAGATTCACAGGATAAAATGAAAAGTATAGTTATTCCTGATCCTGATGATACTCATAGTACTGATGATGATAACTCTGTTGATAGTGATGATGATGAGAATCGAAAAGAGAAGGAACAGCTTGCTACAGCACTCAAAATTAGTCTTGGAACTAATTTTGGTTCATCAAGTACATATATGGCTGGCAAAGCTTCCACTGGGAAAGATCAGAGACAAGATTTTTCTATTCCTTCCTTTAATCCTGCTGAGGCACTTAGACAGAATGAATGGAACAATTCATGGCACAGATCTGCTGAATCTGTAAGTTATTCTTCTGCTTTGGAACATGCCTATAATGCAGTGAAATCTTTAGAGAATCAAGACTTGAAGAATCATCTGAAGGCTACAACTCTATTATCCAAAAGTCTCAAAAGTGAGATTGATTCTATCAAGAACTCCACTGAGTTGGTGAGGAATGATATTTCTCAAAGTTTTACAAAGGTGCCTACTAATTTTCAGCTAAGGGTAGTAGAATCCCAAGTGAAATCTGTCATTTCTGAACAAACCTCCATCAACAGAAGGATTGATTCTCTGGATACCAAGGTAACTGACATTCAAGCCTCTCTTTCCTTAATTTTGAATTTATTGTCAAATCCTGATGTCAAAAAGGGGGAGAAGGTTAGTCATACAAAATGCACACCTGATCTAGTACTAAGGAATAATGATGATGATACTGGAGATGATGGTAGTGACAAAGTGATAAAAGGAGAAACCTCTGATGCTGTTGTTATGAAGTCTACAATTCAAACTTCATAAAGTCAAACAACGCAGTCAACTCATTTTTCTGATTCTGCAGTTAAGACAGTAAGAACTTTGGTGCAATCTCAGATTCTGACGGAAGAACAAATCCTGACACCTGGTCATGGACATACTCTTGCTACAATTCCTGAAGGTGATGAAGATATTTTTATTGATAATCCTGAAGATGCATCAAATTTATTCCAGAAGTTTTCTACAAAAGATGGCAAAATTGTTACTCTATATCACACTGATAAAAGAGTTCAACAATTATTTACAAGAAAAGCACTCTCTACAGCAAATGAAGAATATCCTGATCTCTCACATGAAGAATTCTTAAGACAACAGAGAGAAATGATGGAAAGTTTTAATAACCCTGTTCCTACTAGAGGTAGAGGAAGCAGAGGTAGGAGAGGAGCTAGAAGAAGTAGAAGAGGTTCTTCAACTCAAACAATACCTAGACAGACAAGGTCTAGAGGGTTAAGAATTGAAGAAATTCCTGAACCTATTCAAACTCTAGTAGTTCCTGACAGATCTACTTTTGGTGATGATGGAAATATTGAAGAAGAACCTGAATTGAGAAGAAAATCAACTCTCTACAATACAAATCAAATTGAAGAATCTAATCCTGATGTTGTTCCTGATAATATTCAAGATCCTGATGATTCTGAAATTCTGCAAGAGATTGATTTGATAATCTTATCTACTGTGGTTGATTCTCACAACAAGGAAGTAGATGAAGAAGAAGAAGCCAGAAGAAGAGAAATTACAAGAAGAACAAGTAGAGATTTCAATCTCCATTTACAAAGGCTTAAACTCTCAAATAAAAGAAAGTGGAGGAACCCAAGCAGACAAGAATCTTCACTGGAAAGAA
Organism: Heracleum sosnowskyi; assembly: GCA_030848705.1. NCBI lineage: Eukaryota > Viridiplantae > Streptophyta > Magnoliopsida > Apiales > Apiaceae > Heracleum > Heracleum sosnowskyi. The sequence continues at coordinate 23,116,395 of CM061238.1, forward strand.
GCTATGCCTTTGAAAAGGAAAAGGATAAGAAGTGGAAACATATTAGTACACTGAGGTGTGATACACCTATCAATTTTCAGTCTAGAGGAATTATTACAAGCGCTTCAAGTGTTGTTGATTTATCTGAGATGGTTAGATCAAAAGCACTCTGGTTAAAGATGTTTTCAAATCTGAAGCAATTGTCAAGTAATTCAAGAGGAGGTATTGGACACAGGGATGCTGAATATCTAAATATGTCATATGTAGATCCTTACTCCTTAACTGAAATTGGAGGTACTTTAACTTCTGAAAACCTGAACAATTTACTAGCTGTTGATATAGTTATAGATTGTAATGATGGTTTTGACAAGAAAGAAAAGCTTCTGTACTTCATGAAAGATGGTAGTGTGAAGATTCTATCTATTCAAGATCTGCTGATGAAAACTACACAGGAACTGAAATATGTTCATTATCTTTTGAGATCGAAGAATCAAATGTGCAAAGAATGGAGTGACATGATTTTGTCAACAATAAGAAGAAGACTGGATGGAAACAGTAATTTCAATGGTAATTATACTCCCATATACTTAAATCAAAGAGGTCAGGATGTGGAAATGCAAAGGGGTACTGTTGTTAAAGAAGTAACTTTTGGCATGACACAACTTACTCTCAATCCTGATGGGAAGGAAATTGCTTATCTTTTGCTTGAAGATCATAGTCTTCAGAGAAGCTCCATATTGAATATCAGAGCAACTATCTACCAGTTTAATGAGGAAGATGAAGAACTCAGAAATCTTAAGGAGAGGCTGATTCAAATTCTTGAAGAAAAAGAAGAAAATTTGTTATCCAACTTCTTGAAGATGAATCTGTTCTATCAAAGAATTTAAACAGATAAGTTGTTGCTGCAGATACTGTACATTTTGTATATATGTTTTTGACATCATTGAATCTTAGAAATCTATACTTTATTTCACAAAGTATGAGATTGGGGGAGATTGTTAGATCTGAATTCAATGATCGTCAGGAGCTAGACTCAACTGATCAGGATTGCTGACGTCATCAGGATTGCATGGTCGTCATGATAAGAATACATATCAGGACTGGGATCAGGATTGATCATCAGGACTGGAAGCTGATCAGGATTCCTACTTCGAGTTATATTTGGAGTCTAGTTAAACATGGAAGTTTATTCTGTCGGTTCCTGGTTTGTAGGATGTAGCTATCAATTATGGATAGGTTTCAATCTTTGTAATTGATTAGGACTTATCATTGATAGAGAAGCTGTGTAGTATGTAAACACAGTTTAGGTTTCGATTTATGGAGTGAACATAATCGATCATACACTTGAGTATTTGTGAGTCAAGCTAGAAGCTCTCAAGAACATCAGAATTTCTTGAGAGAGTTTGTAACAGTTTTATATCAGATTTAATAAAGTTGTTATCTTTCTTTCATATTTGTGATATATACATTAAGAAGTCGATTATCTTATACTATTGTATTCAACCCCCCTTCTACAATAGATTATTACTGGGCAACACTTAGATCTAAAACGTCTAAGGGGCTCTTTTATACCTTTTTGAACTGACAGAGGTATTTTTGTAAAATCACTGTTCGATAGTTTTTAAAATAACTATCGACAGTTTTCTCAGAGGGGCAAAAATGTCAAATTTACTTAGATAGTTTTTGAAAAACTATCGAAGTGTTTGAAAATAGGAATTCAAATCGATTTCTGAAAAAACCATCGAGGGTTGTTTGCTGTTTAAAACAAAAACTATCCAACTGTCTTTCTTGAAAAATATCGAGAATTTAAATATTGCAAGAATTAAATTCCCTTCGATAGATTTCAATTTATATCTCAAAAACCATCGAAGAAATTCATTCGATAGATTTTCTTTCTTTTCCAAAAACTATCGGAAAAAAGCTTTCGATAGATTTCTTCCAGTACTTAGAAAAACTATCGAATTTCCTAAATTCGATATTTTTGCTTCCTGTTCAATTTCTAAAACCTGTTCTTGTTTTAAAAATCAAACTTTTTGGTTTTTTGTCAACTTAGAATCTGTATAAACTTTTACAAATTTACCAAAATCAAAGCTAACAGAAAATTCACAATTTTCTTAGAATAAAATCGACTAAATATCATTAAATGATATTAACCAATTAAAATCCAATAAATTATGTTGCATTAATCTACAATGTTTAAAACAAATTAAATTAATTCGAATTAAATAGATGCTTAAATATTTAGAACAAATATTAGCACCTAAATAATTTTAGAATTAATAACCAATTAAATGCCAGAAGATATATCATCCATAAATATGACATAAAATTAGTACAATAATCCTAACAACGAGAATTGCTCCAGAAAATAAATTCACGAGTCCTAAGGATATGGAAATTCTTAAACTCATGTATTCACTAGGACTTTCTTGCAGTTACTGACTTCTAATCAAAATTAATTAGAAAGATTTAACATCCCAAGTTCACCAACCAGCTTAGAAAAAGTGGATTCATCAAGCGGTTTAGTGAAGATGTCTGCAATTTGTTCATCCGTGGGTACAATGTGTAACTCCACAGTTCCATTCACGACATGCTCTCGGATAAAATGATACCTGATGTCGATGTGCTTCGTCCTCGAGTGTTGCACTGGGTTGTTGGAGATTGCTATGGCACTTGTGTTGTCGCAAAATATTGGAATCTTAGTCAACAAAAGCCCATAGTCACGGAGTTGGTTTCTCATCCACAAGATCTGAGAACAACAGCTACCAGTAGCTATATATTCAGCCTCAGCTGTTGATGTGGATACTGAATGCTGCTTCTTGCTATACCAGGAAACTAACCTTCTTCCAAGAAACTGACAGCTTCCTGAAGTACTCTTCCGATCAATCTTACAACCTGCAAAATCTGAGTCTGTATATCCAATAAGATCAAATCCTGTATCTTTAGGGTACCAAATTCCAAGATTTGGGGTTCCCTTAAGATATCTAAATATTCTCTTAACAGCTATTAGATGAGATTCTTTAGGATCAGACTAAAACCTAGCACACAAGCATGTTGCAAACATTATATCTGGTCTACTTGCAGTGAGATATAGTAAGGAGTCTATCATACCTCTGTAGCTTATGATGTCAACCTTCTTACCAATTTCGTCCTTATCAAGCTTAGTGGTTGTTGGCATTGGAGTCTTTGTTGTAGATGAGTCTTCCATTTGATACTTCTTCAGAAGATCTTTGATGTACTTGGACTGACAAATGAATATTCCTTTTTGCCTTTGATACACTTGTAGTCCAAGAAAGAATGACAATTCACCCATCATGCTCATTTCATAACGAGTCTTCATTAACTTAGCAAATCTCTTGCATAGATCGTCATTAGTAGAAACAAATATTATGTCATCAAAATATACTTGAACCAATATAAAATCATTTTTGTGCATTTTGTAAAAGAGAGTTTTATCTATGACACCTCTTGTAAAGTTATTTTCAAGTAAAAATTCAGAGAGAGTGATATACCATGTCCTTGGAGCTTGTTTGAGTCCATAGAGAGCTTTGAATAGAAAGTACACAAAGTCTGCCATTTTTGAATCCTCAAACCCCGGAGGTTGTTCCACATACACTTCTTCTTCTAGCGCCCCATTCAGAAAAGCAATCTTCACATCCATTTGATATACTTTGTAATGGGAATGTGCTGCGAATGCCAGAAACATCCTGATGGCCTCAAGTCTTGCTACTGGTACATAGGTTTCATCATATTCTATACCCTCTTCTTGAGAGTAACCTTTAGCAACCAGTCTGGCTTTGTTTCTCGTTACAATTCCATCTTCATCCAACTTATTTCTGAATACCCATTTTGTTCCAATAACAGATTTTCCTTTTGGCCTGGGTACCAGCTTCCAAACTTTCTGCCTTTGTAAAGCATAATGTAACATAAGATGAAACAGAGATAACTACAACTCAACAAAGGACAAGACATACAATAATATTAACAGAAGCACAGGAATCCAGAATCAAAGAAGAAAAGGTAAACTCAAAAAATCAAAATATGGTATATATTCTTGAAGTCCGTAAACAGGTCACGGAAAGAAGTTCATGAAAATGTTCAAGCCTCAGTGACAACAAAAGAAACAAGATTTTCAAGACTACATAAGTATGTGAATGATTTAGGGTTAAGTACCATAGGATTCCAGTGAATTAAATGAAGCAACCAGACGACAAAGGACTTATCAACAGCATTGAATCGAAGACATAGAAGAAGAATTGATCAAGTGTTATTCATCTGTGAACCAGACCAGTTGCACTAGTTGACGGCACTAAAAAGATCAAGTTGTTTTATCGTCTCAGAAGAAATTGATACAGTCTAAAACTGAAACACCCTGAAGCTCAAAAGATTTACTAAAAAGATCAAGGACAAGAAATGGTTCGATGGTTTTTCTATTTAGAAAACTATCGAATATGATTTAAGAAATCCATCAGAATTCAAATGTAAAGTAATTTACATTTCGATAGTTTTGAATTAAAAACTATCGAATGTAAATTACTTTTACACATTCGATGGTTTTTAAAGTGGAGCAGGTGAAAAGTGTTACTTTGTTTGTCAGGTTGATGAAGATCCAACAGCCAAGAATATTCCTTTATTTTTAGTTCGATGGTTTTTCTAAAAATCAAGTCTACAATTACAACAGAGGAAGTGTGTCTTCTTCAGTCGAAGTTATCACAGTAGCAATTACTACGAGAGAGGAAGAGCCAGAGAGAAAATACTAGAGAAATTAATTCTGCTTAAACTCTATCATTGTATTGATTGTGTATAACCTAGAACTCATTGAAGCTAATCTACGGATTAGAAATTGTAGCACCCTTCGAGGTTTATATTAATAAAAAGATATATTCCCCGACTCGTGTTTTGATTTGGTGCATTTGATTTCGTTTAGAACTGAATGATTAATCCGCGAACGAAATTGAATTATTTGTGAGTATCGTATTCAATCCCCCCGCTTCTACGATACTTTGGACCTAATAATTGGTATCAGAGCTACTTGATTGACGAACAAATCAGATCCTGTGAATGAGACCAAAATCAAACATATAGCTTGAAAATTCGAAGCAAATTTTTTAACTTTCAAATTTTTTCATTTGATTGGAATTTCTTGAATTTTTAAACAATTTGAAAATTTCTACCATGAGTGCTCCAAAGACAACAACTGGTATTAAATTTCCCACATTTACAAGAGATGATTTCAGTTTGTGGAAGATGAAGATGATGTTATTTATCAAGGCATCGAATCCATTGTACATTGGCATTTTAGAGAACGGACCATATGTACCTATGAAATCAGTCGAAGAATCGTCTACCCCTGAAGGTAACAGGATTCCTGTTGGCACCCAACCTAAGGATATCTCTGAATATACTGATTCAGACAAAGAACTGATTAGCCTGGATACATGTTTAATGCTGATATTGATGGACTCTGCAGACAAGGAAATGAGCTACCAAATAATGAACTGCTCAAGCGGGAAACATATGTGGGATACCATTAACCTAATAATGGAAGGAACTGAAGACGTGCAGGAAAATAGATTGGACATCCTGACTTCTTAGTATGAATCTTTTAGGTCACTCCCAGGAGAGAGTATAACTCAGGTCTTTGAGAAATATACTAAACTCCTGAATGAGTTGGCAATGAAAGGAAAGACTTATCCACTGAGAGAAACGAACAGGAAGTTCATGATGACGCTGCCCCATCATGTAGAACACAAGTCATCATCCATAAGGGAAAGAATAGACTTCACCAAGATGTCATTAGAGATGATCTATGGCAAGTTGAAGACTTATGAGATGGAACAGGAACAGAGAGTGATAATCTACGGATCAGGGACAGTGGATAACAAGCACAATGCACTTGTGAGATTAGCAGCACTTGTAGTGGATGAACCAACAACTTCTGATATTCAGGTTCAAACCCCTAGAGCTGGAAAAGAGGTGATTATAGAAGCTGAGATGGATTCTGGAAATCTGGGTGTTGATGAAAGTGACTACTACACCCTAGAAGAGATTGATCAAATGGAAGAGAAAACCATGGCGTACTTAGCTGCAAAGTTTAGCCACATCCGTTTCATTAGAAACCCTAAGTACAAGTTCAAGGGCTCAACCAATAGATTTCAGAAGAGCAAGTATTCACCAGGCACTGGCTTTAAGGGAGGCTACAAGACTGGCATGATTGATAGAAGCAAATCAAGATGCTACAACTGCAATGAGTTAGGGCATTTTGCCACTGAATGCCAAAAGCCTCGTCAAGCAAGAGACAGAAAGGGAGTCTATGAAAAGAAAGACTCATATGAGGATTTGAAGAAAGAGAATGCCAAGCTGAAACAGCAAGTGGAGGCATTATCTGGAAAGTAGAAAGGAAAAGCTTATATAGTAGAGGGAAAACACTGGGATGATACTGATTCGGATGAAGAGGAAGAGTATGTAAATGTTGCCCTAATGGCTGACTCTTCAGAGGAATCAGCACAATTATCCCAGGTACCTATCTTAACGACAATTGACATGTCTAATTCTGAGAACAAGAAAACTGTGCAAGATCTTAGTGTAGAATTGTTTAATGTTCATACAAGCATGCTAGCAACAGAAATGGAGAATGCTAAACTAGTTCTTAAGATTAAAAATCTAGAATCTAAGAATGAAGAACTAGAGCTTGTAGCTGTATCATTAAAAGATCTTAAGCAAAATAATGTGTACTTAGAGAACAAGGTCAAGTGTAGTAATGAGATAGAGACTATCCTCAGGAAGCAGATTTCAGAGTTAGATCTGAAGCTGAATGCTTTTAAGAATTCCGCCCTGATAGCTAAGGAAATCATTGATACTCAGACCCAGGGTAATAAAACTGCTATAGGACTTGACTACTCCAAAAAGGCTGGGAAAAAGTCAGTGGAGTTTCCTGTGACATCTAAGGTTGTCAGAAAGGATATTCCACACATTCTCAAGAATGTTGACTGTCCAGTTTTTGTCAAGCCCTTCTCAGAACCTTTTCATGAGGATGACTTATATCTTAGACAAGAATTGCTTGAGGAGGATATATTGAAGGAAATAGAGGTAAAGACTAAGTTGCCTAGGAATTCAGTAAAAACTGTAATACCTAAAACTGAAGTAGGTGATTTAGTTAGCATGGCTAAGAAGAATAGGAATGGGAAAAAGAAGATTGCCAATCAGGAAATAGTTCCACTTTCTCCCATTGCATCTAGGAAGTTGTGCACTATTTGTAATTCTGCTGGACACCTTACACATGCATGTAAAAAGGTTAAAGTAGAAACTGCTAATACTTCTGAAATGCATAACATGTCTGACATGCCTGATCTTCATGAACCCTGTGGTAATAAAGAGTGTTTACTATGTACATACAACATCATGCATGCTTATTTTAAGTTGATGAATGATAGTAGTAAAAACACTGTTAATGTTAAATCCACAGATACTATGAAAATCAAACAGGGTAAGACAAAACTGAATGTTACTCTTGTTAAAACATCTAAACCTTCAGGACCCAAACAGTTTTGGGTACCAAAGTCCGCTTAATCAATCTGTGATTGCAGGGTAAGGTTAAAAGCTCAAAGGTTGTGTGGATTCTGGATAATGGCTGTTCTAGACACATGACTGGTGAAGAGTCCCTGCTTACAGAAGTGGTTAAGAAGACCGGCCCGATTGTAACCTTTGGAGATGACAGCAAAGGATTCACTACGGGATATGGTAATTTGAGAATTGGAAATGTCATCATTGAAAACATCACTCTTGTTCAAGAATTAAAGCACAATCTTCTAAGTATCAGTCAGTTCTGTGATAAAGGCTACAATGTAGACTTCAGAAAGGACAAGTGCTTGATCATAAACAGGAAGGATGAGAAGCTTGCTCTACTGGGAGTGAGAAAAGGAAATCTGTTCATAGCTGACTTAAGTTCTACCAGTGAAGGAGCAGTTACATGTTTCTATGGAAAGGCATCTTCAGAACAAAGTTGGTTATGGCACAAGAAGCTCTCGCATCTGAACTTCAAAACTATGAACTCTTTGGTAAAGAGAGAGTTAGTGAGAGGGTTGCCCCTGATGGAATTCAATCAGGTGGGACTATGTGAAGCATGCGAAAAAGGGAAGTCGAATAAATCATCACATAGAAGCAAGGAAATGACAAACATTACTGAACCATTACAGCTGATTCATATGGATTTATTTGGTCCATTTAATGTTATGTCACTTTCAAGAAAGAGATATGCATTGGTGATGGTGGATGACTACTCCAAGTACACGTGGGTGTTGTTTGTACAATCAAAGGATGAAGCAACACAACTAATCATTGATCACATCAAAAAGATAGAAGTGGAAGCCAAGCTACCTGTGCGGACAATCAGATCAGACAATGGAACTGAATTCAGGAATGCAGTTCTTAATGATTTCTGCTCAGAGAAAGGAATATCAAGACAGTTTTCAGCACCAAGAACTCCACAACAAAATGGAGTAATGGAAAGGAAGAACAGGACATTGGTTGAAGCAGCAAGGACCATGTTGAGTGAATCGAAACTTCCCACTTATTTTTGGGCTGAAGTAGTGAATACAGCTTGCTACACTCAGAATCGAACCCTGATTAACAAAGAACATCATAAGACTCCTTATGAGTTAATGGCCAACAAGAAACCAACACTGAAGTATTTTCATGTGTTTGGTACAAAGTGCTTTGTACTAAAAGATGGAGGACATCTAGGCAAGTTTGATGCCAAAGCACACGAAGGCATTTTTCTGGGCTATTCTCTGGAATCTAAAGCTTACAGGGTATATGTGATTGAAGATAAGAAGGTGTTGGAAAGCTTTAATGTAACATTCGACGACACCAAAAGACCAGGCCTGCAAACTGGAGAGAACTCTGAATCCTTGGTATTTGAAAATCTATCAGGAGATCTCTCTGACAATGAAGAAGAACCTGAAGTTGTTACAGTTATTAATAATAATCATAATGATAATGATTCTGGACAAAGTGGTGACCAAAGTGGGGATCCTCAAAATTTTACAGGATCCACTAGTTAGTCTAAAGAATCAACAGATCAAATCGTCAACAATTCAGGGGGAGCAGGAGAAGGATCTACTAGTCACACTCCACAACATCCAGAAATAGGAGAATCATCAAGATCACATCTGCCAAGGCAAAGGGTATGGAATAGAGATCATCCCTTTCACTTGATCATTGGTGATCCAGATTCAGGAGTGAGAACTAGGAGGACATCACAAAATGAATGTCACTATTCTGGGTTTCTTTCAGAAACAGAACCTAAGAAAGTTGAAGATGCCCTAGAAGATCCAGATTGGGTGATTGCAATGCAAGATGAACTCAATCAGTTTGAAAGGCAGAAAGTGTGGAAGCTGGTACCCAGGCCTAAAGGGAAATCTGTTATTGGAACAAAATGGGTATTCAGAAATAAGCTGAATGAAGATGGCATTGTAACGAGAAACAAAGCCAGACTGGTTGCTAAAGGTTACTCTCAGGAAGAGGGTATAGATTATGATGAAACCTATGCACCAGTAGCCAGACTTGAGGCCATCAGGATGTTTCTGGCATTCGCAGCACATTCCAATTACAAGGTATATGTAACACCCCCAGACCCGGGGTCGGAAATCTAGGTTGTCACAATCTTCTTATCCCAATAGTACACCTGTTTCACTTACAATAATATAGATACACATGTTGTTGACCCCATAACAATATCACTCACACAGGCTAGAGTCTCAGAAACGACATACGATAGCATTACTAAACAGTTTCATAAGTTTAAAGTTATTACAACTCAAAATGATTACTAATTTATGCTACCAATACAACCTCTAAGTGAAGTTACATCAGTGGCTTGAGTGTTTGTTCTGATAGATTTCCTTACAAGATCATACTTGTGCTTAAAGCAGCCTAACAAAAGTTGTAAGTCCGTTTCACCGGTTCCTTCTACCTCGGGGGTGATAGCTAAAAGCTGCTCACGGAAACGCCTGGCGTTTCCCACTCGCTTGCGGGTAGTCTGCTGCGTCCTTGCCATGGTTACTAGCTGTTGTGTTTTATATATATATATGAAAATAAAGCAAGAGTGAGCTAAATTGCCCCGCAAGTAATTTATATCAACAGTTATTGATAATAAAATAGGTTTGAAAGAAGGATTTTGAAATCGTTACACATTCATAGATTTACTAACTTAGGCGCAACGCCCAAAACTATAACATTCAGCCTTTTTAATGCTGCCTTCAATATATCAAACCATTCATAATTGTAGTTAACACTATCGGTAACTCAGCACCTCGGCTTCGTTATAGTGTTAATAAAATTTTCAAAGTGGAAGGGAAGGGACTTATCCAAAACAGAAAACACGATATGAAGTGACGATGATCAGTCGCCACAACCATATCCACCGCTGGTCTTCTCTACTAGTAGAAGGGCAAATACTTCATTCGTAAGTTACCCCGGGATGAAGGCTTCATTCACGATCATCCTGGATGGGAGCTCCATATGCACTCATCCTGGCGCATTCGGCCAATAATTGTTGATGGACCGCCCGGCTAACGGCCTCTTACACTCTCGGGATCGCCCGTCGACGATCTTGCCACCGCCGGAGTCCCCTTATTTTATTTTCTTTCAAAAATCATTTTGCATATAAAATCGAGTAGTTGAGGTCCGTCCTCAGTCGACCGATACTTATTTCAAAACAACGCTACGTGAGCAACACATGACCGGGGGTTTTCATAAAAGATTTTGAGTGAGAAGGTCCACATGTTTAATCATTTTTTAAACATCTTGGATAACTTTTAAATAATATTCGAAGTATTTTTGGAAATGTTTAATATATTTAATAAATATTTAAATAATATATTTTATCCAAGATAAATGTTTTTGGAATATTTTAATAAATAAAGTTTATTAACTATCATAAGTACATATACTATTTCCCGAAAACCCTTCGGGTTTACATAGTCAAATACATCGAGTCAAAAGTACCGCTCCCCGGTCAACTCTACTTTTTGGACCAACGCGCTCTATCCCTAGAGCCGTCGTCCGAATATTAAACATAACATACTATTATCAACATAGTATGATTTATCAAAATTTCACATATAACGTTCATAATATAAGTCGAACAATTATTCTTGATATCAAAACCGTAAACACAACATGATATATATATTTGGGAAAGTAAACTTGCCTTGTAGTCGAGGGGTAGTGGTAGGTCTCGGGTCACTCCGATGATCTAAGAATTGTAAAGAAAACATCGTTAGTTACTCGTCGTTTGGAAATGACCATTACATGCTAACTCTCTAAGGATTACCACTTGCGCAACCTTGACTTAATCATTTCTATAAAATAGAGAATTAATCTTTTTGATACGAATCTTTTTCGTGAGCCTTTCTAACTGCCTCTAGTATTATTCCTCAAAGTTTCACATTTTAATATTACTTCTAAGTGGTCCAAACATAGCCTCAAAGTGACTGATCAGAGAGGTGTTGTTCTTCCGAACGGCGTTTACTAAAACTCACTTTTCTCCTAAACCGTAAATCGGATTAACATGATTTCCGCACCAAAACGAACCTTGAAACAAGACCTACACTCTAATGGGCAGTGGTGATCTTGGACAGAGGGTATTATGTTCGAATCATCACAAACAAAACAAGGTTAAGGAAAATCGGGCATTATAACGGCTATGTTTTAACGATTCCAAAGTTTAATCATAAACTTTTACATGATCCATTCAACCAATTCATCAAATCAAATCCTCAACATCATTACTAATCTATAATCATCATCAAATCAAATCCTCAACATCATTACTAATCTATAATCAACATCAAGTCAAATCCTCAACATCATTACTAATCTATAATCAACATCAAGTCAAATCCTCAACATCATTACTAATCTATAATCAACATCAACTTTCATCAAAATCAATCATCCATTCTTCCTTATGATCATACCAACTAAACTATACTTAAAACTAACCATATAAATCAATGTATAACTAAGGGTTTCAAGAGTTTATACCTTCCTTGATGCTTGATGTACACTAACAATAGTCTAAAATCCTTCCTTGAGCCTTGATCTATCTTTAACAAGCTTAATCTTCAAGAACAAAATCAAGAACACAAAATATTACTATTCATTTCACTATTCACCCTCATCTATAATCAAGGATTTGAAGATGTTAGCCTTAATGGATGATTCTAGGATTTAGAGATTACCTTAGTTTGGAAATATGGAAGCTTTTGAATCCAAGAACATGATTTATGGATGAGTGGAAGATTGGTTTTTGAAAAAGTATCCTTCTTCTTCTTGAAATGGCCGAATGTAATGGTGAAGAGCTTTTGGGTTTGGTTGATTTTTGGTAGAAATGATATTTTGTGATGTTTTGTGTGAAAGTGGTGAGTCATAGCAAAGTGATGAGTCATAGCTCTTGTTGCCTCTTCTTTTGACACTTGTCAAGCATGCAAGGGGTTGGAAGAAGAGGTGGCTTGGCTTTCCTTTCGTTCCGTCACCGCTTAATCTCGTAGAATGTTCGCACGGTTTCTTAAGCGTTCTATCGAAGTAGTTTATCGTAAACGTCCTTGACATCACTAATTCTTTTATTAAATCCATATCCACAGAATTAATAATTTAAATCCTTAAATATTCTCAAATAATAATTTATTCGTCCGTTTTTGGTGATACTTCGGAGAAAACGGAAATACTATTTTTCCGATTCTGACAGCTTTTGCATTCCTTCATTTTCCTCGTAGATCACTACTGTGACTTTGAAAGTTTATTATATCGCCCCGCATATAGTGTGGTCTGAAAAACTTTTTAAATAAAAAAGTTACTATTCATCAGTGGTTTTTCTATAATCCTTTGGATCAATATCCGTTCCAATATTCCTGGTTTATTTTCTCTTTACTTCTTGCACTTAGAAATGTTCTAGTACTTTCTCGGGCACACGCTATCTTGTTTACGGAGTTGTCGGATGCATACCAGATATCGATTTGGATGACATAAAAATACTTTTCTTCCTTGGAATATTGTATTCCTATTTTCCAGAGAGATTATTCTTATCTATATGTTCAGTCCATTCTTACTATTCTCAAAATGTTTGAAAACCAAAATTCATATTCATTTCATAACTTAATTCTCAAAGTCATTGCCACTATCCATATTTACATCAACATATAATAAAAGTTTTAATTCTACCCAAAATCTGGGGTCTTACAGTCTCCCCTCCTTAAAAGGATTCCGTCCCGGAATCACTCTGAAAACAAATGGGGATATCTTTCCAGCATTTCGCTCTCTAGCTCCCAAGTTGATTCTTCCACATTATGATTTCTCCACACAACTCTTACTAGCTCGATGATTTTATTTCTAAGCACTTGTTCCTTTCTGTCAATGATTTTCGTAACCTTGACTTCAATTTCCATCCTTTCAAATTCTCGGATTAAGTCTTCCGATGAATTTATCATCTTAAGCTTTTCTTTCCTACTAAGGGCGTCGGCCACCACATTGGCCTTACCCGGGTGGTAGAGGATCTCGCAGTCATAATCCTTAATTAACTCTAACCATCTCCTTTGTCTCATGTTTAATTCTTTCTGAGTGAAAATATATTTAAGACTCTTGTGGTCTGTGAAAATCTCGCACTTTTCACCGTACAGATAGTGCCTCCACATCTTCAGAGCGAAAACTATCGCGGCCAATTCTAAATCATGGGTGGGGTATCTTATCTCGTATTCTTTCAGTTGCCTAGATGCATAAGCAATTACCTTACCATGCTGCATCAGTACACAACCTAAACCCTTATGAGACGCATCGCTATAGATCACAAAATTCCCTTTTTCATCAGGTAATGCTAGCACAAGGGCTGTTACTAATCTCTTCTTTAACTCCTGAAAGCTCTCCTCACATTTCTCCGTCCAAACAAACTTCTCGGTCTTACGAGTAAGCCGAGTCAGGGGTCCTGCTATCTTGGCAAAATCCTTAACAAACCTCCTATAATATCCAGCTAATCCTATGAAACTTCTCACCTCTGTAGGGGTGGTTGGTCTTTCCCAATTCGACACAGCTTCTATCTTGGCAGGGTCAACTAGAATTCCTTCTTTTCTAATCACATGTCCTAAGAACTGGACTTCCGTTAACCAGAACTCGCACTTCGCGAATTTGGCGTACAATTCTTCTTTCCTCAAAATTTCTAGGACTACTCTTAGGTGGTTCTCATGTTCTTCCTCAGTCCTTGAGTAAACCAAAATATCATCAATGAAGACTATCACACATATATCTAAGTACTTCTTGAACACTCGGTTCATTAAATCCATAAAGGTTGCGGGTGCATTGGTCAATCCAAAGGACATCACCAGAAGCTCATAGTGTCCGTACCTAGTGCGAAATGCAGTCTTGGGTATATCCTCAGGTTTGATCTTTAATTGGTGATATCCGGTCCTTAGGTCAATCTTGGAAAAGCACGTGGCATCCTTTAACTGGTCGAACAAATCATCAATCCTAGGTAAGGGATATTTATTCTTAATAGTCAACTTATTCAACTCCCTGTAGTCTATGCACAACCTCATACTGCCGTCCTTTTTCTTTACAAATAACACTGGTGCCCCCCACGGGGACACACTTGGTCTTATCATTCCTTTCTCCAATAGTTCTTGTAATTGGGCAGCTAGCTCCTTCATTTCTACGGGGGATAATCGGTACGGGGCTTTCGAGACTGGCGCCGTTCCCGGAGCTAAGTCTATAGAGAACTCTATTTCCCTGTCCGGTGGCAACCCCGGAAGATCCTCAGGGAATACGTCCTCAAACTCATTAACAACTGCAATGTCTTGTACCCTTGGGGCCTCTCGCTTTGTGTCCACTACGTGAGCTAGATAAGCCTCACATCCTTTCCGTAGTAATCTTTTGGTCTGGGCCATTGTCAGAAACTTTCTAGTTTGACGTTGTCCTTTGAATACGATCTCTTTTCCCTTTGGTGATTTCAGCCTAATTTTCTTTCCCTCACAGTCAATTTGAACGCCATTGCTGGCTAGCCAATCCATTCCTAATATAACATCAAATTCCCCTAGTTTAAAAGGGATTAAATCTACACGGAACTTCCTTCCTTCTAATTCTAGGCTACAGTTCGGATGCACTTGACTGACCGCGATTACTTCGTGGTTGGCTATTTCTACTCGTAATGATTCTTTTAATGGTGTAGCCTTAAGATTTAACTTGCATGCAAAGTCTTTCGATATAAAGGACCTAGTAGCTCCAGAATCAAATAAAACATTGGCACGAACTGTGTTCAGTAAAAGTGTACCTGCTATTACATCCGTGTTCCTTACGGCATCCTGTATAGTCATGTTGAAGGTCCTAGCGGTGGGTGGTCTATTTGAGGCGGTTCCACTAACTCTCGACACAGCTGGTCCGACGGATGGACATGCCCTGGCCATATGCCCTGGCTTTCCACACTTGAAACAAGTAACGCTTAGGTTGGTTTTGATGACGGATCCCTGACAGACGTTAGCGAAATGTCCCAGTTGTCCACATTTATAACACGTCCTTTCCTGAGAGTTACACACGCCCGTATGCTTTCTTCCACATTTGCTACACTCTGGCAGTGGGGTTCGAGGGTGGTTGGAGTGAGACACCCCAGACTGCCGGTTGCCCTGGCCCACGCTCCAACTTTCAGCTCTTTTAGGTCCAAAGTCCCGACTGGGTTGGGGTGGTGTTCCCCGATTGAACTTGCTTGGAAAACTCCTACCCGTAGAAATTCCTTTCTGGCTATCCATCTTTCTTTTCTTTCCTTCTCTCTCTTTCTGACTCTGTTCGCTCCCAGCTTCCATAATTTATGCTTTCTGCACTAGGGTGGCGTAGTCTGTTATCTCAAGAACTGCCACACGATTCTGAATCCACTGTTTTAGCCCTTGTTGGAACCTTCAGGCTCTCTTTGCATCTGTATCAACGAACTCTGGTACAAACCTAGACAACTCAGTAAACTTGGCCTCATAGTCTGCCACTGTCATATTGTTCTGCTTGAGCTCTAAAAACTTTAACTCCATTTGGGTTTCCATGAACCTAGGGAAATATTTATCTAAGAACAGTCGGCTGAATCTCTCCCAAGTTACCACAACATTTCCCTCCAGATTTTTCTTAGCATCCCACCAGTAATTTACCTCTCCTTTTAAGAGATAGGCGGCAAAAAGGGTCTTTTGTTCCTCTGCAACTTTCAGTATTTCGAAGGATTTTTCCATCTCTTTCAGCCAAGCTCTAGCCTCTACTGGGTCTGCGGTTCCCTGGAACTCTGGGGGTTTCAGTGATTTAAAGGCCCTAAAAGCATTCGTAACCGAATTATCAGGCCGTGGTGGGTTGGGCTGCTGGTTCAGATTCTGCCTAAGTAGGTTCATGAACTGATCCATAGGGTTCCCTCCCTGGTCTCCCCCTTCCTGAGTGTCATCTTCAACATCTTCTTCCTCGTATTCAGAATCCTCAAATTCATTATAATCCCTATCCTCCTCTTCATTATAGTCTGGGTTGTTTTCCTCACGATTCTGGTATCCACTCTCTTCATGGTGGCTGCCTTGGCCCTCTGAGGCAGCTGGGTGCGCTCGGGTTCCTACTCTTTTGGGTGGCATTTTTCTGGTAATAACAATTTATATACACTTGTCAAATCGAAAGTTTGCTTTGAAAGAAATTGTGTGCATATATATATAGATACCATCATATTAACAGTCATTTAGCGAAACCAAGGTAAGGGTCACATAGTAATCTTTAAAACACCTTTTTAAATAAAATTGGTAATTTGAGAAATGATGACAAAAGAACATATATACATATATATAAAGTTTGGTAGTTGAGGAAACAAAAATATATTTCGTGTTTGTAGTTGAAAATTCACAGTTTATATTGAAGCAGATACAACAGAGTATCTTTGTAAAAGTGTAAACAACTCAAGATCAACTTTCAAAGGAAACTGAACTGAAATATATACATAACGTCATCAGGTTACAACTTTCCAACAGTCATCGTCTAGCAAAAATAAATCACATCATCAAGCCACATCCGGCTTCTAACAAAATAAAGTCATCCTGCCTGTCTACTAGTCAGAAGGGAATGCTACTACACAGGCTAACTATCCCACCAAAAACGGCACTACTAGGGCCATCTGAATCTAGAAGACTAAGCGATCTATAAACCATCATGGCTCAACAGCAGGGCGAGTCAGATCCCTCACCCTCGCCATCGCACCTGTCAGTATCCAATCTGCATCCTCTCTGGCTATCCTCCCATCCACATCAACAGTCAGCTCTCTAAGCCTAAGTCGGCTCCTCAGCTCAATCCCAGTAATCGCCCTCCTAGCCTCTCTAGGGGTGGAGAACCTCATCCCGCCCTGGGACGTGTAGCGAGTCTCTCTCTCCTCAGTTAACTGCCTCCTAAGCTCATCGACTCTAGCCTCTGCCGCAATCAGGTCAGCAGTCAAGCTACTCACTATCCTATCATGGATCACAGTAGGTACTCCAGTGGGTGAGGGAGGAGGTGTGTCTGGATCAGCTATAGCCTGGTCCTCCTCATATCCCTCAGGGGTCTCATCATCATCCGTAGTAACTACATCAGGTAAAATCTGATCCTCCTCGGTGGAATCATCATCATCAGTCGAATATCCCTCAATAGAGGAAACAGGAGAAGTAGGAAAGTCAAACACAGTCATGGGGTCCTCTTCCGGATCCTCAGTATCCTCCTCAGGATCCTCAATAGGGTCATCCTCCATCATTAGGAGTGCATCATCGCGCTCTCTCTCGTATGCCTCTAGGTCAGGTATCTCAGGGAGCATCTACAATTCAAAGGAAAATATGTCACTATCCTGAAAAAGAGTTTTAAGGAGAAGTTCCCTCTTTATGGGCTTAAGACGGTCAAGGCTATATCCGATAGCCCGACAATGAACTCGATGAGAGTTCTTATTATTGTTATTGTTATTATTATTATTATTATTATTATTATCAGAGTTATACTTATTGACCTACTATCGTTTCTGAGGACTGTAACCTAACGCTCTGATGCCATTTCTGTAACACCCCCAGACCCGGGGTCGGAGATCTAGGTTGTTGATAAGTGGGTATTTTATTCACTTAGAACGTTTCCGTTTGGCTTAAAACGAATGTTTGTACTCGAGTTGTGGTATTTTTGATCTCTTTTAAGGGTATTGTGCAGGTATATTTATCACAGGTGTACTAGGAACGAAGCGGAGCAATCGGAGCGCGAAACGGAGTTATAATGAAGAAAAGGGAAAAAATTCAGTTTGCTGGACAGAGGGAATGGCGCGGCAGCGCCGTGTTAGTACTTGAGAATGGCGCGGCAGCGCCGCATGAAAAAAAACTGAGCAGTGATCCTGGCGCGGCAGCGCCGTGCTTCTATACAAAATTGGCGCGGCAGCGCCGGGCACTCTGGCGAAAAATTCCTGTTTTAACCTAATTGCTGATTTTTTGAGTGGAAGTAAAAATTACAAAATCCATACGAATTATTGCACCTGGAGGCCTATATAAAGAAAAAAAAACCCTAGAGATCAAGAGAGAGACTCATACCACAATTTATCTACGTAGTTTTAAAAAGCACGAAGAAGCAAGGAAGAAGATAGTTTTCAATTATTCTTGTATTCTAGCTTGTGGATGCTTGGTTTGGGTGTAATCTTAGAACCTTTGATAATTATTTTAATTCATTTCCTTCAATCATGTTTTCATTAGAACCCATGGTGACGATTAGTTTGATTATGAACTAACTCGTTGTCATGGGGTTTTAGCGGAGTTATTCATGAAGTTTATTTGTTGAATTTTCTCGATGCCTACAGTGTGATTGATGCGATATCCTATCATGGTTGTTTTTAATTCGTTATAGGAGAGTAGCTAACTCCTGTAATTGTGTGTTAATTCTAATTGAAGCGAAAGTGGATTTAAGAGTTTAGAATTTGCCATGCTAGCATAGGTTTATGCGTGAGAATATCATTCGTAATTAGTGTCGTAACTCTAACCGTTTTATGACGACTATGTGATCAATTGAATGCTTGTACTTAAACAAATATGTTTTCAATCTCTATAGACATATAGGGACTAAGCATACTTTGGAGACTAAGTGATTTCCATCTTATTGTGGAAATTATTTAGGATGGTATTTGTGCAACGAAAGTTGGCTTTTATCAGTTTTGTGTGTTCGATCAGGTATTAATAAATCACATAAAAAGGGCTAGAGAATTGGAAACTTTAGATGGATTGTTTAATGAAGTTGAAATCCCATGTTTTAATTGCATAAGTAATTCAATATAAATCATTCGTTCAAGTAGTTGATAATTAGTTATAAATTTTAGAATAATTTTAGTGGTAAACAAAATCCAATTGTTATTGTTTTAGCATCGAATAATAGTCATACATTGGTGAGTGAATTAACTAGACAAAACAACAATTCCCTGTAGGAACGAACCTTATTTGCTATCTGTATTACTTGAGATCACGTGCACTTGCGTGTTGAGTTTGGTCGTAACAAGTTTTTGGCGCCGCTGCCGGGGAATTTGGTTTTATTTGTTTAGTTTCAATATTTACCATCAGTGGTCATTAAAGTTCGGTGACTAGGACGTTCTTACCAATTTTTCTAGTTGGTGAATTTCAGGTACTTATTGAGAGTGTATGCGTACACGAGCTCGAGCACGTAGAGAAGAATTAGCAAGAAGAGAAGAACTAGCACGAAGGAAACTTGACTTTGAGAACATCAGTGTAGAAAACAAGCGTGAATCAAAAGAAGATATGGATGATCAAGCACAACCAGCGAAGGCTTTGAGTGAATTCTCTCAGCCAAAAGTGGAGGACATTCATACCAGCATTGTTCGTCCAGCTATTGGGGCTAATAATTTTGAGCTTAAGCCAAACATCATTCAGATGATTCAGAATACGGTTCAGTTTGGGGGTAGTCCTGCTGAAGATCCCAATGCTCATATTAGGGACTTTCTTGAGATCTGTGATACCTTCAAATTCAACGGAGTTACAGATGACGCAATCAGATTGAGGCTATTTCCCTTCTCTCTTAGGGATAAAGCCAAGAGTTGGTTACATTCCATGCCATCAGGTTCTATTACAACATGGGCAGACTGTGCTCAAAAGTTCTTGACGAAGTATTTCTCCATGGCGAAGACAGCAGCTTATAGAAATTCTATTTCTCAGTTTGCTCAGCAATCCCAGGAATCTTTGGGGGAAGCTTGGGAAAGGTACAAGGAGATATTGGCACGTTGTCCTCATCATGGGATGCCGGATTGGATGGTAATCAGCAATTTCTATAATGGATTGGGAGCTCAGTCAAGGCCTATGCTTGATGCAGCTTCTGGAGGAGCACTGTGGGCAAAAAGCTATGAGGACGCCTATAATCTTATCGAGATGATGGCCGCCAATGAGTTTCAGAATCCTATTCAACGCTTGCCACCGGCTAAAGTGGCTGGAATTCTTGACTTGGACGCAGCTACTGCTATTGCTGCTCAACTCAAAGCGTTGACAATGAAGGTAGATTCCCTTTCTAATCATGGGATTAACCAGGTTGCTATGGTGTGTGAATTGTGTGCAGGGGCTCATGACACGAATCTGTGTGCTATCTCATCTGAATCAGCACAGTTTGTTAGTAACTTTCAGAGAAATCAGCAACCAGCACCTAATGTGTATCATCCAAACAATCGGAATCATCCTAATTTCAGTTGGAGCAACAATCAGGGTGGTGTTCAGCAACCACAAAATCAGCAGTTCAATGCAAGGCAATATAATCAGAACTATCAACCACCACCTTATGCTCCAAGGCAACCATTCAATCCACCGGGATTTCAACCGTCTCAAGGGAATTCATTGAATCAGTCTGAGAAGTCTGAATTGGAAGAGCTTCGAATGATGTACAAGAGTCAGGCGGTGTCGTTGAAAACTTTAGAGAATCAGATTGGGCAACTAGCCAATGCATTGTTGAACCGTCAACCAGGAACGCTTCCGAGTGATACAGAGATGAATCCAGGCAAGAAAGATCACAAGGAACAGGTCCAAGCAGTAACCTTACGATCGGGGAAAATTCTACAAGGTCAGAACGAAGAAATTTCAGCCGAGGAAGAAAATGAAATTTTTCAACAGAACCTGCTGGAGAAAAAAAAAAATTTGATGCTGAGGTCGATTCTGTTCCTGAGTTGGTACCTAATGCTACTCCCTCGACTCATGTAACTGGGAAGAGTGATAATTCTCAGAAAGTAGTTGAAGAAAAGGTGTTTCCACCTCCTCCATTCCCAAGACGAGTTCAAGGGCTAAAGTTTGACAAGCAGTTTGCCAAGTTCTTGGATGTCTTCAAGAAGCTTCAGATTAACATACCATTTGCAGAGGCTCTTGAGCAAATGCCGAGCTATGCGAAGTTTATGAAGGGCATTCTTTCGAAGAAATTGAAACTTGAGGAGCTAGAGACAGTTGCATTGACGGAAGAATGTAGTGCCATCTTGCAACAAAAGTTGCCACCTGAGTTGAAGGACCCTGGAAGCTTTACCATACCGTGTACTATTGGAGATCTCTCATTCAGCAAATGCTTGTGTGATTTGGGTGCAAGTATTAATCTCATGCCCTTATCAGTTTTCATGAAACTTGGTCTTCCAGAACCAAAGCCAACTACTATGACTCTGCAACTTGCGGACCGTTCAGTTACTTATCCTCGAGGAATAATTGAGGATGTTTTGGTGAAGGTCGACAAGCTTATCTTTCCAGCCGACTTTGTTATTCTTGACTTTGAAGAAGACAAGAAGATCCCTATCATCTTGGGACGACCATTCTTGGCTACAGGTCGGACTCTGATTGATGTCCAAAAGGGAGAACTCACTATGAGGGTGCACGATCAAAATGTCACCTTTAATGTGTTCAATGCAATGAAGCTTCCAACTGACGAGGAGGTGTGTTTTAAAATTGATATGGTGGACAAGGTGGTTAACTCCGCAACTCAACACTTGATCAAACCTGATGTGTTGGAAAGAGTTCTTGCTAACGACTTGGAGATTGAGAACGAAGAGGAGGAAGAGCACTTGCAATATCTTAATGCATCTCCATGGAAGAAGTTTAAGATTCCGTTTGAATCTTTGGGGTTGTCAGAGCTGAAGAAGTCTCATGTTAGACTTAAGCCGTCTATCGAGGAAGCACCTACATTGGAACTTAAGCCATTGCCTGAACATCTAAGGTATGCCTATCTTGGCGACTCTTCTACCTTATGTAAGACCCCAGATTTTGGGTAGAATTAAAACTTTTATTATATGTTGATGTAAATATGGATAATGGCAATGACTTTGAGAATCAAGTTATGAAATGAATATGAATTTCGGTTTTCAAACATTTTGAGAATAGTAAGAATGGACTAAACATATAAATAAGAACAATCAATCTGGAAGATAAGAATACAATACTCCAGGGAAGGAAAGTATTTTTATGTCATCCAAATCAATATCTGGAATACATCCGACAACTCCGTAAACAAGATAGCGTACGCCCGAGAAATCACTAGAACGTTTTCTAAGTGCAAAGAGTAAAGAGAAAATAGATCAGGAATATTGGAACGGATTTTGATCCAAAGGATTATAGAAAAACCACTGATGAATAGTAACTCTTCATTTAAAAGTTTTTCAGACCACCCTATATGCGGGACGATATAATAAACTTTCAAAGTCGCATTAGTGATCTACGATGGAAATAAAAGAATGCAGAAGCTGTCAGAATCAGAAAAATAGCATTTTTCGTTTTCTCCGAAATTTCACCAAAAACGGACTAAATAATTATTATTTGAGGATATTTAAGGATTTAAATTATTAATTCTATGGATATGGATTTGATAAATGAATTAGAAGTATCGAGAACGATTTCGGTAAAATACCTCGATAGAACCCTCGAGAAACCTTGCGAGCGTTCTACAAAATTAAACGAACCAGTAAAGCTACTTTAGCTAAACCAATGCATGTTGGACAAGTGTCACAAGCTAAGAGCTATGACTCACCACCTTTTTAAACACAAAAAGCAGCATCCTTATCATTATTATCAAGACAAAGAAAAGAGAAATGAGAAGAAAATTCGGGAGAGAAGAAGAAAGAAAAATGGGAGAGAAAGAAATGATCATAACTTGAGATTCCGTGGTCCGTTTTTGGCGTTCTACCACTCAAATCGAAGCTCTCGAGAAGCTCTACGTAACCATGGTAAGCAATCACCTCAACCCCGTGATTTACCCCTTCGATTCAGTGATTAACAGTTGGAGAAGATGATGAATAGTAACTTGTATCTTGTTTTGTTTTGTTTTGATAATGAGTTTGTAGCTTCCAAAGGTTGTATTAAGCAAGAATCTAAGGCTACATCAGGAGTATGGCAGAAAGCAAGCTTGGAGGAGGTATAATTTTGAAACCCTTGAATTATTATAAGGATTATGGATGATTAATGGTGTTATGCATGATTATAGCCTTAGTTGTTATGATTGGGTTTTGATTTAAGTGATAATGAGTTATATGAACGGAAAGGCATTGCTTGGCCTCAGTTCTATGATATATAAGATGTATGTGTTATGTGGAGTGATCGATATGTATTTTGGATGATTTGAAATTTGGGAATATCCGAGTTATAGCCGTCGTAATGCCCAAATTTTTACCTACTGATTGGTTCTCTGTTTTTACTCTGTTAGAGCTCGACCCTTGAGTCCTACTGCCCATGATTGTGTAGTTTATGTTATAAGCTTCGTAATGATATGTGATTCGCCTAATTTGGCCGAATGGTTTAAGAGTTATGCTAGTTTTAGTAATCGTGGTTCAAGAGGTTGCATCGCAGAAATGTAACTACTTTGATGCTAAGTCAAAGACCTCTAAGAGTCGAATCCAAATGTGAAACTTTGGGATATAATGCTAAGGACAGTTATCAAGCCTTGTGCGAAGATTTCGAATCAAAAAGATTATTAGTTGATTTTATAAAAATGTTTTAGCCGAGGTTGCGCAAGTGTAAATTCACTGAAAACGAGACTTAGAACCAAGGTTCCAAATGGTTAAGTATAACTTGGATTTGAGGATGGATTTCGAACCAAACTTATGATATAAGTATTTGATGAATAACATGGATTTAGTATGACGTTAGAGCAAGCAAGTAATGCCTTGGTTGTGTTTCGTTTATGTGTTTAAGCATTGAGTACAAGTGGATTATCCAGGGGATTAATCGTACGTTTTCTTTGACTTTGTCTAGATTGTCCGGCATCGTCGCGAACCCCTATCACTTCTCGAGCATCAGGCAAGTTTACTAAACCTTACTCTATTATTCAGAGTAGGTATATTTTCCAATGTTCAATACTTGTGTATTCCCAATTTATATACCAAATCTTTGTTGCAAGTATTGTGGCAAGTTTCCTAAATCTATACTTTGAAGTATTGATTATATATTACTGCTTTTGCCATGTGTGGAGTTATACAGTTTTACGATACATGTTATATATTGTATAAAATAGAATTTGATTTTGGTTTATATACGAGCTTTGAGATAATGTACTTATGAACCGGTATACCTTGTAGCTCTAGAGATAAGAGCATACTTCTTGTTTTCGACTCTAGACCGGGAGTCAGTATTTTGAGATATAGAGATAGCCGTGGAAACCCGGAGGGATTCCAGCGGCAGTGTACTAATTATTTTGAGGACTGCTATTATTAAACATTAATTATATTTCTAGAAAGTATTAATTACCTGGAAATGATTTGAGGAATGTTATTTGAATATTACTTCATTCGAAGGTTATTACTTGGAAATGATTTGAGTATGGGCTTCTAAGCTAGATATGGGATATCAGCTATAAGCCAGGATTTTATGTTTGCCCTAGGATAAGGGCGTGTGATTTTCTTGAAAAATCAGAAGTGATTATATTTTGTATATGATAAAGGTTATTTTCCGATAAAGATATCGGGTACTGTTATTCGAGGATTAATTATTTATTTAAAGAATGTTATTTATAAATGTTCATTTGAGGATTATTGACTTAAAGATTATTAGTGTGAATATCCATCTAAGGATTATTTAATGAATATCACTTTTGAATATTTATTTGAGATTTAATTATTTAATGAATATTATTTCGAATATTCAAATGAGAATTATTAATTAAGGAATGTTATTTCAGATATTCATTTGAGGTTTACTTAATCGAAGAATATTATTGTGAATATTATCTGAGGATTATTTAATGAGTATTATTTTTGAATATTCATTTGAAGATTAATTATTTATTTAATGAATATTATTTCAAATATTCATTTGCGGATTATTTATTTAATGAATATTATTTTCAAATATTCATTTGAGGATTACTTACTTAATGAATATTATTTTCAAATATTCATTTAAGATTTACTTATTTAATAAATATTATTAAGTATTTGTAAATCAAAAGAGGTTCCCAAAATAATGTTTTTCCATTTAAATCTGTCCTTTAAAGGGGATTTAAATGCTCGCTCAACTATCAAAAATATGGGAAACCTGATTTAAGTGACTGCTACTCTTTTTAAACTCTCAACTCAAAAACTGTCAGGGGACAGATATTTTTCAAAGCTATGTAATTGCTGCAAGTCAAATATTGTATTACCACCTCAACAATCGAGGGGTAAATTCCTGGAACAAGTCGATATCCATTAACAAGCAATAGCTTGGGAAATATTGGAGAATCTTCCTTTCCAACCTAGATATAACTACTTAGTGGAGTCGTATCAACAAGTGTTACACTTGGGGAAAGGAGGACGATCTTTACGTTTCAGAGTCATGGATTTCATCTGAACTAGGAGTGGTGTAAGTGGTCAAGTTGCGTGGGCCCATCCAAATTTTTATTGCCCCAAATGGGCGGGAGGTCACAGTAAGGCGGTAGACAATGTCAGGCTGTCGTGATACTTCCATCTACATGTAGAAAACTATTTGAGCGGTGCGACCTGCTACTGATCATAGCAAGGTTAGGCACAGCGGACGCGGTAGCAACTCCAGTATTAGTTCATCATCCAATTTGGATATTCCTGCAACATGTATTGGGGAGATGAACCAATCGTGTTGGCAGGGGGTCGAAAAGTGTTTGGAAATGAAGTGTCAATAAATTCTTGCAACTTCATCTTTTATTTTATGAGTATGACTCTGATAAAACCTGATTAAGGATATATATGCCTAAGTGGATTTTGGGTTACGGAAATGTTATATTAATTTTCCTCGTAACTTCCTCTTTTATATCATATGACTCTGTGGATACCTTACATAACATGAGTTATGGTAAGGGAGTTGTTTATACTGAATCATCTTATAACTTCTTTTAAGTTATGTGTTGATATTCTGCTTACATAGCAGATATTTTTGGAAGAGTTATATTGGTTTACTTCGAAACCTTATCTTTTATATTATACTAGAACTTTGTTCATAATATAGCAAAAGCTTGCAGGAATATTATGAAATGATATTTGAAGTACATTAATGGTACTGTTTTTGGGAATACATTCCGATAAGGAAATAATTTCAGTATCGAGATATTTTGACAAATTATTGTCTTATACCCGCTTTATTCTGGGTTGAGTTAAAGGCAGGATTATGCCATATTTTTATTACCTTGCTGAGCTATCGCTCACTCTTGCTATTGTTTTATATATATTATATAGCAGCGAAGCAGGATGCCAATGGGACGACACATACCCCGCAAGGCGTTTCCATAAACAGTTTCTAGCAGTGATCCCGAAGAGTAGTACGAACCAATCGAATCAGGCTACGGCTTTTGGTATTCAACTTATGTATAGACAGGAATGGTATAAGAGGATTGTGAGCATCAGAAGTCTAAGTTGGTAATGTAACAATACTTAGACATTGTATCAGTAACAGATTCAAAAGACATTTGGGTATTGTAATAAAAGTTATTTATTCCGCAGTTGTTGTACTGTGTCGTTTCTGAGACTCTAACCTGTGTGTGTGTGTGTGAGAGACATATGTTGTGGGGTCATGAGCAGGTGAATAATGAATGGTGTGAGTAATACAGGTAAGGCAAGGAATACATGGATTGTGACAACCCTAGATCCCTGACCCCGGATTTGGGGCTGTTACAGAAATGGTATCAGAGCGTTAGGTTACAGTCCTCAGAAACGATAGGAGATCGAGTCTTACAATACCCTTAATAATGATAAGGACATCTAGAGCTCAAATTAAGTTCGCAGTCGAGTTAGAAGACATGACCCTGACTGTTTAAGATGAAGCCCGAGAGGGGACTTCTTCTGGGAAACCGTACTTAGGACTTCATGGTTAGTCACCTCGATTCGTATGAGTTATAGATGGATGGGATTCTGAGATACCAGATCCCGAGGCCTTCGAGTAGGCATTTGATGATGCGCTTCTTGAGATGGACGAAGACCCGATAAAGGAAGATCCATAGGAGGATCTAGAGGAAGACCCCGTAGTGGGTCAAGGAAAGAATCTTGTAGAGGACGTGTTGATTGATAAAGATGTAGCATGTTACTTGAGGTCGTATAATAAGACCGGACGAACCTTCAAGGGATAAATAAGTGACGAAACAAGAGTTTAAGGATCGTTCATGATACATCAAGAGGTATGACAAAGAAAATAGAGTAGAGTCTCCAAAGCAGAAGAGGTAGAGGCAGTATAGCCAGTATCAGTGGATTGATTCGACTTGAACGGAACCTGTTACTCGTAGTCAGTTATAGTTGCCCATAAGGAGGCGGCATACGTAAGAACCAAGATGTTCAGATTTTCACGAACGATTAAGGGTACTTAGTTGCCTAAGAATAGTGAAAGGAATTGTTTTGGCTATGAGGTTTCAATCCCCCACGACCAGCGATTCCACTGGAAATAGTGTCTATTACATCATTGAGGGATTTTTTTTCTCAAGGAAAATTTTGGGTATATGTACCATGCAAATGTTATTGTAAGACAAGCACGCTAAAACGGAATCGAGAACAAGATTTGCCACCCTCAGGAAACCAGGAAGGACTTACGAGGATAGAACAGAAAGGTCGGAAATCAGATCCGAGAATTACTAGTAGGTAAATAGATTGATCAAGTTTCCCTGATTTTGGAAAGAAATTCAGCAGATTTTGGCAAACCTTGTCTTTCTGATTACCGGAGGATGTCACCAAAGAGAGTGGAAATCAGAGCGAACCCTGTGGATTGGGTAAGATAGCCGTTATAGGGGTTGGTGGACAGACCCTGATTGCTATAAGTGATTGTAGAGATTAAATGAGGAAGTTGAGATTGGACGGTAAAGGCGAAATATATTTAAGGACCAAGACGGACTGAGAAGTTCCGGGGTTGACTTAAATGAAAAGGCTATTGTGCCAAAAGTGTTAAGCTTAGGTAGCGCCCGAGATTGATATGGGAGAAGGAATATTGGATATAAGGATGATTGAAATAGAGACCAGATTTAATCTTGTAGTTTCTAACGATCTTCCGGAGTACTGCCCAGTCGACATGTGGAATTTTCATTGCTACGGGCGACAACGGTATCGAAGTCTTCTTATAGAACAGAACGCTTACTTGAGATGTTTGCGCCTAGTCGAATAGAATTCCCTGCGATTGCAAAGGTCGATGGTTGAATCCTTAACGACTATTATGAGTCGGCAATAACGTAGGTATCGAGCACCTTAGGGTGTGCATGGAGAAGAAAAACTTTGGAATTGAACGATTATCCATTAGAGGAGCCGACATAGAAGGCATCCGTAGAGACTTTGGTAGTACCCTCCCCATTTGCAAATTATGTGGGGTACCTCCCCAATCTATGATCTATCTTGACCTCTCCCCAGGAAAAATTCTGATAAAGGGTATATTCCCTCTTCGAAGTTGTTTTATAACACTTGTGTTAAACCATATTCAGTTTCAATTGTGCCAGAGGCTATCACAATGCCTACTTTCAGGTTTTCGAACCCCAGTCAAATGATGTTATTTAAGCTTTCACTTTTCTTCAAATAATGAATGACCCTATGGTGATACCTCACCACTTGTTTGTTAAGTACCAGTATCTTTTTGGTTATTCTTTTCTTTGGAAACCGCACCTTTGGAATCTGTTCAATTTTAATCCAAGGTGTTCCTTTAAGAAATATTGTCGAAAGACGATAATCATCAAATTGATCTCGAATTGCTTTCATACTTTTCAACTTCCACTGAGATGAACAACCCTATACTTATAGGGGCTACAAGGACTATCTGTCTGTGTGATAGAAGTCTGATGGGACGCCATCACTTGTAAGTTGTGAAATACAAGAAGGCTAATTACCTTTAGTAATGTCTCAATCGAGGCACACAACGTTGAGTTCTTATGATCATGTTGATCTCTCGGTAAATTCTTTTACCTCCAATAAGGTTACCTTAAAACTCATAACCTTATGATCACTAGTGTGTGACATTTTCCTTGATATGGGAGCTGTCTTTTCAAGGCCCCATGATTTTGTTATCCTCATTGAATTCTAAGGGGAGGCCAACCAGGTCAAATAAGTCAAAATTCGCTGATAGGAATTAGATTCGCAACGAAATCGCCTATGACATGAGCGAATCCCTAAGACGAATAGAATGTTAGTGATATATCAATGAAATTGGTTTATTCTCCCAAGGATATTATGATAATGGAAATCGTGTCAATCGATATATGTGAAAGGAGTAGCGATGTGCCGTGAACTCCAGTGACAACGGTGTTAGATAGATGCCCTATAGTGGAATTGAGATTTTGGAGGATTTGTTTACGAATGGACACAACCTCTGGGTTAGCAAGATAAGTACTGGCGATGGAGTCAGAGGGAGCTGGTATTGTGGCTTGGGAGAGGTGCAGCGTGTGTTGTTTTTAGAGGAATAATTTCCGGAAATATATGGAGACCCGGATGAAAATGAAAGTTAAAGAGTTAAAACAAGAAACCATGACTGTGACCGAGTATGAGGCCAAGTTTCCCGAATTATTGAGGTTTGTTCCGGAGTTTGTGAACACAGAATAAAAGAAAGCCAGTAGGTTTCAACCAGGGCTACCTCCAACAAGCAGCCCACTGTCAGGACCTTTAAATAGCAGGTGCCCTTCTACACTGTTTAGACAGAGCTAATGCATTGTTGTATATCAAGATGTTGCATGACGATTAAACCTTAAGGCCGAGACGCTGAGGGAATAATTACAAGTAGAAATAGCCAATCAAGGGATTTTCCCATAAGACTGGTACATCCAGGTTGTGAACTAGAAATATGAGGTCGACACTTTTGATAGACCTGATCCCTTTCAAGTTGGGAAAAGTGGATAATATAATAAGAATGGGTTGGTTGACACCCAATGGGGCCCTGACTGATTGTAAGGGAGAGAGAGTAATAAATAAAGAACGGAGACAGATTCAGAGATTCTTGAATATAGTTCAGACTAAGAAACTATTACGCCAGAGATACGAGGCTTAATTAGCTCTTATGGTTGACGCCAAGAAAAGAGGCACCAAGTATAGAGGAAACTACAATGGTTTTGGGAGATTTTACAAGATCTTAATGCGCTACCAAATATCGATTGGGATGACATGAGAATGAATACCGAGTATTCAGAGTATAGTGGGAATGAAAGAGTTAGTGACTCAGTTACAAGAGTTGTTGTATAAGGATATGATAAGACCCAGTGTACCACCGTGGAGAGCCCGGTGTTGTTGTAAGAGAGAAAGATTTTAGCACAAGATTATATATCGAACCTCGAGAGTTGTATGAGTTTGACATGGAGAATAGGTACCCTTGTAAATGATTGTTTGATCAGCGGAAGAACGCTGTGTATTTCCAATTTATTTAAGAACTGGGTATCACCAGTTGGAAGTTAAATCAGAGGATATGCCCAAGACTGCGATTCGTACTAGGAATAGACACTTCGAGTTTTCAGCGAAGTTATTTTGGGTTGACTAATGCACCCACAAATTTTATGGAATGTAATGAATTGGCTTTGAGTTACCCATGATAGTAGATAGCATGAGATGGAGAAATGGCTAGAATTGACCTAGGATTATGACTGTGAGATACACTACCATCCGGGGAAGGCCAATGTGGTGGCCGATACCCTTACTTTAAGATGAGACATAGATGGATTCTGAATGATCGGGAATTAAAAGATGAGATTTTACACAACGCCCAAGTTAGTCCAACAAACTAGAAAGACAAAAGATTTCACCAACAAGCGGCTAGTGACAACCAAGACAGACAGAGAAAGTATGCGGACTAAGCCCGCGAGTATAGAGATAGTACTGCTACTGATAAGCTAAATGGCAAGTTGATGAATGGCAAGCAAGTTTATGCTGGTGTATTTCTGTGCAAACAAGATAGAGAATATGAGGTTAGAGATTCGTGATGCTAAAGGTATCTCCAGGGAAAGAATTAATGAGATTTGAAAAGAAAGGGAAGTGAGCCCGAGATTCATTGGGCCATCTGAGATTTAAGACGCGCCAGGAAGGTGGCCTACGAGCCAGCCTTACCCCCCAAACTTGTAGAATGGTCATAACGAGGTTCATGTGTCAATGCTACGTCAGTATACTATAGATGCCCGGCATATGTAGAGTACGAGCACATAGACATACAACCAGACTTGACCTATGTGGAGCAACCAATGGAAATTATAGATCGAAAGGAACAAGTACTCCGAAACAAGGTCATCAAACTAGCCAGAGTGGTATGGAGGAATCATAATGTGGAAGAATCAACTTGGGAGCTAGAGAGCGAGATGCTAGAAAGATATCCCCATTTGTTTTCAGAGTGATTCCGGGACGGAATCCTTTTAAGGAAGGGAGACTGTAAGACCCCAGATTTTGGGTAGAATTAAAACTTTTATTATATGTTGATGTAAATATGGATAATGGCAATGACTTTGAGAATCAAGTTATGAAATGAATATGAATTTCGGTTTTCAAACATTTTGAGAATAGTAAGAATGGACTAAACATATAAATAAGAACAATCAATCTGGAAGATAAGAATACAATACTCCAGGGAAGGAAAGTATTTTTATGTCATCCAAATCAATATCTGGAATACATCCGACAACTCCGTAAACAAGATAGCGTACGCCCGAGAAATCACTAGAACGTTTTCTAAGTGCAAAGAGTAAAGAGAAAATAGATCAGGAATATTGGAACGGATTTTGATCCAAAGGATTATAGAAAAACCACTGATGAATAGTAACTCTTCATTTAAAAGTTTTTCAGACCACCCTATATGCGGGACGATATAATAAACTTTCAAAGTCGCATTAGTGATCTACGATGGAAATAAAAGAATGCAGAAGCTGTCAGAATCAGAAAAATAGCATTTTTCGTTTTCTCCGAAATTTCACCAAAAACGGACTAAATAATTATTATTTGAGGATATTTAAGGATTTAAATTATTAATTCTATGGATATGGATTTGATAAATGAATTAGAAGTATCGAGAACGATTTCGGTAAAATACCTCGATAGAACCCTCGAGAAACCTTGCGAGCGTTCTACAAAATTAAACGAACCAGTAAAGCTACTTTAGCTAAACCAATGCATGTTGGACAAGTGTCACAAGCTAAGAGCTATGACTCACCACCTTTTTAAACACAAAAAGCAGCATCCTTATCATTATTATCAAGACAAAGAAAAGAGAAATGAGAAGAAAATTCGGGAGAGAAGAAGAAAGAAAAATGGGAGAGAAAGAAATGATCATAACTTGAGATTCCGTGGTCCGTTTTTGGCGTTCTACCACTCAAATCGAAGCTCTCGAGAAGCTCTACGTAACCATGGTAAGCAATCACCTCAACCCCGTGATTTACCCCTTCGATTCAGTGATTAACAGTTGGAGAAGATGATGAATAGTAACTTGTATCTTGTTTTGTTTTGTTTTGATAATGAGTTTGTAGCTTCCAAAGGTTGTATTAAGCAAGAATCTAAGGCTACATCAGGAGTATGGCAGAAAGCAAGCTTGGAGGAGGTATAATTTTGAAACCCTTGAATTATTATAAGGATTATGGATGATTAATGGTGTTATGCATGATTATAGCCTTAGTTGTTATGATTGGGTTTTGATTTAAGTGATAATGAGTTATATGAACGGAAAGGCATTGCTTGGCCTCAGTTCTATGATATATAAGATGTATGTGTTATGTGGAGTGATCGATATGTATTTTGGATGATTTGAAATTTGGGAATATCCGAGTTATAGCCGTCGTAATGCCCAAATTTTTACCTACTGATTGGTTCTCTGTTTTTACTCTGTTAGAGCTCGACCCTTGAGTCCTACTGCCCATGATTGTGTAGTTTATGTTATAAGCTTCGTAATGATATGTGATTCGCCTAATTTGGCCGAATGGTTTAAGAGTTATGCTAGTTTTAGTAATCGTGGTTCAAGAGGTTGCATCGCAGAAATGTAACTACTTTGATGCTAAGTCAAAGACCTCTAAGAGTCGAATCCAAATGTGAAACTTTGGGATATAATGCTAAGGACAGTTATCAAGCCTTGTGCGAAGATTTCGAATCAAAAAGATTATTAGTTGATTTTATAAAAATGTTTTAGCCGAGGTTGCGCAAGTGTAAATTCACTGAAAACGAGACTTAGAACCAAGGTTCCAAATGGTTAAGTATAACTTGGATTTGAGGATGGATTTCGAACCAAACTTATGATATAAGTATTTGATGAATAACATGGATTTAGTATGACGTTAGAGCAAGCAAGTAATGCCTTGGTTGTGTTTCGTTTATGTGTTTAAGCATTGAGTACAAGTGGATTATCCAGGGGATTAATCGTACGTTTTCTTTGACTTTGTCTAGATTGTCCGGCATCGTCGCGAACCCCTATCACTTCTCGAGCATCAGGCAAGTTTACTAAACCTTACTCTATTATTCAGAGTAGGTATATTTTCCAATGTTCAATACTTGTGTATTCCCAATTTATATACCAAATCTTTGTTGCAAGTATTGTGGCAAGTTTCCTAAATCTATACTTTGAAGTATTGATTATATATTACTGCTTTTGCCATGTGTGGAGTTATACAGTTTTACGATACATGTTATATATTGTATAAAATAGAATTTGATTTTGGTTTATATACGAGCTTTGAGATAATGTACTTATGAACCGGTATACCTTGTAGCTCTAGAGATAAGAGCATACTTCTTGTTTTCGACTCTAGACCGGGAGTCAGTATTTTGAGATATAGAGATAGCCGTGGAAACCCGGAGGGATTCCAGCGGCAGTGTACTAATTATTTTGAGGACTGCTATTATTAAACATTAATTATATTTCTAGAAAGTATTAATTACCTGGAAATGATTTGAGGAATGTTATTTGAATATTACTTCATTCGAAGGTTATTACTTGGAAATGATTTGAGTATGGGCTTCTAAGCTAGATATGGGATATCAGCTATAAGCCAGGATTTTATGTTTGCCCTAGGATAAGGGCGTGTGATTTTCTTGAAAAATCAGAAGTGATTATATTTTGTATATGATAAAGGTTATTTTCCGATAAAGATATCGGGTACTGTTATTCGAGGATTAATTATTTATTTAAAGAATGTTATTTATAAATGTTCATTTGAGGATTATTGACTTAAAGATTATTAGTGTGAATATCCATCTAAGGATTATTTAATGAATATCACTTTTGAATATTTATTTGAGATTTAATTATTTAATGAATATTATTTCGAATATTCAAATGAGAATTATTAATTAAGGAATGTTATTTCAGATATTCATTTGAGGTTTACTTAATCGAAGAATATTATTGTGAATATTATCTGAGGATTATTTAATGAGTATTATTTTTGAATATTCATTTGAAGATTAATTATTTATTTAATGAATATTATTTCAAATATTCATTTGCGGATTATTTATTTAATGAATATTATTTTCAAATATTCATTTGAGGATTACTTACTTAATGAATATTATTTTCAAATATTCATTTAAGATTTACTTATTTAATAAATATTATTAAGTATTTGTAAATCAAAAGAGGTTCCCAAAATAATGTTTTTCCATTTAAATCTGTCCTTTAAAGGGGATTTAAATGCTCGCTCAACTATCAAAAATATGGGAAACCTGATTTAAGTGACTGCTACTCTTTTTAAACTCTCAACTCAAAAACTGTCAGGGGACAGATATTTTTCAAAGCTATGTAATTGCTGCAAGTCAAATATTGTATTACCACCTCAACAATCGAGGGGTAAATTCCTGGAACAAGTCGATATCCATTAACAAGCAATAGCTTGGGAAATATTGGAGAATCTTCCTTTCCAACCTAGATATAACTACTTAGTGGAGTCGTATCAACAAGTGTTACACTTGGGGAAAGGAGGACGATCTTTACGTTTCAGAGTCATGGATTTCATCTGAACTAGGAGTGGTGTAAGTGGTCAAGTTGCGTGGGCCCATCCAAATTTTTATTGCCCCAAATGGGCGGGAGGTCACAGTAAGGCGGTAGACAATGTCAGGCTGTCGTGATACTTCCATCTACATGTAGAAAACTATTTGAGCGGTGCGACCTGCTACTGATCATAGCAAGGTTAGGCACAGCGGACGCGGTAGCAACTCCAGTATTAGTTCATCATCCAATTTGGATATTCCTGCAACATGTATTGGGGAGATGAACCAATCGTGTTGGCAGGGGGTCGAAAAGTGTTTGGAAATGAAGTGTCAATAAATTCTTGCAACTTCATCTTTTATTTTATGAGTATGACTCTGATAAAACCTGATTAAGGATATATATGCCTAAGTGGATTTTGGGTTACGGAAATGTTATATTAATTTTCCTCGTAACTTCCTCTTTTATATCATATGACTCTGTGGATACCTTACATAACATGAGTTATGGTAAGGGAGTTGTTTATACTGAATCATCTTATAACTTCTTTTAAGTTATGTGTTGATATTCTGCTTACATAGCAGATATTTTTGGAAGAGTTATATTGGTTTACTTCGAAACCTTATCTTTTATATTATACTAGAACTTTGTTCATAATATAGCAAAAGCTTGCAGGAATATTATGAAATGATATTTGAAGTACATTAATGGTACTGTTTTTGGGAATACATTCCGATAAGGAAATAATTTCAGTATCGAGATATTTTGACAAATTATTGTCTTATACCCGCTTTATTCTGGGTTGAGTTAAAGGCAGGATTATGCCATATTTTTATTACCTTGCTGAGCTATCGCTCACTCTTGCTATTGTTTTATATATATTATATAGCAGCGAAGCAGGATGCCAATGGGACGACACATACCCCGCAAGGCGTTTCCATAAACAGTTTCTAGCAGTGATCCCGAAGAGTAGTACGAACCAATCGAATCAGGCTACGGCTTTTGGTATTCAACTTATGTATAGACAGGAATGGTATAAGAGGATTGTGAGCATCAGAAGTCTAAGTTGGTAATGTAACAATACTTAGACATTGTATCAGTAACAGATTCAAAAGACATTTGGGTATTGTAATAAAAGTTATTTATTCCGCAGTTGTTGTACTGTGTCGTTTCTGAGACTCTAACCTGTGTGTGTGTGTGTGAGAGACATATGTTGTGGGGTCATGAGCAGGTGAATAATGAATGGTGTGAGTAATACAGGTAAGGCAAGGAATACATGGATTGTGACAACCCTAGATCCCTGACCCCGGATTTGGGGCTGTTACACCTTACCTGTTATTATATCATCTAAGCTTTCAGGCATGGAAGAGGAAAAGCTATTGCGAATTCTAAGGGATTTCAAATCAGCCATTGGGTGGACTATAGCAGACATCAAGGGTATTAGTCCTTCTTACTGCATGCACAAAATTCCTTTGGAAGAAAGAGCTAAACCTACAGTTGATAATCAAAGGAGACTGAATCCTGTGATGAAGGAAGTTGTGAAGAAAGAAATTCTTAAATGGCTTGATGCAGGCATTATCTATCCGATCTCTGATAGTTCTTGGGTGAGTCCAGTGCAATGCGTGCCTAAGAAGGGAGGCATGACAGTGGTTACCAATGAAAAGAACGAGCTCATTCCTACGCGAACAGTTACTGGATGGAGGATTTGCATGGATTATCAAAAGTTGAACAAGGCTACTCGAAAAGATCATTTTCCCCTCCCGTTCATTGATCAGATGCTGGACAGATTGGCTGGACATCAGTACTATTGCTTGCTTGATGGTTATTCTGGTTATAATCAGATTTGCATAGCACCCGAGGATCAAGAGAAGACTACATTCACTTGTCCATTTGGTACATTTGCATTCAGACGTGTTTCTTTCGGGTTGTGTGGAGCACCAGCTACTTTTCAGAGATGCATGATGGCCATTTTTTCTGACATGATTGGAAGTAATGTGGAAGTATTTATGGACGATTTCTCAGTCTTTGGGGATTCTTTCGATGAGTGCTTGGAAAACTTGAGTTTGGTTCTAAAGCGTTGTGTGGAGACAAATCTTGTTCTAAATTGGGAAAAGTGCCATTTCATGGTACAAGAAGGTGTCATTCTGGGACACAAGGTTTCGTGTAAAGGTTTGGAAGTTGACAAGGCAAAGGTGGCGACTATTGAGAACCTTCCTGCCCCTGTTTCAGTTAAGGGCATTCGTAGCTTTCTTGGTCATGCAGGGTTTTACAGGCGTTTCATAAAGGATTTCTCAAAAATTTCTAAGCCACTTTGCAATCTCTTGGAAAAAGATGTTCCATTCAAGTTTGATGAGTCTTGCTTACAGGCATTCGAGATCTTGAAGAAGAAATTAATTTCTGCTCCAGTTATTACAGCTCCTGATTGGAACAAACCATTTGCTTTGATGTGCGATGCTAGTGATTTTGCACTTGGGGCCGTTCTAGGCCAAAGGAAAGAAAAGGTGTTTCATGTTATTTATTATGCAAGCAAAACTCTTAATGATGCTCAGATGAATTACACCACCACTGAGAAGGAACTACTTGCTATTGTCTACGGGTTTGAAAAGTTTCGCTCTTATCTGCTTGGTACTAAGGTGACCGTTTATACGGATCATGCTGCTATTCGCTATCTCCTGGCGAAGAAAGATGCTAAGCCAAGGTTGATTCGTTGGGTTCTTCTGTTGCAAGAATTTGACGTGGAAATCAAGGACAGAAAGGGGACGGAGAATCAGGTAGCTGACCATCTCTCTAGATTAGAAGATCATGGGAAGTCACCTAAAGATAATACGGTTATTAATGAGTTTTTTCCGGATGAGCAACTATTCAGTGTGAAAGATGTTGAACCATGGTATGCCGACATTGTGAATTATCTAGTAAGTAACATCATACCACCTGAGCTCTCTTATGCTCAAAAGAAGAAATTCTTACATGATGTCAAGCAGTATATTTGGGATGAGCCGTTTTTGTTCAAGCAAGGAGTTGATCAGATTATTAGGCGTTGTGTTCCTTACAGTGAGACCGAGGCTATTCTTAGTGATTGTCATGCTACAGCTTATGGAGGCCATTATGCGGGTGAAAAGACAGCCACACGTATTCTTCAAGCAGGTTTCTATTGGCCGACTCTATTCAAGGATGCTCATCAGTTTGTGTTGAGATGTGATCGATGTCAACGAGTTGGTAATATTTCTCGTAGGGACGAGATGCCTCTTAATGTCATGTTGGAGGTAGAGATCTTTGACGTGTGGGGAATCGACTTCATGGGACCGTTCATTCCGTCATGTGGTAATCAGTATATTCTGTTAGCTGTGGATTATGTGTCTAAGTGGGTGGAGGTAAAGGCACTTCCAACGAATGATGCTAAGGTGGTGCTTAATTTCCTTCACAAGAATATATTTACTCGGTTTGGCACTCCACGGGTTATCATCAGTGATGAAGGTACGCACTTTTGCAATCGGAAGTTTACATCTCTTATGGCACGCTACAATATCAATCATCGAGTTGCTACAGCTTATCATCCTCAAACCAATGGGCAAGCTGAAGTGTCTAATCGTGAAATTAAACGGATTCTTGAGAAGGTGGTAAGTCCTTCTAGGAAGGATTGGGCTTTGAAGCTTGATGAAGCAGTGTGGGCTTATCGGACGGCCTATAAAACACCTTTGGGAATGTCGCCATTTCAGCTTGTGTATGGAAAAGCATGTCATCTTCCAGCTGAGTTAGAACACAAGGCTTATTGGGCGTTGAAGAAGCTGAATTTTGATCTTACAGCAGCAGGTGAAAAGCGTATGGTTCAGTTGAATGAATTGGACGAGTTTCGATTGCAAGCTTATGAGAACAACAAGCTATATAAAGAGAAAGTCAAAAGGTGGCATGATCGTCGGTTGGTTCTTAAGACATTTGTGCCCGGGCAATTGGTGTTGTTGTTCAACTCTCGACTTCGGTTATTTCCTGGAAAGTTGAAGTCACGTTGGTCAGGTCCATTCTCAGTTAAAACAGTTTTTCAGCATGGAGCAGTGGAGATTTTTGACAAGTCACCGGACCAGTCGTTCAAGGTCAATGGTCAGCGGTTAAAGCCATATTTTGGAGAGAAGTTGAATCGCGAAGTTGAGACCGCGGTTCTAATTTGCACAACGTAAGGAGATGGAGTTATGTCAAGCTAATGACTTAAAAAGAGCGCTTCGTGGGAGGCAACCCACTTGATGGTAGGCTTTTAATTCTTTTTAAAAAAAAAAAAAAAAAAAAAAAAAAAAATAGAAAATTAGAAAAAAAAAATTCAGCAGAAGTTCTGGCGCGGCAGCGCCGTGCTAAGGCATAAAAATGGCGCGGCAGCGCCGTGTAGTCTGCTGAGAAAAAAAAAACAGAAAATTTGAAAAAAAAAAAAAAGAAAAAAAAAAAGTGTTGTTGTATTTAGTGGCCCATTACCCTAACCCACTACCCATACCCACTAACCCTAAACTCCTCTATATAAACCCACATCCCATAACCCTACCTATACAACCTATACATACACTACTTACAAATCTCACAAATTCTCAAACACTTTCTTCCATTCGATTCAATGGCATCCAAGCGACAACGGGTTGTAATTGGTGGTGGTAGTGAGGGTGCTAGTGGTAGTGGGGCTGGTGGAAGGCATCCTCGTTCTTCTTCGTCATCTGATTCTGGGGGAGGTAATGGTGGACCTCAATTTGTTTCTAATGAGGCTCGTGAGGCTTATAATGAGTTGTTGGGGCGTCCTATTGCCCGTGAGAGGGGTCTTTTGCCTACGGCATCGGATGGGTATATGTTGGAGAATATTGCGGAGAGAGGTTGGGAGCAATTTTGTGAGGCTCCGGAGCCTGTTCCGATGACGGTGGTTCGCGAGTTTTATGCGAATGCTAGTGTGGACAGGAATGGGATTAGCCAAGTTCGTGGGTTTCGTGTGGATTATCGGCCACGTGCTATTCGTCGTGTTCTTGGTCTTCCGACTCCTAGGAGGAATCAAGAGGATTGGTCGGGAAGGACTCGCGATGCTGTGGACCTTCAGATGATTATTCAGAGGTTATGTGTTCCAGGTACACAGTGGACCTTGAGGCGTGGCACTACTGAGCCTACTTCGTTTATGTCGACGGCTCTGAATCAGTATGCGCGTATTTGGCATTTGTTCATTTGTGCTAACCTCATCCCTACTAGGCATTCTAATGAGGTGACAGTGGAGAGGGCTATCTTGTTGTTTGCTATTTGCAGCAGAGAGTTGGTGGATGTGGGTAATTTGATCCACCAGGGGATTCTCCGTTTTATGCAAGGGAGTACCACTGCGGCGATTCCTTATGGTTCGGTTATTGCTAGGTTGGCTAGGGATGGTGGTGCTATTTGGTCAGAAGCGGAGGTTGTGCAGCAGCCACAGGCAGCACTGGATCATCAGAGTATAATGAGGCTGAATGTGTGGGATGGAGGTGAGCCGGATTGGTGGGGTCTTGGTTATGTAGTAGAGGGTCAACAGCAGCAACAGCAGCAGCAGGAGGAGGAGCCTCAGGATGGAGGTTCTCTTATTAGTCAGCGGCAGTATAGGCGATTGACGAGGCGTATCGATGCGGTGCACGATATGCAGGCAGGTTTTGCAGCAGATTTTGGTCAGTTTGCACAGGCTTTGAGCACGGCTTTGCGTGCAAGTGGGGTGGACGTGACTTTTCCGTCCTTTGGAGTTGGCGCTGTCTATCCGCCACCGGACACTCCTAATGGGAGTGGTTCGGACGACGAGTAGGTATGCTTTGCACTCTTTTAATTCTTACCTTCAATGTGGGCATTGAAAATTTTAAGTTTGGGGGTGGGGATGAAAGGTGCATTTGTATATTAGGTGTATTGCATATTAGGAGCATTTGTGCATGTTAGTTAATTTCATGTTAGTTTAGAGCATTTTGTTGCATGTTAGTTTAGAGCATATAGGACATTCTGTTATTTTGTTATTTTTGTTCATATAGTTGCATAAGCATGGCATGCATTTTCATGATCCCTTAGGACGAGCTATTTCTGTTTGGCAGGTAGATGTTGATTTGAGTGTGGTAATCATGAATAGAGGGTTGATTTATAGTTTCTATGAAATTGACATGCATGTTATGGGGACAAAAACAATTACACAACTCATTGTTTGCTTTTGGACTAGATTGGGGGTCATGCTTGTTTGGATGTTTTGAGGTTTAATTACCTGGTTATATTTAGAATGTTCTTTATTCCCTTGATAACGTAAGAGCACTAAAGTATAAGTTTGGGGGGAAACAGGATTTTCATGCTAGTTGTTTGTTGTTATGGCTAGGTGTCAAATGGCTAGTAGCCGGCTCATATTTATATGAGTAGTCTAGGGTTGGAATTGAGAATTCTCATTCCAGATTGTATAGAAAAAAAAAAAGAAGAAAAAAAGAAAGAAAAAAAAAAAAAAAGAGTCATGTAAATAGTTAAATGCAAAATTAACCACGAGTGAGCTCTTTAATACTCGAGTAATTAAGTCTAAGGGGACTTAGTCCTAGTGACCTAAGGCTTTTATAGTCTGGGATCCACTGACCTAACACTCGCTACATGGGTATTATTGTATAAGCCTTTTGGGGTCTCACTCATTGCACGGTTAAATAAGCATATGTGTTGTGAATAGTAGTGTGTGTCGTGGTAATAAAGCATGAATTCCTGGTTAACCTGAATGAGTATGGAGGTGTCTCGAAGTTATGATGTGTCTACCGTTCATTCTTTTTATAAACTTGTGATTGCCTTGACTAAGAATCGGTATGATTTTTGATCTAGTGTTAGGAGTATATCTGATGAGTATCGCACACACCACGTTCCTATGCATGTATTGTTAGTATACGGGAATTTAGTCGAGCTCTGTTTGGAAGTTGTTGCATGATTTGAGATGTTTGCCTAATGAATGGTTTTGGTTAGTCTAAGGGGGTCCTTGCATTTCCATATAGTTGCATACATGTAGTTAGTTGCATTTGTAGTTGCATTGTTAGATGGATTTTGTGGGTACATTCACTATAGGCCCTCACGAGACCTTACTCGTCCACTAGGGCTGCCTAGGGGTTTAAAGGGCTTGTTGCATATGCCAAATGCAACCGTGATCACCTACGGAAGTGGTAGTTTGTTTATGCTCGAGGACGAGCGTCGGTTTAAGTTTGGGGGTGTGATAAGTGGGTATTTTATTCACTTAGAACGTTTCCGTTTGGCTTAAAACGAATGTTTGTACTCGAGTTGTGGTATTTTTGATCTCTTTTAAGGGTATTGTGCAGGTATATTTATCACAGGTGTACTAGGAACGAAGCGGAGCAATCGGAGCGCGAAACGGAGTTATAATGAAGAAAAGGAAAAAAATTCAGTTTGCTGGACAGAGGGAATGGCGCGGCAGCGCCGTGTTAGTACTTGAGAATGGCGCGGCAGCGCCGCATGAAAAAAAACTGAGCAGTGATCCTGGCGCGGCAGCGCCGTGCTTCTATACAAAATTGGCGCGGCAGCGCCGGGCACTCTGGCGAAAAATTCCTGTTTTAACCTAATTGCTGATTTTTCGAGTGGAAGTAAAAATTACAAAATCCATACGAATTATTGCACCTGGAGGCCTATATAAAGAAAAAAAACCCTAGAGATCAAGAGAGAGACACATACCACAATTTATCTACGTAGTTTTAAAAAGCACGAAGAAGCAAGGAAGAAGATAGTTTTCAATTATTCTTGTATTCTAGCTTGTGGATGCTTGGTTTGGGTGTAATCTTAGAACCTTTGATAATTATTTTAATTCATTTCCTTCAATCATGTTTTCATTAGAACCCATGGTGACGATTAGTTTGATTATGAACTAACTCGTTGTCATGGGGTTTTAGCGGAGTTATTCATGAAGTTTATTTGTTGAATTTTCTCGATGCCTACAGTGTGATTGATGCGATATCCTATCATGGTTGTTTTTAATTCGTTATAGGAGAGTAGCTAACTCCTGTAATTGTGTGTTAATTCTAATTGAAGCGAAAGTGGATTTAAGAGTTTAGAATTTGCCATGCTAGCATAGGTTTATGCGTGAGAATATCATTCGTAATTAGTGTCGTAACTCTAACCGTTTTATGACGACTATGTGATCAATTGAATGCTTGTACTTAAACAAATATGTTTTCAATCTCTATAGACATATAGGGACTAAGCATACTTTGGAGACTAAGTGATTTCCATCTTATTGTGGAAATTATTTAGGATGGTATTTGTGCAACGAAAGTTGGCTTTTATCAGTTTTGTGTGTTCGATCAGGTATTAATAAATCACATAAAAAGGGCTAGAGAATTGGAAACTTTAGATGGATTGTTTAATGAAGTTGAAATCCCATGTTTTAATTGCATAAGTAATTCAATATAAATCATTCGTTCAAGTAGTTGATAATTAGTTATAAATTTTAGAATAATTTTAGTGGTAAACAAAATCCAATTGTTATTGTTTTAGCATCGAATAATAGTCATACATTGGTGAGTGAATTAACTAGACAAAACAACAATTCCCTGTAGGAACGAACCTTATTTGCTATCTGTATTACTTGAGATCACGTGCACTTGCGTGTTGAGTTTGGTCGTAACAGTTGTCACAATCTTCTTATCCCAATAGTACACCTGTTTCACTTACAATAATATAGATACACATGCTGTTGACCCCATAACAATATCACTCACACAGGCTAGAGTCTCAGAAACGACATACGATAGCATTACTAAACAGTTTCATAAGTTTAAAGTTATTACAACTCAAAATGATTACTAATGTATGCTACCAATACAACCTCTAAGTGAAGTTACATCAGTGGCTTGAGTGTTTGTTCTGATAGATTTCCTTACAAGATCATACTTGTGCTTAAAGCAGCCTAACAAAAGTTGTAAGTCCGTTTCACCGGTTCCTTCTACCTCGGGGGTGATAGCTGAAAGCTGCTCACGGAAACGCCTGGCGTTTGCCACTCGCTTGCGGGTAGTCTGCTGCGTCCTTGCCATGGTTACTAGCTGTTGTGTTTTATATATATATATGAAAATAAAGCAAGAGTGAGCTAAATTGCCCCGCAAGTAATTTATATCAACAGTTACTGATAATAAAATAGGTTTGAAAGAAGGATTTTGAAATCGTTACACATTCATAGATTTACTAACTTAGGCGCAACGCCCAAAACTATAACATTCAGCCTTTTTAATGCTGCCTTCAATATATCAAACCATTCATAATTGTAGTTAACACTATCGGTAACTCAGCACCTCGGCTTCGTTATAGTGTTAATAAAATTTTCAAAGTGGAAGGGAAGGGACTTATCCAAAACAGAAAACATGATATGAAGTGACGATGATCAGTCGCCACAACCATATCTACCGCTGGTCTTCTCTACTAGTAGAAGGGC
Organism: Heracleum sosnowskyi; assembly: GCA_030848705.1. Lineage (NCBI taxonomy): Eukaryota > Viridiplantae > Streptophyta > Magnoliopsida > Apiales > Apiaceae > Heracleum > Heracleum sosnowskyi. The sequence continues at coordinate 23,161,122 of CM061238.1, forward strand.
AAATACTTCATTCGTAAGTTACCCCAGGATGAAGGCTTCATTCACGATCATCCTGGATGGGAGCTCCATATGCACTCATCCTGGCGCATTCGGCCAATAATTGTTGATGGACCGCCCGGCTAACGGCCTCTTACACTCTCGGGATCGCCCGTCGACGATCTTGCCACCGCCGGAGTCCCCTTATTTTATTTTCTTTCAAAAATAATTTTGAATATAAAATCGAGTAGTTGAGGTCCGTCCTCAGTCGACCGATACTTATTTCAAAACAACGCTACGTGAGCAACACATGACCGGGGGTTTTCATAAAAGATTTTGAGTGAGAAGGTCCACATGTTTAATCATTTTTGAAACATCTTGGATAACTTTTAAATAATATTCAAAGTATTTTTGGAAATGTTTAATATATTTAATAAATATTTAAATAATATATTTTATCCAAGATAAATGTTTTTGGAATATTTTAATAAATAAAGTTTATTAACTATCATAAGTACATATACTATTTCCCGAAAACCCTTCGGGTTTACATAGTCAAATACATCGAGTCAAAAGTACCGCTCCCCGGTCAACTCTACTTTTTGGACCAACGCGCTCTATCCCTAGAGCCGTCGTCCGAATATTAAACATAACATACTATTATCAACATAGTATGATTTATCAAAATTTCACATATAACGTTCATAATATAAGTCGAACAATTATTCTTGATATCAAAACCGTAAACACAACATGATATATATATTTGGGAAAGTAAACTTGCCTTGTAGTCGAGGGGTAGTGGTAGGTCTCGGGTCACTCCGATGATCTAAGAATTGTAAAGAAAACATCGTTAGTTACTCGTCGTTTGGAAATGACCATTACATGCTAACTCTCTAAGGATTACCACTTGCGCAACCTTGACTTAATCATTTCTATAAAATAGAGAATTAATCTTTTTGATACGACTCTTTTTCGTGAGCCTTTCTAGCTGCCTCTAGTATTATTCCTCAAAGTTTCACATTTTAATATTACTTCTAAGTGGTCCAAACATAGCCTCAAAGTGACTGATCAGAGAGGTGTTGTTCTTCCGAACGGCGTTTACTAAAACTCACTTTTCTCCTAAACCGTAAATCGGATTAACATGATTTCCACACCAAAACGAACCTTGAAACAAGACCTACACTCTAATGGGCAGTGGTGATATTGGACAGAGGGTATTATGTTCGAATCATCACAAACAAAACAAGGTTAAGGAAAATCGGGCATTATAACGGCTATGTTTTAACGATTCCAAAGTTTAATCATAAACTTTTACATGATCCATTCAACCAATTCATCAAATCAAATCCTCAACATCATTACTAATCTATAATCATCATCAAATCAAATCCTCAACATCATTACTAATCTATAATCAACATCAAGTCAAATCCTCAACATCATTACTAATCTATAATCAACATCAAGTCAAATCCTCAACATCATTACTAATCTATAATCAACATCAACTTTCATCAAAATCAATCATCCATTCTTCCTTATGATCATACCAACTAAACTATACTTAAAACTAACCATATAAATCAATTTATAACTAAGGGTTTCAAGAGTTTATACCTTCCTTGATGCTTGATGTACACTAAAAATAGTCTAAAATCCTTCCTTGAGCCTTGATCTATCTTTAACAAGCTTAATCTTCAAGAACAAAATCAAGAACACAAAATATTACTATTCATTTCACTATTCACCCTCATCTATAATCAAGGATTTGAAGATGTTAGCCTTAATGGATGATTCTAGGATTTAGAGATTACCTTAGTTTGGAAATATGGAAGCTTTTGAATCCAAGAACATGATTTATGGATGAGTGGAAGATTGGTTTTTGAAAAAGTATCCTTCTTCTTCTTGAAATGGCCGAATGTAATGGTGAAGAGCTTTTGGGTTTGGTTGATTTTTGGTAGAAATGATATTTTGTGATGTTTTGTGTGAAAGTGGTGAGTCATAGCAAAGTGATGAGTCATAGCTCTTGTTGCCTCTTCTTTTGACACTTGTCAAGCATGCAAGGGGTTGGAAGAAGAGGTGGCTTGGCTTTCCTTTCGTTCCGTCACCGCTTAATCTCGTAGAATGTTCGCACGGTTTCTTAAGCGTTCTATCGAAGTAGTTTATCGTAAACGTCCTTGACATCACTAATTCTTTTATTAAATCCATATCCATGGAATTAATAATTTAAATCCTTAAATATTCTCAAATAATAATTTATACTTCGGATAATTTATTCTCAAATAATAATTTATTCGTCCGTCACTAATACTATTTTTCCGATTCTGACAGCTTTTGCATTCCTTCATTTTCCTCGTAGATCACTAATGTGACTTTGAAAGTTTATTATATCGCCCCGCATATAGTGTGGTCTGAAAAACTTTTTAAATAAAAAAGTTACTATTCATCAGTGGTTTTTCTATAATCCTTTGGATCAATATCCGTTCCAATATTCCTGGTTTATTTTCTCTTTACTTCTTGCACTTAGAAATGTTCTAGTACTTTCTCGGGCACACGCTATCTTGTTTACGGAGTTGTCGGATGCATACCAGATATCGATTTGGATGACATAAAAATACTTTTCTTCCTTGGAATATTGTATTCCTATTTTCCAGAGAGATTATTCTTATCTATATGTTCAGTCCATTCTTACTATTCTCAAAATGTTTGAAAACCAAAATTCATATTCATTTCATAACTTAATTCTCAAAGTCATTGCCACTATCCATATTTACATCAACATATAATAAAAGTTTTAATTCTACCCAAAATCTGGGGTCTTACAGTCTCCCCTCCTTAAAAGGATTCCGTCCCGGAATCACTCTGAAAACAAATGGGGATATCTTTCCAGCATTTCGCTCTCTAGCTCCCAAGTTGATTCTTCCACATTATGATTTCTCCACACAACTCTTACTAGCTCGATGATTTTATTTCTAAGCACTTGTTCCTTTCTGTCAATGATTTCCATAACCTTGACTTCAATTTCCATCCTTTCAAATTCTCGGATTAAGTCTTCCGATGAATTTATCATCTTAAGCTTTTCTTTCCTACTAAGGGCGTCGGCCACCACATTGGCCTTACCCGGGTGGTAGAGGATCTCGCAGTCATAATCCTTAATTAACTCTAACCATCTCCTTTGTCTCATGTTTAATTCTTTCTGAGTGAAAATATATTTAAGACTCTTGTGGTCTGTGAAAATCTCGCACTTTTCACCGTACAGATAGTGCCTCCACATCTTCAGAGCGAAAACTATCGCGGCCAATTCTAAATCATGGGTGGGGTATCTTATCTCGTATTCTTTCAGTTGCCTAGATGCATAAGCAATTACCTTACCATGCTGCATCAGTACACAACCTAAACCCTTATGAGACGCATCGCTATAGATCACAAAATTCCCTTTTTCATCAGGTAATGCTAGCACAGGGGCTGTTACTAATCTCTTCTTTAACTCCTGAAAGCTCTCCTCACATTTCTCCGTCCAAACAAACTTCTCGGTCTTACGAGTAAGCCGAGTCAGGGGTCCTGCTATCTTGGCAAAATCCTTAACAAACCTCCTATAATATCCAGCTAATCCTATGAAACTTCTCACCTCTGTAGGGTGGTTGGTCTTTCCCAATTCGACACAGCTTCTATCTTGGCAGGGTCAACTAGAATTCCTTCTTTGCTAATCACATGTCCTAAGAACTGGACTTCCGTTAACCAGAACTCGCACTTCGCGAATTTGGCGTACAATTCTTCTTTCCTCAAAATTTCTAGGACTACTCTTAGGTGGTTCGCATGTTCTTCCTCAGTCCTTGAGTAAACCAAAATATCATCAATGAAGACTATCACACATATATCTAAGTACTTCTTGAACACTCGGTTCATTAAATCCATAAAGGCTGCGGGTTCATTGGTCAATCCAAAGGACATCACCAGAAACTCATAGTGTCCGTACCTAGTGCGAAATGCAGTCTTGGGTATATCCTCAGGTTTGATCTTTAATTGGTGATATCCGGTCCTTAGGTCAATCTTGGAAAAGCACGTGGCATCCTTTAACTGGTCGAACAAATCATCAATCCTAGGTAAGGGATATTTATTCTTAATAGTCAACTTATTCAACTCCCTGTAGTCTATGCACAACCTCATACTGCCGTCCTTTTTCTTTACAAATAACATTGGTGCCCCCCACGGGGACACACTTGGTCTTATCATTCCTTTCTCCAATAGTTCTTGTAATTGGGCAGCTAGCTCCTTCATTTCTACGGGGGCTAATCGGTACGGGGGTTTCGAGACTGGCGCCGTTCCCGGAGCTAAGTCTATAGCGAACTCTATTTCCCTGTCCGGTGGCAACCCCGGAAGATCCACAGGGAATACGTCCTCAAACTCATTAACAACTGCAATGTCTTGTACCCTTGGGGCCTCTCGCTTTGTGTCCACTACGTGAGCTAGATAAGCCTCACATCCTTTCCGTAGTAATCTTTTGGTCTGGGCCATTGTCAGAAACTTTCTAGTTTGACGTTGTCCTTTGAATACGATCTCTTTTCCCTCTGGTGATTTCAGCCTAATTTTCTTTCCCTCACAGTCAATTTGAGTGCCATTGCTGGCTAGCCAATCCATTCATAATATAACATCAAATTCCCCTAGTTTAAAAGGGATTAAATCTACACGGAACTTCCTTCCTTCTAATTCTAGGCTACAGTTCGGATGCACTTGACTGACCGCGATTACTTCGTGGTTGGCTATTTCTACTCGTAATGATTCTTTTAATGGTGTAGCCTTAAGATTTAACTTGCATGCAAAGTCTTTCGATATAAAGGACCTAGTAGCTCCAGAATCAAATAAAACATTGGCACGAACTGTGTTCAGTAAAAGTGTACCTGCTATTACATCCGTGTTCCTTACGGCATCCTGTATAGTCATGTTGAAGGTCCTAGCGGTGGGTGGTCTATTTGAGGCGGTTCCACTAACTCTCGACACAGCTGGTCCGACGGATGGACATGCCCTGGCCATATGCCCTGGCTTTCCACACTTGAAACAAGTAACGCTTAGGTTGGTTTTGACGACGGATCCCTGACAGACGTTAGCGAAATGTCCCAGTTGTCCACATTTATAACACGTCCTTTCCTGAGAGTTACACACGCCCGTATGCTTTCTTCCACATTTGCTACACTCTGGCAGTGGGGTTCGAGGGTGGTTGGAGTGAGACACCCCAGACTGCCGGTCGCCCTGGCCCACGCTCCAACTTTCAGCTCTTTTAGGTCCAAAGTCCCGACTGGGTTGGGGTGGTGTTCCCCGATTGAACTTGCTTGGAAAACTCCTACCCGTAGAAATTCCTTTCTGGCTATCCATCTTTCTTTTCTTTCCTTCTCTCTCTTTCTGACTCTGTTCTCTCCCAGCTTCCACAATTGATGCTTTCTGCACTAGGGTGGCGTAGTCTGTTATCTCCAGAACTGCCACACGATTCTGAATCCACTGTTTTAGCCCTTGTTGGAACCTTCGGGCTCTCTTTGCATCTGTATCAACGAACTCTGGTACAAACCTAGACAACTCAGTAAACTTGGCCTCATAGTCTACCACTGTCATATTGTTCTGCTTGAGCTCTAAAAACTTTAACTCCATTTGGGTTTCCATGAACCTAGGGAAATATTTATCTAAGAACAGTCGGCTGAATCTCTCCCAAGTTACCACAACATTTCCCTCCAGATTTTTCTTAGCTTCCCACCAGTAATTTGCCTCTCCTTTTAAGAGATAGGTGGCAAAAAGGGTCTTTTGTTCCTCTGCAACTTTCAGTATTTCGAAGGATTTTTCCATCTCTTTCAGCCAAGCTCTAACCTCTACTGGGTCTGCGGTTCCCTGGAACTCTGGGGGTTTCAGTGATTTAAAGGCCCTAAAAGCATTCGCAACCGAATTGTCAGGCCGTGGTGGGTTGGGCTGCTGGTTCAGATTCTGCCTAAGTAGGTTCATGAACTGATCCATAGGGTTCCCTCCCTGGTCTCCCCCTTCCTGAGTGTCATCTTCAACATCTTCTTCCTCGTATTCAGAATCCTCAAATTCATTATAATCCCTATCCTCCTCTTCATTATAGTCTGGGTTGTTTTCCTCACGATTCTGGTATCCACTCTCTTCATGGTGGATGCCTTGGCCCTCTGAGGCAGCTGGGTGCGCTCGGCTTCCTACTCTTTTGGGTGGCATTTTTCTGGTAATAACAATTTATATACACTTGTCAAATCGAAAGTTTGCTTTGAAAGAAATTGTGTGCATATATATATAGATACCATCATATTAACAGTCATTTAGCGAAACCAAGGTAGGGGTCACATAGTAATCTTTAAAACACCTTTTTAAATAAAATCGGTAATTTGAGAAATGATGACAAAAGAACATATATACATATATATAAAGTTTGGTAGTTGAGGAAACAAAAATATATTTCGTGTTTGTAGTTGAAAATTCACAGTTTATATTGAAGCAGATACAACAGAGTATCTTTGTAAAAGTGTAAACAACTCAAGATCAACTTTCAAAGGAAACTGAACTGAAATATATACATAACGTCATCAGGTTACAACTTTCCAACAGTCATCGTCTAGCAAAAATAAATCAAGAGGACATGGTATGATACTCTCTCTGAATTCTTACTTGAAAATGATTTTACAAGAGGTGTCATAGATAAAACTCTATTTTATAAAATGCATAAAAATGATCTGATATTGGTACAAGTATATGTTGATGATATAATATTTGGTTCTACTAATGACGATCTATGCAAGAGATTTGCAAAGTTAATGCAGAGTCGTTATGAAAAGAGCATGATGGGTGAATTGTCATTCTTTCTTGGACTGCAAGTGTGTCAAAGGCAAGATGGTATATTCATTTGTCAGTCCAAGTACATCAAAGATCTTCTGAAGAAGTATCAAATGGAAGACTCATCTACAGCAAAGACTCCTATGCCAACTGCCACTAAGCTTGATAAGGATGAAACTGGTAAGAAGGTTGACATCACAAGCTACAGAGGTGTGATAGGCTCATTACTTTGTCTCACTGCAAGTAGACCAGATATAATGTTTACAACATGCTTGTGTGCTAGGTTTCAGTCTGATCCTAAAGAATCTCGTCTAATAGCTGTTAAGCGAATATTTAGATATCTTAAGGGAACCCCAAATCTTGGAATTTGGTACCCTAAAGATACAGGATTTGATCTTATTGGATATACAGACTCTGATTTTGCAGGTTGTAAGATTGATCGGAAGAGTACTTCAGGAAGCTGTCAGTTTCTTGGAAGAAGGTTAGTTTCCTGGTATAGCAAGGAGCAGCATTCAGTATCCACATCTACAGCCGAGGATGAATACATTGCTGCTGGTAGCTGCTGTGCTCAGATATTGTGGATGAGAAACCAACTCCGTGACTATGGGCCTTTTTTGACTAAGATTCCAATATTTTGCGACAACAGAAGTGCCATAGTAATCTCTAACAACCCAGTGCAACACTCGAGGATGAAGCACATCGACATCAGGTATCATTTTATCCGAGAGCATGTCATGAATGGAACTGTGGAGTTACACTTTGTACCCACAGAGGAACAAATTGCAGACATCTTTACTAAACCGCTTGATGAATCCACTTTTTCAAGGCTGGTTGGTGAACTTGGGATGTTAAATCTTTCTAATTGATTTTGATTAGAAGTCATAAACTGCAGATAGTCCTAGTGAATACATGAGTTTAAGAATTTCCATATCCTTAGGACTCGTGAATTTATTTTCTGGAGCAATTCTCGTAGTTAGGATTTTTTTATTAATTTTATGTCATATTTATGGATGATATATCTGTTGCCCAGTAATAAACTATTGTAGAAGGGGGGTTGAATACAATAGTATAAGACAATCGACTTCTTAACGTATATATCACAAATATGAAAGAAAGATAACAACTTTATTAAATCTGATATAAAACTGTTACAAACTCTCTCAAGAAATTCTGATGTTCTTGAGAGCTGCTAGATTACACCCTACTCGTGTATGTGATCGATATGTATGATGTTGTAATCTCGTACATAAATCGAAACCTAAACTGTGTTTATATACTACACAGCTTCTCTATCAATAACAAGATAAGTCCTAATCAATTACAAAGATTGAAACCTATCCTTAATCGATAGCTACATTCTACAAACTAGGAACCGACAAAATAAACTTCCATGTTTAACTAGACTCCAAATATAACTCGAAGTAGGAATCCTGATCAACTTCCAGTACTGATGATCAATCCTGATCTCAGTCCTGATATTCATCCAGATCCTGACGACCATACAATCCTGATAGATATGCTTTCCTGATGACGTCAGCAATCCTGATCAGTTGAGTCTAGATCCTGACGATCATTGAATTCTGATCTAACAATCTCCCCCAATCTCATACTTTGTGAAATAAAGTATAGATTCCAAAGATTCAATGATGTCAAAAACATATATACAAAATGTACAAGTATCTTCAGAAACAACTTATCTGTTTAAACTCTTTGATAGAACAGATTCATCTTCAAGAAGTTGGATAATAAATTTTCTTCTTTTTCCTCAAGAATTTGAATCAGTCTTTCCTTAAGATTTCTGAGTTCTTCATCTTCCTCATTAATCTGGTAGATAGCTGCTCTGAGATTCTGTATGGAGCTTCTTTGTAGACTGTGCTCTTCAAGCAAAAGATAAGCAATTTCCTTCCCATCAGGATTGAGAGTAAGTTGAGTCATGCCAAGAGTTACTTCTTTAACAGCAGTACCCCTTTTCATTTCCATATCCTGACCTCTTTGATTTAAGTACATGGGAGTATACTTACCATTGAAATTACTGTTTCCATCCAGTCTTCTTCTTATTGATGACAAAATCATGTCACTCCACACTTTGCACACTTGGTTCTTCCATCTTAACAGATAGTGAACATATTTCAGTTCCTATGTAGTTTTCATCAGCAGATCTTGAATAGATAAAATCTTCACACTACCATCTTTCATGAAGTACAGAAGCTTTTCTTTCTTTTCAAAACCATCATGACAATCTATAACTATATCAACAGCTAATAAATTGTTCAGGTTTTCAGAAGTTAAAGTACCTCCAATTTCAGTTAAGGAGTAAGGATCAACATAAGACATGTTTAGATATTCAGCATCCCTGTGTCCAATACCTCCTCTTGAATTACTTGACAAGTGCTTCAGATTTGAAAACATCTTTAACCAGAGTGCTTTTGATATAGCCATATCAGACAAATCAACAACACTTGAAGCACTTGTTATAATTCCTCCAGTCTGAAAATTGATAAGTGTATCACACCTTAGTGTACTTATATGTTTCCACTTCTTGTCTTTCTCCTTTTCATGAGCATAGCTTCTTTCAAGTAAAGATTCTTGTCTGCTTGGGTTTCTCCATATTCTTTCATTTGAGAGTTTAAGCCTTTGTAAATAGAGATTGAAATCTCTATTTGTTCTTCTTGTAATATCTCTTCTTCTGGCTTCTTCTTCTTCATCTACTTCTTCGTTGTGAGAATCAACAACAGTAGATAAGATTATCAAACCAACCTTTTGAAAAATTTCAGATTCATCAGGATCTTGAACTTTGTCAGGATTAGAATCTTCAATTTGATTTGTATTGCTGAGAGTTGATTTTCTTGATTTTCTTCTCAATTCAGGTTCTTCTTCAGTATTTCCATCATCACCAAAAGTAGATCTGTCAGGAACTACTAGAGTTTGAATAGGTTCAGGAATTTCTTCAATTCTTAACCCTCTAGACCTTGTCTGTCTAGGTACTGTTTGAGTTGAAGAACCTCTTTTACTTCTTTTACCTCTGCCTCCTCTACCTCTAACAGGGGCAGTATAGCTTTCCATTGTCTCTCTTTGTAGTCTCAAGAATTCTTCATGTGAGAGATCTGGATATTCTTCACTTGCTGTAGAGAGTGCTTTTCTAGCAAATAATTGTTGAACTCTTTTATCAGTGTGATAAAGAGTAACAATTCTACCGTCTTGTGTAGAAAACTTCTGAAATAAATTTGATGCATCTTCAGGATTATCAATAATCACATCTTCATCACCTTCAGGAATTGTAGCAAGAATATGTCCATGACCAGGTGTCAGGATTTGTTCTTCTGTCAGGATCTGAGTTTGCATCAATGTTCTTACTGTCTTAACTCCAGAATCAGAAACATGAGTTGACTGCGTTGTTTGACTTTGAGAAGTTTGAATTGTAGACTTCAAAACTGCAGCATCAGAGGTTTCTCCTTGCATCACTTTGTCACTACCATCATCTCCAGTATCATCATCATTATTTCTTAATACTAGATCATGTGTACATTTTGTCTGACTAACCTTCTCCCCCTTTTTGACATCAGGATTTGACAATAAATTCAGAATTAAAGAAAGAGAGGCTTGAATGTCAGTTACCTTATTATCCAGAGAATCAATCCTTTGGTTGATAGAGGTTTGTTCAGAAACAACAGATTTCACTTGGGATTCTACTACCCTCAATTGTAAAGCAGTAGACACCTTTGTAAAACTATTAAAGATATCAGTCCTCACTTTATCAGTTGAACTCTTAATAGAATCAATCTCACTTCTCAGGCTTTTGGATAACAAAGTAGTAGCCTTCAGATGATTCTTCAAGTCTTGATTCTCTATAGATTTCACTACATTATAGGCATGTTCAATAGCAGAAGAAAAACTGATCGATTCAGCAGAGCTGTGCCATGAATTGTTCCATTCATTCTGTCTAAATGCCTCAGCAGGATCAAAGGAAGGAAAAGAAAATTCTTGTCTTTGATCTTTCCCAGTAGAAGCATTGCCAGCCATATATGAACTTGATGAACCAAAATTAGTTCCAAGACTAATTTTGAGTGCTGTAGCAAGCTGATCCTTCTCTTTTCGATTTTCATCATCATCATCATCACTATCATCAGAGTCATCATCATCAGTACCATGAGTAATATCAGGATTAGGAATAGCTATTCCTTTCAGTTTATCCTGTGAATCTGTGATAGGATGATCCATTGGTCTTGAACGAAGTGGCTGTATCAGAATAGGCTCAACATCAGGAGCACCACTAGCGTCAGGATGAACACTGTCAGGATTTGATATGCTTGCATCAGTATTTTCTACCAATGGTTCTTGTGGAGCTTGAGGTTTAGAAGCTGCTTCAACACTTTGAGTTAAAGGTTCTTGTGTGCTTCCCTCATTGACAATGTTCTCGACCAATCTTGTACCAGAAGCTGTAGCTTTGCCTGCATCTTCACTTTGAGAAGATGGTTCTTGTGTAGCTGGAATGTTGATGTCTTCATTCTCCCTTTGAGAAAATGGTTCTTGTGTGACCATTCCACTAGCTAAGCCTTCACCCAAACTTTGATTGAGTGGTTCTTGTGTGGCAGGATCATCAATAGCTGCTGAATCACTTTGAAATTCAGGTTCTTGTGGGCTTGATCAGAATAACGAGTAGGCATTTTCTAATGTAAGAAAAACCTAACTTCATCAGGAATAAAAGCATTGCCTCTAAAACCATTTTCCGTATCAGGATTGAAAAATATTTTCAATAAGATTAAAATAAAATTTTATTTAAGAAAATAAAATTTATTTTAACAGTCCTGAATAACGTTTTTTTTAAAAAAATAACCAAATTAATGGCATAGATATCATTAGAACACGCTTACCAGCAAACGAGGCAAATATAGTTATGGAAAACTGAACCGTCTCCTCGAGATTGGAAAAATGACCTGCATTCTTAATACACATTCTCTATAAAAGAGAACTGTTAAACATAACATCATCTATTTATTAAAAACACAAACCCTTTCCAAAGAAAAACTTACGAAAACCTCTCACCTTCTTTATTTTTTAATGGCTGCCAACAATCAAAACAACATACCTGATGCAGATCTTGATATTATTTGGCAAGAGATGGAGGAGGCTCTTGCTGAGATTGAGCCACAACCAGTTCCTGACCCTCAGGAATATGAAGCGTTTGTTAACGCAATGGCTGATGTGCTTTGGCACAACTTCCAGCAGGCCAATCCAGACTGGAATCCTCTTGATAACCTCATCTATGAAGAGGATGAAGACGATGAGGATGATGAAGAGGATGAGGAACTCGTTGAAGAGCGAGAGAGGAGAAGAAAGAGAGTATTTGATACATGTGCTTCATGCACGGTGGAGGCAAGGAAGCATCCCGGTGACCATGGAGATGATCCGCCTTCAAGTGCATCTGCTCCCCTCCTTGTCTCTTAAGGATGGAACAAGAGACCTTCCAGTTCTGATGGACTGTGAAGCTGCTCAGGAGCGTTCATGCTAATCTGCAGGGCACGTGTTCCTGAGTAGAAAAATAGACTAGGAAAAAATATGTAATTTCCATTTTCAATTGTAATGAGTCTTCAAGAATTAATGAAATTTGTCTATTTTCTCAACTGTGTTCTTTCTTTGCTTGCCTGCATAATTTGTTAGTAACACTTCTATTGATACATAAAATGATGAATATGAAACTCTGACATAGATATAATTAAAATTAAAAATTAAAACTAAAAACTTAATCAAAGACTAAGTAATAATCTTATTGTTCAGAGTTTACCAGAAGTGTTGTTGTCAAATTGTCTTAGAACCTCTGGTTTTCATACCAGCTTCAATATCTGAGCATCAGGATTGACCATTTGACATCCTGTCAGGATTGAGTCCTATTAGGATTTGATAAAAAATACATACCTTTCTGAATAACCATCAGGATTTGACAGTTATCAGGATTTCCTCTCTGTAGCTTTTCTCAGAAATTCTCAAAATTCATCATTCCAAGTTCATTCACTAATTTATTGAAAGTAGCTTCAGGTAGTGGCTTGGTGAATATATCTGCTAGTTGTTGATCAGTAGGAACAAAGTGAAGTTCAATTGTCCCTTCCAGAACATGTTCTCTTATAAAGTGATATCTAATACTGATGTGTTTAGTAAGAGAATGCTGAACTGGATTTCCTGTCATTGCAATAGCACTTTGGTTATCACAATAAATAGGGATTTTGGAGTATGACAGGCCATAATCTAACAACTGATTTCTCATCCACATTATCTGAGCACAAAAGCTTCCTGCAGCAATGTACTCAGCTTCTGCAGTTGAAGTGGAAATGGATTTCTGCTTTTTACTGAACCATGAAACTAGTCTATTAGATATAATTGCTGACGTTTGTTCATCAGTGTTTAAGTACCAGGTACTCATCAGAGTTTACTTGAAGCCAGTCAGAGTTTATTTAAAGTCTGACGGGATGAGAGTTTATTTTAGCTATCGGTGCTAACATGAAGATTCTAGAAGCAATATATTCTGAAGATGGAAAGAAGCAGAATATATTGAGATAGCTAAATAAACGGGACAGAAGACAGAAGCAATCCTAGATTGATATAAATTGTATAGCTGATTTATAGGATATCAATTAGAGATTGATTATGTAGCTGTGTACTATATAAACACAGATAGGTTAACCTTAAAAGGGATGCTAATACTGAATATATTATTCTTGTAACCTAGCAGCTCTCTGTGATTCTTTAACATCACTGAGAGAAGAGTTATTTATATAATTCAGTTTATTGATCATAAACAGTGTTCTTAATTGTTCTTCTCATACATATATTGATTATATATTGTGTATTCGGCCTAACAATTGGTATCAGAGCCAAGGCTGATTAGTATATACAGTTTATCGATCCAAACACAAGTATAATCATGACTGACAACTCTCAGGAAGGTTCTAATGCAGGTTCTAATGTTCAGAAGGTTCAACCTACTTCTGTGAGTCGATATGAGACTATAAGGATTCCAATTCTCAGACCAGTTGAATATCCAATATGGAAGGTGAAGATGACCATGTTTCTGGAAGCCACAGATCCAGAATACCTTGATAGAATCAATGATGGTCCTCATATGCCAACTAAATTGTCTCCTGTTATTACTGGGCAAGAACAAAAGACTGTTCCAAAAGAGAAGAAAGATTTGACTCCTGAAGACATCTCATCAATTGCAAAGGATGCAAAGGTTAGACATCTACTACACAGTGCCTTAGATAATGTCATGTCTAACAGAGTGATTGGCTGCAAGACTGCCAAAGAGATTTGGGATGCTTTGGAAGTCAGGTGTCAAGGAACAAGTGCTATAAAGAAAAACAGGAAGACTATTCTAACACAGGAGTATGAACACTTTGACTCTAGATCTGATGAAAGTTTGACAGATACATATGACAGATTTTGTAAATTGTTGAATGATTTGTCCCTGGTTGATAAAGAATATGAACTTGAAGAGTCAAATCTCAAGTTTCTTCTATCCCTACCTGAAAGATGGGATTTAAAGGCAACAACAATCAGAGACAATTATGATCTTGCAGATACAGATCTTGATGAAATCTATGGGTTGCTTAAAACTCATGAACTTGAAATAGAACATAGAAAAAAAGATCTGGAAAGAAGACAAAATCTGTTGCTCTTAAAGTTGAAGAAAAGCCTGTCAAGAAGGAATCATCAAGAAAGAAAACCAAAGGAAAGGCTTTAGTCATTAAATCTGACAGTGAGTCATCAAACTCTGATGATGGCTCAAACACTGATGATGAAGCTTCTGATTCTGAGGATGATGAAGAAGAGATGATGAGAATGGCTGCTTTAATGGTGAAGACCTTCAAGAAGATGGGATTCAAGAACTTCAAGAAAGGAAAGAGATTCTCAAGAAAAGATTCAAATTCTGATAAGAGAAATTTCAGAAAGTCTGATGGAAAATATACCAAGTCTGGAAAGAAAGACAAGTCTGAGATCCAGTGCTACAAGTGTAAAGAGATGGGTCATTATGCTCCAGAATGCAAGAAAGGAAAATCTGAGAAAGCACTCATCACTAAAGGCAAGGACTGGGCAGACACTTCAGACTCAGATGAGGGAGTCAATTATGCTCTCATGGCAACTGTTAAAGATGAAGCTGAGTCATCTGGAAACAAGGTACCCCTAACAACTTATGCTTATGATACTGATAATATATCTGAATTAAGAATTTATCTTAAAAGCATACATGTTAGTTATAGGGATCAGACTTTAGAAAATGAAAGAATCAAATCTGAGAATCTAGGTCTTAAAGAGAGGAATAAATTTCTTGAAGAAAAACTTGTTAACATGCAACAAGTTCAAAAGGAGAGAGATGATGCTGTTTATGTTGAACAGGAGTTGCTTAAAAGATATAGGGAAATAGAATCTGAGTTGGAAAAAGAGAGGAAAGTAATTAAAACTTGGACCAATTCTGGAAAAGACACACATCAGGTTTTTCAGACAGATACTGTAGGTTTAGGTTACTGTGAGGAAGATGAACTTAGGTTTAAAGATAAAGTTAAAGTGAAACCACAACTTAAACCTGTGAAATTTGTTCCTGAATCCAGTAAGCTAAAGTCTGTAGTTGTGATAGAAGCTGTTATGGAGCCAATTGAAACTTGTGAAAAACAGGTTAATATTGGTTCAATAACAGAGAATAAGATTGAGATAAAAGCTGTTAAAGAACCAGTAAAAATCTGTGATAAACATGTTAATGTTGGTTTAATGACAGAAAAACAATTCAATCATAAGCTCAAAGAAGTAAAGTCTGTCATGAAACAGAAAGGGTTCAAGAAGAACAGGAATGGAAAGATAGGCATAGATAAAAGGAATAATCATTTGCCTACTACTGATGCTCCAAGAAAAACTTGTTATAACTGTGGAAGTACTAACCATCTTGCTAGTTTTTGCAAGAAGAACAAAGATATTAATTCTTTACCCTCAAAACCTAGAGTAAAGAATGATTATGTTAGAGTTAGACCACAGACTTTATGCACACACTGTGGGAGCACTTGGCATTCCATTTATACTTGTAAGAGTTATCATGCTATTTATCACAACTATTATGAGCTAAAACCCAACTTAAAATGGGTTAGAGCAAACTCTGCAAGTGTAAAGTCTGACAATGTTAGTTTAAACTTTGTTGATAGTGATTCCACTGCAAAATCTAACAATGTTAAGAAAGCCAAAGGATCCAAGCAAGTCTGGATCCTTAAATCTAACACTCAGTGATTGTTTGTGATTGCAGGGCATAAAAGAGAGCACTCTTATCTTGGACAGTGGATGCTCAGGACATATGACTGGAAATAAAGCCCTGCTATCAGATTTTGAGGAAAAAGCTGGCCCAAAAGTTTCCTATGGAGATGGCAACATAGGACATACTCTGGGATATGGCAATATCAATCTTGGAAGTGTCATCATTACAAATGTAGCTCTTGCCTCAGGACTCAAGCATGATCTGCTTTCTGTGAGTCAAATCTGTGACAGAGGATACCATGTAGATTTTCATACTGAACATTGTGAAGTTATCAGCAAATCTACAGGGAAAGTTGTTCTAGTTGGACACAGGCACAATAACATCTATGAAGCAAGTTTGGTAACAAACTCTGAAGGAAAAACTGTGTGTCTATCAGCAAGAATGTCTAGTGAAGAGAGTTGGAAATGGCATAAGAAGCTCTCTCACCTAAACTTGAACAACATCAATGAGCTGATTCGAAAAGATCTTGTAAGGGGACTTCCAAAGTCAATACTCAGCTTAGATGGTCTGTGTGATTCTTGTCAAAAGGCCAAGCAAAGGAAGTCATCTTTCAAGAGTAAATCTGAATCTTTAGTTGTGGATCCTTATCATCTTTTACATATTGATCTCTTTGGTCCAGTGAATATAATGTCAATGGGCAGAAAGAAATATGCTTTGGTAATTGTTGATGAATACACCAGATACACATGGGTGTATTTCTTAGCAAAGAAGGATGAAACTGCCTTAATTCTTATGGATCATGTGAAGCAATTGGACAAAGGATCTCAGCACAAAGTAAAAATTATCAGGAGTGATAATGGTACTGAATTCAGAAATTCTGAAATAGAAGCTTTCTGCAAGGAAAGAGGAGTCAAGCAAGAATTTTTTGCACCTGGAACTCCACAGCAAAATGGTGTAGTTGAAAGAAAGAACAGAACCCTAATCGAAGCTGCCAGAACAATGCTTCATGAAGCAAAATTGCCAACTTATTTCTGGGCAGAAGCTGTTCAAACAGCTTGTTTTACTCAAAATGCTACACTGATCAACAAGCATGGGAAAACACCATATGAGATGATGAAAAATAAGAAGCCAAATTTGAAATATTTTCATATTTTTGGATGCAAGTGTTTTGTGTTGAAAACTCATCCTGAACAATTGACCAAGTTTGACTTAAAAGCTGATGAAGGAATTTTTGTTGGATACCCACTATCAACTAAAGCATTCAGAGTCTACAATCTAAGAACTAAAGTGATCATGGAATCTATACATGTGTCATTTGATGACAAGAAAATAACTGGAATAGAAGATGAAGAATATCATGATCAACTTCGCTTTGAAAATGAAGATCTATACTCTGATGATGTAAACTCTGATGCAGCAAATCCATCAAACTCTGACGAAGCATACTCTGATCCTCTACTGGTAAACACTGACGAATTTTCTCTAACAGAACAAAATAGAGAACCAGTTGAGGGGGAGCGTGAAGAAACTTCAGAAACTTCTCAAAGTGATGACTCAAATTCTGAAAGAGAGTCAAATATAGAATCAAACAGAAACTCTGAGTCAAACTCTGAAAGTTTAAATACTGAACAGTCCAATTCAGGGGGAGCCTCAGAGAATGCAAATAGTCAAGAAGAAAATCAGGAGAGCATGGATCAAGGGGGAGGATCTAATAATGATAATAGAAGCCAATTACCAACAGCAAGAAGGTGGACACAATCCCATACACCTGACTTGATAATTGGAGATCCAGAAGCTAGTGTAAGAACTAGAAGTGCTACAAATAATGAATGTCTGTTTCATGCATTCTTATCTCAAACAGAGCCCAAGAAAGTGGAAGAAGCTCTTCAAGATGCTAACTGGATAACAGCAATGCAAGAGGAGTTAAATGAATTTGAGAGGAATGAAGTCTGGACACTTGTACCAAGACCAAAGAACAGATCTATTGTTGGTACAAAGTGGGTTTTCAGAAACAAAACAGACAGTGATGGAGTGATTATAAGGAATAAAGCTAGACTTGTGGCTAAAGGTTATTCACAGCAGGAAGGAATTGACTATGATGAAACCTTTGCTCCAGTTGCAAGATTGGAGGCAATAAGGATTTTTCTGGCCTATGCTTCTCACAAGAAGTTTAAAGTCTTTCAGATGGATGTGAAAAGTGCTTTTCTCAATGGGAAACTTGAAGAAGAAGTGTTTGTTGAACAACCACCAGGGTTTGTAGATTCCAAACATCCAGATTATGTCTACAGGCTTGATAAGGCATTATATGGACTAAAGCAGGCACCTAGAGTATGGTATGAAACTCTGGCTCAATTTCTTTTAGAAAGTGGGTTCACTAGAGGTACAATTGACAAAACCTTGTTCTATTTTAATTTTGGTGATGATTTGCTGTTAGTTCAAATCTATGTGGATGACATAATTTTTGGGTCTACTAATGACAAACTCTGTAAGAAATTTGCCAAGCTTATGCAGTCAAGATATCAAATGAGTATGATGGGAGAGCTTAGTTATTTTCTAGGCTTACAGTTCAAGCAAACAGATGATGGGATTTTTATCAATCAAGCAAAATATACCAGAAATCTTCTCAAGAAATTTGGTATGCTTGATAGTTCATCCGCTACAACTCCCATGGCTACTGCAACAAAGCTAGACAAAGACACAGGAGCCTCAGTAGATATGACAAACTACAGAGGGATGATAGGGTCTCTTCTTTATCTGACAGCAAGTAGACCTGATATTATGTATGCAACATGTCTTTGTGCAAGATTTCAAGCAGACCCCAGAGAGCCACATCTAACAGCTGTAAAAAGGATTTTCAAATATCTCAAAGGAACCATAATTCTTGGTCTGTGGTACCCTAGAGAATCAGAGTTTAAGTTAATTAGTTACTCTGATGCAGATTTTGCAGGCTGTAAGATAGACAGAAAAAGCACAAGTGGAAGCTGTCAATTTCTTGGTGACAAATTAGTTTCTTGGTACAGCAAGAAACAGAAATTAATTTCCACATCCACAGGAGAAGCAGAGTATATAGCTGCTGGTAGCTGTTGTGCACAGATTTTATGGATGAAAAATCAATTGCTGGACTATGGATTAAGGTACTCTAAAATACCTATTTACTGTGATAATCAAAGTGCTATTGCTATGACAGGTAATCCAGTACAACACTCCATGACCAAGCACATCAGCATAAGGTATCATTTTATCAGGGAACATGTGGAAGAAGGAGATATTGAGCTTCATTTTGTGTCTACAGACCAACAGCTTGCAGATATCTTCACCAAACCTTTGAGTGAAGCTACCTTTACAAGGCTGGTAAATGAACTTGGAATGGTCTCTGGTTTTGACTAGAGATACCGGTTAGATTCAAACTCTATACATGATAGATTTTATGCTCATGGTTATTTGCATGTGTTAACTGTTATTTGTACCAGTATGTTAAACTCTGATAGTAAACTCTGATAGTAAACTCTGTTAGTAATAAAGTGTCAGTCATACTCTGTCGGTTAAAGTCTGATGTTAAACTCTGATTGTGATTTTTGTCTGAAACCCATGGACCGATGAAGAAATTTGTATGAAGCATGATTTTCAGTAAGTAATCATGAATCCTTCTAAGTAATATAAATTCTGATTTCAAAATGTGCAGAAAGTTTACACAGCATGATTCTGTCTCTATATTTATAGCATCTCTTAGTTTATTGATTCTATACACTGAGTCTGTATTAGCTGTTTGCACTTTCTCTCATAAATTAATTGTATTCACTGATGAAAAGTCTAAACTCTGATAATTAGTTGCAAATATTTCACCCTCCAATCAAAAGATGCCACAAAGTGCACAAATTCCTTTGAGATCATGTTGGGCCTAGGACGATCCAGGAACTTATTGTATGAAATAAGGGCTAAAATCTTTGATTTTTGGTGACTAGTGCCAACCACTGATTACTGGAAAAATTATAATAAAAAAAATAAAAATAAATAAATAAATATCAGATTTTACTTTATACATGAGAGTTTGAGCAATCAGTTTTTACTGATTTATTTTGTGGATTTTATGCACTTTGAGATGATCTAAATATGTATATTCAATAAACTCTGCTATTCACACACACAAAAATACTCACACCTGTACAGTTTGTGAAAAGAGTTTATTTATAAAGAAGGAGGATTGGTAAACACTGATGAACTGTGTACTCTACGCCGAGGTAATTTAATTTTAATCTCTGATGATTAAAATAAATTTTGTTTGTTTCAGACATATTATGATTTTGAGAAAAGACATTTGTTTTTGAAAATTCAAAAAGAGTATGATTGGACAGTTGTTCGAGAATGTATTAAACAAAGGAGAGAGGTTGAGTGTCTAGAAAAGTGTAAAAGGCGGTAATTATTGCTGTTTTTACTGCGCATGCGCATTGGAAACTGCCAATTACTGCTGTCAGTCATTACATGTGTGCCACGTGTCCCACTCACACAATTAACGGAGTAAGACAGTTGTGTATTAATGATTAAAAACTGTTCAGTTTCTAATTTTGAATTTCATATTTAAACAATACACACACATACGTCTAAACCTTTCACATCTTACTCCAACTCACATCTATTGTCACACACACATATTCACAAACACTTTTCTACCTTCAAACTCTTTCGAGCTTTTGCACCTGATTCTCTGTTATTCTTTCAAATCTTACTAATGGCGACTACATCTTTTGTTTCTTCTGGGTTGGAGTTTGTTCCAAACAATTATGCAGCACCAGTAAACACTGCCAATGCACCAGAGGCGTTTCATATGATGCAGAAATTTCTTGCTCAATCAGCAATTGGGCGTGCTTTAGTAGAACCAACAGTACTTTCTGGTTCACAAATCAAGGTCTTTTGGGAGACAGGTATGTATGATGATGGTGGTGAATCAGGTAACCCATCAATAATCTTTGAATGTGAAGAAGCAGAGTATGTAATTACTTCTGGTACCATTCGGGCTGCAATGGGGTTTCCTAAGTTCTCTTCCTATACCATTGGAATGGGTGACAATGATTTGCTGCGGATGATGAGAGAGATTGGGTATTCTGGACCCTTGACTAAGATTGGACAATTGAAGCGACCGTTCTTGCGGAAGGAGTGGAGCTTCTTCTTTGATTGCATCACAAGAATGTTCGGAAAGAAATGCACGAACTGGGATGCTATTCCCACGGACAGTCTGCAAATCGGGTATTCTCTTTTATATGATAATCATTTTGATTTTGCACGACTTGTCTTAAATAATTTAGGGGAGAAAATGACAGAGAATAGAGGAGTAGTATACTTTTCTAGATTTTGTCAGATTTTATTCTCTTACTGTGTTGAAGGGGTAGAAATACTTGGTGAAGATGTTATCTCTTGTTTTAAATTACACAAGAGGATATTCTCTGATCTTATCAACAAAGATGCTAAGAAAGGGGTTATTGGAGATTTGTTACTGCCTGCATCTGTGCAGCAGTTTGTAAATGATCAAGTTAATTCACCAACACAAGCTCCTTCTCAATCAGAACCTCAACCAGAACCTCAACCAGAACCTCTACAAACAGAGCTTCCTCCATCCACATCTGTCAAACCTAAATCCAGTGGTAGGACTAAGCATGTTGGTACTAAACCTGCAAAGTCTGTTAGACCAGCTACTGAAGTAGGCGTGTCTAAGACATCTGTGCCAAAGGGTGTTGGTCCTTCTAGGAAAAGAAGAGCCAATCGATCAAAAACTGATGATGAAGCTGATGTTGATGATGAACCACTTCATCAGAGAAAAAGAAGACTAGTAGCCAATTATCTTTTTGATAATGTGGATGAATCTACACCAGTAGCTGAAGCTGTCCATCATGAAGCTCCAGAAGATTTTGTTGAGGAGCCTGTTTTAAATAATGCTAATGAGGACAGAGTTTTTGTAAACACTGAAGCTCCTAAAGTTATTGTTCAGGAGGCTACTGAAGATGATGCAGCAGCTACTGAGCCTGAGATGGCACAAGCTGATAAAGAGGCTGAAGTTTTTGAGCAAGATAATTTATTTGCTGATTTTGAAATTGAAGCACATCCTAGTATCAGTGTTTGTGATACTGAGGATGTGGCAGCTGATCAACCCACCCAAATTCTAGATGAGTCTCTTGCAACTCATACAGAGATTCTCTCTGTCAATAATACAATTCCTGAACAGGGTGAGGAGGTTGATCAGGTAATTGAAGCTGCTGTCAATAACTTGGATGAAGCTACAACAGAGAAATTGAATGACATTGTTGCAGAGTCTATTCCTGTCGAAACAGAGGTTCTTGTAAACTCTGATATTCCTGAAATTGCAAAGATAAATGCAAACAATGTAGATGAAGACTTTGTTGAAGCTGTTGCAGAAAATGTTGAAGAAGCTGCACAGTTAAATACTGAAGTTACTGCAGACGCTGCAACTCTGAACATTCTCTTCATGCCAACTCTAACATTAATCTTGAATTTTCAAACTCTGATGAATCCATACCTTTTCTACGGGATCCTACAGCTGAGCATATCAAGGAAAATGTCAATGCCACTGAAGCACATTATAGAGATATGTACTATGCCAACTGGTCAGGGGCAGATTGTATTTTCTCCATGCAAAGGACTGCTGATTTTATCTCTCAATCTGCCGAGGAGATCACAAATTCTGAGCTTTTATCACATTTTAAGGCTACCATTGTTCAAGTCAAATCATTGCACACTCGTTTTGATGAGACTCACAAGGTAGTTCTTGGATTAAGTAATGATATAGCTCTTAAAGAATTAGCTTTGAAGAAAGAAAGTGCTCAGTTTTCATCTTTGATCAAGGATCAAGAAACCATCAAGCAGAGGCTAACAAATGTTGAGAGCAATCAGGCTGAACTATCTACTAAGATAGATTCTATTGCTGCCTCACTGGAGTTGCTGACATCAATGCTTATTCCTGATGATGTCAAAAAGGGGGAGAGAGTTTCTAAAGACAAATGCAAAAGGACTCCAACCTTAAGACTGAGGGATGATGCAAATGATGGTGGAAGCAGAGGAGCAGAGCAAAGGTCAAAATCTTCTCAAGAGCAAGGGAGACTTAGGTCAAACTCTGCTAGACAGACAAACTCTGATATGATAAACTCTGGTGCTACTGGTTCTGGTACTCATGCTCAATCTTCTTCAAGACTTAAGAGTCTAGTGATTTCAGCTAATCCAATAACTGATGAAGAGATTGCAGCCAAGCTGTTTTTAGATGAGCATGATGGTGAAGTGACAGTTGAGGATTTGGAAGCAGAAATGAAGATGCTATCTGAAGAACATAGAAAGAAAGTTGCTTCTGGAAATTACAAGAAGAAAGCTGTAAAAGTTCCAAGAAAGAAAGAACTAGGTATCTCTATCAAGGAAAACTCTCAACAGAGCATGCAATATTCAAGAAGGCCAACAGATATTATTTCTGGTAAGGGCAAAGGGAATCTGATAGAAGATATAGTAACAAAGAAAAATTATTCAACCTCTGACATAGCTCAAGTTGAATCTGTTCTAAATCAATCAACCATTGACAAAGCTCAAGTTGATGATTCTTCTAAAGTTGTGACAACCTCTGACGTTGCTCAAGTTGTACAAACTCAATTATCTACACAACTTCAAGGATTCAAAAGACCTATACTGCCTGAAACTCTGAAGCCAGAATCTGTGAATTTTCTTCAAACCAGGACAGTACTTGGAAAAGAATCTTATGATAAGTCTGGTTTAGGTTCACATAGAGAGAAAAGGATAAATAACAAACCTCTAGATCAAACATCACTGGCAGAACCTGGTGTTGGGGTTACTCAAGAAAATCTTGACAAACTAGTGTCTGTTCAGATGATTTACCACAAAGGGTTAAAGAAAGAGTTTCTGTTATACTTTATGTCTGATGGAAGAGTATACAGAATAGGAGAAGCTGATGTTCAAATGAAGCTATGGGAAGAGCTTGAGTATGTTCTATATCTTCTCAAAATCAAAAATAGAAGTACTCACAATGCTGCTCTAGTTCTAAGAGAAAGGATGCTGAAAACAAAAGCTATGCTTGGAGGAGGTGTTTCAAGTGCATATATTCCTAAGTACAGAGATGCTTATGGAAAGATTGTTGAGATGAAGAGAAACAGTGCCAAGTTCAAGACAGCACTGGGAATAAAAGTCTTGGATTTCAACTTAGAGTCTGACAAATCTTACTATATCTGGCTAGGGAATTAAATGAGGAAGAACAACATTTATTCTCTAAGAGCTGCTATATACCAGACTGGAGAAAGTGATCCAGAGCTTAAGGAATTAAAAGAAATCATGGTAGAAGAGCTAGAAAAGGCTGAAAGGAGGCTTCTCATCGATTATCTCAGGACAGTGCCTGATATTGAAGAGATTAAGTAAAGTCTGACTGTAAGTTTTTAAAGTTTTCTGTTCTAAGTTAAAGTTAAACTCTGTTATATTTTAAACACTGCATTTGTTATGTGTTTTGACATCATCAATTATCTATTTAACTTGTACATCTTCATTATGCACAAGTTGGGGGAGATTGTTAGATATAATTGCTGACGTTTGTTCATCAGTGTTTAAGTACCAGGTACTCATCAGAGTTTACTTGAAGCCAGTCAGAGTTTATTTAAAATCTGACGGGATGAGAGTTTATTTTAGCTGTCGGTGCTAACATGAAGATTCTAGAAGCAATATATTCTGAAGATGGAAAGAAGCAGAATATATTGAGATAGCTAAATAAACGGGACAGAAGACAGAAGCAATCCTAGATTGATATAAATTGTATATCTGATTTATAGGATATCAATTAGAGATTGATTATGTAGCTGTGTACTATATAAACACAGATAGGTTAACCCTAAAAGGGATGCTAAAACTGAATATATTATTCTTGTAACCTAGCAGCTCTCTGTGATTCTTTAACATCACTGAGAGAAGAGTTATTTATATAATTCAGTTTACTGATCATAAACAGTATTCTTAATTGTTCTTCTCATACATATATTGATTATGTATTGTGTATTCGGCCTAACATAGTCTTCCACCTAAAAACTGACATCTTCCTGAAGTACTTTTCCTGTCTATTTTGCATCCTGCAAAATCAGCATCTGAATAACCACACAACCCAAAATCTGATTCCCTTGCCTTTGAGATATCTGAAAATTCTTTTGACTGCAATCAGATGGGGTTATCTAGGTTTTTCTTGAAATCTTGCACACAGACAGGTTACAAACATGATATCTGGTCTACTTGCAGTGAGATACAATAAGGAACCAATCATTCCTATGTAGTGAGTTACATCTACCTAGTACCTTGATCAGGATCAAGTTTGGTAGCTGTAGCTATGGGAGTTGTGGCAGGAGAACTATCTTGCATGTTAAACCTTGTCAATAAATTCCTTGTATATTTAGACTGATTAATAAAGATCCCTTCATCAGTCTGTTTAACTTGAAGACCAAGAAAGTAACTCATTTCTCCCATCATGCTCATTTGATATCTGGACTGCATAAGCTTGGAAAACTTTTCACACAGCTTATTGTTTGTTGACCCAAAAATGATATCATCCACATAAATCTGAACTAAGAGCAAATCCTTACCATGATTCAAATAGAATAAAGTTTTATCAATAGCACCTCTTTTGAATCCACTATCCAGTAAGAATTGAGCCAGGGTTTCATACCATGCTCTTGGAGCTTGCTTTAGTCCATAAAGTGCTTTATCCAATCTGTACACATGATTTGGATATTTAGGATCAATGAAACCAGGAGGTTGTTCAACATAGACTTCTTCCTCCAGTTCACCATTTAAGAAAGCACTTTTAACATCCATCTGGAAAACCTTGAATTTCTTATGTGTTGCATAAGCAAGAAATATCCTGATGGCTTCTAGTCTTGCAACAGGAGCAAAAGTTTCATCATAGTCAATTCCCTCTTGTTGAGAATACCCCTTTGCAACTAGCCTTGCTTTGTTTCTGATTATTACACCATCAGAATCAGTCTTGTTCTTGAAAATCCACTTTGTACCAACTATTGATCTATTCTTTGGTCTTGGTACCAGTTTCCAGACTTCATTTCTTTCAAATTCATTCAATTCTTCTTGCATTGCAGTAACCCAATCAGCATCCTTAAGTGCATGTTCAACTTTCTTTGGCTCCTCCTTGGATAGAAAGTTATGATAAAGACATTCATTTTGAGTTGCACTTCTTATTTGAACACCTGCATCAGGATCTCCAATTATTAAATCAGGAGTATGGTCTTTTGTCCATTTCCTTGCTGGTGTTAAATTGTTTCTTGAAGTAGATGCTCCCCCTGGATTGGTGTTATTTTGATTAGAAGAATTTTCTTGACTTGAAGCTCCCCCTGATCTATTGCTATTTCCTCCTGATGAACTATCAGGATCATCACTTGAATCAGTATCTGAAGAATTCTGTCCTGATGATTGAGTTGACTCTGAACTTGTAGTAGAATGTTGTTGCCCCCCCCTCAAAATTAGCTCTACTAGTTGTATTACCATTATTTGCATCATTAGTATTAGTACCATCAGTATCTTGTGTGTCATCAGGATTTGGTGACTCATCAGGATCTGATGAATGGACAACTTCTAATTCAATTTCTCCAGGTTCCTTGGTAGCTTCATTTTCAAAAATCAATCTATCATGAGAGTCTTCATTGATTCCAGTTATCTTCTTGTCATCAAAAGATACATGTATTGACTCCATGACAGTTCTTGTTCTCAAATTAAAAACTATGAAGGCTCTTGATGTAGGATAGCCTATGAAAATTCCTTCATCAGCCTTTGTTTCAAATTTCCCTAACTGTTCAGGATGAGTTCTGAGAACAAAACATTTACAGCCAAACACATGTAGATGCTTCAAACTTGGTTTCTTCTCCTTGAGTGATTGATAAGGAGTAACACCATGTCTGTTTATCAATGTGAGATTTTGTGTATAGCATGCTGTGTTGACTGCTTCTGCCCAGAAATATGTAGGTAATTTTGCTTCTTCCAACATAGTTTTGCCAGCTTCAATAAGAGTTCTATTCTTCCTTTCTACTACTCCATTTTGCTGGGGTGTGCCAGGAGCAGAGAATTGTTGAATAATTCCTTTGTATTTGCAGAACTCTTCCATCTTTGAATTCTTAAATTCAGTGCCATTATCACTTCTCAGTATCTTGACTTTGTACTTTGTGGTTGTCTCAATCATTCTCACATGATCCAACAGAACTTCAGGAGTTTCAACTTTTCTGTGCAGAAAATACACCCAGGTAAATATAGAATATTCATCAACAACTACAAGAGTGTACCTTTTCTTACTGATGGACATGATGTTGACTGGACCAAATAGATCAAGATGTAGCATGTGATGGTTCTTCAATAGAGGATTCTGATTTACTCTTGAAAGATGTCCTTCTCTGTTTTGCTTTCTGACATGCATCACAGAGTCCATCAGGAGTATACAAAACTTTAGGTAATCCTCTCACTAAATATTTCTTAACCAACTCATTGATATTGCTGAAGTTGAGATGAGAAAGCTTCTTGTGCCAGTTCCAACTTTCATCTAATGAAGCTTTACTGATGAGACATGTAGGGGAGTCATCAGTATTTGAGTGAATGTTGGCTTCATATATGTTACCATGCCTGTAGCCAGTCAATGCAATTTTTCCTGTTTCTTTGCTGACTACTTCACAATGTGTGGAATAGAAATTGACATGATAACCTCTGTCAGTGATTTGACTAATACTCAACAGATTGTGTTTTAGTCCCTTCACTAGAGCTACTTTTTCAATGATGACATTTCCAATGATTATATTGCCATATCCCAAGGTTTGTCCAATGTTGCCATCTCCATAAGACACAGTTGGGCCAGCATTTTCTTCATACTCTGATAACAGGGTCTTGTTTCCAGTCATGTGCACAGAACATCCACTATCCATGACTAACACATTTTTCTTTTTACCCTGTATCAGAATTCCAAAACACTAGTTAAAATGTTTAGGAACCCACACTTGTTGGGCCCCCTTGTCATGCATTTTATTAACTTTCACAGCAGAAGACTTTTTGACTTTAGCAGTCCTGATAGGATTAACTCCATCAGGATTTGCTTTGTCAGTATCAGTATTAACACAAGCATGCTTCATTATGACATTCTCAATTCTATCAGACTTTGTACTCCTATCAAATTTAGGCAATGGATCATAACAGTTATAGTACAAATCATGATACTCTTTACAAGTATTAATAGAATGCCATAAACTACCACAATGAAAACAGGACTTCTTTGGTTTATAAAATACTGATCTATTCCTAACATCAAACATAGGAATTTCAGTAACCTTCTTATTACTCTTCTTACAGTCAATAGCAAGATGATTAGAGTTACCACAGTTAAAACAACTCTTCCTAGGTGCATTTGGGATATTTTTATAGCCATTCTCTTTATTGATCCCAACTTTACCATTCCCGTTTCTCTTAATAGTAGCTTCCTTTTTCTTATCTGTAACCTCACAGATTTTATCCTTAAGCTGTTTCTGAGACAATAGACCTACATTCTTATTGACTTTATTTAAGACAGGTTTAGACTTTATAATTTTAATACCTTGAGCAGAAGTAGATCCCTTTTCAAAATTAGAATTGGAATCCTTGCCAAAAACAAAATTAACAGGAGTAATCTTAGTTTTGGTTTCATCTAAAACATGTCTATAGGTCTTTGGACTGACTGTCTCATCTATGACAATTTTCTCTTTCAATTTCTTATCTTCATCTGATTTATATCCTAGACACTCTTTCCGATTCTTAGAGGTATTAATCTCATGAAATTTCCTACCAGAGTCTGTCCAGGTTCTGATTTTCTCATTAGCATATTCAAGTTCCTTTTCAAGAGAAGTACATTTAGATTTCATCTCTAAGTTCATGTGTTTAGTATTATCACATTCTTTTTGTACTTCTTGCATACGAGAAAATTCAGCTTCTAATATCTCATTCCTTTTTCTAAGTTCAGACATCTCAGATAAGATTCTAGTATTTTCAGCAGTTTGACTTCTAAAGCTAATATGCAATGACTTTAGAAAACGTCTTAACTCAGAAGCATTATCACTATCAAAATCAAAGACAGTATATGATACCTTATCATCAGGAGCAGCAGTTACATCAGCATTGGCCATTAAAGCATAGTTGACCACTTCAGTATCAGATTCTGAAGAAGAGTCCATCCAATCCTTGCTTGATGTAATAAGTGCCTTTATCTTTTTGCATTCAGAAGCAAAGTGACCCATACCATTACACTTGTAGCATCTAACCTTTGACTTGTCAAATTTGCTACCCTTGCTGTCCTTTTTGTTATACTTGTCTTTGTCAGCATTGAAGGTTCTTCTCTGAAAGTTGCCTGGTCTTCTAGCCTTTCTGAACTTCATCTTTTTGAAGCCCCTGACAATCATAGCAACTATCTCTTCCATGTCTGAGTCAGAAGAATCATCATCAGTATTGGCATCAGGATTGCCATCAGTATCTGATGAAGAGTCATCAGGATCTGACTCAACTATTTTTGTTTTCCTCCTAGAGACCTCCATAGCTTTTCCTTTTGATTTAGCTTCTACATTCAAAGCAATAGACTTTGCCTTGCTGCTTTTCTTGTTCTTTCTCTGTTGAACTTCAAGATCATGAGTTCTTAGCATTCCATAGACTTCATCAAGAGACACAGTGTTGAGATCATACTGATGTCTAATGATCGAGGTCTGAGTGTCCCATTCTTCAGGTAAAGCTCTTAGAAACTTGGTGTTTGAATCTTCAGTTTCATATTCCTTGTCAACTAAAGATAAACTGTTCAAGAGTGTTAGAAATCTATCATATAAATCAGTCAGGCTCTCATCAGGTCTTGCATCGAATTGTTCATATTCTTGAATCAAAAGAGCCCTTCTGTTCTTTTTGACAGATGCAGATCCCTGGCACTGTGTTTCCAAAGTATCCCAGATTTCTTTTGAAGACTTGCATGCAATCACTCTGTTGGACATGACAGCATCAAGACTATTGTGCAAGATATTCTTTATCTTTGGTTCTCTGAGTACATGAGCTTTTTCTTCTGGAGTCCATTCACTTTTAGCCTTGACCACATAATGTTCAGGTACATCATCTGTTCGTTCTATGAACTTTGTAGGTATATATGGTCCATCACGAATCCTGTCCAGATAGTCAGGATCCATAGCCTCCAGGTACATCAGCATCTTTACCCTCCAAGTTGGATATTCCGATTTCTTCAAGATGGGAATCTTCATGCTTTCATACTTGGTTGTCGACATCTTTAGATCGTATCTGATTCAGATTTAAATCAGTCTGCTCTGATACCAATTGTTGCCCAGTAATAAACTATTGTAGAAGGGGGGTTGAATACAATAGTATAAGATAATCGACTTCTTAACATATATATCACAAATATGAAAGAAAGATAACAGCTTTATTAAATCTGATATAAAACTGTTACAAACTCTCTCAAGAAATTCTGATGTTCTTGAGAGCTGCTAGATTACACACTACTCGTGTATGTGATCGATATGTATGATGTTGTAATCTCGTACTATTGTATGTGTTGGAAAAACTATCGAAGTAAAATTGACCATTTTACCCCCTCAGAAAAACCATCGATAGTTCTTTGTAAAACTATCGAACGAAAAATGACAAAAATACCCTTGTCAGTTTAAACGTGTATATAAGAATCACTTAGATGTTTTTTTTCTATTCTATTCTCAGATCTAAGGAAAGGCTTTTATATATACAAACCAAGCATCACTATCGATATTTTTTTCTTCTAAGATTAATTGAGAAAAACCTGTGAAAGATACTATTCATTCACTGTTAAGTGTTTTTAATCGTGAAGTTTGATTCTTTTCGAGTTTTTGGAGCAGAAAGAGAAAGAAAAATATCGAACTTGATTTTCGACCTTATACAAGTGTTAACAGAATTGTTCTTTAGAAATTGATTTTCTATCAATTGATTTCTTTGGAGTTAAGTGAATATTCAGAGTTAACAATTTAGGGTCATAATTTGAGTTGTGTGTCGTTCGAGTTTGTGTTTTTAAAAGTCAGTAAGGGTAATTTTGTTAAGTTTGATTAATTAGAAATAATTAATTGAAAATTTAGTTTTGGTTTAAAAATTAATTTTCTGGAAATTTGAAAAATAATGGCCGGAGAATTTATAGTAACCAAAACTAATCATGTCTCGTTTCAGAACTTGCAATCCATAACGAACTTACAGTTTCGTGCATGTGCAGAGTTTCTGAAGACACGTTCATTAGTGGCATATGCCTTGAGTACTCCTGTAGTCCTTTGCATCGATCAATTGACTATGTTGTACACAACCGCCACGGATACAAGTGAGAATAACGTAAGGTCCTTCAGTTTTGTTGTGCCAGGGGGCAGAACAATAAGGGTGACGAAACATGATTTTAACAGGGTTCTACATTTTCCAACAGAAAACCTTGTTCCGGATCCCACAACTGAGGAGATACATGTTTTCTTCACTCTCATTAGAAGTCAACAACCAAACTTCTTTGTGGGAGAGTTCCTTAAGCATTACCTGACAAAGCCATGGAACTTTTTCTTTCATACCCTAATCTATGTTTTTACTGCCAAGCTAACAAATCTGCATGGTATTCCCTTATTCCTTCAAAAGATAGGGTTTGCCATTGCCCACAATAGGCATATTAACATAGGAAGGCTAGTGATTGATCAAGTCATTCTGTGCATGGGACCACTGGATGAAAGAACAGGCATAGATGATGTGCTTTGTTTCTATCCTAGGTTCCTACAGCTAATTCTCAATAATATCTTAACAGATGCTGAACGCGAGACATTTGCAGAAGAGGAGACCATGGAGTGCATGAGGATGAAGAGCAATGCAATAACCGCTCTGATAAGAAAGAATCATCTTCCAGGGGTACCCACTGTTCTCACTGAATATCTAGGAACGGT
The DNA here is from genome assembly GCA_030848705.1 of Heracleum sosnowskyi. Classification (NCBI taxonomy): domain Eukaryota; kingdom Viridiplantae; phylum Streptophyta; class Magnoliopsida; order Apiales; family Apiaceae; genus Heracleum; species Heracleum sosnowskyi. The sequence continues at coordinate 23,193,135 of CM061238.1, forward strand.
GCCCCTACCACTTCTACCCCCAGGGGAACAGGTAAATGAAGGTATTATTCCTCAACCTGAAATGGCTCCTGTACAACAACAAATGGATGTAGATCCAGAGCCCTCAGTGGCCATTCCTGACCAAGAGGTTGCAAACCCACAACTTCTAACCACGGTCACAGAGCCTTTGGAAGTGCCAAATGAAAACATAAACGAACCTCCTTCCCCTCCTATACCCAGTATACAAACATCCATGAGTGTAGAGGGAGATAGTGCCAAAGGAAGGAAAGTATTCTCATGTCATCCAAATCGATATCTATTATGCATCCGACAACTCCGTAAACAAGATAGAGTATGCCCGAGAAAGCCCTAGAACATTTTCTAAGTACAAGAAATGTTGGAATTGATATTGATCTACAAGATTGTGGTGAATAGTGAATTCCTCTAAGATGAGAGGGTGATCACACCACACTATATACGAGTCTACAAATGGAACTTTGGAAGTTAGATTAGTAATCCCGAATGAAAATAAGTGTATGTAAACGTCGTCAGAATCAGCATTCGAAGACTTTCAGTTTTCTCCGAAATTCCACCAGATGAACGTGGATTTGAAATTGTGATATTAAAGTAAAGGAATTAAAGAATAAGATACATGAGATCATAAATATGAGATTATTATCAAGTACTGGAATACTAAGAATGTTTAGAGAAATCATTTCAAAGGGACTATAGCAGAACCACTGAGAATGTTTAACAGAGTTGAGCAGAATTTGATCAATGAGGCACGAATTAATTTAAGTACGAGATTGATGAATAGTGATCCGACACGAGAACCCTATGAAGGTGGAATTTATGAGGGAGAATAATATTTAAGGAATTAAGGATTCGTCGGAACAAGAGAATAAGAGATTCTGAAATTAAGATGATTAAAGCGGTCTAGGATGACCCGAAGTGAATAGTAAAATTTTTCGAACTCTGAATGGAATAAAATTTTAAGGGCAAACTTGGTTAAAATATTAATTAATGAAATGTGAAGTCGGGAGGTGGATACGAGTTAAAGAACTCGAGGAAGTTAGAGAAAAAAAACGAAACAAACGAGAAACGAAATGCTAGCGTTATAAAGAAGAAGCTTCTAGTGAAAGCTACAATAAAGCAAAGGGCAAAATGGTCATTTGCACTAAAATATCAGCCAAAGATAAGGATAAAAGCAAGCCAATCTTCATTCTTTAATTCAAAATCCCGAATGGAAAAAGGAGAGAGAAATGGGGGAGAAAGAAGTGATCATAACTTGAGATTCCGTGGTCCGTTTTTGGCGTTCCACCACTCAAATCGAAGCTCTCGAGAAGCCCGACGTAACCATGGAAAGAAATCACCTAAACCCCGTGATTTACCCCTTCTATTTCAGTGATTAACAGTTGGAGAAGATGATGAATAGTAACTTGTATTTTGTTTTGTTTTTGGATATTGAGTTTGTGGCTTCCAAAGGTTGTATTAAGCAAGGATCTAAGGTTACATAAGGGATATAGCAGCAAGCAAGCTTGGAGAAGGTATAAATCTTGAAACCCTTGAAGTATTATGAGGTTTATGGATGATTAATGGTGTTTATGCATGTTTATAGCCTTAGTTGTTATGATTGGGCTTTGATCTAAGTTATAATGAGTTATATGAACGGAAAGGCATTGCTTGGCCTGAGTGATCGATATGCATTTTGGATGATTTGAAATTTGGGAATATCCGAGTTATAGCCGTCGTAATGCCCAAATTTTTACCTACTGATTGGTTCCCTGTTTTTCCTCTGTTAGAGCTCGACCCTTGAGTCCTACTGCCCATGATTGTGTATTTTATGTTATAAGCTTCGTAATGATATGTGGTTCGCCTAATTTGGCCGAACGGTTTAAGAGTTATGCTAGTTTTAGTAATCGTGGTTCGGGAGGTTTCATCGCAGAAATGTAACCACTTTGATGCTAAGTCAAAGACCTTTAAGAGTCGAATTAAAATGTGAAACTTTGTGATATAATGCTAAGGACAGTTAGAAAGCCTTGTGCGAAGGTTTCGAGTCAAAAAAAATTATTTTCCGATTTTATAAAAATAAGGAAGCCGAGTTTGCACAAGTGAAAACCACTGAAAACGATACTTAGAAACCAAGGTTCCAAATGGTTAAGTATAACTTGGATTTGAGGATGGATTTCGAACCAAATTTATGCTATAAGAATTTGACGAATAACATGGACTTAGTGTGACGCTAGAGCGAGCAAGTAATGCCTTGGTTGTGTTTCGCTTACGTGTTTAAGCATTAAGTTATAAGTGGTTTATCGAGGAGATTAACCGTGTGTTTTCGTTTGACCTTGTCTAGATTGTTCGACATTGTCACGAGCCCTATCACCTCTCGAGCATCAGGCAAGTTTTCAAACTTTTTTTGTAAACTGTTGTTGTGATGATATAATACATGTTTTGAAAGCATTCTTAGAGTAAAAGGCATGAAATGCTATAAACAGTTTTATGATATATATACGATGCATGTATGTTGTTGAACAACTGCATATGGTATGATTTCCAAATATAATTGGATTTGGAGTATGAGATATATGTACGTTTTCATGAGTTCAAATTGATACATATGATGATTTAAGTTGGACTTATAAGCTATGGTTCTAGCAATATTTTGGAGCTGATATGTTAAGAAAATCCCTCAGTAGGGGGGTATATACTCTGTATTTATTCTACGGACCGGGAATGGTATCAGTTGTTATCTAGGGTTATATTATTATACTATTATCCATTATTTTCTTAAGAAAGTATTTGGGAATTACTTCTAAATAAATATTCTTTATTAAATATAGTTTTCATTAATTATTTAAAGCCCTACTTCTTAAGGAAGTATTTTGTGAAATTATTCTTTAACCCTAGATAACTAATAAAGTTTTATTCAGACAATTATAAATATAATTAGAGAAGGTTCCCAAATCTATTTTCCTTTTAAGTCTATATTCTGAAAGACTTAAATGTTCGCTCAAACTACAAAGACTCAGGGGATCTTTCTCAAGTTTTTATGTTTGTTTCAAGTGGACTGCCCGGTCCTAAATCTTTTTGAAACTATTAATTTAACAGCTTCGTATGCTACCATCAAGACGATTTTGATTACTTCCTCAAGACTCGAGGAGTAAGATCAGTGGAATCAGTTGTATCCATTAACAAGCGTCAGCTTGGGAAATATGGGTGAATTTTCCTTTCCAACCAGATATGACTACTTTGTGGAGTTGTATACTTGGGGAAAAAGGGAAAGGAACTTTATGTTTCAGTGTTATGGATTTACTCGAACTTGGAGAATATGTAAGGGACTGAGTAGCGCCGGTCCCCTAAGGGAATTACAATAAGGCCGACGGACTGGTGAAACGGGTCTGTTCTTCCCTTAGTTTATCAGTAAGTGCCCGACCGTAGGATAAGAGGAGAGTAACAGGCCGACGGACTGGTGAAACGGGTCTGTTCTTCCTACATACAACCGAAGGCGGGGAGGTAAGTCGGTGTGAGACTGATTACTCTTCCCTTCTACGTAGAAAAAGACCAGGGGGATACAGCTTGCGACTGATCATCGTAGGGGTATCCTCGGCGCCCAGAATCTCCATCTACAGTTCATCATCCATGAAAGAGCATGTGTTATGCAAGTTTTCAGAGAAAGAATGTTTACTCAAGAGTATTCAAGTTTATTCCAGTATATGAGTTTATCAGAAAGCAAATGAAATTACAAAAAGGTATTTAATTTTATGAAAAAAAAGATATATGGAATCAGATGAGTTTAGAAAATGGATTGGAAATATTTTACATTGCCTTTATTTCCAAATTTTGATATGAGGTAAATGTTTGACATGAAAGATGATATTTGAATTTTCCTTATAGCTTCATCCTACAAGTTATATGTTGATAGTCTGCTTATATTTTATATAGCAGATATTTTACGGAAAGGATATACTGAGTTACCTTGTTATTTCATCTTTTATATTATACTAGAACTTTGTTCATAGTATGAATATCGAAAGTTGAAGAGTATTATGGAAATGATATTTGAAATTCAACAATGGTACTATTTTTGGAATACACTCCGATAAGGAAATGATTTCAGTATCGAGATATTTTGACAAATTATTGTCGTATACCCGCTTTATTTCTGGGTTGAATTAAAGGCAGAATTATGCCATACTTTCATTACCTTGCTAAGCTATAGCTCACTCTTGCTATTATTTTATATATTTTATATAGCAGCGAAGCAGGATGCCAATGGGACGGCACATACCTCGGAAGGCGTTTCCATAAACAGTTCTAGCAGTGATCCCGGGAGTAGTACGAACCAATTGAATCAGGCTACGGCTTTTGGCATTCAACTTATGTATAGACATGAATGGTATTAGAGGATTGTGAGCATCAGAAGGCTAAGTTGGTAATGTAACAATACTTAGAAATTGTAGCAGTAACAGATTCAAAAGACATTTGGGTATTGTAATAAAAATTATTTATTCCGCAGTTGTTGTAGTGTGTCGTTTCTGAGACTCTAACATGTGTGTGTGTGTGTGAGACTTATATTGTGGGGTCATGAGCAGGTGAATTATGAATGGTGTGAGTAATACAGGTAAGGCAAGGAGTACATGGATTGTGACAACCCTAAATCCCTGACCCCGGATTTGGGGCTGTTACAAAGAGTCTTCACAGATGTCGAGAGAAGGTTCTGACCTAAATGCAAAATCTCAAGGGTCATTAACTAACTCCCCAGATGGAACATATCTGGATCCTGCGGGTAAAGGGTCTGACATAGGTGCAGATCAGCAACTCGGTTTCAACGAATCAATTCACATTGAGTAGTTAACTGAGGTAGAGTCTTCACAGACTCAAGGGGAAGGTTCAGGATCTCTGCTGTTAATAGAGCATGATTCTAACCCCCTAGAGATTCAAACTCTAGATCCTTCAAAGGATACATCATCCACGGATGATCAGCAACTTGGTTTAACGAAGGACAGGGACTTGCGAAGCCCCATTGCACCACCGGTGACCTCCTTAAGGACGGCTACGGTGATTTCTTCTGCAGGTACAACTAGCAAAAAAGGATTGAGTGAAACAAAAACACTTACACCTGGCCTGAGTGGGAAAGGTAAAATGAGTGAAACACCGACAGAAACATTGAGTGTACACCCAGAGCCAAATGTGAGGAGTGACACCCTAACCCTTCCACAAATTGATGATTTTCTATTACCGACAGAACGAGAAGTACATGTTAAATCCACCCTCAAGGAGATGACAGTTCGTGATAAAGAAGGAAATCCATTATTCAAGGTTCCACTGCGACCTTCCTTTGACCAAGGGATCTCCTCTAGTCATGGCAATGCTTCTTTAAAGTCTAATCAAGAGAAGGTTGACTTGGCTGCAGCTGATTCCAGAAAAACATTCAGTGTAACAGCCCCAAATCCGGGGTCAGGGATTTAGGGTAGTCACGATCCATGTACTCCTTGCCTTACCTGTATTACTCACACCATTCATAATTCACCTGCTCATGACCCCACAATATATGTCACACACACACACACAGGTTAGAGTCTCAGAAACGACACAATACAACAACTGCGGAATAAATAATTTTTATTACAATACCCAAATGTCTTTTGAATCTGTTACTGATACAATTTCTAAGTATTGTTACATTACCAACTTAGCCTTCTGATGCTCACAATCCTCTAATACCATTCATGTCTATACATAAGTTGAATACCAAAAGCTGCAGCCTGGTTCGATTGGTTCGTACTACTCTCGGGATCACTACTAGAAATTGTTTATGGAAACGCCTTACGGGGTATGTGCCGTCCCATTGGCATCCTGCTTCGCTGCTATATAATATATATAAAACAATAGCAAGAGTGAGCGATAGCTCAGCAAGGTAATGAAAGTATGGCATACTTCTGCCTTTAATTCAACCCAGAATAAAGCGGGTATAAGACAATAGTTTGTCAAAATATCTCGATACTGAAATTATTTCCTTATCGGAAGGTATTCCAAAAATAGTACCTTTATTGTAATTCAAATATCATTTCATAATATTTCTGCAACTCTTTTGCTATATTATGAACAAAGTTCTTGTATAAACGATGAGGTTTCAAAGTAAACCAAATATAACCTTTCCGAAAAATATCTGCTATATATGCAGAATATCAACATATAACTTAAAAGATGAAGTTATAAGGTGATTCAGTATAAACAACTCCCTTACCATAACTCATGTTATGTAAGGTATCCACAGAGTCATAACTCATAAATAAAAGATGAAGTTGCATGAATTTATTGTCACTTCATTTCCAAACACTTTTCGACCCCCTACCAACATGATTGGTTCTTCATCCCAATACATGTTGCAGGAATATCCAAATTGGATGATGAACCAATACTGGAGTTGCTACCGCGTCCGCTGTGCCTAACCTTACTATGATCAGTAGCAGGTCGCACCGCTCAAATAGTTTTCTACATGTAGATGGAAGTATCACGACGGCCTGACATTGTCTACCGCCTTACTATGACCTCCCGGCCCATTTGGGGCAATATATAAAAGTTGGATGGGCCCACGCAACTTGACCACTTACACCACTCCTAGTTCAGATGGATTCCATGACTCTGAAACGTAAAGATCGTCCTCCTTTCCCCAAGTGTAACACTTGTTGATACGACTCCACTAAGTAGTTATATCTAGGTTGGAAAGGGAGATTCTCCAATATTTCCCAAGCTATGCTTGTTAATGGATATCGACTTGTTCCATGAATTTACCCCTCGATCATTGAGGTGGTAACACAACACTAGACTGGCAGCAATTAAATTGCTCCAAGAAAATATCAGTCCCTTGACAGTTTTGAGTTGAGAGTTCAAAAAGAGTAGTAGTCTCTTAAATCAGGTTTCCCATATTTTTGATGGTTGAGCGAACATTTAAATCCTCTTAAGAGACGGATTTAAATGGAAAACATTGTTTTGGGAACCTCTTTGGATTTTTAAAAATAATCAATGATATTGATTAAATAAGTAAACATTAGATGAATATTCGAAATAATATTCCTTACGTAAATACTGATTAAATGAATATTCGAAAATACTATTCATTAAGTAAATATAGATGAAATGAATATTCAAAGATAATATTCATTAAATAAATAAACCTCAAATGAATATTCAAAAGTAATATTCATTAAATAAATAACTCTTAAATGAATATTCAAAAGTAATATTCATTAAATAATAAACAATCCTCGAATGGATAATAATAATAATATTCTTAAAGTCCATAATCCTCAAATGAATATAAATAAATAATATTCATTAAATACATACTTAACCCTCGAATAAGTAAGCCTCAAATGAATATTCAGAAGTAATATTCATTAAATAATAAATCTCAAATGAATATTCAAAAGTAATATTCATTAAATAGATAATTAATCCTCGAATAACCGTTACCGGATATCTTTGTTATCATTCCGGAACAAAGCGATTTTAAGAAAACATTTTGAAAATGATATTCATCTAAGTAAACAAATTTAATTAGACGAATAAGGCTTATTTAATCCGTAAATGCTTCCAGAAGTATTTACTAATTAAATAAACACTGGTTTATTGGTGATGTTGCCTTTAGGTTAATTATTGCGAAAATCTTTCTAAAAAGCTCTGTCCGGGTTTTCGAAAATATACCTTACAAAATAACCCCGATACGCTGGCTAAGTTATAAACTCAATACATGCTCTACCCTCTGAGCCTTTCTTATTCCAGTACACAAATACCTACCTTATGATATAAAGTCCCCTTCCACCATACGAAAAGTTTATAAATATATACACCATATAATTCAAGGCGTAGGATCTTAAAAGCATCACCACCCATCAACAGTATTATAAGGTCATGGGATTTTGGTTATCGCACGAGCAGGATTTAATATCATTAACAAGACCAAGGATATACTGGTTTTGATAAGGAAGCACAATATTGGGAAACTTGCAAATATGGATTGAAACTTATTCAACATATTTCATATATTTCAAAATAAATATACTCTGAACGATCGAGTATGCATACATAACTTGCATCTAGTATATGCATACTTCAAAATATGGTTTTTAGAAACTTGCCTGATGCTCTAGAAGTGATAGGGGTTCGCGACGATGCCGGACAATCTAGACAAAGTCAAACGAAAACACACGGTTAATCCCCTCGATAAACCACTTATAACTTAATGCTTAAACACGTAAGCGAAACACAACCAAGGCATTACTAGCTCGTTATAGGCTCATACTAAGTCCATGTTATTCGTCAAATACTTATATCACAAGTTTGGTTTGAAATCCATTCTCAAACCCAAGTTATACTTAACCATTTGGAGCCTTGGTTTCTAAGTCTCGTTTTCAGTGGTTTTCACTTGCGCGACCTTGACTAAAACATTTTTATAAAATCGAAAAATAATCTTTTTAATACGAATCCTTTTCGTGAGCCTTCCTAACTGTCTCTAGTATTATTCCTCAAAGTTTCAAATTTTAATATGGCTCCGAAGTGGTCCAAATATAGACTCAAAATTGCTGACCAGAGATGGGTCGTTCTTCCGAACGGCGTTTACTAAAACTCACTTTTCTCTTAAACCGTTCGGCCAAATTAGGCGAACCACATATCATTACGAAGCTTATAACATAAACTACACAATCATGTGCAGTAGGACTCAAGGGTCGAGCTCTAACAGAGGAAAACAGGGAACCAATCAGTAGGTAAAAATTTGGGCATTACGACGGCTATAAATCGGACGTTCCAAAAATCATAATCATCAAACCAAGCCACACCGGGCATACATACTTCTTATACACATGATTCTAATCTCAATCAGTCCAGGGATATCATACTTTAACATCTTAATCAACATAGGGCTTAATCAACTACAAGATCATGCTAACATGCTTATACTTAACACCATAATCTTAACTAAGCTAACAATCATCAAGAACATCCATAAAACTCAAAGTCAACTAAGGGTTCATGAGGTTTATACCTTTCTTGATGTGTGTAAAGACCTTGATCAACCTTGGTTAGTCCTTGTATAGCCTTAATACAACTTAGATCATCCAAAGAAAACAAGAAATTAAAGTTAGTTCCTTGAAAGTACTATTCATCCGTTCAAGGAACTGCAAAACCGAGGTCCTTACCATGCTTTTCTGGACGAGGTTCCTAAAGAAGAGTTGTAGAGCTTCTCAATACCTTTCCAACAAGCTATAGAACACAGGATTTCATTAATAAATGAAGGAGATATGGCCGTTTGAAAATCGGGGCAGAAACTGTCAAGAACAGGGCAGCTTGGTTTCTTCAACTTGGGGGAAGGATTTGGCTAGGCTACACTCCTTTGTTGGCCATGAAATTTTGAACGCATGTTGCCCATGGAGTGGAGAAGCTATGGTTAAAATTTGGTGATTTAAGGATGGATAGAAATGGAGTTATGGATTTTTCTTTGGACTATGTTTCTGCTGGGCAGAAATCTGGGGAGCTCTTCCTCTTTTTCTTTCTTTTTGTTTTTGGTTAATAATACTTGAAATGCTGATTTTTGTTAAAGGAGTGGTGAGTCATCACATTGTCCTTGTCATCAGGACACGTGTCAAGCCATGGAGTATCATGGTGGCAAGCAGGGACACGTGTCGCGCATGCATGTGTTTGGTTCGTTTCTTTTCACATGGATGATCCAAATGTTGCATCCCTCGAATTAATCTTGTTACATGTTACTTCCATGTCTATATTTAATCCTGTAATTGTCGCCTTGTTCCTCTTGAAACGATTCGAAATATTTTCCAAAGGGCGAATAAAACTCTACGCGATGCTCGTAGTGAATAGTGACTATTCACTATTTATTCCAACAATCGAATCCTTAAATTGACTTTAATAAAATAATAAAATTCCAAAATATTAAATCCTCAATTTTAATATCTCATTTCTTGAATATAATAATATATAATTCACTGCCCGGTCAAATACTTCACCAAAATAAAATTTGGAATTTCTGAATTCCGATCGTCTTTGCATTCACTTATTTACTCCGTAGATCACTAATATGACTTTGAAATATCCACACTACGTCTCGTACATAGGTGGCATGAAAAATTTTCTTAACCCTCAAAATCACTATTCATCCACCAATATCACTATTCACTGTTGCACTTAATTATAATAAGAAAAGTTTTAAATTATTCCAAAAATTCGGGTTATTACATTCAGGGTCATTGGCAGTGCATCTGGCACTATAACAGGTACTAAGCAAGTGGTGGACTCCTTGAAGAAGGAAGCAATGGAGGAACTGGTCGAATTGAGGACGGACGTCAAGGAAATAAAAGATGGATTCATGAATGAAGTATTTGCATTGTCGCAAGGACAGGAAGCTTTGAGAGAAGACGTTCTGGTTATCCGGGATGGTCACGCGCGGGTAAAAGATGCTGTTCGCACAAAATCACGCAAGCGTACGTGGTCACAAGTAATATATGAATAAGTCAAGTTCGTTCCCACAGAGACTGGTTTAGGTTACTATAGTTATGCACTTATGCAACAATGTATGGCTATTGTTCAATGCTAAGACAAGTATCAAATTTGGGTTTTTATCAACTAAATTAACTAGCAACTTATTAAGACTATGATTAACTAAGGAAAATTATTGATGATTTACTTATGAGAATAAAACATGGGATCCTAACTTCATTAAATACTTCATCTAGAGTTTTATGCCTTTAATCAATGCATGTGACGGTTATGACAACTAATCGGATAACACGAAATCAGTACACGCTACCTTTCAGTATACGTTACCATACCACCCAAACATCCACAAAAGAGATAGAAGTTGAGAAGACACCAATTATGCTTAGACCCTATATGTCTATAAGATTTGAAAACATAACGGTTTAACGAGCAAGTTATCCATTCAGATTACATAGGGCATGTAAGATGGTTAAAATTACCTACGAATCATGCATGACAAACATACATAAACCTATGCTAGCATGGCAAGTTCTAAACCTCTATATCCACTTTCGCAATCAATAGAGATTAACACACAACTGAGATGTTAGCTATGCATCACAGAAGAATAAGTACAACCATACTAGGAAGCCAATAATTCATCACACACAGATCTTTAAAGCAATCAACTACTAAAATCCATAAATAAATCCGCTAGAATCCCATGATAACGATTAGTTCATAATCAAACCGCTCGTCACCATGGGTTCTGATGAAAACATGATTGTAAATATCTGGAATACTAATTAAAAGTACTAGTAATAAGGTTATGAAAAACAACTCCAACGAGCATCCAAAGTATCGCCTAATTAGAAGAATACAATGATAAGATGAAACTAGATCTTCGTAATCAGCCGTCTTGTTGCTCTCTTCTGGTGGTTAGGGATGTAGGTATGTATATGTATCCCTAAAATCGTCCCCCCAAGTGTTTATATAGCCCCTGCGGTTGACTGGTCTCTGCCCCTTTCCAAAACAGAACACAATCAGGATTCTTCAGCAGCCGACATAGCGCGGGCGCGCTCCTGTGAGGCACGGGCGCGCTCCAGCCTCTGTCCATGCATTCTGAAAATTGTTTTCTTTACTTTTCTTTGCGCTCTCAACTCCCGCAACTGCATGGCTTTCACATTGATGCTCTACACCACCATATAGTCATCAAAAGTCCAAAATACTGCCAACTCTGTAGCTCTGCACATTCTAACTAAAAACATATTAAAAACACCAAATACTTGAGTACAATCAGTCAATTTAAGCCGATATGAAGCGTTCCAAGTAGATATAAAATCCATTTATCACACCCCCAAACTTAAACCGATGCTTGTCCTCAAGCATAAACAGACTCTATATATATAATGCAATGCATGAATGCAACTAATATGCTAATGCAAGCGATCCCCTCAGACTAACCATAACCAACCAACAAGCCAACATCTCAAAGAATGCAATCTTCCAAACAGGGCTCGACCAAATCCCCGTATACTAACAACACAAACACAGAAACGTGCATGTGTGCGATGCTCATCAATATACTCCCAAACTAAATCAAGACCATATCCTATTCTTCATCAAAACAACCACAAGCTTATAAACAGAATGAACGCTAGACACAAACTCACTAAGAAACACCACCATAATCCACTTGAGTTAGACAGGAATTCATGCTTTATTACGACACAACACAACACACATGCTTATTTGGCCGTGCAATGGATGAGACCCCAAAAGGCTTATACAATAATACCCATGTAGCGAGCTTTAGGTTAGCAGATCCCAGACCGGAAAAGTCTTAGGTCACTAGGCACAAAGTCCCCTAGAACTTAATTGCTCGAGTATTAAAGAGCTTACCATGATCAATTCTGCATAAACACAACTAACACAACTCTTTTTTTTTTCTTCTTATTTTTTTTTTTATTTCGGAATGAGTGCGCTTTGCTTTTTCTCATCCCTCCCTAGACTACTCATTTTTATAATGAGCGGCTACTAGCCATTTGACGCCTAGCCTTTATTAACAATTAGCATGAAATCCCTGGTTTCCCCCAAACTTATACTTTAGTGCTCCTTCGTATTCAAGGGAATAGACGAACATTCTAAATGTAAGCAAGTGATTAAATTCTAACAACCAAACAAATATGGTCTGATCAAATCCAAAAGCAACCAATGAGACTTATGTAATTAATTTGTTTCTGGCATGCAAGTCAATTTCATAGGAACTTAAATCAACCCTCTATTTATCATTACCACACCCCAATCAACATCGACTCACCAACGAAAACAACCAAGTCCTACGGGATCATGAAATATGCTATGCAAATGCAACTAAATGGACTCACATGATAGATATAAACAATTATGCAAACAGAATGCTCTATATGACATTTATGCAAAGATATGAATGAACTAACTACATATGCAATATGAATCCTATATGAACACACACACTAACACTACTATTCCTGAATTATCACCCCCAAACTTACAGTATTCAATGTCCTCATTGAAGGTAATAACAAGGAAAGTGCAGAGTATACCTATTCGGTAGCAGAACCACCCTCCTCGGGTGGTGTATCCGGTGGTGGATAAACAGAACCAACTCCAAAATCAGGCCAAGCCACATCAACTCCATTGGCTCGGAAAGCAGTACCCAAAGCCTGAGTCAAGTCCTGAGCAAAGCGGCGATGAATGTCATGCATGGCGTCAATACGCCGAGTCAGCCGCCTATACTGAGCATCACCAAGAACAGACCTATCAACCTCTCTCCGAATCCCAGATGGACCCCCCATCTCTGCTGCAGGCTCATGAGGCGGAGCATCGCCTCCCTCGTCATCAAAATCAGAATAGCCCAAACCGGCATAATCAGGAGCGCCTCCCGTCCAATCCTCCATCTGAGTGATCGCAGAATGATCAATAGGAGCACTAGGTAACTGAAGTTGCTCCTCCTCGGACCAACGGACCCTTACAGCTGAACATAGTCTGGTGACAACAGAGGCATGAGGAATCGCCCCCGTTGTACTACCTCGCAAGAACCTCAGAATATTCCTATGAATGAGAGCCCCAAGAGCAATATACTCCTCATTCAGAATCCCCCACAGAATAATAGCCCTGTCCACTGTAACCTCATGCGAGTGCGAAGATGGCAGAATGTTAGCACACATAAACATATTCCAAGCCCTCGCATACCTATTCATCGACGAAGCCGGGAAAGTGACCGGCTCAGTGGTGCCAGGCCTATACTTCCAGGTTGTACCCGGAACACACAGCACACCGATGATGTACTCTAAATCAACATCTACCCGGGTCTTCAATGACGAATCCTCTTCTCCCCTCTTCTTCCTCGGCAAATTCAGAACCCGATGAATTGCCTCCGGAGTGTAGTCCACCGTAAAGCCCCGAACCACACTATACCCATTCTTTTCGGCCTTCGCATTGGCATAGAATTCCCGCACAATACCCAATGGGACCGGCTCAGGTGCCTCACAAATTGTCTCCCAACCCCTCTCAGTAATCATTCGAAACAAATACCCATCAGTCGGTTGTGGTAAAAACCCCCTTTCCTTGGCCACGGCTTTAGACAACAACCGTGTAAACTCAGCCTGTGCCTCTGGTGATGTGAACTTCTCTCCCCCAAAACCCATGCTTGATTCTTCTTCAGAGGAAAAGCGACGAGTGCTGCTACTTCCGGCAAATCGACCTCTCTTAGGTGGAGCCATGGATTTGAATGAAGAGATGTATGTAATTGTATGTATAGGTTAGGGATTTTAGGAAAAGAGAGAGAATGAGGCTAGGGTTTGATAGAAAGGGGCTGATAATGGGATGGGTAGGGTTAAATAGGGAGAAAACACACCAAACTTTTCTGTTTTTTGTCTTTTTTTTCATTTTTTTCGTTTTTTTCTGGCAGAACCACAGGCGCGGGCGCGCTCCTTGGAGGGGCGGGCCCGCCCTGACCTCTGTCAATTTTTTTTTTTACAGAATAAAATCATACAGTTGCGTGGGTTGCCTCCCATGAAGCGCTTGTTTTACGTCAATAGCTTGACGTGATTCCTTCTTCAACCAGTCGTAACAAGAACCGCGGTCTCCGCCTCGCGATTCACACTTTCACCAAAATACGGTTTCAACCTCTGTCCATTTACCTTGAATGCTTGGTCCGGTGACTTATCAAAAACTTCCACTGCACCATGTGGAAACACTGTTTTTACCGTGAATGGTCCCGACCACCTTGACTTAAGTTTCCCTGGGAAGAGTTTGAGACGAGAATTGAAAAGCAAAACTAGCTGACCAGGCACAAATGACTTTTGCACCAACCTTTTATCATGCCATCTCTTGACCTTTTCCTTGTATAACTTGTGATTTTCATAAGCCTGTAGACGAAACTCATCCAACTCGTTAATCTGAAGCATTCTTTTCTCTCCTGCAGCTGACATATCAAAATTCAACTTCTTCAATGCCCAATATGTCTTGTGCTCTAGCTCGGCAGGAAAATGACAAGCCTTACCATACACCAGCTAAAAAGGTGATGTACCCAACGGTGTCTTGTAAGCCGTTCTGTAAGCCCAAACAGCTTCATCTAGCTTCAACGACCAATCCTTTCTCGAAGGATTTACCACTTTCTCTAGAATACGCTTGATTTCCCTGTTAGAAACTTCTGCTTGACCATTTGTTTGCGGATGATAGGCAGTAGCAACACGATGATTGATATTATACCTAGCCATTAAGCCTATGAACTTGCGGTTACAGAATTGCGTACCCTCATCACTGATGATTACCCTCAGAGTTCCGAAACGTGTGAAAATTTGCTTATGCAGAAAACTCAGCACCACTTTAGCATCATTGGTCGGTAAAGCCTTTACCTCGACCCATTTAGAAACGTAGTCTACAGCTAACAAAATGTACTGATTATTGCATGAAGAAACAAACGGTCCCATGAAATCGATTCCCAAAACATCGAAAATCTCCACTTCAAGCTGCATATTAAGAGGCATTTCATTCCTCCTAGAGATATTACCAACCCTTTGGCATCGATCACATCTCAACACAAACTGGTGAGCATCTTTAAACAGAGTTGGCCAGTAAAATCCCGTCTGAAGTACTCGAGTAACTGTCTTCTCTCCACCATAATGACCTCCATACGTGGTGGAATGGTAATCTCGCAAAACACCCTCAGTTTCACTATATGGAATGCATCTTCTTATCATCTGATCAGCTCCCTGCCTGAATAAGAACGGCTCGTCCCAACGGTACCACTTCACATCATGTAGAAACTTCTTCTTTTGAGCATAAGAGAATTCAGAAGGGATGACAATACTCACAAGATAGTTCACAATATCTGCAAACCATGGTTCTTCATCTTGCACCCCAAAAAGTTGTTAATCAGATAAAGATTCATTGATTAGAGTTTTATCCCCTGAATCCTTACCGTGGTCTTCCAAACGTGACAAATGATCCGCTACCTGGTTTTCAGTACCCTTTCTGTCCTTAATTTCCAAATCGAATTCTTGAAGCAAAAGAACCCAACGAATCAACCGAGGCTTTGAATCTTTCTTCGAAATTAGATATCGAATGGTTGCATGATCAGTATAGACTATTACCTTCGTCCCAAGCAAATATGACCTGAATTTCTCGAAACTGTACACAATTGCTAAGAGCTCCTTCTCTGTAGTAGTGTAGTTCAGCTGTGCATCGTTGAGGGTTTTGCTAGCATAGAAGATCACATGGAACACCTTGTTCTTTCTTTGCCCAAGAACAGCTCCCACCGCATAGTCACTAGCATCACACATCAACTCAAACGGTTCACTCCAATCAGGTGCAGTAATAATAGGTGTTGTAGTCAACTTCTTCTTCAAAAGCTCGAAAGCAGCTAAGCAATCTTCATCAAACTTGAAAGGAATATCCTTCTCCAACAAATTACATAAGGGTTTAGAGATTTTGGAGAAGTCTTGAATGAATCGCCGATAGAAACCCGCATGACCAAGAAAACTGCGAATTCCCTTAACTGAGATTGGTGGAGGAAGATTTTCAATCGTCTCCACTTTGGCCTTATCCACTTCAAGCCCCTTGCTAGATACCTTATGTCCAAGAATGATTCCTTCTTGCACCATGAAGTGACATTTTTCCCAGTTGAGCACCAGATTGGTCTCAACACATCGTCTCAGCACCATGCCCAGATTCTGTAGGCACTCATCATATGAAGTTCCAAACACTGAAAAGTCATCCATGAACACTTCCACATTAATGCCAATCATATCTGAGAAAATGGCCATCATACACCTCTAAAAGGTGGCAGGTGCACCACAGAGTCCGAAAGAAACGCGACGGAACGCAAAAGTGCCAAAAGGACATGTGAATGTGGTCTTCTCCTGATCTTCTGGAGCAATACAGATCTGATTGTAACCTGAATAACCATCTAGAAGGCAATAGAACTCATGGCCAGCCAACCTGTCTAGCATCTGATCAATGAACGGAAGAGGGAAGTGATCTTTTCTGGTGGCTTTATTCAACTTTCGGTAGTCCATGCAAATTCTCCACCCTGTAACTGTACGAGTAGGGATGAGCTCATTCTTCTCGTTAGAAACTACTGTCATGCCTCCTTTCTTAGGCACACATTGCACCGGACTCACCCAAGAACTGTCTGAAATAGGATAGATGATTCCTGCATCCAGCCACTTAAGAATTTCTTTCTTCACGACCTCTTTCATGATAGGATTAAGCCGCCTCTGAGGATCCACAGTTGGTTTACTTCCTGGTTCCAGCGGAATTTTATGCATACAATACGAAGGGCTGATTCCCTTAATATCCGCTATGGTCCATCCAATTGCTGATTTGAACTCTCTCAAAATCCGTAAAAGTTTTTCTTCTTCACCACCTGACAAATTAGAAGCAATAATCACAGGTAGTGTAGATGCATCACCTAAAAAAGCATACCTCAAGTGCTCCGGTAATGGTTTGAGTTCAAGTATAGGAGCTTCTTCAATAGATGGTTTGAGACGCTCCTGAGATTTCTTCAGCTCTGTTATGCCAAGAGAATCGAATGGCATGTTAGTCTTTCTTTTCCACGGAGATGCATTCAAGAACCGCAGTTGCTCTTCTCTTTCTTCATCTTCAGTATCAGAATCACCCATCAGTACCTTCTCCAAGGTATCTGTAATATATGCGAATTTTAGATAATAATAATAATAATAATAATAATAATAATTCATAAAAGGATAGAAAAAGAATTTTATTACTTTGCATTTTCTAATAAGAAAAGAAATAAAAGTATATTTTATAACTGAATTTATATTTTCAGATTTCCAATAGTAATTAGGTGATTTAATAGCCTATATATTATACCCATATCATATCATACACGAGTCGCAACAAATTAACAAACCCTAAAACAGTTACGAGAAGAGACGGAGAGCAGCCGCACATTCGAATATTAGTGGAGCATTAGAGAGAATTTGGAAGGAGATTGTAGTGCAAACATCACACCATTTACAAGTAAGCTATTAGTTTTTTTTTTACTTTACTTATTCTAAATTACAATACTGGGCCAATATGTCCTGTACATATACAAGTACACGTTCATGGCTATGCTTATATTATATTAACTTAATGCTATGTCAAGTTCTTGGCCGTAAACAATTGTTCCACTACTTTGAATTATAAATTGACAAATACATATTGACACATATTTTGTTTCACAATTTGTTAACTAATTTTTTTAATTGTTTAAACACCTCATGGTTGTTTACTTTGCGGATGTTAAAAACCAATTAAGAGGTTGTAATGGACCTTGCAGAGGTTATATTATTTATCTCATATGCGTGTGTATAGCCTCTGTTATTCACCTAATGCCTTGATAGATAGAGCAAACCGAGTCTACGAATAAAGCCTATCCATGAATGGTCGATTAAATAATGAGGACATGAGATTATTGAAACTGATGCGAGGTTCTGATGTTATGTTAGGTTCAGTAATTATTTCTTTTTCTTTTTCTAAAAGTTTGATAAGTTAATAATTTAAATAAAATAATAAATGTGCTTAATAATAAATTATATTTTGTAATTAGGTTGGGAGCCGCGAGCTTAACGAGTCGTGTGTGGATTTTGTTAGAATTTGAGATTTCAATTTTGAGGTACGGATTCTCTACTCTTTTATTCAGCGCTACTCCTCTTAGAAATATTTAAATTAAATTCGTTTTGACCTCAAATCTGTTCATTTGATTTTGATCATTTTGATTCTGAAAATTTGTTCTGACTCTGAAAAATATTTCTATATCTGTTTCGAAATATTTAAATATTTGTTTCTGCAATTTTCTGATATTGCGTATATTTTATATCTGTTGGAAATATTGAAAATATCTGTTATGAGAGATTTTAAAATGTTTTGCGAAATATTATATTTGAACCCTTAGTGATTTAGGGTATACCGAGTTAACCAGCTGTAGGGGTACTACAGCCATGTCATTGCGGCACCAGTGACATGACACTTCCATGGCAGTGTGATTGGTCATGGCGTATCCTTCTGTTCTGATAGCTCAGGAGGCGAGCTTTTGCGCATTTGATATTTGTTTTAGGATACGTGGGCTGTGACGCCCTCCCAATCTGGGGTCAAGATTGGGGAGTCACTACAACCTCTATACTTGTAAACCTGTGAATAATAATATAAACATGCAGACGCGACCCCAACTTTACCCTGGATCTTTAACAGGTAATGGTATGAAACAAGCATCAACTATCTAGCTACTTCATTTTATTACATAATAAAAGTCTCAAAACTTATTACAACCGTGTCTTAAAAGTTCTACATTCCCTTATACAAAACACCTTCTACAGGTCTCCATCACCTGCCTGAGCTAGCATCCCAAAAATAACCCTATAGGAAGACTTCCTAGCTGTCTGGAAAGTGCGTACCATCTTCTCTTTTAACTGTGGGTTAGAACAGGGAAAAGAATGAGCCAAATGCTCAGCAGGTAATAATATTTCCAAATAGTTAACCACTGTGCAACAGTTTCCAATATCAATATGTATGTCATGGGTATAGCGGAATCCATATCAAGGGATTATCAGAACAATGACATGAATATACAATTTCAAAGGGTAAACCAATTTCCTTATAAAGATATATGATTTCAAGAAAAGCAATAAGTAATTTGGAGATTTTTCACAACGCACCGGACAATACGGGTGATCAGCCACGTAAAGTCCCCATACCGGACACACAGTCCCTCTGGTCCTTGTATTGGGTCCCAATAGGCACACATTGGCCTTTAGACTAGTCCATCCCTAGTCCATTTATTATAATTAAAAAGTGCTGGGCCGGCGTCACTCGGCCTCTTACGCCTCCAATCTTAGGAATCCGTGGAAACCATAAATCAGAATTTAAATGAATCCAAACTTTGAAACTTCCTTTCTTTTAAAATCTTTCTTATGAAAGAAATCCTTTGTAAATCATTGGATGTGTGTTTGTATAGTACCCAAGTGAAGGTCATGTATTCTCAATTTCAAGTAAGTATGTGATTCATAGGTACAAGTTCAAATCTGATGCAATAGCATCTCAGGTTAAAATGTAAGTATAATCAAAGGATAAGGATAAGATCTGAAGAAAAGTTCAAGCAAGATATGGTTCATATAACGTTGTGTTGTGTCTATAATGTTTGTATAGAAGTATCTTTTGTGAATCGAGTAAGTCCAATTTGATCAATCTGGATTTCTATCAATGGGAAATCAAGAAGTAAGTGTCATCAGGTACATTTTGGAAATGTATTAGAATGAGGGTTCAGATATATTCACTTTCAGGTATAAAAGGAATGCATAAATAGAGGGTCAAATTCAGGTTATAGAATCATAGGTTATCAAGCTTGAATACATGGATATAAACAGGGTATAATGGTTTAAGGAAAGAAAACTGAACAAAGTATGGTATACAGAACAACATGGTATATGAACAGAGATAAGGGTTACCAATGAACAATATGTGTTTTCAGAATTAAAAGTATATCAAAGCAAGATAGCAATTCATATATGTCAAAGTGAAAGAATGGAATCGAAATACGAAAGCAAGTTAGTATTACTTGCCTTAATAGCAAAAAGGGTAATGAGAAATCACTGGTTCTCCACCTTGGTCTTTCCTTTATTTATAGGCTCTACTTCTTTGGATTCTTAAGTAGCTTTTAGAACAAACTGTACTCACTGAATTTCTGCCTTCGCCTTGCCTTTATTTCTATGTTCCACGTCTCGCAACTCTACAAAAGAGTATATACTATTTCAGAATGATCCTCTCAAAATTTTAATCCTTATTCTAAACTACCCCACGTTCCCTAAACGCGTAAACACATAATATTTATATCACTTATAATCTCTTATCCATATGATAAGCACAAAGCTCACATAAGCGCACATTGCCATTCAAGTTCACATAATATACTCCTTTAATACATATGTATATAATCTAACTTTCAAATCATATCACACTTGGTTATCCCTTTAAATCAACTTGACCAATGCTAACCATATCCTTAACACCTTTACAAACAATGTTTTCATCTCAAAAAGCTGAAAAATCTGCTGCGCATACTTTACTAAAACATTTTTCATAAATCCAAAAGTAATCAAACAAATATCACATTTGACAGGCTACTTATTGAATACTAATCCAACTTAGCATAAAAGTTTCAACTTCAGAACAATTCATTTAGATTAAAAACGAACTGGTTAAATTAGGTACTGAAGCACAGAAAATTCCTGCTGCGTAACTTTACTAAAACATTTTTCAGAAATCCAAATATAATCAAACAAATACCAAATTTTACAGGCTACTTCCTTATTACTACTCCAACTCAGAATAAAAATTGCAACTTCAGAACATTTTATTTAGACTAAAAACGAACAGGTTAAAGTATGAACTGAAGCACAGAAAATCCTGCTGCACAACTTTTAGTAAAACATACAAAACTCTTTACTCATTAACTCTATCGATACAAGGTTTGCGCGTGCACAAACTAGACTCCAACTAGAACAATTTCCTCTTAGACTTACTGTCTAAAACAGGTAGCAAGCAATTGCAATTAACCAAAACAGAACAGACAGTTTCTGGGCATCTCAACATTCTGCACATAAACCTTTAATCACTAACATTCTTATTGCATAACCTATGATACAACTAATTTACCATTCTCAACTACTTAGGCTTCCACAACACTCACAAATCAGAACTTTAAGAAGAAGTACTCAATTTATACATTAAAATCAATTAGCATCAACAATCACAAACACTACACTTCTAATCCGACAAAAACCC
Source organism: Heracleum sosnowskyi (assembly GCA_030848705.1). NCBI lineage: Eukaryota > Viridiplantae > Streptophyta > Magnoliopsida > Apiales > Apiaceae > Heracleum > Heracleum sosnowskyi. The sequence goes on from CM061238.1 coordinate 23,214,936, forward strand.
CAAAGCAAAACCTTCAACTTAAAATCAAATATCAAACATATATAATCCAAAATTCTCTAAACTTAACACAATCACTAACATGCAATCACTATAACCTTGAGGCTATCAATTAATCATCAACATCAATACTTCAAACCAATTTTACAAAAGGGGAAAACTGAAATTTCTCACATGCATTTCGATTCTTCAACATGCAACCCATAACTCAACTAAATATAATTATTAACACAAGAATCGGACTCAAAGGTATCATCATCATCCCCGTCGGCTCGCCGGAGCTCATTGCCGACGGCGGCATGGCTTGGAGGTGCCCGGAATTCGGGTTTCCTTCAACAAACCTCACCAATTAGCAATTTACAACAATCAAATAATCACGGAATCATCACAAAGCAAGATTTCGGTAATGAAGTAAGATCAAATCGCCAATACCTCTTGCATGCAAAACTGATACACACATATACACACGGCCATACACACACACACACACAAGCACAATCATATATATGTATATATATATATATGTACAACAATCGATTGTGTGGAGAGAAAAGAAGAGAGGGATGAAGATTTTTACAAAAAAAATGAGAATAGCCGAGAGAGAGAACGGCAAGGAGAGAACAGAGGTGTCGACAATAAGAAAAAGGGGAAGAATGCTGGGCTTGAGGGTTTTATAAGCCCCAAGGGCAAAACAGTAACTTCACAATTAAAAATCTGATTTTTAATAAAAGAAAACCAATATAATGCCTTTCTAAAATCCGAAATAAAATGAAAATAATACCTAAAATCAAAATTTTATTTTTAAAATAGAGAATACGAATTTACAAGCTCACCCATATTTTTAAAATATTTTAATGATCAAAATTGAATTAAATATGAATTTTCAAAGTTTAAATCACATAAATGACATTTATCTCATAAAATCAGTTTTAAATCCTTAAGGCCAAACATAAATTTCTCCACTAATTTTAGAAAATAATAGAATATAAAAGAAAGGTTGTGAAAAAGATTTCACAATAAAATGAATCTCTGGTGATTTTATAAAATTCCCGGAAGGTCAAAAAGAGTTGATTTTTAATAAGAAATTCATATAAAATGCAATTAAAAGCATAAACATATATTTTAATCCATACCATTCACCAAGTAAACATCTAATAATCACATTTTCAAATATCCACCTTTCACACAATATTCACATATCATAGATCTCAAATATTATTAAATATTAATACTATAGAAGCGTTTTTCTGAGTCGTTATACGTGGGTGCACCCAGAGTTTGTGATTTGTGATTTGATTTAACGGTGACGTTGTATATGCCGTACACGTTATCCGGTTTGTTGCACACATTAGGTACCCTATGATGTGTGTATTTGTATCTGTTCTGTTCTGATCTCGGTATGAAATATCCTAACCCCTCGTTGCTTCAGCCATAATTATTTTTAGATAAATGTTTTATTATACTCGGTCAAATATCAATATCTGTTTTCTGTTTTATAAACTGTATTCCAAATCCGTACTGGGCAATTGGCTCATGCCGTATTCTTTTTCTGGCAGGTGCTTAGGGGGATCTGGGACTGTGTGATGGAGAGCACCCTTTATATCATTGATTAGGATTTGCAGACTTCTATCGCTATTTAGACTTGAATATTATTTTAGAGATTTTGGGTTTCCATATTTATTTTTTTTGAACCGTTTTGGAGGTTTAATATTATCTTGGAGATTATTGGACTGTTTAATTATTATTTAGAAATTATTTTAGTGCTCTGTTTGCAGGTTTAAGGTTTAATAAGTAGCCATCATTTAATTATAGATGGGGGTGTTACAAAGATGGCATCAGAGCTTAGGTTCTTTCTTGTAGAAAACCTATTTAGGTTGACCTGTGAGATTGGGTAGACGTTAGGATGGGTGCTCTATTTCAGGCTCATTTCATTTTGCTCTATTCTATTGACTTCTGTTTTTAAATCGCTTCTGCTTATCTATTCTTGTTATCTTCATTTGTTCGTTATCTTATATTGTAGATGCCTCCTAGACGTAATCGAACTACTAATCAGACTAACTTGAGTGTTAGCCAAGCTGAGTTAGCCGCGATGATAGGTCAAGCAGTGGCCCAGGGTATACAGCAAGCTATGGCAAATCAGAATAATCAGAATAATCAGAATAATCAGAACAATCAGAATAATCAGAATGGTCAAGGGAATCAAGATGGTCAGAATAATCAGAATGATCAAGGACATCAGCAAAATCCGGAGGGTCAGGGTAATCCAGTGGAGCCATTTGTATGGTTAGAGAGATTTGTTAAGCAGAAACCAGAATCTTTTCACGCACCACAGACTCCTATTGATGCTGAGAATTGGATTGTTCATCTTGAGAAGATTTTTGATGCTTTGGGTTGCGATGAGATCCAGAAGGTCAGATTGGCTGTGTATAAGTTAGAGGGAGATGCTCAGCGATGGTGGAGAGGTGTGAAGGCTACTAGGGGTGAGGAGTTTACAGAGACATTGATTTGGCAGGGATTTAAGGAAGTTTTCTATGAGCAGTACTTTTCTAATGCAGACAGAGAGGCATATTTGAGGGAGTTTCGTTCTATCTCGCAGAACTTCGATGAGAGCCTTACTGACTATATGGCGAGGTTTATCAGGTTAGCTGGATTTGCTGGGACAGTTGCAGGGACTGCTGCACAGCAAGCTAAAAAATTTAAATGGGGATTGAGGCCTAATCTGAGGGGTTCTATCATTTCACTAAAGTTTCCTAATGTGGCGGAGGTGACAGATGCAGCTAAGGATATTGAGAAAGAGCGTACTGAGTATAGAGCTTCCAGGTTTCAGAATGATCGTAAGAGGCCTATAGATGATCAGAGTTCTGTACAGGGTAAACAGTGGAATGGAGGTCAAGGTAATCAGCAGGGACAATGGTGTGGAAGATACCAGAATATGAGGACTCAGTCGACTTACGGTCAGAATCAGTATGGTGGTCAGAAGCAGAATCAGAATCAGAATCAACAGTTTCAGCGGTTTCAGCATCAGCAGCCTAGGCAGTGGCAGAATCGTCAACAAGGGCAGAATCGTCAACAGGGGCAGAATCGTTATTCAGTGTATGAGGGCAACCCCAATATGATTCCAGTGGCTCCTTGTGCTACATGTGGTGGACATCACCCAGGGAGAGCTTGTTATAAACATACTGGGGCATGTTTCTTGTGTGGTTCGATGCAGCATAGGGCGAAGGACTGTCCGACATCGCGTAACACTGGTGGTGGAGGTAATGGTAGTGGTGGTCAGCAGAATCCTTCAGGCAGAGTGTTTGCATTGACTGCTAATCAGGCAGCAGCTCATTCAGGTACCGTTTCAGGAACACTTCTTGTTGGTAAACGTGATGCTTATGTGTTATTTGATACTGGTTCGACTCATTCTGTTGTGTCTTTATCGTTTGTTCGTCATCTTGGTGTTCTTCCATCATTATTATATCCTCGTATGTCTATTGCTACCCCAATGGGGAATTCTGTTACTATTTCTGATGTGTATCGAGAGTGTCCGATAGCTGTTGGGGATAGAAATTGTAAGGTTAACTTGCTTCCGATGGAGATGCATGACTTTGACATTATATTGGGTATGGATTGGTTGAGTGAACATCGAGCTACGATTGACTGTCAGGGAAAGAGAGTGATCTTTGGGGATGCAGATAAACCAGAATTTATATATCAGGGTTCTCAACCGAAAGGAGAGGTTAAAATGATTTCGGCTCTAAAGGAGAGTAAACTTTTGTCTAAGGGTTGTGATGGCTATCTTGCTTTCGTGAAGGATATGTCTAAGGTTGAGCCTCGTATCGAGGATTATCCAGTTGTGAATGAGTTTGCAGACGTGTTTCCCGATGAGCTACCAGGTTTGCCACCACAGCGAGAGGTGGAGTTTACTATTGAACTTGTTCCAGGTGCAGAGCCTATTTCTAAGGCGCCGTACCGAATGGCACCACTAGAGTTGCAGGAATTGAAAGAGCAGTTGCAGGAGTTGTTGGATAGAGGATTTATTAGGCCAAGTGTATCTCCGTGGGGTGCTCCAGTGTTGTTTGTGAAGAAGAAGGATGGTTCTATGAGGTTGTGTATTGACTACATGGAGTTGAATAAGGTGACTATCAGAAACAGGTATCCTTTGCCACGCATTGATGACTTGTTCGATCAGTTGCACGGGGCGAAGTACTTTTCAAAGATAGATTTGAGATCGGGTTACCATCAGTTACGAGTAAGGGATGAAGATATTCCGAAGACAGCATTTCGTACTCGTTATGGGCATTATGAGTTTCTCGTGATGTCTTTTGGGTTGACGAATGCTCCAGCGGTATTTATGGATTTAATGAATCGGGTCTTTCATGATTATCTGGATAAATTGTTGTGGTCTTCATTGACGATATCTTGATATACTCTAGGAGTAAGGAGGAACATGAGGAGCACTTACGTACTGTACTTGAGATCTTGAGACAGAAGAAATTGTTTGCAAAATTCTCAAAATGTGACTTCTGGTTAGAGCAGGTGGCATTTTTAGGGCATGTTGTGTCTGCTAGAGGGATTGAGTTGGATCCTGCGAAAGTCGAGGCTATCACTAATTGGCCGAGACCTAGCAATGTGACAGAGGTGAGGAGTTTCTTGGGTTTGGCAGGTTATTATAGGCGCTTTGTGGAGGGTTTTTCGTCCATAGCTTTGCCGATGACTCAACTGATGAGAAAGGGTGTTAAGTTCGAGTGGAATGATGATCGTGAGAAAAGTTTCCAAGAGTTGAAGAAGAGATTGGTGACGTCTCCTATACTTGTGTTACCATCAGGGAGTGGAGGATATCAGGTTTATAGTGATGCTTCTAAGAGAGGATTGGGTTGTGTTCTTATGCAGCATGGGAAGGTGATTTCTTACGCTTCTAGGCAGCTTAAACCCTATGAGGTAAACTATCCTACGCATGACTTGGAGTTAGCAGCAGTGGTCTTTGCTTTGAAGATTTGGAGACATTATTTGTATGGAGAGACTTGTGATATCTTCACTGATCACAAGAGTCTTAAGTACATTTTTACTCAAAAGGAGCTTAACATGAGACAGCGGAGGTGGCTTGAACTTCTTAAGGATTATGATGCTAATATTCAGTACCATCCAGGGAAGGCAAATGTTGTGGCAGACGCTCTTAGTAGGAAGAACTTAGGGAGTGTTGCATCTCTAATTACTCAGCCGCATCTTATTTCAGACATGGAACGCTTTGGTATTGAGTTGTATGTTAGAGGATCAAGTGGTAGCATTGCTAGTTTGAGAGTGGAACCAAATCTGGTTTCAAGGGTCAAGGAAGCTCAAAAGAAAGATAGAGGTTTGGATGTTATTAGATCGGAGGTGGCAGCTGGTAAGCAAAAAGATTTCCGTGTTGATGGTGAGGGTGTGTTATGGTTGGGTAGTAAATTGTGCGTGCCTGCAGACATGGCGATTCGCGAAGAAATTTTGACCGAGGCTCATAGTTCTTCATTCTCTATTCATCCAGGTTCCACTAAGATGTATAGAGATTTGAAGGAGCACTTCTGGTGGAGTAGAATGAAAGCAGACGTAGCAGAGTTTGTGGGGAAATGTCTTATATGTCAACAGGTGAAGATAGATCATCAGAGGCCTAGTGGATTCTTGCAACAGTTAGATATTCCAGTTTGGAAGTGGGAAAACATTACTATGGATTTTGTGACTCATTTGCCGAGAACCTTCAGGAAGAACGATGTTATATGGGTGGTGGTTGATAGACTTACTAAATCAGCTCATTTCTTGCCTATTAGAGAGACTACTCCTATTCATGAATTGGCAGAGATTTTTCAGCGGGATATTGTTAGACTTCATGGTGTGCCTGTGTCGATAGTTTCTGATAGGGATACGAGGTTTACATCACGTTTTTGGAAGGGATTTCAACAGGCTTGGGGTACGAGGCTTAATTTTAGTACAGCTTTTCATCCGCAGACTGATGGACAGTCAGAGAGGACGATCCAGACATTGGAGGATATGTTGAGGGCTTGTGCTTTGGAGTGGACAGGTGATTGGGATAAATATTTGTATCTTGTTGAGTTTGCGTATAATAATAGTTGGCACGCGAGTATTGGTATGCCACCGTTTGAGGCTTTGTACGGTAGGAGGTGTAGGGCACCGTCTTGTTGGGATGAGGTTGGTGAGAAAGTTATTGCAGGGCCAGAGTTAGTTAGAGTTACTAATGAGAAGGTGGAACAGGCTAAGGCAAGTTTGAAGGAGGCTCGATCACGTCAAAAGAGTTATGCGGATCAACATAGGAAGTTTGGTGGATTTGAACCTGGTGATCATGTGTTCTTGAAGGTGTCGCCTTGGAAGGGTGTTAAACGTTTTGGCATGAAGGGGAAGCTTAGTCCGAGATATGTTGGTCCTTTTGATGTTATAGAGAAAGTTGGTGAAGTGTCTTATAGGGTTGCGTTACCACCGCAGTTATCTCATGTCCATAATGTGTTTCATGTGTCTGTTTTGAGGGGCTACAAATATCATCCGCTTCATGTAGTTCAGTATCCATTGCATACGATTAGAGAGGATCTTACTTGTGAGGAGGAAGCAGAAGCTATCCTAGCTCGAGAGGAGAGAGTTATGAGGAAAAGTACTATTCCGTTTGTGAAAGTCTTGTGGAAAAACCATTCTGAAAGAGAGGCTACTTGGGAATTAGAAGGATCTATTCGTGAGAGATATCCGCACTTATTCGATTCAGGTACGAGTTTTAGTTTAGTTTGATTCCGGGGACGGAATCCTTTTTAAGGGGGTATATATGTAATATATGGGAATTTTAGATAATAATAATAATAATAATAATAATTCATAAAAGGATAGAAAAAGAATTTTATTACTTTGCATTTTCTAATAAGAAAAGAAGTAAAAGTATATTTTATAACTGAATTTATATTTTCAGATTTCCAATAGTAATTAGGTGATTTAATAGCCTATATATTATACCCATATCATATCATACACGAGTCGCAACAAATTAACAAACCCTAAAACAGTTACGAGAAGAGACGGAGAGCAGCCGCACATTCGAATATTAGTGGAGCATTAGAGAGAATTTGGAAGGAGATTGTAGTGCAAACATCACACCATTTACAAGTAAGCTATTAGTTTTTTTTTACTTTACTTATTCTAAATTACAATACTGGGCCAATATGTCCTGTACATATACAAGTACACGTTCATGGCTATGCTTATATTATATTAACTTAATGCTATGTCAAGTTCTTGGCCGTAAACAATTGTTCCACTACTTTGAATTATAAATTGACAAATACATATTGACACATATTTTGTTTCACAATTTGTTAACTAATTTTTTTAATTGTTTAAACACCTCATGGTTGTTTACTTTGCGGATGTTAAAAACCAATTAAGAGGTTGTAATGGACCTTGCAGAGGTTATATTATTTATCTCATATGCGTGTGTATAGCCTCTGTTATTCACCTAATGCCTTGATAGATAGAGCAAACCGAGTCTACGAATAAAGCCTATCCATGAATGGTCGATTAAATAATGAGGACATGAGATTATTGAAACTGATGCGAGGTTCTGATGTTATGTTAGGTTCAGTAATTATTTCTTTTTCTTTTTCTAAAAGTTTGATAAGTTAATAATTTAAATTAAATAATAAATGTGCTTAATAATAAATTATATTTTGTAATTAGGTTGGGAGCCGCGAGCTTAACGAGTCGTGTGTGGATTTTGTTAGAATTTGAGATTTCAATTTTGAGGTACGGATTCTCTACTCTTTTATTCAGCGCTACTCCTCTTAGAAATATTTAAATTAAATTCGTTTTGACCTCAAATCTGTTCATTTGATTTTGATCATTTTGATTCTGAAAATTTGTTCTGACTCTGAAAAATATTTCTATATCTGTTTCGAAATATTTAAATATTTGTTTCTGCGATTTTCTGATATTGCGTATATTTTATATCTGTTGGAAATATTGAGAATATCTATTATGAGAGATTTTAAAATGTTTTGTGAAATATTATATTTGAACCCTTAGTGATATAGGGTATACCGAGTTAACCAGCTGTAGGGGTACTACAGCCATGTCATTGCGGCACAATGACACTTCCATGGCAGTGTGATTGGTCATGGCGTATCCTTCTGTTCTGATAGCTCAGGAGGCGAGCTTTTGCGCATTTGATATTTGTTTTAGGATACGTGGGTGCACCCAGAGTTTGTGATTTGTGATTTGATTTAACGGTGACGTTGTATATGCCGTACACGTTATCCGGTTTGTTGCACACATTAGGTACCCTATGATGTGTGTATTTGTATCTGTTCTGTTCTGATCTCGGTATGAAATATCCTAACCCCTCGTTGCTTCAGCCATAATTATTTTTAGATAAATGTTTTATTATACTCGGTCAAATATCAATATCTGTTTTCTGTTTTATAAACTATATTCCAAATCCGTACTGGGCAATTGGCTCATGCCGTATTCTTTTTCTGGCAGGTGCTTAGGGGGATCTGGGACTGTGTGATGGAGAGCACCCTTTATATCATTGATTAGGATTTGCAGACTTCTATCGCTATTTAGACTTGAATATTATTTTAGAGATTTTGGGTTTCCATATTTATTTTTTTTTAACCGTTTTGGAGGTTTAATATTATCTTGGAGATTATTGGACTGTTTAATTATTATTTAGAAATTATTTTAGTGCTCTGTTTGCAGGTTTAAGGTTTAATAAGTAGCCATCATTTAATTATAGATGGGGGTGTTACAGTATCTGACTTAAGCAATTGTTCAATCTCCGTGTATACTACAGACTCAACCAGATCCACTTGAAAACATTCTTCTTCCTCTGTAGGAAATTTCATTGCATTGAAAACATTGAAAGTGACATTCTGGTCATGTACCCTCATTGTGAGCTCTCCTTTCTGCACGTCTATCAAAGTTTGTCCTGTAGCCAAGAACGGTCTTCCCAAGATAATAGGAATCCTCTTATCCTCCTCGAAGCCCAGAATAACAAAATCCGCAGGGAAGATAAACTTATCCACCTTGACCAAGACATCCTCTACTATACCTCTAGGATATGTGACAGACCTGTCACCCAGCTGTAAGGACATAGTAGTAGGTTTAGGCTCAGGCAGCCCAAGTTGCATGAAGACAGACAATGGCATCAGATTAATACTAGCTCCCAAGTCACACACGCACTTGTTGAAAGATAGATTGTCGATACTGCATGGTATGGTGAAACTCCCTTGATCCTTCAGTTTAGGAGGTAACTTCTGCTGTAGGATAGCACTACATTCTTCGGTAAGAGCTACGATTTCTAACTCCTCGAGTTTTAACTTCCGAGAGAGAATACCCTTCATGAACTTTGCGTAGCTCGGCATTTGTTCTAGATCTTCCGCAAAAGGTATATTTATATGCAACTTCTTGAACACCTCCAGAAATTTAGCGAACTGTTTATCCAACTTTTGCTTCTGAAGACGTTTAGGGAATGGCGGAGGAGGATAGACTTCCTTGCTCTCTGTAGCTTGGTTCAGTACAGATTTCTCAGTAGAAAGTTTGCTCTTTTCCGGATCGTTCCCCAACTGATCACCCTTTTCCTCCATTTTTTCAATTTCTGCAGAATGGGAGGTGCGGGCGCGCTCTGAGAAGCGCGGGCGCGCTCTGAGAAGCGCGGGCGCGCTCTAGGTTCTGTTCAACTTCCTGATTTTCTTTGTTTTGCAGCGTTTTTGAGTTCTGTTCATTCGTGACCCTTCCAGATCGCAAGGTAACTGCTTTTACATGTTCCTTGGCCTCCCGTTTGCCTGGATTAGCTTCCGTATCACTAGGGAGAGTTCCCTATGGTCTATTCAACAAAGCATTAGCAATCTGACCGATCTGATTCTCTAGAGTCTTGATGGAAACAGCTTGGCTCTTGCACATTAGCCTCAATTCCTCCAATTCAGATTTTTCATTAGATGATTGCCCAACACTTCCCTGAGATGGTTGTTGAAAACCTGGTTGTTGATATGGTTGCCTTGGAGCATACTGCTGCTGAAAACCAGAAGGTTTAAATGGCTTAGCTCCATATTGCTGACCTTGATACTGCTGATAAGGCTGTTGTGGTTGTTGCTGACCACCCTGATTGTTACTCCAGCTGAAATTCGGATGGTTCTTGTTATTCGGATGATAGGTGTTAGGCACTGGCTGCTGTGGTTTCTGGAAATTGCTCACAAACTGTGCCGATTCACTAGATATGGCACACTGAGTCTTGTCATGTGCACCTGCACATAGCTCACAAACACTAGCCACCTGCTGAACTCCATAGTTAGACAAGGAATCAACCTTCATAGACAGAGCCTTTAACTGAGCTGCTATTGCCGTAGCTGCATCCACTTCCAGAATTCCTGCCACTTTACCTTGTGATAACCTCTGAGTTGGATTCTGGTATTCATTAGCAGCCATCATCTCAATTAGATCATAAGCTTCCTCGTAGCTTTTAGCCCATAAAGCTCCACCTGATGCCGCATCAAGCATTGGTCGTGATTGACCTCCCAGACCATTATAGAAACAATTGATCACCATCCAATCAGGCATTCCATGATGAGGACACTTCCTAAGCATCTCCTTGTAACGCTCCCAAGCTTCACATAAAGTTTCTCCAGACTGCTGTGCAAACTGAGTAAGCGCATTCCTGATTGCAGCTGTTTTAGCCATATGGAAGAATTTAGTGAGAAACTTTTGAGCAAGATCCTCCCATGTAGCAATAGATACTGCTGGTACAGAGTGCAACCAGCCCTTAGCTTTATCCCTCAGAGAAAATGGGAAAAGTCTCAATTTCACAGCATCTTCTGACACTCCGTTGAACTTGAAGGTGTCGCATATCTCGATGAAATCCCTAATATGCATATTAGGATCTTCCGTTGGAGCACCCCCAAACTGAACTGAATTCTGCACCATCTGAATCGTGCCAGGCTTGATTTCAAAAGTATTAGCTGCAATGGCTGGCCTAACAATGCTAGATTGAATGTCATTGATTTTCGGCTGAGAATAATCCTTCAAAGCCTTCGTTTCTGCTACTTGATCTCCCATAACTAGATTCAATTCAAGTAATTTCTTACGAGATTGAGAACGTGTTCGCATACATGCTCACTAGAATACCTGAAACTCACCAAACAGAGCAAAATTGATGAGAGAATAATCCGAGTCAGTGAACTTTAACTACCACAAATGACAAGCACATAAACTAAATATATAACACCGAGTCCCCGGCAGCGGCGCCAAAAACTTGTTCGCACAAAATCACGCAAGCGTATGCGGTCACAAGTAATATATGAATAAGTCAAGTTCGTTCCCACAGAGACTGGTTTAGGTTACTATAGTTATGCACTTATGCAACAATGTATGGCTATTGTTCAATGCTAAGACAAGTATCAAATTTGTGTTTTTATCAACTAAATTAACTAGCAACTTATTAAGACTATGATTAACTAAGGAAAATTATTGATGATTTACTTATGAGAATAAAACATGGGATCCTAACTTCATTAAATACTTCATCTAGAGTTTTATGCCTTTAATCAATGCATGTGACGGTTATGACAACTAATCGGATAACACGAAATCAGTACACGCTACCTTTCAGTATACGTATACCATACCACCCAAACATCCACAAAAGAGATAGAAGTTGAGAAGACACCAATTATGCTTAGACCCTATATGTCTATAAGATTTGAAAACATAACGGTTTAACGAGCAAGTTATCCATTCAGATTACATAGGGCAGGTAAGATGGTTAAAATTACCTACGAATCATGCATGACAAACATACATAAACCTATGCTAGCATGGCAAGTTCTAAACCTCTATATCCACTTTCGCAATCAATAGAGATTAACACACAACTGAGATGTTAGCTACGCATCACAGAAGAATAAGTACAACCATACTAGGAAGCCAATAATTCATCACACACAGATCTTTAAAGCAATCAACTACTAAAATCCATAAATAAATCCGCTGTAATCCCATGATAACGATTAGTTCATAATCGAACCACTCGTCACCATGGGTTCTGATGAAAACATGATTGTAATAATATCTGGAATACTAATTAAAAGTACTAGTAATAAGGTTATGAAAAACAACTCCAACGAGCATCCAAAGTATCGCCTAATGAGAAGAATACAATGATAAGATGAAACTAGATCTTCGTAATCAGCCGTCTTGTTGCTCTATTCTGGTGGTTAGGGATGTAGGTATGTATATGTATCCGTAAAATCGTCCCCCCAAGTGTTTATATAGCCCCTGCGGTTGACTGGTCTCTGCCCCTTTCCAAAACAGAACACAATCAGGATTCTTCAGCAGCCGACATAGCGCGGGCGCGCTCCTGTGAGGCGCGGGCGCGCTCCAGCCTCTGTCCATGCATTCTGAAAATTGTTTTCTTTACTTTTCTTTGCACTCTCAACTCCCGCAACTGCATGGGTTTCACATTGATGCTCTACACCACCATATAGTCATGAAAAGTCCAAAATACTGCCAACTCTGTAGCTCTGCACATTCTAACTAAAAACACATTAAAAACACCAAATACGTGAGTACAATCAGTCAATTTAAGTCGATATGAAGCGTTCCAAGTAGATATAAAATCCACTTATCAGATGCAATGAACACACTTTCAAGAGTGGAGTCTAAGATGAACAAGAGACTGGATCATATGGAAAAGACTACCAACTCATGATTGGATAACATTGTCCTGACGCTAGCTTCTATGAATGAGATGAATAAGCAGATTACGGATTTCTTGGACAACCAAAGTGACGGAGTACATTCAATCTGGACTATGCTAAGGAACCAACAAACTGAACAACCTGGACCTTCAAATCAGCAACCTGGTCCTTCTACTACCTTTTATGCTGAGGATAACTTTATCGAGGATTCCTCAACTAAGGGGGAGAAAGTTGGAGATGGGGAGCAAGGTCTGGATGGACGGGGAGTTTGGGAAACGGTTGAAGCGATTCCGATAAGACAATACTGGATTGAAGACATTGTACGAGAAGAGAAGAGTGCAGAGGAATTTAAGGTCATGTAAGAGCAACCAATACAGGAGGAGCATGAGCCATATTATCCAGAGCCTTTTGAATATCCAATCTGGGAGGATAATATGGAAGAAGAAGCAAATTCTCTGACACAAGAAGAAGAAGCTGCCTTGGAAATGGTGAAAGCTGAAAGAGAAGTACAACATGCAGTTCTGCGAAGTGAAAAACTGAAGAGGTTCAAAATGTATAGTGAAGTGAGGAAGAAGAAGATGATGGATCTGGCAAAGAAAGAAGGAAGTGACTGGGAGATGGCTTATAAAACCTTTTGCGGAGTTGAAGACGGATTAGAAGTCAACGACAATGTTGAGGTGGAAGTTATAATTCAGAACATCAGAAGTGCCAATCTTGACGATCAGACTTATTTCACAGCATTGAGAAACTCTATGATCTTTCTGAAAGCTGGGGTTAAAGCAAACGGTGCATGGAACATAGTAATCAATTTTCTTGAGAAAGGTACCTTTGTGATTTCCACTAAGTTTTTTGAATAGAGGACATACACAGAATTGCAGGTGTTGCTCATCAAGATACAGAGAACTACAAGGTTAAATGAACTGCTCCGTGAGCATGTTAGGAATATTTTGATGAAAGTCAGTTTAGAGATTACTGAAAATCCTCCAATGGTTAGATTCATGACGAATGACTTGTTCATAATCTGCTATTTGAGTGATGAAAAACTGATAGACTATCCAAGCAACTATCTGATATCAGTTGAGAAGTATCTTAGATCCACTAGATTCTCATCAACGGAGAAGGACAAAGCAGCAGACACTCTAAGAAGATTTCTAATGGAGAATGTTCCTTACTATAGCAAGAGAGTGGAAAGAGGATTGGAAGTGCATACCAGACTACCAAACATGCCAAAGCTAAACAAGAAAGATGTTAACATTGCATGGTTGTGGGCTGGAGTGGGACAAGAGGTGAGATTGATTATCAAGCTGCTAACTCCAATCCAATGATAGAAGAAGGTGAGATTGTAATGGACTGAAGACAAGAAGCAAAGAACAAAAGAACTATCAGCTCAGACTAAAGGAGCAACTTCATTGTATAAAGTTTTATTGTTTTTTGAATTATGAAATCTGGAAATGTATATATATCTGATCCAGAATGCAATTAATATTATTCAGCTGTCTTACTTTAATTAGTTTCATGTTTCCTTAGTTAGTTGAGTTATCCTCGAGGTATTTGCTTGTCGAACTCTATCCGATCAAATAGGGGGAGATTGTAAAGCATAATGTAACATAAGATGAAACAGAGATAACTACAACTCAACAAAGGACAAGACAAACAATAATATTAACAGAAGCACAAGAATCCAGAATCAAAGAAGAAAAGGTAAACTCAAAAAATCAAAATATGGTATGTATTCTTGAAGTCCGTAAACAGGTCACAGAAAGAAGTACATGAAAATGTTCAAGCCTCAGTGACAACAAAAGAAACAAGATTTTCAAGACTACAGAAGTATGTGAATGATTTAGGGTTAAGTACCACAGGATTCCAGTGAATTAAATGAAGCAACCAGACGACAAAGGACTTATCAACAGCATTGAATCGAAGACATAGAAGAAGAATTAATCAAGTGTTATTCATCTGTGAACCAGACCAGTTGCACTAGTTGACGGCACTAAAAAGATCAAGTTGTTTTATCGTCTCAGAATAAATTGATACAGTCTAAAACTGAAACACCCTGAAGCTCAGAAGATTTACTAAAAAGATCAAGGACAAGAAATGGTTCGATGGTCTTTCTATTTAGAAAACTATCGAATATGATTTAAGAAATCCATCAGAATTCAAATGTAAAGTAATTTACATTTCGATAGTTTTGAATTAAAAACTATCGAATGGTAAATTACTTTTACATATTCGATGGTTTTCAAAGTGGAGCAGGTGAAAAGTGTTACTTTGTTTGTCAGGTTGATGAAGATCCAACGGCCAAGAATATTCCTTTATTTTAAGTTCGATGGTTTTTCTAAAAATCAAGTCTACAATTACAACAGAGGAAGTGTGTCTTCTTCAGTCGAAGTTATCACAGTAGCAATTACTACGAGAGAGGAAGAGCCAGAGAGAAAATACCAGAGAAATTAATTCTGCTTGAACTCTATCATTGTATTGATTGTGTATAACCTAGGACTCATTGAAGCTAATCTACAGATTAGAAATTGTAGCACCCTTCGAGGTTTATATTAATAAAATGATATATTCCTCGACTCGTGTTTTGATTTGGTGCATTTGGTTTCGTTTAGAACTGAATGATTAATCCGCGAACGAAATTGAATTATTTGTGAGTATCGTATTCAACCCCCCCCCCCCCTTCTACGATACTTTGGACCTAACAGCCTTTCAAATTGATTGAGTTCATCTTGCATTGCAATCACCCAATCTAGATCTTCTAGGGCATCTTCAACTTTCTTATGTTCTGTTTCTGAAAGAAACCCAGAATAGTGACATTCATTTTGTGATGTCCTTCTAGTTCTCACTACTGTGTCCGGATCACCAATGATCAAGTGAAATGGATGATCTCTATTCCATACCCTTTGTCTTGGCAGATGCGATCTTGATGATTCTCCTTGTTCAAAATGTTGTGGAGTGTGACTAGTTGATCCTTCTCCTGCTCCCCCTGAGTTGTTGCCGGTGTGATCTGTTGATTTTGTTGATTGACTAGTGGATCCTGTAGTAGTTTGAGGATCTCCACCACTGTCACCACTTGGTCAAGAATCATTATCATCATGATTATTATTATCACCAGGAACCACTTCAGGTTCTTCCTTAATGTCAGAGAGATCTCCTGATAGATTTTCAAATACCAAGGATTCAGAGTTCTCTCTAGTTTGCAGGCCTGGTCTTTTGGTGTCGTCAAATGTTACATTAAAGCTTTCCAACACCTTCTTATCTTCAATCACATATACCCTGTAAGCTTTAGATTCCAGAGAATAGCCTAGAAAAATGCCTTCACTTGCTTCAGCATTAAACTTGCCTAGATGTTCTCCATCTTTTAGTACAAAGCATTTTGCACCAAACACATGAAAATACTTCAGTGTTGGTTTCTTGTTGGCCATTAACTCATACGGAGTCTTTTGATGATCTTTGTTAATCAGGGTTCGATTCTGAGTGTAGCAAGCTGTATTCACTGCTTCAGCCCAAAAGTAAGTGGGAAGTTTTGATTCATTTAACATAGTCCTTGTTGCTTCAACCAAGGTTCTGTTCTTCCTTTCCACTACTCCATTCTGTTGAGGAGTTCTTGGTGCTGAATACTGTCTTGATATTCCTTTCTCTGAGCAGAAATCATTAAGAACTGCATTCTTGAATTCAGTTCCATTGTCTGATCTGATTGTCCACAAAGGTAGCTTAGCTTCCACTTCTATCTTCTTGATGTGATCAATGATTAGTTGTGTTGCTTCATCTTTTAAATGTAAGAACAACACCCACGTGTACTTGGAGTAGTCATCCACCATCACTAATGCATATCTTTTTCTTGAAAGTGACATAACATTGAATGGACCAAATAAATCCATATGAATAAGTTGTAGTGGTTCATCAATGCTTGTCATTTCTTTGCTTCTATGTGATGCTTTCTTCGACTTCCCTTTTTCACATGCTTCACATAGTCCCTCTTGATTGAATTCCATCAGGGGCAACCCTCTCACTAACTCTCTCTTTACCAAAGAGTTCATAGTTTTGAAGTTCAAGTGTGAGAGCTTCTTATGCCATAGCCAACTTTGTTCTGAAGATGCCTTACTGTAAAAACATGTAACTTCTCCTTCACTGGTAGAACTTAAGTCAGCTATAAACAAATTTTCTTTTCTAACTCCCAGTAGAGCAATCTTCTCATCCTTCCTGTTTGTGATCAAGCACTTGTCCTTTCTGAAATCTACATTGTATCCTTTATCACAGAATTGACTGATACTAAGAAGATTGTGCTTTAATCCTTGAAGAAGAAAGATGTTTTCAATGATGACATTCTCAATTTTCAGTTTACCATATCCCGTAGTGAATCCTTTGTTGTCGTCTCCAAAGGTTACCCTGGAATCACAGATCGATTAAGCGGACTTTGGTACCCAAAATTGTTTGGGTCCTGAAGGTTTAGATGATTTAACAGGAGTAACATTCAATTCAGTCTTAACCTGTTTGATTTTCATAGTATATGTGGAATTAGCATTAACAGTGCTATTGCTACTAGATTCATTCATCAACTTAAAATAAGCCTGCATGATGTTGTATGTACATAGCAAACACTCTTTCTTTCCACAGGGTTCATGAAGATCAGGCATGTCAGACATGTTATGCATTTCAGAAGTATTAGCAGTTACTACTTTAACCTTTTTACATGCATGTGTAAGGTGTCCAACAGAATTACAATTAGTGCACAACTTCCTAGATGCAATGGGAGAAGATGAAACAAAATTCTGATTAACAATATTCGTTTTCCCATTCCTGTTCTTTTTAGCCTTGCTAACTAAGTCACTGTTAGGCCGAATACATTATAATCAAATATATATGAGAATAACAATAATCAAGAACACTGTTTATAAATCAATAAATTGTAATTTTATTAACAGCTTCTCTCTTTATGATGTTAATGAATCACAAAGAGCTTCGAGGTTATAAGAATAATAATTCTATGTTCGCATCCCTTCTAGGGATAACCTATCTGTGTTTATATAGTACACAGTTACAATCAATCTCTAATTGATACTCATACAAATTAGCTATACAATTTGCAATCAATTAGAATTGCTTCAGTCTTCTGTCCAGTTTCCTTAGCTGTATCAATATATTCTGCTTCTTTCCATCTTCAGAATATATTGCTTCTAGAATCTTTATGATTTGCACCGACAGCTAAATCAACTTTCACCCCGTCAGACTTTAACAAACTCTGACTGGCTTCCAGTAAACTCTGATAAGTACTTCAGACTAAACTCTGAACAATACCTGTTACTTAAACACTGATTAAACAAACATCAGCAATTATATCTAACAATCTCCCCCAACTTGTGCATAATAAAAATGTACAAGTTAAACAGATAATTGATGATGTCAAAACATATAACAAATGCAGTGTTTAATCATAACAGAGTTTAATTTTAACTTAGAACAAAAAACTTTAAAAAAACTTACAGTCAGACTTTATTTGATTTCTTGAATATCAGGAACAGTTCTGAGATAATCTATGAGAAGTCTTCTTTCAGCCTTTTCCAGCTCTTCAATCATAACTTTTTTCAATTCTCTCAATTCTGAATCAGATTCTCCAGTCTGATAAATTGCAGCTCTTAAAGAATAGATGAAATTTTTCCTCATCTCATTCCCTAGCTTAATAAAATATGATTTATCAAATTCTAGATTGAATTCTAAGACTTTAACTCCCAGATCAGTCCTTAGTCTTGCACTGTTTCTTTTCATTTCTACAATCTTTCCATAAGCATCTCTGTACTTAGGAATATATGCACTCGAGACTAAAGCAGCATCATGAGTACTTCTATTTTTGACTTTTAACAAATACAGAACATACTCCAATTCTTCATAAGATTTGAGATTGATGTCAGACTCTGCAACCTTGTAAACTCTTCCATCAGCCATAAAATACAACAAAAACTCTTTCTTTAACACTTTATGAAATATCATATGAACAGATTCTAGCATATCAAGACTCTCTTGAGTAATAATACCAGATACTGCCAGTGATGATTGATCTCCAGGCCTGTTGTTTATTCTCTTCTCCTTGTGTGAACCTAATCCAGATTTATCATAAGATTCTTTACCCAATACAATTCTGGTTTCTGAGAAGTTAACAGTTTCTGGCTTCAGAGTTTCAGGAAGTATAGGTCTTCTAAAAATACCTTGGAGTTGAGGTTCTAGTTGAGTTTGCACAACGTGAGCATTGTCAGAGGTTGTTACAACTTTAGTAGAAACATCAACTTGAGCAGCGTCAGAGGTTGATTTACTTATCCTTGATTCAACTTGAGCAATGTCAGAGGTTGAATAATTCTTCTTAGGTAACTGTCCTTCTTCTACCAGTTTACCCTTTCCTTTATCAGTGTTTGCTATCACAGGCCTCCTGGTGTATTGTATACTCTGTTGAGTATTTTCCTTGATAGAAATTCCAGTTTCTTTCTTTCTAGGAGCCTTGACAGCTTTCTTTCTGTAAGTACCATCCTTCAATTTCTTCTCATGCTCTTCAGCAAGACTCAGCATTTCAGCTTCCATGTCTTCAACTGTAGCTTTATTACCATGTTCTTCTAAAAACATCTTAGTAGCAATTTCTTCATCAGTAAGTGGATTTGCTGAAATAATTAAACTCTTAAGTCTTGAACCACTGGCAGAGTTTGAGATTCCTTTACCAGAGTTTGTCAACCTATCAGAGTTTAATCTTGATCTTCCTTTCCCTTGAGCAGAAATTAAATTCCTCTCAGTTTCCTTGCTTCCACCATCAGCAGAATCATCCCTCCGTCTCAGAGTTTGAATGCCTTTGCATTTGTCATTAGGTACACTCTCTGTAACAGCCCCAAATCCGGGGTCAGGGATTTAGAGTAGTCACGATCCATTTACTCCTTGCCTTACTTGTATTACTCACATCGTGCATAATTCACCTGCTCATGACCCCATAATATTTGTCTCACACACACACACACACACACACACAGGTTAGAGTCTCAGAAACGACACGATACAACAACTGCGGAATAAATAATTTTTATTACAATACCCAAATGTCTTTAAATCAGTCACTGATACAATTTCTAAGAAATGTTACATTTCCAACTTAGCCTTCTGATGCTCACAATCCTCTCATACCATTCATATCTATACATAAGTTGAATACCAAAAGTTGTAGCCTGATTCGATTGGTTCGTACTACTCTCGGGATCACTGCTAGAAACTGTTTATGAAAACGCCTTGCGGGGTATGTGCCGTCCCATTGGCATCCTGCTTCGCTGCTATATAATATATATAAAACAATAGCAAGAGTGAGCGATAGCTCAGCAAGGAAAAGAAAGTATGGCATAATTCTGCCTTTAACTCAACCCAGAATAAAACGGGTATAAGACAATAATTTGTCAAAATATCTCGATACTGAAATTATATCCTTATCGGAATGTATTCCCAAAAATAGTACCATTATTGTACTTCAAATATCATTTTCATAATATTTCTACAAACTTTTGCTATATTATGAACAAAGTTCTAGTATAATATAAAAGATGAGGTTTCAAAGTAAACCAATATAACCTTTCCAAAAATATCTGCTATGTAAGCAGAATATCAACACATAACTTAAAGGATGAAGTTATAAGGTGATTCAGTATAAACAACTCCCTTACCATAACTCATGTTATGTAAGGTATCCACAGAGTCATAACTCATAAAATAAAAGATGAAGTTGCATGAATTTATTGTCACTTCATTTTCAATCTTTTTCGACCCCCTGCCAACATAATTGGTTTTTCATCCCAATACATGTTGCAGGAATATCCAAATTGGATGATGAACTAATACTGGAGTTGCTACCGCGTCCGCTGTGCCTAACCTTACTATGATCAGTAGCAGGTCGCACCGCTCAAATAGTTTTCTACATGTAGATGGAAGTATCACGACGGCCTGACATTGTCTACCGCCTTACTATGACCTCCCGGCCCATTTGGGGCAATATAAAAGTTGGATGGGCCCACGCAACTTGACCACTTACACCACTCCTAGTTCAGATGAAATCCATGACTCTGAAACGTAAAGATCGTCCTCCTTTCCCCAAGTGTAACACTTGTTGATACGACTCCACTAAGTAGTTATATCTAGGTTGGAAAGGAAGATTCTCCAATATTTCTCAAGCTATGCTTGTTAATGGATATCGACTTGTTCCATGAATTTACCCCTCGATCATTGAGGTGGTAACACAACATTAGACTGGCAGCAATTAAATTGCTCCAAGAAAATATCTGTCCCTTGACAGTTTTTGAATTGAGAGTTTAAAAAAAAGAGTAGTAGTCACTTAAATCAGGCTTCCCATATTTTTGATAGTTGAGCGAGCATTTAAATCTTCTTAAAAGACAGATTCAAATGGAAAACAATGTTTTGGGAACCTCTTTTTGATTTGAAAATAATTAATCGTATTTATTAAATAAGTAAACCTCAAATGAATATTTGAAAATAATATTCATTAACTAAGTAATCCTTAAATGAATATTTGAAAATAATATTCATTAACTAAGTAATCCTTAAATGAATATTTGAAAATAATATTCATTAACTAAGTAATCCTTAAATGAATATTTGAAAATAATATTCATTAAATAAATAATCCTTAAATGAATATTTGAAAATAATATTCATTAAATAAGTAATCCTTAAATGAATATTTGAAAATAATATTCATTAAATAAGTAATCCTTAAATGAATATTTGAAAATAATATTCATTAAATCAATAATCCTCAAATGAATATAAATAATACTCCTTAAGTCAATAATCCTCAAATGAATATAAATAATAACCCTTAAGTCAATAATCCTCAAATGAATATAAATAATAACCCTTAAGTCAATAATCCTCAAATGAATATAAATAATAACCCTTAAGTCAATAATCCTCAAATGAATATAAATAATAACCCTTAAGTCAATAATCCTCAATTAACAGTACCCCATGTCTTTATCGGAAAAATAACCTTTATCATACACAAACTATAATCACTACTGATCTTAAGAAATATCATACGCCCTTAACCTAGGGCCTTTATAAAAACCTGGCTTATAACTGATATCCCATATCTAGCTTATAAGCCAATTACCAAATCATTTCCAAGTAACAACCTTCGAATGAGGTAATATTCAAATAACATTCCTCAAATCATTTCCAGGTAATTAATACTTTCTAGAAATATAATTAACGTTTAATAATAGCAGTCCTCAAAATAATTAGCACACTGCCGCTGGAATCCCTCCGGGTTTCCACGACTATCTCTATATCTCAAAGTACTGACTCCCGGTCTAGAGTCAAAAACAAGAAGTATGCTCTTATCTCCAGAGCTACAAGGTACGCCGGTTTATAACTACTTTATCTCAAAGCTCATATATAAACCAAAATCAAACTCTATTTTATACAATATATAACATGTATCGCAAAACTGTATAACTCCACACATGGCAAAAACAGTAATATATAATCAATACTTCAAAGTATAGATTTAGAAAACTTGCCTCATGCTCAAGAAGTGATAGGGGTTCGCGACGATGCCGGACAATCTAGACCAAGTCAAAGAAACGCACGATTAATCCCCTGGATAATCCACTTGTACACAATGCTTAAACACGTAAGAGAAACACAACCAAGGAATTACTAGCTCGTTATAGGCTCATACTAAGTCCATGTTTAATCGACAATTACTTAAGTCATAGGTTTAGTCCGAAATCGATCCTCGAATACAAGTTATACTTAACCATTTACAACATTGGTTTCTAAGTCATGTTCTTAGTGGTTTTCACTTGCGCAACCTCGGCTAACACATTTTTATAAAATTGGAAAATAATCTTTTGGACTCGAAACCTTCGTACAAACCTTCGTAACTGCCCTTGACACTTCAATACAAAATTTCATATTTTAAAACAACTCTTAAGGGTCTCAAACATAGCCACAAAGTTGGTACATTTCTGCAATCTCATTCCTTGAACCACTTTCACTAAAATGGTCATATCTCATAAACCGTAAATCGTAATGACATGATTCTTGCGCTCACGTAAACTAGAAACAATGTTCTACACACTCATGTTCATAACTGAAACAAAAGAGGCAGTTAGGGTTTCGGATTCTAGGCAGTTTATAGAGTTACCGAAAATCGGGCATTACGACGGCTTAAAATCGAATAATCCAATTTTGTCACAACATAACCAAGTCACACCGGGCATACCATACATCCACAACCTCAACAAACAACCAACCTACACCTCTAAGATCAGTGGTGAGGCTAAAATCCAACACCCATCATTTTACACATTTAAACAAATCCAAACAATCACTAAATCACTTAATCATGATCTTAACTTTACATGAACATCAAAACCACTTTAAAACTCATATAAAACTCAAAGGGGCAGAGGTTTATACCTTCCTCCAAGCTTGCTTGCTGCTATATTCCTTATGTAACCTTTAGATCCTTGCTTAATACAACCTTTGGAAGCCACAAACTCAATATCAAAAGCAACAAAGCAAAATACAAGTTACTATTCATCATCTTCTCCAACTGTTACTCACTGAAATCGAAGGGTAAATCACAGAGGTGAGGCGATTGCTTACCATGGTTACGTCGGGCTTCTCGAGAGCTTCGATTTGAGTGGTGGAACGCCAAAAACCGCCAAGAGAAACTCAAGTTATGATCAATTCTTTCTCCACCATTTTTCTCCTCATTTCTCCCTCGGGTTTTCTCTTCAAAATGGATGAATTCTTCTTTTCTTTTTGTTTTGGCCAATTAATGATAAGGCTGATATTTTGTATTAGAAAGTGGTGAGTCACCACACTTTGGCTAGTCACAGGGACACGTGTCGAGCCATGGAGGGTCATGGTGGCAAACATGGACACATGTCAAGCACTGGAGGGTCATGGTGGCAAAGCAGCTTTACTAGTTTGTTTCTTTTCACATTAATGATCCAAATGTTGCATTCCTCGAATTAATCTTGTTACATGTTACTTCCATGTCTGTATTTTAATCCTGTAATGTCTCGTTGTTCCGTCTCCGTTTAATCGCGTAAAAAGTTCGCAGGGTTTCTTAAGTGTTTTATCGAAGTAGTTTATCGTAATCGTTCTTAATATCTCTAATTCTTTTATTAAATCCATATTCATGGAATTGATAATCTAAATCCTTCAATATTCCCAAATAATGATTAATCCGTCCGTTTATGGCAAAATTTCGGAGAAAACGGAGATGCTATTTTCCGATTCTGACAGCTTTTGCATTCTTTTATTTTCATCGTAGATCACTAATACAGCTTTGAAAGTTCATTATATCGTTCCGCATATAGGGTGGTCTGAAAAACTTTTTAAATGATAAAAATTTACTATTCATCAAAAGTTACTATTCATCAGTGGTTTTTCTATAATTCTTTGGATCAATATCCGTTCCAATATTCCTGGTTTATTTCTCTTTACTTCTTGCACTTAGAAATGTTCTAGTGCTTTCTCGGGCACACGCTATCTTGTTTACGGAGTTGTCGGATGCATACCAGATATCGATTTGGATGACATAAAAATACTTTTCTTCCTTGGAATATTGTATTCTTATTTTCCAGAGAGATTATTCTTATCTATATGTTCAGTCCATTCTTACTATTCTCAAAATGTTTGAAAACCGAAATTCATATTCATTTCATAACTTGATTCTCAAAGTCATTGTCACTATCCATATTTACATCAACATATAATAAAAGTTTTAATTCTACCCAAAATCTGGGGTCTTACAGTCTCCCCTCCTTAAAAGGATTCCGTCCCGGAATCACTCTGAAAACAAATGGGGATATCTTTCTAGCATCTCGCTCTCTAGCTCCCAAGTTGATTCTTCCACATTATGATTCCTCCATACCACTCTGACTAGTTTGATGACCTTGTTTCGGAGTACTTGTTCCTTTCGATCTATAATTTCCATTGATTGCTCCACATAGGTCAAGTCTGGTTGTATGTCTACGTGCTCGTACTCTACATATGTCGGGCATCTATAATATACTGACGTAGCATTGACACATGAACCCCGTTATGACCATTCTACTAGTTTGGGGGGTAAGGCTGGCTCGTAGGCCACCTTACTGGCGCGTCTTAAATCTCAGATGGCCCAATGAATCTCGGGCTCACTTCCCTTTCTTTTCAAATCTCATTAATTCCTTCCTTGGAGATACCTTTAACATCACGAATCTCTAACCTCATATTCTCTATCTTGTTTGCACAGAAATACACCAGCATAAACTTGTTTGCCATTCATCAACTTGCCATTTAGCTTATCAGTAGCAGTACTATCTCTATACTCGCGAGCTTAGTTCGCATACTTTCTCTATCTGCCATGGTTGTCACTAGCCGTTTGTTGGTGAAATCTTTTGTCTTTCTAGTTTCTTGGACTAACTTGGGTTTTGTGTAAAATCTCATTCTTTAATTCCCGATCATTCGGAATCCATCTCTGTCCCATTTTAATTAAGGGTACCGGCCACCACATTGGCCTTCCCCGGGTGGTAGTGTATCTCACAGTCATAATTCTAGGTCAATTCTAGCCATTTCTCCATCTCACGTTTTCTACTATCACGGATAACTCAAAGTCCATTCATTACATTCCATAGAAATTTGTGGGTGCATTAGTCAATCCCAAAATAACCTTGCTGAAAACTCGAAGTGTCTATTCCTGGTACGAATCGCAGTCTTGGGTATATCCTCGGATTTAACTTCCAACTGGTGATACCCAGTTCTTAAATAAATTTGGAAATACACAACGTTCTTCCGCTGATCAAACAATCATTTACAAGGGTACCTATTATTTAAAGGTCCTGACAGTGGGCTGCTTGTTGGAGGTAGCCCTGGTTGAAACCTACTGGCTTTCTTTTATTCTGTGTTCACAAACTCCGGAACAAACCTCAATAATTCGGAAAACTTGGCCTCATACTCGGTCACAGTCATGGTTTCTTGTTTTAACTCTTTAACTTTCATTTTCATCCGAGTCTCCATATATCTCCGAAAATTATTCCCCTAAATCAACACACGTTGCACCTCTCCTAAGTCACAATACTAGCTCCCTCTGACTCCATCGTCAGTACTTATCTTACTAACCCAGAGGTAGTGTCCATGGGTACACAACTCCTCCAACATCTCAATTCCACTATAGGGCATCTATCTAACACCGTTGTCATTGGAGTTCACGGCACATCGCTATTTCTTTCACATATATCGATTGACACGCTTTCCATTATCATAATATCCTTGGGAGAATAAACCAATTTCATTGATATGTCACTGACATTCTATTCGTCTTAGGGATTCGCTCCTGACATAGGCGATTTCGTCGCGAATCTAATTCCTATCAGCGAATTTTGACTTATTTGACCTGGTTGGCCTCCCCTTGAAATTCAATACGGATAACAAAATTATGGGGCCTTGAAAAGACAGCTCCCATATCAAGGAAAACGTCACACACTGGTGATCGTAAGGTCATGAGTTTTAAGGTAACCTTATTGGAGGTAAAAGAATTTACCGAGAGATCAACAAGATCATAAGAACTCAACGTTGTGTGCCTCGATTGAGACATTACTAAAGGTAATTAGCCTTCTTGTATTTCACAACTTACAAGTGATGGCGTCCCATCAGACTTCTATCACACAGACAGATAGTCCTTGTAGCCCCTATAAGTCTAGGGTTGTTCGTCTCAGTGGAAGTTGAAAAGTATGAAAGCAATTCGAGATCAATTTAATGATTATCGCCATTCGACAATATTTCTCAAAGGAACACCTTGGATTTAAAATTGAACAGATTCCAAAGGTGCGGTTTCCAAAGAAAATACAAAGAAAAGAATAACCAAAAAGATACTGGTACCTAACAAACAAGTGGTGAGGTATCACCATAGGGTCATTCATTATTTGAAGAAAAGTCAAAGCTTAAATAACATCATTTGACAGGGCTTCGAAAACCTGAAAGTAGGCATTGTGACAGCCTCTGGCACAGGTGAAACTGAATATGGTTTAGCACAAGTGTTATAAAATAACTTCGAAGAGGGAATATACCCTTTATCAGAATTCTTTCTTGGAAAGAGGTCAAGATAGATCATAGATTGGGGAAATATCCCACATAATTTGCAAATGGGGAGGGTACTACCAAGGTCTCTACGGATGCCTTTTATGTCGGCTCCTCTGATGGATAATCGTTCAATTCCAAAGCTTTTCTTTTCCACGCACCCTAAGGTGTTCGATACTTACGTCATTGCCGACTTATAATAGTCGCTAAGAATTCAACCATCAACATTTGCAATCGCAGGGAGTTCTATTCGATTAGGCGCAAACATCTCAAGTAAGCGTTCTGTTCTATAAGAAGACTTCGATACCGTTGTCGCCCATAGCAATGACAATTCCACATGTCGATTGGGTGGTACTTAGGAAGATCGTTAGAAACTACAAGCTTAAATCCGGTCTCTATTTCAATCATCTTTATACCCAATATTCCTTCTCCCATATCAATCCCGTGTGCTACATAAGCTTAACACTTTTGGCACAATAGCCTTTTCATTTAAGTCAATCCCGGAATTTCTCAGTCCGTCTTGGTCCTTAAATATATTTCACCTTTACCGTCTAATCTCAACTTCACCATTTTATCTCTACAATCAATTATAGCAATCAGGGTCTGTCCACCAACCCATATAGCGGTTATCTTACCCAATCCACAGGGTTCGCTCTAGTTTCCACTCTCTTTGGTGACATCCTCTGGTAATCAGAAAGACAAGGGTTGCCAAAATTTGCTGAATTTCTCTCCAAATCTGGGAAATTTGATCAATCTATTTACCTACTAGTAATACTCGGATCTGATTTCCGACCTTTCTGTTCTATCCTTATAATTCCTTCCTGGTTTCCTGAGGGTGGTAAATCTCGTTCTCGATTCCGTCTTAGCGTGCTTGTCTTACCATAACATTTACATGGTACATATACCCAAAATCCTCCTTGAGATAATAAAATCCCTCAATGATGTAATAGACACTATTTCCAGTGGAATCGCTGGTCGTGGGGGTTTGAAATCTCATAGCCCAAAACAATTCCTTCCACTATTCTAGGCAACTAAGTACCCTTAATCGTTCGTGAAAATCTGAACATCTTGGTTCTTACGTATGCCGCCTCCTTATGGGCAACTATAACCGACTACGAGTAACAGGTTTCGTTCAAGTCGAATCAATCCACTGATACTGGCTATACTGCCTCTACCTCTTCTGCTTTGGAGACTCTACTCCATTTTCTTTGTCATATCTCTTGATGAATCATGAACGATCCTTAAACTCTCGTCTCGTCACTTATTTGTCCCTTGAAGGTTCGTCCGGTCCTATTGTACGACCTCAAGTAACATACTACATCTTTATCAATTAACACGTCCTCTACAAGATTCTTTCCTTGACCCACTATGGGGTCTTCCTCTAGATCCTCCTATGGATCTTCCTTTATCAGATCTCCGTCCATTTCAAGGAGCGCATCATCCAATGCCTATTCAAAGGCCTCGGGATCTGGTATCTCAGAATCCCATCAATCTATAACTTATACGATTCGAGGTGACTAACCATGAAGTCCTAAATACGGTTTCCCAGAAGAAGTCCCCTCTCGGGCTTCATCTTAAACGGTCAGGGTCATGTCCTCTAACCCGACTACGAACTCAATTTGAGCTCTAGATGTCCTTATCATTATTAAGGGTATTGTAAGACTCAATCTCCTATCGTTTCTGAGGACTGTAACCTAATGCTCTGATACCATTTCTGTAACAGCCCCAAATCCGGGGTCAGGGATTTAGAGTAGTCACGATCCATTTACTCCTTGCCTTACTTGTATTACTCACATCGTGCATAATTCACCTGCTCATGACCCCACAATATTTGTCTCACACACACACACACACACACAGGTTAGAGTCTCAGAAACGACACGATACAACAACTGCGAAATAAATAATTTTTATTACAATACCCAAATGTCTTTAAATCTGTCACTGATACAATTTCTAAGAAATGTTACATTTCCAACTTAGCCTTCTGATGCTCACAATCCTCTCATACCATTCATATCTATACATAAGTTGAATACCAAAAGTTGTAGCCTGATTCGATTGGTTCGTACTACTCTCGGGATCACTGCTAGAAACTGTTTATGAAAACGCCTTGCGGGGTATGTGCCGTCCCATTGGCATCCTGCTTCGCTGCTATATAATATATATAAAACAATAGCAAGAGTGAGCGATAGCTCAGCAAGGAAAAGAAAGTATGGCATAATTCTGCCTTTAACTCAACCCAGAATAAAACGGGTATAAGACAATAATTTGTCAAAATATCTCGATACTGAAATTATATCCTTATCGGAATGTATTCCCAAAAACAGTACCATTATTGTACTTCAAATATCATTTTCATAATATTTCTACAAACTTTTGCTATATTATGAACAAAGTTCTAGTATAATATAAAAGATGAGGTTTCAAAGTAAACCAATATAACCTTTCCAAAAATATCTGCTATGTAAGCAGAATATCAACACATAACTTAAAGGATGAAGTTATAAGGTGATTCAGTATAAACAACTCCCTTACCATAACTCATGTTATGTAAGGTATCCACAGAGTCATAACTCATAAAATAAAAGATGAAGTTGCATGAATTTATTGTCACTTCATTTTCAATCTTTTTCGACCCCCTGCCAACATAATTGGTTTTTCATCCCAATACATGTTGCAGGAATATCCAAATTGGATGATGAACTAATACTGGAGTTGCTACCGCGTCCGCTGTGCCTAACCTTACTATGATCAGTAGCAGGTCGCACCGCTCAAATAGTTTTCTACATGTAGATGGAAGTATCACGACGGCCTGACATTGTCTACCGCCTTACTATGACCTCCCGGCCCATTTGGGGCAATATAAAAGTTGGATGGGCCCACGCAACTTGACCACTTACACCACTCCTAGTTCAGATGAAATCCATGACTCTGAAACGTAAAGATCGTCCTCCTTTCCCCAAGTGTAACACTTGTTGATACGACTCCACTAAGTAGTTATATCTAGGTTGGAAAGGAAGATTCTCCAATATTTCTCAAGCTATGCTTGTTAATGGATATCGACTTGTTCCATGAATTTACCCCTCGATCATTGAGGTGGTAACACAACATTAGACTGGCAGCAATTAAATTGCTCCAAGAAAATATCTGTCCCTTGACAGTTTTTGAATTGAGAGTTTAAAAAAAAGAGTAGTAGTCACTTAAATCAGGCTTCCCATATTTTTGATAGTTGAGCGAGCATTTAAATCTTCTTAAAAGACAGATTCAAATGGAAAACAATGTTTTGGGAACCTCTTTTTGATTTGAAAATAATTAATCGTATTTATTAAATAAGTAAACCTCAAATGAATATTTGAAAATAATATTCATTAACTAAGTAATCCTTAAATGAATATTTGAAAATAATATTCATTAACTAAGTAATCCTTAAATGAATATTTGAAAATAATATTCATTAACTAAGTAATCCTTAAATGAATATTTGAAAATAATATTCATTAAATAAATAATCCTTAAATGAATATTTGAAAATAATATTCATTAAATAAGTAATCCTTAAATGAATATTTGAAAATAATATTCATTAAATAAGTAATCCTTAAATGAATATTTGAAAATAATATTCATTAAATCAATAATCCTCAAATGAATATAAATAATACTCCTTAAGTCAATAATCCTCAAATGAATATAAATAATAACCCTTAAGTCAATAATCCTCAAATGAATATAAATAATAACCCTTAAGTCAATAATCCTCAAATGAATATAAATAATAACCCTTAAGTCAATAATCCTCAAATGAATATAAATAATAACCCTTAAGTCAATAATCCTCAATTAACAGTACCCCATGTCTTTATCGGAAAAATAACCTTTATCATACACAAACTATAATTACTACTGATCTTAAGAAATATCATACGCCCTTAACCTAGGGCCTTTATAAAAACCTGGCTTATAACTGATATCCCATATCTAGCTTATAAGCCAATTACCAAATCATTTCCAAGTAACAACCTTCGAATGAGGTAATATTCAAATAACATTCCTCAAATCATTTCCAGGTAATTAATACTTTCTAGAAATATAATTAACGTTTAATAATAGCAGTCCTCAAAATAATTAGCACGCTGCCGCTGGAATCCCTCCGGGTTTCCACGACTATCTCTATATCTCAAAGTACTGACTCCCGGTCTAGAGTCAAAAACAAGAAGTATGCTCTTATCTCCAGAGCTACAAGGTACGCCGGTTTATAACTACTTTATCTCAAAGCTCATATATAAACCAAAATCAAACTCTATTTTATACAATATATAACATGTATCGCAAAACTGTATAACTCCACACATGGCAAAAACAGTAATATATAATCAATACTTCAAAGTATAGATTTAGAAAACTTGCCTCATGCTCAAGAAGTGATAGGGGTTCGCGACGATGCCGGACAATCTAGACCAAGTCAAAGAAACGCACGATTAATCCCCTGGATAATCCACTTGTACACAATGCTTAAACACGTAAGAGAAACACAACCAAGGAATTACTAGCTCGTTATAGGCTCATACTAAGTCCATGTTTAATCGACAATTACTTAAGTCATAGGTTTAGTCCGAAATCGATCCTCGAATACAAGTTATACTTAACCATTTACAACATTGGTTTCTAAGTCATGTTCTTAGTGGTTTTCACTTGCGCAACCTCGGCTAACACATTTTTATAAAATTGGAAAATAATCTTTTGGACTCGAAACCTTCGTACAAACCTTCGTAACTGCCCTTGACACTTCAATACAAAATTTCATATTTTAAAACAACTCTTAAGGGTCTCAAACATAGCCACAAAGTTGGTACATTTCTGCAATCTCATTCCTTGAACCACTTTCACTAAAATGGTCATATCTCATAAACCGTAAATCGTAATGACATGATTCTTGCGCTCACGTAAACTAGAAACAAAGTTCTACACACTCATGTTCATAACTGAAACAAAAGAGGCAGTTAGGGTTTCGGATTCTAGGCAGTTTATAGAGTTACCGAAAATCGGGCATTACGACGGCTTAAAATCGAATAATCCAATTTTGTCACAACATAACCAAGCCACACCGGGCATACCATACATCCACAAACTCAACAAACAACCAACCTACACCTCTAAGATCAGTGGTGAGGCTAAAATCCAACACCCATCATTTTACACATTTAAACAAATCCAAACAATCACTAAATCACTTAATCATGATCTTAACTTTACATGAACATCAAAACCACTTTAAAACTCATATAAAACTCAAAGGGGCAGAGGTTTATACCTTCCTCCAAGCTTGCTTGCTGCTATATTCCTTATGTAACCTTTAGATCCTTGCTTAATACAACCTTTGGAAGCCACAAACTCAATATCAAAAGCAACAAAGCAAAATACAAGTTACTATTCATCATCTTCTCCAACTGTTACTCACTGAAATCGAAGGGTAAATCACAGAGGTGAGGCGATTGCTTACCATGGTTACGTCGGGCTTCTCGAGAGCTTCGATTTGAGTGGTGGAACGCCAAAAACCGCCAAGAGAAACTCAAGTTATGATCAATTCTTTCTCCACCATTTTTCTCCTCATTTCTCCCTCGGGTTTTCTCTTCAAAATGGATGAATTCTTCTTTTCTTTTTGTTTTGGCCAATTAATGATAAGGCTGATATTTTGTATTAGAAAGTGGTGAGTCACCACACTTTGGCTAGTCACAGGGACACGTGTCGAGCCATGGAGGGTCATGGTGGCAAACATGGACACATGTCAAGCACTGGAGGGTCATGGTGGCAAAGCAGCTTTACTAGTTTGTTTCTTTTCACATTAATGATCCAAATGTTGCATTCCTCGAATTAATCTTGTTACATGTTACTTCCATGTCTGTATTTTAATCCTGTAATGTCTCGTTGTTCCGTCTCCGTTTAATCGCGTAAAAAGTTCACAGGGTTTCTTAAGTGTTTTATCGAAGTAGTTTATCGTAATCGTTCTTAATATCTCTAATTCTTTTATTAAATCCATATCCATGGAATTGATAATCTAAATCCTTCAATATTCCCAAATAATGATTAATCCGTCCGTTTATGGCGAAATTTCGGAGAAAATGGAGATGCTATTTTTCCGATTCTGACAGCTTTTGCATTCCTTTATTTTCATCGTAGATCACTAATACAGCTTTGAAAGTTCATTATATCGTTCCGCATATAGGGTGGTCTGAAAAACTTTTTAAATGACAAAAATTTACTATTCATCAAAAGTTACTATTCATCAGTGGTTTTTCTATAATTTTTTGGATCAATATCCGTTCCAATATTCCTGGTTTATTTCTCTTTACTTCTTGCACTTAGAAATGTTCTAGTGCTTTCTCGGGCACACGCTATCTTGTTTACGGAGTTGTCGGATGCATACCAGATATCGATTTGGATGACATAAAAATACTTTTCTTCCTTGGAATATTGTATTCTTATTTTCCAGAGAGATTATTCTTATCTATATGTTCAGTCCATTCTTACTATTCTCAAAATGTTTGAAAACCGAAATTCATATTCATTTCATAACTTGATTCTCAAAGTCATTGCCACTATCCATATTTACATCAACATATAATAAAAGTTTTAATTCTACCCAAAATCTGGGGTCTTACACTCTCCCCCTTTTTGACATCATCAGAAAGTAGTACAGATGTCAGCAATTCTAGAGCAGTAGAAATAGAAGTCAATTGTGCAGACATTGCAGTCTGATTCTCCTCAACTTTCCCAAGCCTCTTCTTAATTTCATCAGAATCCTTGGCTTGCTGCTTGAACATGGCAGAATAATAAGACCTATCAGTCTTTAAGGTAAGATCCCTTATACCAACTTCATTCCTAAGATTGGTAACCACTGTTTGTGTTTCATCAAACCTATTGTGTAAGGCTTTGACTTGAACCACAGTGGCCTTTAGACTTGTAAGAACATCAGAATTTGAAATTTTCTTCACAGAATCATCAAGAAAATCAGCAGCCCTCCGTGCAGAAAAGATACAATCTGCAGCTGCCCATCTTTTGTAGTACATCTTTTGTAGTACATATCCTGAAAATGCTCAGCAGTAGCTCGATTGACCTCTCTTTCCTCATCAGAGTTTGCTCGAATATCAGATAACTCCTCTTGTATATCAGGATGTGAATGAGCAGAACTATCGTCAACATTTTCATCCTCTGCTGTATTCTCTGCAGGAACATTCTCGGCCATTGTTTCTGGATTATCAGAGTGTGCATTAGTATCAAACTCTGCTTCTTTTTGAACGATCTCAACAACAGATTGTTGCAAGGCTTCAAGAAAAATAATATCCTCAGAGTTTAGCTTATCAGCAGCCTCTTGTACATTCTCTGCTACAGCTTCATCAAGAATTGGCTCTGTAGCAACTTCTATCCTCTGATCAACTTCCTCACCTTGTTCAGAATGTGCATTATGTACTGAAAGAACTTCTGTGTGAGAATCCACAGAGTCTTCAATCACTAAGGTGGCTTGATCAGCTGCCACATCCTTAGTATCACAAATACTAATACTAGGATGTGCTTCCAAAATATCTTCATCAACAAAGAAATCCATTTTCTCAAAAACTCTGCTGTCAGAATGATCAGCAGCTTCCTCAACTACATCATCAGCCTTTGATGTAGGAGCTTCTATATCAGCACTTACCATTTCAGGCATAGGTGCTGCTTCAGCATTTACATTGGATGCACCAAAGAGATGTGCAGCCACCAGTCTTCTTTTCCTTTGATGAAGAGTTTCATCATCAGTTTCACTCTTCTCATAAGCATCATCAGACTTTGCCCTGTTGGCTCTTCTTTTCTTTAACCTTTTCTCCTGAGGCATACCATCAGTGGTTGATACCCCAGCTTCAATTCCTGATGGCTTCACTCTTACAGACTTAACAGCTCTTAACTTAGACTTCTTTGACCTCTGTGATTGAGACACAGAAGGTCCAGCTTCAGCGTTTGCGAGTTGTTGTTGTTGTGACTGGACTAGAAATTGTTGCACAGACTCAGGCAACAACAAAACACCCACATCACCTTTCTTGTTATCCTTATTAGTTAGATCAGAGA
Organism: Heracleum sosnowskyi; assembly: GCA_030848705.1. Lineage (NCBI taxonomy): Eukaryota > Viridiplantae > Streptophyta > Magnoliopsida > Apiales > Apiaceae > Heracleum > Heracleum sosnowskyi. The sequence continues at coordinate 23,249,843 of CM061238.1, forward strand.
ATATGCGTTTATGTAATTTAAAACAGGGAATCACATCATTCTCAGCTATCTCTACGTCAGAAACACATTCAGAGAATATCAATTGACAGAATCTTGCAAAATAGACTACACCTCTGTTTTCAGTCATTTTCTCACCTATATTATTTAGAACTAGACTAGCAACATCAAAATTACTTCCATAAAGTAGAGAATACCCGATTCGCAGACTATCAGTGGGAATTGCATCCCAATTTGTGCACTTCTTTCCAAAAGCCCTAGTGATGCAATCGAAAAAGAAACTCCATTCCTTGCGCAAAAACGGCCTTTTCAGTTGACCAATCTTTGTCAATGGTCCAGAGTAGCCTATTTCTCTCATCATTCTAACCAACTCAGAATCGCCAACAGAGATTGTGAAAGCATTGAAATCCTCAAGACCCAAAGCATCACGAACAGTTGTTGGAGTAACTGTAAATTCCTCTTCTTGAAATTCAAAGATAATATACGGAGACCCAGTCTGTCCTCCATCGTCATAGGTTCCTGTCTGCCAAAAAGTTCTGATTTAAGAGGCAGACAGCTTCAGCGGTGCGGTGAGAGTAGTACCAATATCAGAGTTTGACAAGAAATTCTGAATCAAATGAAACGCCTCCGGTGCGTTCTCATTTGCCAAAGGAGCTGAATAATTATTAGGGACAAATTCTAACCCAGAAGCAGTAAACATTGTAGTAGCCATTAGAAAAGTTTAGAAGAAAGCAAGAAATAAGACAGAGAAAAGTGTAGAATGTATGCAGTGAAAGTGTTTGTGAGTAAAAGTGTTTGTGAAAAGATGAAGTGTGTAAAAGAATGAACCGTTTATGTGTAGTAAGTATAAATAATAACTGTGAAAATTAAAACCCAAACGTTTTAATCATTACTACACACAGCAGGCATCTTTGAAAAATGTGTGAGTGGGACAGATGTCAAACATGCATACGCTGACATTTGTATGTAACAACTTCCAATACACACGCGCAGTAAAAATAGCCATAATTACCGCGTTTCACATTGTTTAAAACACTCAACCTCTCTCTCCTCTGTTTAATACAAATATGAACCGTTTGTAATCATACTCTTTCGAATTTCTAAACAAATGTCTAATCTCAAAATTATAAAATGTCTGAAACAAAGAAATCATTTTAACCATCAGAGATTAAAACAAAGTTACCTCGGCGTATTTCACACAATACATCAGTGTTTACCATTTGTCCTTCTTTGTCAATAAACTCTTTTCTCAAACTGTACAGGTGTGAATAATTGTGTGTGCAATAGCAGAGTTTACCGAAATCAATATTTAGATCATCTCAAAGTGCATGAAATCCACAAACTTAAGCAGTAAAAACTGATTGCCCAAACTCTCATGTATAAAATAAAATCTGATACTTATCTAAACTCTGTCTTCATATATCCTTTCATTTGGATATTTTTATTAATTTCACCCCCTTGTAATTTTTTTTTTTTTTTTTAATTTTTCCAGTAATCAGTGGTTGGCACTAGTCACCAAAAATCAAAGATTTTAGCCCTTATTTCATACAATAAGTTCCTGGATCTTCCTAGGCACAACATGATCTCAAAGGAATTTGTGATCTTTTTGGCATCTTTTGATATGAGGGTGAAATATTTGCTATTAGTTGTCAGAGTTTAGACTTTTCATCAGTTAATACAATTAATTTATGAGAGAAAGTGCAAACAGCTAATACAAACTCAGTGTATAGGATCAATAAACTAAGAGATGGTATAAATATAGAGACAGTATCATGCTGTGTTAACTTACTGCACAGATTTGAGATCAGAATCTATATAACTCTTAAGGATTCATAATTACTTACTGAGAATTATGTCTCATACAAATTTCTTCATTGGTCCATATGTTTCAGACAAAATTACAATCAGAGTATAGCATTAGACTGTAACTATCAGAGTATGACCAACACTTTATGACTAACAGAGTTTAGCATCAGAGTTTATGACACTAGTACTCATAACAGTTAATACATGCAAGGAATCATGAGCATAAAAATCAAACATGTATAGTTTTTGAGTCTAACCCGTATCTCTAGTCAAAACCAGAGATCATTCCATGTTCATTTACCAATCTTGTAAAAGTAGCTTCACTCAAAGGTTTGGTGAAGATATCTGCAAGTTGTTGGTCTGTAGACACAAAATGAAGCTCAATGTTCCCTTCTGTTAGATATAATTGCTGACGTTTGTTCATCAGTGTTTAAGTACCAGGTACATATCAGAGTTTATCTAGAAGCCAGTCAGAGTTTGATAAAGTCTGACGTGGTGATAGTTGACTTAGCTGTCGGTGCAAAGATAAAGATTCTAGAAGCAATATATTCTGAAGATGGAAAGAAGCAGAATATATTGATACAGCTAAGGAAACGGAATAGAAGACTGAAGCAATCCTTAATTGATAATAATTGTATAGCTAATTTATAGGAGTATCAATTAGATAAGGATTGTGTAACTGTGTACTATATAAACACAGATAGGTTATCCCTAGAAGGGATGCGATTATTGAAATATTATTCTTGTAACCTAGTAGCTCTTTGTGATTCATTAACATCACTAAGAGAGAATTATTTTAATATAATTCAGTTTGTTGATTTATAAACTTGTGTTCTTGATTGTTATTCTCATACATACTTGATTATATATTGTGTATTCGGCCTAACAATTGGTATCAGAGCCAAGGCTGTTTAATATATACAGTTTTTCGATTCAAACACAGTAATAATCATGTCTGAAGAAAATCAAACTTCTCCCAAGGTTGAACAGGTTAAACCTAATTCTGTGAGTCGATATGAAACAATCAGGGTTCCAATCCTCAGGCCAGTGGAGTATCCAATTTGGAAGGTGAAGATGACCATGTTTCTGGAGGCTACAGATCCAGAATACCTTGACAGAATATATGATGGTCCTCATATGCCGACTAAATTGTCTCCTGTTGTTGATGGTCAAGAACAAAAGACTGTTCCAAAGGAAAAGAAAGATATGACTCCTGAGGACATCTCATCAATTGCAAAAGATGCAAAGGTTAGACATCTTCTCCACAGTGCTTTAGATAATGTTATGTCTAACAGAGTAATTGGTTGCAAAACTGCAAAAGAAATCTGGGATGCTTTAGAAGTCAGGTGTCAAGGAACCACTGCTATAAAGAAGAACAGGAAAACAATACTCACTCAGGAGTATGAGCACTTTGATTCAAGAGCCAATGAAACCTTGACTGAGACATATGACAGATTCTGTAAACTACTGATATTTATCTCTAGTTGATAAAGAATATGATCTTGAAGAATCAAATCACAAATTTCTCTTATCTTTACCTGAAAGATGGGATTTGAAGACAACAACTATAAGAGATAATTACGAACTTGCTGAAACTGAACTTGATGAGATTTATGGGTTACTGAAAACTCATGAATTGGAAATAGAACAAAGAAACAGAAGATCAAGCAAGAAGACAAAATCTGTTGCTCTCAAAGTTGAGGAGAAGCCCATCAAGAAGGAATCATTAAGGAAGAAAGCCAAGGGAAAGGCTTTAGTCATTAAATCTGAAAGTGAGTCATCAAACTCTGATGATGACTCAAACTCTGATGAAGCTTCTGACTCTGAGGATGATGAAGAACAGATGATGCAAATGGCTGCATTGATGGTGAAGACCTTCAAGAAGATGGGATTCAAGAACTTCAAGAAAGGAAAGAGATTCTCAAGGAAAGATTCAAACTCTGAAAGGAAAAGTTTTAGAAAGTCTGATGGAAGGGAGACCAAGTCTGGTAAGAAAGATAAATCTGAAATCCAGTGCTACAAGTGTAAGGAGATGGGTCACTATGCCCCAGAGTGCAAGAAAGGCAAATCTGAGAAAGCACTCATCTCTAAAGGCAAAGACTGGGCAGATACTTCAGACTCTGATGATGGAGTAAATTATGCTCTTATGGCAACTGTCAAAGATGAGACTGAATCATCTGAAAATAAGGTACCCCTAACTACTTATGCTTATGATACTGATAATATATCTGAATTAAGAGTATATCTGAAAAGCGTACATGTTAGTTATAGGGATCAGACTTTAGAGAATGAGAGAATTAAATCTGAGAATCTTAGTCTTAAAGATAGAAACAAGTTTCTTGAAGGAGAACTTGAAAATATGAAGCAGATTCAAAAAGAAAGAGATGATGCTGTTTATGTTGAACAGGAGTTGCTCAAAAGATATAAGCAACTAGAATCTGATCTAGAAAAAGAAAGAAAAATAATCAAGACTTGGACAAACTCTGGAAGAGACACTCATCAAGTGTTTCAGACAGATTCTGTAGGTTTAGGCTATTGTGAAAATGATGAACTTAGGTTTAAAGACAAGGTTAAGGTTAAACCACAACTTAAACCTGTGAAATTTGTTCCAGAATCTACTATGTTAAAATCTGTTGTAGTAAGAGAAGCTGATATGGAATCAGATGAAACCTGTGAAAAACAGGAAAATATTATAACAGAAAATCTTATGGAAATAGAAGCTGTTAGAAAGCCAGTAAAAACTTGTGAAAAACAGGTTAATGTTGGTTTGATGACAAGAAAACAGTTCAATCATAAGCTAAAAGAGGTAAAGTCTGCCATGAAACCAAAAGGGTCCAAGAAAAATAGGAATGGAAAGATAGGCATAAATAATAGAAATAATCATTTGTCTACTGCTGGTGCTCCAAGGAAAACATGTTATAACTGTGGTAGTTCTAATCATCTTGCTAGATTTTGCAATAAGAACAAACATATTAACTCTTTACCTTCTACATCAGGAGTAAAGAATGATTATGTAAGGGTTAAACCACAAACTTTATGCACACACTGTGGAAGCACTTGGCATTCTATTTATACTTGTAAGAGTTATCATGCTATTTATCACAACTATTATGAGCTAAAACCCAACTTGAAATGGGTTAGAGCAAACTCTGCAAGTGTAAAGTCTGACAATGTTAGTCTAAACTCTGTTAATAGTGATTCCGCTGCAAAAGCTAACACTGTTAAGAAATCCAGAGGATCCAAGCAAGTCTGGGTCCTTAAAACTAACACTTAGTGTTTGTTTGTGATTGCAGGGTATAAGAGAGAGCACACTTATCTTGGACAGTGGATGCTCAGGACATATGACTGTAAATAAAGCCCTGCTATCAGACTTTGAGGAGAAGGCTGGCCCAAAGGTTTCCTATGGAGATGGCAACATAGGACACACTCTGGGATATGGCAATATTAATCTTGGAAGTGTTATCATTACAAATGTAGCTCTAGTCTCAGGACTCAAGCATAATCTGCTATCTGTGAGTCAAATCTGTGACAGAGGAAACCATGTAGATTTTCATACTGAATACTGTGAAGTTATCAGTAAATCTACTGGAAAAGTTGTTTTAGTTGGACACAGGCGCAACAATATTTATGAAGCAAGTTTGGTAACAAACTCTGATGGAAAAACAGTGTGTCTGTCTGCAAGAATGTCAAATGAAGAGAGTTGGAAATGGCATAAGAAGCTCTCTCATCTAAACTTGAACAACATCAATGAACTTATACGAAAAGATCTTGTAAGGGGACTTCCAAAGTCAATACTAAGCTTAGATGGTCTGTGTGATTCTTGTCAAAAGGCCAAGCAAAGGAAGTCATCTTTCAAGAGCAAATCTGAATCTTCAGTAGTGGAACCTTATCATCTTCTACATGTTGATCTCTTTGGACCAGTGAATGTGATGTCTTTGGGCAGAAAGAAATATGCTCTAGTAATTGTTGATGAATATACTAGATATACATGGGTGTATTTCTTATCAAAGAAGGATGAAACTGCTCAAACTCTGATGGATCATGTAAACCTACTGGACAAAGGATCACAGCACAAAGTGAAAATTATAAGAAGTGATAATGGAACTGAATTCAGAAACTCAATCTTGGAAGCTTTCTGCAAGGAAAGAGGAGTGAAACAAGAGTTTTCTGCACCTGGAACTCCACAGCAGAATGGTGTAGTTGAAAGAAAGAACAGAACTCTAATTGAAGCTGCCAGAACTATGCTTGAAGAAGCAAAGTTGCCAACCTATTTCTGGGCAGAAGCTGTTCAAACTGCTTGTTTTACTCAAAATGCTACACTGATCAACAAGCATGGTAAAACACCATATGAGATGGTGAAAAATAAGAAGCTAAATTTGAAATACTTTCATATATTTGGATGCAAATGCTTTGTGTTGAAGACTCATCCTGAACAGTTGACCAAGTTCGAGTTAAAAGCTGATGAAGGAATCTTTGTTGGCTATCCATTGTCAACAAAAGCATTCAGAGTCTACAATCTGAGAACAAGAGTGATCATGGAATCCATTCATGTGTCATTTGATGACAAGAAAATAACTGGACTTGAAGATGAAAATGAATATGATCAACTACGTTTGGAAAATGAAGATTTATTCTCTGATGATGTAAACTCTGATGAAGCTGGTCTGACAAACTCTGACGAAGCATACTCTGAACCTCTACTGGTAAATACTGGAGAAACTGAAAATTCTCAAATTGAACAAAATAGAGAACCAGTTGAGGGGGAGCGTGAAGAAGCTCAACAAGACACAGAAAATGAGTCAGTTGAGGAAACTGATTCAAACTCTAACAGTTCAAACTCTGAGCCATCCAATTCAGGGGGAGCCTCAGATGCTGCAGAAAGTCAACTTATGAATCAGGAGAGCATGGATCAAGGGGGAGGATCCAATAATGATGCAAGAAACCACTTACCAACAGCAAGAAAGTGGACACAGGCACACACACCTGATCTCATAATTGGAGATCCTGGTGCTGGTGTGAGAACTAGAAGTGCAACAAATAATGAGTGTCTGTATCATGCTTTCTTGTCTCAAACAGAACCAAAGAAGGTGGAGGAAGCTCTTCAAGATGCTAATTGGATTACATCAATGCAAGAAGAGTTAAATGAATTTGAAAGAAATGAAGTCTGGACACTTGTACCTAGACCAAAGAATAGATCAATTGTAGGTACAAAGTGGGTTTTCAGAAACAAGACTGACAGTGAAGGTGTGATTACAAGAAACAAGGATAGACTTGTGGCTAAAGGTTATTCACAACAGGAAGGGATTAACTATGATGAAACCTTTGCTCCAGTTGCAAGATTGGAGGCCATAAGAATTTTTCTGGCCTATGCTGCACACAAGAAGTTTAAAGTCTTTCAGATGGATGTGAAAAGTGCTTTTCTCAATGGGAAGCTTGAAGAAGAAGTGTTTGTTGAACAACCACCAGGATTTGTAGATCCCAAGCATCCAGATTATGTCTACAGGCTTGACAAGGCATTATATGGACTAAAGCAAGCACCAAGAGCATGGTATGAAACTCTTGCTCAATTTCTTTTAGAAAGTGGGTTCACAAGAGGTACAATTGATAAAACCTTGTTTTATTTCAATTCTGGTGATGATTTGCTTTTAGTTCAAATTTATGTAGATGATATTATCTTTGGATCTACTAATGACAAACTTTGTAAGAAGTTTGCAAAGCTTATGCAATCCAGGTACCAAATGAGCATGATGGGAGAGCTTAGTTACTTTCTAGGCTTACAGGTCAAGCAAACAGATGATGGTATTTTTATCAATCAAGCAAAATATACCAGAAATCTTCTCAAGAAATTTGGTATGCTTGATAGTTCATCTGTTACAACTCCCATGGCTACTGCAACAAAGCTAGACAAAGACACAGGAGCCTCAGTAGATATAACAAACTACAGAGGAATGATAGGGTCTTTACTGTATCTTACTGCAAGTAGACCTGATATCATGTATGCAACATGTCTTTGTGCAAGATTTCAAGCAGATCCCAGAGAGCCTCATCTAACAACTGTAAAAAGGATTTTCAAATATCTCAAAGGAACCATAACCTTGGGTTTGTGGTATCCTAGAGAATCAGAGTTTAAGTTAATTGGTTACTTTGATGCAGATTTTGCAGGCTGTAAGATAGATAGAAAAAGTACAAGTGGAAGCTGTCAATTTTTAGGTGACAGATTGGTTTCTTGGTACAGCAAGAAACAGAAATCAATTTCCACATCCACAGCAGAAGCAGAGTATATAGCTGCTGGTAGCTGTTGTGCACAGATTCTGTGGATGAAGAATCAGTTGCTGGATTATGGTTTGAGGTACTCTAAAATACCTATTTTCTGTGATAACCAAAGTGCTATTGCTATGACAGGAAATCCAGTACAGCACTCCATGACCAAGCACATCAGCATAAGGTATCATTTTATCAGAGAACATGTGGAAGAAGGAAATATTGAGCTACATTTTGTGTCTACAGACCAACAACTTGCAGATATCTTCACCAAACCCTTGAGTGAAGCTACTTTTACAAGATTGGTAAATGAACTTGGAATGATCTCTGGTTTCGACTAGAGATACGGGTTAGACTCAAAATCTATACATGTTTGATCTTTATGCTCATGATTCCTTGCATGTATTAACTGTTATGAGTACCAGTGTCATAAACTCTGAAGATAAACTCTGATGCTACACTCTGTTAGTCATACTCTGTCAGTTAAAGTCTGATGTTAAACTCTGATCATGATTTTTTTTCTGAAACACATGGACCGATGAAGAAAAATGTATGAAGCATGATTTTCAGTAAGTAATCATGAATTCTTCTAAGTATTATAAATTCTGATTACAAAATGTACAGAAATTTTACACAGCATGATACTGTCTCTATATTTATAGCATCTCTTAGTTTATTGATTCTATACACTGAAGTTGTATTAGCTGCTTGCATTTTCTCTCATAAATTAATTGTATTATCTGATGAAAAGTCTAAACTCTGATTATAAATTGCAAATAATTCACCCTCAAATCAAAAGATGCCAAACAGAGCACAAATTCCTTTGAGATCATGTTGTGCCTAGGAAGATCCAGGACCTTATTGTATGAAATAAGGGCTAAAATCTTTGATTTTTGGTGACTAGTGCCAACCACTGATTACTGGAAAAATAAAAAAAAACAAAAAAAAAACAATTTAATTAAAAATATATATGAAAACATATATAGAAAGGGGGTGAAAAATAAAAGATATATCCACTACACCATATATGACCTATTGCAACTCCAAAGTACATTGTGTTGCATAAAGTGTTGCTATAGACACGAAAATTACTACTCTATTGCAATAATTTTGAAAAGTGTCGTATAAAATGTGAAAGTGTTGCAAGCGAAAGAATAATTTTGACATTTTCAAACGAATGCAATACTTTTAGAAAAGTGTTACAATACATGTTACACTTTTGGCCAACTTGACCAAAATTTATAAGCGGGATTTCGAGTTTTTCAGTGGGCGGGATAATAATTGGCAACAAAACCAAAGTATTTACCCAAAATAAAATTTTATTACACAAAAACACTACTCATCTCTCTCTCGCATCTCTCTCTACCGCTCATTTATATCTTGACCATCTCGGTCTCGACCATCTCTCTCCCTCATCTCTCTCACCTCTCTGTTCATCTCTCTCACTCACTTCTCACACCTCTCTCAAACCCCTAAAAGTCGATTAGAGCAAAATCACCAAACTCGAGAGCTGATTTGAGCAAAGACTAGAGTAAAAATTCAATTAAAGCTTAATTAGAGGTAAAGTACCTATCTTTTTTTGATTATATATTATTATACATATATATAGTTATACATTTAAGTCATAATACAATGACGTTAGTACACTTATACATACATAGTTATATACATACTGGTGAAGTGAAAGAGTACAGAGAGATGAGCAAGATAGAAATTGAAGAGAAAGAAAGGAAAGACTAGGGTAGAGATGGAGGATAAATATTCAAGGTATGATACTCTATCCTCAAAATCTCTACTAGAGTTTTTGGTCTTTCCATTTTTAGAGTTTCTATAATCTGAAATTTGTTGATTAATTAGAGTTGATATTAGAGTATGCATACCATGTGTTTGAGCAATTGACAGAAAGAATTCAGCAAATATAGTTGTGTACTTAAACTAAGGGATTCCTATATTCTAAATTCTAAGTCGAGTTTGAAGACTATGAAAGTTAAACTAATTTAGATTGTATATAATAGCAATTAGGTGTCAAGGTGTTGGTATAAAATACTGATGTAGTTGTGAAGGTCAAAAACTTGAAGTTTAAGATGGAGGAAAAGCTAGTTTGATAACTAATCAAACGACGTCATATTAAGGAGATTATTTTGTGTAGATCAAGTATATGTATACGAGGAGACCTACAAAGTTTGAAGTAAAATGAACTTGGTGAGAATTTTCTAAAAACGAAGGATTTATCTGATTAAAACCTCTTCAGCATTTAGAAAATCTACGCAGAATCAGAACAGAGCAGCTGACTTTGAGGGATTGTTTCGGGGGTCAAAACAACTTCGTTTTGGCTGATTTTTGGATATGTTTTAGCCTAAAGTTTCCTCGGCTACTGGTAAAAATTTCAGAATATTTTGGATAAGGGAAGGTTAGATTTTATTAGTTTTCAGTTGCTGGGCAGAGTGGATTCAGTTCGTTTGTGCTCTTGTTTTGGTAAGAGATGTTGCTTCCTCGAGTTATATATTTATTTTACCCACGACTTGAAATAAATTCTGAGTGGCGATGTACGTGCTATCTTTCTGGCTCGCGTTATTGTACTTTGTTTATCGTAATGTTTCCTACCCATGAGTTTATTAGAATCTTTAGATTTTTCCGACACATTAAGTTCCTTCCAAGTTCTATAAGATCGACAATATTGGTGCAGTTTCTCTGTTGTTTAGATGAAGTTTAACAATAAAACATCCTGACTACTACATTCAAATAATAACATTTCTTTATTTGAATTATCAGAAACTGAACTTGTCAAAATTAGGGACCAACACATTGTGGAAATATTGGAGCACCTACAACCTTGTGTGTACCATTTTTTTAAAATACTTTTTTTTGTGTTAATAATTATCTGCTCTGCAATTATTTTGTCACTAGTAAATTCATGGCACCAATATTTTAATCCTGCTTCCTATCTTAATTTTTATCAATTTTTGTAATGATATGTGTAGTGCTATATACTGATGCTTGCTCCGGCTATATTATGTTTGTCACTGCTTCTAGGCTCTCTATGTATTTGTACTCTATGTAAGATGCACAACTATTGATCCCGTGGATCCTGGAATTTTAATTCAATGCAGCATGTTGACGAGGTCCAAAGGATTATGGAACTTATATAAGAAGCCAAGAGACTAATCAGTTGGTCAGGACGTTAGCCAAAAGACTACATTGATTCAGATGTGCAATGGTTATATATTATGGTAGTTGGTTTGTATTTTGACATGAAAGACTCAGTCGACATGTATTTCGACTATAGACATGTTGGATGATATTGTGATAAAAGTTGATTAAGTATGTAGTTTATTGACATGTGTATTGCTGGATTTGCTATTGGGAAGTTGAAATGTCATTTTTGGTTGGTTATATGCTTTTGTGCATGGTATATTTAAGTTTCAAACATGACTTTGTAAAGAGTGTTGTAAATAAGTGTTGCCAATAATATTAAAAAAAATATCACCATAGGGGAAAAAATGTTGCAGATAATTGTTGTAAAAAAACAAAAATATATTGTAAAATGCATCAAAATGTTGCAATAAATTGACTTTGTCACATTTTTACTCAATAGATGTTGCAAGAAGGTGTTGCATTAGTGTGTTGTAACACCTTAAAAGTGTTACTAAAAATGATCAAAGTGTTACAAAAAAGTGCTATTGTAATACTACAAAATGTGTTGCAATAAGTACACATAATGTTGCAATAGAGGCCATAGGCAACGCCAGCAAATGTAACGCCGAATTTTGGCCAAAACGTTACATAAACATCTACTGTAACATTTTTGGGGTCTAACAATACACTTTTGTGGGGTTGTAATAGGTCATTTTTGGTGTAGTGATCCAAATTAAAGGATATCAGTATACAGAGTTTAGATTTAAAATCAGATTTTATGTTATACATGAGAGTTTAGGTAATCAGTTTTTACTGCTTTAGTCTGTGGATTTTATGCACTTTGAGATGGTCTAAATATTCATATTCAGTAAACTCTGCTAATTCACACACAAATACTCACACCTGTACAGTTTGTGAAAAGAGTTTATTTATAAAGGAGGAGGATTGGTAAACACTGATGATTTGTGTACTCTACGCCGAGGTAAATTCATTTTAATCTCTGTTGATTAAAATCAATTTTGCTTGTTTCAGATAAATTATGATTTTTGAGAAAAGACATTTGTTTTGAAAATACAAAAAGAGTATGATTGGACAGTTGTTCAAGAATGTTTTAAACAGAGGAGAGAGGTTAATTTCCTAGAAAAGTATAACAAGTGGTAATTATTGTTGTTTTTACTGCGCATGCACATTGGAAACTGTAAATAATTAGCTGTCCGTCATTACATGTGTGCCACGTGTCCCACTCACATAATGAAAGGAGTAAGACAGTTGTGTATTAATGATTAAAAACTGTTCAGTTTTTAATTTTTTAATTTCATATTTATACAATACACCCACATACGTCTAAACCTTTCACATCTTACTTCAATTTACACACACACATATTCACAAACACTTCCCTGCTCACAAACTCTTACGAAGTTTTTGAATCAGTTTCTTTGATTTTTCTTCTCAATTCGTACTAATGGCTACTACAGCTTTTGTTTCTTCCGGGTTAGAGTTCGTTCCTAATAATTATGCAGCCCCATTAAACACTGTCAATGCACCAGTGGCGTTTCATATAATCCAAGACCTTCTTGCTCAGTCAGCAATTGGGCGTGCTTTGGTGGAGCCTGCTAAACTTTCTGGTTCACAGATAAAGGCGTTCTGGGAAACAAGATTGTATGATGATGGTGGTGAAACAGGCAACCCATCGATTATTTTTGAATATGAAGATGCAGAGTATGTAATAACTGCTGGAACCATTCGCGCTGCAATGGAGTTTCCTGAATTTTCTTCGTATACAATTGGAATGGGTGATGAGGATTTGATAAGAATGATGCGAGAGATTGGGTATTCTGGACCCTTGTCGAAGATTGGACAACTCAAACGACCATTCTTAAGGAAGGAGTGGAGCTTCTTCTTTGATTGCATCACGAGGACATTCAGCAAGAAATGCACAAACTGGGATGCTATTCCCACGGACAGTCTGCAAATCGGGTATTCTCTTTTATTTGATAATCATTTTGATTTTGCACGACTTGTTTTGAATAATTTAGGAGAGAAAATGACAGAGAATAGAGGAGTAGTCTATTTCTCTAGATTCTGTCAGACTTTGTTATCTTACTGTGTTGAAGGAGTAGAAGTAAGTGAAGAAGATGTTTCTTGTTTTAAATTACATAAGCGAATATTTTCTGATCTTGTTAATAAAGATGTTAAGAAAGGGGTTGTTGGAGACTTGTTGCTACCTCCATCTGTGCAACAGTTTTTAAATGCTCAAGTCAATCCACCAACACAAGCTTCTCCTCAACCTGAGCCTCTACAACAAGAGCTGCCTCCGTCAACTTCTGTTAAACCTGCAAGGGGTGGTAGGACTAAGCATGTTGGTACTAAACCTGCAAGAGTGAAGCCATCAGAAACTGAAGCTGGGGCATCAAATACTGATCATATGCCTCAGAAGAAAAGATTAAAGAAAAGGAGGGCCAACAGGGCAAAGTCTGATAATGCTGATGAGGAGTGTGAAACTGATGATGAAACTCTTCATCAGAGAAAACGAAGATTGGTGGCTGCACATCTCTTTGGTGCATCAAATGTAAATGCTGAAGCTGTCAATATGGACAGAGTTTTTGAGGAAAATGTTGCTGAAGCAGCATCTATGCCTGAAATGGTAAATGCTGAAATAGAAGCTCCTACATCAAAGGTTGATGATGTAGTTGAGGAAGCTGCAAATGAAGCAAATGTTGAGATTGCAGATGAAGCTCCTGAAATTATTGTTCAGGAGGCTACAGAAAATTTTGAGCCACAAGGATTTCATATAGAAGTTGAAGCAAACATCTCTGTAAACTCTGAACATTTCACAGAGGGTTTGGAAGCTGATCAAGATACTGCTGATATTGAAGATTCTATGGCTTCTCACACAGAAATAATTTCTTTTGCATTTGAGAAAGGTGAGGAAGTCGATCAGACTTTAGCTGCTAATGCTACAGAATCTGTTTCTGCAAATCCTGATGTTGCTGACAAGGATGCAACAGAGAATTTTCACATAGAAGCAGAGTTTGTTACAAACTCTGAGACTAATAAAACTGAGCAGATAACTACTGAAGCTGCTGTAGAGAACTTCGATGAAGATATGGCAGAGTCTGTTCCTGTTGAAACAGAGTTTGTTGCAAACTCTGAGATTCCAGAACCTGTTGCAGAGAAAGTTGTTGTTGAAGCTGCACAGAGTAATTTTGAAACTGCTGTTGACAATGTTCCTAAAGAGAATACAACAGATAATGATAATGATGATGAAAGTTCTGATCATTCTCAAGAGGAGTTATTTGAGAGTCAAGCAAACTCTGATGAGCTAAGAGAGGTCAATCGAGCTACGGCTGAGCATTTTCAAGATATGTACTACAATAGATGGGCTGCTGCAGATTGTATCTTTTCAGCACAGAGGGCTGCTGATTTTCTTGGTGATTCTGTGAAGACAATTTCAAATCCTGATGTTCTTACAAGTCTAAAGGCTACTGTGATTCAAATTAAATCTCTCCACAACAGATTTGATGAGTCTCATAAGGAAGTCACTGCTTTGAGGAATGAAGTTGGTCTGAGGGATCTTACTCTGAAGAATGATAGAGCTTACTACAATTCCATGTTCAAGAAGCAAGCTAAGGACTCTGATGAAATTCAGAAGAGGCTTGGGAAAGTTGAGGACAACCAGACTGCTATGTCTGCCCAACTGACTTCAATTTCTAAAGCAATTGAGTTGTTGACATCAGTACTACTTTCTGATGATGTCAAAAAGGGGGAGAGTGTCCCAAGTGACAAATGCAAAGACATTCAAACTCTGAGACGGAGGGATGATGGTAATGATGGTGGAAACAAGGGAGATGGAAAGAGCTTAAGATTAAATGCTGATAGAAGACTACTTTCAAGAAGATCAAACTCTGAAAGAAGATCAAACTCTGGAAAGGGAAATGCAAACTCTGCCAGTGGTTCAAAATTCAAAAGTTTGATAATCTCTGATAAGCCAACCACAGATGAGGAAATTGCTGCTAAGGTGTTTATGGAAGAACATGGAAAAGATGTTACAATTGAAGATATCCAAGCTGAAGAGCAAATGCTTGCTGAGGAACACAAGAAGAATCTTGAAGCTGGAATCTACAAGAAGAAGGAAATCAAGGCTCCTAGAAAGAAAGAAACTGGAATTTCTATTAAAGAAAATACTCAACAGAGTATACAATACACCAGGAGGCCTGTGATTAAAAATGCTGATAAAGGAAAGGGTATACTGGTAGAAGAAGAACAGTTACCAAAGAAGAATTATTCAACCTCTGACAAAGCTCAAGTTGAAGTTTTTGAAGCTAAATCAACCTCTGACAATGCTCAAGTTGTGCAAACTCAGCTATCTCCACCACTCCAAGGTTTCAAAAGATCCTCATTATCTGAAACTCTGAAGCCTAGCCAGGTGAACTTTCTACAAACCAGAACAGTACTTGGAAAACAATCTTATGATAAATCTGGTTTGGGTTCCCACCAAGAGAAAAGAGTTAATAATAGTCCTTTAGATCATACATCACTGGCAGAACCTGGTGTTGCGGTTACTCAAGAAAACCTTGATAAACTAGAATCTGTTCAGATGATTTACCACAGAGGCTTGAAGAAGGAGTTTTTATTATACTTTATGGCCGATGGCAGAGTTTACAGAATTGGAGAAGATGATATTCGTCTGAAATTCTGGGAAGAGCTAGAGTATGTTCTATATCTCCTGAAGATCAAAAATAGAAATACTCATAATGCTGCTCTGGTTTTAAAAGACAGAATGATGAAATCGAAAGTTCTTTTTGGAGGAAGTGTTTCCAGTGCTTATATTCCTAAGTACAGAGATGCACATGGAAAGTTGGTGGAAATGAAGAAAAATAGTGCTAGATTCAGGACTGCACTAGATAAGAAAGTTCTAGAGTTCAATCTAGAGTCTGATAAGGCTTTTTATATCAGACTTGGCAATGAAATGAACAAGAACAGCATCTATTCTTTAAGGGCTGCCATTTATCAAATTGGTGAAGATGAACCAGAATTGAAGGAGCTGAAGAAGGATATGATTGCTGAACTAGATCGAGCTGAGAAAAGATTGCTGTCAGATTATGTCAGGACAGTGCCTGATATCCAAGAAATTCAGTAAAGTCTGACTGTAAGTTTTTATGTTTTCTATTCTAAGTTAAATTTAAACTCTGTTTTAAAACTAAACTCTGACATATTTTAAACACTGCATTTGTTACATGTTTTGACATCATCAATTATCTGTTTAACTTGTACATTTTTATTATGCACAAGTTGGGGGAGATTGTTAGATATAATTGCTGACGTTTGTTCATCAGTGTTTAAGTACCAGGTACATATCAGAGTTTATCTAGAAGCCAGTCAGAGTTTGATAAAGTCTGACGTGGTGATAGTTGACTTAGCTGTCGGTGCAAAGATAAAGATTCTAGAAGCAATATATTCTGAAGATGGAAAGAAGCAGAATATATTGATACAGCTAAGGAAACGGAATAGAAGACTGAAGCAATCCTTAATTGATAATAATTGTATAGCTAATTTATAGGAGTATCAATTAGATAAGGATTGTGTAACTGTGTACTATAACACAGATAGGTTATCCCTAGAAGGGATGCGATTATTGAAATATTATTCTTGTAACCTAGTAGCTCTTTGTGATTCATTAACATCACTAAGAGAGAATTATTTTAATATAATTCAGTTTGTTGATTTATAAACTTGTGTTCTTGATTGTTATTCTCATACATACTTGATTATATATTGTGTATTCGGCCTAACACCTTCTTCCACATGTTCCCTGATGAAATGATACCTTATGCTGATGTGCTTGGTCATGGAGTGTTGTACTGGATTTCCTGTCATAGCAATAGCACTTTGGTTATCACAGAAAATAGGTATTTTAGAGTACCTTAAACCATAATCCAGCAACTGATTCTTCATCCACAGAATCTGTGCACAACAGCTGCCAGCAGCTATATACTCTGCTTCTACAGTGGATGTGGAAATTGACTTCTGTTTCTTGCTATACCAAGAAACCAATCTGTCACCTAAGAATTGACAGCTTCCACTTGTACTTTTTATGTCTATCTTACAGCCTGCAAAATCTGCATCAGAGTAACCAATTAGCTTAAACTCTGATTCTCTAGGATACCACAAACCCAAGGTTATGGTTCCTTTGAGATATTTGAAAATCCTTTTTACAGCTGTTAGATGAGGCTCTCTGGGATCTGCTTGAAATCTTGCACAAAGACATGTGGCATACATGATATCAGGTCTACTTGTTGTGAGATACAGAAGAGACCCTATCATGCCTCTATAGGTTGTCATATCCACTGTAGCACCTGTGTCTTTGTCTAGCTTTGTTGCAGTAGCCATGGGAGTTGGAGCAGATGAACTATCAAGCATACCAAATTTCTTTAGAAGATTTCTGGTATACTTTGCTTGATTGATAAAAATCCCATCATCTGTTTGCTTGACCTGTAAGCCTAGAAAATAACTAAGCTCTCCCATCATGCTCATTTGGTACCTGGACTGCATAAGCTTTGAAACTTCTTACAAAGTTTGTCATTAGTAGATCCAAAAATAATATCATCTACATAAATTTGAACTAAAAGCAAATCATCACCAGAATTGAAATAAAACAAGGTTTTATCAATTGTACCTCTTGTGAACCCACTTTCTAAAAGAAATTGAGCAAGAGTTTCATACCATGCTCTTGGTGCTTGCTTTAGTCCATATAATGCCTTGTCAAGCCTGTAGACATAATCTGGATGCTTGGGATCTACAAATCCTGGTGGTTGTTCAACAAACACTTCTTCTTCAAGCTTCCCATTGAGAAAAGCACTTTTCACATCCATCTGAAAGACTTTAAACTTCTTGTGTGCAGCATAGGCCAGAAAAATTCTTATGGCCTCCAATCTTGCAACTGGAGCAAAGGTTTCATCATAGTCAATTCCTTCCTGTTGTGAATAACCTTTAGCCACAAGTCTAGCCTTGTTTCTTGTAATCATACCTTCACTGTCAGTCTTGTTTCTGAAAACCCACTTTGTACCTACAATTGATCTATTCTTTGGTCTAGGTACAAGTGTCCAGACTTCATTTCTTTCAAATTCATTTAACTCTTCTTGCATTGCTATAATCCAATTAGCATCTTGAAGAGCTTCCTCCACTTTCTTTGGTTCTGTTTGAGACAAGAAAGCATGATACAGACACTCATTATTTGTTGCACTTCTAGTTCTCACACTAGCATCAGGATCTCCAATTATGAGATCAGGTGTGTGTGCCTGTGTCCACTTTCTTGCTGTTGGTAAGTGGTTTCTTGCATCATTATTGGATCCTCCCCCTTGATCCATGCTTTCCTGATTCATATGTTGACTTTCTGCAGCATCTGAGGCTCCCCCTGAATTGGATGGCTCAGAGTTTGAACTGTCAGAATTTGAATCAGTTTCCTCAACTGACTCACTTGCTGTGTCTTGTTGAGCTTCTTCACGCTCCCCCTCAACTGGTTCTCTATTTTGTTCAATTTGAGAATTTCCAGTTTCTCCAGTATTTACCAGTAGAGGTTCAGAGTATGCTTCGACAGAGTTTGTCGGAACCGCTTCATCAGAGTTTACATCATCAGAGAATAAATCTTCATTTTCAAAGCGCAGTCGATCATATTCATCTAAGTCATCAAGTCCAGTTATTTTCTTGTCATCAAATGACACATGTATAGACTCCATGATCACCTTTGTTCTCAGATTGTATACTCTGAACGCTTTTGTTGACAATGGATAGCCAACAAAAATTCCTTCATCAGCTTTTAACTCAAATTTGGTCAACTGTTCAGGATGAGTCTTCATAACAAAACACTTACATCCAAATATATGAAAATATTTCAAATTTGGCTTCTTGTTCTTCACCATCTCATATGGCGTTTTTCCATGCTTGTTGATCAATGTTGCATTCTGAGTAAAACAAGCAGTTTGAACAGCTTCTGCCCAGAAATAGGTTGGTAACTTTGCTTCATCAAGCATTGTTCTGGAAGCTTCGATTAGAGTTCTGTTCTTTCTTTCAACTACACCATTTTGCTGTGGGGTTCCAGGTGCAGAAAATTCTTGTTTCACTCCTCTTTCCTTGCAGAAAGCTTCCATGATTGAGTTTCTGAATTCAGTTCCATTATCACTCCTTATTATTTTGACTTTGTGCTGTGATCCTTTGTCCAGTAGATTTACATGATCCATCAGAGTTTGAGCAGTTTCATCCTTCTTTGATAAGAAATACACCCATGTATATCTAGTATATTCATCAACAACTACTAGAGCATATTTCTTTCTGCCCATAGACATCACATTCATTGGTCCAAAGAGATCAACATGTAGAAGATGATAAGGTTCCACTACTGAAGATTCAGATTTGCTCTTGAAAGATGACTTCCTTTGCTTGGCCTTTTGACAAGAATCACATAGGCCATCTAGACTGAGTATTGATTTTGGGAGTCCCCTTACAAGATCCTTTCTTATTAGCTCATTGATGTTGTTCAAATTGAGATGAGAGAGCTTCTTATGCCATTTCCAACTCTCTTCATTTGACATTCTTGCAGACAGACACACTGTTTTTCCATCAGAGTTTGTTACCAAACTTGCTTCATAAATGTTATTGCGCCTGTGTCCAACTAGAACAACTTTTCCAGTAGATTTACTGATAACTTCACAGTGTTCAGTATGAAAATCTACATGGTTTCCTCTGTCACAGATTTGACTCACAGATAGCAGATTATGCTTGAGTCCTGAGACTAGAGCTACATTGGAGATGATGACACTTCCAAGATTGATATTGCCATATCCCATAGTACGTCCTATGTTGCCATCTCCATAGGAAACCTTTGGGCCAGCCTTCTCCTCAAAATCTGATAGCAGGGCTTTATTTCCAGTCATGTGTCCTGAGCATCCACTGTCCAAGATAAGGGTGCTCTCTTTTATGCCCTGCAATCACAACCAATTACAAAGAGTTAGTTTTAAGGATCCAGACTTGCTTGGATCCTTTGGCTTTCTTAACATTGTTAGCTTTTGCAGCGGAATCACTATCAACAGAGTTTAAACTAACATTGTCAGACTTTACACTTGCAGAGTTTGCTCTAACCCACTTCAGATTGGGTTTTAGCTCATAGTAGTTGTGATAAATAGCATGATAACTGTTACAAGTATAAATAGAATGCCAAGTGCTCCCACAGTGTGTGCATAATGTCTGTGGTTTAACCCTTACATAATCATTCTTTACTCCTGATGTAGAAGGTAAAGAATTAATATCTTTGTTCTTATTGCAAAATCTAGCAAGATGGTTAGTACTACCACAATTATAACATGTTTTCCTTGGAGCAGCAGCAGTAGGCAAATGATCATTTCTTTTATTTATTCCTATCTTTCCATTCCTATTCTTCTTGGACCCTTTTGGTTTCATGGCAGACTTTACCTCTTTGAGCTTATGATTGATATGTTTTCCTGTCATCAAGCCAACATTAACCTGTTTTTCACAAGTTTTTACTGGCTTTCTAACAGCTTCTAGTTCCATAAGATTTTCTGTTATAATATTTTCCTGTCTTTCACAGGTTTTATCTGATTCCATATCAGCTTCTCTTACTACAACAGATTTTAACTTAGTGGACTCTGGAACAAATTTCATAGGTTTAAGTTGTGGTTTAACCTTAACCTTGTCTTTAAACCTAAGTTCATCATTTTCACAATAGCCTAAACCTACAGAATCTGTCTTAAACACTTGATGAGTGTCTCTTCCAGAGTTCGTCCAAGTCTTGATTAATTTTCTTTCTTTTTCTAGATCAGATTCTAGCTGCTTATATCTCTTAGTCAACTCCTGTTCAATATAAACATCATCATCTCTTTCTTTTTGAATCTGCTTCATATTTTCAAGTTCTCCTTCAAGAAACTTGTTTCTTTCTTTAAGGCTAAGATTCTCAGATTTAATTCTCTCATTCTCTAAAGTCTGATCCCTATAACTAACATGTACGCTTTTCAGATATACTCTTAACTCAGATATATTATCAGTATCATAAGCATAAGTAGTTAGGGGTACCTTATTTTCGGATGATTCAGTCTCATCTTTGACAGTTGCCATAAGAGCATAATTTACTCCATCATCAGAGTCTGAAGTATCTGCCCAGTCTTTGCCTTTAGAGATGAGTGCTTTCTCAGATTTTCCTTTCTTGCACTCTGGAGCATAGTGACCCATCTCCTTACACTTGTAGCACTGGATTTCAGATTTATCCTTCTTGCCAGACTTGGTTTCCCTTCCATCAGACTTTCTAAAACTTTTCCTTTCAGAGTTTGAATCTTTCCTTGAGAATCTCTTTCCTTTCTTGAAGTTCTTGAATCCCATCTTCTTGAAGGTCTTCACCATCAATGCAGCCATTTGCATCATTTGTTCTTCATCATCCTCAGAGTCAGAAGCTTCATCAGAGTCTGAGTCATCATCAGAGTTTGATGACTCACTTTCAGATTTAATGACTAAAGCCTTTCCCTTGGATTTCTTCCTTGATGATTCCTTCTTGATGGGCTTCTCCTCAACTTTGAGAGCAACAGATTTTGTCTTCTTGCTGGATCTCCTGTTTCTTTGTTCTATCTCAAGTTCATGAGTCTTTAACAATCCATAGATCTCATCAAGATCTGTATCTGCAAGATCATAATTATCTCTGATTGTTGTCGCCTTTAAATCCCATCTTTCAGGTAGGGATAAGAGAAATTTGAGATTTGACTCTTCAAGCTCATATTCTTTATCAACCAGAGACAGATCATTCAATAGTTTGCAAAATCTGTCATAAGTCTCAGTCAAGGTTTCATTAGATCTTGAATCAAAGTGCTCATACTCCCGTGTGAGTATAGTTTTCCTATTCTTCTTTATAGCACTGGTTCCTTGACACCTGACTTCTAAAGCATCCCATATCTCTTTGGCAGTTTTACAGCCAATTACTCTGTTAGACATAACATTGTCTAAAGCACTGTGGAGTAGATGTCTAAATTTTGCATCCTTTGCAATTGATGAGATGTCCTCAGGAGTCATATCTTTCTTTTCCTTTGGAACAGTCTTTTGTTCTTGACCATCAACAACAGGAGTCAATTTAGTCGGCATATGAGGACCATCATTGATTCTGTCAAGATATTCTGGATCTGTAGCCTCCAGAAACATGGTCATCTTCACCTTCCAAATTGGATACTCCACTGGCCTGAGAATTGGAACCCTGATTGTTTCATATCAACTCACAGAATTAGGTTTAACCTGTTCAACCTTGGGAGGAGCTTGATTTTCTTCAGACATGATTATTACTGTGTTTGAATCGTAAAACTGTATATATTAAACAGCCTAAGCTCTGATACCAATTGTTAGGCCGAATACAGTATAATCAAATATATATGAGAATAACAATAATCAAGAACACTGTTTATAAATCAATAAACTGTAATTTTATTAACAGCTTCTCTCTTTATGATGTTAATGAATCACAAAGAGCTTCGAGGTTATAAGAATAATAATTCTATGTTCGCATCCCTTCTAGGGATAACCTATCTGTGTTTATATAGTACACAGTTACAATCAATCTCTAATTGATACTCCTACAAATTAGCTATACAATTTGCAATCAATTAGAATTGCTTCAGTCTTCTGTCCAGTTTCCTTAGCTGTATCAATATATTCTGCTTCTTTCCATCTTCAGAATATATTGCTTCTAGAATCTTTATGATTTGCACCGACAGCTAAATCAACTTTCACCCCGTCAGACTTTAACAAACTCTGACTGGCTTCCAGTAAACTCTGATAAGTACTTCAGACTAAACTCTGAACAGTACCTGTTACTTAAACACTGATTAAACAAACATCAGCAATTATATCTAACAGTCACCTACATCAGTTTTAGGTAATTCAGTTTTTACTGACTTCCTAGGCAACTTAGTCTTTACCTCTTTTTCCTTCAATAAATCCTCCTCAAGCAATTCTTGTCTTATGAATAATATATCTTCATTAAAAGGTTTTGAAAAAGGCTTAACAAAGACTGGAGAGTTGACATTCTTAAGAATGTGTGGAATATCTGTTAATCCCAAATGACCTAACAAAATTGTAGAAGGGGAAGGTTGAATACAATTCTAGATATTTTTCAACTTAATACTACTTTTAAATAATCTTGACAGAGAAAATAAAAACACACAAGCAAATATAAAATTTCAGTTGGATGTTTTGAGGATCCAACTGAGATGTTTTTATTTTGGGAATAATCTGTGTTACAAAAGTATCACAGCTGCTCAGTTACAAATGTAGAGTGAGAGTGCTCTTCAAAGAAAGCAAATACAATACTATTCTATCTCACTTCTTACAATAAAAGAACTGCTACTCTCGGTTATATATCCCAAGATTACAATGCTATTTTTGGCTACACTAAAAAGTACAAAGGGTAACCGCCAACAACTTGCTTTTTATTCCTTTTGTCCAATGGTCTTTGGAGATCTTTGTCTTTTGTCTTCATGCTTATTATGATCCCACTCAAGAACTTAATTGGTAAAAGAAATGTTTCCTCATTCCCAGTGACCATTTTAATGGCTCCCAATGCAAAGTACACTTCTACATCACCTTTTGATCTGTCAGAAACCAATCACTATCACTTTGTCAACTGTTCAGAAAAGTGATAGTAATCCGTTGATAGTAGTGAGATGTATTCCGTTGATAGCTTTATTCTTCAATCTGTTGATGGTATATTCTTCATCCGTTGATAGTGTAATCTTCAATCTGTTGACATGTCTTCACTTAAGCAAAATTACAAGGCACAATATATTTACAATTAACCAACCTATTTTGCCTATCTAGTACTTAGTCAACATGACTTAGAGAACCTATCTAATACTTACAACAATTGTTTATCAACTAGTGAAGTATTGTACAGTGCAGTTGTTACATTACTCATTCTGTTGATGAGACTCATTCCGTTGATGAGACTCATTCCGTTGATGAGCTACCTGTCAACGAATGCTGCAAAGCATACCATTCCGTTGACAGCTACAAAATTGACTTAACACAAAATCTACTAAGTGTTTTTATAATTATCATCAAGAACAACATATTCCTAAAAATCTCCCCCAATTTATGACTGATAGAATAACAACCATAAATCAAGAGCCTTGATGATAACAAAAACACTTAAACAAATTACAAATTACAAAAGTAGAAATTGTATTGAGCTTCATGAAAATTTATTGAAAACAATGTAGAAATTCTTACAACATAGGTGCACAGAGTTGCTCCTCTAGCCTGAGCAGCTTTATCATCCTTGTCTTTGTGGCCTTGTTTTCTTCCCCTTCTTTGCATTGTTCTCCTCAATCTGAGCTTGGAGCCTCCTGTAGAAAATCTTCTCTACTTCTTCTTGTTCACCCAACTTGGATTGCATAAATCTCAGAGTTTCATTTGATGCCTTTTCCAGTTGGTCTTCTATCCTGAAGAATCTTCTGCAGTTGTCCTTGTCTCTAAATTCCATCATCCAAAAGGGTTGGAGATGAATTTTCTTTCCTGATTGAGGGACCTTTAGAACTCTGGGAAGTGAATTAGGCTTGTTCCAGCTGGCTTTGATTTGACAAATCTTGGAGACAACCTCAGACTTGGAAGTTTTGGTGAACCCAAAATCTTTCTTTAAGCATCTGAACACCACCATAAATGTCTGATAATCCTCTCCTAGAATCCTGTGTAGAGGCTCCATATCCGTTGACACTAAGACCATGGCATTCGTTGATGAAGGAATGGGCTCATCCGTTGATACTATGATTCCGAGATCCGTTGATGTAGAAGTAGCTGGATCCATTGATGGATGTCTATTGCTTGCATTTTCAGCTAACTTCTTAGCCCGTGCATCTATATCCTTCATTTTCTCCTTTATTTGTTCTGCAAGATGCAGTCTCATAGATGCACGTTGGATCAGGTCAATGCTATCCATTTTTCCTTTGGCAGACTCCCCAATAGCTAGTGGCTCCTTTGGTAGAGAAATGGCTGGGACCATAACCTTTGTGACTTGAATATTGAGCTCCTTTGATTTCTCCCCCTTTTTGTTATCATCAAGAGAGATGAGATGGAGACCCTGAGCTGCCACCAGCTGTGTCAATAGCTTTGTCTGTTTCTCCTGTTCCTGCTGCATATGAGTTAATGTGGCTTCCACTTTGTCCACCCGAGTAGTAAGGGTGTTTAAGGTAGTTGCCACCTCATTATCCTTTATGAAGAATCTGTTCATCCTGGTAATAGTGAGATGTGGGAGTTTTTCATCAAGCCTCCTATCTGTGGAGTCCCTTAAGTTGGCAATGGTGTCCTTGATCTCCCTGGCCTCAATCCTTGTCTGAAGCATCTGGAGCCTCTGGATTTCTAGAGAGTCCATGACTGCCTTGTAGAATTTCTTCTCATTGTCAGGTGCAGACTCATGAGCCAAATAAGCTTCATTATACTGCTTGGTGATTGCAGTATCTAATCCATGATATCCAAGTGAGTCTTGATAAAGCCATCTTGGCTTAGGAGGCACAACAGAAGTCCTAGTCTGTATAGTAGTAGCCACCTGTAGATCAGCATCAAGACTGTCATCATCACTTGAAGAATCATCAAACTCACCACTTGTAGCAGCTCCTGAAGACAGATCGGCAAGTGCATCCTTAGCCCTCATCATGGATGCAGTTGTATGAATTAGATTGAGTGACCTCTCTGCCTCCACATTGCCCTGTTGAGCCATGATTTGATAGGCTGGCACAGGATGAGTAAAGGTTTCAGGATCCAGAGAAATGCTATCCAGAGTTTGTTGATAATGCTCTTGGAAAGACAATTCTCTTTCTCCTTCACTAACCTCCATTAACTCACTAGAAATGGTTGGTTCCTTTATGAGAGTGCATGTAGTCCCTTCTCTCTCTCCACTATATTCTTGCATCATGGGCTCCCCATGGCTCACACCTCTCACACCCTCACCTTCACCTACTAAGGTGGAACTCTCAGTCTCTCCTTTTGCCTGGCTGGAAGAAATAGCCAGCCTCTCACTCTCAACCTCTCCTTTTTCCTGGCTGCAAGCCAGCCTCTCAGTTTCACTCCTTCTCAATCCTAAAAGTGTTTCAACTACCACTAGATCATCTGCACTAGTTGTGGGAGCAACTGGATTGTCAATAAGAGGTGCAGAATGAACTATCAACGGATTGGTAGTTTGCACTGTCAATGGAACGGGTTCCGTTGATGGAGAAACACTTGTCAATGGAAGAGATAGTTCCGTTGATGAAGTCAATAAAGGAGTGTGAGAAATGGAAATTACAGTAGAATCTGTGGTGATTGATTTTAAAGATGATTCCATAGATCCTCTTGCAGTTTTAGAAAAAGAGGATTGATGGCCCAATAAATCACTCAATAAGTGATGACCATCAATATCAGAGTGGGGCTTCTCCAAGAAAAGAGATGGAGAATCAGGAATAGATAAATGGATCATATCCACATCTAAAGAGTGTGTAGGAGAATTTGGTGAAGTTGTCTCAATATTGATATTGAGGGAATGGGACTGTAACCCCAGAGTTATGATTGGGGCTGCATCAAACTGAATTTGAGAAACTGGAAGGGTTGCTTCCAGTGTGTGTGCACCCTGTGTAACCTTGGATTTTTGTTTCACCCTTCTTTGGTATTGGGAAATAGCTGTTTGTGGGCTAGATGTGTCGCTTACCCTTTTGGTGTGTGCTCTTGGAGGAAAGCTTGTTTCAATAACTACATCCTTTTGAGAGGATGCAGACTTGTGCTAATATCCATTTTATTCATTGTGCCTTGTTGGGAAGACACAATGGGGCTAGTTTGGGGAACACTCACCTCTCCCACCTTATCCTTGGGGTTTCTTTGATGTTCACCCCTTCTGTAACAGCCCCAAATCCGGGGTCAGGGATTTAGAGTAGTCACGATCCATGTACTCCTTGCCTTACCTGTATTACTCACACCATTCATACTTCACCTGCTCATGACCCCACAATATATGTCTCACACACACACACACACAGGTTAGAGTCTCAGAAACGACACAAATACAACCATTGCAGAATAAATAGTCTTTATTACAATACCCAATGTCTTTTGAATCTGTCACTGATACAATTTCTAAGTAAGGTTACATTACCAACTTAGCCTTCTGATGCTCACAATCCTCTTATACCATTCATATCTATACATAAGTTGAATACCAAAAGCTGTAGCCTGATTCGATTGGTTCGTACTACTCTCGGGATCGCTGCTAGAAACTGTTTCTGAAAACGCCTTGCGGGGTATGTGCCGTCCCATTGGCATCCTGCTTCACTGCTATATAATATATATAAAACAATAGCAAGAGTGACCGATAGCTCAGCAAGGTAATGAAAGTATGGCATACTTCTGCCTTTAACTCAACCCAGAATAAAGCGGGTATAAGACAATAATTTGTCAAAATATCTCGATACTGAAATTATTCCCTTATCGGAAGGTATTCCAAAAATAGTACCTTTATTGTAATTCAAATATCATTTCATAATATTTCTGCAACTTTTGCTATATTATGAACAAAGTTCTAGTATCAAAGATGAGGTTTCAAAATAAACCAAACATAACCTTTCCAAAAATATCTGCTATATAAGCAGAATATCAAAATATAACTTAAGAGATGAAGTTATAAGATGATTCAGTATAAACAACTCCCTTACCATAACTCATGTTATGTAGGGTATCCACAGAGTCATATGATATAAACGATGAAGTTACGAGGAAAATTAATAAAATATTCACGTAACCCAAAATCCACTTAGGCACATATATCCTTAATCAGGTTTTATCAGAGTCATAACTCATAAAACAAAAGATGAAGTTGCATGAATTTATTGTCACTTCATTTCCAAACACTTTTCGACCCCCTGCCAACACGATTGGTTCTACACCCCAATACATGTTGCAGGAATATCCAAATTGGATGATGAACTAATGCTGGAGTATGTCGCGCCAGAGGTCACACCCTTACGATGATCAGTCGTAAGTTGTGCCCCTAAAGATTTGTTTCTCTACATGTAGAAGGAAGAACATATGGATTTACTTGTCCACCATACGCCGGATCTCCCCTGCCAACGGTTGGGCATAAATGGGACCGGCGCCACTCGGACCCTAATATGGTGATGGGCTGCCACCTGCAGTCTCTTACACACTAATGATGGGCTGCCACCTGCAGTCTCTTACACAAATACTCCTAGTTCGAATAGTATCCATGACTCTGAAACGTAAAGCTTGTCCTCCTTTCCCCAAGTATAATACTTGTTAATAGGACTCCACAAAGTAGTCGTATCGGGTTGGAAAGGGGGAGTTCACCAATATTTCCCAAGCGATGCTTGTTAATGGATTTCAGACTTGTTCCATGAATTTACCCCTCGAGCGTTGAGGTGGTAACACCATATTTGACTTGCAGCAATTACATTGCTCCGAGAAAATATCTGTCCCTTGACAGTTTTGAGTTGAGAGTTTAAAAAAAGAGTAGTAGTCACTTAAATCAGGTTTCCCATATTTTCGATGGTTGAGCGATCATTTAAATCCTCTTAAAAGACGGATTTAAATGGAAAACATTGTTTTGGGAACCTCTTTTTTGATTTAAAAGTAATTAATAACATTTATTAAATAAGTAAACCCTCAAATGAATATTCGAAAATAACATTCATTAAGTAAGAAATCTTCAAATGAATATTTGAAAATAATATCCATTAATTTAATAAATAATCCTCGAACGAATATTCAAAACGAATATTCATTAAATAAATAAATAATCTTCAAATGAATATAACATTTTTATAGTCAATAATCCTCAAATGAATATTAATAAATAATATTCTTAAAGTCTATAATCCTCAAATGAATATTAATAAATAATATTCTTTAAATAATTAAGTCTCAAATGAATATTCAAAAGCAATATTCATTAAATAAATAATCCTTAAATGAATATTAATGAATATTATTCATTAAATAAATAATCCTTAAATGAATATTAATAAATAATATTCATTAAATAAATAATCCTTAAATAGATAATCGATAAATGAATATTCAAAATAATATTAATTAATTAAATAATCCTTAAATGAATATTCAACATAATATTCATTAAGTAAATAAATAATCCTCGAACGAATATAAATAATATTCTTTAAATAAGTCATTAATCCTCGAATAACAGTTACCCGATATCTTTATCGGAAAATAACCTTTAATATATATATACAGAAAATATAATTGTTTCTGATATAAAGAAATATCGTACGCCCTTAACCTAGGGCCTTCATAAAAACCTGGCTTATAACCGCTATCCCATATCTAGCTTATAAGCCAGTTACCAAATCAGTTTTAAATAATAACCTTCGAATGAGGTAATATTCAAATAACATTTATCAATATTATTAAAGATATTTTTAACCGAAAATACCAATTTATAACCATTGGAGTATCTTTGTTATCATTCCGGAACAAAGCGATTTTAAGAAAACATTTTGAAAATGATATTCATCTAATTAAACAAATTTAATTAGACGAATAAGGCTTATTTAATCCGTAAATGCTTCCAGAAGTATTTACTAATTAAATAAACACTGGTTTATTGGTGATGTTGCCTTTAGGTTAATTATTGCGAAAATCTTTCTAAAAAGCTCTGTCCGGGTTTTTCGAAAATATACCTTACAAAATAACCCCGATACGCTGGCTAAGTTATAACTCAATACATGCTCTACCCTCTGAGCCTTTCTTATTCCAGTACACAAATACCCACCTTATGATATATAGTCCCCTTCCACCATACGAAAAGTTTATAAATACCTACACCATATAATTCAAGGCGTAGGATCTTAAAAGTATCACCACCCATCAACAGTATTATAAGGTCATGGGATTTTGGTTATTGCACGAGCAGGATTTAATATCATTAACAAGACCAAGGATATACTGGTTTTGATAAGGAAGCACAAGATTGGGAAACTTGCAAATATGGATTGAAACTTATTCAACATATTTCATATATTTCAAAATAGATATACTCTGAACGATAGAGTATGCATAAATAAACTTGCCACAATACTTGCAACAAAGATTTGGTATATAAATTGGGAATACACAAGTATTGAACATTGGAAAATATACCTACTCTGAATAATAGAGTAAGGTTTAGTAAACTTGCCTGATGCTCGAGAAGTGATAGGGGTTCGCGACGATGCTGGACAATCTAGACAAAGTCAAACGAAAACACACGGTTAATCTCCTCGATAAACCAGTTATAACTCAATGCTTAAACACGTAAGCGAAACACAACCAAGGAATTACTAACTCGTTATAGGCTCATACTAAGTCCATGTTATCCGTCAAATACTTATATCATAAGTTTGGTTCGAAATCCATCCTCAAATCCAAGTTATACTTAACCATTTGCAACATCGGTTTCTAAGTCATGCTCTTAGTGGTTTTCACTTGCGCGACCTTGACTAAAACATTTTTATAAAATCGAAAACTAATCTTTTTAATCCGAATCTTTTTCGTGAGCCTTCCTAACTGTCTCTAGTATTATTCCTCAAAGTTTCACATTTTAATAAGGCTTCTAAGTGGTCCAAACATAGCCTCAAAGTTGCTGACCAGAGATGGGTCATTCTTCCGAACGGCGATTACTAAAACTCACTTTTCTCTTAAACCGTAAATCGGATAGTTCCGATTTTCACACCAAAACGATCTACGTTCAAAAATCTATAAGTACAAGTCATATACTCAACAGTACCCGAGACCTATCTCAACTGTTATGCTCTGTTTTTAAAGGTTTTAGAAATTTCGGCATTACGACGGCTATACATCGGATAATCCCAAAATCCAAACACTCCAAATATCATACTCTCTACTCCAACAACTCATACATGTTATTCAACATCCAACCAAGGCCTACCACTGCCAAGCCTCCACATAAACCAATTTAACATTCATCCAAACCCAATCATAACCATAATGTACTACATATACGTCAAATCTCTATAACACATCTAAATCATCAAAAATGAAATTATGAACTAGGGTTTCAAAAGAGGGTTACCTTCCTTGATGTATGGGTGACCTCAATGAGCCTTGATTAGCCTTGACCTAACCTTAGGAGAGCTTGAATCATCAAAAGAAATCATGAAAAACAAGGTTAGCTCCCGGAGTTACTATTCACCCGGTGACAGAACTGCACAAACGAAGGCCTTACCGTACTTAAATGGAACATCTTGTGAAATGGAAGTTGTAGATTATCTCAAGACCTTTCCAACAAGCTAAGGAACACATGATTCCATTGAGAAACGAGGGAGTTATGGCTATTTGCAAATCGGTGCAGAAACTGCCAAGATCATGGCAGTTTGGATTCTTCAACTTGGGGAGGCGATTTGACTAGGCTATACTCCTTGGATTGCTATGAAATCTTGAACGCATGTTATATATGGAGTGAAGAAGCTGTGGTTAAATATTGGTGATTTTATCATGGTTGGAAATGGAGTTATGGATTTGTCTTTGGAGGGTGCTCTAGCTGATCAGTTTTGGAGAATTTTGTGTTTCTCTTGCTTTTCTTTTCTTCTTTTCTTTTTGTTTTGAGTAAAAGATAAGAATGCTGATATTTTGTTAAGTGGTGAGTCATAGGGACACATGTCGATCAGTGGGGTATCATGGTGGCAAGCAGGGACACGTGTCGCGCATGCACGCGTTTGGTTAAAGTAGCTTTACTGGTTCGTTTCCTTTCACATGGATGATCCAAACGTTGCATCCCTCGAATTAATCTTGTTACATGTTACTTCCATGTCTATATTTAATCTTGTCATAATTTCAATCCTTAATCCATGATTCGTTCGCTTAATCGCTTAATCTCGTTATAAAGTATCAACGGTTTCTATAACATTCGTTTCACTGTCCCAGTGGTTTTCGTTCTAAATTCTCAAATCAAATATAATAAAATTCCAAAATATTAAATCCTCAAATCCTCAATTTTAATATCTCATTTCTTGAATATAATAATATATAATTCGCTGTCCGGTCAAATATTTCACCAAAATAAAATTTGGAATTTCTGAATTCCGATCGTCTTTGCATTCACTTATTTACTCCGTAGATCACTAATATGACTTCGGAATATCCACACTACGTCTCGTACATAGGTGGCATGAAAATTTTTGTTAATCCTCAAAATCACTATTCATCCACCAATATCACTATTCACTGCTGCACTTAATCATAATAAGAAAAGTTTTAAATTATTCCAAAAATTCGGGTTATTACACCTTCCCTCACCACTCACATCACCTGCTTCACTCCCCTTAGGTTGTGTAGTGGATTTTACAACAGGTGCCTTTTGAGAAGCACCTGAGGTTGGCTTGGCGGATTTAGATTTCTTGGATTTCGGTCTAGTTGCAGGGGCAGGAGCCTGTTGGGTCACAGCTACAGACTCCATTGCAACAACAGTAGTGACAGAGGTAGAGATTGAAGTAACATTTACATTAGAAGATTGAGAAGTTGTTACCTCAATAGCTGGCAAGTACACCACTGGGACATCGCCATTGTGATTGAGCCTCAGGATGTCTATCAGTACCCTATTCTCTTGAACAAAACAATTAAACCTGGAATTTGGGTTAGAGATAACCAATGGTGTTGGACTAACATGGTTAGCCAACATCATTAGAAATCTAGCATAATAAACATTATTTTTCCTATTTGTCTTGTCACCCAACTTAACACCAAGTTCAAACATAAGTTGGGTGCTAAAATTATAATATTTATCAGTAAGCAGCATGGTAAATAGAATTAGAATAGAGTTACTTAAAGCATCAAAGTTACTAATTTTTCTAGAAAACACTTTAATGAAAGCATCTGCTAAGTAACTGTATTCTTTTACCAAACCTCTCCTAATTACCTTACCCAAATTAGCAGTTGATAAAGAGTAATTAATGGAATTAAGCATGTTAACCATTTCAGCATGTGTGGGCAAAGCTAAACAATTATTCTCAGGAATGTGAAGACATGCTTGCATGACATCAGAATTAACAGTATACTCTTTACCTTGGAGTGTGAATTGCAGTGTGTAGTCTGTTTCACGGAATTCACATGAGGTCCAAATATCCTCAATGATTTCATGGTACAGTGGAGTGGAGTGAAACATAGCATAACTCAGTTTGCAATTCACCATGAAATCCATCATCTTGTGAAAGATTTCGTTCGAGCTCTCCTTGTCAACAAACGTAATGGAGTTGTTCTTCTCATAGATGAACCCTCCAGCAGACATGAGTTTCACTATTGGTGCCATTGTTGAGTTTGAATTGAGTTCGAGATGAGTTTTGCTTTGAGAGAGAAGAAGTGAAAAAGCCTTTGGAAATTTTGGAGAGTAAGGTAAAAAAGAATTAAAGAAAACTAAATTTCTTAAATACTCCCCCAAAAATTCTCAAAAATTAAGTCCAATAATAAATGTAAATTACTGGATTGGCTGAAAAAAGTAACCGTTACAATTAAAATATTACCATGATTTATACTTACAGGGGTGTATGTATAGATCGTGGTAAAAGACGTGCAAATCAACGGTTGAGATTAAAAGCGCTATATCAACGGATTAGAAATGGGCGATTAACATCCAGCCTATTCCGTTGATAGAGCTGCATTCCGTTGACATAAAAGAGCTGTCAACGGAATACCCAGAGAAATGCTAAGACTGTCAACGGATTAAGACAATCGTTGACATAGTAATTTTGACTTTAGACAAAATTTCACTTTTTTTGAGAAAATTAATCCACAGAAAATCATAGCAAATTTCTGGCTCCATGGAAAAAAAATAACTTGCAAAAATCTCATAAATAATTAAGAGAAATTTAGCATACCTAGCTCACTTACTAATCTTGAGAATGTTGATTCATCAAGTGGCTTGGTAAAGATGTCTTCAAGTTGTTGTTCACTTAGAACAAAATGTAGCTCCACAGTACCATTCATAACATGTTCTCTAATGAAATGGTACTTGATGTCAATGTGCTTGGTCCTTGAATGTTGCACTGGATTCTTAGTAATGGCTGTTAATCCCAAATGACCTAACAGAATTGTAGAAGGGGGGGGGGGGTTGAATACAATTCAAGATATTTTTAAAACTTAAAACACCTTTTAAATAATCTTGACAGAGAAAATAAAAACACAGGCAAATATAAAATTTCAGTTGGATGTTTTGAGGATCCAACTGAGATGTTTTTATTTCGGAAATGATCTGTGTTACAGAAGCAACACAGCTGCTCAGTTACAAAGTGTAGAGTGAGAGTGCTCTTTTGAAAGCTAATACAAAACTATTCTATCTCATTTCTCACAAATAAATGAACTGCTACTCTTGGTTATAAATCCCAAGATTACAATGCTATTTTTGGCTACACTAAAAAGTACTAAGGGTAACCGCCAACAGCTTGCTTTTCATTCCTTTTGTCCAATGGTCCTTTGAGATCTTTGTCTTTTGTCTTCTTGCTTATTATGATCCCACTCAAGAATTTAATTGGTAAAAGAAATGTTTCCTCATTCCCAGTGACCATTTTGATCCGTCAGAAAACTGTCACTATCACTTTGTCAACTGTTCAGAAAAGTGATAGTAATCCGTTGATAGTAGTGAGATGTATTCCGTTGATAGCTTTATTCTTCAATCCGTTGATGGTATATTCTTCATTCGTTGATAGTGTAATCTTCATTCCGTTGACATGTCTTCACTTAGGCAAAATTACAAGGCACAACATATTTACAATTAACCAACCTATTTTGCCTATCTAGTACTTAGTCAACATGACTTAGAAAACCTATCTAATACCTACAACAATTGTCTATCAACTAGTAAAGTATTGTACAGTGCAATTGCTACATAACTCAATATTCCGTTGATGAGACTCATTCCGTTGATGAGCTACCTGTCAGCGGATGCTGCAAAGCATACCATTCCGTTGACAGTTACAGTATTGATGTTAGGCCGAATACACAATATATAATCAATATATGTATGAGAATAACAATCAAGAACTCTGTTTATGAACAATAAACTGAATTATATTAAATAACTCTTCTCTCAGTGATGTAAAATATCACAGAGAGCTGCTAGGTTACAAGAATAATGTATTCAGTATTCGCATCCCTTTTAGGGTTAACCTATCTGTGTTTATATAGTACACAACTACGTACAATCTTCTAATTGATATTCCTATAAATCAGCTATACAATTAATATCAATCTAGGATTGCTTCTGTCTTCTGTCCCGTTTCTTTAGCTATCTCAATATATCTTGCTTCTTTCCATCTTCAAGATATATTGCTTCTAGAATCTTCAAGTTTGCACCGACAGCTAAATAAACTCTCACCCCGTCAGACTTTAACAAACTCTGACTGGCTTCTAGTGTAAACTCTGATAAGTACCTGTTACTTAAACACTGATAAACAATCATCAGCAATTATATCTAACAATCTCCCCCAACTTGTGCCTAACAAAAATGTACAAGTTAAAAGATAATTGATGATGTCAAAACATATAACAAATGCAGTGTTTATAACATAACAGAGTTTAACTTTTACTTAGAACATAAAACTTTAAAAACTTACAGTCAGCCTTTACTTAATTTCTTCAATGTCAGGCACTGTCCTGAGATAATCTGTAAGTAGTCTTCTTTCAGCTCTTTCTAGCTCAGCAGTCATAATCTCTTTCAGCTCCTTAAGTTCTGGATCTCTTTCACCAGTCTGATATATGGCAGCCCTCAGAGAATAAATGCTGTTTTTATTCATCTCATTTCCAAATCTTATAAAGAAAGACTTATCAGACTCTAGATTGAACTCTAAGACTCTTATTCCCAGTGCAGTTCTGAACCTTGCACTTTCCTCTTCATCTCTACCAACTTTCCATGAGCATCTCTATATTTCGGAATATAAGCACTTGAAATTCTGGCTCCAAGCAAAACTTTAGACTTCATCATTCTCTCTTTCAAAACTTGAGCATCATTATGAGTACTTTGATTTTTCACTTTCAGCAGATACAAAACATACTCCAGCTCTTCCCATATCTTCAGATGAATGTCAGCTTCTCCAACTCTATAAACTCTTCCATCAGCCATGAAGTATAACATAAACTCCTTTTTAATTCCTTTGTGATAGATCATCTGAACAGACTCTAACTTGTCAAGGCTTTCTTGAGTTACCCCAACACCAGGTTCTGCCAGTGATGTATGATCTAAAGGACTGTTATTTATTCTTTTCTCTCTATGTGATCCCAAACCAGATTTATCATAAGTTTCCTTTCCTAAAACTGATCTGGTTTGAAGAAAATTCACATTTCCTGGCTTCAGAGTTTCATCTCTAGTTGGTTTTCCAAAAATACCTTGGAGTTGTGAAGATATCAACTGAATTTGTACAACTTGAGCAGTGTCAGAGGTTGTCACAACTTTAGCAGAATTATCAACTTGAGCAACGTCTGTGGTTGATTGATTAGGTCTTGATTCAACTTGAGCCATGTCAGAGGTTGAATGAGCCTTCTTTGATAACTCAGGTTCTTCAATCAATTTACCTTTACCCTTATCAGTGCTTGCTCCAACAGGCCTCCTTGAGTATTGTAAACTCTGTTGAGAGTTCACATTCTCTTTAATAGAAATTCCTTGTTCCTTTCTCCTAGGAGTCTTGACAGCCTTTTTCTTGTAAGTTCCAGCTTCAACCTTTTTCTTATGCTCTTCAGCAAGAATCTGCATTTCAGCATCCATATCTTCAACTGTGGCTTCACCACCATGTTCTTCCAGAAACAACTTAGCTGCAATCTCTTCATCAGTAATTGGATTAGCTGAAATCACTAGACTTTTAAGTCTTGAAGAAGATTGAGCACCAGAGTTTACTCTATCAGAGTTTGTCAGCTTAGCAGAGTTTGACCTAAGTCTCCCTTGCTCTTGAGCAGATTTTGACCTTTTCTCTGATTCTTTGTTTCCACCATCTGTTGCATCATCCCTCCGTCTCAGAGTTGGAGCCCTTTTGCATTTGTCTTTAGGAACTCTCTCCCCCTTTTTGACATCATCAGGAATAAGTACAGATGTCAGCAATTCTAAAGATGCAGCAATAGAATCAATCTTTGTAGCCATTACATCTTGATTTTTCTCAACTGTGCTTAGTCTCTGCTTGATTTCTACCTGATCCTTGTTCATAGAGGAATATTGAGCTCTATCATTCTTCAAGGCCAATTCCTTAGCAACACTATCATTCCTCAGGCCTATGACAGCTTTGTGAGTCTCATCAAAGCGATTGTGCAAAGATTTAACTTGAACAATTGTAGCCTTCAAATGTGTCAACAGCTCAGGATTTGAAATTTCTTTAGCAAAATTAGCAACAAAATCAGCAGTTCTTTGTGTAGAGAAAATACAATCTGCCCTTGACCAATTTGCATAGTACATTTCTCTATAATGATCTTCAGTGGCACGTTGATTTTCCTTGACAGACTCTGCAGTAGGATCCCTTAGAAAAGGTATTGATTCATGGTCATCAGAGTCTGAAAGTGCAATATTTATTCCAGAGTTTGCATGATCAGAATTTACAGAAGTATGATCATCACTGTCAGAGACAACTCTGTCTGCATCAACATTTTCTGCTAAAGGCTCTGCAGCTATATTCTCTGCAGTAACTTCAATGTTTAGCTGTGCAGCTTCATTATGAACTTGCTCTGCAACAGCTTCATTCTTCTCAGAGTTAACTGCCTCAGCAACTCCGTCTTCTGCTAGAACAACATTTTTAACAAATTTTTCAACAAGAACATCTTCTTCCAGATTCTCTGCTGTAGCTTCATCCATCTTCTCAACAGCAGCTTCAACAATCTTCTCAGAAGAGACAGATTTTGCTTCCTGATTAACTTCCTCACCCAATTCAAGAATTTGATTAGTGACAGAGAGAATCTCTGTATGAGTTGCCATAGACTCATCAACTACTAGAGTGGCTTAATCAGCTGCCACATCCTCAGTATCACAAACACTGATTGAAGGATGTTGTAACAGCCCCAAATCCGGGGTCAGGGATCTAGGGTTGTCACAATCCATGTATTCCTTGCCTTACCTGTATTACTCACACCATTCATAATTCACCTGCTCATGACCCCACAACATATGTCTCTCTCTCTCACACACACACACACACAGGTTAGAGTCTCAGAAACGACACAATACAACAACTGCGGAATAAATAACTTTTATTACAATACCCAAATGTCTTTTGAATCTGTTACTGATACAATTTCTAAGTATTGTTACATTACCAACTTAGCCTTCTGATGCTCACAATCCTCTAATACTATTCATGTCTATACATAAGTTGAATACCAAAAGCCGAAGCCTGATTCGATTGGTTCGTACTATTCCCGGGATCACTGCTAGAAACTGCTTAATGGAAACGCCTTGCGAGGTATGTGCCGTCCCATTGGCATCCTGCTTCGCTGCTATATAATATATATAAAATAATAGCAAGAGTGAGCGATAGCTCAGCAAGGTAATGAAAGTATGGCATAATTCTGCCCTTTTATTCAACCCAGAAATAAAGCGGGTATGCGACAATAATTTGTCAAAATATCTTGATACTGAAATCATTTCCTTATCGGAATGTATTCCAAAAATACCATTGTTGTATTTCAAATATCATCTCCATAATATTCTGCAAACTTTCGATATTCATACTATGAACAAAGTTCTAGTATAGTATAAAAGATGAAATAACAAGATAACTCAGTATATCCTTTCTGTAAAATATCTGCTATATAAAATATAAGCAGACTATCGACATATACTTGAAAGATGAAGTTATAAGGAAAATCCAATATAAGGTTTCCATAACCCAAAATCCACTCATGCATATATATCCTTAATCAGGTTTTATCCGAGTCATAACTCATAAAATAAAAGATGAAGTTGTAGGAATTTCCAAGTATCATCTTTCATATCAAACATTTATCTCATATCATATTCTGGAAATAAAGACAAGGCAAAATATGTCCAATCCATTTTCGAAACTCATCTGATTCCATATACCCTTTTTGTAATCTCATATGCTTTCTGATAAACTCATATACTGGAATAAACTTGAATACTCTTGAGTAAACTTTCTTTTTTTCTGAAAACTTGCATAAAACATGCTCTTTCATGGATGCTGAACTGTAAATGGAGATTCTGGGCGCCAAGGATACCCCTACGATGATCAGTCGCAAGCTGTATCCCCCTGATCTTTTTCTACGTAGAAGGGAAGAATAGACAGTATCTGACTGACCTACCTCCCCGCCAATCGGTTGTAGGCAGGAAGTACAGACCCGTTTCACCAGTCCGTCGGCCTGTGACTCTCCTATGAGGAAGAACAGACCCGTTTCACCAGTCCGTCGGCCTGTTCCTCTCCTCTTTCCTACGGTCGGGCAATTTCTGATAAACTAAGGGAAGAACAGACCCGTTCACCAGTCCGTCGGCCATATTGTAATTCCCTTAGGGGACCGGCGCTACTCAGTCCCTTACATACTCTCCAAGTTCGAGTAAATCCATAACACTGAAACATGAAGTTCCTTTCCCTTTTTCCCCAAGAATACAACTCCACAAAGTAGTCATATCTGGTTGGAAAGGAAAATTCACCCATATTTCCCAAGCTGACGCTTGTTAATGGATGCAACTAATTCCACTGATCTTACCCCTCGAATCTTGAGGAAGTAATCAAAATCATTTTGATGGTAGTAAACCAGACTGATAAATTCATTGATTTAAAAAGGCTTAGGACCGGGCAGTCCACTGGAAACATACATAAAATCTCGAGAAAGGTCCCATGCATTTGTAGTTTGAGCGAACATTTAAGTCTTTCTGAATATAGACTTAAACGGGAAATAGATTTGGGAACCTTCTCTATTTATAATAAAAATTGACTGAAATATACTTTATTAGTTATCTAGGGTTAAAGAATAGTTTTCACCAAATACTTCCTTAAGAAGTAGGGCTTTAAATAATTAATGCAAACTATATTTAATAAAGAATATTTATTTAGAAATAATTCTCAAGTACTTTCTTATCAAAAAGGGTAGATAACAACTATTCATCATATATTTAAAATATACCCTTAATAGATTAAACTCCGAATGATCTTTAATTTGTAAACCACTTATCGAGATTAATTGTAATAACACAATAAAATAACCCTAGATAGCAACTGATACCATTCTTAGTATGTAAAATAAATATAGAGAATATATAATATATCTCTAGATAACAACTGATACCATTCCCGGTCCAAAGTATAAATGCAGAGTATATT
The DNA here is from genome assembly GCA_030848705.1 of Heracleum sosnowskyi. NCBI lineage: Eukaryota > Viridiplantae > Streptophyta > Magnoliopsida > Apiales > Apiaceae > Heracleum > Heracleum sosnowskyi. The sequence continues at coordinate 23,290,381 of CM061238.1, forward strand.
CCCCCTACTGAGGGTTTTGCTTAGCACATCAGCTCCAAAATATTACTTTAACCATAGCTTATAAGCTCGACTCATATCAATAACTTTTACTTAGCATCATAAGTATCATTTCGAAATCGTAAACACATAACATATATCTCAAAATCTTTTATTTATCACAACAACAGTTTATAGAGGTATAGGTTTGAAAACTTGCATGCATCTATCATATGCATATATTCCATCTCAACAATTTTATACCATCACATTCATATACGACGTGAGGTTTGAAAGCATGCATAATACCATATGCATCATCAGAATATTATAACCTAAAATAAAGCATGGAATGAGAAAACTTGCATACAACAACATAGCGACTCCCGGTCTAGAGTCGAAACAATGAACATGCTCTTATCTATAGAGCTACAAGGTATACCGGTTCGTAAGTATATTATCTCAAAACTATACATGGCAAATGCAGTGTTATATAATTAATACTTCAAAGTATGGATTTAGAAAACTTGCCACAATACTTGCAACAAAGATTTGGTATATAAATTGGGAATACACAAGTATTGAACATAGGAAAATATACATACTCTGAATAATAGAGTAAGGTTTAGTAAACTTGCCTGATGCTCGAGAAGTGATAGGGGTTCGCGACGATGCCGGACAATCTAGACAAAGTCAAAGAAAACGCACGATTAATCCCCTGGATAATCCACTTGTACTCTATGCTTAAACACGTAAGCGAAACACAACCAAGGCATTACTAGCTCGTTATAGGCTCATACTAAGTCCATGTTTAGTCGACAATTACTTTAGTCGTAGGTTTAGTCCGAAATCGATCCTCGAATACAAGTTATACTTAACCATTTTCAACATTGGTTCCTAAGTCATGCTCTTAGTGGTTTTCACTTGCGCAACCTCGGCTAACACATTTTTATAAAATCAGAAAATAATCTTTTGGACTCGAAACCTTCGTACAAACCTTCGTAACTGCCCTTGACACTTCAATACAAAATTTCATATTTTAAAACAACTCTTAAGGGTCTCAAACATAGCCACAAAGTTGGTACATTTCTGCAATCTCATTCCTTGAACCACTTTCACTACAATGGTCATATCTCATAAACCGTAAATCGTAATGACATGATTCTTGCGCTCACATAAACTAGAAACAAAGCTCTACACACTCATGTTCATAACTGAACCAAAAGAGGCAGTTAGGTTTTCTGATTCTAGGCAGTTTATAGAGTTACCGAAAATCGGGCATTACGACGGCTTAAAATCGAATAATCCTATTTTGTCACAACATAACCAAGCCACACCGGGCATACCATACATCTACAACCTCAACAAACAACCATCATACACCTCTAAGATCAGTGGGGAGGCTCAAATCCAACACCCATCATTTTACACATTCAAACAAATCCAAATAATCACTAAATCACTTAATCATGATCTTAACTTTACATGAACATCAAAACCACTTTAAAACTCATATAAAACTCAAAGGGGCAGAGGTTTATACCTTCCTTCAAGCTTGATTGCTGCTATATTCCTTATGTAACCTTAGATCCTTGCTTAATACAACCTTTGGAAGCCACAAACTCAATATCAAAAGCAACAAAGCAAAATACAAGTTACTATTCATCATCTTCTCCAACTGTTACTCACTGAAATCGAAGGGTAAATCACAGAGGTGAGGCGAGGGCTTACCATGGTTGCGTAGAGCTTCTCGAGAGCTTCGATTTGAGTGGTGGAACGCCAAAAACGGACAACGGAATCTCAAGTTATAAGCATTTCTTTCTCCTCCATTTTCTTTCTTCTTCTCTCCCGAATTTTTCTTCAAGGTGGAGAATTCTTCTTTTTCTTTTCTTGTTTAATTACTTGATATTTATCCAATGTGGTGAGTCATCACCCTTGGTCTCTTCTTGTCTTGACACTTGGCAAGCATGCATTGGCTTGGGATAAAGTAGCTTTTCTGGTTCGTTTAATTTCGTAGAACGCTCGCAAGGTTTCTCGAGGGTTCTATCGAGGTATTTTACCGAAATCGTTCTCGATACTTCTAATTCATTTATCAAATCCATATCCATGGAATTAATAATTTAAATCCTTACATATCCTCAAATAATAATTATTTAGTCCGTTTTTGGTGAAATTTCGGAGAAAACGAAAAATGCTATTTTTCCGATTCTGACAGCTTCTGCATTCTTTTATTTCCATCGTAGATCACTAATGCGACTTTGAAAGTTTATTATATCGTCCCGCATATAGGGTGGTCTGAAAAACTTTTAAATGAAGAGTTACTATTCATCAGTGGTTTTTCTATAATCCTTTGGATCAAAATCCGTTCCAATATTCCTGATCTATTTTCTCTTTATTCTTTGCACTTAGAAAACGTTCTAGTGCTTTCTCGGGCATACGCTATCTTGTTTACGGAGTTGTCGGATGTATTCCAGATATTTATTTGGATGACATAAAAATACTTTCCTTCCCTGGAGTATTGTATTCTTATCTTCCAGATTGATTGTTCTTATTTATATGTTCAGTCCATTCTTACTATTCTCAAAATGTTTGAAAACCGAAATTCATATTCATTTCATAACTTGATTCTCAAAGTCATTGCCACTATCCATATTTACATCAACATATAATAAAAGTTTTAATTCTACCCAAAATCTGGGGTCTTACAGATGTGCTTCAAAATCCATGTCCAAAGGATCTACAAAGTTATCAACATTTACTCTGTCCACTGTAGCTTCAACATTGACATGAGCCTCCTCAGTAACAACATCAGGAGCTTCATTCTGTTCAGCTTCAGGAACAGCTTCAGTTTCTAACTCATCAAAAAGATAGTCAGCTACCAATCTTCTTCTTCTTTGATGCAGAGTTTCAGTATCTTCCTCATCATTAGAACGTGGTCTCTTTGCTCTTCTCTTCTTTAATGGACCATCAGACTTTGGCAGAGAAGATTTTGACACTCCAACTTCAGTAGCTGGCTTAACAGTCTTTGCAGGTTTAAAAGCCCTATGTTTGATTCTACCACCTGTATTAATTGGTTGCGATGTAGATAGAGGAATTTCAGTGTTTATTGGCTCTGGTTGTGGATCTGTTTGAGTAGAATTAACCAAAAACTGCTGCACTAATGCAGGCAGTAAGAGATCACCTACATCACCCTTCTTCACATCTTTGTTCACAAGATCAGAGAATATACGTTTGTGTAATTTAAAACACGGAATTACATCTACATCAATAATATCTACCCCACTAACACAGGTAGAAAATAAAAGCTGACAGAATCTAGCAAAGTAAACTACTCCCCTATTCTCATTCATTTTCTCTCCTAAGTTACTTAAAAAAAGTCTACCAAAATCAAAATTGGTACCATAGAGAAGAGAATACCCTATTTGTAGACTGTCAGTGGGTATGGCATCCCAGTTTGTGCACTTCTTCCCGAACGTTCTTGTTATACAGTCAAAGAAAAAGCTCCACTCCTTCCTCAAGAACGGTCGCTTCAACTGACCTTTCTTGGCCAAAGATCCACCATAACCTATCTCCCTCATCATCCTCAGCAACTCAGCATCACCAACAACAATGGTGTAAGCAGTATGTTCACCAAAGCCCATAGCATCACGTACCGTACCAGGAGTAATTACATACTATGTTTCTTGAAACTCGAAAATAATAGATGGCGTTCCAGAAACACCACCATCATCATAGATACCAGTCTCCCAGAAGCTTTTGATTTGAAACCCAGAAAGCCTCTCTGGTTCTACAAGAGCACGCCCAATTGGAGATTGGGCAAGAAAATTCTGCATCAAATGAAACGCCTTTGGTGCGTTCACATTAACCAATGGAGCAGCATAATTATTAGGAATGAATTCAAGCCCAGAAGAGACAAAAGCAGCAGAACCCATTAGTACGATTTAGAAATAAGCAGAGAATGACTTAGAGAATATTTGAGAGTGTTTGCAGTAAGAGTGTTTGTGAAAATGTGTATGTGACAATAAAGTGTGAATTGGAGTAAGTTGTGAAAAGTTCAAACGAGTTTGTGTATTGTATATTAATACAAAAAGAAAGAATTAAAAACTGAACAGTTTCTAATCAATACACACAACTGTCTTACTCCGTGAAACGTGTGAGTGTGACACGTGGCATACATGCAATGACTGACAACAGTAATTGACAGTTTCCAATGCGCATGCGCAGTAAAAAGAGCAATAATTACCGCCTATTACATTTTCCTAGACACTCAACCTCTCTCCATTTTCAAAAAAAAAACTCAAACAAACCGTTTCAATCATACTCTCTATTTTTCAAAAATAATCTTCCTCAATAATTATGAAATGTCTGAAACAACCTTATTTATTTTAATCATCAGAGATTAAAAATAAATTACCTCGGCGTAGAGTACACAGTTCATCAGTTTTTTTTTATCAATTCTCCTCCTTCATTAATAATCTCTTTTCTCAAAATGCACAGTTGTGAATATTTGTGTGTGAATAGCAGAGTTTACTGAATATAAATATTGAGAGCATCTCAAAGTACATAAAATCCACAACATAAATCAGTAAAAACTGGTTGCGCAAACTCTCATACACAAACAAAATCTGATGTCATCTAAACTCTGTACTTATAAATTTATTATTTTCACCCCTTCTAAATTTTTTTTTTCCAGTAATCAGTGGTTGGCACTAGTCACCAAAAATCAAAAATTTTAGCCCTTATTTCATACAATAAGTTCCTGGGTCTTCCTAGGCACAACATGATCTCAAAGGAATTTGTGCATATTTTTGCATCTTTTGATATGAGGGTGAAATATTAGCAACTAATTATCAGAGTTTAGACTTTCATCAGTTAACACAATTTATTTATGAGAGAAAGTGCAAACAACTAATACAGACTCAGTGTATAGGATCAATAAACTAAGAGATGCTATAAATATAGAGACAGTATCATGCTGTGTAAAATTTCTGCACACATTCGAGATCAGATTTTATATAACTCAGAAAGATTCATGATTACTTACTGAGAATCATGCTTCATACAATTTTCTTCATCGGTCGATATGTTTCAGACAATTAACACAATCAGAGTATAACATCAGAGTTTATCATCAGATTATGCTTCCAGCAGAGTATGTTACCAGAGTTTATCAACATGATTTGCATGACAGTTAACACATGCAGAAAAACATGAGCAAGTTTTCACAGATGAGTAAAGTTTGAGTCTAACCAATATCTCTAGTCGAAACCAGAGATCATTCCAAGTTCATTTACCAGTCTTGTAAATGTAACTTCACTCAAAGGCTTAGTGAAGATATCTGCAAGCTGTTGTTCTGTAGACACAAAATGAAGCTCAATATCTCCTTCCTCCACATGTTCCCTGAGAAAGTGATACCTTATACTGATGTGCTTGGTCATGGAATGTTGTACTGGGTTACCTGTCATAGCAATAGCACTTTGATTATCACAGAAAATAGGTATTTTAGAGTACCTTAACCCATAATCCAGCAATTGATTCTTCATCCACGGAATCTGTGCACAACAGCTACCAGCAGCAATATACTCTGCTTCTGCAGTGGATGTGGAAATTGATTTCTGTTTCTTGCTGTACCAAGAAACTAATCTGTCACCTAGAAATTGACAGCTTCCACTGGTGCTTTTTCTGTCTATCTTACAGCCTACAAAATCTGCATCAGAGTAACCAATTAATTTAAACTCTGATTCTCTAGGGTACCACAAACCAAGGGTTATGGTTCCTTTGAGATATTTGAATATTCTCTTCACAGCTGCTAGATGAGGCTCTCTGGGGTCTGCTTGAAATCTTGCACAAAGACATGTTGCATACATGATATCTGGTCTACTTGCAGTGAGATAAAGAAGAGACCCTATCATGCCTCTGTAATTTGTAATATCTACTGAAGCCCCTGTATCTTTGTCTAGCTTTGTTGCAGTAGCCATGGGAGTTGTGGCAGATGAACTATCAAGCATACCAAATTTCTTGAGAAGATTTCTGGTATATTTTGCTTGATTGATAAAAATCCCATCATCTGTTTGCTTTACCTGCAAACCTAGAAAATAACTAAGCTCTCCCATCATGCTCATTTGGTACCTGGATTGCATAAGCTTGGCAAATTTCTTGCAGAGTTTGTCATTAGTAGACCCAAAAATTATGTCATCCACATAGATTTGAACTAAAAGCAAATCATTACCAGTATTGAAATAAAACAAGGTTTTGTCAATTGTACCTCTAGTGAACCCACTTTCTAAAAGAAATTGAGCCAGAGTTTCATACCATGCTCTAGGTGCCTGCTTTAGTCCATAAAGAGCTTTGTCAAGTCTGTAGACATAATCTGGATGCTTGGGATCTACAAACCCTGGTGGTTGTTCAACAAACACTTCTTCTTCAAGTTTCCCATTGAGAAAGGCACTTTTCACATCCATCTGAAAGACTTTGAACTTTTTGTGAGCAGCATATGCTAGAAAAATTCTTATGGCCTCCAATCTTGCAACTGGAGCAAAGGTTTCATCATAGTCAATTCCTTCCTGTTGAGAATATCCTTTTGCCACAAGTCTAGCCTTATTCCTTGTAATTATTCCCTCACTGTCAGTCTTGTTTCTGAAAACCCATTTTGTACCGACAATAGATCTGTTTTTGGGTCTTGGTACAAGAGTCCATACTTCATTTCTTTCAAATTCATTTAACTCTTCCTGCATAGCTGTTATCCAGTTAGGATCTTGAAGAGCTTCTTCCACTTTCTTGGGCTCAGTTTGGGATAGAAATGCATGAAACAAACATTCATTTGTTGTTGCACTTCTTGTTCTCACACTTGCATCTGGATCTCCAATTATCAGATCAGGTGTATGAGCTTGTGTCCACCTTCTTGCTGTTGGAAAGTGGCTTCTTTCATCATTATTAGATCCTCCCCCTTGATCCATGCTCTCCTGATTTTCTTCTTGACCATCTTCATTCTCTGAGGCTCCCCCTGAATTGGACTGTTCATTATTTGAACTTTCAGAGTTTGACCTAGAGTTTCTATTTGATTCTTTGGCTGACTCATTTTCAGAATGTGAATCATCATGTTGAGATGTTTCTGAAGTATCTTCAAGCTCCCCCTCAACTGGTTCTCTATTTAGTTCTTTCAGAGAAACTCCCTCAGTGTTTACCAGTAGAGGTTCAGAGTAAGCTTCGTCAGAGTTTGTTGGATTTGTTTCATCAGAGTTTACGTGATCAGAGTTTAGATCTTCATTTTCAAAGCGAAGTTGATCATGATATTCTTCATCTTCTATTCCAGTTATTTTCTTGTCATCAAATGACACATGTATAGATTCCATGATCACTTTAGTTCTCAGATTATAGACTCTGAATGCTTTAGTTGACAGTGGGTATCCAACAAAAATTCCTTCATCAGCTTTTAAGTCGAACTTGGTCAACTGTTCAGGATGAGTTTTCAACACAAAGCATTTGCACCCGAAAATATGAAAATATTTCAGGTTTGGTTTCTTTTTCTTCACCATCTCATATGGTGTTTTCCCATGCCTATTGATCAGTGTTGCATTTTGAGTAAAACAAGCAGTTTGAACAGCTTCTGCCCAGAAATAAGTTGGCAATTTTGCTTCATCAAGCATTGTTCTGGAAGCTTCGATTAAAGTTATGTTCTTTCTTTCAACTACACCATTTTGCTGTGGAGTCCCTGGTGCAGAAAATTCTTGCTTCACTACTCTTTCTTTGCAAAATTCTTCCATTGTTACATTTATGAATTCAGTTCCATTATCACTCCTTATAATTTTCACTTTATACTGTGATCCTTTATCCAGTAACTTTACATGATCCATCAGAGTTAAGGCAGTTTCATCCTTCTTTGCTAGAAAGTACACCCAAGTGTATCTAGTATACTCATCAACTATGACTAGAGCATATTTCTTTCTGCCTAGAGACATTACATTTACTGGACCAAATAGATCAACATGTAGAAGATGATAAGGATCCACAGCTGAAGATTCAGACTTACTCTTGAAAGATGACTTCCTTTGCTTGGCCTTTTGACAAGAATCACACAGACCATCTATGCTGAGTATAGACTTTGGAAGTCCCCTTACAAGATCTTTTCGAATTAGCTCATTGATGTTGTTCATGTTTAGGTGAGAGAGCTTCTTATGCCATTTCCAACTCTCTTCATTAGACATTTTTGCAGACAGACACACAACTTTTCCTTCAGAGTTTGTTACCAAACTTGCTTCATAGATATTATTCCGTCTGTGTCCAACTAGAACAACTTTCCCTGTAGATTTGTTGATAACCTCACAGTATTCAGGTTGAAAATCTACATGATAACCTCTGTCACAGATTTGACTCACAGATAGCAAGTCATGCTTGAGTCCTGGGACTAGAGCTACATTGGTGATGATGACACTTCCAAGATTGATATTGCCATATCCCATAGTACGTCCTATGTTGCCATCTCCATAGGAAACTTTTGGGCCAGCTTTCTCCTCATAATCTGATAGCAGGGCTTTATTTCCAGTCATGTGTCCTGAACATCCACTGTCCAAGACTAGGGTACTTTCCCTTATGCCCTGCAATCACAAACAATTACAAAGAGTTAGATTTAAGGATCCAGACTTGCTTGGATCGTTTGGCTTTCTTAATATAGTTAGCTTTTGCAGCGGAATTCTTATCTACAGAGTTTAAGCTAACTGTATCAGAGTTTGCACTATCAGAATTTACACTTGCAGAATCAACTTTAACCCATTTCAAATTGTGATTCAACTCATAATTATTGTGATAAATAGCATGATAATTCTTGCAAGTATAAATAGAATGCCAGGTACTCCCACAGTGAGTGCATAAAGTCTGTGGTCTAACCCTACTATATTCATTCTTAACTCCAGACTTGGAGGGTAAAGAATTAATATCTTTGTTCTTCCTGCAAAACCTTGCAAGATGGTTAGTACTACCACAATTATGACATGTTTTTCTAGGAGTATCAGTAATAGGCAAATGATTATTACTTCTGTTAATGCCTACCTTTCCATTTCTGTTTTTCCTGGACACTTTCTGTTTTTCAACAGACTTTACCTCTTTGAGCTTATACTTGAATTGTTTCTCTGTCATTAAACCAACATTCACTTGTTTAACACAAGTTTTTATTGATTCTTTCTTAACAGCTTCTTTTTCAAGTACAGAGTTTTGCTTACTGGATTCAGGAACAAATTTCATAGTTTTAAGTTGTGTTTTAACTTTAACTTTATCTTTAAACCTAAGTTCATCTTTCTCACAGTAACCTAACCCAACTGTATCTGTTTGAAAAACTTGATGTGTGTCTTTTCCAGAATTTGTCCAGGTTTTAATTACCTTCCTTTCTTTTTCCAAATCAGATTCTAATTCCCTAAATTTCTTAAGCAACTCCTGTTCAACATAAACAGCATCATCTCTTTCCTTTTGAACTTGTTGCATGTTAACAGGTTATTCTTCAAGAAATTTATTTCTATCTTTAAGCTTAAGATTCTCAGATTTAATTCTTTCATTCTCTAAAGTCTGATCTCTATAACTAACATGTATGCTTTTAAGATAAATTCTCAATTCAGATATATTATCAATATCATAAGCATAAGTTGTTAGGGGTACCTTATTTTCAGATGAGTCAGATTCATCTTTGACATTTGCCATGAGAGCATAGTTTACATCCTCATCTGAATCTGAAGTATCTGCCCAGTCTCTTCCTTTAGTGATGAGTGCTTTTTCAGATTTTCCTTTCTTGCACTCTGGGGCATAGTGACCCATCTCTTTACACTTGTAGCACTGGATTTCAGACTTGTCTTTCTTTCCAGGTTTGATATCCCTTCTTTCAGACTTTCTGAAATTCTTTCTTTCAGAGTTTGAATCTCTTCTTGAGAATCTTTTTCCCTTCTTGAAGTTCTTGAAACCCATCTTCTTGAAGGTCTTCACCATCAAAGTAGCCATTTGCATCATTTGTTCTTCATCATCCTCAGATTCAGAAGAAGCATCAGAGTTTGAATCACCATCAGAGTTTGATGACTCACTTTCAGAGTTTATGACCAAAGCTTTTCCCTTAGCTTTCTTCTTTGATGTTTCTTTCTTCATGAGTTTTTCTTCAACTTTGAGAGCAACAGATTTTGTCTTCTTTCCAGATCTTTTGTTTCTTTGTTCTATCTCAAGTTCATGAGATTTATGCAACCCATAAATTTCATCAAGATCTGTTTCTGCAAGATCATAATTATCTCTTATTGTTGTTGCCTTTAAATCCCATCTTTCAGGTAGAGATAGTAGAAACTTGAGATTTGACTCTTCAAGGTCATATTCTTTATCAACAAGAGACAAATCATTCAACAATTTACAGAATCTGTCATATGTATCTGTCAAAGTTTCATCAGATCTAGAGTCAAAGTGTTCATACTCCTGTGTTAAAATAGTCTTCCTGTTCTTCTTTATAACACTTGTTCCTTGACACCTGACTTCTAAAGCATCCAAGATTTCTTTGGCAGTCTTGCAACCAATAACTCTGTTAGACATGACATTATCTAAGGCACTATGAAGAAGATGTCTAACTTTTGCATCCTTTGCAATTGATGAGATGTCCTCAGGAGTCATATCTTTCTTTTCCTTCGGAACAGTCTTTTGTTCTTGACCAGCAACTACAGGAGACAGTTTAGTTGGCATATGAGGACCATCATAGATTCTATCAAGGTATTCTGGATCTGTGGCTTCTAGAAACATGGTCATCATAACCTTCCATATTGGATATTCCACTGGTTTGAGAATTGGAACCCTGATTGACTCATATCGACTTACAGAAGCAGATTGAACCTTTTGAGCATTAGAACCTCCATTAGAACCTGCCTGGGTGTTTTCAGTCATGATTATACTTGTGTTTGGATCAATAAACTGTATATATTAAACAACCAAGGCTCTGATACCAATTGTTAGGCCGAATACACAATATATAATCAATATATGTATGAGAATAACAATCAAGAACACTGTTTATGAACAATAAACTGAATTATATTAAATAACTCTTCTCTCAGTGATGTAAAATATCATAGAGAGCTGCTAGGTTACAAGAATAATGTATTCAGTATTCGCATCCCTTTTAGGGTTAACCTATCTGTGTTTATATAGTACACAGCTACGTACAATCTTCTAATTGATATTCCTATAAATCAGCTATACAATTAATATCAATCTAGGATTGCTTCTGTCTTCTGTCCCGTTTCTTTAGCTATCTCAATATATCTTGCTTCTTTCCATCTTCAAGATATATTGCTTCTAGAATCTTCAAGTATGCACCGACAGCTAAATAAACTCTCACCCCGTCAGACTTTAACAAATTCTGACTGGCTTCTAGTGTAAACTCTGATTAGTACCTGTTACTTAAACACTGATAAACAATCATCATCAATTATATCTAACAATTGACTTAACACAAAATCTACTAAGTGTTTTATAATTATCATCAAGAACAACATATTACTTACAATCTCCCCCAATTTATGACTGATAGAATAACAGCCATAAATCAAGAGCCTTGATGATAACAAAAACACTTAGACAAATTATAAATTACAAAAGTAGAATTTGTATTGAGCTTCATGATTTATTGAAAATTGACTGAACACAAATTAGAAATTCTTACAATACAAATGCACAGAGCTGCTCCTCTAGCCTGAGCAGATTTATCAACTTTGTCTCCGTGGCCTTGTTTTCTTCCCCTTCCTTGCATTGTTCTCCTCAATCTGAGCTTGGAGCCTCATGTAGAAAATCTTATCTTCTTCATCTTGTTCACCCAACTTGAATTGCATGAATCTTAGAGTTTCATTAGATGCCTTTTCCAATTGGTCCTCCATTCTAAAGAATCTTCTGCAGTTGTCCTTGTCTCTGAATTCCATCATCCAAAAGGGTTGGAGATGAATTTTCTTTCCTGATTGAGGGACCTTTAGAACCCTGGGAAGTGCATCAGGTTTGTTCCAGCTAGCTTTGACTTGACAAATCTTGGAGACAACCTCAGACTTGGCAGTTTTGGTGAACCCAAAATCTCTCTTTAAGCATTTGAACACCACCATCAGTGTCTGATAGTCTTCTCCTAGAATTCTGTGCAGAGGCCAGATTCTTTCCCTTCCACCCTTGTAGACAAACACTAATCTCTCTGGTAATTTATGAGTGGCTGCTATCCCTCTTACTTCTACCAAGTCCTCAAGATATAGGTTTAAGTCAGACTCCTCCTTTATGTCAGCAATGTAGATGAAGTCCTATGGGTTTGTTGGTGGTTTCTCAACCTGTGGCCTCCTCACAAAAACTGGCTTAGCCTTAGAAGCCTTCTGATGTGATTTCTTCTTTGCATCCATCTCAATTAGAAATTTGGGAAAGTTGGCTTCATCAAACTCAAATGGCTCCTCCTTTGGCTCAATTGGTTGATTGTGAAAGTTAACTGGATGTTCAGGATCACTAGCCAACCTTTCTCCAAACTCTACATTAGGGAAGGTTAGAGGCACAGTTGTTGCAGCTGAGGCAGTACCTTGAGAGTCACCCTCATCAAGAGCCAAGTTTCTTTTAGCTCTTGCTTTGGGTTGCCTTGTGTTTTTCCTTTTCCCTTTGCTTTGCTCAGCTTCAGCTCTAGCTTTTTCTTCTTGAACTCTTTCTTCTTCATCTAGAGCCTGGGCAACTGCAAGGGCTTGCATGGCTGCCCTAGCTGATACCTCAGCTTTAGCTTCTGCAAAATATGGGTGACCAGCCCAAACACAAATCTCTTGCCCATTCCTGTAGATTTTTGCCCTTTGATTCCTAACTTCAGGGTCATTGCTTTCCTTGCAAACTACAATAAGTTTTCTCAAAACCTTGAGCTCATCTGGAAGTGAAGGAGGATAGAAAGTCCTTGCAATATTCTTGCCCTTTGGTTTAGCTGGGGATTTTGGAGATAAGTATTGAGAAGTTGTTTGATCCACATCTCTAAAACATGAGGTTTGTCCCTTTTCTTTTCTTGGACCAGGAATCACTCCATGTAGAAGAAGCTTTAAATCAAATGAGGATTTAAGTTGTGGCTCCATATCCGTTGACACTAAAACCATGGCATTCGTTGATGAAGGAATGGGCTCATCCGTTGACACTGTCAGTCTGAGATCCGTTGATGTAGAAGATGCTTGATCCGTTGATGGGTGTCTGGTTCTTGTAGTATCAGCTATCTTCTTAGCCCGTGCATCTATACTCTTCATTTGCTCTTTACTTTGTTCTGCAAGTTGTAGTCTCATAGATGCACGTTGGATTAGGTCAATTCCATCTAATTTCTCCTTTGTATACTCCCCCATAGCTAGTGCCTCCTTTGGTAAAGAGATGGCTGGGACCATGACTTTGGTGACTTGAATATTTAGCTCCTGTGATTTCTCCCCCTTTTTGTTATCATCAAGAGAGATGAGAGGGAGACCCTGAGCTGCCACTAGCTGAGTAAGTAGCTGAGTCTGCTTCTCTTGTGCCTGCTGGATATGAGTTAATGTGGCTTCCACTTTGTCCACCCTAGAAGTAAGAGTTTTCAAAGTAGTTGCCACCTCATTGTCCTTGGTGAAGAAAGTGTTCATCCTGGCAACAGTGAGAAGTGGGAGTCTTTCATCAAGCCTCCTTGCAGTGGAGTCCTTTAGATTGTCAATGGAGTCCTTGATTTCCCTGGCTTCAATCCTTGTCTGAAGCATCTGAAGTCTCTGAATTTCTATAGAATCCATGATTGCCTTGTAGAATTTCTTCTCAGTGTCAGGTGCAGACTCATGAGCCAAATATGCTTAATTATACTACCTTGTGATGGCAACATCTAAACCCTGATGTCCAAGTGAGTCTTGAGAAAGCCATCTTGGCTTAGGAGGCACCACAGAAGTCCCAGTTTGAGTAGTAGTAGCCACCTGTAGATCAGCATCCTCATCACTTGAAGAACCATCATATTCAAAACTTCCACCAGCGCCTGGAGACAAATTGGCAAGTGCATCCTTAGCCCTCATCATGGATGCAGTTGTATGAATGAGATTGAGTGACCTTCCTGCCTCCACATTGCCCTGTTGAGCCATGATTTGATAGGCTGGTACAAGATGAGTAAAGGTTTCAGGATCCAAAGAAATGTTATCCAGAGTCTGTTGATAATGCTCTTGGAAAGTCAATTCTCTTTCTCCCTAACTAACCTCCATTAACTCACTTGCAATGGCTGGTTCCTCCCTTTGAGTGCCTGTAGTCCCTTCTCTCACTCCACTCTTTTCTTGAATCATGGGCTCCCCGTGGCTCACACCTCTCACACCCTCACCTTCACCTACTAAGGTGGAACTATCAGTCTCTCCTTTTGCCTGGCTGGAAGAAATAGCCAGCCTCTCACTCTCAACCTCTCCTTTTGCCTGGCTGCAAGCCAGCCTCTCAGATTCACTATCTCTCAAACCTAAAAGTGTTTCGACTACCACTAGATCATCTGCACTAGTTGTGGGAACAACTGGATTTTCAATAAAAGGTGCAGAATGAACTATCAACGGATGGGTAGTTTGAACTGTCAACGGAATGGGTTTCGTTGATGGAGAAACACTTGTCAACGGAAGAGAGAGTTCTGTTGATGAAGTCAACAGAGGAGTTTGAGAAAATGAAATTACAGTAAAGTCTGTGGTGATTGATTGTAAGGATGGATCCACAGATGCTCCTGCAATTTCAGAAAAGGATGATTGATGGCCCAACAAATCACTTAACAAGTGATGACCACCAATTTCAGAGTGGGGCTGCTCCAAGAATAGAGATGGAGAATCAGGAATAGATAAGTGGATCATATCCACATCTAGAGAGTGTGTAGGAGAATTTGGTAAAGTTGTCTCAATATTAATATTGAGAGAGTGGGACTGTTACCCCAGAGTAATGATTGGGGCTACATCAAACTGAATTTGAGATACTGGAAGGGTTGCTTCCAGTGTGTGTGCACCCTGGGTGACCTTGGATTTTTGTTTCACCCTTCTCTGGTATTGGGAAATAGCTGTTTGGGGGCTAGATGTGTCCCTTACCCTTTTGGTGTGTGCTCTTGGAGGAGAGCTTGTTTCAATAACTACACCCTTTTGAGAGGATGTAGTTAGACTTGTGCTAAAATCCTTTTTACTCATTGTGCCTTGTTGGGAAGACACAGTGGGGCTTGGCTGGGCAACACTCACCTCTCCCACCTTATCCTTGGGGGTTTTTTTTGATGTTCACCCCTTCCCTCACCTCTCACAGCACCTGCTTCACTCCCCTTAGGTTGTGTAGTGGTTTTTACAACAGGTGCCTTTTGAGAAGCACCTGATGTTGGCTTGGTTGGTTTGGATTTCTTGGATTTTGGTCTTGTTGCAGGGGCAGGAGCCTGTTGGGTCACAACTACAGACTCCATTGTAACAGAAGTGGTTACAGAAGTAACAATTAAAGCAGAAGATGGAGAAGTTGTTACCTCAATTACTGGAAAGTACACCACTGGGACATCACCATTGTGATTGAGCCTCAAGATGTCTGTCAGTACTCTCTTCTCTTGGACAAAGCATTCAAACCTGGAATTTTGGTTAGAGATAACCAATGGTGTTGGACTAACATGGTTAGTCAACATCATTAGAAATCTAGCATAATACACATTATTTTTCCTATTTGTTTTGTCACCTAACTTAGCACCAAATTCATACATAAGTTGGGTGGAAAAATTTTAGTACTTATCAGTGAGCAGCATGGTAAAAAGAATCAAGATAGAGTTACTCAAAGCATCAAAATTACTAATTTTTCCAGAAAACACTTTGATAAAAGCATCAGCTAAGTAACTATATTCCCTCACCAAACCCCTCCTAATTATCTTACCCAAATTAGCAGTTGATAAGGAGTAATTAATAGTAGTAAGCATGTTAACCATTTCAGCATGTGTAGGCAAAGCTAAACAGTTATTATCAGGGAGGTGAAGACATGCTTGCATAACATCAGAATTAATGGTATACTCCTTACCTTGAAGTGTGAACTGTAGGGTGCCGTTAGATTCACTGAACTCACAGGAAGTCCAAATATCCTCGACTATTTCATGATATATTGGAGTGGAGTGAAACATGGCATAACTGAGTTTGCAATTCACCATGAAATCCATCATTTTGTGAAAGATTTCATTCGAGCCCTCTTTGTTAACAAACGGGATGGAGTTGTTCTTCTCATAGATGAACCCTCCAGCAGACATAAGTTTCACAATTGGTGCCATTGTTGTAATATCCGTGAATTTTATTATTTAAATAAATGATATATTTGGTGTAAAATATTTCTTGAGGAATATTTGAATATTAATAAGTGATAATTATTGAGTGATTATGTGCTTATTGGTGAGTCGAAAGCCCATTTCAAATATTTCGTCATTTGAAATTTTATTCGATCTTGAGCCCCGTTTTGAAAATTCAAGGGCCCCGTTGAGGTTTTGTACATCATTATTATTCTTTCGTCTTTCGTATTCGAATCGTTACCGAAGGGATTATTCGTATCATTTCATCCCTAGTTATTTGATCTTGCCAGTATAGTTCGTTTTGTTCGAAAAAGGAAAAATTGTTCCTAACCCTAATTGCTTAGGGGGACGGATATATCGTTTATCTTCATATTTCATCTGTTATAGCCCCAGTATTCTTGAGCATTAGTTATATAATGATATGTATTGATTTGGATAATTATCAGTCCTTGTAGATAATTATCTCTTCGTAAAACGTGTTTTTAACCTAATTAGGGTTTTTAAACGATCCGGTGGATCTATAACGATCCAAAAATGTTCTTTGGGGTATTATTTTTCCAAAAATATATAAAGACGAATCGTACCTTAAAGCCTTCATAATCTGCATTCCAGATAATCGAAAAGTAAAAATTCCCGAAACGTGTTTTTCGTGTTCTTGAAGATTAAACCATTCGATCAAGGTGTTATTGATTTCAGAAATCAAAGTTCAAGTACTCAAATCAAAGCTCTTGATCTCTAGTTTCAGAATCTTCCAACCTCATCATCTGGTAATTTTTTGAATTGTTATGAATTTTTCAATATTCGAATTTAAATTAGGGTTCATACCCGATTTGGGGATTTTCATTCTGTTGATTCTCCGTTCAATTGATTGCTTCTAACATGTTCCTAGGGTTCTATTTAGCAAGAATCCATGCTTTAATTTCATGTTTGTGTTCGATTTTGATGGTTTTGATTTTCGGGTTTTGACCCGAATTCTTCTTTTGAATAGTCAGTTCATATGAATGATCTGACATTGTTTTTGGTAGAGGGCTTTCATTTTATGTGTTCTTAGCTTCATTTTAACATAAAGAACGTAGAGTTTCATGTAGGATTTTTACAGATCGGAAAATTGGTTTAAGCTCGCCGGAAAATAGTCGGGTTTTTGATTCCGGTGATGTTTTTGGTTTGTTTTTGATCGGAATGTGTTGATGTGTTTATTTGCAATGTTTTGGTATAAAAATCCCTAATTTCTGATGTGTTTTTGATTTGCCGGGATTCTTTGATTTCCGTCGCCGGCGTGAACTTTACCGGGTTGTTCTTCCCGACCCGTTTACCCGAAGTTTTGACCCGGTTTCAATCTTCAAAACCCTAATTGCATTTCTGAAAAACTGTTTTTGAATTTTATTTATTTATTTAATTCGAAAATAGTTTTAAATCTTTAAAAATTCATATTTTTATTTTAAAAATATATTTTTAACTTCAGAAAATTCTGAAAAATTATATTTATTAGTTTAAATTCGAAAATTGATTAAAGTTAATTATTTTAATTATTTTTAATTAATAATTGATTTATTTAATTAATTGATTAATTCTTTTAATCAGTTAATTCTTAAAAATTAGTTATTAATTAGATTTAATTAATTTAAAATTCAGTTTAATTATTTTCAAGTTTGTTTTATTATTTAAAAATAGTTTGAGCATTTAAAGAGTATCA
Source organism: Heracleum sosnowskyi (assembly GCA_030848705.1). Classification (NCBI taxonomy): domain Eukaryota; kingdom Viridiplantae; phylum Streptophyta; class Magnoliopsida; order Apiales; family Apiaceae; genus Heracleum; species Heracleum sosnowskyi. Next base: position 23,308,305 of record CM061238.1, read on the forward strand.
ATTAATTTTATTAATTGATTTAATTGCATTTAAATATATATATTGGATTTAAAAATCCGATTTTCGATTTAAAAATTTTTTGGGAATTATTTAAAATTCAATTAAGTTTCGTGTGATGTTTTAAAAATATTTATAAGTGCTATATGGTTCGTATGAGTTGTGTGTTGTGTTTTATAGTCCGTATATACTCGTACTAGGGTTAGGGTTTGAGTTAATACCGTAAATTAGACCGGACGTCTGATACGTAACCGGTAAACTGTTTAAGTGTGTTATTAATTGATTTTGTGTCGAGGTTAGAACGAGGATAGTTAGACTTACTTGATGAGTTGTTTAAATTATAGAATCGAGTTCCCGGAGCAAGGGAAAGGGGAAAGTTGAGTGACCGAGTCGAACCGACAACGACGTAGACCAGGCAAGTATCTGTGCCTTTAATTGTGATAAACTTGTTATTGTCTTTAATACTTAATTGTTGTTATCCCGGAACAATTCAGATTATCAATCCTTTACCCGCATTTGGGCAACTGATTCCATTTATAAATTCCCTAAATTCTTTGATTTGATCTGCATCGGAAACCATTATTTCCAACCGATTGATTATTGTTTTCAACCCTTGATTGTTGATTACCACCTTTGATTATTGCTTATAACCATTATCGGTTGATTACCACCATTTGACTATTGCTATCAATCATAGATTATTGATTACCATCCTTTGATTATTCTTACAACCATTGATTGTTGGATTTCCGTCATTGACAATTGGCTATCGTCATTGATAATTGATTTCAACCATTGATTTCTTTCCCAAACGAGTATATATTACCGTTGGAATTATTTCATGATTATTCTCAATCTTCTTTTGATATCGAGCAGTTGAAGCTCTTTTGCAATTATTATACCTTGATGTTGTGAATTATTTATCGAGTATGTTATTGCTTATACCCTGTGATAGAATTGGCATGTTTTTAAAAATTGACTAATTATTGGTCTGGCCATTTATGGTCGATGTAATTTAGGCCCAGATTGGCCTTGGATCCGTAAAGGACTTTGCCGTGAGCTAGTCCGGGGTTGTTGCGTGGCTGGTCAGCAGCACAACCTTTGATTTGAATAAAATGTAGAAGTCCAATTCTAATTCTTTTCTTCAGTTGATATTGATATAAAAGCATGTGTTGGCTTAATTATTGTTGATTCAAATATCTGGAAAATCATATCTTATAATTGTGATGAAATATATTGTGATGCTTGCTGAGCACTTTTGGCTCACTCTTGCTTGTTGTTTTCTAACCCCATTCCAGTGAAACGAGAGTATGAGTCGGCACAGCGTGACTGATAGTTCACCGGCAGCTAGGAGAGCACACCGGGTGGTTGTCATTGGCAGGGTAGTTGTTGTCTTGTTTTGATTAGACCAGATGTCTAGTTCTGAACTTAGTGTGATGTAATAACTCTGATAAAATTTGGTTTGTATTAATAAAAGATCGTAGAAGCTTGTGTTCTATGCCATAATCTATAGCGGTCTTGGTCAAGGGGTATTTATTGTCTTTATATATTATGCATGTGCTGTATATAGTAATTATATTGTGTCCCGTTGGTCGGGTGACTCCTCAAATCTATACTGTAACAGCCCCAAATCCGGGGTCAGGGATTTAGTGTTGTCACAATCCATGCACTCCTTGCCTTACCTGTAATACTCACACCATTCATAATTTACCTGTTCATGACCCCACAACATAGGTCTCACACACACACACACACACACAGGTTAGAGTCTCAGAAACGACACAATACAACAATTGCGGAATAAATAACCTTTATTACAATACCCAAATGTCTTTTGAATCTGTTACTGATACAATTTCTAAGTATTGTTACATTACCAACTTAGCCTTCTGATGCTCACAATCCTCTTATACCATTCCTGTCTATATATGAGTTGAATACCAAAGCCGTAGACTGATTCGATTGGTTCGTACTACTCCCGGGATCACTGCTAAAAACGGTTTATGGAAACGCCTTGCGGGGTATGTGCCGTCCCATTGGCATCCTGCTTCGCTGCTATATAATATATATAAAACAATAGCAAGAGTGAGTGATAGCTCAACAAGGTAATAAAAATATGGCATGATCCTGCCTTTAACTCAACCCAGAATAAAGCGGGTATAAGACAATAATTTGTCAAAATATCTCGATACTGAAAGTATTTCCTTATCGGAATGTATTCCCAAAAACAGTACCATTAATGTACTTCAAATATCATTTCATAATATTTCTGCAAGCTTTTGCTATATTATGAACAAAGTTCTAGTATAATATAAAAGATAAGGTTTCAAAGTAAACCAATATAACTCTTCCAAAAATATCTGCTATGTAAGCAGAATATCAACACATAACTTAAAAGAAGTTATAAGATGATTCAGTATAAACAACTCCCTTACCATAACTCATGTTATGTAAGGTATCCACAGAGTCATATGATATAAAAGAGGAAATTACTAGGAAAATTAATATAACATTTCCGTAACCCAAAATCCATTTAGGCATATATATCCTTAATCAGGTTTTACCAGAGTCATAACTTATAGAATAAAAGATGAAGTTGCATGAATTTGTTGTCACTTCATTCCCAAACACTTTTCGACCCCCTGCCAACAAGTTTGGTTCTTCACCCCAATACATGTTGCAGGAATATCCAAATTGGATGATGAACCAATACCGGAGTTGCTACCGCGCCCGCTGTGCCTAACCTTGCTATGATCAGTAGCAGGTCGCACCGCTCAAATAGTTTTCTACATGTAGATGGAAGAATCACGACAGCCTGACATTATCTACCGCCTTACTGTGACCTCCCGGCCCATTTGGGGCAATAAAAGTTGGATGGGTCCGCGCAACTAGACCACTTACACCACTCCTAGTTCAGATGAAATCCATGACTCTGAAACGTAAAGATCGTCCTCCTTTCCCCAAGTGTAACACTTGTTGATACGACTCCACTAAGTAGTTATATCTGGGTTGGAAAGGAAGATTCTCCAATATTTCCCAAGCTATGCTTGTTAATGGATATCGACTTGTTCCATGAATTTACCCCTCGATCATTGAGGTGGTAACACAATATTTGACTGGCAGCAATTAAATTGCTCCAAGAAAATATCTGTCCCTTGACAGTTTTTGAATTGAGAGTTTAAAAAGAGTAGTAGTTACTTAAATCAGGTTTCCCATTTTTTTGATAGTTGAGCGAGCATTTGAATCTTCTTAAAAGACAGATTCAAATGGAAAAACAATGTTTTGGGAACCTCTTTTTGATTTGAAAATAATCAATCGTATTTATTAAATGAGTAAACCTTAAATGAATATTTGAAAATAATATTCATTAAATAAATAATCCTTAAATGAATATTTGAAAATAATATTCATTAAATAAATACTCCTCAAATGAATATTTGAAAATAATATTCATTTAATAAATAATTAATCCTCAAATGAATATTTAAAAGTAATATTCATTAAATAAATAATCAATCTTCAAATGAATATTTAAAAGTAATATTCATTAAATAAATAATCAATCTTCAAATGAATATTTAAAAGTAATATTCATTAAGTAAATAAATAATCTTCAAATGAATATTCAAAAAATAATATTCATTAAATAATCCTCAGATGAATATTCACAATAATATTCTTAAAGTCAATATCCTCAAATGAGTATTAATAAATAATATTCTGACAATGAATATTAATAAAGAATGTTCTTAAAGTCAATAATCCTCAAATGAATATTCATAAATAACATTCTTTAAATAAATAATTAATCCTCGAATAACAGTACTCGATATCTTTATCGGAAAATAACCTTTATCATATACAAAATATAATCACTTCTGATTTTTCAAGAAAATCACACGCCCTTATCCTAGGGCAAATATAAAATCCTGGCTTATAGCTGATATCCCATATCTAGCTTAGAAGCCCATACTCAAATCATTTCCAAGTAATAACCTTCGAATGAAGTAATATTCAAATAACATTCCTCAAATCATTTCCAGGTAATTAATACTTTCTAGAAATATAATTAATGTTTAATAATAGCAGTCCTCAAAATAATTAGTACACTGCCGCTGGAATCCTTCCGGATTTCCACGGCTATCTCTATATCTCAAAATACTGACTCCCGGTCTAGAGTCGAAAACAAGAAGTATGCTCTTATCTCTAGAGCTACAAGGTATACCGGTTCATAAGTACATTATCTCAAAGCTCGTATATAAACCAAAATCAAATTCTATTTTATACAATATATAACATGTATCGCAAAACTGTATAACTCCACACATGGCAAAAGCAGTAATATATAATCAATACTTCAAATTATAGATTTAGAAAACTTGCCACAATACTTGCAACAAAGATTTGGTATATAAATTGGGAACACACAAGTATTGACCATTGGAAAATATACATACTCTGAATAATAGAGTAAGGTTTAGTAAACTTGCCTGATGCTCGAGAAGTGATAGGGGTTCGCGACGATGCCGGACAATCTAGACAAAGTCAAAGAAAACGTACGATTAATCCCCTGGATAATCCACTTGTACTCAATGCTTAAACACATAAACGAAACACAACCAAGGCATTACTTGCTTGCTCTAACGTCATACTAAATCCATGTTATTCATCAAATACTTATATCATAAGTTTGGTTCGAAATCCATCCTCAAATCCAAGTTATACTTAACCATTTGGAACCTTGGTTCTAAGTCTTGTTTTCAGTGAATTTACACTTGCGCAACCTCGGCTAAAACATTTTTATAAACTCAACTAATAATCTTTTTGATTCGAAATCTTCGCACAAGGCTTTCTAACTGTCCTTAGCATTATATCCCAAAGTTTCACATTTGGATTCGACTCTTAGAGGTCTTTGACTTAGCATCAAAGTAGTTACATTTCTGCGATGCAACCTTTTGAACCATGATTACTAAAACTAGCATAACTCTTAAACCATTCGGCCAAATTAGGCGAATCACATATCATTACGAAGCTTATAACATAAACTACACAATCTTGGGCAGTAGGACTCAAGGGTCGAGCTCTAACAGAGGAAAAACAGAGAACCAATCAGTAGGTAAAACTTTGGGCATTACGACGGCTATAACTCGGATATTCCCAAATTTCAAATCATCCAAAATACATAACGATCGCTCCACATAACACATGCATCTTATATATCATAGAACCGAGGCCAAGCAATGCCTTTCCGTTCATATAACTCATTATCACTTAAATCAAAACCCAATCATAACAACTAAGGCTATAATCATGCATAACACCGTTAATCATCCATAATCCTTATAATAATTCAAGGGTTTCAAAATTATACCTCCTCCAAGCTTGCTTTCTGCCATACTCCTGATGTAGCCTTAGATTCTTGCTTAATACAACCTTTGGAAGCTACAAACTCATTATCAAAACAAAACAAAACAAGATACAAGTTACTATTCATCATCTTCTCCAACTGTTAATCACTGAATCGAAGGGGTAAATCACGGAGTTGAGGTGATTTCTTACCATGGTTACGTCGGGCTTCTCGAGAGCTTCGATTTGAGTGGTAGAACGCCAAAAACGGACCACGGAATCTCAAGTTATGATCATTTCTTTCTCTCCCATTTTTCTTCTCATTTCTCTCCCGAATTTCTCTTCCTTTTTCTTTTTCTTCTTATCTTGTTTAATTACTTGATATTTATCCAATGTGGTGAGTCATCACCCTTGGTCTCTTCTTGTCTTAACACTTGGCAAGCATGCATTGGCTTGGAATAAAGTAGCTTTTCTGGTTCGTTTAATTTCGTAGAACGCTCGCAAGGTTTCTCGAGGGTTCTATCGAGGTATTTTACCGAAATCGTTCTCGATACTTCTAATTCATTTATCAAATCCATATCCATATAATTAATAATTTAAATCCTTAAATATCTTCAAATAATAATTATTTAGTCCATTTTTGGTGAAATTTCGGAGAAAATGAAAAATGCTATTTTTCCGATTCTGACAGCTTCTGCTTTCCTTTATTTCCATCGTAGATCACTAATGCGACTTTGAAAGTTTATTATATCGTCCCGCATATAGGGTGGTCTGAAAAACTTTTAAATGAAGAGTTACTATTCATCAGTGGTTTTTCTATAATCCTTTGGATCAAAATCCGTTCCAATATTCCTGATCTATTTTCTCTTTACTCTTTGCACTTAGAAAACGTTCTAGTGATTTCTCGGGCGTACGCTATCTTGTTTACGGAGTTGTCGGATGTATTCCAGATATTGATTTGGATGACATAAAAATACTTTCCTTCCCTGGAGTATTGTATTCTTATCTTCCAGATTGATTGTTCTTATTTATGTGTTCAGTCCATTCTTACTATTCTCAAAATGTTTGAAAACCGAAATTCATATTCATTTCATAACTTGATTCTCAAAGTCATTGCCACTATCCATATTTACATCAACATATAATAAAAGTTTTAATTCTACCCAAAATCTGGGGTCTTACATATACCCCGGGTTTGGAGGGCGTCACAGGTTGGTATCAGAGCAAAAGGTTATGGCATTAGAAACAAGTTAGGACTTAGGGTCCAGGATAACATAGAGGGTTAGGAATTCACTTAAGGATATTAGGAAGTCGGTTGGGAGTATTGCGAGTGGTAATTAAATGTGGTTATGATTGCAGCCCCCTAGCTCTAGCTCAGAGTCAGACCCATCAGAGGATCCGACAGAGGAGAGACCTATACCGGATACTAGAGTAGGACCGTCGAGACCGTCACGACCGGCACGACACCAGCCGAGACAGCCAGTAGTTAGGAGGGATCAGATACCTTGTCCTGTTCCACTCCGACGAGTAGCCCCATCAGCATTTTCTCAGGCATCAATTGCTGGACCTATGTTTCAGCTTTGTGATCCACCAGTTCCACACCATGAGTATAAGAGGGTGAGTAGGGAGAGGGATTATCTTTATGGACAGATGAGAGGGATTCGATCGACAGAGACAGCTGTAGTTAGAGAGAGGGACAGACTCAGAGTTCAGATAGGGGATATACAGATGAGACTTAGAGTTACGAGGACATTGGTTGAGACACGATTGCATGGATTAGCTTCTAGCCGAGTGGGAGAGACAGTAGCAGGGATGAGACAGATTTTATATTACGCGATGAGTGAGATTGTAGAGATTGCAGGACCCCCGTTATGGCAGACAGGAGCAGGTGATTTGTGAGCAGGTTAGGAGAAGTCAGATGTGGTGTAGTATATGGATTTCAGTTAGATATTACATAGATGCATATTGTAGAATCAGCAGTGCACCGGGCTTATAGGATCGCCTTGGGTTGTTGTTCCATTTTTGTTGTATTGTTGATCAGCAGTTGTAGTTCAGCTATGACATATTTTACTTTTGAAGCGTTCTACGCCTGTACTGACTCTATATATATATATGATAAACACCTTTTGTAGAACTGTTATTATCCTCTTGTCATTCATTTTCAGCATCATAATTGTCATTCTACTTGTTACAACGAGTGTACCCATACACCGTTGAGAAGATCTGTAAACCTTCGAAATATCAACTGTGACCCTCCCTTTCTATTTTATGAACTGTTTGATTGAGCCTATTATTGTTTATTCATCAGCAATATGCCTCCTAGACGACAAACCCGTTCAACTGATTCCCCTAACCAAGAAGGTCAACAGAATACACCTACCACGGGTCACATGGACCCGATGGTAGCTCAGCTATTGAATACTCTTACTCAACAAACTGCCGCATTAGCACAACAACAACAAGCGTTTCAGCAACAGCTCTTAGAACAGCAGCAACAACATCAGCAGCAGCAGCACCACCAACAGGCAACACCAGCGGTTACGTTCAAATCTTTCCAGGCCGCAAAACCCCCAGAGTTTAAAGGATATGCAGACCCGTAGAGGCAAAGGCGTGGCTAAAAGAGATAGAGAAGGCTTTTACCCTCATAGAGGTGACAGATGATAAGAAGACGGAGTATGCTAGTTATTTCTTGAAAAGAGAGGCAAGTTATTGCTGGGAAACAAGTAGGGCTATGGAGCCCGAGGGATTGATTACGTGGGTCAGATTTACAGAATTGTTTTTAGAAAGGTATTTTCCAGATTATATGCGAGATCAGATGGAGTTGAAATTTTTGGAATTGAAGCAGGGAAACATGAATGTTCCCCAATATGACACTAAGTTTACGGAGTTATCGAGGTTTGTTCCGACATATGTGGATACGGAGAAGAAGAAGGCCAAAAGGTTCCAACAAGGACTAAGGTCTTGGATTCGCAATAAGTTAGCTATCTTGGAGTTGGACACTTATGCAGTGGTAGTCCAGAAGGCAATTATTGCAGAAACAGAGAGTGATTCATACATGAAAGAGAGGGAGAATAAGAAAAGAAAAGCAGGAATACCCGATAAGGGACAGCAGCAAGGAAGTTTTCAAGGACAGTTGAATAAGAAACCGGGATTCCAGCCCGACAGGAATACAAGTTTTAAGAAACCGGATACCGGGAGTGTAGGGCAAGACAACCGTCGCCCAGCCAGCAGTCAACAGGGAAATTCAAGACCCCCACTACTAGAATGCAAGACATGCGGAAAGCGACATCCAGGGATATTTCATCGATTGAGTGTCACATGCTTTAAATGCAATCAGAAGGGTCATTACTCCCGGGATTGCAAGATAGGCATTGTGTGTCATCGATGTAAGAAACCAGGCCATATGATTAAGGACTGCAGAGCACCAGCACCCATGAACAACATGATCCGGGCAATCGAAGCACCCCCAGCTATTAATATTCAGCCGTTAGCCAGGACCTATAATATGTCGAGGGGAGAAGCAGTGAGAGACTCCGACGTGGTGGCAGGTACACTTCTAGTAAATTCTATAAGTGCTAAAGTGTTAATAGATTCAGGAGCGACTAAGTCTTTTATTTCTGAAACGTTTGCTCGTAAATTGAATTGCGTAATGAAACCCTTAAGTGGAGTGTTGAATATAGAAATAGCTAATCAGGATCGTATAGCGGTCAGTTCGTATTATCCTCGTTATGAGATAAAGATTTTGGGAAATTGTTTTTACGTTGATTTGTTACCTTTTAAGTAGGAGAATTTGATGTGATTTTAGGGATGGATTGGTTAACTGATTATGATGCGAGTATTGATTGTAAGAATCAGAGGGTTACTTTGATTACCCCAGAAAAGAAAGTGTTGCCCAGTAATAATCTATTGTAGAAGGGGGGTTGAATACAATAGTATAAGATAATCGACTTCTTAATGTATATATCACAAATATGAAAGAAAAATAACAGCTTTATTAAATCTGATATAAAACTGTTACAAACTCTCTCAAGAAATTCTGATGTTCTTGAGAGCTGCTATTTTACAAAAACTCTCTCAAGAAATTCTATGTTCTTAAGAGCTTCTATCTTGATTCGCTTCTCTCTCGAATTCATAAATCGAAACCAAGACTGTGTTTATATACTACACAGCTTCTCTATTAATGATAAGTCCTAATCAATTACAAAGATTGAAACCTATCTATAATTGATAGCTACATTCTACAAACCAGGAACCGACAGAATAAACTTCCATGTTTAACTAGACTCCAAATATAACTCGAAGTAGGAATCCTGATCAGCTTCCAGTCCTGATGATCAATCCTGATCCCAGTCCTGATATGCATTCTGATCGTGATGACCATGTAATCCTGATGACGTCAGCAATCCTGATCAGTTGAGTCTAGCTCCTGACGATCATTGAATTCTGATCTAACAATCTCCCCCAATCTCATACTTTGTGAAATAAAGTATAGATTCCTAAGATTCAATGATGTCAAAAACATATATACAAAATGTACAGAATCTGCAGCAACAACTTATCTGTTTAAATTCTTTGATAGAACAGATTCATCTTCAAGAAGTTGGATAACAAATTTTCTTCTTTTTCTTCAAGAATTTGAATCAGTCTTTCCTTAAGATTTCTGAGTTCTTCATCTTCCTCATTAATCTGGTAGAGAGCTGCTCTGAGATTCAATATGGAGTTTCTCTGAAGACTATGCTCTTCAAGCAAAAGATAAGCAATTTCCTTCCCATCAGGATTGAGAGTAAGATGAGTCATGCCAAAATTTACTTCTTTAACAACAGTACCCCTTTGCATTTCCACATCCTGACCTCTTTGATTTAAGTACATGGGAGTATAATTACCATTGAAATTACTGTTTCCATCTAGTCTTCTTCTTATTGTTGACAAAATCATGTCACTCCATTCTTTGCATATTTGATTCTTCGATCTTAAAAGATAATGAACATATTTCAGTTCTTGTGTAGTTTTCATCAGCAGATCTTGAATAGATAAAATCTTCACACTACCATCTTTCATGAAGTACAGAAGATTGAAATCTCTATTTGTTGATCTTGTAATTTCTCTTCTTCTGGCTTCTTCTTCTTCATCTACTTCCTTGTTGTGAGAATCAACCACAGTAGATAAAATTATCAAGTCAATCTCTTGTAGAATTTCAGAATCATCAGGATCTTGAATATTATCAGGAACAACATCAGGATTAGATTCTTCAATTTGATTTGTATTGCAGAGATTTGATTTTCTTGATTTTCTTCTCAATTCAGGTTCTTCTTCAATATTTCCATCATCACCAAAAGTAGATCTGTCAGGAACTACTAGAGTTTGAATAGGTTCAGGAATTTCTTCAATTCTTAACCCTCGAGACCTTGTCTGTCTAGGTATTGTTTGAGTTGAAGAACCTCTTCTACTTCTTCTAGCTCCTCTCCTACCTCTGCCTCCTCTACCTCTAGCAGGAGCAGTATAGCTTTCCATTGTCTCTCTTTGTAGTCTCAAAAATTCTTCATGTGAGAGATCTGGATATTCTTCACTTGCTGTAGAGAGTGCTTTTCTAGCAAATAATTGTTGAACTCTTTTATCAGTGTGATATAGAGTAACAATTCTGCCATCTTTTGTAGAAAACTTCTGGAATAAATTTGATGCATCTTCAGGATTATCAATAATCACATCTTCATCACCTTCAGGAATTGTAGCAAGAATATGTCCATGACCAGGTGTCAGGATTTGTTCTTCCGTCAGGATCTGAGATTGTACCAACGTTCTTACTGTCTTAACTCCAGAATCAGAAATATGAGTTGACTGCGTTGTTTGACTTTGTGAAGTTTGAATTGTAGACTTCATAACAGCAGCATCAGAGGTTTCTCCTTGTATCACTTTGTCACTACCATCATCTCCAGTATCATCATCATCATCATCATCATTATTCCTTAATACTAGATCAGGTGTGCATTTTGTCCGACTAACCTTCTCCCCCTTTTTGACATCAGGATTTGACAATAAATTCAAAATTAAGGAAAGAGAGGCTTGAATGTCAGTTACCTTAGTATCCAGAGAATCAATCCGTCTGTTGATAGAGGTTTGTTCAGAAATCACAGATTTCACTTGGGATTCTACTACCCTTAGCTGAAAAGCAGTAGGCACCTTTGTAAAATTTTGAGAAATATCATTCCTCACCAACTCAGTTGAGTTCTTGATAGAGTCAATCTCACTTTTGAGACTTTTGGATAACAAAGTTGTAACCTTCAGATGATTCTTTAAGTCTTGATTCTCTATAGATTTCACTGCATCATAGGCATGTTCCAAAGCAGAAGAATAACTTACAGATTCAGCAGATCTGTGCCATGAGTTGTTCCATTCATTCTGTCTAAGTGCCTCAGCAGGATTAAAGGAAGGAATAGAAAAATCTTGTCTCTGATCTTTCCCAGTGGAAGCTTTGCCAGCCATATATGTACTCGATGAACCAAAATTAGTTCCAAGACTAATTTTGAGCGCTGTAGCAAGCTGTTCCTTCTCTTTTTGATTCTCATCATCATCACTATCATCAGAGTCATTATCATCAGTACTATGAGTATCATCAGGATCATGAATAGCTATACCTTTCATTTTATCCTGTGAATCTGTGATAGGATGATCCATTGGTCTTGAACGAAGTGGCTGTATCAGGATAGGTTCAACATCAGGAGCACCACTAGCGTCAGGATGAACACCGTCAGGATTTGATATGCTTGCATCAGTATTTGCTACCAATGGTTCTTGTGGAGCTTGAGGTTCAGAAGCTTCTTCAACACTTTGAGTCAAAGGTTCTTGTGTGCTTCCCTCATTGACAGTGTCCTCGACCAATATTTGAACTTCATCTGCACCAGAAATCCCTTGAGCATTGTCAGAAAATTTCTCAGAAACTGTAGCTTTGCCTGCATCTTCACTTTGAGAAGATGGTTCTTGTGTAGCTGGAATGTCGATGTCTTCATTCTCCCTTTGAGAAAATGGTTCTTGTGGGACCATTCCACGAGCTAAGCCTTCACTCAAACTTTGATTGAGTGGTTCTTGTGTGGCTGGATCATCAGAAAGAGCTGCTGAACCACTTTGAGGTTCAGGTTCTTGTGGGCTTGATCCTTTCAGTTTCTTCTGTCTCTGATAGACTAACTCTTCTGCCTTCCTTAGCTTTTCCATTGGATGTTTTATCCCAAGATTGGAAGCAGCAGCACCATACTTCTCCCATGAAATATCAACATGTCTTTTTGTTGGAGAATCCTGTGCTGGAGAGTCTGAAATATTAACCACTTGACTTGGTGCAGCATCAGGAATACTAACAACAGGATTTGCTTGAGCAGTAGAAACTGATTGCTCATTCAGATTAGAAGTGTCCTGTACATCAGTATCCTGCTTCTTTACTAAAGGAATATGATACCTTCTTTTTGATAACTTCCTTTTCTTCTGTGGTGTAGACAATGGAACCACAGCTGCAGTAGCAGTATCAGCAACTTCCTTATTCACATTCATCACAGAGGATATAGGTAAATCATCCTCTGAATCAGTCTCATCCCTGAGCACTAACTTTCTTTTAACAGAAACAGCCTCACCTCCCTTTGCAGCTTTCTTCACCAGGACCCCTTGTACACCCCCTTGTAACTTCTTTTTAGTGATAGGTGTAGAGGAAAAGTCCTTTGAACCTGATTGCCTTCCTGACACATCAGTTCTAGCTGACTTCTTTGCTTTTACAACTAAAGTCTTTTGAGAGACATTAGAGGTGGCAGTTGACTGTTTAGACTGTTTAGGATGAATGCTTGGGTTAGGAACAAGGTGTGATTGGCCTTGCCCCATAGCATTAGAAATTAAACCATAACGAGTAGGCATTTTCCTATGTAAGAAAAACCTAACCTCATCAGGAATAAAAGCATTTCCTATGAAACCATTTGCCTTATCACTGTTGACTAAGGACTTAATATTATTCTCAGTAATTCTATAGATAGGTAGAACTACATCATTCTCAAAAACAACATTAGGACACAAGTGATTAAATATCAACTGTAAAAATCTAAGAAAATAGACAGAACCTAACTTATCTGATTTCCTATCACTTAAAGCTTTTAAGATAAACGACCCATAATCAAACACTGTAGAGTGGATAAGAGAGTACCCAATTTTAAGAGATCCTGATGGAAGAGCATCAAAATTTGATGTCTTGTTCAGGAAACAGCGGCTGATCATATCAAAGAAGAAATTACATTCCTTCTTAAGCTTTGTCCTAAAGAGATTGCCATATCTCTTTACTTCACCATTGTAGCCCAACTTTGTAACAAACTCAAAAAGAGTAGAGTCCGAAACATTAGCAGGAATAGCATCACCAAGAACAGGTAAATGCATGGCTTCTTCCACAATTGCAGGAGTCACATAGTGAGTAATTCCATTATGTTCAAAACTCATCAAGATGGTGTCAGAATACCCTTTATCAAAAGTAACTGAGTTCCACACCTGCATTACAGACTTAAAAGAAACACTTGTAGGTTCTGTTAAAGCAAACTTCAATGGGCTTGAAGCTAGAAAATCTTGAATTATATGAAACTCATTGGGTAAATCTTGATGATTTAGAATAGCCACAAAATTGTTAGTGGCAAAAGTAACGCCACTAATCACTGTTTGTTTGTTCATGAATGATGAAGACGCCATTGTAACTCTTAAAAATCTTGAGAATTGATGTTTTGAAAATATTTAGGGTTCGTGAGCACAGAGAGATAGAAAATCGAAAAATTGATGATGAGAGAGTAATTAATGATTTAGAATTAGTAAAAGTATTTTGTTAGAACAAAACTTTACTCTCAATAACAGGTGGCAAGATATGATTTGTGCACAAATAATTAGTGGACAGATTACGTGTGTAATTTAAATGAAACTGCACTGCTTTTTATGTGTATGTATATGTATATCTATAACAGTGCAACACACGCGCGCATACAATTGTCCTACTAAAACTCAACCGTCCATCAGCAGATACTGACGAAAAATTAGGCACAAATTAAGCAATGAAATACTGACCTAAACATCAGGATTGACCAGTTGACTTCCTGTCAGGATTGCATCCTATCAGGATTTGATCAACGAAAACATACCTTTCTGAATAACCATCAGGATTTGACAGTTATCAGGATTTCCTCTCTGTAGCTTTCCTCAGAAATTCTCAAAGTTCATCATTCCAAGTTCATTCACCAATTTATTGAAAGTAGCTTCAGGTAGTGGCTTGGTGAATATATCAGCTAGTTGTTGATCAGTAGGAACAAAGTGAAGTTCAATTGTTCCTTCCAGAACTTGTTCTCTTATGAAGTGATATCGAATACTGATGTGTTTAGTAAGAGAATGTTGAACTGGATTTCCTGTCATTGCAATAGCACTTTGGTTATCACAATAAATAGGGATTTTTGAGTATGACAGGCCATAATCTAACAACTGATTTCTCATCCACATTATCTGAGCACAACAACTTCCTGCAGCAATGTACTCAGCTTCTGTAGTTGAAGTGGAAATGGATTTTTACTTTTTACTGAACCATGAAACTAGTCTTCCACCCAAAAACTGACAGCTTCCTGAAGTACTTTTCCTGTCTATTTTGCATCCTGCAAAATCAGCATCTGAATAACCACACAACCCAAAATCTGATTCCCTTGCATACCAAAGGCCAAGTGAAGATGTGCCTTTGAGATATCTGAAAATTATTTTGACTGCAATCAGATGGGGTTCTCTAGGTTTTGCTTGAAATCTTGCACACAGACAGGTTGCAAACAAGATATCTGGTCTACTTGCAGTGAGATACAATAAAGAGCCAATCATTCCTCTGTAGTGAGTTTCATCTACCTCAGCACCTTGATCAGGATCAAGTTTGGTAGCTGTAGCTATGGGAGTTGTAGCAGGAGAACTATCTTGCATGTTAAACCTTGTCAATAAATTCCTTGTATATTTAGACTGATTGATAAAAATCCCTTCATCAGTCTGTTTAACTTGAAGACCAAGAAAGTAACTCATTTCTCCCATCATGCTCATTTGATATCTTGACTGCATAAGCTTGGAAAACTTTTCACAAAGCTTATTGTTTGTTGACCCAAAAATGATATCATCAACATAAATCTGAACTAACAACAAGTCCTTACCATGATTCAAATAAAATAGTGTTTTATCAATAGCACCTCTTTTGAATCCACTTTCCAGTAAGAATAGAGCTAAAGTTTCATACCATGCTCTTGGAGCTTGCTTTAGTCCATAAAGTGCCTTATCCAATCTGTAGACATGATCTGGATAGTTAGGATCAATGAAACCAGGAGGTTGCTCAACATAGACTTCTTCCTCCAGTTCTCCATTTAAGAAAGCACTTTTAACATCCATCTGGAAAACCTTGAATTTCTTATGTGCTGCATAAGCAAGAAATATCCTGATGGCTTCTAGTCTTGCAACAGGAGCAAAAGTTTCATCATAATCAATTCCCTCTTGTTGAGAATACCCCTTTGCAACTAGTCTTGCTTTGTTTCTGATTATTACTCCATCAGAATCAGTCTTGTTCTTGAAAATCCACTTTGTACCAACAATTGATCTGTTCTTTGGTCTTCGTACCAGTTTCCAGACTTCATTTCTTTCAAATTCATTCAGTTCCTCTTGCATTGCAGTAACCCAATCAGCATCTTTAAGTGCATCTTCAACTTTCTTTGGCTCCTCCTTGGATAGAAAGTTATTATATAGACATTCATTCTGAGTTGCACTACTTGTTTGAACACCTGCATCAGGATCCCCAATGATCAAATCAGGAGTATGACTTGCAGTCCATTTCCTTGCTAGTGTTAAATTGTTTCTTGAAGTAGATGCTCTCCCTGGATTGGAGTTATCTCGATTTGAAGAACTTGCTTGTCTTGAAGCTCCCCCTGAATAATTGCTATTTCCTCCTGATAAGTTATCAGGATCATGACTTGAATCAGTATCTGAAGAATTCTGTCCTGATGATTGTGTTGACTCTGAACTTGTAGTAGAATGATGTTGCTCCCCCTCAACATTAGCACTACTAGAAGTATCACTGTTGATTGCATCATCAGTATTTGCACCATCAACATCTGGTGTGTCATCAGGATTTGGTGACCCATCAGGATCTGATGTATAGACAGGATCTGATTCACTTTCCTCAGGTTCCTTGGTAGCTTCATTTTAAAAAATCAATCTATCATGAGAGTCTTTATTGATTCCAGCTATCTTCTTGTCATCAAAAGATACATGTATCGACTCCATGACAGTCCTTGTCCTCAAATTAAAAACTCTGAAGGCTCTTGATGCAGGATAGCCTATGAAAATTCCTTCATCAAACTTTGTTTCAAATTTCCCTAGCTGTTCAGGATGAGTTCTGAGAACAAAACATTTACAGCCAAACACATGCAGATGCTTCAGACTTGGTTTCTTTTCCTTGAGTGACTGATAAGGAGTCACACCATGTCTGTTTATTAATGTGCAATTTTGAGTGTAGCATGCTGTGTTGACTGCTTCTGCCCAGAAATATGTAGGTAATTTTGCTTCTTCCAACATAGTTCTGCCAGCTTCAATAAGAGTTCTATTTTTCCTTTCAACTACTCCATTTTGCTGAGGTGTTCCATGAGCAGAGAATTGTTGAATGATTCCTTTGTATTTGCAGAACTCTTCCATCTTTGAATTCTTAAATTCAGTACCATTATCACTTCTCAATATCTTGACTTTGAACTTTGTGGTTGTCTCAATCATTCTCACATGATCCAACAGAACTTCAGGAGTCTCATCTTTTCTGTGCAGAAAATACACCCAGGTGAATCTAGAATATTCATCAACAATTACAAGAATGTACCTTTTCTTACTGATGGTCATGATGTTGACTGGACCAAATAGATCAAGATGTAGCATGTGATATGGTTCTCCAATAGAGGATTTTGATTTACTCTGGAATGATGTCTTTCTTTGTTTTGCTTTCTGACATGCATCACAGAGTCCATCAGGAGTATATAACACTTTTGGTAATCCTCTCACTAAATCTTTCTTAACCAACTCATTGATATTGCTGAAGTTGAGATGAGAAAGCTTCTTGTATTTGATTGAATGTTGGCTTCATATATGTTACCATG
Organism: Heracleum sosnowskyi; assembly: GCA_030848705.1. Lineage (NCBI taxonomy): Eukaryota > Viridiplantae > Streptophyta > Magnoliopsida > Apiales > Apiaceae > Heracleum > Heracleum sosnowskyi. Next base: position 23,325,800 of record CM061238.1, read on the forward strand.
CCTGTAGCCAGTCAGTGTTGTCTTTCCTGTTTCTTTACTGACTACTTCACAATGTGTGGAATAGAAGTTGACATGATAACCTCTGTCAGTGATTTGACTAATACTCAACAGGTTGTGTTTTAGTCCCTTCACTAGAGCTACTTTTTCAATGATGACATTTCCAATGATTATATTGCCATATCCCAAGGTTTATCCAATGTTGCCATCTCCATAAGACACAGTTGGGCCAGCTTTTTCCTCATATTCTGATAACAGGGCTTTGTTTCCAGTCATGTGCACAGAACATCCACTATCCATGACTAACACATTTTTCTTTTTACCCTGCAATCAGAATAGAAACACACTAGTTAGAACATTTAGGAACCCATACTTGTTGGGTTCCTTTTCCATGCAATTTATTAAATTTCACAGCAGAAGACTTTCTGACTTTAGCAGTCCTGACAGGATTTACTCCATCAGGATTTGCTTTGTCAGTATCAGTATTAACAAAAGCATGTTCCAACTTGACATTCTTAATGCTACCAGAGTTTGCACTATTTTTATCAACTTTAGGCAATGGATCATAAACGTTATAGTACAACTCATGATAATCTTTACAAGTATAAATAGAATGCCATATACCACCACAATGAAAACAGGACTTCTGTGGTTTATAAAATAATGATCTATTCCTAACATCAGACTTAGGAATATCAGTAATCTTCTTCTTACTCTTCTTACAATCAATAGCAAGATGATTAGAGTTACCACAGTTAAAACAACACTTTCTAGGTGCATTTGGGATATATTTGTAACCATTCTCTTTGTTGATCCCAACTTTACCATTCCTGTTTCTCTTAACAGTGGCTTCCTTTTTCTTATCTGTCACGTCACAGATTTTATCCTTAAGCTGTTTCTGAGACAATAGACCTACATTCTTAATGACTTTATTCAAGACAGGTTTAGACTTTATGATTTTAATTCCTTGAGTAGAAGTAGATCCCTTTTCAAAAGTAGAATTGGAATCCTTACCAAAAACAAAATTAACAGGAGTAATCTTAGATTTGGTTGTATCTATAACATGTCTATAGGTCTTTGGACTGACTGCCTCATCAATGACAATTTTCTCTTTCAATTTCTTATCCTCATCTGACTTATATCCTAGACACTCTTTCCAATTCTTAGAGGTATTAATCTCATGAAATTTCCTACCAGAGTCTGTCCAGGTTCTGATTTTCTCATTAGCATTTTCAAGTTCCTTTTCAAGAGCAATACATTTGGATTTCATCTCTACATACATGTGATTCACATTATCACATTCTTTTTGTACTTCTTGCATACGAGAAAATTCAGCTTCTAATATATCATTCCTTTTTCTAAGTTCAGACATCTCAGATAAGATCCTAGTATTTTCAGCAGTTTGACTTCTAAAGCTTATATGTAATGACTTTAGAAAACGTCTTAACTCAGAAGCATTATCAGTATCAAAATCAAAGATAGTATTTAGTACCTTATCATCAAGAGCAGCAGTTACATCAGCATTGGCCATTAGAGCATAGTTGACCACCTCAGTATCAGATTCTGAGGAAGAGTCCATCCAATCATTGCTTGATGTGATAAGTGCCTTCGTCTTCTTGCACTCAGAAGCAAAGTGACCCATACCATTGCACTTGTAGCATCTAACCTTTGACTTGTCAAATTTGCTACCCTTGCTGTCCTTTTTGATATACTTATCTTTGTTTGAATTGAAATCCTTTTTCTGAAAGTTGCCTTGTCTTCTATTCTTCCTGAACTTCATCCTTCTGAAGTTTCTGACAATCATATATAGCAACCATCTCTTCCATGTCTGAGTCAGAAGAATCATCATCAGTATCTGATGAAGAGTCATCAGGATCTGACTCAACTATTCTTGTTTTACTTCTAGAGACCTCCATAGATTTTCCTTTTGATTTAGCCTCTGCCTTCAAAGCAATTGATTTTGCCTTGCTGCTTTTCTTGTTCTTTCTCTGTTGAACTTCAAGATCATGAGTTCTTAGCATCCCATAGACTTCATCAAGAGACACAGTGTTTAGATCATACTGATGTCTAATGATTGATGTCTGAGTGTCCCATTCTTCAGGTAAAGCTCTTAGAAACTTGGTGTTTGAATCTTCAGTTTCATATTCCTTGTCAACTAAAGACAAACTGTTCAATAGTGTCAGAAATCTATCATATAGATCAGTTAGGCTCTCATCGGGTCTTGCATCAAATTGTTCATATTCTTGAATCAAAAGAGCCCTTCTGTTTTTCTTGACAGATGCAGATCCCTGGCACTGAGTTTCCAAAGTATCCCAGATTTCTTTTGAAGACTTGCATGCAATCACTCTGTTTGACATGACAGCATCAAGACTACTGTGTAAGATATTCTTTATCTTTGGTTCCCTGAGTACATGAGCTTTTTCTTCTGGAGTCCATTCACTTTTAGCCTTGACCACATAATGTTCAGGTACTGTATCTGTTCGTTCTACAATTCGTGTAGGAATATATGGTCCATCACGAATCCTGTCCAAATAGTCAGGATCCATAGCCTCCAGGTACATCAACATCTTTACCCTCCATGTTGGATATTCTGATTTCTTCAAGATGGGAATCTTCATGCTTTTATACTTGGTTCTCGACATCTTTAGATCGTATCTGATTCAGAATTAAATCAGTTTGCTCTGATACCAATTGTTGCCCAGTAATAATCTATTGTAGAAGGGGGGTTGAATACAATAGTATAAGATAATCGACTTCTTAATGTATATATCACAAATATGAAAGAAAGATAACAGCTTTATTAAATTTGATATAAAACTGTTACAAACTCTCTCAAGAAATTCTGATGTTCTTGAGAGCTGCTAGCTTACAAAAACTCTCTCAAGAAATTCTATGTTCTTAAGAGCTTCTATCTTGATTCGCTTCTCTCTCGAATTCATAAATCGAAACCAAGACTGTGTTTATATACTACACAGCTTCTCTATCAATGATAAGTCCTAATCAATTACAAAGATTGAAACCTATCTATAATTGATAGCTACATTCTACAAACCAGGAACCGACAGAATAAACTTCCATGTTTAACTAGACTCCAAATATAACTCGAAGTAGGATTCCTGATTAGCTTCCAGTCCTGATGATCAATCCTGATCCCAGTCCTGATATGCATTCTGATCCTGACGACCATGTAATCCTGATGACGTCAGCAATCCTGATCAGTTGAGTCTAGCTCCTGACGATCATTGAATTCTGATCTAACAGAAAGAAATAATATTTAGAGGGGAGAAACAAATGAAGAAGTTTTTAACGATGATTCAGGATAAGAGATTACTAAGGCAAGGTTGTGAGGCATATTTAGCATATGTGATAGATATAGAGAAGGAAGTTTCTAAGTTAGAAGATATTCCAATCGTGAGAGAGTTTCCGGATGTCTTTCCGGAAGAGTTGCCAGGTTTACCCCCAGATAGAGAGATTGAATTTGCAATAGACTTAGCACCAGGCGCGGAGCCAATATCTAAGGCCCCATACAGAATGGCACCAGTAGAGATGAAGGAATTAGCTAATCAACTGCAAGATTTGCTAGAAAAGGGAATTATTAGACCCAGCGTTTCGCCGTGGGGAGCACCAGTGTTATTTGTCAAGAAGAAGGATGGAAGCATGAGATTGTGTATAGACTATCGGGAATTGAACAAGCTAACTATCAAGAACAAGTATCCATTACCCCGCATTGATGATCTATTTGACCAGCTGAAGGGAGCGGTACATTTTTCAAAGATTGACCTACGGTCAGGATATCACCAATTGAAGATTAAACCAGACGACATACCAAAGACAGCTTTTCGAACGAGGTACGGACACTATGAATTTTTAGTAATGGCGTTTGGACTAACGAATGCACCAACAGCTTTTATGGACTTCATGAACAGGATTTTCAAGAAGTATTTGGACAAGTTTGTAGTAGTATTCATCGACGATATCTTGATATACTCTAAGACAGAAGAACAGCATGCAAACCATTTGTGGATTGTGCTGGAAACATTGAGACAAGAAAGATTATATGCAAAATTTTCCAAGTTTTAATTCTGGTTAAGAGAAGTTTATTTCTTAGGACACGTGGTGAGCAGCGAAGGCATCAAAGTGGATCCAGCGAAGACAGAGGCAGTGAAAGATTAGGAAAGACCAAGGACACCAACTGAAGTCAAGATTTTCTTGGGATTAGCCGGATATTACCGGAGATTTGTGCAGGATTTTACAAGGATAGCTACTCCAATGACCAAGCTGACAAGGAAAAGTGAACGATTCATATGGAACGATAAATGCGAAGAGAGTTTTCAAGAGTTAAAGAAGAGACTAACTACGGCACCAGTATTGATGCTACCCGACGATCAAGGTCATTTTGTAATCTATAGTGATGCGTCTTATAAAGGATTGGGTTGTGTACTTATGCAACATGACAAGGTGATTGCTTACGCGTCAAGACAGTTGAGACCTCACGAACAGAAGTATCCTACACATGATTTGGAATTAGAGGCGATTGTATTTGCTTTGAAGATATGGAGACATTACTTGTACGGAGAGAGATGTGAAATTTACACCGATCACAAGAGTCTGAAGTATATCTTTACTCAGACAGAGCTGAACATGAGACAGAGAAGATGGTTAGAACTAATCAAGGACTATGACGTTTCTATTAATTATCATCCTGGCAAGGCAAATGTGGTAGCAGATGTATTGAGTAGGAAGGAAAGGTTGAATACACTGACAATGACCAAAGAATTACACAAAGACTTTGAAAGGTTACAAATCGAAGTACGTATTCCGAAGAACACGACAGAAACGATTTACGCCATGACGTTTCAACCTGAGTTGTTAGAAAAGATACGGAAGTGCCAAGCGCAAGTTATGAACGATGATACAAGTAAGTTGACAGGTGAGGAAATATGTAGCCAACCGGACTACAAAGGAATTTTGAGATTTGCTTCTAGAATTTGGATACCTAATGTAGCGGAACTGAAAAGTGAAATTTTGCACGAAGCGCATAACTCGAAGTATTCAATTCATCCAGGGAGTACGAAGATGTATCGAGATCTTAAAACGAACTTTTGGTGGCCAGATATGAAAAGAGAGATTGCAGAATGGGTAAGTAAATTTTTTACATGCCAAAGAGTTAAGGCGGAACAACAGAGACCAAGTGGATTACTTCAACTATTGGAAATTCCTGAGTGGAAGTGGGAGCACATTGCGATGGACTTTGTGGTAGGATTGCCTAGAACGAAGACTAACCATGATGCCATTTGGGTTATTGTGTATCGATTGACGAAATCTGCGAATTTTCTTCCAATTAACGAAAGATTCTCACTGGATAAGTTAGTTCACATTTACATAAAGGAAATTGTAGTACGACATGGAGTTCCAGTGTCTGATCGAGACCATCGATTCAATTCAAGATTTTGGAGAAGTTTTCAAGAATGTTTGGGCACCGAGTTAAGAATGAGTACGGCTTATCACCCGCAGACAGACGGTCAAAGTGAAAGGACAATTCAAACCATCGAAGATATGGTTAGAACTTGTGCACTTGATTTTAAAGGCAATTGCGACGATCATCTACCTTTGGTGGAATTCTCGTATAATAATAGTTTTCACGCAAGTATTGGAATGCCACCTTACGAAGCTCTATATGGACGAAAGTGTCGATCTCCAGTATATTGGGAAGAAGTTGGTGAACGGAAAGTGATAGGACCAGAATTAGTCCAGCAAACAAAGGAAGTGATTGAATTGAATTGAATTGGTGTAAAATATTTCTTGAGGAATATTTGAATATTATTAAGTGATGATTATTGAGTGATTATGTGCTAATTGGTGAGTCGAAAGCCCCTTTCAAATATTTCGTCATTTGAAATTTTCTTCGATCTTGAGCCCCATTTTGAAAATTCAAGGGCCCCGTTGAGATTTTGTACATCATTATTATTCTTTCGTCTTTCGTATTCGAATCGTTATCGAAGGGATTATTCGTATCATTTCATCCCTAGTTATTTGATCTTGCCAGTATAGTTCGTTTTGTTCGAAAAAGGAAAAATTGTTCCAAACCCTAATTGCTTAGGGGGACGGATATATCGTTTATCTTCATATTTCATCTGTTATAGCCCCAGTATTCTTGAGCATTAGTTATATAATGATATGTATTGATTTGGATAATTATCAGTCCTTGTAGATAATTATCTCCTCGTAAAACGTGTTTTTAACCTAATTAGGGTTTTTAAACGATCCAGTGGATCTATAACGATCCAAAAATGTTCTTTGGGGTATTATTTTTCCAAAAATATATACAGACGAATCGTACCTTAAAGCCTTCATAATCTGCATTCCAGATAATCGAAAAGTAAAAATTCTCGAAATGTGTTCTTCGTGTTCTTGAAGATTAAACCATTCGTTCAAGGTGTTATTGATTTCAGAAATCAAAGTTCAAGTACTCAAATCAAAGCTCTTGATCTCTAGTTTCAGAATCTTCCAATCATCATCTGGTAATTTTTCGAATTGTTATGAATTTTTCAATATTCGAATTTAAATTAGGGTTCATACCCGATTTGGGGATTTTCATTCTGTTGATTCTTCGTTCAATTGATTGCTTCTAACATGTTCCTAGGGTTCTAATTAGCGAGAATCCATGCTTTAATTTCATGTTTGTGTTCGATTTTGATGGGTTTGATTTTCGGGTTTTGACCCGAATTCTTCTTTTGAATAGTCCGTTCATATGAATGATCTGACATCGTTTTTGGTAGAGGGCTTTCATTGTATGTGTTCTTAGCTTCATTTTAACATAAAGAACGTAGAGTTTCATGTAGGATTTTACAGATCGGAAAATTGGTTTAAGCTCGCCGGAAAATAGTCGGGTTTTTGATTCCGGTGATGTTTTTGGTTTGTTTTTGATCGGAATGTGTTGATGTGTTTATTTGGAATGTTTTGGTATAAAAATCCCTAATTTCTGATGTGTTTTTGGCTCGCCGGAATTCTTTGATTTTCGTCGCCAACGTGAACAGTACCAGGTTGTTCTTCCCGACCCGTTTCTGTTTTTCCCGACCCGTTTACCCGAAGTTTTGACCCGGTTTCAATCTTCAAAACCCTAATTGCATTTCCGAAAAACTGTTTTTGAATTTTAATTATTTATTTAATTCGAAAATAATTTAAAATCTTTAAAAATTCATATTTTTATTTTAAAAATATATTTTCAACTTCATAAAATTCTGAAAAATTATATTTATTATTTTAAATTCGAAAATTGATTAAACTTAATTATTTTAATTATTTTTAATAAATAATTGATTTATTTAATTAATTGATTAATTCTTTTAATCAGTTAATTCTTAAAAATTAGTTATTAATTAGATTTAATTAATTTAAAATTCAGTTTAATTATTTTCAAGTTTGTTTTAATATTTAAAAATAGTTTGAGCATTTAAAGAGTATCAATTAATTTTATTAATTTATTTAATTGCATTTAAATATTTATATTGGATTTAAAAATCCGATTTTCGATTTAAAAATTAGTTGGGACTTATTTAAAATTCAAATAAGTTTCGTGTGATGTTTTAAAAATATTTATAAGTGTTATATGGTTTGTATGAGTTGTGTGTTGTGTTTTATAGTCCGTATATACCCGTACTAGGGTTAGGGTTTGAGTTGTAAATACCGTAAATTAGACCGGATGTCTGATACGTAACCGGTAAACTGTTTAAGTGTTTTATTAATTGATTTTGTGTCGAGGTTAGAACGAGGATAGTTAGAATTACTTGATGAGTTGTTTAAATTATAGAATCGAGTTCCCGGAGCTAGGGAAAGGGGAAAGTTGAGTGACTGAGTCGAACCGACAACGACGTAGACCAGGCAAGTATATGTGCCTTTAATTGTGATAAACTTGTTATTGTCTTTAATACTTAATTGTTGTTATCCCGGAACAATTCGGATTATCAATCCTTTAGCCGCATTTGGGCAACTGATTCCATTTATAAATTCCCTAAATTCTTTGATTTGATCTGCATCGGAAACCATTATTTCCAACCTATTGATTATTGTTTTCAACCCTTGATTGTTGATTAACACCTTTGATTATTGCTTATAACCATTATCGGTTGATTACCACCATTTGACTATTGCTATCAATCATAGATTATTGATTACCATCCTTTGATTATTCTTACAACCATTGATTGTTGGATTTCCGTCATTGACAATTGGCTATCGTCATTGATAATTGATTTCAACCATTGATTTCTTTCCCAAACGAGTATATATTACCGTTGGAATTATTTCATGATTATTCTCAATCTTCTTTTGATATCGAGCAGTTGCAGCTCTTTTGCAATTATTATACCTTGATGTCGTGAATAATTTATCGAGCATGTTATTGTTTATACCCTGTGATAGAATTGGCATGTTTTTAAAAATTGACCAATTATTGGTCTGGCCATTTATGGTCGATGTAATTTAGGCCCAGATTGGCCTTGGATACGTAGAGGACTTTGCCATGAGGTAGTTCGGGGTTGTTGCGTGGCTGGCCAGCAGCACAACCTTTGATTCGAATAAAATGTAGAAGTCCAATTCTAATTATTTTCTTCAGTTGATATTGATATAAAAGCATGTGTTGGCTTAATTATTGTTGATTCAAATATCTTGAAAATCATTTCTTATAACTGTGATGAAATATATTGTGATACTTGCTGAGCACTTTTGGCTCACTCTTGCTTGTTGTTTTCTAACCCCATTCCAGTGAAACGAGAGTATGAGTCGGCACAACGTGACTGATAGTTCACCGGCAGCTAGGAGAGCACCCCGGGTGGTTGTCATTGGCAGGCTAGTTGTTGTCTTCTTTTGACTAGACCAGATGTCTAGTTCTGAACTTAGTGTGATGTAATAATTCTGATAAAATGTGGTTTGTACTAATAAAAGATTGTAGAAGCTTGTGTTCTATGCCATAATCTATAGCGGTCTTGGTCAAGGGGTATTTATTGTCTTTATATATTATGCATGTGCTGTATATAGTAATTATATTGTGTCCCGTTGGTCGGGTGACTCCTCAAATCTATACCCCGGGTTTGGAGGGCGTCACAATTGTTGAATTGGAATAGAGCTCAAAAAAGTTTTGCTTTGAGAGAGAAGAAGTAAGAAAAAGCCTTTGAAATTTTTAGAGCAAAGTAAAAAGAAATTAAAGAAAACTAAATTTCTTAAATACTCCCCCAAAAATTCTCAAAAATTAAGCCCAATAATTATTGTAAATTACTGGATTGGCTGAAAAAATGTAACCGTTACAATTAGATTATTACCATGACTAATACTTACAGGGGTGTATGTATAGATCGTGGTAAAAGATGTGCAGATCAACGGTTGAGATTAAAAGCTCTATATCAACGGATGAGAATTGGGCGGTTAACATCCAGCCTAATCCGTTGATAGAGCTGCATTCCATTGACATAAAAGAGCTGTCAACGGAATACCCAGAAAAATGCTAAGACTGTCAAGGGATTAAGACAATCGTTGACATAGTAATTTTGACTTAGACAAAATTTCACTTTTCTGAGAAAATTAATTCACAGAAAATCATAGCAAATTTCTTGCTGCATTAAAAAAAATAACTTCCAAAAATCTCATAAATAATTAAGAGAAATTTAGCATACCTAGCTCACTTACTAATCTTGAGAATGTTGATTCATCAAGTGGCTTGGTAAAGATGTCTTCAAGTTGTTGTTCACTTGGAACAAAATGTAACTCCACAGGACCATTCATAACATGTTCTCTGATGAAATGGTACTTGATATCAATGTGCTTGGTCCTTGAATGCTGCACTGGATTCTCAGTAATGGCAATGACACTAGTGTTGTCACAGAAAATAGGAATGTTCTCAACTCTTAATCCATAATCAAGAAGTTGATTTTTCATCCATAAAATTTGTGCACAACAACTTCCAGCTGCAATGTACTCAGCCTCAGCTGTGGAGGTAGAAACTGAGTTTTGTTTCTTGTTGAACCATGACACAAGCTTGTTTCCTAGGAATTGACAGGTGCCAGTTGTGCTTTTCCTGTCAATTTTACATCCTGCATAATCTGCATCTGAATAACCAATTAGTTCAAAACCAGATTCTCTAGGATACCAAATGCCAAGGTTTGGTGTTCCTTTGAAATATCTGAAAATTCTTTTAATAGCAACTAAATGGGATTCCCTAGGATCAGCTTGAAATCTAGCACATAGACATGTAGCAAACATAATATCAGGTCTACTAGTTGTTAAATATGAAAGTGACCCTACTATGCCTCTGTAACCTAAATGTCCACAGATTTTTCCTTAGTATTCAATTCAAGTTTGGTAGCAGTAGGCATGGGAGTTTTGGCAGGAGAGCAATCCATTAACTTAAACTTCTTCAACAAATCATTAATGTACTTTGTTTGACTAATAAAAATGTCATCATTAACTTGTTTCACTTGAAGACCAAGGAAATAAGTTAATTCTCCCATCATACTCATTTCATATTTACTTTGCATAAGCTTGGCAAACTTTTGACAAAGTTTATCATCTGTAGACCCAAAAATTATGTCATCTACATAAATTTGAACAAGTATAGTAGAGCCATTCACAATTCTATGAAAGAGTGTTTTATCTACAGTACCTCTAGTGAAGTGATTCTCAAGGAGGAACTGTGAAAGTGTGTCATACCAGGCTCTAGGTGCTTGTTTCAAACCATTGAGTGCTTTGAGGAGAAAGTACACATACTCTGGAAATTCATCATCTTCAAAACCAGGAGGTTGACTCACATACACCTCCTCTTCCAATTCTCCATTCAGAAAGGCACTCTTCACATCCATTTGATAGACTTTAAAATTGGCATGGGCTACATAGGCTAGGAAAATTCTTATTGCTTCTAGTCTTGCAACAGGAGCAAAGGTTTCATCAAAATCAATTCCCTCTTCCTGTGAGTAGCCTTTAGCAACCAATCTAGATTTGTTCCTTGTGACTATGCCATTTTCATCCATCTTGTTTCTGAACACCCATTTTGTGCCTATAACACTCCTGTTTCTAGGCCTGGGCACCAACTTCCAAACTTTGTTTCTCTCAAATTGGTTTAGCTCCTCTTGCATAGCTAACACCCAATCTGGATCTAGAAGTGCATCCTCAACTTTCTTTGGCTCATCTTGAGACAGAAAGCTACTATATAGACATTCCTCTTGAGTTGCTATTCTAGTTTGGACTTTTGAAGAAACATCACCTATAATGAGTTCAAAGATATGATCTTTAGTCCATTTCCTTGAGGGAGGTAGATTAGCTCTAGAAGATGTAGCTTCATGATCATGATTGCCTTGATTAGATGTTTGTTCTTGAGAAACTCCCCCTGAGTTTGTTGTCCCTAAATGATCACTCCTGGAAGCATTTCTATGATTTTCAACGGAAAGCCCATTTTGACTGTCAACGAATCCTCCACCATGACTGTCAACGGAATGACCAACTGGTCTGCTAGCAGCTATTCTTTTCAGTCTTAATACAGCAATTTCATCTTCACTACTACTTTCATCGGTGCTAGACACAACAACTTTAGGCTGTTTCTAAATAGCCTTAACATGATTCACTTGATCTCCTTTCTCATTCTCAAAAGAAAGACTTTCATGGAAACCTTCATCACAGAGACCTTGAATCTTGAGATCATCAAAAACAACATGTACAGATTCTGTAACGCCCCAAATCCGGGGTTAGAGGGTTTGGTCGTCACACTGCATTCTCAATTCAAACAACCTGTTTAATATTAAATCAACACCATAATAATATCTGCGACCCCAACTCTACCAAGAATCTTTAAAGGTTATAGTGCTAGAAACAAGAATCCAAAATTCCATTACACAAAAATTTTCATCTTTACAACCATTCTCTATACATGCAATCTAAAACACTAGTATAACTTCGATAAGAAGTATACCAGGCAACTAATCTTATACAATATAATATTCAATAGAAAACATCTATATACAAGACCTATCACTAGCTCCAAATGCTTTGGATCAAAACGTCTTTATGCTAATATCCTTCCCCATCTCTGATCAACTCCGCGGACAACTCTCGCCAATATACCTTCTTACTGGCAGGCTAAAATATATAAAGAAAACAAGTATGAGCGAAAGAATTGCTCAGCAAGTGCATTATCAAGTATAATATAAGGGGTTTCCAAAATAAGCTTTGGATTTTCAAATAAACAAACTTTTGGTTTATACATTTGCAATCTCTAAAATTTTCAAGTCAAGTTTGGTAATTTACCACAATTTCTCGTTTAGCTTCTCGCAACTGAATAGTTTAAAACACAAAAAGATTTATATTGGTCGTCACGGTAACCGAATCAACAATAACTACACTAGTATGTAGAAAATATGAAATAAATATAACTCATACGTCTTCAAGACCATAGTTTGTACAAAAATACTAGTTTTGAAGATAACAGATCTATTCACAACATTTTCTGAAACCAACAACTCTGGAAGGTTAGAATAATCAAGGAGTAAGAATGAGCCAACGCGCTCGGTCATGAAATAAAGAACCCACTTCAAGACTTCAACATGACACCGACTGGATATGCGGTATGAATAAAACTCATCTCAGAAATAAGAACTTATGTTAGAATTGGATTTTTCACAATTATCAAATCAAAGGTTGAGCTGCTTGCCAGCCACACATCAACCCCGGACTTGCTTATAACAAAGTCCTCTACTGGATCCTAGGCCAATCTGGGCCTTAAATTATTCCGACCATAAATATGGCCCGACCAATTACTGGTCCCATTTTAAAAACATTCTAATTCTATATTATATATGTCAGGTGTCAGTACAATTGACAACCTTACTTCGACAATCAGGTGTCAGAAGAATCGACAACCTTAATACAACAATTGTTGGAAAACTCACGTTCCAGGAAACAGTTCAATTATGAAGAATCAATAAAGGAATAGCAATATAATCTAGTATCGACGAGATCGACACACAATGGGGAGTGCACATGACAAGTAACAACATAATAAACATCGACGAGATTGATGCAACAACTGGAATGATAATGAAGAATAAATAATGACATGCTCAACAAGATCAAGTCTGATATGAAACAGGCAATATGATATCAACAGATATTGTAACAGCTCAATATAGAGTAGGGTTCAAAGAACAGGCTCTAGATGGCCTCAACAGTATAATTTATCACCTTATGGAAGAATTAGTTAAGATTCACCAATTTGGTAAGTGACAAGAAAGTCAAGTTAGTTTAAGGAAAATTCAAGGTAAGTTTATAATTAGGGAAAAACAAGGGTTTATTGACTTCTGACAGAAATAGTTTAAATCCTTCGAACATATACTTATAATGGATAAGCCTTACATTTGAAGGAAGTAAACCAAATCCTACACAACATATTTGAATTCGAATCAGGGACTGGATCAGATAATCGCATTTAACAAGAAAGGATAACAATGCTTGCATAGGTACAAGATGGAAAATGGAATACTTGTAAAACAAGTACCACAACTTCAGAATTTCAAAATAACATTTTTCCCTCACAGGGTCCACAAGTTCCCACTCATCTAGGGTTGGCAATATTCCCACCTAATATTTTTAAATCATGATTTTTGAAAGAAAACCTTAGTATACGGCCCATAACTATCTTTTCAATCGTTTCAATATAATAAGTATATCTTTCCAATCAACATAAAAATATGAATCTAAGTTCATAAAGTATAAAGGAACACTCGTCAATTTACGAGATTAAATAAAATACTTGTAGTTCAATGCAAAAGAGTCATCATATAATATTTAGGGAAAAGTATGCCAATTGCATAATAATAATTCAAGGAAATATCAATCAATTAATAAGCAAGGGTATAAACACTTGCCTCTGGTCCTTAGCTATTTCGTAAGGCTGAAATAATACGATTCCTTCCTTATTCTGTCTTATCGCACAATCCTCTATTTCCGTCCTTCTTTGCCTTAACGCTCCCGTGAATACCATTAGTCTGCTCCTACTATTTTGAATACACGTGTCTGCCACCCTTACCAATATCTTTGTTGGAAGAAAATACTTGCACATGTCCTCTACGAGTGTTGACGTCTCCTTGGCGCTACGTCGCCTCACAAATAACCCAATCTGTCGTAAAAAATATCTCATCCTTCTCCGACCTCTCTTATTTAACATACTTCGATAATCTGACTCGTCTCGTCCAATAGCCTCTGTTGCATAGACAATCACATTTCAATCGATAGAAACTCACGATCAACCAAATAAGTAATTCACGTAACTCGCTCGACAAAATCACTATACTATAGAAGTCAACATCTAGGTCAACGACCTCGTAAATCTAATTTTCTAACATTACTGGCCAATTTCTATCCCAACTACCCCACACGATAATATTAGACACAACCAAGCATTTAAACAAGTCTCAAAACAATTATTCGCATTTATGACTCAACAACCAGATAATTCACATAATTCACATAGCACATATCGTCATTTAATTGTGATAAATAAATCACATAAGTCTCGTAACATCTAAGAAATAATTTTAGAAAAATATACGACTCTCATTTCAAAGGATTTAAACCTCAAAATATTTTTAGGTCAAAAATCGGACTATTGCTCCCAATATACAGATTTAAAAACAATTTAATCAATAAATATAAAATTAATTGACAATTTTCAAACACTCCAACTATTTTAAATAAATAAACCAAGCTAGAAAATAATTAAACTTAATTTTAATTAATTAAACCAAATTAATAATTAATTATTAAGAATTAACAGATTAAAAGAATTAATCAATTAATTCAATTAATTAATTATTAATCAAAAATAATTAAAATAAATAAATTTAATCAATTTTCGAATTTAAATAAATATTTATGAATTTATAAAATTTTCTGAATAATAAAATGTATTTTTAAATCAAAGATATGATTTTTAGAATTTTTAAAACAATTTTTTAATTATTTTTAAAATAAAACCCAGAAACACTATTCAGAAAAAGAATTAGGGTTTTCTGGATCAAACCGAGTCGGGTTAGGGTTCGAAAACGGGTCTCCAAGAACACAAACGGGTCGCCAAGAACACCACCGGAATCCGGTGGCGGTTCCGGCGAACCCGCCGTTTCCGGCAACCACAATCACACCAAAACATAGGGCTTTTGACGGAAAATTCACGGGAATCACATAATCATCCCAACACACACTTATTACCACGAACCTATGCCAGAACTGGTCGGAACTAACAAAAACATTTCCGCCGGTGGCGGCTCTACCGTTTCCCGGCCGACCACAAACCGAACCCGCCTTCAAAGCCACTTACATGGTTCGATTCCCCTTCCCCCGATCTACTTAATGGTTGAAACGTTAACCACAACCGATCAAACAACACAAAACTCCGCTATAACCAAGAACTCCGGCGAGCTCTCCAAACTCCGATTAGCTCGAAATGTTACTCAAAATACAAATTAAAAATCATACACATACTCTACACCACATAATAAACACAACCATGCCATCAATTTGCAAAAACAATCAATATTACGATTTCCCCCAAATTAATCTAAAAATTCGAAATACTTAAAAAAAGTAAAAATAGGAAAAACTCAGAAATCATACCCACACGAATTTTGATGATGGATTTGGATAGAGGATGATGAGAGATTCGATTCGACTACAAGAATATTGAAATCGGATTCCGATAACGCCTTCAAAATTGAGTTTGATTCTCAAGAACACGAAGAACACGTTTCAGGGGTTTTTAGATTTTTAACTGTAATTAAGCTTTATTATACGCAAAACAAAGTACGATTCGCCTTTTTATATTAAACGGAAAATAATACCCCAAACGACATTTCTGGATCGATATCGATCCGATGGATCGCTTTAAATACAATTTAACAGAATATACACTTTACATCTTTAATAAAGCAGAATACACGTTTTACGAGACGATAATCATCCAGAATGTACGGATAACTACAAGTATCGTTTAATAATCAATATACGAATCAAAATACCTCTATTACGAATATTTCCGAATACCTCCCACTTTAAGGAATGAAATTTTGGTACGACCGATATACCAATTTCCCGAATAATTTGGGAACGATCTAAATTTTCTTTTCGATAATTAAAATAGAGTAAAATAGTATAACATTCTTTTCAAAATAATTTCTAATTCCCCACACATTTTCACATAGCATCTCCACATCACATCTTTGACCATTTAACGAATAACTTAACACATTTAAACAGATAAAAACATTTAATAAATTTTAATATGAAAATGAAATTTCATTTCACATCAAATATTAACACGTAATTTTCCCGGATCTTACATCCTTCCCCCCTTAACTGGATTTTGTCCTCAGAATCAGCTTGTGCAAACCTATGTGGACACTTTTCCAACATTAACATTCTTTTACATCTCTTACGTATCCTTGCATTTCCTTTTTATCCCTTATACTTTCTCATTCCCTCCTGTAATTACATTCCATTTCTTTTTCCATAACTCTTCCCTTAGTATAGCCCTTTCTCTTTGATCAATTCTGGTCGAATCCTAATTCCAGTCATTTCTTCTAGTTAATCTTTTGTTATTATAACCTTAAATCTCCGTCATTCCCAATTCTCGTACCGAAGATATTAACATCTCAAATCTCGCTTTCGCTCGTGGTAATTCAATCGCAATTTCTTCGTTCATTATGGTAAGGTAGATTCCTCCCAATCCTGGTGGCATACCCTCAAGGTTATTTAAAATTTATGATATTCTGAAAAGAAAAGGTTCTGCATCATAGCAAATGTTCCCCAATTGGGTTACCAAGTCTGCATATTTCAAAGTAAACATTATTGGAAATAAAAGGATCACTGAGAGATCAATTTGATCACATGAACTCAATGTTGTGTGTGTCAATTAAGACAATACTAAAGGTAATTAGCCTTCTTGTATTGAACAACACACAAGTGACGGCGTCCCATCAGACTTCTATCACACATACAGATAGTCCTTGTGTCCCCTATAAATAGGGTTGTTTGTCTCACTTGGAGTAGAGAAATATGAAAGAAATTTAAAGTCAAAGTAACAACCGAGGCCTTTCGATAAGAAATCTCAGATACACACCTTGGATTGAACTGAGTAAATTCCCAAAGGTGTTACTTCAGAAAAGAGGAATATCCAGAAAAGAAAGTATCGAACAAAAGGGTTACATTTCAATTAAAGAGATTCACCCCTGAAGAATGAAAGAGTCGAACTTCATATAACAAATTTTCAACAGGCCTCAAAATTTGAAATAAATATCACAACAACCTCTGATGCAATTGCAAACATGATTGATCAAGAGTATCAAATACAAAGTCAAGAGGTGGAATATATTCACCAACACAAGTTTCGCTTAAAGGAATGTCAAATATTTCATTAGGATGGGAAGGTATTGCCAAGGTCTCCACATACGCCTTCTCTATTGACTTCCTCGATAGCTCGTTATCCGATTCTACGCCCTTCTTTTCCACGTCGTTAAGTTATCAATATCGTACATTGTCGTCGACTCGTAATAGTCCTCGAAGATTCCGCCGTAGACATCTACAATCGTAAGAAGTTCTATTCATCTCATCACAATCATCTTAATCGAATACCCCTATCTTAACTCACTCATTGGTACTATATCCAATAGTCCAACACGAACTCTAAATGAGCTCTGACGTTCCTTATATAACTATATACACTCCTACACACTCTCGTTTCTAGTCTTACTAAAACCCTGCTCTGATACCAACCTGTAACGCCCCAAATCCGGGGTCAGAGGATTTGGTCGTCACACTGCATTCTCAATTCAAACAACCTGTTTAATATTAAATCAACACCATAATAATATCTGCGACCCCAACTCTACCAAGAATCTTTAAAGGTTATAGTGCTAGAAACAAGAATCCAAAATTCCATTACACAAAAATTTTCTTCTTTACAACCATTCTCTATACATGCAATCTAAAACACTAGTATAACTTCGATAAGAAGTATACCAGGCAACTAATCTTATACAATATAATATTCAATAGAAAACATCTATATACAAGACCTATCACTAGCTACAAATGCTCTGGATCAAAATGTCTTTACACTAATATCCTCCCCCATCTCTAATCAACTCCGCGGACAACTGTCGCCAATATACCTTCTTACTGGCAGGCTAAAATATATAAAGAAAACAAGTATGAGCGAAAGAATTTCTCAGCAAGTGCATTATCAAGTATAATATAAGGGGTTTCCAAAATAAGCTTTGGATTTTCAAATAAACAAACTTTTGGTTTATACATTTGCAATCTCTAAAATTTTCAAGTCAAGTTTGGTAATTTACCACAATTTCTCGTTTAGCTTCTCGCAACTGAATAGTTTAAAACACAAAAAGATTTATATTGGTCGTCACGGTGACCGAATCAACAATAACTACACAAGTATGTAGAAAATATAAAATAAATATAACTCATACGTCTTCAAGACCATAGTTTGTACAAAAATACTAGTTTTTAAGATAACAGATCTATTCACAACATTTTCTGAAACCAACAACTCTGGAAGGTTAGAATAATCAAGGAGTAAGAATGAGCCAACGCGCTCGGTCATGAAATAAAGAACGCACTTCAAGACTTCAACATGACACCGACTGGATATGCGGTATGAATAAAACTCATCTCAGAAATAAGAACTTATGTTAGAATTGGATTTTTCACAATTATCAAATCAAAGGTTGAGCTGCTTGCCAGCCACACATCAACCCCGGACTTGCTTATAACAAAGTCCTCTACTGGATCCTAGGCCAATCTGGGCCTTAAATTATTCCGACCATAAATATGGCCCGACCAATTACTGGTCCCATTTTAAAAACATTCTAATTCTATATTATATATGTCAGGTGTCAGTACAATTGACAACCTTACTTCGACAATCAGGTGTCGGAAGAATCGACAACCTTAATACAACAATTGCCGGAAAACTCACGTTCCAGGAAACAGATCAATTATGAAGAATCAATAAAGGAATAGCAATATAATCTAGTATCGACGAGATCGACAAAAAATGGGGAGTGCACATGACAAGTAACAACATAATAAACATCGACGAGATCGATGCAACAACTGGAATGATAATGAAGAATAAATAATGACATGCTCAACAAGATCAAGTCTGATATGAAACAGGCAATATGATATCAACAGAAATTGTAACAGCTCAATATAGAGTAGGGTTCAAAGAACAGGCTCTAGATGGCCTCAACAGTATAATTGATCACCTTATGGAAGAATTAGTTAAGATTCACCAATTTGGTAAGTGACAAGAACGTCAAGTTTGAGTTTAAGGAAAATTCAAGGTAAGTTTGTAATTAGGGAAAAACAAGGGTTTATTGACTTCTGACAGAAATAGTTTAAATCCTTCGAACATATACTTATAATGGATAAGCCTTACATTTGAAGGAAGTAAACCAAATCATACACAACATATTTGAATTCGAATCAGGGACTGGATCAGATAATCGCTTTTAACAAGAAAGGATAACAATGCTTGCATAGGTACAAGATGGAAAATGGAATACTTGTAGAACAAGTACCACAACTTCAGAATTTCAAAATAACATTTTTCCCTCACTGGGTCCACAAGTTCCCACTCATCTAGGGTAGGCAATATTACAACCTAATATTTTTAAATCATGATTTTTGAAAGAAAGCCTTAGTATACGGCCCATAACTATCTTTTCAATCATTTCAATATAATAAGTATATCTTTCCAATCAACATAAAAATATGAATCTAAGTTCATAAAGTATAAAGGAATACTCATCAATTTACGAGATTAAATAAAATACTTGCAGTTCAATGCAAAAGAGTCATCATTTAATATTTAGGGAAAAGTATGCCAATTGAATAATAATAATTCAAGGAAATATCAATCAATTAATAAGCAAGGGTATAAACACTTGCCTCTGGTCCTTAGCTATTTCGTAAGGCTGAAATAATACGATTCCTTCTTTATTCTGTCTTATCGCACGATCCTCTATTTCCGTCCTTCTTTGCCTTAACGCTCCCGTGAATACCATTAGTCTGCTCCTACCATTTTGAATCCACGTGTCTGCCACCCTTACCAATATCTCTGTTGGAAGAAAATACTTGCACATGTCCTCTACGAGTGTTGACGTCTCCTTGGCGCTACGTCGCCTCACAAATAACCCAATCTGTCATAAACAATATCTCATCCTTCTCCGACCTCTCTTATTTAACATACTTCGATAATCTGACTCGTCTCGTCCAATAGCCTCTGTTGCATAGACAATCACATTTCAATCGATAGAAACTCACG
This sequence comes from Heracleum sosnowskyi, assembly GCA_030848705.1. Classification (NCBI taxonomy): domain Eukaryota; kingdom Viridiplantae; phylum Streptophyta; class Magnoliopsida; order Apiales; family Apiaceae; genus Heracleum; species Heracleum sosnowskyi. The sequence goes on from CM061238.1 coordinate 23,346,174, forward strand.
ATCAACCAAATAAGTAATTCACGTAACTCGCTCGACAAAATCTCTATACTATAGAAGTCAACATCTAGGTCAACGGCCTCGTAAATCTCATTTTCTAACATTACTGGCCAATTTCTATCCCAACTACCCCACACGATAATATTAGACACAACCAAGCATTTAAACAAGTCTCAAAACAATTATTCGCATTTATGACTCAACAACCAGATAATTCACATAATTCACATAGCACATATCGTCATTTAATTGTGATAAATAAATCACATAAGTCTCGTAACATCTAAGAAATAATTTTAGAAAAATATACGACTCTCATTTCAAAGGACTTAAACCTCAAAATATTTTTAGGTCAAAAATCGGACTATTGCTCCCAATATACAGATTTAAAAACAATTTAATCAATTAATATAAAATTAATTGACAATTTTCAAACACTCCAACTATTTTTAAATAAATAAACCAAGTTAGAAAATAATTAAACTTAATTTTAATTAATTAAATCTAATTAATAATTAATTATTTAGAATTAACTGATTAAAATAATTAATCAATTAATTAAATAAATTAATTATTAATCAAAAATAAATAAAATAATTAAATTTAATCAATTTTCGAATTGAAATAAATATTTATGAATTTATAAAATTTTCTGAATAATAAAATGTATTTTTAAATCAAAGATATGATTTTTAGAATTTTTAAAACAATTTTTGAAATATTTTTAAAATAAAACCCAGAAACACTATTCAGAAAAAGAATTAGGGTTTTCTGGATCAAACCGGGTCGGGTTAGGGTTCGAAAACGGGTCTCCAAGAACACAAACGGGTCGCCAAGAACACCACCTGAATCTGGTGGCGGTTCCGGCGAACCCGCCGTTTCCGGCAACCACAATCACACCAAAACATAGGGCTTTTCACCGAAAATTCACGGGAATCACATAATCATCCCAACACACACTTATTACCACGAACCCGTGCCAAAACTGGCCGGAACTAACAAAAACATTTCCGCCGGCGGCAGCTCTACCGTTTCCCGACCGACCACAAACCAAACCCGCCTTCAAAGCCACTTACATGGTTCGATTCCCCTTCCCCGATCTACTTAATGGTTGAAACGTTAACCACAACCGATCAAACAACACAAAACTCCGGCCATAACCAAGAATTCCGACGAGCTCTCCAAACTCCGATTATCTCGAAATCTTGCTCAAAATACAAATTAAAAATCATACACATAATATGCATCACATAATAAACACAACCATGCCATCAATTTGCAAAAACAATCAATATTAAGATTTCCCCCAAATTAATCTAAAAATTCGAAATAATAAAAAAAAAGTAAAAATAGGAAAAACTCAGAAATCATACCCACACGAATTTTGATGATGGATTTGGATAGAGGATGATGAGAGATTCGATTCGACTACAAGAACATCGAAATCGGATTCCGATAACGCCTTCAAAATTGAGTTTGATTCTCAAGAACACGAAGAACACGTTGCAGGCGTTTTTAGATTTTTAACTGTAATTAAGCTTTATTATACGCAAAACAAAGTACGATTCGCCTTTTTATATTAAACGGAAAATAATACCCCAAACGACATTTCTGGATCGATATCGATCCAATGGATCGCTTTAAATACAATTTAACAGAATATACGCTTTAAATCTTTAATAAAGTAGAACACACGTTTTACGAGACGATAATCATCCAGGATGTACGGATAACTACAAGTATCGTTTAATAATCGATATACGAATCAAAATACCTCTATTACGAATATTTCCGAATACCTCCCACTTTAACGAATGAAATATTGGTATGAACGATATACCAATTTCCCGAATAATTTGGGAACGATCTAAATTTTCTTTTCGATATTAAAATAGAGTAAAATAGTATAACATCCTTGTTAGGATTTATGGGTGATAGCTAGGAGACAACTTAACTTGATATTTTATTTACTTAATTTGTATTAAGTATGAACATTCTGTCACAGCCAGAATATGTCTGTGTAACCATTTTGTATCTGCTAAATAAGATTCTAGTACATCTTGGTAGAAGTTCATTTATTTTTTCAAGCCTCAAGAGGTGCTCAAGATGGACAACAAGAATAAAAGTTACTGTCACAGCATTGACAGTAAGGTTACATGAAGACAACATGTTGCGGGTCATGACAGCAAATCTACTCTGACAGCAACATTGGCGGAAGCCCTCTGACAGCAACCGTGAAAATCCTGACAGCAAGCTTGAAGTTCCTGACAGCACCTTGTGCGGGAATTTCTTACTGTCACCAAAAGCACATTCCTGTGACAGCAAGCTTGAGCATCAGGATACTGTCACGAAGGGACAACATTTGTATTGAGGAACGACCCAGTCAAACTTGTGGCAATTTGGATGTTCAAGAAACAGGCGTGTTGCAGTATCCCAACACTGCATCAAGTCTGCAAGACTACGACTGAAGCTTGAGAAGTCACAAGACAAAGCTCACCAATTCCAGAGTATGACAAGTCTACATCTACTGAAATGTGTTGGATTAAAATAGAATGTTTCTAGATTGCTTTACCCAGTATTATCAAATTGTTTGTATAGCAATTTAGGAAAGACTCACGGGTGGAAAATTTGTAAGAAGCTGCCACATGAAAATGACAGCAGCTTCACGAACCCGTGTTGATAGTGATAGGATTAGTTTACTAAGACTATCGTGAATTCTATTCTTTGAAACAACTCAAGAAAACCAAAGCTGAGAAAAATTGTATTTTCTCTGAGGTTGTAGCAATACTTTGCAAAATAAATAAAACATTTATTTTGTGAGAATTTCTCTTGTGTCTGTTTTTGATTGCATCGTATAAACTGATAAACATAAGTCTTGGTTTTTGTTGTTGAAACGAAGATCGATTTTTATCAGTGTTGCATTCAACCCCCCCCCCCCATTCTGCAACAGTCCAGGACCAACAACTGGTATCAGGGCAAACAGATTATCCTAAAATCTGAAGATCATGACTAGTATGCAGAAGTCAAGTAGCATAAAGATTCCAGCATTTGATAAAGAGAACTACAATGTGTGGAAAAGAAAGATCTTGCTGTTTATCAAAGCTGCGAATCCATTATACTTGGGTATCCTCCAAAATGGTCCTTTTGTTCCACAAAAGGAGATTGAAGCCTCAACAGTGGATGGTGTTCTTATTCCTGCACACTGGGTTGCCAAGTTGCCCTCTGAGTTTCTGGAGCCAGAAAAAGAGAAGGTAGCCTTGGATGATAACCTGCAACTCATTTTACTGGATGCTCTCACTTTGGACAAAGCCATGTGTGGTAATGTCATTGGGTGTGCATCAGCTAAGGATATGTGGAATAAGATTGAGCTCCTATGTGAAGGATGTGAAGAAGTGAAAGACAATCAAAGAAAAATTCTTATCTCATAGTATGAAGCCTTCATGGCAAAGCCAGGAGAAGATTTAACCTCTATGTTTGAAAGATTTAGCAAACTTCTGACTGAGCTACAGATTCATGGCAAATACTATGATAGAAAAGAACTGAATATGAAATTCTTGCTAACACTTCCTGAGCATCTAGAGCACAGAATCACTGCCATACGAGAAGGAAGAAATATGAATAATGTCACTTATGAGACATTATATGGTGTACTTAAATCATATGAGCTTGAGCTATTTCAGAAAAGAGCCATACAAGCTGGTTTAAGATGAAAAATGGCAAATATGTCTGGTGCTCTTGTAGCTCATGGGCCAATAATCACTCAACCCATTGAAGTAATGCAAATCACTCAACCTGCTTCAGTTCCATCTCTTATGATTGAAGAGGTTGTAGATGATGATGAGAAAGTTGTTCTGCAAATAACTGATGTTGAAGATGAAGATTTCTACTCCTTAGAAGAAATGGAGAAGATGGACAATCCAACTATGGCTTACATGGCTAAGAGATTTAAAAACATAAGATTCAAGAGAAACTAGCCATCTAAGCCTCAAGGTCAAACATCAAGGTTTAGCAGAGGCAATACTTCCAAGGTCGAGGGTGGTGCCACAAGAGGTGGATACAAAACTGGGATGGTAGACAGATCCAAGTTTAGATGTTACAACTGCAATGAGATTGGTCATTTTGCTACTGAGTGCAAAAGACCTAAGCAAAATCAAAGGATGGACAAAGGGTCAAGTGGACAATTCAAGAAAGGACAGGGAAAAGCCTATGTGGCTGAAGGAAAATGCTGGGATGAGACTGATGATGAAGAGGAGGAATATGTGAATCTAGCTCTCATGGCTAAGTCTGATGAAGTCACCTCTAGTTCTTCAAGTCAGGTACCTTCACTTGTCTTACTTGAAATGTCTAAAGAAGAATACAAACAAACTGTCGAAGAATTGAGTGCTGAAATGTTTAATGTTCATACTAGTTTAACTGCAGCAAATGAAGAAATTGCTAGGTTAACTAAGCTAAATGAAACACTCACTTCTGAAAATGACATGCTTTTGTTAAAGACCAGTCGATTAGAATCTTTAGTACAGGAGAATGCTAAACTTAAAAATGAATTAGACTGTGCTAAAGAAATAGAGAAGTTTCTAAGGAATGAAATAAGTGAAAATGAATTAGACTGTGCAATTTCCTTCTTCCTAGGAGCCTTAACAGCCTTCTTCTTGTAAGTACCAGCTTCAACCTTTTTCTGGTGTTCTTCAGCAAGAAGCTTCAACTCAGCATCCATATCTTCTACTGTGGCTTCACCACCATGTTCTTCCATAAACAGTTTAGCAGCAATCTCTTCATCAGTAATTGGATTATCTGAAATCACTACTCTTTGAAGTTTTGAAGAGGATTGTCCACCAGAGTTTACTCTTTCAGAGTATGTCTGTCTAGCAGAGTTTGACCTAAGTCTCCCTTGCTCTTGAGAAGACTTTGACCTTTTCTCTGCTCCTCTGCTTCCACCATCATTAGAATCATCCCTCAGTCTCAAGGTTGGAGTCCTTTTGCATTTGTCTTTAGATACTTTCTCCCCCTTTTTGACATCATCAGGAATAAAAACTGATGTCAGCAACTCTAGTGATGTAGCAATAGAAGTAAGTTGAGAAGACATAGCAGTCTGATTCTCTTCCACCTTGCTTAGCCTTTGCTTTATTTCCACTTGATCCTTGATCATGGAAGATAATCTAGTTCTATCATTCTTCAAAGCCAACTCCTTAGCAGCAATATCATTACTCAATCCAATGACAGCTTTGTGAGTCTCATCAAAGCGATTGTTCAATGATTTGACTTGAACAACTGTAGCCTTGAAATGTGTCAACAACTCAGGATTTGAAATCTCCTTTGCAGATTGAGCAACAAAATCAGCAGTCCTTTGCTTGGAGAAAATACAATCAGCCCCTGACCAATTTGCATAATGCATTTCCCTGTAATGAGCTTCAGTTGCATGTTGATTTTCTTTGATAGACTATGCAGTAGGATCCCTTAGAAAAGGTATTGACTCATTATCATCAGAGTTTGAAAGTGCAGCATTGATCCCAGAGTTTGCATGATCAGAATTTACAGATGTGTGATCAGCATTATCAAAATCAACTCTAGCTTCATTAACATTTTCTGTTATCTTCTCTGCAATTTCTTCAGCAACATTGTCTGCAGTAGCCTCAGCGTTTATCTGTGCAGCTTCATGAATCTCAGAGTTTGCATTTACAAGAACCTCTGCTTCTACAGGAACAGACTCTGCAACAACTTCTTCTGTTTGAACTATATTCTCTTTCAGAGTCTCTGCTGTAGCTTCATCCAATTGCTCTACAGCAGCTTCAACTACCTGATCAACCTCCTCACCCATTTTAGGAATTTGATTAGTAATAGAGAGATTCTCTGTGTGAGTAGCAAGGGACTCTTCAATAATCAGGGTGGGTTGATCAGTTGCCACATCCTCAGTATCACAAACACTGATACTATGATGTGCTTCAAGAATTTTATCCATATTAAAATCAGCAAATAAAGCATCTTGCTCAAACATTTCAGCCTCTGTATCAGCATTTGCCATGTCAGGCACAGTGGCTGCTTCAACATCTTCAGTAGCCTCCTGAATAATAACTTCAGGAGCTTCAGTATCCACAAAGACCCTGTCCTCATTATCATCATTTACAGCAGACTCCTGAACAACAACTTCTGGAGCTTCATCCTGGACAGCTTCAGTGTCTGGTGTAGATTCATCCAAATTATCAAAAAGATAATTAGCTACTAATCTTCTTTTCCTCTGATGAAGAGTTTCATTATCAACATCATCCTCATCGTCAGTTTTTGGTCTATTTGCTCATCTCTTCTTAGAATGACCAACACCCTTTGGCACAGAAGACTTGGACACTCCCACTTCAGTAGCTGGTCTAACAGACTTTACAGGTTTGGAACCAACATGCTTAGACCTACCACTGGATTTAGGTTTGACAGATGTAGATGGAGGAAGTTCTGTTTGTAAAGGTTCTGGTTGGGGTTCTGATTGAGAAGGAGTTTGTGTTTGTGGATGGATTTGATCATTTACAAACTGTTGCACAGATGCAGAAAGTAACAAATCTCCAATAACCCCTTTCTTAACATCCTTGTTGATAAGATCAGAGAATATCCTCTTGTGTAATTTAAAACAAGAAATAACATCTTCATCACCTATTTCTACCCCTTGAACACAGGCAGAGAATAAAATCTGACAAAATCTAGAAAAGTAAACTACCCCTCGATTCTCTGTCATTTTCTCCCCTAAATTAGTTAAGACAAGTCTTGCAAAATCAAAATGATTATCATATAAAAGAGAATACCCAATTTGCAGACTGTCCGTGGGAATAGCATCCCAGTTGGTGCATTTCTTCCCGAACGTTCTTGTTATGCAGTCAAAGAAGAAGCTCCACTCCTTCCTCAAGAACGGTCGCTTCAACTGTCCTATCTTTGTCAAGGGCCCAAAATACCCAATCTCTCGCATCATCCTTAGCAAATCAGTGTCACCCATTCCAATTGTATATGAAGAAAACTCAGGAAACCCCATTGCAGTTCGAATTGTACCAGAAGTAATTACATACTCTGCTTCTTGAAATTCAAAGATTATAGATGGGTTGCCAGAATCACCACCATCATCATAAATACCCGTCTCCTAGAAAGCCTTGATTTGCGAACCAGAAAGTGTTGTTGGTTCTACTAGAGCATGCCCAATCGCTGACTGAGCAAGAAATTTCTGAATCATGTGAAACGCCTCTGGTGCGTTGGCAGTGTTTAGTGGTGCTGCATAATTGTTAGGAACGAACTCTAACCCAGAAGAAACAAACGCTGTAGTCGCCATTAGTAAGATTTGAAAGAATAACAGAGAATCAGATGCAAAAGCTCGAAAGAGTTTGAAAGTAGAAAAGTGTTTGTGAATATGTGTGTGTGACAATAGATGTGAATTGGAGTAAGATGTGAAAGGTTTAAACGTATGTGTGTGTATTGTTTAAATATGAAATTCAAAATTAAAAACTGAACAGTTTTTAATCATTAATACACAACTGTCTTACTCCGTTAATCGGCAGCAATGACTGACAGCAGTAATTGGCAGTTTCCAATGCGCATGCGCAGTAAAAACAACAATAATTACCGCCTTTTACACTTTCCTAGACACGCAACCTTTTTCTTCTGTTTAATACAAATTAGAACCGTTACCAATCATACTCTTTTGTGTTCAAGAATGTTTTCTCAAAATTGTTAACTGTCTGAAACAAATAATTAATTTTAATCATCAGAGATTAAAATAAAATTACCTCGGCGTAGAGTACACAGTTCATCAGTGTTTACCAATCCTCCTCCTTTATTCATAATCTCTTTTCTCTCAATGCACAGTTGTGAAAACAATTGTGTGTAAATAGCAGAGTTTACTGAATATAAATATTTAGAGCATCTTAAAGTGCATAAAATCCACACAATAAATTAGTAAAAACTAGTTGTCCAAACTCTCATGTATAAAATAAAATCTGATCTCATCTAAACTCTGTACTATAAAATTTATTATTTTCACCCCCTTCGATTTTTATTTTATTTTATTTTTTTAAAATTTTTCCAGTAATCAGTGGTTGGCACTAGTCACCAAAAATCAAAGATTTTAGCCCTTATTTCATACAATAAGTTCTTGGGTCTTCCTAGGCACAACATGATCTCAAAGGAATTTGTGCACTTTTTGGCATCTTTTGATTGGAGGGTGAAATATTTGCAACTAATTATCAGAGTTTAGACTTTTCATCAGTTAATACAATTAATTTATGAGAGAAAGTGCAAACAGCTAATACAGACTCAGTGTATAGGATCAATAAACTAAGAGATGCTATAAATATAGAGACAGTATCATGCTGTGTAAAATTTCTGCACATTTTGAGATCAGATCATATATTACTCAGAAAGATTCATGATTACTTACTGAGAATCATGCTTCATACAGGTTTCTTCATCGGTCCATATGTTTCAGACAATATCACAATCAGAGTATAACATCAGAGATTAACTTCAGACTTTAACCGACAGAGTATGACTGACACTTTATGACTAACAGAGTTTACTATCAGAGTTTAACATACTGGTACAAATAACAGTTAACACATGCAAAGAACCATGAGCATAAAATCAATCATGTATAGATTTTGAATCTAACCAGTATCTCTAGTCAAAACCAGAGACCATTCCAAGTTCATTTACCAGTCTTGTAAAGGTAGCTTCACTCAAAGGTTTGGTGAAGATATCTACAAGCTGTTGCTCTGTAGACACAAAATGAAGCTCAATATTTCCTTCTTCCACATGTTCTCTGATAAAATGATACCTTATGCTGATGTGCTTGGTCATGGAGTGTTGTACTGGATTACCTGTCATAGCAATAGCACTTTGATTATCACAGAAAATAGGTATTTTAGAGTACCTTAATCCATAATCCAACAATTGATTCTTCATCCATAAAATCTGTGCACAACAGCTACCAGCAGCTATATACTCTGCTTCTGCTGTGGATGTGGAAATTGATTTCTGTTTCTTGCTGTACCAAGAAACTAATATGTCACCTAGAAATTGACAGCTTCCACTTGTGCTTTTTCTGTCTATCTTACAGCCTGCAAAATCTGCATTAGAGTAACCAATTAATTTAAACTCTGATTCTCTAGGGTACCACAAACCAAGGGTTATGGTTCCTTTGAGATATTTGAAAATCCTCTTCACAGCTGTTAGATGTGGCTCTCTGGGGTCTGCTTGAAATCTTGCACAAAGACATGTTGCATACATGATATCTGGTCTGCTTGCAGTAAGATAAAGAAGAGACCCTATCATGCCTCTGTAGTTTGTCATATCTACTGAAGCTCCTGTATCTTTGTCTAACTTTGTTGCAGTAGCCATGGGAGTTGTGGCAGATGAACTATCAAGCATACCAAATTTATTGAGAAGATTTCTGGTATATTTTGCTTGATTGATAAAAATCCCATCATCTGTTTGTTTTACTTGCAAGCCTAGAAAATAACTAAGCTGTCCCATCATGCTCATTTGGTATCTTGACTGCATAAGCTTGGCAAATTTCTTACAGAGTTTGTCATTAGTAGACCCAAAAATTATGTCATCCACATAGATTTGAACTAACAGCAAATCATCACCTGAATTAAAATAGAACAAGGTTTTGTCAATTGTACCTCTAGTGAACCCACTTTCTAAAAGAAATTGAGCTAGAGTTTCATACCATGCTCTAGGTGCCTGCTTTAGTCCATATAATGCCTTGTCAAGCCTGTAGACATAATCTGGATGTTTGGGATCTACAAACCCTGGTGGTTGTTCAACAAACACTTCTTCTTCAAGTTTCCCATTGAGAAAAGCACTTTTCACATCCATCTGAAAGACTTTAAACTTCTTATGAGCAGCATAGGCCAGAAAAATCCTTATTGCCTCCAATCTTGCAACTGGAGCAAAGGTTTCATCATAGTCAATTCCTTCCTGTTGTGAATAGCCTTTAGCCACAAGTCTAGCCTTATTCCTTGTAATCACTCCATCACTGTCTGTTTTATTTCTGAAAACCCACTTTGTACCAACAATAGATCTGTTCTTTGGTCTTGGTACAAGTGTCCAGACTTCATTCCTCTCAAATTCATTTAACTCCTCTTGCATTGCTGTTATCCAGTTAGCATCTTGAATAGCTTCTTCCACTTTCTTGGGCTCTGTTTGAGATAAGAATGCATGAAACAGACATTCATTATTTGTAGCACTCCTTGTTCTCACACTTGCATCTGGATCTCCAATAATTAAATCAGGAGTATGAGCTTGTGTCCACCTCCTTGCTGTTGGTAAGTGGCTTCTATTATCATTATTAGATCCTCCCCCTTGATCCATGCTCTCCTGATTTTCTTCTTGACCATTTGCATTCTCTGAGGCTCCCCCTGAATTGGACTGTTCAGTATTTGAACTTTCAGAGTTTAACTCAGAGTTTCTGTTTGATTCTTCAGCTGACTCACTTTCAGAATTTGAGTCATTATTTTGAGATGTTTCTGAAGTATCTTCACGCTCCCCCTCGACTGGTTCTCTATTTTGTTCTGTCAGAGAAATTCCCTCAGTGTTTACCAGTAAAGGTTCAGAGTATGCTTCGTCAGAGTTTGATGGATTTGCTTCATCAGAGTTTACATCATCAGAGTTTAGATCTTCATTTTCAAAGCGAAGTTGATCATGATATTCTTCATCTTCTATTCCAGTTATTTTCTTGTCATCAAATGACACATGTATGGATTCAATGATCACTTTAGTTCTTAGATTATAGACTCTGAATGCTTTAGATGATAGTGGGTATCCAACAAAAATTCCTTCATCAGCTTTTAAGTCAAACTTGGTCAACTATTCAAGATGAGTTTTCAACACAAAGCACTTGCATCCAAAAATATGAAAATACTTCAAATTTGGCTTCTTATTTTTTACCCTCTCATATGGTGTTTTCCCATGCTTGTTGATCAGTGTAGCATTTTGAGTAAAACAAGTAGTTTGAACAGCTTCTGCCCAGAAATAAGTTGGCAATTTTGCTTCATCAAGCATTGTTCTGGCAGCTTCGATTAGAGTTATGTTCTTTCTTTCAACTACACCATTTTTCTGTGGAGTTCCAGGTGCAGAAAATTCTTGCTTCACTCCTCTTTTCTTGCAGAAAGCTTCCATTTCAGAATTTCTGAATTCAGTACCATTATCACTCCTTAGAATTTTCACTTTGTACTGTGATCCTTTGTCCAATAGCTTCACATGATCCATCAAAGTTAAGGCAGTTTCATCCTTCTTTGCTAAGAAGTACACCCAGGTGTATCTGGTGTATTCATCAACAATTACCAAAGCATATTTCTTTCTGCCCATTGACATTACATTCACTGGACCAAAGAGATCAACATGTAAAAGATGATAAGGTTCCACAACTGAAGATTCAGATTTACTCTTGAAAGATGACTTCCTTTGCTTGGCCTTTTGACAAGAATCACACAGACCATCTAAGCTGAGTATTGACTTTGGAAGTCCCCTTACAAGATCTTTTCGAATCAGCTCATTGACGTTGTTCAAGTTTAGGTGAGAGAGCTTCTTATGCCATTTCCAACTCTCTTCATTTGACATTTTTGCAGACAGACACACAGCTTTTCCTTCAGAGTTTGTTATCAAACTTGCTTTATAAATGTTATTGCGCCTGTGTCCAACTAGAACAACTTTTCCGGTAGATTTACTGATAACCTCACAGTGTTCAGTATGAAAATCTACATGGTATCCTCTGTCACAGATTTGACTCACAGAAAGCAGATCATGCTTGAGTCCTGAGACTAGAGCTACATTTGTGATGATGACACTTCCAAGATTGATATTGCCATATCCCAGAGTACGTCCTATGTTGCCATCTCCATAGGAAACTTTTGGACCAGCTTTTTCCTCAAAATCTGATAGCAGGGCTTTATTTCCCAGTCATGTGTCCTGAGAATCCAATGTCCAAGATAAGAGTGCTCTCTTTTATGCCCTGCAATCACAAACAATCACTGAGTGTTAGATTTAAGGATCCAGACTTGCTTGGATCCTTTGGCTTTTTAAACATTGTTAGCTTTTGCAGCGGAATCACTATCAACAGAGTTTAAACTAACATTGTCAGACTTTACACTTGCAGAGTTTGCTCTAACCCATTTCAAGTTGGGTTTTAGATCATAATAGTTGTGATAAATAGCATGATAACTCTTGCAAGTATAAATGGAATGCCAAGTGCTCCCACAGTGTGTGCATAAAGTCTGAGGTCTAACCCTAACATAATCATTTTTTACTCCACACTTGGAGGGTAAAGAATTAATATCTTTGTTTTTCCTGCAAAAACTAGCAAGATGGTTAGTACTTCCACAGTTATAACATGTTTTTCTTGGAGCAAAAGTAGTAGGCAAATGATTATTCCTTTTATTTATGCCTATCTTTCCATTCATGTTCTTCTTGAACCCTTTCTGTTTCATGACAGACTTTACTTCTTTGAGTTTATGATTGAATTGTTTTTCTGTCATTAAACCAACATTAAGCTGTTTTTCACAAGTTTCAACTGGCTCCATAACAGCTTCTTTCAAAACTACAGATTTTAGCTTACTGGATTCAGGAACAAATTTCATAGGTTTAAGTTGTGGTTTAACTTTAACTTTATCTTTAAACCTAAGTTCATCTTCCTCACAGTAACCTAATCCTACAGTATCTGTCTGAAAAACTTGATGTGTGTCTTTTCCAGAATTGGTCCAGGTTTTAATCACTTTCCTCTCTTTTTCCAACTCAGATTCTATTTGCCTATATCTTTTAAGCAATTCCTGTTCAACATAAACAGCATCATCTCTCTCCTTTTGAACTTGTTGCATGTTAACAAGTCTCTCTTCAAGAAATTTATTCCTCTCTTTAAGACCTAGATTCTCAGATTTGATTCTTTCATTCTCTAAAGTCTGATCCCTATAACTAACATGTATGCTTTTAAGATAAATTCTTAATTCAGATATATTATCAGTATCATAAGCATAAGTTGTTAGGGGTACCTTGTTTTCAGATGACTCAGCTTCATCTTTAACAGTTGCCATGAGAGCATAATTGACTCCCTCATCTGAGTCTGAAGTGTCTGCCCAGTCCTTGCCTTTAGTGATGAGTGCTTTCTCAGATTTTCCTTTCTTGCACTCTGGAGCATAATGACCCATCTCTTTACACTTGTAGCACTGGATCTCAGACTTGTCTTTCTTTCCAGACTTGGTATCTCTTCCATCAGACTTTCTGAAATTTCTCTTGTCAGAGTTTGAATCTCTCCTTGAGAATCTCTTTCCTTTCTTGAAGTTCTTGAATCCCATCTTCTTGAAGGTCTTCACCATCAAAGCAGCCATTCTCATCATTTCTTCTTCATCATCCTCAGAATCAGAAGCTTCATCATCAGTGTTTGAGCCATCATCAGAGTTTGATGACTCACTGTCAGATTTAATGACTAAAGCCTTTCCCTTGGCTTTCTTTCTTGATGATTCCTTCTTGACAGGCTTTTCTTCAACTTTAAGAACAACAAATTTTGTCTTCTTTCCAGATCTTTTGTTTCTTTGTTCTATTTCAAGTTCATGAGTTTTAAGCAACCCTTAGATTTCATCAAGATCTGTTTCTGCAAGATCATAATTGTCTCGTATTGTTGTCGCCTTCAAATCCCATCTTTCAGGTAGGGATAGAAGAAACTTGAGATTTGATTCTTCAAGTTCATATTCTTTATCAACCAGAGACAGATCATTCAACAGTTTACAAAATCTGTCATATGTCTCAGTCAAAGATTCACCAGGTCTTGAATCAAAGTGTTCATACTCCTGTGTGAGAATAGTCTTCATGTTCTTCTTTATTGCACTTGTTCCTTGACACCTGACTTCTAAAGCATCCCAAATTTCTTTGGCAATCTTACAGCCAATGACTCTGTTAGACATGACATTATCTAAGGCACTGTGGAGAAGATGTCTAACTTTTGCATCCTTTGCAATTGATGAGATGTCCTCAGGAGTCATATCTTTCTTTTCCTTTGGAACAGTCTTTTGTTCTTGACCATCAACAACAGGAGACAGTTTGGTTGGCATATGAGGACCATCATTGATTCTATCAAGGTATTCTGGATCTGTGGCTTCTAGAAACATGGTCATCTTTACCTTCCATATTGGATATTCCACAGGTCTGAGAATTGGAACCCTGATTGTCTCATATCAACTTACAGAAGTTGATTGAACCTTTTGAGCATTAGAACCTGCCTGGATGTTTTCAGCCATGATTATACTTGTGTTTAGATCGAAAACTGTATATATTTAACAGCCTTGGCTCTGATACCAATTGTTAGGCCGAATACACAATATATAATCAATATAAGTATGATAATAACAATTGAGAACACTGTTTATGAATCAACAACTGAATTATATAAATAACTCTTCTCTCAGTGATGTTAAAGAATCACAGAGAGCTGCTAGGTTACAAGAATAATGTATTCAGTATTCGCATCCCTTTTAGGGTTAACCTATCTGTGTTTATATAATACACAGTTACATAATCAATCTCTAATTGATATCCTATAAATCAGCTATACATTTTATATCAATCTAGGATTGTTTCTGTCTTCTGTCCCGTTTATTTAGCCATCTCAATATATTCTGCTTCTTTCCATCTTCAGAATATATTGCTTCTAGAATCTTCATATTAGCACCGACAGCTAAAGTAAACTCTCACCCCGTCAGACTTTAACAAACTCTGACTGGCTTCTAGTAAACTCTGATGAGTACCTATTGCTTAAACACTGATAAACAATCATCAGCAATTATATCTAACAACTCTTGTGATACCGAAGTGACTGTACCCAACAAGGATTGGGTACCATATGCCTCTTAAATACAATTTGTTTTGTAGGGTAAAAATAAAGAGCAGGTCATATGGATCATTGACAGTGGCTGCTCAAGACATATGACTGGTGATAAAGCCCTGCTATCACAATTTGTAGAGAAAGCTGGCCCAATCATAACCTTTGGAGATAATAGCAAAGGTTACACAGTGGGATATGGCTGTTTGGAAATTGGAAACGTTGTCATCAATGATATTGCTCTTGTGGATGGATTGAAGCACAACCTGCTCAGTGTCAGCCAATTCAGTGATAGGGGATTCAAGGTTGATTTTGACATGATGGTGTGCAATATCTACCACAAGAAGGACAGAAGCCTCTCTCTCAAAAGGGTAAGAAAAGGAAGTCTGTTTGTTGCTGACCTAAGCTCAACAAGGAAGGACAAAGTCTACTGTTTTTACAGTAAAGCTACAGTTGGTGAAAGCATGATGTGGCACAAGAAACTCTCTCACCTAAACTTCAAAACAATGAATATGCTGATGAAAAAGGAACTAGTTAGAGGACTACCTCAACAGGAATTCTGTCAAGAAGGACTGTGTGAGGATTGTCAAATGGGAAAACTAAGAAGAGTTGTGCACAGAACAAAGCAAATCAACACCAACACAGAACCACTAAAACTAATTCATATGGATCTCTTTGGACCAGTCAATGTTCCATCTTTAGCTAGAAAGAGATATGCATTAGTCATGGTGGATGACTATTCTAGATATACTTGGGTGAAGTATCTAGAATCAAAAGATGTAGCAGCTCAAGTCATCATTGATCACTTAAGGGTTCTTGAAAGAAACCCAAATGCAAAGGTTCAAATTCTGAGAAGTGACAATGGCACTGAGTTCAGAAATGCCACTCTTGGCAATTTCTGCAAAGATGAAGGAATTGTACAACAATTTTCTGCTGCAAGGACACCACAACAGAATGGAGTTGTAGAAAGAAAGAACAGGACTCTCATTGAAGCTGCCAGAACTATGCTTCATCATGCAAAACTACCAACATACTTCTGGGTAAAAGCTATCAACACAACCTGTTACACACAGAACATGACCTTAATCAATAAGACTCATGGAAATACTCCTTACTATCTACTCAATGAGAAGAAACCTACTGTCAAATATTTTCATGTATTTGGAAGCAAATGTTTTATGATGAAAGACAATCATGAGAAGAAAGGGAAATTTG
Organism: Heracleum sosnowskyi; assembly: GCA_030848705.1. Taxonomy (NCBI): domain Eukaryota; kingdom Viridiplantae; phylum Streptophyta; class Magnoliopsida; order Apiales; family Apiaceae; genus Heracleum; species Heracleum sosnowskyi. The sequence goes on from CM061238.1 coordinate 23,362,222, forward strand.
ACACCAAAGCTTATGAAGGTATTTTCATGGGGTATGCTCTAGAAAGGAGTGCTTATAGAGTCTATCTTTTGGAACACAAAATCATAGATGAAAGTGTGAATGTCACATTTGATGAAACCAAGTTCCCTGGACTTCATGAAGAAGGTCAAATGCAGATTCTCAGGTTTGAGAATCAAGGGTACTTGGAAGAAGAAGAAATTGTTGATGAGGAACCCACATTCACTCAATCTGTGGAACCTGAAAAAGATGCTGTCATTGAGAATGATGCCACTCAACCTCCAGCTCAGTCACAAACAATATCAGGAAACTTTCAGAATGATGGTGACTCTGGAGATATTGAGGAAAATGGTGGAGACAATTGCACTGGTGAAGACTCAGGTATCTAAACTGAGGCCACTGATTTAAATCAGACAAGAAGCTTGCCCAGAACCATCAAATGGAACAAGGATCACACAAATGACTTGATTATTGGAGATCCTTCTTCTGGGGTGAGAACCAGGAACAATGTCTCTGCTGACAGCATGTTTTCTTGTTTTCTCTCTAAAATGGAGCCAAAAGCCATTGAAGAAGCATTGTTGGATTCTGACTGGGTGATTGCTATCTAAGAAGAGCTCAATCAATTCGAAAGAAACAATGTTTGGAAGTTGGTTCCAAGACCAAAGGGAAAATCAGTCATTGAGACAAAATGGGTTTTCAGAAACAAACTGGATGAAAATGGAAATGTGACAAGGAAGAAGGCAAGGCTAGTAGCCAAAGGTTACTGTCAACAGGAAGGGATAGATTATGATGAGACATTTGCACCTGTTTCCAAACTTGAGGCCATCGGGATCTTCTTAGCCTTTGCTGCACACTGCAATTTTAAAGTGTTTGAAATGGATGTCAAAAGTGTTTTTCTAAATGGAGAGTTAGAGGAAGAAGTGTATGTTGAACAGCCCCCTGGTTTTGAAGATGCTGAATTGTATGATTTTGTATACAAGCTGTTCAAGGCACTTTATGGTTTGAAACAAGCTCCAAGAGCCTGGTATGATACCCTCTCTGCCTTTCTATTGGAAAATCAGTTTACAAGAGGTGTAGTAGACAAGACTCTGTTCTACAAGCATCATGGGAAAGACATCATTTTGGTTCAAATCTATGTTGATGATATCATTTTTGGTTCATCAAATGAAAAGCTGTGTGAGAAGTTTTCATCTCTAATGAGAAACAAATATGAGATGAGCATGATGGGAGAAATTTCATTCTTTCTTGGATTACAAGTTCTTCAGAAGGATGATGGAATCTTCATTTTTCAAGCAAAATATGTCAAGGAACTTCTCAAAAAGTTCAACCTAGAAGATTCATCACCTACAAAAACTCCCATCTCTACATCAACAAGTCTGGATCTAGACTCCAAAGGGAAGAAAGTGGACTCTAGTGCTTACAGACATGGTTGGATCTCTTCTCTATCTAACTGCTAGCAGACCTGACATAATGTTTGCTACATGTCTTTGTGCAAGGTTTCAAGCTGATCCAAGGGAGTCACACTTAGTAGCTATCAAGAGAATTTTTAGATACCTAAAGGGCACTCCTAATCTAGGCCTTTGGTACCCTAAAAACACTGGATTTGAGCTAGTGGGGTATTCTGATTCAGACTATGCTGGGTGTAAGATTGACAGAAAAAGTACTATTGGAAGCTGTCAATTTCTTGGTGGAAGATTGGTGTCATGGTTTAGTAAGAAGCAACATTCAGTATCTACATCCACTGCAGAAGCTGAATACAGTGCTGCTGGAAGCCACTGTGCACAAATTCTATGGATGAAGAATCAACTGTTGGATTATGGTCTAGTGTTAAACAACATCCCTATCTACTGTGACAACACTAGTGCCATAGCCATCTCAGACAATCCTGTTCAACACTCCAGGACAAAGCACATTGACATAAGACATCATTTCATAAGGGAGCATGTTGAGCAAGGAACTGTGAAGTTGATCTATGTCCCAACAGAAAAGCAGCTTGCAGACATCTTCACAAAACCATTGGATGAAGCAACCTTTAACAGGTTGGTAAGTGAATTGGGAATGCTGAATCTGATATGTTAACTTACTAGTTTTCCATTCTAAATTAACTGTTTTGCAGCTCGTGACAGTAGCCTTCTAAAGTTACTGTCATGAGAAGTTACTGTCACATGTAGTTTTAGTTTCCTTGACAACATGTTTGATTTGACTTGGCTGAAATTGAATTTTGTGCTAGTAGTCTGTCAACAATAAAACTCCGTGTCATTAACTTGGAAAATGTTTGAGTCTGGGATTTTTGGTCTAAACCTTTGTGTTTAGTGACCTCTCTGTGTTAATTGTTGTGTTAGTGGAGGACATCTTCATTAATTGCCTTATGTGGTAGTTGTATGGGTATTCCAAACTGTTGACCATTTACCTTCTCCTTAATTCCAGTATGCCTAAAAAATGAACCTTAGGCTATATTAGTGAATCATTAAGTAAATCAAATAGGTAAAATGGAAAACAAGGTAGGAATAAAAGTTAGGCCAAAGACTCTTGGCAACGAGCCCTACAATGAAGAAGTTGAAGCCCTATTCGATGAGATGTGGGCTGTTCTTGATGAGGAAGACGAGAAGGAGTCTGCTGCCATGGCTGCTGAAAAGGCCAAATGGCAGGAGCAAGAGAAAGAGTTTCAAGCTCTCCTCAAGAAGGAAGGAACTACTGAAGAAGAGACTAAGGCTGAAGTTCTAGAATTGATTAAGAAATCCTATGATAATTAGCCATTTCTTTCAATTGTAGAATGTTTAATTTTCGTATCAATAAAATAGTCTCTTGCTTGCTTCATGTTTTTCCTATTTCCGTGTTTCAGTTTTGATGAATTAACTGTGTGTGAAATCTAGTTCTAAATCAACTATCTGTGATTGGTTTTCATTTTTAGTTAAGCACATTAATGACAAAGCCCATTAAAATTCATGACAGTTACAGAATGTATCAATTATCACTGCTATCAAGAAAAGTAACTGTCACGGAATGTCATGACAGTTAGTTTCTCGACAACAGTGCGAACAATACTGTCATGAGATTTATAAGGTTACTGTCATTAGAGTACTTAACGATGACAGTAAGTTTTTCGCGACAATGTTGCTGTCAAAGAAAAACCTGCTGTCATCACCCAAATGTTACTGATAGTTAGTTTCATCGCACAGGTTACTGTCAATAGTAGTGGACCGTTACAATTGGCAATTCAACCTCCACGTTGGCAGAAAAAAAAGGGAGTAACTCACGTGGTGGGGTTACTGGGCAAAAAGCACTACTCCAAATAAACCCTTTTTAGACAATCGCTTGAACTTCTCTTTTACACACCAGTTAATCAAGCAACATCATCCTTTACACAGAATAACCAAAAAGCTAAACAACTTTCTGCTCTTTCTTCTAACTCATCTTCTCTCTCTTAACAACAATGGCACCTAAACAATCACTTTCTCAGACCAACTTTGCTGGCATTTACTCTCCTAGTGATGCTGGTGAAGATTTCAAAGGGCTTATTTCGTTCTTGAATAAGTCCTATCTCGGGTACGCCATCACTTCAACTCCTGTTCTTGACCTAGACAGGATTGAAAGCTTTTGGGAATCTGCTGTGGCTCAAGGAGATGGTGATAACTCCACTATTCAGTTCAAAATCAAGGAGCACAGTTACATTCTCACTATCAAGGGCATCAACGCGGCTTTGGGAATTGTGCTGGAACCAGGAAAGACCTATATTGAGCTTGCTAATGATGAAACCTTGAAGAAGCTCTTCTTGAAAATTGGGTACTCTGGACCCATTCTTGAAGAGGGAACAACAAAGTGGTACCCTTCTGGTGAGATGGACAGGAAGTTTCTTCACAAGGAATGGAGCATGGTGTTTGATGCAATGGTGAAGGTGTTTTATACCAAAACCACTGGCTGGAACGGGATTCCAACCTACATCAAGAAGCTCACTCACTCCCTTGTCCATGGGTACAAAGTGGATGTTGGAAAGCTGCTCATGGCACACCTCAAGGCTGCCATAGGTAAGAAGGTAAACATCTATCCTCGCTTTCTAATGCTGTGTATTAATTCTTTGTCTGACTTTGATGAAAATGCCCCTCGTTTAGAGGTTTGCACTGTTCTGAAACGAAACACTCATACAAATCTCACTTCACAGAATTTAAATGCACATATTCCACTCTGTTTCACCAAACACATGGTTGATCAACTGCCCAACCTTGATTTTCCATTGCCTTCTGGCTCTATTTCTTTCACTCTTGAGGATGAAGCTGGATTAGACCCAAATTCAGCTAACCCCCATTCATCACCATACACTCAGCCTAGGTTCTCTAGACTCACCAAAATCCAAAGAGAAGCCTTACAAGAAACTCGAAAAAGGCCCCTAGAGACTGGTGCTAGTGGTAGTGTTGAGAGTGTAGAGGGAGTTCCTGCACCTAGTGCAGCAAATAAGGGAGGCAGTACCACAGAACCCACAGTGGTTCCTCTTGAGCCTAAGAAGAAGAGAGCTAAGAGGGTCAAAACCACTGTTAGCCACCCTGTAGTCTCTCAAAAGACTGTAGAGGAAAATAGGGAAATAAGCTCCTCTCTGGATGTTCCTTCTCAACAAGGAGCATCTATTGAAATTGGCCTGTCTCCCAAGGTACCCTGTACCGAGTCTGCACAACCTCATGTTTCCACTCATGAGGAGCCTCCACTTGCAGAAACACACCAGGAGTCAGGACACTGTGAGGACTTTTCCTCCCCGATTGATGCTTCACAAGTTCCATCTGTGGAGCAGCCATCACACATGTCTCCACCTTCACCTTCTTCCTTCCCTTCACATTCTTTTGTTTCTTCTTTACAACCTAGAGAGGGGGACAGTCCCAACCCTTCAGGTTTTGATCATCCATCTCCACCCATGGATGAGCCCCTTTCTAGTGGTCCACAAGAACCCATTTCTCAAAGTGAAATGGACAACACTCCCTCAAACACTGAGAAAGAGCAAGGTACATCTCTGCTAGAAAGTGAAACAGCCAGTACCTTGTTCAATCTCCAAGGAGCATCTTACCTTAGGGAAGATGCTGTCACAGCCTCAGCTGCTGTCAAAGACACTCCTAATGTTGCTGTCACAGGTGACCCTGCTGTCAAGGATTCCAGTGTCTCTACTGTCCAAGCTGCGGTGCAACCTACTGTCAACACTCCACTTGACAGCAACATTTCTGGCAAAGCTACTGTCCCCTCCAATCAGCCTGACCTTGATGTTGTAACAGTTGAGGATGCTTCTGATGATGATGTGCCACTGTCTCAATTCTTAAAGGTACATTCCAAATCCCCTTCTTCAATGCATGTTAGTACTGCTCATACCCATGCATCTAGGATGAGTGAGGGTGTGCAAAAGAAAAGAGAGATAAAAGAAAAGAGAGGTAAGCATCAAAATGAGAGGCAGCCAAATGAGCTGGCAAAAGGTGAGGGACTTGAGCATGTCCAGAGTGCAACTGAGGGAGCCCCAATCTTTCAGGCACTAGGCCTTGAGTGTTCAAATGTGAGGAGTGATGAGATCACTCAGAAAAACCATGAGAGTGTGAGAACCCCCACAGCCTTCAAGCCCCTGTCTTTTCCCTCACCCCCAAGGAGGTTAAGATCTGGTGGCCCCTCTACAAATCTCAGGTTGGAAGCTCTTGAAAACAGGTGTCTCTCCATGGAATCCAAAATTGACAACTTATCTACCATGGTGGCCTCTGGTTTCACTAGTCTTTAGGATGCCATTCAGGTTCTTTCTGCTGCTGTTGCTGCTGCCAACTTACCTAAGGGGGAGAAAATGGTAAGATCAGATTCACAAAGGGCAGAATCAGGAGCAGGAAATGACCCCAAGCAGGATGTTGTATCTCAGGGGGAGCCAAGGAGTCAGGGGGAGCCAAGGAGTAAGGGGGAGCCAAGGAGTAAGGGGGAGCTAAGGGTAAACAAAGAAGAGTCTACAAGGACAAGAAAGAAGCCAGTTCTACCTCCTATCACAATAAGAGAGCCAACTCCACTTCCACAGGAGAGTGCTCTGGAAAAGCAATGGAGAGAAAAGGAGGAGCAAAACAAGCTGGGAAAAGGGAAAGGCAAGATGCCTGAACACATCTTGTCAGGAAACATTTGGAGTGATGGAACAGAATTCAGCCAAGAAGAAGCTAATGCCCTGATGGTGAACTACAGGGAAAGTACTCTGAAAAATCATGATGAGGATTTCTACAGGATAGTTGAAGCAGCTATGAATGAACCTAGCAGGAGGCTGGCCAATTGCTCAACTTTACTGAAGGAGAAGATCACAAGTGTGTGCATAAAGATAAATGAAGAGAAGAGGTGGGCTATTGATGTGTACTTGAACTCTGGATTAACAATGTTCATCACTATGCAGCTGTTGCAAAGTCTTCCAGCAAAGGTGCTAGCTGTGATGAAGAGCAAAATCAAAGCCAACCATACATCTTTCAATGAAATTCTACATCTGCAAATGCTTAGTCTGATTTCAGAGAAGATGCCAGAAGTCTACACCAATCCATTTTGTGTATACTATGAAAGTGTCACTAAAACTGGAAACAGGAGGTGTGCATATATGAGCTTGGGAGGACATTCAACAATGGAGTCAAGATCAATTCTGAAAGTGCTGAATATGATTCTCAACTCTAAAGCTAACAAGGAAAGAGTTCTTGCTGTTCATGCCATCTATGAATTGCTGGTGAAAAGGGACAAAGGACTTGGCTCTACATTAAAGAAGATAATTTTTAAGGCTAATTCAAAAAGAGCTGAGCAAGGAGAAAGCTGCTCATATGAAGTTCCCTTTGATGATAATGATGATGATGGTGATATGGATGGTACTGGAGATGGTGGAAAAGCAGGAAATGCTAGTGGAAGTACCTATGGGAATGTTGAGGCTAAATCCCAGGAGGAAAATAAAGTAGAAGCTCCTGTGCAAGAAAAGAAAGTTGCTGATGTCACAGAAGAAAAGGAGTTTGAATTACTTGAAGCTTTGGAGGCAAACATCTTGAGATGTGCTATAGACAGCATAAATGCTGAGAAAGATGTTGTCACCAAAGATACTGTCAAAGAAGACACTGTCCTGAAAGATGCTGTCGAAGAAGACACTGTCAAGGAAGATACTGTCATGGAGGACACTGTCGACAAAGATGCTGTCAAGGATGAAATCAAGCCTGCTGTCAAGACAAAAAGGACAAAATTTTTAGCAAGGGCTTGGTTGTCTAGACAGGAACCTGAACCTGAGAAGAAAGGAAAACATAAGTACTCAGGAAAAGAGAAAGCCACTGGACTTGGCAGGAAACTAAGGAAACCTATCAGTTCAAAACTCTACAGCACTTTGGATCTCATGGAAAAAGAAGCCAATCAAATCAAGAATGTTGAGGTGAAGCTGGATATCAACCAAGAAGCTGAGGAATATGTTATGTGGTTTGAAGGATCAAGATCTGTGAGAGTCAAGAAGAATTTTGACATGGAGGTGACATCTTGTGTAATATCTGAAACCCTTTCACAAACAGTAAAGATGGTAACAAGGAGAATTGACTACTTCTACTTGGTAAGGATGGCTGATCTAATGCAAGGTTATGACAATGTTCCTGAGACAGTCATGAACCATGTACTGTCATACAAAGCTGAAAGAGATGAAGAATTCTATCAGAAGTATGGGGAGTGGTCATTATTTGATGATCCTGATCTTGTTGACTGCTTTGTACTCGCTCCTGAAGAAATGGCTCAGGATATTGAATATGATCCCAAATACTTTCCCACTGAGGAAGTGCCAGATCAACCAAGTCAAGAAGAACCCTCAAATCCTGTCAAAAAGGACACCACTGGAGAAGAAGAAGCTTCACTACTGAAGAAATGCAAAGAAGCCAATAAGGTGGAAAGTGAAGGACCCAATTACCAAACCTGTGTACTAGAACACCCTCTGAGGATCAAGTTCATAAGGGAAGAAATTTATGTTGCAAGTCTTCACAGACTCAAAACAAGTGGCTTGAAGGACTTACTGTACATGGTAATTGGATCAACTCATCCTCTGGAATAGCTGTGTTCACTTGAGATTGAGGACATTCTTCAGAAGAGAAAGGGTGAAGATGCAAAGTTGGACAAGTCCAGAAGAAAAACTCTCAATGCATATCCTGGAAGAAGATTACAGAAATACATTGATCAGATTGAAGATGATGCTGTTTCTCCTGATGAGAAAGCAATGGTTGAAGGACTCAAGGAGGTATTACAGGAAGCTCTCAAAAGAGAGGAGGAAGCAAGACAGAAAAGGAATTCTGAAGCAAAGTAAGATTCCCTTGTGAATTCTGATCTTGTTAGTTAAGTTGTCAGCATGTGTTAACTGTAAATTTGTTGTTATTTTCCATAAAATCAAATTGGGGGAGATTGTTAGGATTTATGGGTGATAGCTAGGAGACAACTTAACTTCATATTTTATTTACTTAATTTGTATTAAGTATGAACATTCTGTCACAGCCAGAATATGTCTGTGTAACCATTTTGTATCTGCTAAATAAGATTCTAGTACATCTTGGTAGAAGTTCATTTATTTGTTCAAGCCTCAAGAGGTGCTCAAGATGGACAGCAAGAATAAAAGTTACTGTCACAGCATTGACAGTAAGGTTACATGAAGACAGCATGTTGCGGGTCATGACAGAAAATCTACTCTGACAGCAACATTGGCGGAAGCCCTCTGACAGCAACCGTGAAAATCCTGACAGCAAGCTTGAAGTTCCTGACAGCACCTTGTGCGGGAATTTCTTACTGTCACCAAAAGCACATTCCTGTGACAGCAAGCTTGAGCATCAGGATACTGTCACGAAGGGACAACATTTGTATTGGGGAACCACCCAGTCAAACTTGTGGCAATTTGGATGTTCAAGAAACAGGCGTGTTGCAGTATCCCAACACTGCATCAAGTCTGCAAGACTACGACTGAAGCTTGAGAAGTCACAAGACAAAGCTCACCAATTCCAGAGTATGACAAGTCTACATCTATTGAATTGTGTTGGCTTAAAATAGAATGTTTCTAGATTTCTTTACCCAGTATTGTCAAATTGTTTGTATAGCAATTTAGGAAAGACTCACGGGTGGAAAATTTGTAAGAAGCTGCCACATGAAAATGACAGCAGCTTCACGAACCCGTGTTGATAGTGATAGGATTAGTTTACTAAGACTATCGTGAATTCTATTCTTTGAAACAACTCAAGAAAACCGAAGCTCAGAAAAATTGTATTTTCTCTGAGGTTGTAGCAACACTTTGCAAAATAAATAAAACATTTATTTTGTGAGAATTTCTCTTGTGTCTGTTTTTGATTGCATCGTATAAACTGATAAACATAAGTCTTGGTTTTTGTTGTTGAAACGAAGATCGATTTTTATCAGTGTTGCATTCAACCCCCCCCCCCCCCTCTGCAACAGTCCAGGACCAACAATCCTTTTCAAAATAATTTCTAATTCCCCACACATTTTCACATAGAATCTCCACATCACATCTCTGACCATTTAACGAATAACTTAACACATTTAAACAGATAAAAACATTTAATAAATTTTAATATGAAAATAAAATTTCATTTCAAATCAAATATTAACACGTAATTTTCCCGGAACTTACAGATTCCATAACAATGTTGGTTCTGAGATTATAAACTCTGTAAGCTTTCCCTGCTGCATATCCCACAAATATTTCTTCATCTGCCTTTGCTTCAAATTTTCCCAAATGCTCAGATTGATTTCTCATAACAAAGCACTTGCATCCAAAGACATGAAGAAAATCCAATAGTGGCTTCCTTCTTTTGAGTAGTTGATAAGGGGTCATTCCCTTGGCTTGATTAATCAAAGAAATATTTTGAGTGAAGCAAGTTGTGTTAACTGCCTCAGCCCAAAAAAAAGTTGGTAACTTTGATTCATCTAGCATTGTCCTTGCAGCTTCAATGAGTGTTCTGTTTTTCCTTTCAACTACACCATATTGCTGTGGTGTCCTTGCAGCTGAAAATTCATGCATAATTCCATTTTCTTCACAGAACATCTTCATAGTTGAATTCTTGAACTCTGTCCCATTGTCAATCCTAATCCTTCTTACTTTGAAATCAGGATGATTGTTTACTAACTTGATGTGATTGATAATGATTTCACTTGCCTCATCTTTAGAGTGCAAAAAGAAAGTCCATGTAAATCAAGAAAAATCATCAACAATCACAAGACAGTATGTCTTCTTTGAAATGGACATGACATTGACAGGGCCAAATAGATCCATATGAAGCAACTCAAGCTGTTGAACAATTGATGACTCTGTCTTGCTTTTGAATGATGCCTTCTTTTGTTTCCCCTTTTGACAGGCATCACACAAACCATCCTTGGAGAATTCCACCTGTGGGATTCCTCTAGCAAGATCTTTCTTCACCAAATCATTCATAACTTTGAAATTCAAATGAGACAATTTCTTGTGCCATAGCCAACTTTCATCCTTGCTTGCCTTGCTGAAAAGACAAGTGATGGTATCTGGACTTGTGCTACTAAAGTCAGCAATGTACACATTCCTTCTTCTGAATCCAGTCATTACCACATTGTTGTCTCCTCCTTTAGAAACAACACAGGCTTCTCTTGAAAAAGTAACTAAAAATCCTTTATCACAAAGTTGGCTGATACTAAGCAAATTTTGCTTAAGACCATCCACCAATGCAATCTCATCAATGATGACATTTTCTCTTGAAATCAAGCAATATCCCTTAGTGTAGCCTTTGCTGTCATCTCCAAAAGCAATACAAGGGCCAGCTCTTTCCTGAAACTCTATGAGCAGGGTAGAATCACCAGTCATGTGTCTTGAACAGCCACTGTCCAAGTACCAAAGATTCCTCTTGTCTCCCTGCACACAATAAAATCAAATCAAGTTGATTTTGGTACCCAAGTTTCCTTGGGTCCTGTTTTGTTAGCCTTTGATTTTCCTTTAATATCAATTTTCACCTTGGGCTCAGATTGATTTAAATCAACCTTTACCTTTGGTGTTGATTTCTAAGGGTTTCTCACATTTTCATTCCTAGCATGCATGTTTGGAGGAACAAACATGTTATTCACATTCCATGGCATTTGTGGCACATTAAACATATTCATGTATGGATTAGGCACAAATGGCATGCTGGAATATGGATTTTGAAATTGTGCAAATGGAGCAAACATGTTAGGCATAACAGGCATTGCAGGCATAGAGGCATTCATTACAGGCTTAGGCATTTTCACATTAGTAGGCTTCTTAACAGATTTGCAATTAGCAGATAAATGACTAACACTACCATAATTAACACATGTTTTTCTAGGAGCATACTTATCAGGTGTGTAATTTTTATGTTTGTTAATCCCTACTTTGCCATTTCTGTTATTCTTTTTATTGCCCTTAACCTCAACTTGAACTTTCTCTAACTTGTCTTTCAATTGCTTGTTAGACAAGTGACCTACATTAGCTCTCTCAACAGGCTTCTCAACTTTCTTTGATTTACTAGACTCACCTTGAACAAAGTTCTTGGTGACAGGACCATACTTGTTGTTAAGTCTAGTGAGTTCTTCTTTCTTTTCCTCTGTCAATGGAACATCATGATCAGTTGATGGTTCATCTGTCAACGGAAGCTTGCAATTCGTTGATGTATCAACCTTCAACGAATGATCATTGTTGTTTGTTGACTCTGATACTGGTTATAAGGTTTCAACAGCATACCCTAGCTTCTCTTTGTTCTTCTTCCATGATTGCTCACAGAAAGATTCCATACCTTGAACATTAATGATGTTGCTAGCAACATTCCTGGAATCTTTCCACTTTACAATCAATCTCTGTTCTATTTCTAGTTGTGTTTTAAAAATCTCTTCCCTCTTTAACACTTTCTCAAGTTCCAGCTTAGCATCCCTACTAACACACCTCATTTTCTCAAACTCAATGAGTTGTGCTTCTAACATGGCATTTCTATCACTTAAGAGCAAATTAGTCTCTTTAATTCTTGAGTTCTCTTTGGTAAGTGATTTAAGAGTAACACGCAAATTATACAATACAGTAGACATTTCATTAATTGTAGTATTGCATTCCTCTTTAGAAAGCTCAGAAAGATTAGTAGTTGTTACCTGATTGCTAGAGGAACTTGCTTCCTGCTCATGATTGTTAGCCATTAGAGCCAAGTTGACATACTCAACATCATCATCTGAATCTTCACCATTACCAGCCCAATCATACTCATGAGACATGAAAGCCTTTTTTTTTTGCTTGAGAAGTTCAAAGTATTTCTTTTTATAATCAACAGGCTCAATTTTCCTGTTGCCCTTCTTAGCTCTAGGCTTTCTGCAATCTCCAGCAAAGTGACCAATCATTCCACAGTTGAAACATTTAGACTTAGACTTATCAACCCAATTGTTTTTGCTAGGTTGAAAGTCTCTCCTTGGTGGCCTTGCTTCTGAGTTTCTCTTGAATTTCAACTTAGAAATTTTTTTTGAAAGAAAAGCAACGTGTTCATCAATCTCATCTAAGTCATCCAAGTTGACTGGTTCTTCTTCTTCTTCTGTCATCTTGCCTTTACCTTTGCTAACATCACTTCTACAACTAGCTCGACTAGTTGTGGCTCTTGCAGCTTCTTCATTATCATCTTCCAGTTGGTTAACAGATGCAACCAATGCAACAGATCCACCTTTCTTTTGCACCTTCTCAATTTCTTCATATTGCTCCATTTCCAGCTCATATGTCTTTAAAGTTCCATAAAGCCTTTCAAGAGTATAGTCTTTGTACTCTTGAGTGTTTCTCAGAGAAACAGTCATAGGCTTCCACTCTTTTGGAAGAGCTCTAAGAAATTTGAGGTTTGAATCCTTGGTTCGGTATACCCTCCCATACAACTTTAATCCATTCAAAAGCTTTTGAAACCTACTAAACGTATCATTTAGGGTTTCACCAGCTTTAAAATGAAAGCGCTCATATTGTTGTATGAGGAGTTGCATTTTGTTCTCCCTTACTTGCTCAGTTCCTTCACAGAGTGTTCAAACAGTGTCCCATACTTCTTTAGCAGTTGTACAGTTGATAACATTGTCAAACATCTCTTGTTCCAATCCATTGAACAGAATGTTCATGGTTCTTTTATCTTTATGGACTTCTGCAACATCTTCAACAGTCCATTCTGAGACAGGCTTTGGAATTTCCACATCTTCAGCATCATCTAGCAGTCCAACTCTAGATGCAAACTGCATGGGAACGTGTGGACCTTTCTCAATGCAGTCTACATATCTCTCATCCATAGACATGAGATGTAGATGCATTTTTACTTTCCAGTAAAAGTAATTGTCCTTATCTAGAACTGGTATCTTTACACCTGCATCCTTCTTTACCATGGTTTCTGTTTTGGCCTTGATCTTTAAACTTCTTGTATATTAGAAGCTTGCTCTGATACCAATTGTTAATCCCAAATGACCTAACAGAATTGTAGAAGGGGGGGTGGGTTGAATACAATTCTAGATATTTTTCAACTTAATACTACTTTTAAATAATCTTGATAGAGTAAATAAAAACACACAAGCAAATATAAAATTTTAGTTGGATGTTTTGAGGATCCAACTGAGATGTTTTTATTTCGGGAATAATCTGTGTTACAAAAGTATCACAGCTGCTCAGTTACAAATGTAGAGTGAGAGTGCTCTTCAAAGAAAGCAAATACAATACTATTCTATCTCACTTCTTACAATAAAAGAACTGCTACTCTTGGTTATATATCCCAAGATTACAATGCTATTTTTGGCTACACTAAAAAGTACAAAGGGTAACCGCCAACAGCTTGCTTTTCATTCCTTTTGTCCAATGGTCCTTGGAGATCTTTGTCTTTTGTCTTCATGCTTATTATGATCCCACTCAAGAACTTAATTGGTAAAAGAAATGTTTCCTCATTCCCAGTGACCATTTTAATGGCTCCCAATGCAAAGTACACGTCTACATCACCTTTTGATCTGTCAGAAACCAGTCACTATCACTTTGTCAACTGTTCAGAAAAGTGATAGTAATCCGTTGATAGTAGTGAGATGTATTCCGTTGATAGCTTTATTCTTCAATCCGTTGGTGGTATATTCTTCATCCGTTGATAGTGTAATCTTTAATCCGTTGACATGTCTTCACTTAAGCAAAATTACAAGGCACAATATATTTATAATTAACCAGCCTATTTTGCCTATCTAGTACTTAGTCAACATGACTTAGAGAACCTATCTAATACTTACAACAATTGTTTATCAACTAGTAAAGTATTGTATAGTGCAGTTGTTACATTACTCATTCCGTTGATGAGCTACCTGTCAACGAATGCTGCAAAGCATACCATTCCGTTGACAGCTACAAAATTGACTTAACACAAAATCTACTAAGTGTTTTTATAATTATCATCAAGAACAACATATTCCTAACAATATCTTTCCTGACAACTGAAGATGTCACAGGAAATTCCATTGTCTTCTTCCCAACCTTCTTGTTGTAGTCAAGTCTGTTAGGAATATGTTGATCTTGATGATAATTATAAAAACACTTAGTAGATTTTGTATTAAGTCATTTTGTAACTGTCAACGGAATGGCATGCTTTGCAGTGTTTCGTTGACCGGAAGCTCATCAACGGAATGAGTGTTGTAGCAATTGCACTGTACAATACTTCACAGTTTGATATGCATTTGATGTATGTACTAGATAGGCTTTCTAAGTCATGTTGACTAAGTACTAGATAGGCAAAATAGGTTGGTTAATTGTAAGTATATCATGCCTTGTAATTTTGCCTAAGTGAAGACATGTCAACGGTATAAAGATTACTCTATCAACGGAACAAGGATACACCATCAACGGAATGAAGTTTACTCATCAACGAAATGGAGAATAAAGCTATCAACGAAACACATCTCCCTGCTATCAACGAATCATTATTGCTTTTCTGAATAGTTGACAAAGTGATAGTGACAGTTTACTGAACTACGGCACCGGTATTGATGTTACCAGACGATCAAGGTCATTTCATAATCTATAGTGATGCGTCGTACAAAGGATTAGGATGCGTACTTATGCAACATGACAAGGTGATTGCTTATGCGTCAAGACAGTTGAGACCCCACGAACAGAAGTACCCTACACACGATTTGGAGTTAGCAGCTATTGTGTTTGCTTTGAAGATATGGAGACACTACTTGTATGGAGAGAGATGTGAAATTTACACCGATCACAAAAGTTTGAAGTATATCTTTACTCAGAAAGAGCTGAACATGAGGCAACGAAGATGGTTAGAACTAATCAAGGACTACGACGTTTCTATCAACTATCATCCCGGCAAGGCAAATGTGGTAGCAGATGCATTGAGCAGAAAAGAGAGATTAAATACACTAATGATGACCAAAGAGTTATACAAGGAATTTGAGAAGTTAGAAATCGAAGTAATTAATCCGAAGGACGCGACGGAAATGATTTATACCATGGCGTTTCAACCTGAATTGTTGGAGAAGATACGGAAGTGCCAAGAGCGAGTTATGAATGATGATGTGAGTAAAATGACAGGTGAGGAAATATGTAGCCAACCGGACGACAAAGGGATCTTGAGATTTGCTTCTCGGATATGGATACCTAACGTAACGGAACTGAAAAGTGAGATTTTGCACGAAGCACATAACTCGAAGTATTCAATTCATCCAGGGAGTACGAAAATGTATCGAGATCTTAAGACGAACTTTTGGTGGCCAGATATGAAGAGAGAGATTGCGGAATGGGTAAGTAAATGCTTTACGTGTCAAAGAGTTAAGGCGGAACATCAGAGACCAAGTGGATTACTTCAACCATTGGAAATTCCCGAATGGAAGTGGGAACACATTGCGATGGACTTTGTAGTAGGATTGCCTAGAACAAAAGCTAACCATGATGCCATCTGGGTTATCGTGGATCGATTGACGAAATCTGCGCATTTTCTTCCGATTAACGAGAGATTCTCGCTGGATAAGTTAGTTCATATTTACATAAAAGAAATCGTAGTACGACATGGAGTTCCAGTATCGATAGTGCCTGATAGAGACCCTCGATTCAATTCAAGATTTTGGAGGAGTTTTCAAGAGTGTTTAGGCACCGAGTTGAGAATGAGTACGGCTTATCATCCGCAGACGGACGGTCAAAGCGAAAGGACAATTCAGACTATTGAAGATATGCTTAGGACATGTGCACTTGACTTTGAAGGCAGTTGGGACGATCATCTACCCTTGGTGGAATTTTCATATAATAATAGTTTTCACGCGAGCATCGGAATGCCACCTTACGAAGCTCTGTATGGACGAAAGTGTCGATCTCCGGTATATTGGGAAGAAGTTGCTGAATGGAAAATGATAGGACCAGAACTAGTACAACGAACAAAAGAAGTGGTTCAATTGATTCAGAGAAGATTGATAACAGCTCAAGACCGACAGAAAAAGTATGCGGATCTAGCCAGAAAGGATGTGGGATTCGAAGAAGGAGAGCAAGTGTTACTAAAAGTTTCACCATGGAAAGGATTAGTTAGGTTTGGAAAGAAAGGGAAGTTGAGTCCGAGATATGTTGGGTCGTTTGAGATTTTGAAGAAAGTGGGTGAAGTAGCTTACGAGTTGGCATTGCCACCGCATATGCAGCACGTTCATAATGTATTTCATGTATCTATGCTTAAGAAGTATCGACCAGATTCGAATCATGTAATAGAGTATGAACCCATAGAGGTCCAGGCAGATTTATCATATGTAGAACGACCGATTCAGATATTGTATCGTAAGGAGAAAGTACTAAGGAATAAGACAGTAGCGTTAGTGAGAGTTTTGTGGAGGAATCCTAAAGTAGAAGAGTCTACCTGGGAGTTAGAGAGTGAGATGTTAGAGAAGTATCCCCAGTTGTTTCCTTGATCTGATTCTGAGGACAGAATCCTATTAAGGGGGGAAGGATGTAATATCCGTGAATTTTATTATTTGATTAAATGATATATTTAATCTAAAATATTTATTTTGGAATATTGGAATATTATTATATGATATTTAGTGTGTGATTATGTGCTAAATGGTGAGTCAGAAGCCCCTTTCAAAAATTTCGTCATTTGGAATTTTCTTCAAATTTGAGCCGTTTTGATAATTCAAGGCCCCGTTGAAATTTCGTACATTCATTTTTAATTCTTCGTCTTTCGTATTCGAATCGTTATCGAAAGGGTTATGGGATTCTATTTAACCCTACCTATTTGATTCTGCAAATCAATTTCAATTTTTGATCCGAAAAAGGAAAAATCGTTCCGAACCCTAATTGCTTAAGGGGACGGATTTATCGTTCTATATCAATATTGAAGTTGTTATAGCCCTAGTATTCTTGAGCATTAGTTATATAATGATATATATCAATTTGGATAATCATCAACCTTTTTAACCCCTTATTTTTCGTAAAACGTGTTTTTGACCTAATTAGGGTTTTTAAACGATCTAACGAATCAATATCGATCCAAAAATGTTATTTGGGGTATTATTTTTCCAGAAATATAAAAAGACAAATCAGACTTCATAACTCATAGCAAATCTTCAGCAATTACTCAAAAAATCCGAAATTCCCAAAAATTATTTTTGTGTTCTTGATCTTCAATCAATTCGTTCTCAGTGTTATTGAAGTCCAAATTTGAAGTTCTTATACTCAAATCAAAGCTCCAAAAATCTAGTTTCAGAATCTTCCAACCTCATCATCATCTGGTAAGTATTCGATTTTATATTGATTTTACAAGTTTCGAATTATAACTAGGGTTCTTGATTCGATTTGGGGATTTTCATTTTGTTGATTCTCCGTTCAATTGGTTGCTTCTAACATGTTCCTAGGGTTCTAATTAGCAAGAATCCATGCTTTAATTTTATGTTTATGTTCAATTTAGTCGGGTTTTGATTTCGGGTTTTGACCCGATTTCTTCTTTCGATTCGTACGTTCTTGATATTGATCTGACATTGTTTTTGATAAAGGGCTTTTATTGTATGAGTTATAAGCTTCATTTTGGTATATTAATCTTTGAGTTTCATGTACGGAATAGGTAGATCGGGTTTCCGGCCGAGGTCGTTGCCGGAGAATTCTTTGAACGGATTCTGGGCACGATTCCGGCTAGGGACATATGTTTTGATGTGTGGGTTTTGTTTGGCTTGAAAAGGCGAACAAAAGCCCTCTGGTTTGATTTGTGTTTGGACGGAATCGAAGAATTCCGGCGGCCGGAGACCGGCCGGATTCTGGAAAACCCAGAATCCGGTGGGTTGTTCTTGGCGACCCGGAATTGTTCTTCCCGACCCGTTTACCCGATTTTTCGACCCGGTTTCAATCTTCAAAACCCTAATTCATTTTCAGAAAACTGTTTTTGAATTTTATTTTTAAATTTAATTCGAAAATAGTTTAAAAACTTTAAAAATTCATATTTTTATTTTAAAAATATATTTTAATATCAGAAAAATTCTGATAAATTATATTTATTATTTTAAATCCGAAAATTGATTAAACTTAATTATTTTAATTATTTTTAATTAATAATTAATTTATTAATTAATTGGTTAATTCTTTTAATCAATTAATTCTTAAAAATTAATTATTAATTAGATTTAATTAATTAAAAATTCAGTTTAATTATTTTCAAGCCTATTTAATTATTTAAAAATAGCTTGAGTATTTAAAGAGTGTCAATTAATTTTATTAATTGATTTATTTTCATTTAAATGTTTATATTGGATTTAAAAATCCGATTTTTGATTTAAAAATTAGTAATGACTTATTAAAATTCGAATAAGTTCCGTATGATGTTTTAAAAATGTTTATAAGTGCTATATGGTTCATATTAATTGTGTGTTGTGTTTTATAGTCTGTATATGCCCGTACTAGGGCAAATATCTGAGTTTTAAATATCGTAAACTATACCGGACGTCCGATACGTAACCGGTTACTTGTTTAAATGTGATTATTGGTTGAATAAGTGTCGAGAGTAGAACGAGAATAGTTAGACTTATTGTGATGAGTTGTTTAATTATAGAATCGAGTTCCCGGAGCAAGGGAAAGGGGAAAGTAGAGTGAGCAGAGTCGATCCGACAGCAGCTTAGACCAGGCAAGTATCTGTGCCCTTACTTGTGATAAAATTTATTATTGTCTTGATTACTTGAATACCGTTATCCCCAGAACAATTCAAATTATCAATCTTTTAACCGCATTTGGACAACTGATTCCATTTCCTTAGAGATTCTTGATTCTTTGATTTGATCTGCATCGGAAACCCTTATTTCCAATTCACTTGATTATTGTTTACCACCTATTGTTGTTATTTATCATCCTTTGATTATCATTGACAACCATTGATTATTTGACTTCCATCTTGACTACCGATTACGGTCATTGATTAACGATTACCAATATTGATTTCCTTATTGAATGAGTACACTGTACCATTGAAATTTCTCCATGATTCTTTCTCGATCTTCGTTGATACTGAACAGTTGAAGCTCTTTTGCAATTACTATACATTCAGTTTATCTTATTGAGCATGTTATTGTTTATACCCTATTATAGATTTGGCATGTGTTTTTAAAAATGGACCAGTAATTGGTCGGGCCATATTTATGGTCGGAATAACTTAAGGCCCAGATTGGCCTGGGATCCAGTAGAGGACTATGACATGAGCTAGTCCGGGGTTGATGCGTGGCTGGCCAGCAGCACAACCTTTGATTTGAATAAAATGTATAAGCCAAATTCTAATTCTTTACTTCAATCATTATTGATACAAAGCATGTGTTAGCTAAATATTGTTGATTCTGATATCATAAATTCATATCCTTACAACTGTGATAGAAATGATTCGTTGATGTTTGCTGAGCAATTTTGGCTCACTCTTGCTTGTTGTTTTCTAACCCTATTCCAGTGAAGCGAGAGTATGAGTTGGCATAGCGTGACCGATAGTTCACCAGCAGCCAGGAGAGCCCCTCGAGTCATTGTTATTGGCAGGGTAGTTGTTGTTTTGCTTTTCTAGATTAATGTCTAGATTTGAACTTTAGTTGTGATGTAATAACTCTGATAAAACTGGTATTGTAATAATAAAAGATTGTAGTAGCTTGTGTTCATTGCCATAATCTGGATGCGGTCTTGGTCAAGGGGTAATTGTGTCTTTATATATATTATGCATGTGTTAAATAGTGTTCCGTTGGTCGGATGACTCCTCAAATCTGTACCCCGGGTTTGGAGGGCGTCACAGTTGGTATCAGAGCAACAGGTTATGGCATTTGAAACAAGTTAGGACTTAGGGTCCAGGATAACATAGAGAGTTAGGAATTCACGTAAGGATATTAGGAGGTCAACTAGGGATATTACGCGTAGTAATTAAATGTGGTTATAATTGCAGCCCCCTAGTTCTAGTTCAGACTCAGACCCTTCCGAGGATACGATAGCAGAGATACCTACACCCGTTGAGAGAGCAGGACCGTCTCGGCCAGTGCGATATCAGCCTATGCATCAGGACCCAGTAGTCAGGAGAGATCAGATACCTTGTCCTATTCCACTCCGACAAGTAGCCCCAGCACCAGTGTCTCAGGCATCAGTTTGTGGGCCTTTGTATCAGTTATGTGAGCCACCAGTTCCACACCATGTGTATCAGAGGGTGAGTAGAGAGAAGGAGTACCTTTATGGACAGGTTATGGAGATGGGTAGGATTCGTTCGATCGAGGCAGCCGCTGTCAGAGAGAGAGACAGACTTAGAGATCAGATGAGAGACATTCAGATGAGGTTTAGGGTTACGAGGACTTTGGTTGAGACTCGATTGCACGGATTAGCTTCTAGTCGAGAGGGAGAGACAGTAGCAGGGATGAGACAGATTTTGGATTATGCGATGAGTGAGATTGCAGAGATTTCAGGACCCCCGTTATGGCCGGCAGGAGCAGGTGATCTGTGAGCAGGTATTAGTAGCAGACAGATGTGACATGGATGTATGGTTTCTAGATAGTTAGTATATAGATGCATATTGTAGAATCAGCAGTGCACCGGGCTTATAGGAACGCCTCGGGTTGTTGTTGCATTTTTGTTGTTGTATTGCTGGTCGGCAGTTATGGTTCAGCCATGATATATTTTCTTTTGAAGCGTTCTACGCTTGTACCAACTCTATCTATATATATATGATAAACCTCTTTTATAGAACTATATTTATTCCCCTGTCATTCATTTCCAGCATCATAACTGTTATTCTACTTATTGCAACGAGTGTATCCATACACCGTTGAGAAGATCTGTAAACCTTCGAGATATCAATTGTGATCCTTCCTTCTCTTATATGAACTGTTTGATTAAGCCAATTATTGTTTATTCATCAGCGATATGGCTCCTAGACGACAAACCCGTTCAACTGATACCTCTGACCAAGAAGGTCAACAAAATACACCTCCCACGGGCCGCGTGGACCCGATGGTAATCCAGTTGTTAAATACCCTTACTCAACAGACTGCCGCATTAGCACAGCAGCAACGTGCATTTCAGCAACAGCTCTTAGAACAGCAGCACCAGCAAGCAGCACCGACAGTTACGTTCAAATCTTTCCAGGCAGCAAAACCTCCGGAATTTAAAGGATCAGCAGACCCTGTAGAGGCTAAGGCATGGTTGAAAGAGATGGAAAAGGCTTTTACCTTGATAGAGGTGACAGAGGATAAGAAGACAGAATATGCAAGCTATTTTCTGAAGAATGAGGCTAGTTATTGGTGGGAAACGAGTAGGGCTATGGAGCCCGAGGGATTGATTACGTGGGCAAGATTTACAGAGTTGTTTTTGGAAAGATATTTTCCGGACTATATGAGAGATCAGATGGAATTGAAGTTTTTGGAATTAAAGCAGGGAAGCATGACAGTGCCCCAATATGAAACAAGGTTTACGGAGTTGTCAAGGTTTGTTCCAACCTATGTGGATACGGAAAAGAAGAAGGCCAAGAGGTTCCAGCAGGGACTGAGGTCTTGGATTCGTAGTAAGTTAGCTGTATTGGAGTTGGACACCTATGCAGCGGTGGTCCAAAAGGCAATGATTGCGGAGACCGAGAGTGATTCTTACATGAAAGAGAGGGAGAACAAGAAAAGGAAAGCAGGGATACCCGATAAGGGACAGCAGCAGGGAAGTTTTCAAAGGCAAGCAAATAAGAAACTGGGATTTCAGCACGGAAGGAATACAAGTTTTAGGAAACCAGACACCGGAAACGTAGGACAAGATAACCGTCTACTAACCGGCAGTCAGCAGGGACTTTCTAGACCCCCACTACCAGAATGCAAGACATGCGGGAAGCGACATCTAGGGATATGCCATCGATTGAATGTCACATGCTTTAAATGCAATCAGAAGGGACATTATTCCCGGGATTGCAAGATAGGCATCGTGTGTCATCGGTGTAAGAAACCAGGTCACATGATTAAGGACTGCAGAGCACCAGCAACCGTGAACAATATGATTCGGGCAATTGAAGCACCCCCAGTTGTTAACGTCCAGCCGTTAGCCAGGACCTACAATATGTCAATGGGAGAAGCAGTGAGAGATTCCGACGTGGTGGCAGGTACCCTTCTAGTAAATTCTATTCCTGCACAAGTGTTAATAGATTCGGGAGCGACGAAGTCTTTTATTTCTGAAATGTTTGCTCGTAGATTGAATTGCGTAATGAAACCTTTAAGTGGAGTGTTGACTATAGAGATAGCTAATCAGGATCATATTGCGGTCAGTTCATATTATCCCCGTTGTGAGATAGAGATTTTGGGAAATCGTTTTTATGTTGACTTGTTACCTTTTAAGTTAGGTGAATTTGATGTGATATTAGGGATGGATTGGTTGACTGAGCATGATGCAAGTATTGATTGTAAGAATAAGAGGGTTACTTTGATTACCCTAGAAAAGAAAGAGATAATATTTAGAGGAGAGAAACAAAGAAAGAGGTTCCTGACGATGATTCAGGCTAAGAGGTTATTAAAGCAAGGTTGTGAGGCGTATCTAGCTTATGTGATAGATATAGATAAGGAAGTTTCTAAGTTAGAAGATATTCCAGTCGTAAATGAGTTTCCAGATGTTTTTCCGGAAGAATTACCAGGTTTACCTCCAGATAGAGAGATTGAATTTACGATAGACTTAGTACCAGGCGCGGAGCCAGTATCTAAGGCCCCTTACAGAATGGCACCAGTGGAGATGAAGGAATTGGCTGATCAACTGCAAGATTTGCTAGAAAAAGGAATTATTAGACCCAGCGTTTCACCGTGGGGAGCACCAGTACTGTTTGTCAAGAAAAAGGATGGAAGCATGAGATTGTGTATAGACTATCGGGAGTTGAACAAGCTGACCATTAAGAACAAGTATCCGTTACCTCGAATAGATGATCTGTTTGACCAGCTGAAGGGAGCGGTACATTTTTCAAAGATCGACCTACGGTCAGGATATCACCAATTGAAGATTAGACCAGACGACATACCGAAGACAGCCTTTCGAACAAGGTATGGGCACTATGAATTCTTAGTAATGGCGTTTGGACTAACGAATGCACCCGCAGCTTTTATGGACCTAATGAACAGGATTTTCAAGAGATATTTGGACAAGTTTGTAGTGGTATTCATCGACGACATCTTGATATACTCAAGGACAGAAGAAGAGCATGCAGACCAGTTGCGAATTGTGTTAGAAACGTTAAGACAAGAAAGACTATACGCGAAGTTTTCCAAGTGTGAATTCTGGTTGAAAGAAGTTCATTTCTTAGGACACGTGGTGAGCAGCGAAGGCATCAAAGTGGACCCAGCAAAGATAGAGGCAGTGAAAGATTGGGAGAGACCAAGGACACCGACTGAAGTCAGAAGTTTCTTTGGATTAGCCGGATACTACCGGAGATTTGTGCAAGATTTTGCGAAGATAGCTACTCCAATGACCAAGCTGACAAGGAAAATCGAGCGATTCATATGGAACGATAAATGCGAAGAAGGCTTCCAAGAGTTAAAGAAAAGACTAACTACGGCACCGGTATTGATGTTACCAGACGATCAAGGTCATTTCGTAATCTATAGTGATGCGTCGTACAAAGGATTAGGATGCGTACTTATGCAACATGACAAGGTGATTGCTTATGCGTCAAGACAGTTGAGACCCCACGAACAGAAGTACCCTACACACGATTTGGAGTTAGCAGCTATTGTGTTTGCTTTGAAGATATGGAGACACTACTTGTATGGAGAGAGATGTGAAATTTACACCGATCACAAAAGTTTGAAGTATATCTTTACTCAGAAAGAGCTGAACATGAGGCAACGAAGATGGTTAGAACTAATCAAGGACTACGACGTTTCTATCAACTATCATCCCGGCAAGGCAAATGTGGTAGCAGATGCATTGAGCAGAAAAGAGAGATTAAATACACTAATGATGACCAAAGAGTTATACAAGGAATTTGAGAAGTTAGAAATCGAAGTAATTAATCCGAAGGACGTGACGGAAATGATTTATACCATGGCGTTTCAACCTGAATTGTTGGAGAAGATACGGAAGTGCCAAGAGCGAGTTATGAATGATGATGTGAGTAAAATGACAGGTGAGGAAATATGTAGCCAACCGGACGACAAAGGGATCTTGAGATTTGCTTCTCGGATATGGATACCTAACGTAACGGAACTGAAAAGTGAGATTTTGCACGAAGCACATAACTCGAAGTATTCAATTCATCCAGGGAGTACGAAAATGTATCGAGATCTTAAGACGAACTTTTGGTGGCCAGATATGAAGAGAGAGATTGCGGAATGGGTAAGTAAATGCTTTACGTGTCAAAGAGTTAAGGCGGAACATCAGAGACCAAGTGGATTACTTCAACCATTGGAAATTCCCGAATGGAAGTGGGAACACATTGCGATGGACTTTGTAGTAGGATTGCCTAGAACAAAAGCTAACCATGATGCCATCTGGGTTATCGTGGATCGATTGACGAAATCTGCGCATTTTCTTCCGATTAACGAGAGATTCTCGCTGGATAAGTTAGTTCATATTTACATAAAAGAAATCGTAGTACGACATGGAGTTCCAGTATCGATAGTGTCTGATAGAGACCCTCGATTCAATTCAAGATTTTGGAGGAGTTTTCAAGAGTGTTTAGGCACCGAGTTGAGAATGAGTACGGCTTATCATCCGCAGACGGACGGTCAAAGCGAAAGGACAATTCAGACTATTGAAGATATGCTTAGGACATGTGCACTTGACTTTGAAGGCAGTTGGGACGATCATCTACCCTTGGTGGAATTTTCATATAATAATAGTTTTCACGCGAGCATCGGAATGCCACCTTACGAAGCTCTGTATGGACGAAAGTGTCGATCTCCGGTATATTGGGAAGAAGTTGCTGAACGGAAAATGATAGGACCAGAACTAGTACAACGAACAAAAGAAGTGGTTCAATTGATTCAGAGAAGATTGATAACAGCTCAAGACCGACAGAAAAAGTATGCGGATCTAGCCAGAAAGGATGTGGGATTCGAAGAAGGAGAGCAAGTGTTACTAAAAGTTTCACCATGGAAAGGATTAGTTAGGTTTGGAAAGAAAGGGAAGTTGAGTCCGAGATATGTTGGGCCGTTTGAGATTTTGAAGAAAGTGGGTGAAGTAGCTTACGAGTTGGCATTGCCACCGCATATGCAGCACGTTCATAATGTATTTCATGTATCTATGCTTAAGAAGTATCGACCAGATTCGAATCATGTAATAGAGTATGAACCCATAGAGGTCCAGGCAGATTTATCATATGTAGAACGACCGATTCAGATATTGTATCGTAAGGAGAAAGTACTAAGGAATAAGACAGTAGCGTTAGTGAGAGTTTTGTGGAGGAATCCTAAAGTAGAAGAGTCTACCTGGGAGTTAGAGAGTGAGATGTTAGAGAAGTATCCCCAGTTGTTTCCTTGATCTGATTCTGAGGACAGAATCCTATTAAGGGGGGAAGGATGTAATATCCGTGAATTTTATTATTTGATTAAATGATATATTTAATCTAAAATATTTATTTTGGAATATTGGAATATTATTATATGATATTTAGTGTGTGATTATGTGCTAAATGGTGAGTCAGAAGCCCCTTTCAAAAATTTCGTCATTTGGAATTTTCTTCAAATTTGAGCCGTTTTGATAATTCAAGGCCCCGTTGAAATTTCGTACATTCATTTTTAATTCTTCGTCTTTCGTATTCGAATCGTTATCGAAAGGGTTATGGGATTCTATTTAACCCTACCTATTTGATTCTGCAAATCAATTTCAATTTTTGATCCGAAAAAGGAAAAATCGTTTCGAACCCTAATTGCTTAAGGGGACGGATTTATCGTTCTATATCAATATTGAAGTTGTTATAGCCCTAGTATTCTTGAGCATTAGTTATATAATGATATATATCAATTTGGATAATCATCAACCTTTTTAACCCCTTATTTTTCGTAAAACGTGTTTTTGACCTAATTAGGGTTTTTAAACGATCTAACGAATCAATATCGATCCAAAAATGTTATTTGGGGTATTATTTTTCCAGAAATATAAAAAGACAAATCAGACTTCATAACTCATAGCAAATCTTCAGCAATTACTCAAAAAATCCGAAATTCCCAAAAATTATTTTTGTGTTCTTGATCTTCAATCAATTCGTTCTAAGTGTTATTGAAGTCCAAATTTGAAGTTCTTATACTCAAATCAAAGCTCCAAAAATCTAGTTTCAGAATCTTCCAACCTCATCATCATCTGGTAAGTATTCGATTTTATATTGATTTTACAAGTTTCGAATTATAACTAGGGTTCTTGATTCGATTTGGGGATTTTCATTCTGTTGATTCTCCGTTCAATTGGTTGCTTCTAACATGTTCCTAGGGTTCTAATTAGCAAGAATCCATGCTTTAATTT
The DNA here is from genome assembly GCA_030848705.1 of Heracleum sosnowskyi. Taxonomy (NCBI): domain Eukaryota; kingdom Viridiplantae; phylum Streptophyta; class Magnoliopsida; order Apiales; family Apiaceae; genus Heracleum; species Heracleum sosnowskyi. The sequence goes on from CM061238.1 coordinate 23,389,115, forward strand.
TATGTTTATGTTCAATTTAGTCGGGTTTTGACCCGATTTCTTCTTTCGATTCGTACGTTCTTGATATTGATCTGACATTGTTTTTGATAAAGGGCTTTTATTGTATGAGTTATAAGCTTCATTTTGGTATATTAATCTTTGAGTTTCATGTACGGAATAGGTAGATCGGGTTTCCGGCCGAGGTCGTTGCCGGAGAATTCTTTGAACGGATTCTGGGCACGATTCCGGCTAGGGACAGATGTTTTGATGTGTGGGTTTTGTTTGGCTTGAAAAGGCGAACAAAAGCCCTCTGGTTTGATTTGTGTTTGGACGGAATCGAAGAATTCCGGCGGCCGGAGACCGGCCGGATTCTGGAAAACCCAGAATCCGGTGGGTTGTTCTTGGCGACCCGGAATTGTTCTTCCCGACCCGTTTACCCGATTTTTCGACCCGGTTTCAATCTTCAAAACCCTAATTCATTTTCAGAAAACTGTTTTTGAATTTTATTTTTAAATTTAATTCGAAAATAGTTTAAAAACTTTAAAAATTCATATTTTTATTTTAAAAATATATTTTAATATCAGAAAAATTCTGATAAATTATATTTATTATTTTAAATCCGAAAATTGATTAAACTTAATTATTTTAATTATTTTTAATTAATAATTAATTTATTAATTAATTGGTTAATTCTTTTAATCAATTAATTCTTAAAAATTAATTATTAATTAGATTTAATTAATTAAAAATTCAGTTTAATTATTTTCAAGCCTATTTAATTATTTAAAAATAGCTTGAGTATTTAAAGAGTGTCAATTAATTTTATTAATTGATTTATTTTCATTTAAATGTTTATATTGGATTTAAAAATCCGATTTTTGATTTAAAAATTAGTAATGACTTATTAAAATTCGAATAAGTTCCGTATGATGTTTTAAAAATGTTTATAAGTGCTATATGGTTCATATTAATTGTGTGTTGTGTTTTATAGTCTGTATATGCCCGTACTAGGGCAAATATCTGAGTTTTAAATATCGTAAACTATACCGGACGTCCGATACGTAACCGGTTACTTGTTTAAATGTGATTATTGGTTGAATAAGTGTCGAGAGTAGAACGAGAATAGTTAGACTTATTGTGATGAGTTGTTTAATTATAGAATCGAGTTCCCGGAGCAAGGGAAAGGGGAAAGTAGAGTGAGCAGAGTCGATCCGACAGCAGCTTAGACCAGGCAAGTATCTGTGCCCTTACTTGTGATAAAATTTATTATTGTCTTGATTACTTGAATACCGTTATCCCCAGAACAATTCAAATTATCAATCTTTTAACCGCATTTGGACAACTGATTCCATTTCCTTAGAGATTCTTGATTCTTTGATTTGATCTGCATCGGAAACCCTTATTTCCAATTCACTTGATTATTGTTTACAACCTATTGTTGTTATTTATCATCCTTTGATTATCATTGACAACCATTGATTATTTGACTTCCATCTTGACTACCGATTACGGTCATTGATTAACGATTACCAATATTGATTTCCTTATTGAATGAGTACACTGTACCATTGAAATTTCTCCATGATTCTTTCTCGATCTTCGTTGATACTGAACAGTTGAAGCTCTTTTGCAATTACTATACATTCAGTTTATCTTATTGAGCATGTTATTGTTTATACCCTATTATAGATTTGGCATGTGTTTTTAAAAATGGACCAGTAATTGGTCGGGCCATATTTATGGTCGGAATAACTTAAGGCCCAGATTGGCCTGGGATCCAGTAGAGGACTATGACATGAGCTAGTCCGGGGTTGATGCGTGGCTGGCCAGCAGCACAACCTTTGATTTGAATAAAATGTATAAGCCAAATTCTAATTCTTTACTTCAATCATTATTGATACAAAGCATGTGTTAGCTAAATATTGTTGATTCTGATATCATAAATTCATATCCTTACAACTGTGATAGAAATGATTCGTTGATGTTTGCTGAGCAATTTTGGCTCACTCTTGCTTGTTGTTTTCTAACCCTATTCCAGTGAAGCGAGAGTATGAGTTGGCATAGCGTGACCGATAGTTCACCAGCAGCCAGGAGAGCCCCTCGAGTCATTGTTATTGGCAGGGTAGTTGTTGTTTTGCTTTTCTAGATTAATGTCTAGATTTGAACTTTAGTTGTGATGTAATAACTCTGATAAAACTGGTATTGTAATAATAAAAGATTGTAGTAGCTTGTGTTCATTGCCATAATCTGGATGCGGTCTTGGTCAAGGGGTAATTGTGTCTTTATATATATTATGCATGTGTTAAATAGTGTTCCGTTGGTCGGATGACTCCTCAAATCTGTACCCCGGGTTTGGAGGGCGTCACAGCACCCATAGTCAAGCTTATGTCTGCTGGTGGGTTCATCTATGAGAAGAACAATTCTATTCCATTTGTTGTTAAGGATAGTCCGAACAGCATCTTTTTCAAGATGATGGATTTCATGAGGAACTGTAAGTTGGGCTATGCGATGTTTCACTCTACACCACTCTACAATGAAATAATCGAGGAGATTTGGACCTCATGTGAGTATAGTGGAACAAACTGCACACTGCAATTCACTCTTCAAGGTAATGAGTACATAGTTAATTCTGATGTTTTGCAAGCATGTTTACATATTCCTGATAATAACTATGATGCTTTGCCTACTAACACTGAAATAACTACCATGCTAAATTCTATAAACTACTCCTTGCCTACTGATAACTTGGGTAAGATAATTAGGAGAGGTTTGGTTAGGGAATACAGTTATTTAGCTGATGCATTCATTAAGGTCTTTTCTGGAAAGATTAGTAATTTTGATGCATTAACTAACTCTATGTTAATTCTCCTAACCATGCTTCTAAATGATAGATATTACAACTTTAGCACCCAACTTATGTATGAAATTGGTGCTAAGTTGGGTGATAAGGCAAACAGGAAGAAAAATATCTATTATGCAAGGTTTCTGATGATGCTGGCTAATCATGTTAGTCCAGCACCATTAGTTATCTCTAACCCTACTGCCAGGTTTGAGTGCTTTGTGCAAGAGAAGAGAGTATTGACAGACATACTGAGGCTGAACCACAATGGTGATGTTCCAGTGGTGTATCTGCCAATCATCGAGGTAACTACTGCTATCCCTGTTAGTATAGCTGTTACTTCCATTGTCTCATCCAACCAAGTTGCTATGGAGTCTGTAGCTGTGACCCAACAGGCTCCTGCCCCAGCAACAAAACCAAAATCTAAGAAATCCTCCAAGCCAACCTCAGGTGCTTCTCAAAAGGCACCTGTTGTAAAAACTACCACACAACCAAAGGGGAGTGAGTCTGGAGTTGTGAGAGGTGAGGGAAGGGGTGAACATAAAAGAAACCCCAAGAATAAGGAAGGTGAGGTAAGTGTTTCCCAGCCTAGCCCCATTGTGTCTTCCCAACAAGGCACAATGAGTAAAATGGATTTAAGCACAAGTCTAATTGCATCCTCCCAAAAGGATGTGATTATTGAAACAAGCTCTCAACCTAGAGCACAGTCCAAAAGGGTAAGGGACACTTCAAGCCCACAGTCTACATTTTCCCAATACCAAAGGAGAGTGAAGCAAAAGTCCAAGGGTTCACAGGGTGCACACACACTGGAAGCAACACTTCCAGTTTCTCAAATTCAGTTTGATGTAACCCCTGTTATCACTCTGGGGTTACAGTCCCATTCTCTAAACATCAACCTTGAACTATCTCCATCGAATTCACCAACTTTATCTCTAGATGTGGACATGATCCATACATCTATTCCTGATTCTCCAACTCTAATCTTGGAGAAGCCCCACTCTGAAGCTGGTGGCCATCACTTGTTAAGTGATTTGTTGGGCCATCAACCAATTTTTTCTGAAGTTGCAAGGGGATCTGTGGACCAAACTCTCAAATCAATCACCACAGACTCTACTGTAACATCTCATTCTCAAAGTGCTTTCTTGACTTCATCAACGAAACAGTCTATTTCGTTGACAAGTGTTTCTCCATCAACGGTATCCATACCGTTGACAGTTCAAACTACCATTCCGTTGATAGGTCATTCTACACCCCTTATTGAAAATCTAGTTGTTTCCACAACTAGTGTAGATGACCTGGTGGTAGTTGAGACACTTTTAGGATTGAGAGGGAGTGAAACTGAGAGGCTGGCTTGCAGCCAGGCAAAAGGAGAGAATGAGAGTGAGAGGCTGGCTATTTCTTCCAGCCAGGCAAAAGGAGAGATTGAGAGTTCCACCTTAGTAGGTGAAGGTGAGGGTGTGAGAGGTGTGAGCCATGGGGAGCCCATGATGCAAGAAAATAGAGGAGAGAGAGAAGGGACTACAGGAGTAATAAGGGAGGAAGCAGCCATTGCTAGTGAGTCAATGGAGGTCAATGAGGGAGAAAGTGTTAATCCCAAATGACCTAACAGAATTGTAGAAGGGGGGGGTTGAATACAATTTTGATATTTCTTTAACTTGAAAATACTTTATAAAATTAAACTGAACTGAATAAATAAAAACACAAGATATAAATAATTCAGTTGGATTGTTTGATGATCCAACTGAAGTGTTTTTATTGCGGAAATAATCTGTGATACAAATGTACACAGCTGCTCAGTTACAAGGTTGTAGAGAAGAAAAATGCTCTCAAAGATAGCTAATACAAACTCTTTGTTTTTCTTCACTCAAATAAAGTAACTGCTACACTTGGTTATATAAACCCAAGTTTACAACCCTATTTTTGGCTACACTAATAGTACAATGAGTAACCGCCAATAGTTTGCTTTTCATCCCTTTGTCCAGTGGTCCTTGGAGATCCTTGCTTTTGTCTTCATGCTTATTATGATCACTCCCAAGAGCCCAATTGGAAACTGGGATGTTTCCTTATTCCCCATGTCCATTTTAATGGTTTCCAATGCAAAGTACACTTCCACATCTCCTTTTTGATCTGTCAGGAACCTGTCACTATCACTTTGTCAATTGTATAGAAAAGCAATAATGATTCGTTGATGGCATAGAGATGTGTTTCGTTGATAGCTTTATTCTTTGTTTCGTTGATGAGCTTCCTTGTTTCGTTGATAGAGTAATCTTCATTCCGTTGACATGTCTTCACTTAGGCAAAATTACAAGGCACTAAATATTTACAATTAACCAACCTATTTTGCCTATCTAACCATTTAGTCAACATGACTTAGAAAACCTATCTAGTACTCAACAAACTGCATACCAAACTATGAAGTAATGTACAGTGCAATTGCTACATCACTCATTTCGTTGATGAGCTTCCTGTCAACGAAACACTGCAAAGCATGCTATTTCGTTGACAGTTACAAAATAACTTAATACAAAATCTACTAAGTGTTTTTATAATTATCATCAAGAACAACATATTCCTAACAATCTCCCCCAATTTATGACTGATAGAATAACAGCCATAAATCAAGAGCCTTGATGATAACAAAAACACTCAGGCATATTACACATGATAAAAGTAAAAGTTGTATTGAGCTTCATAAAGTTTTTAGAAATAATGCAAGACTTACAAAACTAATGCCCAAATGTGCTCCTCCAGACTGAGCAAATAATTCATCTTTGTCTTCTTTGGGGCATAGTCTTCTTCCCTCTCCTAGAGTTGTTCTCCTCAATCTGGACCTGTAGCCTTCTGTAAAAGATCTTCTCTTCTTCATCTTGATCACCAAGCTTGGATTGCATAAACCTTAGAGTTTGATTAGATGCCTTGTCCAGCTGGTCTTCCATCCTGAAGAACCTTCTGCAGTTGTCCTTGTCCTTGAATTCCATCATCCAGAAAGGTTGAAGATGGATCTTCTTTCCTGTTGAGGGCACTCTTAGCATCCTGGGAAGAGCCTCAGGCTTGTTCCAGCTAGCCTTTATTTGACATATTCTGGAGACCACCTCAGACTTGGCTGTTTTGGTGAAGCCAAAGTCTTTCTTCAAGCATCTAAACACTGTGAGTAGTGTTTGGTAGTCTTCTCCTAGAATTCTGTAGAGAGGCCAAATTTGTTCTCTACCACCCTTGTATGTGAAAACCAATCTTTCAGGTAGCTTCTGAGAAGCTGCAATGCCCCTTACTTCCACCAGGTTGTCTAACTCAAGATGCAAGCTGGATTCTTCCCTGATGTCAGCAATGTACATGCAGTCCTCTGGATTTGAAGGGGGTTTTTGAGGTTGTGGCTTTCTCACAAATACTGGCTTTGTCTTGACAGCCCTTTGCTTCAATTTCTTCTTTGGATCCATCTCAAAAAGGAATTTAGGAAAGTTAGCCTCATCAAACTCAATTGGCTCTTCCTTTGGCTCAATTGGCTGATCATGATAATTAACAAGATGTTTGGGATCACAGGCTAACTTTAAAGATGGATCAGGAATTGTTGGAGGTACAGAAGAGTCTGATGCAATACTCTGAGAGTCATCATTTTCAAAGGTTATGTTTCTTCTAGCCCTTGCCTTTGGTTGCCTTGTACTCTTCTTTTCACTCCTTTCCTTTTGGGCTTTTTCTTCTTGCTGTCTTTCTTCTTCATCTAGAGCTTGAGCTACTGCAAGAGCTTGCATAGCTGCTCTTTCTGATTCCTCAGCCTTGGCTTCAGCAAAGTTTGGATGACCAGCCCAAACACAGATTTGTTGTCCATTCCTGTAGACAATTGCCCTTTGCTTCCTTATCTCATGATTATTACTTTCCTTGCTTTTTGTGATGAGAAGTCCAAGTAGTTTGTGCTCATCTGGATAAGGTGCAGGATAGAAAGTCCTTGCTATGTTTTTGCCTTTTGGTTTAGCAGGAGACTTGGGAGATAAGCTTCTTTGTAATGTAGCTTCTTCCACATCCCTAATGCATGAAGTTTGTCCTTTCTCCTTTCTTGGTCCTTGAATGACTCCATGTAGAAGGGGCTCTATAGCATAAGAGCTCTTGAACTGTGGCTCCACTTGTGCAGTCACCATTGCATTTGTTGATGGCTGATCTGTCTTTGAAGATTCAGTAATTTTCTTGAACCTTGCTTCTATGTTGGACCAATGATCTTTGATCTGTGCTGCAAGTTGTATCCTCATAGAAGCTTCCTGGATCAAGTCAATGCCATCCTTATTCTTCTTTCCAAACTCCCCCATTGCTAGTGGCTCCTGTGGCAATGTGATGGTTGGGACCAGCACCTTTGTGATTTGAATGGTTAGCTCCTGAGATTTCTCCCCCTTTTTGTTATCATCAAGAGAGACAACTGGGAGTCCTTGAGCTGCCACTAGCTGGGCCAAAAGTTGAGTCTGCTTCTCCTGTTCCTTTTGCATTTGAGATAAAGTAGCTTCCACCTTGTCCACTCTAGAAGAGAGAGTCTTCAAGGAGGTAGCCACTTCAGGTTCCTTAGAGAAAAACCTGTTCATTTTGGACATAGTGAGAAGAGGGAGCTTTTCATCCATCATCCTGGAGTTAGCATCCCTGAAATTGCTAATAGAGTCCTTGATTTCTGTAGCCTCAATCCTTGTCTGCATCATTTGTAGCCTTTGAATTTCCAGAGAATCCATGATGGCCTTGTAGAATTTCTTGTCTCTTGCATTTGCAGACTCATGAGCTAAGTAGGCTTCATTGTACTGCCTGGAGATAGCAGCATCTAGAGTGGCTCTACCATGCATACCTTGAGAAAGCCAGCCTGGTGTAGGAGGCACCACAGAAGTCCCAGTCTGTGAAGTGGTGGCCACCTGTAGATTATCACCATAGCTGTCCTCAGCATCAGAAAACTCAAATTCTCCACTTGCTGCAGCTCCTGAAGGTAGATTGGTCAGGGCATCCTTTGCTCTTTGCATTGATGCAGTTGTATGAATTAGATTTAGTGACCTTTCTGCCTCCACATTGCCCTGCTGAGCCATAATTTGATAGGCTGGCACAGGATGAGTAAAGGTCTCAGGATCCAGGGAAATACTATCCAGAGTTTGTTGATAATGCTCTTGGAAAGTAAGTTCCCTTTCTCCCTCACTGACCTCCATTAACTCACTTGCAATGGCTGCTTCCATCCTTATTTCTCCTGTAGTCCCTTCTCTCTCTCCACTCTGTTCTTGCATCATGGGCTCCCCATGGCTCACACCTCTCACACCCTCACCTTCACCTTCTAAGGTGGAACTCTCAATCTCTCCTTTTGCCTGGCTGGAAGAAATAGCCAGCCTCTCACTCACATTCTCTCCTTTTGCCTGGCTGCAAGCCAGCCTCTCAGTTTCACTCCCTCTCAGTCCTAGAAGTGTCTCAACTACCACTAGATCATCTGCACTAGTTGTGGGAACAACTTGATTTTCAATTAAAGGTGCAGAGTGAACTATCAACGGAATGGTAGTTTGAACTGTCAACGGTATGGATACCGTTGATGGAGAAACACTTGTCAACGAAATAGACTGTTTCGTTGATGAAGTCAAGAAAGCACTTTGAGAATGAGAAATTACAGTAGAGTCTGTGGTGATTGATTTTAAAGAATGGTCCACAGATCCCCTTGCAACTTCAGGAAAAATTGGTTGATGGCCCAACAAATCACTTAACAAGTGATGGCCACCAGCTTCAGAGTGGGGCTTCTCCAAGATTAGAGTTGGAGAATCAGGAATAGATGTATGGATCATGTCCACATCTAAAGATTGAGTTGGTGAATTGGATGGAGATAATTCAAGATTGATGTTTAGAGAATGGGACTGTAACCCCAGAGTAATGATAGGGGTTACATCAAACTGAATTGGAGAAACTGGAAGTGTTGCTTCCAGTGTGTGTGCACCCTGTGTACCCTTGGACTTTTGCTTCACTCTCCTTTGGTATTGGGAAAATGTAGACTTTGGGCTTGAAGTGTCCCTTACCCTCTTGGAATGTGCTCTTGGTGGAGAGCTTGTTTCAATAATCACATCCTTTTGGGAGGATGCAATTAGACTTGTGTTTAAATCCATTTTACTCATTGTGCCTTGTTGGGAAGACACAATGGGGCTTGGCTGGTACACACTAACCTGTCCTTCCTTATCCTTGGGGTTTCTTTGATGTTCACCCCTTCCCTCACCTCTTACAACTCCAGACTCACTCCCCTTAGGTTGTGTGGTAGTTTTTACAACAGGTGCCTTTTGAGAAGCACCTGAGGTTGGCTTGAAGGATTTCTTTGATTTAGGTTTTGTTGCTAGGGTAGGAGCCTGTTGGGTCACAGCTACAGACTCCATAGCAACATTGGAAGGTAAAACAGTAGAGGAGTTAGCTACACTAACAGGGATAGTAGTAGTTACCTCAATGATTGGCAGATACACCACTGGAACATCACCATTGTGGTTCAGCCTGAGTATGTCTGTCAATACTCTCTTTTCTTGCACAAAGCACTCGAACCTGGCATTAGGGTTAGAGATAACTAATGGTGCTGGACTAACATGGTTAGCCAACATCATCAGAAACCTAGCATAATAGATATTTTTCTTCCTATTCGCTTTGTCACCCAACTTAGCACCAATTTCATACATAAGTTGGGTGCTAAAGTTGTGATATCTATCATTTAGAAGCATGGTTAGGAGAATTAACATAGAGTTAGTTAATGCATCAAAATTACTAATCTTTCCAGAAAAGACCTTAATGAATGCATCAGCTAAATAACTGTATTCTCTAACCAAACCTCTCCTAATTATTCTACCCAGATTATCAGTAGGCAAAGAGTAGTTTATAGAATTTAACATGGTAGTTATTTCAGTGTTAGTAGGCAAAGCATCACAGTTATTATCAGGAATATGTAAACATGCTTGCAAAACATCAGAATTAACTATGTACTCATTACCTTGAAGAGTGAATTGTAGTGTGCAGTTTGTTCCACTATACTCACATGAGGTCCAAATCTCCTCGATTATCTCATTGTAGAGTGGTGTAGAGTGAAACATTGCATAGCTCAACTTGCAATTCTTCATGAAATCCATCATTTTGAAGAACAGACTGTTCGGGTTTTCCTTGACAACAAAAGGGATGGAGTTGTTCTTCTCATAGATGAACCCTCCAGCAGACATTAGCTTGACTATGGGTGCCATTGTTGATTAAAGGAAAGCTTCGAACTGAATTGATTGATAGAGAGAAGAAGAGAGAAAAAGCCTTTGAAATTTTTGAGAACAGGTAAAAAGAAATAATAAAACTAAAATTTCTTAAATACTCCCCCAAAAATTCTCAGAAAATGAATCCAATAATAAATGTAAATTACTGGATTGGCTTAAAAATATAACCGTTACTCTTAAAGTATTACCATGATTTATACTTACAGGGGTGTATGCATAGATCGTGGTAAAAGACGTGTCACATTTCAACGGTTCAGATAAAAAGCGCTAAATCAACGAATCAGGATTGGGCGGTTAAAGTCCCGTCTTATTTCGTTGATAAAGCTGCGTTTCGTTGATATAAAAGAGCTATCAACGAAACACCCAGAAAACTGCTAAGACTGTCAACGAAATGGTGCATTCCGTTGGCATAGTAATTTTGACTTAGACAAAATTTTACCTTTTCCTGAGAAAATTTATTCACAGAAAAAAAACATAGCAAATTTCTGGCTGCATTATGACTTGCAAATATCTCAAAAATAATTAAGAGAAATTTAGCATACCTAGCTCACTTACTAATCTTGAGAATGTTGATTCATCAAGTGGCTTGGTAAAGATGTCTGCAAGTTGTTGTTCACTTGGAACAAAATGTAACTCCACAGTACCATTCATAACATGTTCTCTAATGAAATGGTACTTGATGTCAATGTGCTTGGTTCTTGAATGCTGCACTGGATTCTCAGTAATGGCAATGGCACTAGTGTTGTCACAGAAAATAGGAATTTTCTCAACTCTTAATCCATAATCAAGTAGTTGATTTTTCATCCATAAAATCTGTGCACAACAACTTCCAGCTGCAATATACTCAGCCTCAGCTGTGGAGGTGGAAACTGAGTTTTGTTTCTTGCTGAACCATGACACAAGCTTGTTTCCTAAGAATTGACAGGTGCCTGTTGTGCTTTTCCTGTCAATTTTACATCCTGCATAATCTGCATCTGAATAACCAATTAGTTCAAAACCAGATTCTCTAGGATACCAAATGCCAAGGTTTGATGTTCCTTTGAGATATCTGAAAATCCTTTTAATAGCAACTAAATGGGATTCCCTAGGATCAGCCTGAAATCTAGCACATAAACATGTAGCAAACATAATATCAGGTCTACTAGCTGTTAAATATAAAAGTGAGCCAACCATGCCTCTGTAACTTGAAATGTCCACAGATTTTTCCTTAGTATTCAATTCAAGTTTGGTGGCAGTAGGCATGGGTGTTTTGGCAGGAGAGCATTCCATTAAGTTAAACTTCTTCAATAAATCAAAAATATATTTTGTTTGACTAATGAAAATGCCTTCATTAACTTGCTTTACTTGAAGACCAAGAAAGTAAGTTAATTCTCCCATCATGCTCATTTCATACTTACTTTGCATAAGCTTGGCAAACTTTTGACAAAGTTTTTCATCTGTAGACCCAAAAATTATGTCATCTACATAAATTTGAACAAGTATTGTAGAGCCATTCACAATCCTATGAAAAAGGGTATTATCTACAGTACCTCTAGTGAAGTGATTCTCAAGAAGGAACTGTGAAAGTGTGTCATACCAGGCTCTAGGTGCTTGTTTCAAACCATAGAGTGCTTTGAGGAGAAAGTACACATACTCTGGAAAATCATCATCTTCAAAACCAGGAGGTTGACTCACATACACCTCCTCTTCCAGTTCCCCATTTAGAAAAGCACTCTTAACATCCATTTGATAGACCTTGAAATTGGCATGGGCTGCATAGGCTAGGAAAATCCTTATTGCTTCTAGTCTTGCAACAGGAGCAAAGGTTTCATCATAATCGATTCCTTCTTCCTGTGAATAGCCTTTTGCAACCAATCTAGCTTTATTCCTTGTGACTATGCCATTTTCATCCATCTTGTTTCTGAACACCCATTTTGTGCCTATGACACTCCTGTCCTTAGGCTTGGGCACCAGCTTCCATACTTTGTTCCTTTCAAATTGGTTTAGCTCTTCTTGCATAGCCAAAACCCAATCTGGATCTAGAAGTGCATCCTCAACTTTCTTTGGCTCATCTTGAGACAGAAAGCTGCTATATAGACATTCTTCTTGAGTTGCTCTTCTAGTTTGGACTTTTGAAGAAACATCACCTATAATGAGTTCAAAGGGATGATCTTTAGTCCATTTTCTTGAGGGAGGTAGATTTGCTCTAGACGAGGTAGCTTCATGATCATGATTGCCTTGATTGGACATTTGTCCTTGAGAAACTCCCCCTGAGTTTGTTGTCCCTAAATGATCACTTCTAGAACCATTTCTATGACTGTCAACGGTATGACCATTTTGGTTGTCAACGAAACGCTCATTTTGACTGTCAACGAAATGATCATTTGGTCTACTAGCAGCTATTCTTTTCAATCTTAATGCAGCAACTTCATCTTCACTGCTGCTTTCATCTGTGCTAGATACAACAACTTTAGGCTGTTTCTCAGTAGCCTTATCATGATTCACTTGTTCTCCTTCCTCATTCTCAAAAGAGAGACTTTCATGGAAACCTTCATCACAGAGACCTTGTATTTTGAGATCATCAAAAACAACATGTACAGATTCCATAACAATGTTGATTCTGAGATTAAAGACTCTGTAAGCTTTCCCTGCTGCATATCCCACAAATATTGCTTCATCTGCCTTTGCTTCAAATTTCCCCAAATGCTCAGCTTGATTTCTCAGAACAAAGCACTTGCATCCAAAGACATGAAGAAAATCTAATAGTGGCTTCTTTCTTTTGAGTAACTGATAAGGGGTCATTCCTTTGGCCTGATTAATCAAAGAAATATTCTGAGTGAAGCAAGCTGTGTTAACTGCCTCAGCCCAAAAATAAGTTGGTAACTTTGATTCATCTAGCATTGTCCTTGCAGCTTCAATAAGTGTTCTGTTTTTCCTTTCAACTACACCATTTTGCTGTGGTGTTCTTGCTGCTGAAAACTCATGCAAAATACCATTTTCTTCACAGAACACCTTCATGCTTGAATTCTTGAATTCTGTCCCATTGTCACTCCTAATCCTTCTTACTTTGAAATCAGGATGATTGCTTACCATCTTGATGTGATTGATAATGATTTCACTTGCCTCATCTTTAGAGTGCAAAAAGAAAGTCCATGTAAATCTAGAAAAATCATCAACAATCACAAGACAGTATTTCTTCTTTGAAATAGACATGACATTTACAGGGCCAAACAAATCCATATGAAGTAACTCAAGCTGATGAACAATTGATGACTCTGTCTTGCTTTTGAATGATGCCTTCTTTTGTTTCCCTTTTTGACAGGCATCACACAAACCATCCTTGGAAAACTCCACCTGTGGAATTCCTCTAGCAAGATCTTTCCTCACCAAATCATTCATAACCTTGAAATTCAGATGAGATAATTTCTTGTGCCATAGCCAACTTTCATCCTTGCTTGCTTTGCTGAAAAGACAAGTGATGGTGTCTGAACTTGTGCTACTAAAGTCAGCAATGTACACATTCCCTCTTCTGAATCCAGTCATTACCACATTATTGTTTCCTCCTTTAGAAACAACACAGGCTTCTTTTGAAAAAGTAACTAAAAATCCTTTGTCACAGAGTTGACTGATACTAAGCAAATTGTGCTTAAGACCATCCACCAATGCAACCTCATCTATGATGACATTCTCTTTTGAAATCAAGCCATATCCCTTTGTGTAGCCTTTGCTGTCATCTCCAAAAGCAATACAAGGGCCAGCTCTTTCCTGAAACTCTGTGAGCAGGGTAGAATCACCAGTCATGTGTCTTGAACAACCACTATCCAAGTACCAAAGATTCCTTTTGTCTCCCTGCACACAATAAAACCAAATCAAGTTGATTTTGGTACCCAAGTTTCCTTGGGTCCTGTCTTGTTAGCCTTTACATTCCCTTTTGTACCATTTTTCACTTTGGACTCAGATTGATTCAAATCAATCTTTACCCTTGGTGTTGATTTCTGAGGGTTGCTCATATTTTCATTCATAGCATGCATAGTTGGAGGAACAATCATGTTATTCATGTTCCATGGCATTTGTGGCATGTTAAACATATTCATGTAAGGATTAGACACAAATGGCATGCTAGCATATGGATTCTGAAATTGTGCATATGGAGCAAACATGTTAGGCATAACAGGCATTGTAGGCATGGAACTGTTCATTGCAGGCTTGGGCATTTTCACATTAGCAGATTTCTTAACAGATTTGCAGTTAGTAGACAAATGACTAACACTTCCACAATTAACACATGTCTTTCTAGGAGCATATTTATCAGGTGTGTAATTGTTGTGTTTGTTAATTCCTACTTTGCCATTCCTGTTATTCTTTTTATTTCCTTTAGCCTCATTATGAACTTTCTCTACCTTGTCTTTCAATTGCTTGTTAGACAAGTGACCTACATTAGCTCTCTCAACAGGCTTCTCAACTTTCTTTGAATTACTAGACTCACCTTGAACAAAGTTCTTGGTGACAGGACCATACTTGTCATTAAGTCTAGTGAGTTTCTCTTTTCTTTTGTCTGTCAACGAAACAGCCTGATCGGTTGATGGTTCATGTGTCAACGAAACATTGCATTTCGTTGACATATCAACCTCCAACAAATGATCATTGTTGTTTGTTGACTCTGTTTCTGATTCTAAGGTTTCACCAACACACCCTAGCTTCTCTTTGTTCTTTTTCCATGATTCCTCACAGAAAGATTCCATACCTTGAACATTAATGATGTTGGTAGCAACATTCCTGGAATCTTTCCATTTTGCAATCACACCTTGTTCTATTTCAAGTTGTGTTTTAAGAATTTCTTCCCTTTGTAACACGTTCTCAAGTTCCTTCTTAGCATCCCTACTAACACATCTCATTTTCTCAAATTCAATGAGCTGTGCTTCTAACATTGCATTCCTATCACTTAAGAGCAAATTAGTCTCTTTTATTCTAGAATTCTCCTTGGTAAGTGATTTAAGAGTAACACGCAAATTATATAGTACAGTAGACATTTCATTTACTGCACTATCGCATTCCTCTTTAGAAAGCTCAGAAAGATTAGTAATTGTTACCTGGTTGCTTGAGGAACTTGCTTCCTGCTCATGATTGTCAGCCATAAGAGCCAAGTTGACATATTCAACATCATCATCAGAGTCTTCACCATTACCAGCCCAGTCATACTCCTGAGACATGAAAGCCTTTTCTTTTTCCTTGAGAAGTTCAAAGTATTTCTTTTTATAATCAACAGGCTCAAATTTCCTGTTGCCCTTCTCAACCTTGGGCTTTCTGCAGTCTCCAGCAAAGTGACCAAGCATTCCACAATTGAAACATTTTGACTTAGACTTTTCAATCCAGTTTGATTTGCTAGGTTGAAAGTCTCTTCTTGGTGGCCTTGCTTCTGAGTTTCTTTTGAACTTGAACTTAGAGAATTTCCTAGACAGAAAAGCAATATGCTCATCAATCTCATCTAAGTCATTCAAGTTGGCTGGTTCTGATTCTTCTTCTTCTTCTGTCATCTTGTCTTTACCCTTGCTAACATCACTCCTACAACTAGGTCGACTAGTTGTGGCCTTTGCAGTTTCTTTGTTGTCATCTTCCAGTTGGTTCACAGATGCAATTAATGCAATAGATCCACCCTTCTTCTGTACCTTTTCAATTTCCTCATCTTGCTCCATTTCCAGCTCATAAGTCTTCAAGGTTCCATAAAGCCTTTCAAGAGTGTAGTCTTTGTACTCTTGAGTGTTTCTAAGAGAAACAGTCATAGGCTTCCATTCTTTTGGAAGAGCTCTGAGAAATTTAAGGTTTGAATCCTTAGTTTGATAGATCCTCCCATACAGCTTTAATCCATTCAAAAGCTTCTGAAACCTACTAAACGTGTCATTTAGGGTTTCACCAGCTTTAAAATGAAAATGCTCATATTGTTGTATAAGGAGTTGCATTTTATTTTCCCTGACTTGCTCAGTTCCTTCACAGAGAGTTCTAACAGTATCCCATACTTCCTTAGAGGTTGTACAGTTGATCACATTGTCAAACATCTCTTGCTCCAAACCATTAAACAGAATGTTCATGGTTCTTTTGTCTTTATGGACTTCTGCAACATCTTCAACAGTCCATTCTGAGACAAGTTTTGGAATCTCTACATCAGGAGCATTATCTGGCAATCCAACTCTAGAATCAAGCTTCATGGGAACGTGTGGACCTTTCTCAATGCAGTCTACATACCTCTCATCCATAGACATGAGATGTAAATGCATCTTTACTTTCCAGTGAAAGTAATTGTCCTTATCAAGAACTGGTATCTTCACACCTGCATCCTTCTTCACCATGGTTTCTGTTTTTGGTCTTGATCTTTAAACTTCTTGTATGTTAGAAGCTCGCTCTGATACCAATTGTTAATCCCAAATGACCTAACAGAATTGTAGAAGGGGGGGGTTGAATACAATTTTGATATTTCTTTAACTTGAAAATACTTTATAAAATTAAACTGAACTGAATAAATAAAAACACAAGATATAAATAATTCAGTTGGATTGTTTGATGATCCAACTGAAGTGTTTTTATTGCGGAAATAATCTGTGATACAAATGTACACAGCTGCTCAGTTACAAGGTTGTAGAGAAGAAAAATGCTCTCAAAGATAGCTAATACAAACTCTTTGTTTTTCTTCACTCAAATAAAGTAACTGCTACACTTGGTTATATAAACCCAAGTTTACAACCCTATTTTTGGCTACACTAATAGTACAATGAGTAACCGCCAATAGTTTGTTTTTCATCCCTTTGTCCAGTGGTCCTTGGAGATCCTTGCTTTTGTCTTCATGCTTATTATGATCACTCCCAAGAGCCCAATTGGAAACTGGGATGTTTCCTTATTCCCCATGTCCATTTTAATGGTTTCCAATGCAAAGTACACTTCCACATCTCCTTTTTGATCTGTCAGGAACCTGTCACTATCACTTTGTCAATTGTATAGAAAAGCAATAATGATTCGTTGATGGCATAGAGATGTGTTTCGTTGATAGCTTTATTCTTTGTTTCGTTGATGAGCTTCCTTGTTTCGTTGATAGAGTAATCTTCATTCCGTTGACATGTCTTCACTTAGGCAAAATTACAAGGCACTAAATATTTACAATTAACCAACCTATTTTGCCTATCTAACCATTTAGTCAACATGACTTAGAAAACCTATCTAGTACTCAACAAACTGCATACCAAACTATGAAGTAATGTACAGTGCAATTGCTACATCACTCATTTCGTTGATGAGCTTCCTGTCAACGAAACACTGCAAAGCATGCTATTTCGTTGACAGTTACAAAATAACTTAATACAAAATCTACTAAGTGTTTTTATAATTATCATCAAGAACAACATATTCCTAACAGAAAGGGAACTTACCTTCCAAGAGCATTATCAACAAACTCTGGATAGTATTTCCCTGGATCCTGAGACCTTTACTCATCCTGTGTCAGCCTATCAAGTTTTGGCTCAACAGGGCAATGTGGAAGCAGAGAGGTCACTACAACTAATTCATACAACTGCATCAATGCAAAGAGCAAAGGATGCCTTGACCAATCTATCTCCAGGAGCTGCAGCAAGTGATGAGTTTGATTTCTCGGATGATGAGGACAGCTTTGGTGACAATCAGGTGGCCACTACTTCACAGACTGGGACTTCTGTGGTGCCTCCTACACCAAACTGGCTTTCTCAAGATTTACAAGGAAGGATCTCCCTGGATGCTGCAATCACAAGGCAGTACAATGAGGCCTATCTGGCTCATGAGTCTGCAAATGCCAATGACAAGAAATTCTACAAGGCTATTATGGATTCTCTGGAAATCCAAAGGCTACAGATGATGCAGACAAGGATTGAGGCTAGAGAAATCAAGGACTCAATTAGCAATCTCAAGGATGCTAATGACAGGAGGCTGGATGAAAAGCTTCCTCTTCTCACGGTGTCCAAGATGAACAGGTTTTTCTCTAAGGAACCTGAGGTGGCTACCTCCTTGAAGACTCTCTCTTCTAGAGTGGACAAGGTGGAAGCTACTTTATCTCAGATGCAAAAGGAACAGGAGAAGCAGACACAACTGTTGGCCCAGCTAGTGGCAGCTCAAGGACTCCCAGTCATCTCTCTTGATGATAACAAAAAGGGGGAGAAATCTAAGGAGCTAGACATTCAAATCACAAAGGTTATGGTCCCAGCCATTTCCCTGCCAAAGGAGCCACTAGCTATGGGGGAGTCAGGAAAAGCTAAACTGGACAGCATTGACCTGATTCACCAAGCATCTATGAAGCTACAGCTTGCTGAACAAATTAAAAACCACTGGTCCAGGATAGATGAAAGAATCAAGAAGTTAGCTGATTCTTCAAAGACTTCAGATCCATCAACGAATCAAGCTTCTTCTACAGAGCCATCAACGGATGCCATGGTTTTAGCATCAACGGAATGGGAGCCACAGACCAATTCTTCATATAAGGTAGAGCCCCTTCTGCATGGAGTCACTCAAGGATCAAGGAAGGAGAAAGGACAAACTTCATGCATTAGGGATGTGGAACAAGCTACATTGCAAAGAAGCTTATCTCCCAAGTCTCCTGCTAAACCAAAGGGCAAAAATTCAGAAAGGACTTTCTATCCTGCACCTTATCCAGATGAGCTCAAGCTTCTTGGTCTACTCATCACAAAAAGCAAGGAAAGCAATGATTATGAGGTAAGGAAGCAAAGGGCAATTGTCTACAGGAATGGACAACAAATCTGTGTTTGGGCTGGTCACCCAAACTTTGCTGATGCTAAGGCTGAAGAGTCAGAAAGAGCAGCAATGCAAGCTCTTGCAGTTGCTCAATCTCTTGATGAAGAAGAAAGACAACAAGAAGAAAAAGCCAGAGAGGAAAGGAGTGCAAAGAAGAGCACAAGGCAACCAAAGGCAAGAGCTAGGAGAAATATAGCCTTTGAGAATGATGACTCTCAGAGTATTGCATCAGACTCTTCTGTACCAACTGCACCTCCAACAATTCCTGATCCAACTCTAGGGGTAAAGTTAGCCTTTGATCCTAAACAGCCTGTTAATTTCCATGATCAGCCAATTGAGCCAAAGGAAGAGCCAATTGAGTTTGATGAGGCCAACTTTCCAAAATTCCTCTTTGAGATGGATCCAAAGAAGAAATCTAAGCAAAGGGCTACCAAGGCTAAGCCAATTCTAGTAAGGAGACCACAAGCTGAAAAACCTCCTACCAACCCAGAAGACTTCATCTACATTGCTGATATCAGGGAGGAGTCTGACCTACATATCAATCTGGATGACCTAGTTGAAGTGAGAGGAATAGCAGCTTCTTACAAACTACCAGAGAGATTGGTGTTTGTCTACAAGGGTGGGAGAGAACAGGTTTGGCCTCTACATAGAATTCTGGGAGAAGATTATCAGACACTGCTATCTGTGTTTAAATGCCTGAAGAAGGATTTTGGTTTTACCAAAACAGCTAAGTCTGATGTTGTTTCCAAAATTTGCCAAATCAAAGCTAGCTGGAACAAGCCTGGTGCACTTCCCAGAGTATTGAAGGTCCCTCAAACAGGAAAGAAAATTCATCTCCAACCTTTTTGGATGATGGAATTCAGAGACAAGGACAACTGTAGAAGATTCTTCAGAATAGAAGACCAACTGGAGAAGGCATCCAATGAAACTATAAGATTAATGCAATCCAAGTTGGGGAATCAAGATGAAGAAGAGAAGATTTTCTACAGAAGACTTCAAGCTCAGATTGAGGAGAACAATGCAAGAAAAGGGAAGAAAACAAGACCACAGAGGCAAAGATGAAAAAATCTGCTCAGTCTAGAGGAGCAACTCTGTGCACTTGTTTTGTAAGATTTTCTACTTTGTATTTTAATTAAATTCAATGAAGCTCAATGCAATTTCTACTTTTATCATGTGTAATTTGACTGAGTGTTTTTGTTATCATCAAGGCTCTTGATTTATGGCTGTTATTCTATCAGTCATAAATTGGGGGAGATTGTTAGGAATATGTTGATCTTGATGATAATTATAAAAACACTTAGTAGATTTTGTATTAAGTCATTTTGTAACTGTCAACGGAATGGCATGCTTTGCAGTGTTTCGTTGACAGGAAGCTCATCAACAGAATGAGTGTTGTAGCAATTGCACTGTACAATACTTCACAGTTTGATATGCATTTGATGTATGTACTAGATAGGCTTTCTAAGTCATGTTGACTAAGTACTAGATAGGCAAAATAGGTTGGTTAATTGTAAGTATATCATGCCTTGTAATTTTGCCTAAGTGAAGACATGTCAACGGTATGAAGATTACTCTATCAACGGAACAAGGATACACCATCAACGGAATGAAGTTTACTCATCAACGAAATGGAGAATAAAGCTATCAACGAAACACATCTCCCTGCTATCAACGAATCATTATTGCTTTTCTGAATAGTGGACAAAGTGATAGTGACAGTTTACTGAACAGATCTAAAGGTGATGTGGAAGTGTACTTTGCATTGGAAACCATTAAAATGGACATGGGGAATAAGGAAACATCCCAGTTTCCAATTGGGCTCTTGGGAGTGATCATAATAAGCATGAAGACAAAAGCAGGGATCTCCAAGGACCACTGGATAAAGGGATGAAAAGAAAACTATTGGCGGTTACCTCTAGTGTACTTTAGTGTAGCCAAAAATAGCTTTGTAAACTTGGGAATATATAACCAAGTGTAGCAGTTAAAATAAAAGAAAGAGAAGAAAAACAAATAGTTTGTATTAGCTATCTTTGAGAGCATTCTTCTCTACAACCTTGTAACTGAGCAGCTGTGTACTTTTGGTATCACAGATTATTTCTGAAATAAAAACACTTCAGTTGGATCATCAAACAATCCAACTGAATTATTTATATCTTGTGTTTTTACTTATTCAGTTCAGTTTTATTTATAAGTGTCTTAAGTTTAAGAAAATATCAAGAATTGTATTCAACCCCCCCTTCTACAATTCTGTTAGGTCATTTGGGATTAACAAAGTCCTATAGCAGTCTTGTTCCCTATGGTCTGAGTATCAATGATCTCCTTAGCAATTAGGGCGGAATTCTTAAATGCATTCAGTTTCAAATCTAAATCTGAAATCTGCTTCCTGAGGATAGTCTCTATATCATCATTACACTTGACCTTGTTCTCTAAGTATTCATTCTTTTGCTTAAGATCTTCTAGTGTGACAGCTACAAGCTCTAGTTCTCCATTTCTAGATTCTAAGTTTTTAATCTTGAGAACTAGTTTAGCATTTTCCATTTCAGATGCTAGCATGCTTGTGTGTACATTAAACAATTCTACACTAAGATCTTGCACAGTTTTCTTGTACTCAGAATTAGACATGTCAATTGTTGTTAAGATATGTACCTGAGATAATTGTGGTGATTCCTCTGAAGAGTCAGCCATTAGGGCAACATTTACATACTCTTCCTCTTCATCCGAATCAGTATCATCCCAGTGTTTTCCCTCTGCAATATAAGCTTTCCCTTTCTGCTTTCCAGACAATGCCTCCAGTTGCTGTTTCAACTTGGCATTTTCTCTCTTTAAATCCTCATAAGAATCTTTCTTTTCAAAGACACCTTTTCTGTCTCTTACTTGACGAGGCTTCTGGCATTCAGTGGCGAAATGCCCTAACTCAATGTAGTTGTAGCATCTTGATTTGCTTCTATCAATCAAGCCAGTCTTGTAGCCTCCCTTAAAGCCAGTGCCTGGTGAATACTTGCTTTTCTGAAATCTATTGGTTGAGCCCTTGAACTTGTACTTAGGGTTTCTCTTGAAACGAATGTGGCTAAACTTTGCAGCTAAGTTGTTAGGTCCAAAGTATCGTAGAAGGGGGGTTGAATACGATACTCACAAATTATTTAATTTCGTTCGCGGATTAATCATTCAGTTCTAACACGAAATCAAATGCACCAAATCAAAACACAAGTCGGGGAATCTATCTTTTTAGCAATATAAACCGGGAGGGGTGCTACAATTCTAATCCGTAGATTAGCTTCAATGAGTTCAAGGTTACACAAATTCAATACAATGATAGAATTCTGAGCAATATTAATTTCTCTGATTATTCTCTCTGGCTCAAACTCTCTCTTCGTAATGTCTCTGTGATCAACATATTAACTGAAGAAGACACTTCTTCTCTCTTGTATTAATTGTAGTCTGAATTGAAAACTATCGAACCAAAATTAAACAATTAATCTTGGACGTCCAATTTCCATCAACCTGAAAAACAAAAACACTTTTCACCTGATCCTCAATTGAAAAACCATTGAATGTTATAAATTAATTTTCCATTCGATAGTTTTTTAATTAAAACTATCGAATAACAAATTAACTTATAAAGGTTTTCTGATTGATTTTATTGATCCCATTCGATGGTTTTCATAAATGAAAAACCATCGAACCATTTTCTTTTGAATTGATCTTTTATAAAACCTTTTGAGTTTCGGGGTGTTTAGTTTTAGACTGAATCAATTTCTTCTGAGACGATAAAACAACTTGATCTTTTTAAGTGCTGTCAACTGGTGCAACTGGTCCGGTTCACAGATGAATAATACTTGATCAATTCTTCTATGTCTTCATTTCAATGCTGCTGATTAGTCCTTTGCCGTTCTGGCTGCTTCAAATAAATCACTGGAATCCTGTGGTACTGACCCTAAATCATTCACACACTTCTTTAGTCTTGAAAGTCTTGTTTCTTTAATTGTCACTGAGGCTTGAACGTTTTCATGAACTTCTTTATGTGGCCTGTTTACGGACTTCAAGAATATATACCATATTTTGATTTTTTGAGTTTACCTTTTCTTCTTTGATTCTGGATTCATGTGCTTCTGTTAATATTATTGTCTATCTTGTCCTTTGTTGAGTTGTAGTTATCTCTGTTTCATCTTATGTTACATTATGCTTTACATAAGTATGCCATGGTTTTGTCTTCCATTTGCTCAAGCTCTTCTAGGGTGTAGTAATCACTTTCATCAACACCCAGATTGGCACATGACCAAGAAACAACTAACTTAACTAACTAAGGAAACATGAAACTAATTAAAGTAAGACAACTTAATAATATTAAATGCATTCGGGATAAGATATATATACATTTCCAGATTTCAAAATTCAAAAAACAATAAAACTTTATACATTGAAGTTGCTCCTCTAGTATGAGCTGATTTCTTTTGTTCTTTGCTTCTGTTCTTCAGTCCATCTCAATCTCACCTTCTTCAATCACCGGATTGGAGTTAGCAGCTTGATAATCAATCACGGATGGATGGTGCAGTGGTTCTCCAGGTTTAAGGATTGCTTCTTTGATGTGTCTTCCAATGTATTCAACCTCTTGTCCCACTCCAGCCCACGACCATGCAATGTTAACATCTTTCTTGTTTAGCTTTGGCATGTTTGGTAGTCTGGGACGCACTTCCAATCCTCTCTCCACTCTCTTCCTATAGTAAGGAACATTCTCCATTAGAAATCTTCTCAGAGTGTCTACTGCTTTGTCCTTCTCCGTTGATGAGAATCCAGTGGATCTAAGATACTTCTCCACTGATATTAGATAGTTACTTGGATAATCTTTCAGCTTGTCCTCAGTCAAATTGCAGATTCTGAACAAGTCATTCGTCATGAATCTAACCATTGGAGGATCTTCAGTAATCTCTGGACTGACTTTCAGCAAGATTTCTTTAACATGCTCACGGAGCAGTTCATTTAGCCTTGTAGTCTTTTGTATCTTGATGAGCAACACATGCAGATCCGTGTATGTCCTCTGTTCAAAAAACTTAGTAGAAATCACAAATGTACCTCTGTCAAGAAAATTGATCACTATGTTCCATGTACCATTTGCTTTAACCCCAGCTTTCAGATAGATCAGAGAGTTTCTGAATGCAGTGAAGTAAGTCTGATCTTCAAGATTGGAACTTCTGATGTTCTGAATGATAACTTCCACCTCAGCATTGTCGTTGACTTCTAATCCGTCTTCAACTCCGCATAAGGTTTTATAAGCCATCTCCCAGTCAATGCTTTGCTTCTTTGCCAAATCCATCATCTTCTTCTTCCTTACTTCATTATACATCTTGAATCTTTTGAGCTTCTCACTTCTCAGAACTGCCCGATGTCTTTCTTTCTCAGCTTGCCTGGCATCTCTTTCAGCTCTTTCAGCTTTCAATATCTCCAAGGCAGCTTCCTGTTCCAGTGATAGAGGATTTGCTTCTTCTTCCATATTATCATCCAAGATAGGATGTTCAATAGGCTCTGGATAATATGGCTCATGCTCTTCTTGTGGTTGATGCTCATGCATGACCTCAAATACCTCTTCACTTTCTTCTTCTCGCACTATGTTCTCTATCCAGTACTGTCTTACTGGAATAGTATCATTGGTTTCCCATCTTCCCCATCCATCTTGATCCCAAGCTCCAACTTTCTCCCCCTTAGTTGAGGACTCCTCGACGAATTCATCCTCAGCATAAAAGGTTGTAGAAGGACCAGGTTGTTGATTTGAAGGTCCGGGTTGTTGGTTCCTCAACATACTCCATATGGACTGTACTCCGTCACTTTTGTTCTCCATGAACTCAGCAATCTCCTTATTCATTTCATGCATAGAAGCCAGCTTCAGGTCAATGTCATCCAGTCTCAAGTTGGTAGTCTTTTCAATTATATCCAGTATGTTGTTAAGCTTAGACACTCTTGACATGGTGTTCATTGCATCTTTTACCCTAGCTTGACCATCCCGGATAACCAGAACGTCTTCTCTCAAAGCTTCTTGTCCTTGTTGCAGAGCATATACTTCATTCATGAATCCATCCTTCAACTCTTTGACGTTTGTTCTCAAGTCGACCAGTTCCTCCATTGCTTCCTTCTTCAAGGAGTCCACTGCTTTTTTAGTACCTGTTATAGTGCCAGATGCACTGCCTAAGACCCTGTATGTTCTTCTAGAATCAGTTGCAGCCAAGTCAACCTTCTCTTGAATAGGCATTAAAAAAGCATTGGCTTGACCGGAGGAGATCCCTTTATCAAAGGAAGGTCTCAGTGGAACCTTGTATAGTGGATTTCCTTCTTTATCATGAACTATCATCTCCTTGAGAGTGGATTGAACATGTATTTCTCTTTCCGTAGGTAGTAGCAAATCATCAATGTGTGGTAGGGTTAGGGTGTCACTCCTCACATTTGGCTCTGGGTGTGCACTCAACGTTTCTGTTGGTGTTTCACTCATTTTTCCTTTCCCACTCAGGCCATGTGTATGTGTATGGGTTTCACTCATTCCCTTATTGCTCTTTGTACATGCATCAGAAAACATCGTAGCCGTCCTTAAGGAGGTCACCGGTGGTGCAATGGGGCTTCACAAGTCCCCGTCCTTGGTTAAACCAAGTTGCTGATCATCCATAGATGATGTATCCTTAGAAGGATCTAGAGTTTGAATCTCTAGGAGGCTAGAATCAGGCTCTATTAACAGCAAAGATCCTGAAACTCCCTCTAAAGTCTGTGTAGACTTTCCCTCAGTTAACTCCTCAATTTCAATTGATTCATTGTCACCGAGTTGACGATCTGCACCTACATCAGACCTTTTACCCGCAGGATCCAGATATGTTCCATCTGGGGAGCTAGGCAATGACCCTTTAGATTGTGCATTTAGGTCAGAGCCTTCTATCGATGTTTGTGAAGACTCTTGGTTCTTAGAACCTTCAACCAGTGAACCTGACCGTAATATGGTCGGAACACCAGTTGCTTCCGTCAATTCCTCCTTGCTTGATTGAGCTATAGGTTCAGATATAGCTTTGGTTAGTGTAGCTCAATCAGCGTCAGAAAAATCTGTGAAGGGATCTTTGGTTGATTGAAATTAAGTTTCAACAGTTGCCTCAGTTTCTATTGTTCTCCTTTTAGAGGAAGGCAGAGCTGTTGATGAATGGCGTATCTCCTTATGTGGTGCTGTTGAGGCACTATCTCCCTCTACACTCAAGGATGTCTGTATGTTGGGTATAGTAGGGGAAGGAGGTTCATTTAGGGTTTCATTTGGCTCTACCAAAGGCTCTATGACCGGGGATAGAGGTTGTGGGTTTGCAACCTCTTGGTCAGGAATGGCCACCGAGGGCTCTGGATCAACATCCATTGGTTGTGGTTTAGGAGCCATAACAGGTTTGGGGATATTACGTTTGTTTACCTGTTCCCCTGGGGGTAGAAGTGGTAGGGGCACCGTTCTTAGATATTCAGTTAAAACAGTTGGCACCCCTGGAAGATGATTCTTTCTGATCAGAGCTGTTATAGCATTGCTCTTCATCTTCATGCACTCCATGGTCTCCTCACCTTCAAATGTGTCTCGCTCGTCATTTGTTAACACATCATTCAGAATTAGCTGTAGGAACCTAGGATAGAAACAAAGCACATCATCCATGCCTATTATGTCATCCAGTGGTCCCATGCATAGAATAATCTGATCAATCACCAATTTTCCAATGTTTATATGCCTATTGTTAGCAATGTCAAACCCTATCTTCTGAAGAAATAAAGGAATGTCATGCAGATTTGTTAGCTTAGTAGTAAAAACATGGATTAACGTGTGAAAGAAACAATTCCATGGCTTAGTCATATAATGCTTAAGGAACTCTCCCACGAAGAAGTTTGGTTGTTGACTTCTTATGAGAGTGAAGAAAGCATGTATTTCCTCAGTACTGGGATCAGGAACAAGGTTTTCTGTTGGAAAGTGTAAAACCCTATTAACGTCATATTCCGTCACCCTTATTGTTCTGCCCCCTGGCACCACAAAACTGAAGGCACTCACATTATTCTCTGACGTGTCAGTGGCTGATGTGTACAACGCAGTCAATTGATCGATACAAAGGACCACGGGAGTACTCGGTGCATATGCCACTAAAGAGCGTGTGTTCAGAAATTGTGCCCATGCACGAAACTGTAAGTTCGTAATGGTTTGCACATTATGACATGAGACATGATTAGTCTTAGTTACGATAAATTCTCCGACCATTTTTTTTAAATATCCAGAAAATTTAATTTAAACCAAAACTGATTAACTTTAATTAATTATTTCTAATTAATAAAACTTGTAACAAAATAACCCTTTTATCCGAACTAAACACCTTAACCAAAAACAATTTCCTAAACTTAGAACTCTTAATATAAATTGATAATTTTAAAGTTAAATTAAACCTTAAGAAACCTATTGATTAATCAACAGAATATCCAATTGGTTTTGAATTATCAAAGTATTCAAAGTTCATCTGTCTCTATCTCGATGGTTTTGTCTTGAAACCAATTAAAAACTCAACAGAACACAAATACACAGTGATTTCACGGTTAAAATGAAGTGACTGCAGTAAAAATGGATTGTTGAAGGTAAAAATCAGTAAAAAGATCAAGAAACTATCGAGTTCTTTCTTGTTCTTGGTTGTGTATAATATGTAAGTATATATATGAATTCTTAGATCTGTAAAATGAAGAGTGAAAAATGTGACGCCATCCAAACCCGGGGTATAGATTTGAGGAGTTACCCGACCAACGAGACACAATATAATTACTATATACAGCACATGCATAATATATAAAGACAATAAATACCCCTTGACCAAGACCGCTATAGATTATGGCATAGAACACAAGCTTCTACAATCTTTCATTAATACAAACCAAATTTTATCAGAGTTATTACATCACACTAAGTTCAGAACTAGACATCTGGTCTAATCAAAACAAGACAACAACTACCCTGCCAATGAACTATCAGTCACGCTGTGCCGACTCATACTCTCGTTTCACTGGAATAGGGTTAGAAAACAACAAGCAAGAGTGAGCCAAAAGTGCTCAGCAAGCATCACAATGTATTTCATCACAATTATAAGATATGATTTTCAAGATATTTGAATCAACAATAATTAAGCCAACACATGCTTTTATATCAATATCAACTGAAGAAAAGAATTAGAATTGGACTTCTACATTTTATTCAAATCAAAGGTTGTGCTGCTGGCCAGCCACGCAACAACCCCGGACTAGCTCACGACAAAGTCCTCTACGGATCCAAGGCCAATCTGGGCCTAAATTACATCGACCATAAATGGCCAGACCAATAATTGGTCAATTTTTAAAAACATGCCAATTCTATCACAGGGTATAAGCAATAATATGCTCGATAAATAATTCACAACATCAAGGTATAATAATTGCAAAAGAGCTTCAACTGCTCGATATCAAAAGAAAATTGAGAATAATCATGAAATAATTCCAACGGTAATATATACTCGTTTGGGAAAGAAATCAATGGTTGAAATCAATTATCAATGACGATAGCCAATTGTCAATGACGGAAATCCAACAATCAATGGTTGTAATAACAATCAAAGGATGGTAATCAATAATCAATGATTGATAGCAATAATCAAATGGTGGTAATCAACCGATAATGGTTATAAACAATAATCAAAGAGGGTAATCAACAATCAAAGGTTGAAAACAATAATCAATAGGTTGGAAATAAGGGTTTCCGATGCAGATCAAATCAAAGAGTTTAGGGAATTTATAAATGGAATCAGTTGCCCAAATGCGGGTAAAGGATTGATAATCCGAATTGTTCCGGGATAACAACAATTAAGTATTAAAGACAATAACAAGTTTATCACAAGTAAAGGCACAGATACTTGCCTGGTCTACGTCGCTGTCGGTTCGACTCGGTCACTCAACTTTCCCCTTTCCCTTGCTCCGGGAACTCGATTCTCTAATTTAATAAACTATTAATTAAAATAATTAAGTTTAATTAATTTTTGAATTTAAAATAATAAATATAATTTTTCAGAATTGTCTGAAGTTAAAAATATATTTTTAAAATAAAAATATGAATTTTTAAAGATTTTAAACTATTTTCGAATTAAATAAATAATTAAAATTCAAAAACAGTTTTTCAGAAATGCAATTAGGGTTTCGAAGATTGAAACCGGGTCAAAACTTCGGGTAAACGGGTCGGGAAGAACAGAAACGGGTCGGGAAGAACAACCCGGTAATGTTCACGCCGGCGACGGAAATCAAAGAATTCCGGCGAGCCAAAAACACATCAGAAATTAGGGATTTTTATACCAAAACATTCCAAATAAACACATAAACACATTCCGACCAAAAACGTACCAAAAATATCACCGGAATCAAAAACCCGACTATTTTCCGGCGAGCTTAAACCAATTTTCCGATCTGTAAAAATCCTACATGAAACTCTACGTTCTTTATGTTAAAATGAAGCTAAGAACACATACAATGAAAGCCCTCTACTAAAAACAATGTCAGATCATTCAAATGAACGGACTATTCAAAAGAAGAATTCGGGTCAAAACCCAAAAATCAAACCCATCAAAATCGAACACAAACATGAAATTAAAGCATGGATTCTTTCTAATTAGAACCCTAGGAACATGTTAGAAGCAATCAATTGAACGGAGAATCAACAGAATGAAAATCCCCTAATCGGGTATGAACCCTAATTTAAATTCGAATATTGAAAAATTCATAACAATACGAAAAATTTCCAGATGATGATGAGGTTGGAAGATTCTGAAACTAGAGATCAAGAGCTTTGCTTTGAGTACTTGAACTTTGATTTCTGAAATCAATAACACCTTGAACGAATGGTTTAATCTTCAAGAACACGAAGAACACGTTTCGGGAATATTTACTTTTCGATTATCGGGAATGCAGATTATGAAGGCTTTAAGGTACGATTCGTCTTTATATATTTTTGGAAAAATAATACCCCAAAGAACATTTTTGGATCGTTATAGATCCACTGGATCGTTTAAAAACCCTAATTAGGTTAAAAACACGTTTTACGAGGAGATATTTATCTACAAAGACTGATAATTATCCAAATCAATACGTATCATTATATAACTAATGCTCAAGAATACTGGGGCTATAACAGATGAAATATGAAGATAAACGATATATCCGTCCCCCTAAACAATTAGGGTTTGGAACAATTTTTCCTTTTTCGAACACAACGAATTATACTGGCAAGATCAAATAACTAGGGATGAAATGATACGAATAATCCCTTCGATAACGATTCGAATACGAAAGACGAAAGAATAATAATGATGTACAAAATCTCAACGGGGCCCTTGAATTTTCAAAACGGGGCTCAAGTTTGAAGAAAATTTCAAATGACAAAATATTTGAAAGGGGCTTTCGACTCACCAATTAGCACATAATCACTCAATAATTATCACTTATAAATTTTCAAATATTCCTCAAGAAATATTTTACACCAAATATATCATTTATTTAAATAATAAAATTCACGGATATTACATCCTTCCCCCCTTAATAGGATTCTGTCCTCAGAATCAGATCAAGGAAACAACTGGGGATACTTCTCTAACATATCACTCTCTAACTCCCAGGTAGACTCTTCTACTTTAGGATTCCTCCACAAAACTCTCACTAATGCTACCGTCTTATTCCTTAACACTTTCTCCTTACGATCCAATATCTGAATCGGTCGTTCTACATAAGACAAATCTGCCTGAACTTCTATGGGTTCATATTCTATTACATGGTTCGAATCTGGTCGATACTTCTTAAGCATAGATACGTGGAACACATTATGAACATGCTGCATATGCGGCGGTAACGCTAACTCGTAAGCTACCTTGCCAACTTGCTTCAAAATCTCAAACGGTCCAACGTATCTCGGACTCAATTTTCCTTTCTTCCCAAACCTTACTAATCCCTTCCATGGTGAAACCTTTAGTAACACTTGCTCTCCCTCTTCGAATCCCACATCCTTTCTGGCTAAGTCAACATACTTCTTCTGTCGGTTCTGAGCTGCTATCAGTCTTTTCCGAATCAATTCAATCACTTCCTTTGTTTGCTAGACTAATTCCGGTCCTATCACTTTCCGTTCACCAACTTCTTCCCAATATACTGGAGATCGACACTTTCGTCCATATAGAGCTTCGTAAGGTGGCATTCCAATACTTGCGTGAAAACTATTATTATACGAGAATTCCACCAAAGGTAGATGATCGTCCCAATTGCCTTTAAAATCAAGTGCACAAGTTCTAAGCATATCTTCGATGGTTTGAATTGTCCTCTCACTTTGACCGTCTGTCTGCGGGTGATAAGCCGTACTCATTCTTAACTCGGTGCCCAAACATCCTTGAAAACATCTCCAAAATCTTGAATTGAATCGAGGGTCTCGATCAGACACTATCGACACTGGAACTCCATGTCGTACTACAATTTCCTTTATGTAAATGTGAACTAACTTATCCAGTGAGAATCTTTCGTTAATTGGAAGAAAATGCGCAGATTTCGTCAATCGATCCACAATAACCCAAATGGCATCATGGTTAGTCTTCGTTCTAGGAAATCCTACCACAAAGTCCATCGTAATGTGCTCCCACTTCCACTCAGGAATTTCCAATGGTTGAAGTAATCCACTTGGTCTCTGATGTTCCGCCTTAACTCTTTGGCACGTAAAACATTTACTTACCCATTCTACAATCTCTCTTTTCATATCTGGCCACAAAAAGTTCGTTTTAAGATCTCGATACATCTTCGTACTCCCTGGATGAATTGAATACTTCGAGTTATGCGCTTCGTGCAAACTTTCACTTTTCAGTTCCGCTACATTAGGTACCCAAATTCTAGAAGAAAATCTCAAAATTCCTTTGTCGTCCGGTTGGCTACATATTTCCTCACCTGTCAACTTACTTGTATCATCATTCATAACTTGCTCTTGGCATTTCCGTATCTTTTCTAACAACTCAGGTTGAAACGTCATGGCATAAATCATTTCTGTCGCGTCCTTCGGAACACGTACTTCGATCTCTAACCTTTCAAATTCTTTGTGTAACTCCTTGGTCATTGTCAGTGTATTCAAACTTTCCTTCTTACTCAATGCATCTGCTACCACATTTGCCTTGCCGGGATGATAATTAATAGAAACGTCATAGTCCTTGATTAGTTCTAACCATCTTCTCTGTCTCATGTTCAGCTCTTTCTGAGTAAAGATATACTTCAGACTCTTGTGATCGGTGTAAATTTCACATCTCTCTCCATACAAGTAATGTCTCCATATCTTCAAAGCAAATACTATCGCCGCTAATTCCAAATCATGTGTAGGATACTTCTGTTCGTGAGGTCTCAACTTTCTTGACGCGTAAGCAATCACCTTGTCATGTTGCATAAGTACGCAACCCAATCCTTTATAAGACGCATCACTATAGATTACAAAATGACCTTGATCGTCAGGTAGCATTAACACTGGTGCCGTAGTTAGTCTCTTCTTTAACTCTTGAAAACTCTCTTCGCATTTATCGTTCCATATGAATCGTTCACTTTTCCTTGTCAGCTTGGTCATCGGAGTAGCTATCCTTGCACAATCCTGCACAAATCTCCGGTAATATCCGGCTAATCCCAAGAAACTCCTGACTTCAGTTGGTGTCCTTGGTCTTTCCCAATCTTTCACTACCTCTATCTTCGCTGGATCCACTTTGATGCCTTCGCTGCTCACCACGTGTCCTAAGAAATGAACTTCTCTTAACCAGAATTCACACTTGGATAATTTTGCATATAATCTTACTTGTCTCAATGTTTCCAGCACAATCCACAAATGGTTTGGATGCTCTTCTTCTGTCTTAGAGTATATCAACATATCGTCGATGAATACTACTACAAACTTGTCCAAATACTTCTTGAAAATCCAGTTCATTAAGTCCATAAAAGCTGCTGGTGCATTAGTTAGTCCAAACGCCATTACTAAAAATTCATAGTGTCCATACCTTATTCGAAAAGCTGTCTTCGGTATGTCGTCTGGTTTAATCTTCAACTGGTGATATCCTGACCGTAGGTCAATCTTTGAAAAATGTACCGCTCCTTTCAGCTGGTCAAATAGATCATCAATGCGGGGTAATGGATACTTGTTCTTGATAGTTAGCTTGTTCAATTCCCGATAGTCTATACACAGTCTCATGCTTCCATCCTTCTTCTTGACAAATAACACTGGTGCTCCCCACGGCGAAACGCTGGGTCTAATAATTCCCTTTTCTAGCAAATCTTGCAGTTGATTAGCTAATTCCTTCATCTCTACTGGTGCCATTCTGTATGGGGCCTTAGATATTGGCTCCGCGCCTGGTGCTAAGTCTATTGCAAATTCAATCTCTCTATCTGGGGGTAAACCTGGCAACTCTTCCGGAAAGACATCCGGAAACTCTCTCACGATTGGAATATCTTCTAACTTAGAAACTTCCTTCTCTATATCTATCACATATGCTAAATACGCCTCACAACCTTGCCTTAGTAATCTCTTAGCCTGAATCATCGTTAAAAACTTCTTCGTTTGTTTCTCCCCTCTAAATATTATTTCTTTCTTTTCTGGGGTAATCAAAGTAACCCTCTTATTCTTACAATCAATACTCGCATCATAATCAGTTAACCAATCCATCCCTAAAATCACATCAAATTCTCCTAACTTAAAAGGTAACAAATCAACATAAAACAATTTCCCAAAATCTTTATCTCACAACGAGGATAATACGAACTGACCGCTATACGATCCTGATTAGCTATTTCTATATTCAACATTCCACTTAAGGGTTTCATTACGCAATTCAATTTACGAGCAAACGTTTCAGAAATAAAAGACTTAGTCACTCTTGAATCTATTAACACTTTAGCACTTATAGAATTTACTAGAAGTGTACCTGCCACCACGTCGGAATCTCTCACTGCTTCTCCCTTTGACATATTATAGGTCCTAGCTAACGGCTGAACATTAATAGCTGGGGGTGCTTCGATTGCCCGGATCATGTTGTTCACGGGTGCTGGTGCTCTGCAGTCCTTAATCATATGGCCTGGTTTCTTACATCGATGACACACAATGCCTATCTTGCAATCCCGGGAGTAATGACCCTTTTGATTGCATTTAAAGCATGTGACACTCAATCGATGACATATCCCTGGATGTCGCTTTCCGCATGTCTTGCATTCTAGTAGTGGGGGTCTTGAATTTCCCTGTTGACTGCTGGCTGGGAGACGGTTGTCTTGCCCTACACTTCCGGTATCCGGTTTCTTAAAACTTGTACTCCTGCCGGGCTGGAATCCCGGTTTCTTATTCAACTGTCCTTGAAAACTTCCTTGCTGCTGTCCCTTATCGGGTATTTCTGCTTTCCTTTTCTTATTCTCCCTCTCTTTCATGTATGAATCACTCTCTATCTCTGCAATCATTGCCTTCTGGACTACCGCTGCATAAGTGTCCAATTCCAAGATAGCTAACTTACTGCGAATCCAAGACCTCAGTCCCTGTTGGAACCTTTTGGCCTTCTTCTTCTCCGTATCCACATATGTCGGAACAAACCTCGATAACTCTGTAAACTTAGTCTCATATTGGGGAACAGTCATGTTTCCCTACTTCAATTCCAAAAATTTCAACTCCATCTGATCTCGCATATAATCTGGAAAATACCTTTCTAAAAACAATTCTGTAAATCTGACCCACGTAATCAATCCCTCGGGCTCCATAGCCCTACTTGTTTCCCACCAATAACTTGCCTCACTTTTCAAGAAATAACTAGCATACTTCGTCTTCTTATCTTCTGTCACCTCTATTAGGGCAAAAGCCTTCTCTATCTCTTTTAGCCACGCCTTTGCCTCTACGGGGTCTGCAGATCCTTTAAACTCTGGGGGTTTTGCGGCCTGGAAAGATTTGAACGTAACCGCTGGTGCTGCCTGTTGGTGGTGCTGCTGCTGCTGATGTTGTTGTTGCTGTTCTAAGAGCTGTTGCTGAAATGCTTGTTGTTGTTGTGCTAACGCGGCAGTTTTTTGAGTAAGGGTATGGGAGGTGTATTCTGTTGATCTTCTTGGTCAGGGGAATCAGTTGAACGGGTTTGTCGTCTAGGATGCATATTGCTGATGAATAAACAATAATTGGCTCAATCAAACAGTTCATAAAATAGAAAGGGAGGATCACAGTTGATATTTCGAAGGTTTACAGATCTTCTCAACGGTGTATGGGTACACTCGTTGTAACAAGTATAATGACAATTATGATGCTGAAAATGAATGACAAGTGGATAACAACAGTTCTACAAAAGGTGTTTATCATATATATATAGAGTCAGTACAAGCGTAGAACGCTTCAAAAGTAAAATATGTCATAGCTGAACTACAACTGCCGATCAACAATACAACAAAAAATGCAACAACAACCCAAGGCGATCCTATAAGCCCGGTGCACTGCTGATTCTACAATATGCATCTATGTACTATCTAACTGAAATCCATATACCACACCACATCTGACTTCTCCTAACCTGCTCACAAATCACCTGCTCCTGTCTGCCATAACGGGGGTCCTGCAATCTCTACAATCTTACTCATCGCGTAATCTAAAATCTGTCTCATCCCTGCTACTGTCTCTCCCTCTCGGCTAAAAGCCAATCCATGCAATCATGTCTCAACCAATGTCCTCGTAACTCTAAGTCTCATCTGAATATCCCCTATCTGAACTCTGAGTCTGTCCCTCTCTCTGACTACAGCTGTCTCTGTCGATCGAATCCCTCTCATCTCTACCATCTGTCTATAAAGATAATCCATCTCCTTACTCACCCTCTGATACACATGGTGTGGAACTGGTGGATCACAAAGCTGAAACATAGGTCCAGCAACTGATGCCTGAGAAAATGCTGCTGGGGCTACTCGTCGGAGTGGAACAGGACAAGGTATCTGATCCCTCCTAACTACTGGCTGTCTCGGCTCGTGTCGTGCCGGTCGTGACGGTCTCGACGGTCCTGCTCTAGTATCCGGTATAGGTCTCTCCTCTGTCGGATCCTCTGATGGGTCTGACTCTGAGCTAGAGCTAGGGGGTTGCAATCATAACCAAATTTAATTACCACTCGCAATACTCCCAACCGACTTCCTAATATCCTTAGGTGAATTCCTAACCCTCTATGTTATCCTGGACCCTAAGTCCAAACTTGTTTCTAATGCCATAACCTTTAGCTCTGATACCAACCTGAGACGCCCTCCAAACCCGGGGTATAGAATTGACGAGTCACCCGACCAACGGGACACAATATAATTACTATATACAGCATATGCAAAATATATAAAGACAATAAATACCCCTTGACCAAGACCGCTATAGATTATGGCATAGAACACAAGCTTCTACAATCTTTCATTAATACAAACCAAATTTTATCAGAGTTATTACATCACACTAAGTTCTGAACTAGACATCTGGTCTAATCAAAACAAGACAACAACTACCCTGCCATTGACAACCACCCGGGGAGCTCTCCTAGCTGTCGGTGAACTATCAGTCACGATGTGCCGACTCATACTCTCATTTCACTGGAATGGGGTTAGAAAACAACAAGCAAGAGTGAGCCAAAAGTGCTCAGCAAGCATCACAATGTATTTCAAGAACACGAAGAACACGTTTCAGGAATTTTTACTTTTCGATTATCGGGAATGCAGATTATGAAGGCTTTAAGGTACGATTCGTCTTTATATATTTTTGGAAAAATAATACCCCAAAGAACATTTTTGGATCGTTATAGATCCACTGGATCGTTTAAAAACCCTAATTAGGTTAAAAACACGTTTTACGAGGAGATAATTATCTACAAAGACTGATAATTATCCAAATCAATACATATCATTATATAACTAATGCTCAAGAATACTGGGGCTATAGCAGATGAAATATGAAGATAAACGATATATCCGCCCCCCTAAGCAATTAGGGTTTGGAACAATTTTTCCTTTTTCGAACACAACGAATTATACTGGCAAGATCAAATAACTAGGGATGAAATGATACGAATAATCCCTTCGATAACGATTCGAATACGAAAGATGAAAGAATAATAATGATGTACAAAATCTCAACGGGGCCCTTGAATTTTCAAAACGGGGCTCAAGTTTGATGAAAATTTCAAATGACGAAATATTTGAAAGGGACTTTCGACTCACCAATTAGCACATAATCACTCAATAATTATCACTTATAAATTTTCAAATATTCCTCAAGAAATATTTTACACCAAATATATCATTTATTTAAATAATAAAATTCACCGATATTACAAAAAACGTCCAAGGGCCATATTTATACTGACTAATCTACAGGGGTATTTTAGACATTTAACTGTTCAATAGTTTTTGAATGAACTTTCGATGGTTTTCTCAGAGGGGCAAAAAGGTCAATATTACTTCGATGGTTTTTGAAAAACTATCGAAGGGTTTATAATTTAGAATCCAAACCATTTTCTGAAAAAACTATCGAATGTATTCTTTGTGTAAAACCAAAAACTATCGAGGTCTTTTAGAAACACTATCGAGAATTTAAATTATTAATCAATTAAATTCACTTCGATATTTTTTCAAATCAATTTCAAAAACTATCGAAAAATGGTTTCTATGGTTTTTCTTTTCCCTTCTGAAAACTATCGAAAAAGGCTTCGATAGATTCGATATTTTTGCTTCTTGTCCAATTTTTAAAACCTGTTCTTGTTTTAAAAATCAAACTTTTTGTTTTCTGTCAATTTTTAATCTGAATAAGCTTTTTCAAATTTACCAAAATCGAGATTAACAGAAAATTCACAATTTTCTTAGAACAAAATCGACTAAATATCATTAAATGATATTAACCAATTAAAATCCAATAAATTATGCTGCATTAATCTACAATGTTTAAAACAAAGTAAATTAATTCAAATTAAATAGATGCTTAAATATTTAGAACAAATATTAGCACCTAAATAATTTTTAGAATTAATAACTAATTAAATGCTAGAAGATATATCATCCATAAATATGACATAAAATTAGTACAATTATCCTAACTACGAGAATTGCTCCAGAAAATAAATTCACGAGTCCTAAGGATATGAAAGTTCTTAAACTCATGTATTCACTAGGACTATCTTGCAGTTACTGACTTCTAATCAATCAATTAGAAAGATTTAACATCCTAAGTTCACCAACCAGCTTAGAAAAGTGGATTCATCAAGCGGTTTAGTAAAGATGTCTGCAATTTGTTCCTCTGTGGGTACAAAGTGTAACTCCACAGTTCCATTCATGACATACTCTCGGATAAAATGATACCTGATGTGACGCCCTCCAAACCCGGGGTACAGATTTGAGGAGTCACCCGACCAACGGGACACAATATAAT
Organism: Heracleum sosnowskyi; assembly: GCA_030848705.1. NCBI lineage: Eukaryota > Viridiplantae > Streptophyta > Magnoliopsida > Apiales > Apiaceae > Heracleum > Heracleum sosnowskyi. The sequence continues at coordinate 23,427,339 of CM061238.1, forward strand.
TACTATATACAAAACATGCAAAATATAAAAAGATAATAAATACCCCTTGACCAAGACCGCTATGGATTATGGCATAGAACACAAGCTTCTACAATCTTTTATTATAACAAGCCAAATTTTATCAGAGTTATTACATCATACTAAGTTCAGAACTAGACATCTAGTCTAATCAAAACAAGACAACAACTACCCTGCCAATGACAACCACCCGAGGTGCTCTCCTAGCTGCCGGTGAACTATCAGTCACGTTGTGTCGAATCATACTCTCGTTTCACTAGAATGGGGTTAGAAAACAACAAGAAAGAGTGAGCCAAAAGTGCTCAGCAAGCATCACAATATATATCATCACAATTATAAGATATGATTTTCAAGATATCTGAATCAACAATATTTAAGCCAACACATGCTTTTATATCAATATCAACTGAAGAAAAGAATTAGAATTGGACTTCTACATTTTATTCAAATCAAAGGTTGTGCTACTGGCCAGCCACGCAACAACCCCGGACTAGCTCATGGAAAAGTCCTCTACGGATCCAAGGCCAATCTGGGCCTAAATTACATCGACCATAAATGGCCAGACCAATAATTGGTCAATTTTAAAAACATGCCAATTCTATCACAGGGTATAAACAATAACATGCTCGATAAATAATTCACAACATCAAGGTATAATAATTGCAAAAGAGCTTCAACTGCTCGATATCAAAAGAAGATTGAGAATAATCATGAAATAATTCCAACGGTAATATATACTCGTTTGGGAAAGAAATCAATGGTTGAAATCAATTATCAATGACGGTAGCCAATTGTCAATGACGGAAATCCAACAATCAATGGTTGTAATAATAATCAAAGGATGGTAATCAATAATCAATGATTGATAGCAATAATCAAATGGTGGTAATCAACCGATAATGGTTATAAGCAATAATCAAAGATGGTAATCAACAATCAAGGGTTGAAAACAATAATCAATAGGTTGGAAATAAGGGTTTCCGATGCAGATCAAATCAAAGAATTTAGGGAATTTATAAATGGAATCAGTTGCCCAAATGCGGGTAAAGGATTGATAATCTGAATTGTTCCGGGATAACAACATTTAAGTATTAAAGACAATAACAATTTTATCACAAGTAAAGGCACAGATACTTGCCTGGTCTACGTCGCTGTCGGTTCGATCCTGATCACTCAACTTTCCCTTTTCCCTTGCTCCGGGAACTCGTTTCTATAATTAAACAACTCATCACAGTAAGTCTAATGATAAGTGGATTTTATATCTACTTGGAACGCTTCGTATCGGCTTAAATTGATCGCTTGCACTCAAGTATGTAGTGTTTTTCATGTGTTCTGAGTTAGAATGTACAGAGCTACAGATGGAGGCAGAAATGTGAGAATTCATGTATATATGGTGGTTATGTGCTCAAGAAGAGAAGTCCATGCGGTAAGGGAGTTGGAAGCGCAAAGAAATGGAAAGAAAATAGTTTGCTGAATTATGAATAGTAGCACGCCCGCGCCCTACCAAGCGCGCCCGCGCCCTACCAAGCGCGCCCGCGCCCTACCAAGCGCGCCCGCGCTTGCCAAATGCTGAAAATTTGCTGAATTCAATTCTGATATGGAAACCAGCGAAGACCAGTCAACAGAAAGGCCTATTTAAACTCTTGGTGGACGATTTCAGAGAGATACATTGTCATACATACATACTTATCCATCCACCGGTGAGGAGAACAAGAAGACGGCTGATTACGAAGATCTAGATTTCATCTTTTCTTTGTATTCTTCTAATTAGGCGATACTTTGGATTCTCGTTTGTTCTTTCATAAACCCTATCACTTTTATTCAGTATTCTAGACTTATTATTATCATGTTTTCATCAGAACCCACGATGATGAAAGGTTCGATTATGAACTAATCGTCGTCGTGGGATTCTAACGGATTTATTTATGGATTTTAGTAGTTAATTGTTTTAAAAAAATTTGTGTGATGATTTGTTGATAACCTAGTTTGGTTGTGCTTATTCTTCTTGGATGCGTAGCTAACATCTAAGTTGTTTGTTAATCTCTATTGATTGCGAAAGTGGATATAGAGGTTTAGAACTTGCCATGCTAGCATAGGTTTATGTATGTTTGTCATGCATGATTCGTAGGTAATTTTAACCATCTTACCTGCCCTATGTAATCTGAATGGATAGCATGCTCGTTAAACCGTTATGTTTTCAAATCTTATAGACATATAGGGTCTAAGCATAATTGGTGTCTGCCCAACTTCTATCTCTTTTGTGGATGTTTGAGTGGTTTGGTATACGTATACTGAAAGGTAGCGTGTATTGATTTTGTGTTATCCGATTAGTTGTCACAACCGTCACATGCATTGATTAAAGACAAAAGACTCTAGATGAAGTATCTAATGAAGTTAGGATCCCATGTTTTATTTTCATAAGTAATTCAACAACAATCTCTTTAGTTAATTATAATCTTGGTAATTTGTTTAGTTAATTTAGTTAATCAAAACACAACTTTGATACTTGTCTTAGCATTGAATAATAACCATACATTGTTGCATAGGTGCAAAACTATAATAACCAAAGCAGTCTCTGTGGGAACGAACTCTACTTTCATATATTACTTGTTGACCGCGTACGCTTGCGTGATTTTGTGCGAACAAGTTTTTGGCGCCGCTGTCGGGGACTCGGTGTTATTTATATAGTTTATGTGCTTGTCATCAGTGGTCGTTAAAGTTCACTGACTCGGATTTTACTCATCAATTTTACTTTGTTTGGTGTGTTTCAGTTACTTTAGTAAGCGTGTATGCGAACACGTTCTCAATCTCGGAAAGAAGAACTTGAATTAAGTCTAGTTATGGGAGAACCAGTAGCAGAAACAAAGGCTTTGAAGGACTATTCTCAGCCGAAGATCAATGACATTCAATCTAGCATTGTCAAGCCGGCTATTGCAGCTAATACTTTTGAAATCAAGCCTGACACGATTCAGATGGTGCAGAATTCAGTTCAGTTTGGGGGTGCTCCAACGGAAGATCCTAATATGCATATTAGGGATTTCATCGAGATTTGTGACACCTTCAAGACCAATGGAGTGTCGGAAGATGCTGTGAAACTGAGACTGTTCCCATTTTCTCTGAGGGATAAGGCTAAGGGTTGGTTGCACTCTCTACCAGCAGGTTCTATTGCTACTGTTGGGACGTATGATTACTGTTCTGCGTTTTACTATATGATTGATTATGAGTTCGAAAAGAAAACTTTACCTTAATCGCTACGATTCTGATCCACGTCTTCTACTGAATTCCTTGATTCCCTTCGAACGAAGTGTAGCCTTCGATCTCCCGAAGTTTCCTCTCCTTAAAGCCTCGAAATCCCAAAACCCTAGCTCCTTGCGGCTGCCCTAGGTTTTTAATTCTGAATTCTTCTTAATGCAGCTTTAGGAGAACAAGAATATATATAGGCTCCAGTAGGGATCATGGACCATTAGGTCGGGCCTCCCAATGACATTCTGGGTCAAGCCCAATGTCATTAAATATTAATTCTATCCACTAACGAATTAATATCTGCACTACCTTTCCTAATACCGTAATTATTTTATTATTATATTCGGCTCCTATATTATTTGCTTATTAAATTCCCCATGTTTAAGATATCGTATGTCCATTAATTAAATTAATTTCTGATAATTAATTTAATTAATATCTTTTTATCCTTGATCATCCACTCAACCTTATAATTATGCAAGAACAAATCTGCCTGCAGGACTAAAGCATAATTATCTTTATGAGCTTTCAAGAGGACATCATCAACCCGAATTTTATCAGGACATGGTTTCCTTATGTAATTAATATCCCACTCTGCATGCAATGTCATTGCTCAATACATAATATTATAATTAACAATTAATTACATCACATATGAATCAAAGCATGTGCATTGCATACAAGTGTCAATCACTACACTTGGATTGAGAACCTAAGCATTAATAATATCATAGAATCTTAGTTCTTCTTTATTGTCAGAATAGAAAAACAATTCTAATATTTCAATCCTGTTCAATATACACAAAGTATACAAGTATTATTCCATCAATAAATAATATTCACCATATATATTATCAGGACACGGATTCCTTCAATAAATAATATTCACCATATATATTATTCCATCACCCAAAATATAATGACATAATTCAAAAGAATTATTTCATATATAAATCAAAGAAGAGTAAATAATATACACGTGTCAATTACTATATCCGGATTAAGAACCTAAGCATTAATAATAACATAGAATCTTAGTTCACCTTCTTAATCAGTTTAAGGGAACAATTCTAAATTTGATCCTGTTCAATATACACAAAGTATACAAGTATTATTTAATAGTCAAGATAAACTATTCCCAAATAATACTTCAGTTATTCCATTGGTTTGTCTAATTCCACTTAAACTGTGAACCCTTTATATTATATATAGACACTGATAATTTAATCTTCTGTTATTGATAAGTGGATATTTTATTCACTTAGAACGTTTCCGTTTGGCTTAAAACGTATGTTTGTACTCGAGTTGTGGTATTTTTGATCTCTTTTAAGGGTATTGTGCAGGTATATTGATCACAGGTGTGTTAGGAATGAAGCGAAGCAATTGGAGCGCGAAACGGAGTTATAATGAAGAAAAGGAGAAAATTCAGTTTTGCTGGACAGAGATCCTGGCGCGGCAGCGCCGTGATAATACTTGAGAGTGGCGCGGCAGCACCGCAGAGAAAAGGTTGCACAGTGAACTTGGCGCGGCAGCGCCGTGTCCCTATACAAACTTGGCGCGGCAGCGCCGTGGTGTCTGGCGGGGAAATTCCTGTTTTGCCCTAATTTGTGATTTTTCAAGTGAAATTTAAAGAAATCAATTCCTGACGAAATATTGCACTTGGAGGCCTATAAAAAGAAGAAACAAACCCTAGAAGAGAGAGAGAAGAGAGACACATACCACTTATTATATACGGAGTTTTAAAGCACGAAGAACCAAGGAAGAAGATCGTTTTCAATTTATTTCTTGTATTCTTTCATGCTTGTGGATGCTTGGTTTGGGTGTAGTTTTTAAAACCCTTGATATTTATAACAGTTATAATTCGTTTCTTCTATCATGTTTACATTAGAACCCATGGTGACGATTAGTTTGATTATGAACTAACTCGTTGTCATGGGGTTTTAGCGGAGTTTTTCATGAAGTCTATTAGTTGAATTTTCTCGATGCCTATAGTGTGATTGATGTGATATCCTATCATGGTTGTTTTAATTCGTTATAGGAGAGTAGCTAACTCCTGTAATTGTGTGTTAATTCTTATTGAAGCGAAAGTGGATCTAAGAGTTTAGAACTTGCCATGCTAGCATAGGTTTATGCGTGAGAATATCATTCGTAATTAATGTCGTAACTCTAACCGTTTTATGACGACTATGTGATCAATTGAATGCTTGTACTTAACCCATTATGTTTTCAATCTTTATAGACATATAAGGACTAAGCATAATTGGGAGACTAAGTGATTTCTATCTTAATTGTGGATATTATTTAGGATGGTATTGGTACAACGAAAGTTGGCTTATATCAGTTTTGTGTGTTCGATCAGGTATTAATACTTCACATGAAAGGGCTAGAGAATTGAAGACTTTAGATGGATTGTTTAATGAAGTTGAAATCCCATGTTTTACTCGCATAAGTAATTCGATATAAATCTCAGTTCAAGTAGTTGATAATTAGTCATAATTCTTAGATAAATTTTAGTGATAATCAAAACCACTTTGTTAATTGTTTTAGCATCGAATAATAATCATACATTGGTGAGTGAATTAACTAGACAAACAACGAGTCCCTGTTGGAACGAACCTTATTTGCTATCTGTATTACTTGAGATCACGTGCACTTGCGTGTTTAGTTTGGTCGTAACAAGTTTTTGGCGCCGCTGCCGGGGACTGCGGTTTTATTTGTTTAGTTTAACTATTTACCATCAGTGGTCATTAAAGTTCGGTGACTAGGACGTTTCTCACCAAATTTTCTAGTTGGTGAATTTCAGGTACTTATTGAGAGTGTATGCGTACACGAGCTCGAGCACGTAGAGAAGAACTAGCACGAAGGAAACTTGACTTTGAGAACACCAGTGTGGAAAACAATCTTGAATCAGAAGAAAATATGGATGATCAAGCACAACCAGCGAAGGCTTTGAGTGAATTCTCTCAGCCAAAGGTGGAGGACATTCATACCAGCATTGTTCGTCCAGCTATTGGGGCAAATAATGTCGAGCTTAAGCCAAACATCATTCAGATGATTCAGAATACGGTTCAGTTTGGGGGTAGTCCTGCTGAAGATCCCAATGCTCATATTAGGGACTTTCTTGAGATCTGTGATACCTTCAAATTCAACGGAGTTACAGATGACGCAATCAGATTGAGGCTATTTCCCTTCTCTCTTAGGGATAAAGCCAAGAGTTGGTTACATTCCATGCCATCAGGTTCTATTACAACATGGGCAGACTGTGCTCAAAAGTTCTTGACGAAATATTTCTCCATGGCGAAGACAGCAGCTTATAGAAATTCTATTTCTCAGTTTGCTCAGCAACCCCAGGAATCTTTGGGGGAATCCTGGGAAAGGTACAAGGAGATTTTGGCACGTTGTCCTCATCATGGAATGCCGGATTGGATGATAATCAGCAATTTCTATAATGGATTGGGAGCTCAGTCCAGGCCTATGTTAGATGCAGCATCTGGAGGTGCGCTATGGGCAAAAAGCTATGAGGATGCCTATAATCTTATCGAGATGATGGCGGCCAATGAGTTTCAGAATCCTACTCAACGCTTGCCACATGCTAAAGTGGCTGGAGTTCTTGAATTGGATGCAGCTACTGCTATTGCTGCTCAACTCAAGGCATTGACAATGAAGGTAGATTCCCTTTCTAATCATGGGACTAACCAGGTTGCTATGGTGTGTGAATTGTGTGCAGGAGCTCATGACACGAATATGTGTGCTATCTCATCTGAATCAGCACAGTTTGTTAGTAATTTTCAAAGAGCTCAGCAGCCAGTGCCTAATGCTTATCATCCCAACAATCGGAATCATCCTAATTTCAGTTGGAGCAACAATCAGGGGGGTGTTCAGCAACCACAGAATCAGCAGTTCAATGCAAGGCCATATGGTCAGAACTATCAACAACCACCCTATGCTCCAAGGCAACCATTCAATCCACCTGGATTTCAACCATCTCAAGGGAATTCTTTGAATCAGTCTGAAAAGTCCGAATTGGAAGAGCTGCGAATGATGTACAAGAGTCAGGCGGTGTCATTGAAAACTTTAGAGAATCAGATTGGCCAACTAGCCAATGCATTGCTGAACCGTCAACCAGGAACGCTTCCGAGTGACACAGAGATGAATCCAGGCAAGAAAGATCAAAAGGAACAGGTTCAGGCAGTGACCTTACGATCGGGGAAGATTCTACAAGGTCAGAACGAAGAAGATTCAGCCAAGGAAAAGAATGATAATCTTGACGTTGGGGTCGAATCCGTTCCTGATTTGGTACCTAATGCTATTCCCTCGAATCCTAAAACTGCTAGGACTGATAATTCTCAGAAGGAAGTAGAAGAAAAGGTGTTCCCACCTCCTCCATTCCCAAAACGAGTTCAAAGGCAAAAGTTTGACAAGCAGTTTGCTAAGTTCTTGGATGTCTTCAAGAAGCTTCAGATCAACATACCATTTGCAGAGGCTCTTGAGCAGATGCCGAGCTATGCGAAGTTTATGAAGGGCATTCTTTCAAAGAAATTGAAACTTGAGGAGCTAGAGACAGTTGCATTGACGGAAGAATGTAGTGCCATCTTGCAACAAAAGTTACCACCTAAGTTGAAGGATCCTGGAAGTTTCACCATTCCATGTACTATTGGAAATCTCTCCTTCAGCAAATGTTTGTGTGATTTGGGGGCAAGCATTAATCTCATGCCCTTATCAGTTTTCATGCAACTTGGTCTTCCAGAACCAAGGCCAACTACTATGACGCTGCAACTTGCGGACCGTTCAGTTACTTATCCTCGAGGAATAGTTGAGGATGTTTTGGTGAAGGTCAACAAGCTTATCTTTCCAGCCGACTTTGTGATTCTTGACTTTGAGGAAGACAAGAAGATCCCTATCATCTTGGGACGACCATTCTTGGCTACAGGTCGGACTCTGATTGATGTCCAAAAGGGAGAACTCACTATGAGGGTGCACGATCAAAATGTGACCTTTAATGTTTTCAATGCAATGAAGCTTCCAACTGACGAGGAAGTGTGTTTTAAAATTGATATGGTGGACAAGGTGGTTAGCTCCGCAACTCAACACTTGATCAAATCTGATGTGTTGGAAAGAGTTCTTATTAATGACTTGGAGATTGAGAACGAAGAGGATGAAGAACAATTGCAATATCTTAATGCATCTCCATGGAAGAAGTTCGAGATTCCGTTCGAATCTTTGGGGTTGTCAGAGCTGAAGAAGTCTCATGTTAGACTTAAGCCATCGATCGAGGAAGCACCTAAATTGGAACTTAAGCCATTGCCTGAACATCTAAGGTATGCCTATCTTGGTGATTCTTCTACCTTACCTGTTATTATATCATCTAAGCTTTCAGGCATGGAAGAGGAAAAGCTATTGCGAATTTTGAGGGATTTCAAATCAGCCATTGGGTGGACTATAGCAGACATCAAGGGTATTAGTCCTTCTTATTGCATGCACAAAATTCCTTTGGAAGAGGGAGCTAAACCTACAGTTGATAATCAAAGGAGGCTGAATCCTGTTATGAAGGAAGTTGTGAAGAAGGAAATTCTTAAGTGGCTTGATGTAGGCATTATCTATCCGATCTCTGATAGTTCTTGGGTGAGTCCGGTGCAATGTGTGCCTAAAAAGGGAGGCATGACAGTGGTGACTAATGAAAAGAACGAGCTCATTCCCACTCGAACAGTTACTGGTTGGAGGATTTGCATGGATTATCGAAAGTTGAATAAGGCCACTCGGAAAGATCATTTTCCACTTCCGTTCATTGATCAGATGCTCGACAGATTGGCTGGACATCAGTACTATTGCTTGCTTGATGGGTATTCTGGTTACAATCAGATTTGCATAGCGCCCGAGGATCAAGAGAAGACTACATTCACTTGTCCATTTGGTACATTTGCATTCAGACGTGTTTCTTTCGGGTTGTGTGGAGCGCCAGCTACTTTTCAGCGATGCATGATGGCCATTTTTTCTGACATGATTGGAATTAATGTGGAAGTATTCATGGACGATTTCTCAGTTTTTGGGGATTCTTTTGATGAGTGCTTGGGGAACTTGAGTTTGGTTCTAAAGCGTTGTGTGGAGACAAATCTTGTTCTAAATTGGGAAAAGTGCCATTTCATGGTACAAGAAGGTGTCATTCTGGGGCACAAGGTTTCGTGTAAAGGTTTGGAAGTTGACAAGGCAAAGGTGGCAACTATTGAGAACCTTCCGGCCCCTGTTTCGGTCAAGGGTATCCGTAGCTTTCTTGGTCATGCGGGGTTCTACAGGCGTTTCATAAAGGACTTCTCAAAAATTTCTAAGCCACTTTGCAATCTCTTGGAAAAACACGTTCCGTTCAAGTTTGATGAGTCTTGTTTACAGGCATTCGAGATCTTGAAGAAGAAATTAATTTCTGCTCCAGTGATTACAGCTCCTGATTGGAGCCAACCATTTGCTTTGATGTGCGATGCTAGTGATTTTGCACTTGGTGCCGTTCTAGGCCAAAGGAAAGAAAAGGTGTTTCATGTTATTTATTATGCAAGCAAAACTCTTAATGATGCTCAGATGAATTACACCACCACTGAGAAGGAACTACTTGCTATTGTCTACGGGTTTGAAAAGTTTCGCTCTTATCTGCTTGGTACTAAGGTGACAGTTTATACGGATCATGCTGCTATTCGCTATCTCTTGGCGAAGAAAGATGCTAAGCCAAGGTTGATTCGTTGGGTTCTTCTGTTGCAAGAATTTGACGTGGAAATCAAGGACAGAAAGGGGACGGAGAATCAGGTAGCTGACCATCTCTCTAGATTGGAGGATCACGGGAAGTCACCTAAAGATAATACAGTTATTAATGAGTTTTTTCCGGATGAGCAACTATTCAGTGTGGAAGATGTTGAACCATGGTATGCCGACATTGTGAATTATCTAGTAAGTAACATCATGCCACCTGAGCTCTCTTATGCTCAAAAGAAGAAATTCTTACATGATGTCAAGCAGTATATTTGGGATGAGCCGTTTTTGTTCAAGCAAGGAGCTGATCAGATTATTAGGCGTTGTGTTCCTTACAGTGAGACCGAGGCTATTCTTAGTGATTTTCATGCTACAGCTTACGGAGGCCATTATGCGGGTGAAAAGACAGCCACACGTATTCTTCAAGCAGGTTTCTATTGGCCGACTCTATTCAAAGATGCTCATCAGTTTGTGTTGAGATGTGATCGATGTCAACGAGTTGGTAATATTTCTCGTAGGGACGAGATGCCTCTTAATGTCATGTTGGAGGTAGAAATCTTTGACGTGTGGGGAATCGACTTCATGGGACCGTTCATTCCGTCATGTGGTAATCAGTATATTCTGTTAGCTGTGGATTATGTGTCTAAGTGGGTGGAGGTAAAGGCACTTCCAACGAATGATGCTAAGGTGGTGCTTAATTTCCTTCACAAGAATATATTTACTCGGTTTGGAACTCCGCGAGTTATCATCAGTGATGAAGGTACGCACTTTTGCAATCGGAAGTTTACATCTCTTATGGCACGCTACAATATCAATCATCGAGTTGCTACAGCTTATCATCCTCAAACCAATGGGCAAGCTGAAGTGTCTAATCGTGAAATTAAACGGATTCTTGAGAAGGTGGTAAGTCCTTCTAGGAAGGATTGGGCTTTGAAGCTTGATGAAGCAGTGTGGGCTTATCGGACAGCCTATAAAACGCCTTTGGGAATGTCACCATTTCAGCTTGTGTATGGAAAAGCATGTCATCTTCCAGCTGAGTTAGAACACAAGGCTTATTGGGCGTTGAAGAAGCTGAATTTTGATCTTACAGCAGCAGGTGAAAAGCGTATGGTTCAGTTGAATGAAATGGACGAGTTTCGATTGCAAGCTTATGAGAACAACAAGCTATATAAAGAGAAAGTCAAAAGGTGGCATGATCGTCGGTTGGTTCTTAAGACATTTGTGCCCGGGCAATTGGTGTTGTTGTTCAACTCTCGACTTCGGTTGTTTCCTGGAAAGTTGAAGTCACGTTGGTCAGGTCCATTCTCAGTTAAAACAGTTTTTCAGCATGGAGCAGTGGAGATCTTTGACAAGTCACCGGACCAGTCGTTCAAGGTCAATGGTCAGCGGTTAAAGCCATATTTTGGAGAGAAGTTGAATCGCGAAGTTGAGACCGCGGTTCTAATTTGCACAACGTAAGGAGATGGAGCTATGTCAAGCTCATGACTTAAAAAGAGCGCTTCGTGGGAGGCAACCCACGTGATTATGTGATCGTTTTGATTTAAAAAAAAAAAAAAAAAAAAAAAAAAAAAAAATAGAAAAAAAAATTCAGTAGAAGTTCTGGCGCGGCAGCGCCGTGCTGTAGTGTATTCCTGGCGCGGCAGCGCCGTGGCGCCTGCTGAGAAGAAAAAAAAAACAAAAAAACAAAAAAAAAAAGGAAAAAACTGAAAAAAATTGCAAAAACAGAAATATTGTTGTTGTATTAGTGGCCCATTACCTAAACCCACTACCCAAACTCACTAACCCTAAATTCTCCTTATAAAAATACATCTCCTATCCTTACCTATACAACCTATACATACACTACTTACAAATCTCACAAAGTCTCAAACATTCTAAACACTTTCTTCATTCAATTCAATGGCATCCAAGAGACAAAGGGTTGTAATTGGTGGTGGTAGTGAGGGCGCTAGTGGTAGTGGGGCTGGTGGAAGGCACCCTCGTTCTTCTTCTTCCTCTGATTCTGGTGGAGGTAATGGTGGCCCTCAATTTGTTTCCAATGAGGCTCGTGAGGCTTATAACGAGTTGTTGGGGCGCCCTGTCGCTCGTGAGAGGGGTCTTTTGCCTACGGCATCGGATGGGTACATGTTGGAGAATATTGCGGAGAGAGGTTGGGAGCTATTTTGTGAGGCTCCGGAGCCGGTTCCGATGACGGTGGTTCGCGAGTTTTATGCGAATGCTGGGGTTGACAGGAATGGGATTAGCCAAGTTCGTGGGTTTCGAGTGGACTATCGGCCGCGTGCTATTCGGCGTGTTCTTGGTCTTCCGACTCCTAGGAGGAATCAAGAGGATTGGTCGGGAAGGACCCGTGATGCTGTGGACCTTCAGGATATAATTGAGAGGTTATGTGTTCCAGGTACGCAGTGGACTGTGAGGCGTGGCACTACTGAGCCTACTTCGTTTTTGTCGACGGCTCTTAATCAGTATGCGCGTACTTGGCATTTGTTCATTTGTGCTAACCTCATCCCGACTAGGCATTCTAATGAGGTAACAGTGGAGAGAGCTATATTGTTGTTTGCTATCTGCAGCAGAGAGTTGGTGGATGTGGGTAATTTGATCCACCAGGGGATTCTCCGGTTCATGCAAGGGAGTACCACTGCAGCGATACCTTATGGTTCGGTGATTGCTAGGTTGGCTAGGGATGGTGGTGCTATTTGGTCAGAAGCGGAGGTTGTGCAGCAGCCACAGGCAGCCTTGGATCACCAGAGTATAATGAGGCTGAATGTGTGGGATGGCGGTGAGCCGGATTGGTGGGGCCTTGGTTATGTAGTTGAGGGTCAGCAGCAACAACAGCAGCAACAACAGCAGCAACAACAACAGCAGCAGCAGCAACAGCAGCAGGGGGGAGAGCCTCAGGATGGAGGTTCTCTTATCAGTCAGAGGCAGTATAGGAGATTGGCGAGGCGTATCGATGCGGTGCACGATATGCAGGAAGGTTTTAGAGCAGATTTTGGTCAGTTTGCACAAGCATTGAGCACGGCTCTGCGTGCAAGTGGAGTGGACGTGACTTTTCCGTCCTTTGGAGCTGGCGCTGTCTATCCGCCACCGGACACTCCTAATGGGAGTGGTTCGGAAGACGAGTAGGTATGCTTTGCACTCTTTTTATTCTTACCTTCAATGTGGGCATTGAAAATTTTAAGTTTGGGGGTGGGGATGAAAGGTGCATTTGTATATTAGTTGTATTGCATATTAGGAGCATTTAGCATTTGTGCATGTTAGTTAATTTCATGATAGTTTAGAGCATTTTGTTGCATGAGCATATAGGACATTCTGTTATTTTGTTATTTAGGTGCATATAGTTGCATAAGCATGGCATGCATTTTCATGATCCCTTAGGACGAGCTATTTCTGTTTGGCAGGTAGATGTTGATTTGAGTGTGATAATCATGAATAGAGGGTTGATTTAGAGTTTCTATGAACTTGACATGCATGTTATGGGGACAAAAACAATTACACAACTCATTGTTTGCTTTTGGGCTAGATTGGGGGTCATGCTTGTTTGGAGGTTTTGAGGTTTAATTACTTGGTTATATTAAGAATGTTCTTTATTCACTTGATAACGTAAGAGCACTAAAGTATAAGTTTGGGGGGAAACAGGATTTTCATGCTAGCTGTTTGTGTTTATGGCTAGGTGTCAAATGGCTAGTAGCCGGCTCATATTTATATGAGTAGTCTAGGGTTGGAATTGAGAATTCTCATTCCAGATTGTATAGAAAAAAAAAAAAAGAAGAAAAAAAAAAGAAGAAAAAAAAGAAAAGAAAAAAAAAGAGTCATGTAAATAAGTTAAATGCAAAATTAATCACGAGTGAGCTCTTTAATACTCGAGTAATTAAGTCTGAGGGGACTTAGTCCTAGTGACCTAAGGCTTTTATAGTCTGGGATCCACTGACCTAACACTCGCTACATGGGTATTATTGTATAAGCCTTTTGGGGTCTCACTCATTGCACGGTTAAATAAGCATATGTGTTGTGAATAGTAGTATGTGTCGTGGTAATAAAGCATGAATTCTTGGTTATCCTGAATGAGTATGGAAGTGTCTCGAAGTTATGATGTGTCTACCGTTCATTCTTTTTATAAACTTGTGATTGCCTTGACTAAGAATCGGTATGATTTTTGATCTAGTGTTGGGAGTATATCTGATGAGTATCGCACACACCACGTTCCTATGCATGTATTGTTAGTATACGGGAATTCAGTCGAGCTCTGTTTGGAAGTTGTTGCATGATTTGAGATGTTTGCCTAATGAATGGTTTTGGTTAGTTTAAGGGGGGTCCTTGCATTTTCATATAGTTGCATTCATGTAGTTAGTTGCATTTGTAGTTGCATTGTTAGATGGATTTTGTGGGTACATTCACTATAGGCCCTCACGAGACCTTACTCGTCCACTAGGGCTACCTAGGGGTTTAAAGGGCTTGTTGCATATGCCAAATGCAACCGTGATCACCTACGGAAGTGGTAGTTGTTTATGCTCGAGGACGAGCAACGGTTTAAGTTTGGGGGTGTGATAAGTGGATATTTTATTCACTTAGAACGTTTCCGTTTGGCTTAAAACGTATGTTTGTACTCGAGTTGTGGTATTTTTGATCTCTTTTAAGGGTATTGTGCAGGTATATTGATCACAGGTGTGTTAGGAATGAAGCGAAGCAATTGGAGCGCGAAACGGAGTTATAATGAAGAAAAGGAGAAAATTCAGTTTTGCTGGACAGAGATCCTGGCGCGGCAGCGCCGTGATAATACTTGAGAGTGGCGCGGCAGCGCCGCAGAGAAAAGGTTGCACAGTGAACTTGGCGCGGCAGCGCCGTGTCCCTATACAAACTTGGCGCGGCAGCGCCGTGGTGTCTGGCGGGGAAATTCCTGTTTTGCCCTAATTTGTGATTTTTCAAGTGAAATTTAAAGAAATCAATTCCTGACGAAATATTGCACTTGGAGGCCTATAAAAAGAAGAAACAAACCCTAGAAGAGAGAGAGAAGAGAGACACATACCACTTATTATATACGGAGTTTTAAAGCACGAAGAACCAAGGAAGAAGATCGTTTTCAATTTATTTCTTGTATTCTTTCATGCTTGTGGATGCTTGGTTTGGGTGTAGTTTTTAAAACCCTTGATATTTATAACAGTTATAATTCGTTTCTTCTATCATGTTTACATTAGAACCCATGGTGACGATTAGTTTGATTATGAACTAACTCGTTGTCATGGGGTTTTAGCGGAGTTTTTCATGAAGTCTATTAGTTGAATTTTCTCGATGCCTATAGTGTGATTGATGTGATATCCTATCATGGTTGTTTTAATTCGTTATAGGAGAGTAGCTAACTCCTGTAATTGTGTGTTAATTCTTATTGAAGCGAAAGTGGATCTAAGAGTTTAGAACTTGCCATGCTAGCATAGGTTTATGCGTGAGAATATCATTCGTAATTAATGTCGTAACTCTAACCGTTTTATGACGACTATGTGATCAATTGAATGCTTGTACTTAACCCATTATGTTTTCAATCTTTATAGACATATAAGGACTAAGCATAATTGGGAGACTAAGTGATTTCTATCTTAATTGTGGATATTATTTAGGATGGTATTGGTACAACGAAAGTTGGCTTATATCAGTTTTGTGTGTTCGATCAGGTATTAATACTTCACATGAAAGGGCTAGAGAATTGAAGACTTTAGATGGATTGTTTAATGAAGTTGAAATCCCATGTTTTACTCGCATAAGTAATTCGATATAAATCTCAGTTCAAGTAGTTGATAATTAGTCATAATTCTTAGATAAATTTTAGTGATAATCAAAACCACTTTGTTAATTGTTTTAGCATCGAATAATAATCATACATTGGTGAGTGAATTAACTAGACAAACAACGAGTCCCTGTTGGAACGAACCTTATTTGCTATCTGTATTACTTGAGATCACGTGCACTTGCGTGTTTAGTTTGGTCGTAACAGTTATCCCATTTGATACTAAATTATCCACAATATATAATAAACAGACAATGTAAAAATATGCAATCAAGATTCTCAATAAAATGGACAATGTTTATATACTACAAATGAATAGTATAGTATAAAAACCCAACAGCTACATGGGAGGATCTTGCTCAAAAGTTTCTCACCAAATTCTTCCCGATGGCTAAAACAGCAGCAATCAGGAATGCTCTTACTCAGTTTGCACAGCATTCTGGAGAAACTTTATGTGAAGCTTGGGAGCGCTACAAGGAGATGCTTAGGAAGTGTCCTCATCATGGAATGCCTGATTGGATGGTGATCAATTGTTTCTATAATGGACTGGGAGGTCAATCTCGACCAATGCTTGATGCAGCATCAGGTGGAGCTCTTTGGGCTAAAAGCTACGATGAAGCTTATGAACTAATTGAGATGATGGCTGCGAATGAATACCAGAATCCAACTCAGAGGTTATCACAAGGTAAAGTGGCAGGAATTCTGGAAGTGGATGCAACTACGGCAATTGCAGCTCAGTTAAAGACTCTGACTATGAAGATAGATTCTTTGACCAACTATGGAGTTCAACAGGTGGCTAGTGTTTGTGAGCTATGTGCATGTGCACATGGCACGACTCATTGTGCCATATCTAGTGAATCGGCACAGTTTGTGAGAAATTTCCAGAGACCACAGCAGTCAGTGCCTAATGCCTATCATCCCAACAACAGGAACCCTCCTAACTTCAGCTGGAGTAACAATCAGGGTGGCCAGCAACAGCCGTATCAGCAGTTTCAAGGTCAGCAATATGGAGCTAAACCATTTAACTCTTCTGGTTTTCAGCAGCAGTATGCTCCAAGGCAACCATATCAACCACCAGGTTTTCAACAACCGTCTCAAGGCAATGCTGGTCAGTCGTCTAATGAAAAGTCTGAATTGGAAGAATTAAGGCTAATGTGCAAGAGTCAAGCCGTTTCAATCAAGACTCTGGAGAATCAAATCGGTCAGATTGCCAATGCCTTGTTGAATAGACCACAGGGAACTCTCCCTAGTGATACGGAAGCTAATCCAGGCAAAAGATGAAAGACGTGTGTCCTAAATCCAATCATGGATGATGAGTTAGGAGATACTTTGTTCAATCTGATTCAAGTCTGTTTACTTTAATAAAATGGTAATATGTTTTATAACGGGCTTTATCTATTTAATGTGTTTAAATTAGATGATCCATAGTTTAGAGTAAAGCTTTAATGGATTATGATGAGATCATGATAATGAGACCTTAAAAATGATAACTCTAAACTTAAATAGTTCCTGGTCGTAGGATAATTAATTGGTAGTTAATTAATCCGCAAAGATCGGTACATACTATGTTTGCTTCACTATGAAGGATGTCTGTTCTCATAGGCATTTGTGTGGTGACACTATAGCTAGTATGTAGGTGCTTATTAGGAATAAGTTCACTGAACATGACTCGATCAGTTGAACAACTAATGGAGTTCACTCATGTGTCAGTAGTTGTTCATATAGTGATGGTTGTACAAGTGTCCTTTGACTTGAGATCATCATAGTCATCTTGTGTGTAACAGCCCCAAATCCGGGGTCAGGGATTTAGGATTGTCACAATCCATGTACTCCTTGCCTTACCTGTAATACTCACACCATTCATAATTTACCTGCTCATGACCCCACAACATATGTCACACACACACACACACACACAGGTTAGAGTCTCAGAAACGACACAATACAACAACTACGGAATAACTAACTTTTATTACAATACCCAAATGTCTTTTGAATCTGTTACTGATACAATTTCTAAGTATTGGTACATTACCAGCTTAGCCTTCTGATGCTCACAATCCTCTAATACCATTCATGTCTATACATAAGTTGAATACCAAAACCGTAGCCTGATTCGATCGGTTCGTACTACTCCCGGGATCACTGCTAGAAACTGTTTATGGGAGCGCCTTGCGAGGTATGTGCCGTCCCATAGGCATCCTGCTTCGCTGCTATATAATATATATAAAATAATAGCAAGAGTGAGCGATAGCTCAGCAAGGTAATGAAAGTATGGCATAATTCTGCCTTTAATTCAACCCAGAAATAAAGCGGGTATAAGACAATAATTGTCATAATATCTCCATACTGAAATTATTTCCTTATCGGAATATATACCACAACAGTTCTTCAAATATTAATTATCGTCTTTATACGAAAGATAAGTGAAATTTGTACTTGCCGTAGCAATTTATCAAGATAAGTATCCTTTACTGAAAACTCAAATATTTTCCCTAATCGGGATATGATAGAAATTTGGATGCTGACACCCTGCTCCAGTGACGTAGCACTCAGCAGTTGTGGATACTATAACACTCAGCAGTTCAAGATACTGTCAGATGGGAACACTGAACTCCGTATGTAGGAGAAATTTCATTTGAACTCTGTATTGAGATTTCAATAATTCCAGACGTGGATCGACGATGATCAGTCGCCGCTTCCAGGTCCACCGCGGGTCTTCTCTACTAGTAGAAGGATAAAAACTCCATCCGTAATTACCCTCAGGTAAAAGCTCCATCCGCAATTACCTTGGATGAAAGCTCCATCCGCAATCATCCTGAATGAAAGCTCCATCCGCAATCATTCTGGCGCAAGTTGGGCCAAATTCTAGTTCCCCGGGCAAATGCCCGTTCAAAGATCGCACTGGGATCCTTTGGTTACTCCCAGAATCAATCGGAAGTTAACCCATTAACCCATATTGGCTTTTAGCCGGACTTTCACAATCCCTGGTTACTCCCGAACAATGGGAAGCTAACCCATAAGTACATACTGGCCTATAGCCGGAAACTCAGGTTGAGCGACAAATAGTCTTCATGAAATCGAGATTGAATCTTTTACTCTTTTTGTGAAAGGGGAACCCTTAGTAGTAGGGCTATAATCCCAAAATAATATCTCTTATATAAACAAAGGAAGGAAACAAGATTTTCTCCCAACTCTGGATTTTCAATTCTCAATATGTACGAAAGCATTTAGATGGCTCAAGTGAGGTGATAATGATCGGGAATAATATTGGGGAATCCTTATAATTCTCGGAAATACTATTAAAGGTCAAGAATATAAAAAATATAATTCTCAAAGACCTCTAATGCTTTTAAACAAATAATATGATTTTTAAATCACTAAAAGATATTTAATAATTAATAAGGAAATATGTATTGAAGAAATTTCCTCAAATAAATGATTATTCAAACATAATCCTCTCTGAATAAATAAATATTCAATAATTAAACCTTGAATGAATAATAAATAATTAAATAAATAAACTTCGAATGAATAATAAAATAATATTCATTAAGTAAATGATCCTTAAATGGATATTCACAATAATATACTTCAAGTCAATAATCCCCAAATGAATATTCATAAATAATATACTTCAAGTCAATAATCCCCAAATGAATATTCATAAATAATATACTTTAAGTCAATAATCTTCAAATGAATATTCATAAATAATGTACTTTAAGTCAATAATCCTCAAATGAATATTCATAAATAATGTACTTTAAGTCAATAATCCTCAAATGAATATTCATAAATAATATAAATAGTAAATCCTCGAATAACAGTACCCAATATCTTTATCGGAAAATAACCTTTAATATATATACAGAAAATATAATTATTTCCGATCTAAAGGAATATCTTACACCCTTAACCTAGGGCCTTTATACAACCTGGCTTCTAACTAATATCCCATATCTAGCTTAGAAGCCCATAATCAAATCATTTCCAAGTAATAAATACTTTTCGGAACATAAATAATGGTTAATAATAATATTCCTCAAGATGAATAGTACTCTGCCGCTAGAATCCCTCCGGGTTTCCACGACTATCTATATAACAAAATATCGACTCCCGGTCTAGAGTCGAAAACAAGAAGTATGCTCTTATCTCTAGAGCTACAAGGTATACCGGTTATATATACTTAACTCAGAAGATCATATATAATCAAAAGGTCAAATTTTTATTTCAACAGGAAATAAGATGTGTCGCAAAACTGTACAACTTTATACATGGAAAAAGTAGTATTATAATTAATACTTTAAAAGTACAAGTTTAGAAAACTTGCCTGATGCTCGAGAAGTGATAGGGGTTCGCGACGATGCCGGACAATCTAGACAAAGTCAAACGAAAACACACGGTTAATCCCCTCGATAAACCACTTATAACTCAATGCTTAAACACGTAAGCGAAATACAACCAAGGCATTTCTTGCTCGCTCTAGCGTCACACTAAGTCCATGTTATTCGTCAAATACTTATATCATAAGTTTGGTTCGAAATCCATCCTCAAATCCAAGTTATACTTAACCATTTGGAACCTTGGTTTCTAAGTCTCGTTTTCAGTGGTTTTCACTTGCGCGACCTTGACTAAAACATTTTTATAAAATCGAAAAATAATCTTTTTAATCCGAATCGTTTTCGTGAGCCTTCCTAACTGTCTCTAGTATTATTCCTCAAAGTTTCAAATTTTAATATGGCTTCTAAGTGGTCCAAATATAGCCTCAAAGTGGCTGACCAGAGAAGGGTTGTTCCTCCGAACGACGTTTACTAAAACTCACTTTTCTCTTAAACCGTAAATCGTATGGACATGATCTTTATACCAAAACAAACCTTAAAACAAGACCTACATGTTCATGGTCAGTTCTGTTCAAAAATATTCCAATACCAGTTCGTAATTCTTGCTCAAAACAGCCTTAAATCAAATGGGCATTACGACGGCTATAATCGTAACGTTTTCCATTTCCAAAACACAACCAAATCAATACCAATCAATCCCAAACTCACCATCCACCTTATACACCCTCCACTCAGTCAAATCCTCCATGAATAATCACAATAAATCCATAACCCATCCTCCAAACTCAACCAACAATTCATCTAATTACTTAATCATGCTCTTAACTTTACATAAACATCAAAACCATTTCAAACTCATATAAACAAAAGGGGGCAGAGGTCTTTATACCTTCCTTGAAGCCTTAAACACACAACCAGAGCTTGTAAGCCTTAAGAGAGTCTTTATCCATGGTTATTATCCTTAAACTTGCAAAAGAAAATCAAGAACAAGTTATGAATTCTCGGAGTTACTATACACCGGTTTAAAGAACCGGAAAACCGAAGGTCTTACCTTGCTCAAATGGAAGAAACCCGTGAAATAGGAAATGTAGGTTATCTCAAGACCTTTCCAACAAGCTATAGATCGCCAATTTCCACCAAGAAATGAAGGAGATATGCATTTTACAATTCGGCAGTTTTGTGTTGGCCGAAAATGAAGAAAAGAGAGGTTTTTGGTTTGGTTGATTAATAATGATAATGCTGATTTTTTTGTGTTAAAAGGTGATGAGTCATTGCATGCCCAGGACACGTGTCGATCAGTGGAGCATCATGGTGGCAAGCAGGGACACGTGTCACGCAATGGAGATCATGGTGGCAAGCAGCTTTACTAGTTCGCTTTCATTTCACATGGATGATCCAAATGTTGCATTTCTCGAATTAATCTTATTACATGTTACTTCCATGTCTATATTTAATCCTGTCATAATTTCAATCCTTAATCCATGATTCGATCGCTTAATCACTTAATCTCGTTATAAAGTATCAGCGGTTTCTAGAACCTTCGTTTCACTATCTCAGTGGTTTTCGTTCTAAATTCTCAAATCAAATAAAATAAAATTCCAAAATATTAAATCCTCAAATTCTTAATTTAATATCTCATTTCTTGAATATAATAATATATAATTCGCTGCCCGGTCAAATACTACACCAAAATAAAATTTGGAATTTCTGAATTCCGATCGTCTTTGCATTCACTTATTTACTCCGTAGATCACTAATATGACTTCCGAATATCCACACTACGTCTCGTACATAGGTGGCATGAAAAACTTTGTTAATTCTCAAAATCACTATTCATCCACCAAATTCACTATTCACTGATGCACTTAATCATAATAAGAAAAGTTTTAAATTTTACCAAAAATTCGGGTTATTACATTCTCCCATCCTTAAAAGGATTCCGTCCCGGAATCAACTTAGGAGTAACTGGGGTACTTCTCTTCCATTGCACTTTCTAACTCCCAGGTGGATTCTTCCACCTCTTGATTTTCCACAAACCTCTCACTAGCTTGGCAACCTCGTCACTTAGCACTTGCTCTTTTCTATCCGTGATTTCCACAGGTTGTTCTTTGTAAGTCAGACCGGGTTGTATATCTACCTGCTCGTACTCTAACATATGTCGGGCATCTATAGTATACTGACGTAGCATTGACACATGAACCCCGTTATGACCATTCTACAAGTTTGGGGGGGTGTAAGGCTGGCTCGTAGGCCACCTTCCTGACGCGTTTTAAAATCTCAGATGGCCCAATGAATCTCGGGCTCACTCCCCTTTCTTTCCAAATCTCATTAATTCTTTCCATGGATATCTTTTAGCATCACGAATCTCTAACCTCATATTCTCTATCTTGTTTGTACAGAAAATACACCAACATAAACTTGCTTGTCATCCATCAACATGCCATTTAGCTTATCAATAGCAGTACTATCTCTATACTCGCGGGCTTAGTCCGCATACTTTCTCTGTCTGTCTTGGTTGTCACTAGCCGCTTGTTGATGAAATCTTTTGTCCTTCTAGTTTGTTGGACTAACTTGGGTTTTGTGTAAAATCTCATCCTTTAATTCCCGATCATTCGGAATCCATCTCTGTCTCATTTTAAAGTAAGGGTATCGGCCACCACATTGGCCTTCCCCGGATGGTAGTGTATCTCACAGTCATAATCCTAGGTCAATTCTAGCCATTTCTCCATCTCATGCTATCTACTATCATGGGTAACTCAAAGCCAATTCATTACATTCCATAAAATTTGTGGGTGCATTAGTCAACCCAAAATAACTTCGCTGAAAACTCGAAGTGTCTATTCCTAGTACGAATCGCAGTCTTGGGCATATCCTCTGATTTAACTTCCAACTGGTGATACCCAGTTCTTAAATAAATTTGGAAATACACAGCGTTCTTCCGCTGATCAAACAATCATTTACAAGGGTACCTATTCTCCATGTCGAACTCATACAATTCTCGAGGTTCGATACATAATCTTGTGCTAACATCTTTCTCTCTGACAACAACACCAGGCTCTCCATGGTGGTACACTGGGTCTTATCATTC
Organism: Heracleum sosnowskyi; assembly: GCA_030848705.1. Lineage (NCBI taxonomy): Eukaryota > Viridiplantae > Streptophyta > Magnoliopsida > Apiales > Apiaceae > Heracleum > Heracleum sosnowskyi. The sequence goes on from CM061238.1 coordinate 23,450,539, forward strand.
CCTTATACAACAACTCTTGTAACTGAGTCACTAACTCTTTCATTCCCCCTATACCCTGAATACTCGGTATTCATTCTCATGTCATCCAAATCGATATCTGGTAGCTCATTAAAACCTTGTACAATCTCCCAAAACCATTGTAGTTTCCTTTATACTTCGTGTCTCTTTTCTTGGCGTCAACCATAAGAGCTAATTATGCCTCATATCTCTGGCATAATAATTTTTTTAGTCTAAACTATATTCAAGAATCTCTGAATCTGTCTCCATTCTTTATTTATTCCTCTCTCTCCCTTACAATCAATCTGGGCTCCATTGGGTGTAAACCAACCCATTCTTATTATAATATCAACTTCTCCTAACTTGAAAGGAATCAGGTCTATCAAAAGTGTCGACCTCATATTTCTAGTTCACAACCTGGATGTACCAGTCTTATGGGAAAATCCCCCGATTGACTATTTCTACTTGTAATTATTCCCTTAGCGGCTCGGCCTTACGGTTTAATTGTCATGCAACATCTTGATATGCAACAATGCATTAGCTCTGTCTAAACAGTGTAGAAGGGCACCTGCTATTTAAAGGTCTCGATAATGGGTTGCTGGTTGGAGGTAGCCCTAGTTGAAACCTACTGGCTTTCTTTTCTTCTGTGTTCACAAACTCCGGGACAAACCTTGATAATTCGGAAAACTTGGCCTCATACTCGGTCACAGTCATGGTTCCTTGTTTTAACTCTTTAACTTTCATTTTCATCCGGGTCTCCATATATTTCCGGAAATTATCCCTTTAAACAACACACGCTGCACCTTTCCCAAGTCACCATATCAGCTCCCTTCTGACTCCATCGTCAGTACTTATCTTGCTAACCCAGAGGTAGTGTCCATTCGTAAACAACTCCTCTAACATCTCAATCTCACCATAAGGCATCTATCTAACACCGTTGTCACTGGAGTTCACGGCACATCGCTATTTCTTTCACGTATATCGATTGACACGCTTTCCATTATCATACTATCCTTGGGAGAATAAACCAATTTCATTGATATGTCACTAATATTCTATTCGTCTTAGGGATTCGCTCCTGCCATAGGCGATTTCGTTGCGAATCTAATTCCTTATCAGCGAATTTTGACTTATTTGACCTGGTTGGCCTCCCCTTAGAATTCAATGAGGATAACAAAATCATGGGGCCTTGAAAGATAGCTCCCATATCAAAGAAAATGTCACTCACTGGTGATCATAAGGTTATGAGTTTTAAGGTAACCTTATTGGAGGTAAGAGAATTTACCGAGAGATCAACATGATCCTATGAACTCAACGTTGTGTGCCTCAATTGAGACATTACTAAAGGTAATTAGCCTTCTTGTATTTCACAACTTACAAGTGATGGCGTCCCATCCGACTTCTATCACACAGACAGATAGTCCTTGTAGCCCCTATAAGTATAGGGTTGTTCGTCTCAGTGGAAGTTGAAAAGTATGAAAGCAATTCGAGATCAATTTAATGATTATCGCCTTTCGACAATATTTCTCAAAGGAACACCTTGGATTAAAATTGAACAGATTCCAGAGGTGCGGTTTTCCAAAGAAAATACAAAGAAAAGAATAACCAAAAAGATACTGGTACTTAACAAACAAGTGGTGATGTATCACCATAGGGTCATTCATTATTTGAAGAAAAGTGAAAACTTAAATAACATCATTTGGCAGGGCTTCGAAAACCTGAAAGTAGGCATTGTGACAGCCTCTGGCACAAGCGAAACTGAATATGGTTTAGCACAAGTGTTATAAAATAACTTCGAAAAGGGAATATACCCTTTATCAGAATTCTTTCCTGGAGAGAGGTCAAGATAGATCATAGATTGGGAAGGTTTGCCAAGGTCTCAACGGATGCCTTTTATGTCGGCTCCTCTAACGGATAATCGTTCGATTCTAAAGCTCTTCTTCTCCAGGCACACCCTAAGGTGCTCGATACTTACGTCATTGCCGACTTATAATAGTCGCTAAGAATTCAACCATCAACATTTGCAATCGCAGGGAATTCTATACGACTAGGCGCACACATCTCAAGTAAGCGTTCTGTTCTATAAAAAGACTTCGATATCGTTGTTTCCCGTAGCAATGACAATTCCACCTGTCGACTGGGCGGTACTCCGGAAGATCGTTAGAATCTACAGGCTTAAATCCGGTCTCTATTTCAATCATCCTTACACCCAATATTCCTTCTCCCATATCAATCCCGTGCGCTACATAAGCTTAACACTTTTGGCACAATAGCCTTTTCATTTAAGTCAATCCCGAAATTTCTCAGTCCGTCTTGGTCCTTAAATATACTTCGCCTTTACCGTCCAATCTCAACTTCATCATTTTATCTCTACAATCATTTATAGCAATCAGGGTCTGTCCACCAACCCATGTAACGGCTATCTTACCCAATCCACAGGGTTCGCTCTAATTCCCACTCTCTTTGGTGACATCCTCTGGTAATTAGAAAGACAAGGTTTGCCAAAATTTGCTGAATTCATTTCCAAAATCAGGGAAATTTGATCAATCTATTTACCTACTAGTAATCCTCGGATCTGATTTCCGACCTTTCTGTTCTATCCTCATAATTCCTTCCTGGTTTCCTGAGGGTGGTAAATTTCGTTCTCGATTCCGTCTTAGCGTGCTTGTCTTAAAATATCATTTGCATGGTACATATACCCAAAATTCTCCTTGAGATAATAAAATCCCTCAATGATGTAATAGACACTATTTCCAGTGGGATCGCTGGTCGTGGGGGATTGAAACCTCATAGTCAAAGCAATTCCTTACACTATTCTAGGCAACTAAGTACCCTTGATTGTTCGTGAAAATCTGAACACCTTGGTTCTTACGTATGTCGCCTCCTTATGGGCAACTATAACTGACTACGAGTAACAGGTTTCGTTCAAGTCGAATCAATCCACTGATACTGGCTATACTGCCTCTACCTCTTCTGCCTTGGAGACTCTACTCCATTTTCTTTGTCATACCTCTTGATGAATCATGAACGATCCTTAAACTCTCGTCTCGTCACTTATTTATCCCTCGAAGGTTCGTCCGGTCTTATTATTAGACCTCAAGTAACACACCACATCTTTATCAATCAACACGTCCTCTACAAGATTCTTTCCTTGACCCACTATGGGGTCTTCCTCTAGATCCTCCTATGGATCTTTCTTTATCGGGTCTCCGTCCATTTCAAGGAGCGCATCATCAAATGCCTACTCGAAGGCCTCGGGGTCTGGTATCTCAGAATCCCATCATTCTATAACTCATACGAATCGAGGTGACTAATCACGAAGTCCTAAGTACGGTTTCCCAGAAGAAGTCCCCTCTCGGGCTTTATCTTAAACAGTCAGGGTCATGTCCTCTAACCCGACTACGAACTTAATTTGGGCTCTAGATGTTCTTATCATTCTTAAGGGTATTGTAAGACTCGATCTCCTATCGTTTCTGAGGACTGTAACCTAACGCTCTGATACCATCTCTGTAACAGCCCCAAATCCGGGGTCAGGGATTTAGGATTGTCACAATCCATGTACTCCTTGCCTTACCTGTAATACTCACACCATTCATAATTTACCTGCTCATGACCCCACAACATATGTCACACACACACACACACACACACACACACACAGGTTAGAGTCTCAGAAACGACACAATACAACAACTACGGAATAACTAACTTTTATTACAATACCCAAATGTCTTTTGAATCTGTTACTGATACAATTTCTAAGTATTGGTACATTACCAGCTTAGCCTTCTGATGCTCACAATCCTCTAATACCATTCATGTCTATACATAAGTTGAATACCAAAACCGTAGCCTGATTCGATCGGTTCGTACTACTCCCGGGATCACTGCTAGAAACTGTTTATGGGAGCGCCTTGCGAGGTATGTGCCGTCCCATAGGCATCCTGCTTCGCTGCTATATAATATATATAAAATAATAGCAAGAGTGAGCGATAGCTCAGCAAGGTAATGAAAGTATGGCATAATTCTGCCTTTAATTCAACCCAGAAATAAAGCGGGTATAAGACAATAATTGTCATAATATCTCCATACTGAAATTATTTCCTTATCGGAATATATACCACAACAGTTCTTCAAATATTAATTATCGTCTTTATACGAAAGATAAGTGAAATTTGTACTTGCCGTAGCAATTTATCAAGATAAGTATCCTTTACTGAAAACTCGAATATTTTCCCTAATCGGGATATGATAGAAATTTGGATGCTGACACCCTGCTCCAGTGACGTAGCACTCAGCAGTTGTGGATACTATAACACTCAGCAGTTCAAGATATTGTCAGATGGGAACACTGAACTCCGTATGTAGGAGAAATTTCATTTGAACTCTGTATTGAGATTTCAATAATTCCAGACGTGGATCGACGATGATCAGTCGCCGCTTCCAGGTCCACCGCGGGTCTTCTCTACTAGTAGAAGGATAAAAACTCCATCCGTAATTACCCTCAGGTAAAAGCTCCATCCGCAATTACCTTGGATGAAAGCTCCATCCGCAATCATCCTGAATGAAAGCTCCATCCGCAATCATTCTGGCGCAAGTTGGGCCAAATTCTAGTTCCCCGGGCAAATGCCCGTTCAAAGATCGCACTGGGATCCTTTGGTTACTCCCAGAATCAATCGGAAGTTAACCCATTAACCCATATTGGCTTTTAGCCGGACTTTCACAATCCCTGGTTACTCCCGAACAATGGGAAGCTAACCCATAAGTACATACTGGCCTATAGCCGGAAACTCAGGTTGAGCGACAAATAGTCTTCATGAAATCGAGATTGAATCTTTTACTCTTTTTGTGAAAGGGGAACCCTTAGTAGTAGGGCTATAATCCCAAAATAATATCTCTTATATAAACAAAGGAAGGAAACAAGATTTTCTCCCAACTCTGGATTTTCAATTCTCAATATGTACGAAAGCATTTAGATGGCTCAAGTGAGGTGATAATGATCGGGAATAATATTGGGGAATCCTTATAATTCTCGGAAATACTATTAAAGGTCAAGAATATAAAAAATATAATTCTCAAAGACCTCTAATGCTTTTAAACAAATAATATGATTTTTAAATCACTAAAAGATATTTAATAATTAATAAGGAAATATGTATTGAAGAAATTTCCTCAAATAAATGATTATTCAAACATAATCCTCTCTGAATAAATAAATATTCAATAATTAAACCTTGAATGAATAATAAATAATTAAATAAATAAACTTCGAATGAATAATAAAATAATATTCATTAAGTAAATGATCCTTAAATGGATATTCACAATAATATACTTCAAGTCAATAATCCCCAAATGAATATTCATAAATAATATACTTCAAGTCAATAATCCCCAAATGAATATTCATAAATAATATACTTTAAGTCAATAATCTTCAAATGAATATTCATAAATAATGTACTTTAAGTCAATAATCCTCAAATGAATATTCATAAATAATGTACTTTAAGTCAATAATCCTCAAATGAATATTCATAAATAATATAAATAGTAAATCCTCGAATAACAGTACCCAATATCTTTATCGGAAAATAACCTTTAATATATATACAGAAAATATAATTATTTCCGATCTAAAGGAATATCTTACGCCCTTAACCTAGGGCCTTTATACAACCTGGCTTCTAACTAATATCCCATATCTAGCTTAGAAGCCCATAATCAAATCATTTCCAAGTAATAAATACTTTCCGGAACATAAATAATGGTTAATAATAATATTCCTCAAGATGAATAGTACTCTGCCGCTAGAATCCCTCCGGGTTTCCACGACTATCTATATAACAAAATATCGACTCCCGGTCTAGAGTCGAAAACAAGAAGTATGCTCTTATCTCTAGAGCTACAAGGTATACCGGTTATATATACTTAACTCAGAAGATCATATATAATCAAAAGGTCAAATTTTTATTTCAACAGGAAATAAGATGTGTCGCAAAACTGTACAACTTTATACATGGAAAAAGTAGTATTATAATTAATACTTTAAAAGTACAAGTTTAGAAAACTTGCCTGATGCTCGAGAAGTGATAGGGGTTCGCGACGATGCCGGACAATCTAGACAAAGTCAAACGAAAACACACGGTTAATCCCCTCGATAAACCACTTATAACTCAATGCTTAAACACGTAAGCGAAATACAACCAAGGCATTTCTTGCTCGCTCTAGCGTCACACTAAGTCCATGTTATTCGTCAAATACTTATATCATAAGTTTGGTTCGAAATCCATCCTCAAATCCAAGTTATACTTAACCATTTGGAACCTTGGTTTCTAAGTCTCGTTTTCAGTGGTTTTCACTTGCGCGACCTTGACTAAAACATTTTTATAAAATCGAAAAATAATCTTTTTAATCCGAATCGTTTTCGAGAGCCTTCCTAACTGTCTCTAGTATTATTCCTCAAAGTTTCAAATTTTAATATGGCTTCTAAGTGGTCCAAATATAGCCTCAAAGTGGCTGACCAGAGAAGGGTTGTTCCTCCGAACGACGTTTACTAAAACTCACTTTTCTCTTAAACCGTAAATCGTATGGACATGATCTTTATACCAAAACAAACCTTAAAACAAGACCTACATGTTCATGGTCAGTTCTGTTCAAAAATATTCCAATACCAGTTCGTAATTCTTGCTCAAAACAGCCTTAAATCAAATGGGCATTACGACGGCTATAATCGTAACGTTTTCCATTTCCAAAACACAACCAAATCAATACCAATCAATCCCAAACTCACCATCCACCTTATACACCCTCCACTCAGTCAAATCCTCCATGAATAATCACAATAAATCCATAACCCATCCTCCAAACTCAACCAACAATTCATCTAATTACTTAATCATGCTCTTAACTTTACATAAACATCAAAACCATTTCAAACTCATATAAACAAAAGGGGGCAGAGGTCTTTATACCTTCCTTGAAGCCTTAAACACACAACCAGAGCTTGTAAGCCTTAAGAGAGTCTTTATCCATGGTTATTATCCTTAAACTTGCAAAAGAAAATCAAGAACAAGTTATGAATTCTCGGAGTTACTATACACCGGTTTAAAGAACCGGAAAACCGAAGGTCTTACCTTGCTCAAATGGAAGAAACCCGTGAAATAGGAAATGTAGGTTATCTCAAGACCTTTCCAACAAGCTATAGATCGCCAATTTCCACCAAGAAATGAAGGAGATATGCATTTTACAATTCGGCAGTTTTGTGTTGGCCGAAAATGAAGAAAAGAGAGGTTTTTGGTTTGGTTGATTAATAATGATAATGCTGATTTTTTTGTGTTAAAAGGTGATGAGTCATTGCATGCCCAGGACACGTGTCGATCAGTGGAGCATCATGGTGGCAAGCAGGGACACGTGTCACGCAATGGAGATCATGGTGGCAAGCAGCTTTACTAGTTCGCTTTCCTTTCACATGGATGATCCAAATGTTGCATTTCTCGAATTAATCTTGTTACATGTTACTTCCATGTCTATATTTAATCCTGTCATAATTTCAATCCTTAATCCATGATTCGTTCGCTTAATCACTTAATCTCGTTATAAAGTATCAGCGGTTTCTAGAACCTTCGTTTCACTATCTCAGTGGTTTTCGTTCTAAATTCTCAAATCAAATAAAATAAAATTCCAAAATATTAAATCCTCAAATTCTTAATTTAATATCTCATTTCTTGAATATAATAATATATAATTCGCTGCCCGGTCAAATACTACACCAAAATAAAATTTGGAATTTCTGAATTCCGATCGTCTTTGCATTCACTTATTTACTCCGTAGATCACTAATATGACTTCCGAATATCCACACTACGTCTCGTACATAGGTGGCATGAAAAACTTTGTTAATTCTCAAAATTACTATTCATCCACCAAATTCACTATTCACTGATGCACTTAATCATAATAAGAAAAGTTTTAAATTTTACCAAAAATTCGGGTTATTACATTGTGTACACTGAACTACACTTTGGTTTAGCTCTTAGTCTCAAGGGACAATAATTAGTGCTCTTCTGGGTATAGGAATTTGTGCATGAAGATAGTGAATGATCAATAAAGGATCTGCCCCTTCCAGTGAAGGAAGAGAATGTCCTATGTTATTCCATTTATGCTAGTTCAGGAATCTCTGGCCATAGTGAATGAAATTAGAAAGAAGAGTCTAATTTGCATTAATTGGAACTAAGCATAGTGAATAGAAAAGCATATGATTAAATTAGATAGGCTTGACACGAGATCCATGCCTTGTATTTAATCGGGACATTGCAGGGTAGAAGGAATTCATTGTACGGTAACTAGTCACTGAATAGGTTCTTGGTATTCTAAGCAGTGAATTCATATTATCCGGATAGTCGCGATATGCTGAGAAGTATCACTCACGATGTAGAATAAATATGATTAATTTATTAATCGTATTTAATGAATTAGAAGAATTCATATAAATAATAATAAAATAGTTTTATTATTATTTATTTCTACTACCGGCTTAATATTGAACCTACAGGGTCACACCATAAAAGAGAATGATTTGATGGTGAAGGAATTAATTAATAATGGCTAGTCATTATTTATTTATGAAATAAATATTTGATTAGCATTTTTTATAATCAATTAAATATGATTTAATTTATTATAAATTAAATAAGAAGAGTTCTTAATATTATTAATTAAGAATTTAATTTAAGAAATTAAATTAAGTGAGAGAATTATTTTCTAAAGAGTTTAGAAAAAGAATTAATGATTAAAAGAGTTTTAATTATTAATTAATTGATTAATGAGATTAATTAATTAAAGGGTTAATAATAATAATATTTTATAGGACAAATATTCAGCTGAATATTTTGCCTATAAATATACTATTATAAACCCTATTGCCTAAAACCCTAATTTTTATAAGAAAGAAAAAGAAAAATGGAGGCAACCCAAAATTCTCTCTCAGCAGTTTTCTCTCTCTGTCGAATCATCTTCTATTGGTGGATACTTGTGGAGTGCTTCACACTTGAGAAGCAACTGCTAGAGCCTCTCTACATCATCCATGGATCGCTTTTGTAAGGTACGAATCGAATCCATTGTTTTTCACGATTCGTATATGCTTTTATATGGGTTTTATTGTTTGATAAATTGTTATACATGCTTCCGCCATGCAATAAATCCTTACAATGGTATCAGAGCATAGGTTGTATGCATATAGATTCGTGATAAAAATTTCAGAATTTTTATGCATGTATGAATTTTTAAATTGATTTTATGATTTTGGGGCTATATCGATTTAATTATGAATTAAATCGAAAATCAATTTTTAATAATTTTATTTCTACAGATCTGGGTTCCTCATATTTTTCTGGTAATTTACATATTTGTTTCGAAATTGTTTGAGCCCGGAAAGTATTTTTCTTGAATTTTTTATGATTAATTCAGACTGGAAAAATAGTTTTCTGATTAATGATGTAATCTAACACGTGGCACAATCTGATTGGTCCACGACGTTGACTGTACGACATGTCAGCGATTGTGTTAGCAGTGACGTCATCAGTGATGTCAGCGGGGTGTCAGCAGGTGACGTCAGCGTGACGTCATCAGATGACGTCAGCATGACGTCAGAAGTCTTGGTCAACAGTGACGTGAGCATGACGTCATCTCACGTCACTGTTGACGTCAGCATGACGTCAGTAGTCTTGGTCAACAGTGACGTCAGCGTGACGTCATCAGCTGACGTCAGTGTGGTGGCAGGTCGCGCGCTGAAATTTGTTTTGGCTCGTTTGAACTCATCCGAACTCCGATTGAGGCGTGTAAGGTACCGTTGGATTCGTTTTTTCGAGACGCACCTGTTGGGATTAATTAAAATTTTCATGAAATTTATTTCAAATTGATTATAGCCCTTAAAGTGTATTTGATGCCTTATTTGATAATATTAAATGCATGCAATAATTCGTACATTGTTTATAATTGCGCTACATATTATAACATGTCTACCTATGAGTTTATTGATTTTTATACATGCGATGTATGTTTAAATTTGTCATGCGTTGATAGACTTAGGCGAACACAATGAACATAGGATTCACGTTAGACGCTCTAGGTTAGTCAAAGATGTTTAATAACCTAATTAAGAATATTATGAGTACAACCATGAGATTCTTATGTTTATGAAACATAGAGTGAAATACTCTTTTGATGTTGAAAATGAAAATTTCTGTCTAGGCCGTTGAGTTTTAAGCGGGACCGATGTGACCCCTCCAACACACTGGGAATTTTTCATTTAAATATCATAATTGTATTTTGTTCAAGAAAAAGAGAATCTCCTAGTAATATGATTATGGTTGTAACATAATATAATCCCTCTTAATTAAAATTTATATCAAGTAGTAAATGGCCAATGGCACAACGGGCTTGTGTCGGTCATAGCCTTCCAACATAATAGCAAGTAGAGTTCTTATATTGAGGCATTGTCGTTTCGTGCTACAGCCGAGGGCTTTGTTTTGAGATTAAGAGATGCTTGTCTATCACATGAGATGTGTATGATAAATTAGGTTCCAATTGTCGTTACGTGCTACAGCCGTGGGCTATTGGAAGTCTAATTTAATTATGCAAGATGTTGGGTTTGACTTGACTTAGAATATTGAGTGAGTCGTGCCACAGCCGATACTCAATAGTTCAAGAGGCTAAAAAGATAGTAAGGAATAACATGAGATGTAGTTGACAAGAGTTGTCTTCCTATGGAACATCACATTGCGTTTCGTGCCACAGCCGAGGTGATGTGATGGAAAATAGGATCCTTATTCTCACTAACATTATGAATGTTTAGTTATACATATAGAGGGTTGTATAACTTAAATAAAATAGTGGGAGCCACCAATGAATAAAGACCCGATTCACATGGTGTTATAAGAATAAAATTGAATATTTACTTAGTAGTTATGTGTATTCACTTATAGAATTATATATACTATAACTTCTGCAATATCACACATCGTAGTAAAATAACACGTTGACTTATCCTAAATATGCTGATGAACTTTGAAACTTGAGAAGTGTTCTCAAGAATGAAAAGTTAGACTTAATGCTTAACCCGCTAATACAAAATGTCTTATTTATGATGCACATGGAGATGTGTATGAGACTAGGTGCAAGAGGTCTAATAATGCAAATGTTGCAAAGTAAACCAAACTGATGTCTATAAGCTTATGATTGTGCAAACAGTATGAGCATAAGGACACTCAGGGCTACCTTGTTGCTTCTATAAGAGTTGTAGAATGTGATAAATAAGACGATTCAATATAGGATATCGAATGAGCTATTCCATAATAGTTATGCTGAGGGTTGATCTATGAATAATCATAGACTTAAGACAATCAATTTGATTGATCGTCTAGGGTAGGTTGATTTTGTCATAGATGGAAGCTAAGTCAAGATATGATCTTGAAGTAGCTTCCGGATACGAACTCACAAATTGGTTGTGAACTCTTACATGAACAGGTTGGATATCAGATTGTCTGAAATCTACTTCATGTTAAAGATTGTTGAGACGTATTTCCTTCTTAGAGAGCTCTGTTCTTCAGACTGGTAATGGTTCTGAAATCAAGTAGTGGGAGATGAACCATACCATCAAGAAGTAGTTTGTTAGTGAGTAATAGCATAATTAGTCAAAGGCTAAGTTTGACTCTAATAGCAAAAAGGTTTGAAGCCACTAAACTAAGGAAGTTATTGGAAGATCAACTACAAGAGTTGTCTTGTAGAGTTGAAGAATTGGAGAAGTGTAGGGGGACTGAAACTTTTCATTTTGAAATAGGGACTATGGAATAGAGGTAATGGAAATCCAAAGCACTGTAGGCTTCGTTGCACGAGTGAGAAGAGTATTCACTTATTGCATGGTGATGGGTTACAAGAACCATATGATTATTGAATCACATTATGCATGCGAAACTCATCTCACTAGAAAGGCCACTATATCTCTATTTTCTTGAAATAGAGAGATAATGAGCTACATAAGTGTTAAAATTAGTACACATAATTGTATGTGCACCAGTGACAACACATGCCAGAAAAGGATTCACACGTTTCATTAGAATTCACGGATATGATCCGGATTCAGATATATGTATTTGGTACAATACAAATTCGAATCTTTTGGAGTGTTTCAAAATGAATAATAATGAAATACAAAACAAAGCAGCAAGTGTTGGGACTCTTTGATAAGATCAAAAAGATATACACTTGAGTGAGTGTTTTGTGGTTATCTCAAATCTTAAGTTTAAAGCTTCACGTTGGACAGATCCTGAGATTCTACAGGTAGATGGAATGTACGAAGGAGCGAACGAACTTTGTTAGACATCGTTCGGTTCATGTTAAGCTAAATTGATCTTCTAATATATGTTTAGAGTTGAATTTTGTAAATATCAGTATATCTGCTGTATATAGTATCTTCTTAAACTGTTCCTAAGTTGTCATATGAGATATGTAGTGCAAGGAACACAAGTCTTAAACTTGTTAAGATTTGGGATGTCTGGCTTATGTCAAAATGTTTAATTTGATAAGCTAGATGGTAGATCCAAAATGTAAGTTTGTGAGATATCCCAATGATAGTCAAGGATATCGGTTGAATATTCTACTGAATATAGTGTGTATGACATACTGCCTGCTTAGAGGAATTGTTCATTCTAGAAGGGTTCAGTGGGAGGAAGGTTGAACTTAACTAAGTTCAAACACCACAAATTACAAAGGGTCTATAGGAAGAACATTTTCAGATAGGATAATCTTTTGTAGGTTAGCTTAAGTATAGGTCTTGATATTTTATCACCAACCTGAGAGGTTGACTGCCTTATCATTAAGAATGACAATGAGGTGTCAATTATATGATAAAGACCTTATGACCTATACTAAAGCTATGAGTTATGACTCAGAGAAATGACATAGTACCATGAAATCTGATATAGATTCCATGCACATCCACCAAGTAAGGACTATGGTTGAGGACCTAAAGGTGTCATAACCGGAAGGATACAAGTGAGTCTATAAAAGGGAGATTAGAGTGATTGGCTGGGTAAAGACCTATAAGTCCTTGATTATTGTGAAAGGATTCAATCAAAGCAAAGAGATTGACTTTGATGAAAAAATTTCACATGAAGTAGTGCTCAAGTCTATTCGGATTTTGTTTGCGATTGCGGCTAGTAATGACTATAATATCTAATAATGGTTGAACGGTCGACCCTCCTCGATAGGAAAATTGAAGAGGATGTGTAGTTGACACAATTAGAGGGATTTATTGCTATGAGTAGCAACTCTATGGTCTAATAGCCACGACAATCCATTTATGGATTGAAGCAAGCTTCTCAATGATCGAACATCTGTTTTGATGAGACAATCAAATAGTTTGATTTATCAAAGACAATGATGGATCATGGATCTACAAGAAGGTTAATGGGAGCGTGATAACATTCCTAATAATGTATGTGGATGACATACTTATGATAATGAATGATGTATCGATGCTAAAATTAGTCAAAGTGTGGTTATCTAGCATATTCTCTATAAAGGACTTGGAAATGGCTTCCTATGATATAGGAATGAGAATTTATAGGATAAACCAAGTGTTGGGCTAAACCCAAAGTGTGTACATCATTTATATGCTAAGATGTTTAGCATAAATAACTCCAAGAAGTTACTTGAATTGTCAAGTCACGGAGTTACTTTCTCCAAGATAGTGTCTTTCTACGACATCTGAGGAGAAATGACGTATGAGTAAGATTTATTATGCTTCGGCAAAAGGATCTATCAAAATACCGGATGTACTATACAAGACTTAATGATCGCTAACTCACTAGGCGAGATAAGCGAACACTAGTCTAGTCCTTGAGAAGCGAGATAATAAGCTGGAAGAACGTCCTTAAATACTTTGGAAGGGTTAAGGACATCTTTCTTGATTATGGTGGGTCCAAATTGAAAAATCGAGTGCTATAAACACTATGATTTTCTTAGGACAAAAGTGATAGGGAATCCATGTCAAGAATAAGTGTTAATTCTGAATGGATGAGCGGTTTGTTGCAAAAATTCCAAGCAGTTTAAGATAACGGATTCCGTAGTGGAAGCACTATATGTATATAGCTAGAAGTGAAGCTGTAAAGGAGGTTCTTTGGATAGCGAAACCTATTTTCGCTGATTAGACATGGTTTCTAGCATAGGATTTATATTTCTGTATCGATACAACATATGGTAGTAGCGCAGCCTATGGAACCTAGGTTTAATCAGGGATTCAAGATCCAAGTTGCGGCACTTTCATATGATATATGAGATCGTTGAAAGTAGAGATGTTTAAGTCAATATTGACTTGACACCCATAACAACATAGTAAAGACCATTAACTAAACCGTTATTTGAAAATCGCTTTGTTCTCTATTAGGAGAAGTTGTGTATGAGATGCCAATGTGATTGGTTTTAGTACAAGTGGGAGATTGAAAGACGTGTGTCCTAAATCCAATCATGGATGATGAGTTAGGAGATACTTTGTTCAATCTGATTCAAGTTTGTTTACTTTAATAAAATGGTAATATGTTTTATAACGGGCTTTATCTATTTAAAGTGTTTAAATTAGATGATCCATAGTTTAGAGTAAAGCTTTAATGGATTATGATGAGATCATGATAATGAGACCTTAAAGATGACAACTCTAAACTTAAATAGTTCCTGGTCGTAGGATAATTAATTGGTAGTTAATTAATCCGCAAAGATCGGTACATACTATGCTTGCTTCACTATGAAGGATGTCTGTTCTCATAGGCATTTGTGTGGTGACACTATAGCTAGTATGTAGGTGCTTATTAGGAATAAGTTCACTGAACATGACTCAATCAGTTGAACAACTAATGGAGTTCACTCATGTGTCAGTAGTTGTTCATATAGTGATGGTTGTACAAGTGTCCTTTGACTTGAGATCATCATAGTCATCTTGTGTACACTGAACTACACTTAGGTTTAGCTCTTAGTCTCAAGGGACAATAATTAGTGTTCTTCTGGGTATAGGAATTTGTGCATGAAGATAGTGAATGATCAATAAAGGATCTGCCCCTTCCAGTTCCATTTATGCTAGTTCAGGAATCTCTGGCCAGAGTGAATGAAATTAGAAAGAAGAGTCTAATTTGCATTAATTGGAACTAAGCATAGTGAATAGAAAAGCATATGATTAAATTAGATAGGCTTGACACGAGATCCATGCCTTGTATTTAATCGGGACATTGCAGGGTAGAATGAATTCATTGTACGGTAACTAGTCACTGAATAGGTTCTTGGTATTCTAAGCAGTGAATTCATATTATCCGGATAGTCGCGATATGCTGAGAAGTATCACTCACGATGTAGAATAAATATGATTAATTTATTAATCGTATTTAATGAATTAGAAGAATTCATATAAATAATAATAAAATAGTTTTATTATTATTTATTTCTACTACCGGCTTAATATTGAACCTACAGGGTCACACCATAAAAGAGAATGATTTGATGGTGAAGGAATTAATTAATAATGGCTAGTCATTATTTATTTATGAAATAAATATTTGATTAGCATTTTTTATAATCAATTAAATATGATTTAATTTATTATAAATTAAATAAGAAGAGTTCTTAATATTATTAATTAAGAATTTAATTTAAGAAATTAAATTAAGTGAGAGAATTATTTTCTAAAGAGTTTAGAAAAAGAATTAATGATTAAAAGAGTTTTAATTATTAATTAATTGATTAATGAGATTAATTAATTAAAGGGTTAATAATAATAATATTTTATAGGACAAATATTCAGCTGAATATTTTGCCTATAAATATACTATTATAAACCCTATTGCCTAAAACCCTAATTTTTATAAGAAAGAAAAAGAAAAATGGAGGCAACCCAAAATTCTCTCTCAGCCGTTTTCTCTCTCTGTCGAATCATGTTCCTTGACCTCTCTTTTGTAAGGTACGAATCGAATCCATTGTTTTTCACGATTCGTATATGCTTTTATATGGGTTTTATTGTTTGATAAATTGTTATACATTCTTCCGCCATGCAATAAATCCCTACAAAAGAGAGGTCAAGGAACATGTAAAAGCAGTTACCTTGCGATCTGGAAGGGTTACGAATGATCAGAACTCAGAAACAAAGCAAAATGAAGAAAATTTGAAAAGTGAACAGTACCTAGGGCGCGCCCGCACTGTTCATAGCGCGCCCGCGCCTCCCATTTTGCCAGAAAGTGAAAAAAATGGAGAAAAAGCTGATCAGTTGGGGGACAATCCGGAGAAGAGTGACCATTCTACTGAGAAATCTATTCCGAAGCAAGCTACAGAGAGCAAGGAAGTCTATCCTCCTCCGCCATTCCCTAAACGTCTTCAGAAGCAGAAGTTGGATAAGCAGTTTGCTAAGTTTCTTGAGGTTTTCAAGAAGTTGCAGATCAATATACCTTTTGCGGAAGCTCTAGAACGAATGCCGAGCTATGCAAAGTTCATGAAGGGTATTCTATCTCGGAAGTTGAAACTCGAGGATTTGGAGACCGTCGCTCTTACAGAAGAGTGTAGTGCTATCCTACAGCAGAAGTTACCTCCTAAACTCAAAAATCCAGGGAGTTTCACCATACCGTGCACAATCGGCAATCTATCTTTCAACAAGTGCTTGTGTGACTTGGGAGCTAGTATTAATCTGATGCCGTTATCTATCTTCATGCAACTTGGGCTGCCTGAGCCTAAACCTACAAACATGTCCTTACAGCTGGCTGATTGGTCGAGCACATATCCAAGGGGTATAGTGGAGAATGTTTTGGGTAAAGTGGATAAGCTCATTTTTCCTGCTGATTTTGTTATTCTGGACTTTGAGGAAGACAAGAAGATTCCTATTATCTTGGGAAGACCGTTCTTAGCTACAGGCCGAACTTTGATCGATGTGCAGAAAGGAGAGCTTACAATGAGGGTTCAAAATCAGAAGGTCACTTTTAACGTGTTGATAGGGAATTCTGATATCGAAGACGAAGAAAGAGCAGAACAACTTCAGTTGTTGAATGCACCTCCGTGGAAAAGAAAAATTGATGCGCCATTCGAATCTCTTGGATTAGCAGAGCTAAACAATTCTCGGGAGCGACTCAAACCATCTATTGAAGAAGCTCCTACACTTGAACTCCAACTACTGCAGGATCAATTGAGGTATGGTAAAGTCTACGGGAGCAACAGGCTATATAAGGAGAAGGTTAAGGACTGGCATGAAAGAGGGGTGGTGAAACATTCATTTATGTCTGGTCAGCTAGTTCTGCGTTTCAAGTCTCGCTTCAGATTTTTTCCAGGAAAGCGTAAGTCGAGGTGGTCGGAACCTATCACGGTTAAATTAGCATTTCCGCATGATGCAGTAGAGATTTTCCATAAGTTTCCGGACGACGCGTTCAAGGTTAATGGTCAGTCGCTGAATTATGACATTGGTAATACGGTGAACCATGAGTCGACGTTCACCGTTCTTGCGACTTGATGAAAACGGATTCACGTCAAGCTATTGATGTAAAACAAGCTCTTCGTGGGAGGCAACCCACGTGAATATGCAGTATTAGTATTCTGTGTAAAAAAAATCATGAACAGTAGCAGAGCGCGCCCGCGCCTGGATGAGCGCGCCCGCGCAGGGTTACTGTTCACAGAAGCAAAAAAAAATAGTTTGTATTGTTTCCCCCTAGGATCCATCTAGGATTCATAGTGAAGTTGATAGGTCCTTTGGGTACTGCTTTCAGAGCCACTAGAGTTGGTATTGCTTGGCCTGATTTTGGAGTTGATTCTGTTTATCCACCACCGGATACACCACCCGAGGAGGGTGGTACTGCTGATGATTAGGTATTCTCTGCACTTTCCTTGTTATTACCTTCAATGAGGACATTGAATATTGTAATTTTGGGGGTGATAATTGAGGAATGTTAGTGTGTGTGTTCATATAGGATTCATATTGCATAACTAGTTAATTCATTCATATATTTGCATGTTTTTGTCATATAGAGCATTCTGTTTTGCATTAGTATTTATATCTATCATGTGAGTCCATTTAGTTGCATTTGCATATCATATTTCATGATCCCGTAGGACTTGACTATTTCCGTTGATGAGTCGATGTTTATTGGAGTGCGGTAATGATGAATAGAGGGTTGATTTAAGTTCCTATGAAATTGACTTGCAATGCCATAAACAAATTAATTTCATAAGTCTCATTGGTTGCTTTTAGATTTGATCAGACCATGCTTGTTTGGATGTTAGAGTTTAATCACTTGCTTATATTTAGAATGTCTTCTATTCTCTTGAAAACAAAGGAGCACTTAAGTCTAAGTTTGGGGGAAAACAGGGATTTCATGCTAATTGTCAATAAAGGCTAGGCGTCAAATGGCTAGTAGCCGCTCATGAAAAATGAGTAGTCTAGGGAGGGATGAGAAAAAAGCAAAGCGCACTCATTCCGAAATTGTGTTAGTAAAAAAGAAAGGAGAAAAAAGAAAGAAAAAAAAGAAAGAAAAAAAAAAGAGTTGTGTTTATGCAGAATTGATCAGGTTGATCTCTTTAATACTCGAGCAATTAAGTTCTAGGGGACTTTGTGCCTAGTGACCTAAGACTTTTCCGGTCTGGGATCCACTAACCTAACGCTCGCTACATGGGTATTATTGTATAAGCCTTTTGGGGTCTCATCCATTGCACGGTCAAATAAGCATGTTTGTTGTGTATAGTATTGTGTGTCGTAATAAAGCATGAATTCCTGTCTAACTCAAGCGGATTATGGAGGTGTCTTTTAGTGATTTCTTGTGTCTAGAGTTCATTCTGTTTATAAGCTTGTGGTTGTTTTGGTGAAGAATAGGATATGGTCTTGATTTAGTTTGGGAGTATATTGATGAACATCGCACACACGCACGTTTCTATGTTTGTATTGTTAGTATACGGGGATTTGGTCGAGCTCTGTTTGGAAGATTTCATTCTTTGAGATGTTGGCTTGTTGATTGGTTATGGTTAGTCTGAGGGGATCATTTGAATTAGCATATTAGTTGCATTCATGCATTGCATTGTATATAGAGTCTGTTTATGCTTGAGGACAAGCATTGGTTTAAGTTTGGGGGTGTGATAAGTGGATTTTATATCTACTTGGAACGCTTCGTATCGGCTTAAATTGATCGCTTGCACTCAAGTATGTAGTGTTTTTCATGTGTTTTGAGTTAGAATGTGCAGAGCTACAGATGGAGGTTATGTTCTCAAGAAGAGAAGTCCATGCGGTAAGGGAGTTGGAAGCGCAAAGAAACGGAAAGAAACTAGTTTGCTGAATTATGAATAGTAGCACTGTTCATGGTACTGTTCATAGCACTGTTCATGCACTGTTCATAGCGCGCGCACTATTCATAGTGCGCCCCGCGCCTGAAAGTACTGTTCATAGCGCGCCCGCGCCCTACCAAGCGCGCCCGCGCCCTACCAAGCGCGCCCGCGCTTGCCAAATGCTGAAAATTTGCTGAATTCAATTCTGATATGGAAACCAGCGAAGACCAGTCAACAGAAAGGCCTATTTAAACACTTGGTGGACGATTTCAGAGAGATACATTGTCATACATACATACTTATCCATCCACCGGTGAGGAGAACAAGAAGACGACTGATTACGAAGATCTAGATTTCATCTTTTCTTTGTATTCTTCTAATTAGGCGATACTTTGGATTCTCGTTTGTTCTTTCATAAACCCTAGAACTTTTATTCAGTATTCTAGACTTATTATTATCATGTTTTCATCAGAACCCACGATGATGAAAGGTTCGATTATGAACTAATCGTCGTCGTGGGATTCTAACGGATTTATTTATGGATTTTAGTAGTTAATTGTTTTAAAAATTTGTGTGTGATGATTTGTTGATAACCTAGTTTGGTTGTGCTTATTCTTCTTGGATGCGTAGCTAACATCTAAGTTGTTTGTTAATCTCTATTGATTGCGAAAGTGGATATAGAGGTTTAGAACTTGCCATGCTAGCATAGGTTTATGTATGCTTGTCATGCATGATTCGTAGGTAATTTTAACCATCTTACCTGCCCTGTGTAATCTGAATGGATAGCTTGCTCGTTAAACCGTTATGTTTTCAAATCTTATAGACATATAGGGTCTAAGCATAATTGGTGTCTGCCCAACTTCTATCTCTTTTGTGGATGTTTGAGTGGTTTGGTATACGTATACTGAAAGGTAGCGTGTATTGATTTCGTGTTATCCGATTAGTTGTCACAACCGTCACATGCATTGATTAAAGACAAAAGACTCTAGATGAAGTATCTAATGAAGTTAGGATCCCATGTTTTATTCTCATAAGTAATTCAACAACAATCTCTTTAGTTAATTATAATCTTGGTAATTTGTTTAGTTAATTTAGTTAATCAAAACACAACTTTGATACTTGTCTTAGCATTCAATAATAACCATACATTGTTGCATAGGTGCAAAACTATAATAACCAAAGCAGTCTCTGTGGGAACGAACTCTACTTTCATATATTATTTGTTGACCGCGTACACTTGCGTGATTTTGTGCGAACAAGTTTTTGGCGCCGCTGTCGGGGACTCGGTGTTATTTATATAGTTTATGTGCTTGTCATCAGTGGTCGTTAAAGTTCACTGACTCGGATTTTACTCATCAATTTTACTTTGTTTGGTGTGTTTCAGTTACTTTAGTAAGCGTGTATGCGAACACGTTCTCAATATCGGAAAGAAGAACTTGAATTAAGTCTAGTTATGGGAGAACCAGTAGCAGAAACGAAGGCTTTGAAGGACTATTCTCAGCCGAAGATCAATGACATTCAATCTAGCATTGTCAAGCCGGCTATTGCAGCTAATACTTTTGAAATCAAGCCTGGCACGATTCAGATGGTGCAAAATTCAGTTCAGTTTGGGGGTGCTCCAACGGAAGATCCTAATATGCATATTAGGGATTTCATCGAGATTTGTGACACCTTCAAGACCAATGGAGTGTCGGAAGATGCTGTGAAATCTCAAAATTTCTTTGTCGTCCGGTTGGATACATATTTCCTCACCTGTCAACTTACTTGTATCATCGTTCATAACTTGCTATTGGCATTTCCGTATCTTTTCTAACAACTCAGGTTGAAACGTCATGGCGTAAATCATTTCTGTCGCGTCCTTCGGAATACGTACTTCGATCTCTAACCTTTCAAATTCATTGTTTAACTCCTTGGTCATTGTCAGTGCATTCAACCTTTCCTTCCTACTCAATGCATCTGCTACCACATTTGCCTTGTCGGGATGATAATTAATAGAAACGTCATAGTCCTTGATTAGTTCTAACCATCTTCTCTGTCTCATGTTCAGCTCTTTCTGAGTAAAGATATACTTCACACTATTGTGATCGGTGTAAATTTCACATCTCTATACGTACAAGTAATGTCTCCATATCTTCAAAGCAAATACAATCGCCGCTAATTCCAAATTATGTGTAGGATACTTCTGTTCGTGAGGTCTCAACTGTCTTGACGCGTAAGCAATCACCTTGTCATGTTGCATAAGTACGCAACCCAATCCTTTATAAGACGCATCGCTATAGATTATGAAATGACCTTGATCGTCGGGTAGCATCAATACTGGTGCCGTAGTTAGTCTCTTCTTTAACTCTTGAAAACTCTCTTCGCATTTATCGTTCCATATGAATCATTCACTTTTCCTTGTCAGCTTGGTCATTGGAGTAGCTATCCTTGCAAAATCCTGCACAAATCTCCAGTCATATCCGGCTAATCCCAAGAAACTCCTGACTTCAATTGGTGTCCTTGGTCTTTCCCAATCTTTCACTGCCTCTATCTTTGCTGTATCCACTTTGATGCCTTCGTTGCTCACCACGTGTCCTAAGAAATGAACTTCTCTTAACCAGAATTCACACTTGGAAAATTTACATATAATCTTTCTTGTCTCAATGTTTCCAGCACAATCCACAAATGGTTTGCATGCTCTTCTTCTGTCTTAGATTATATCAAGATATCGTCGATGAATACTACTACAAACTTGTCCAAATACTTCTTTAAAATCATGTTCATTAAGTCCATAAAAGCTGCTGGTGCATTCGTTAGTCCAAACGCCATTACTAAAAATTCATAGTGTCCATACCTCGTTCGAAAAGCTGTCTTCGGTATGTCGTCTGGTTTAATCTTCAATTGGTGATATCCTGACCGTAGGTCAATCTTTGAAAAATGTACCGCTCCTTTCAGCTGGTCAAATAGATCATCAATTCGGGGTAATGGATACTTGTTCTTGATAGTTAGCTTGTTCAATTCCCGATAGTCTATACACAGTCTCATGCTTCCATCCTTCTTCTTGACAAATAACACTGGTGCTCCCCACGGTGAAACGCTGGGTCTAATAATTCCCTTTTCTAGCAAATCTTGCAGTTGATTAGCTAATTCCTTCATCTCTACTGGTGCCATTCTGTATGGGGCCTTAGATATTGGCTCCGCGCTTGGTGCTAAGTCTATTGCAAATTCAATTTCTCTATCTGGGGGTAAACCTGGCAACTCTTCCGGAAAGACATCCGGAAACTCTCTCACGACTGGAATATCTTCTAACTTAGAAACTTCCTTCTCTATATCTATCACATATGCCAAATACGCCTCACAACCTTGCCTTAGTAACCTCTTAGCCTGAATCATCGTTAAAAACTTCTTCGTTTGTTTCTCTCCTCTAAATATTATCTCTTTCTTTTCTGGGGTAATCAAAGTAACCCTCTTATTCTTACAATCAATACTCGCATCATAATCAGTTAACCAGTCCATCCCTAAAATCACATCAAATTCTCCTAACTTAAAAGGTAACAAATCAACATAACATCATACTAAGTTCAGAACTAGACATCTAGTCTAATCAAAACAAGACAACAACTACCCTGCCAATGACAACCACCCGAGGTGCTCTCCTAGCTGCCGGTGAACTATCAGTCACGCTGTGCCGACTCATACTCTCGTTTCACTGGAATGGGGTTAGAAAACAACAAGCAAGAGTGAGCCAAAAGTGCTCAGTAAGCATCACAATATATATCATCACAATTATAAGATATGATTTTCAAGATATCTGAATCAACAATATTTAAGCCAACACATGCTTTTATATCAATATCAACTGAAGAAAAGAATTAGAATTGGACTTCTACATTTTATTCAAATCAAAGGTTGTGCTACTGGCCAGCCACGCAACAACCCCGGACTAGCTCATGGCAAAGTCCTCTATGGATCCAAGGCCAATCTGGGCCTAAATTACATCGACCATAAATGGCCAAACCAATAATTGGTCAATTTTAAAAACATGCCAATTCTATCACAGGGTATAAGCAATAACATGCTCGATAAATAATTCACAACATCAAGGTATAATAATTGCAAAAGAGCTTCAACTGCTCGATATCAAAAGAAGATTGAGAATAATCATTAAATAATTCCAACGGTAATATATACTCGTTTGGGAAAGAAATCAATGGTTGAAATCAATTATCAATGATGGTAGCCAATTGTCAATGACGGAAATCCAACAATCAATGGTTGTAATAATAATCAAAGGATGGTAATCAATAATCAATGATTGATAGCAATAATCAAATGGTGGTAATCAACCGATAATGGTTATAAGCAATAATCAAAGATGGTAATCAACAATCAAGGGTTGAAAACAATAATCAATAGGTTGGAAATAAGGGTTTCCGATGCAGATCAAATCAAAGAATTTAGGGAATTTATAAATGGAATCAGTTGCTCAAATGCGGGTAAAGGATTAATAATCTGAATTGTTCCGGGATAACAACATTTAAGTATTAAAGACAATAACAATTTTATCACAAGTAAAGGCACAGATACTTGCCTGGTCTACGTCGCTGTCGGTTCGATCCTGATCACTCAACTTTCCCTTTTCCCTTGCTCCGGGAACTCGTTTCTATAATTAAACAACTCATCACAGTAAGTCTAACTATCCTTATTCTATCCTCGACACTCAATCAATCAATAACACATTTAATCAAGTAACCGGTTACGTATCGGACGTCCGGTAATTTACGGTATTTAAAACTCAGATACTAGCCCTAGTACGGGCATATACGAACTATAAAACACAACACACAACTCATACGAACCATATAGCACTTATAAATATTTTTAAAACATCACACGAAACTTATTTGAATTTTAAATAAGTCCCAACTAATTTTTAAATAGAAAATCGGATTTTTAAATCCAATATAAATATTTAAATGCAATTAAATCAATTAATAAAATTAATTTATACTATTTAAATGCTCAAACTATTTTTAAATAATAAAACAAACTTGAAAATAATTAAACTGAATTTTAAATTAATTAAATCTAATTAATAACTAATTTTTAAGAATTAACTGATTAAAGAATTAATCAATTAATTAAATAAATCAATTATTAATTAAAAATAATTAAAATAATTAAGTTTAATCAATTTTCGAATTTAAAATAATAAATATAAATTTTCAGAATTTTCTGAAGTTAAAAATATATTTTTAAAAATAAAAATATGAATTTTTAAAGATTTTAAACTATTTTCGAATTAAATAATTAATTAAAATTCAAAAACAGTTTTTCAGAAATGCAATTAGGGTTTCGAAGATTGAAACCGGGTTAAAATTTCGGGTAAACGGGTCGGGAAGAACAACCCGGTACTATTCACGCCGGCGACGGAATCAGTGAATTCCGGCAAGCCAAAAACACATCAGAAATTGGGGATTTTAATACCAAAACATTCCAAATAAACACATCAACACATTCCGACCAAAAACTAACCATAAACATCACCGGAATAAAAAAACCCGACTATTTTCCGGCGAGCTTAAACAAATTTTCCGATATGTAAAAATCCTACATGAAACTCTACGTTCTTTATGTTAAAATGAAGCTAAGAACACATACAATGAAAGCCCTCTATCATAAACAATGTCAGATCATTCATATGAACGGACTATTCAAAAGAAGAATTCGGGTCAAAACTCGAAAATCAAACCCATCAAAATCGAACAAAAACATGAAATTAAAGCATGGATTCTTGCTAATTAGAACCCTAGGAACATGTTAGAAGCAATCAATTGAACGGAGAATCAACAGAATGAAAATCCCCAAATCGGGTATGAACCCTAATTTTAATTCGAATATTGAAAAATTCATAACAATTCGAAAATTTACCAGATGATGATGAGGTTGGATGATTCTGAACCTAGAGATCAAGAGCTTTGATTTGAGTACTTGAACTTTGATTTCTGAAATCAATAACACCTTGAACGAATTGTTTAATCTTCAAGAACACGAAGAACAAGTTTCGGGAATTTTTACTTTTTGATTATCTGGAATGCAGATTATGAAGGCTTTAAGGTACGATTCGTCTTTATATATTTTTGGAAAAATAATACCCCAAAGAACATTTTTGGATCGTTATAGATCCACTGGATCGTTTAAAAACCCTAATTCGGTTAAAAATACGTTTTATGAGGAGATAATTATCTACAAAGACTGATAATTATCCAAATCAATACATATCATTATATAACTAATGCTCAAGAATATTGGGGCTATAACAGATGAAATATTGAAATAAACGATATATCCGTCCCCCTAAGCAATTAGGGTTTGGAACAATTTTTCCTTTTTCGAACAAAACGAATTATACTGGCAAGATCAAATAACTAGGGATGAAATGATACGAATAATCCTTTCGATAACGATTCGAATACGAAAGACGAAGGGATAATAATGATGTACAAAATCTCAACGGGACCCTTGAATTTTCAAAACGGGGCTCAAGATTGAAGAAAATTTCAAATGACGAAATATTTGAAAGGGGCTTTCGACTCACCAATTAGCACATAATCACTCAATAATTATCACTTATTAATATTCAAATATTCCTCAAGAAATATTTTACACCAAATATATCATTTATTTAAATAATAAAATTCACAGATATTACACCTGATGTCGATGTTCTTCGTCCTCGAGTGTTGCACTGGGTTGTTGGAGATTGCTATGGCACTTGTGTTGTCGCAAAATATTGGAATCTTAGTCAACAAAAGCCCATAGTCACGGAGTTGGTTTCTCATCCACAAGATCTGAGCACAGTAGCTACCAGCAGCAATGTATTCAGCTTCAGCTGTTGATGTGGACATTGAGTGATGTTTCTTGCTATACCAAGAAACTAACCTTCTTCCAAGAAACTGACAGCTTCCTGAAGTACTCTTTCGATCAATCTTACAACCTGCAAAATCTGAGTCTGTATATCCAATAAGATCAAATCCTGTATCTTTAGGGTACCAAATTCCAAGATTTGGGGTTCCCTTAAGATATGTAAATATTCGCTTAACAGCTATTAGATGAGATTCTTTAGGATCAGACTGAAACCTAGCACACAAACATGTTGCAAACATTATATCTGGTCTACTTGTAGTGAGATATAGTAAGGAGCCTATCATACCTCTGTAGCTTGTGATGTCAACCTTCTTACCAGTTTCATCCTTATCAAGCTTAGTGGCAGTTGGCATTGGAGTCTTTGCTGTAGATGATTCTTCCATTTCATACTTCTTCAAGAGATCTTTGATGTACTTGGACTGACAAATGAATATTCCATCTTGCCTTTGATACACTTGCAGTCCAAGAAAGAATGACAATTCAGCCATCATGCTCATTTCATAACGACTCTGCATTAACTTAGCAAATATCTTGCATAGATCGTCATTAGTAGAACTAAATATTATGTCATCAACATATACTTGCACCAATATCAAATCATTTTTGTGCATTTTGTAAAAGAGAGTTTTATCTATGACACCTCTTGTAAAATTATTTTCAAGTAAGAATTCAGAGAGAGTGTCATACCATGTCCTTGGAGCTTGTTTGAGTCCATAAAGAGCTTTGAATAGAAACTACACAAAGTCTGCCAGTTTTGAATCCTCAAACCCTGGAGGTTGTTCCACATACACTTCTTCTTCTAGCTCCCCATTCAGAAAAGCACTCTTCACATACATTTGATATACCTTGTAATTGGAATGTGCTGCGAATGCCAGAAACATCTTGATGGCCTCAAGTCTTGCTACTGGTGCATAGGTTTCATCATAGTCTATACCCTCTTCTTGAGAGTAACCTTTAGCAACCAGTCTGGCTTTATTTCTCATTACAATGCCATCTTTATCCAACTTATTTCTGAATACCCATTTTGTTCCAATAACAGATTTTCCTTTTGGCCTGGGTACCAGCTTCCAAACTTTTTGCCTTTCAAATTGATTGAGTTCATCTTGCATTGCAATCACCCAATCTGGATCTTCTAGGGCATCTTCAACTTTCTTAGGTTCTGTTTCTGAAAGAAACCCAGAATAGTGACATTCATTTTGTGATGCCCTTCTAGTTCTCACTCCTGAATCTGGATCACCAATGATCAAGTGAAAGGGATGATCTCTATTCCATACCCTTTGTCTTGGTAGATGCGATCTTGATGATTCTCCTTGTTCAAAATGTTGTGGAGTGTGACTAGTTGATCCTTCTCCTGCTCCCCCT
The DNA here is from genome assembly GCA_030848705.1 of Heracleum sosnowskyi. Classification (NCBI taxonomy): domain Eukaryota; kingdom Viridiplantae; phylum Streptophyta; class Magnoliopsida; order Apiales; family Apiaceae; genus Heracleum; species Heracleum sosnowskyi. The sequence goes on from CM061238.1 coordinate 23,478,136, forward strand.
GAGTTGTTGATGGTGTGATCTGTTGATTCTGTTGATTGACTAGTGGATCCTGTAGTAGTTTGAGGATCTCCACCACTTTCACCACTTGGTCCAGAATCATTATCATCATGATTATTATTATCACCAGGAACAACTTCATGTTCTTCCTCATTGTCAGAGAGATCTCCTGATAGATTTTCAAATACCAAGGATTCAGAGTTCTCTCTAGTTTGCAGGCCTGGTCTTTTGGTATCATCGAATGTTACATTAAAGCTTTCCAACACCTTCTTATCTTCAATCACATATACCCTGTAAGCATTAGATTCCAGAGAATAGCCCAGAAAAATGCCTTCATCTGCTTTAGCATCAAACTTGCCTAGATGTCCTCCATCTTTTAGCACAAAGCATTTTGCACCAAACACATGAAAATACTTCAGTGTTGGTTTCTTGTTGGCCATTAACTCATACGGAGTATTTTGACGATCTTTGTTAATCAGGGTTCGATTCTGAGTGTAGCAAGCTGTATTCACTGCTTCAACCCAAAAGTAAGTGGGAACTTTTGATTCATTTAACATGGTCCTTGCTGTAATATCCGTGAATTTTATTATTTGATTAAATGATATATTTAATCTAAAATATTTATTTTGGAATATTGGAATATTATTATATGATATTTAGTGTGTGATTATGTGCTAAATGGTGAGTCAGAAGCCCCTTTCAAAAATTTCGTCATTTGGAATTTTCTTCAAATTTGAGTCATTTTGATAATTCAAGGCCCCGTTGAAATTTCGTACATTCATTTTTAATTCTTCATCTTTCGTATTCGAATCGTTATCGAAAGGGTTATGGGATTCTATTTAACCCTACCTATTTGATTCTGCAAATCAATTTCAATTTTTGATCCGAAAAAGGAAAAATCGTTCCGAACCCTAATTGCTTAAGGGGACGGATTTATCGTTCTATATCAATATTGAAGTTGTTATAGCCCTAGTATTCTTGAGCATTAGTTATATAATGATATATATCAATTTGGATAATCATCAACCTTTTTAACCCCTTATTTTTCGTAAAACGTGTTTTTGACCTAATTAGGGTTTTTAAACGATCTAACGAATCAATATCGATCCAAAAATGTTATTTGGGGTATTATTTTTCCAGAAATATAAAAAGACAAATCAGACTTCATAACTCATAGCAAATCTTCAGCAATTACTCAAAAAATCCGAAATTCCCAAAAATTATTTTTGTGTTCTTGATCTTCAATCAATTCGTTCTAAGTGTTATTGAAGTCCAAATTTGAAGTTCTTATACTCAAATCAAAGCTCCAAAAATCTAGTTTCAGAATCTTCCAACCTCATCATCATCTGGTAAGTATTCGATTTTATATTGATTTTACAAGTTTCGAATTATAACTAGGGTTCTTGATTCGATTTGGGGATTTTCATTCTGTTGATTCTCCGTTCAATTGGTTGCTTCTAACATGTTCCTAGGGTTCTAATTAGCAAGAATCCATGCTTTAATTTCATGTTTATGTTCAATTTAGTCGGGTTTTGATTTCGGGTTTTGACCCGATTTCTTCTTTCGATTTGTACGTTCTTGATATTGATCTGACATTGTTTTTGATAAAGGGCTTTTATTGTATGAGTTATAAGCTTCATTTTGGTATATTAATCTTTGAGTTTCATGTACGGAATAGGTAGATCGGGTTTCCGGCCGAGGTCGTTGCCGGAGAATTCTTTGAACGGATTCTGGGCACGATTCCGGCTAGGGACAGATGTTTTGATGTGTGGGTTTTGTTTGGCTTGAAAAGGCGAACAAAAGCCCTCTGGTTTGATTTGTGTTTGGACGGAATCGAAGAATTCCGGCGGCCGGAGACCGGCCGGATTCTGGAAAACCCAGAATCCGGTGGGTTGTTCTTGGCGACCCGGAATTGTTCTTCCCGACCCGTTTACCCGATTTTTCGACCCGGTTTCAATCTTCAAAACCCTAATTCATTTTCAGAAAACTGTTTTTGAATTTTATTTTTAAATTTAATTCGAAAATAGTTTAAAAACTTTAAAAATTCATATTTTTATTTTAAAAATATATTTTAATATCAGAAAAATTCTGATAAATTATATTTATTATTTTAAATCCGAAAATTGATTAAACTTAATTATTTTAATTATTTTTAATTAATAATTAATTTATTAATTAATTGGTTAATTCTTTTAATCAATTAATTCTTAAAAATTAATTATTAATTAGATTTAATTAATTAAAAATTCAGTTTAATTATTTTCAAGCCTATTTAATTATTTAAAAATAGCTTGAGTATTTAAAGAGTGTCAATTAATTTTATTAATTGATTTATTTTCATTTAAATGTTTATATTGGATTTAAAAATCCGATTTTTGATTTAAAAATTAGTAATGACTTATTAAAATTCGAATAAGTTCCGTATGATGTTTTAAAAATGTTTATAAGTGCTATATGGTTCATATTAATTGTGTGTTGTGTTTTATAGTCTGTATATGCCCGTACTAGGGCAAATATCTGAGTTTTAAATATCGTAAACTATACCGGATGTCCGATACGTAACCGGTTACTTGTTTAAATGTGATTATTGGTTGAATAAGTGTCGAGAGTAGAACGAGAATAGTTAGACTTATTGTGATGAGTTGTTTAATTATAGAATCGAGTTCCCGGAGCAAGGGAAAGGGGAAAGTAGAGTGAGCAGAGTCGATCCGATAGCAGCTTAGACCAGGCAAGTATCTGTGCCCTTACTTGTGATAAAATTTATTATTGTCTTGATTACTTGAATACCGTTATCCCCAGAACAATTCAAATTATCAATCTTTTAACCGCATTTGGACAACTGATTCCATTTCCTTAGAGATTCTTGATTCTTTGATTTGATCTGCATCGGAAACCCTTATTTCCAATTCACTTGATTATTGTTTACCACCTATTGTTGTTATTTATCATCCTTTGATTATCATTGACAACCATTGATTATTTGACTTCCATCTTGACTACCGATTACGGTCATTGATTAACGATTACCAATATTGATTTCCTTATTGAATGAGTACACTGTACCATTGAAATTTCTCCATGATTCTTTCTCGATCTTCGTTGATACTGAACAGTTGAAGCTCTTTTGCAATTACTATACATTCAGTTTATCTTATTGAGCATGTTATTGTTTATACCCTATTATAGATTTGGCATGTGTTTTTAAAAATGGACCAGTAATTGGTCGGGCCATATTTATGGTCGGAATAACTTAAGGCCCAGATTGGCCTGGGATCCAGTAGAGGACTATGACATGAGCTAGTTCGGGGTTGATGCGTAGCTGGCCAGCAGCACAACCTTTGATTTGAATAAAATGTATAAGCCAAATTCTAATTCTTTACTTCAATCATTATTGATATAAAGCATGTGTTAGCTAAATATTGTTGATTCTGATATCATAAATTCATATCCTTACAACTGTGATAGAAATGATTCGTTGATGTTTGCTGAGCAATTTTTGGCTCACTCTTGCTTGTTGTTTTCTAACCCTATTCCAGTGAAGCGAGAGTATGAGTTGGCATAGCGTGACCGATAGTTCACCAGCAGCCAGGAGAGCCCCTCGAGTCATTGTTATTGGCAGGGTAGTTGTTGTTTTGCTTTTCTAGATTAATGTCTAGATTTGAACTTTAGTTGTGATGTAATAACTCTGATAAAACTGGTATTGTAATAATAAAAGATTGTAGTAGCTTGTGTTCATTGCCATAATCTGGATGCGGTCTTGGTCAAGGGGTAATTGTGTCTTTATATATACTATGCATGTGTTAAATAGTGTTCCGTTGGTCGGATGACTCCTCAAATCTGTACCCCGGGTTTGGAGGGCGTCACAGTTGGTATCAGAGCAACAGGTTATGGCATTTGAAACAAGTTAGGACTTAGGGTCCAGGATAACATAGAGAGTTAGGAATTCACGTAAGGATATTAGGAGGTCAACTAGGGATATTACGCGTAGTAATTAAATGTGGTTATAATTGCAGCCCCCTAGTTCTAGTTCAGACTCAGACCCTTCCGAGGATACGATAGCAGAGATACCTACACCCGTTGAGAGAGCAGGACCGTCTCGGCCAGTGCGATATCAGCCTATGCATCAGGACCCAGTAGTCAGGAGAGATCAGATACCTTGTCCTATTCCACTCCGACAAGTAGCCCCAGCACCAGTGTCTCAGGCATCAGTTTATGGGCCTTTGTATCAGTTATGTGAGCCACCAGTTCCACACCATGTGTATCAGAGGGTGAGTAGAGAGAAGGAGTACCTTTATGGACAGGTTATGGAGATGGGTAGGATTCGTTCGATCGAGGCAGCCGCTGTCAGAGAGAGAGACAGACTTAGAGATCAGATGAGAGACATTCAGATAAGGTTTAGGGTTACGAGGACTTTGGTTGAGACTCGATTGCACGGATTAGCTTCTAGTCGAGAGGGAGAGACAATAGCAGGGATGAGACAGATTTTGGATTATGCGATGAGTGAGATTGCAGAGATTTCAGGACCCCCGTTATGGCCGGCAGGAGCAGGTGATCTGTGAGCAGGTATTAGTAGCAGACAGATGTGACATGGATGTATGGTTTCTAGATAGTTAGTATATAGATGCATATTGTAGAATCAGCAGTGCACCGGGCTTATAGGAACGCCTCGGGTTGTTGTTGCATTTTTGTTGTTGTATTGCTGGTCGGCAGTTATGGTTCAGCCATGATATATTTTCTTTTGAAGCGTTCTACGCTTGTACTAACTCTATCTATATATATATGATAAACCTCTTTTATAGAACTATATTTATTCCCCTGTCATTCATTTCCAGCATCATAACTGTTATTCTACTTATTGCAATGAGTGTATCCATACACCGTTGAGAAGATCTGTAAACCTTCGAGATATCAATTGTGATCCTTCCTTCTCTTATATGAACTGTTTGATTAAGCCAATTATTGTTTATTCATCAGCGATATGGCTCCTAGACGACAAACCCGTTCAACTGATACCTCTGACCAAGAAGGTCAACAAATTACACCTCCCACGGGCCGCGTGGACCCGATGGTAATCCAGTTGTTAAATACCCTTACTCAACAGACTGCCGCATTAGCACAGCAGCAACGTGCATTTCAGCAACAGCTCTTAGAACAGCAGCACCAGCAAGCAGCACCGGCAGTTACGTTCAAATCTTTCCAGGCAGCAAAACCTCCGGAATTTAAAGGATCAGCAGACCCTGTAGAGGCTAAGGCATGGTTGAAAGAGATGGAAAAGGCTTTTACCTTGATAGAGGTGACAGAGGATAAGAAGACAGAATATGCAAGCTATTTTCTGAAGAATGAGGCTAGTTATTGGTGGGAAACGAGTAGGGCTATGGAGCCCGATGGATTGATTACGTGGGCAAGATTTACAGAGTTGTTTTTGGAAAGATATTTTCCGGACTATATGAGAGATCAGATGGAATTGAAGTTTTTGGAATTAAAGCAGGGAAGCATGACAGTGCCCCAATATGAAACAAGGTTTACGGATTTGTCAAGGTTTGTTCCAACCTATGTGGATACGGAAAAGAAGAAGGCCAAGAGGTTCCAGCAGGGACTGAGGTCTTGGATTCGTAGTAAGTTAGCTGTATTGGAGTTGGACACCTATGCAGCGGTGGTCCAAAAGGCAATGATTGCGGAGACAGAGAGTGATTCTTACATGAAAGAGAGGGAGAACAAGAAAAGGAAAGCAGGGATACCCGATAAGGGACAGCAGCAGGGAAGTTTTCAAGGGCAAGCAAATAAGAAACTGGATTTCAGCACGGAAGGAATACAAGTTTTAGGAAACCAGACACCGGAAACGTAGGACAAGATAACCGTCTACTAACCGGCAGTCAGCATGGACTTTCTAGACCCCCACTACCGGAATGCAAGACATGCGGGAAGCGACATCTAGGGATATGCCATCGATTGAATGTCACATGCTTTAAATGCAATCAGAAGGGACATTATTCCCGGGATTGCAAGATAGGCATCGTGTGTCATCGGTGTAAGAAACCAGGTCACATGATTAAGGACTGCAAAGCACCAGCAACCGTGAACTATATGATTCGGGCAATTGAAGCACCCCCAGTTGTTAACGTCCAGCCGTTAGCCAGGACCTACAATATGTCAATGGGAGAAGCAGTGAGAGATTCCGACGTGGTGGCAGGTACACTTCTAGTAAATTCTATTCCTGCACAAGTGTTAATAGATTCGGGAGCGACGAAGTCTTTTATTTCTGAAACGTTTGCTCGTAGATTGAATTGCGTAATGAAACCTTTAAGTGGAGTGTTGACTATAGAGATAGCTAATCAGGATCGTATCGCGGTCAGTTCATATTATCCCCGTTGTGAGATAGAGATTTTGGGAAATCATTTTTATGTTGACTTGTTACCTTTTAAGTTAGGTGAATTTGATGTGATATTAGGGATGGATTGGTTGACTGAGCATGATGCAAGTATTGATTGTAAGAATAAGAGGGTTACTTTGATTACCCTAGAAAAGAAAGAGATAATATTTAGAGGAGAGAAACAAAGAAAGAGGTTCCTGACGATGATTCAGGCTAAGAGGTTATTAAGGCAAGGTTGTGAGGCGTATCTAGCTTATGTGATAGATATAGATAAGGAAGTTTCTAAGTTAGAAGATATTCCAGTCGTAAATGAGTTTCCAGATGTTTTTCCGGAAGAATTACCAGGTTTACCTCCAGATAGAGAGATTGAATTTGCGATAGACTTAGTACCAGGCACGGAGCCAGTATCTAAGGCCCCTTACAGAATGGCACCAGTGGAGATGAAGGAATTGGCTGATCAACTGCAAGATTTGCTAGAAAAAGGAATTATTAGACCCAGCGTTTCACCGTGGGGAGCACCAGTACTGTTTGTCAAGAAAAAGGATGGAAGCATGAGATTGTGTATAGACTATCGGGAGTTGAACAAGCTGACCATTAAGAACAAGTATCCGTTACCTCGAATAGATGATCTGTTTGACCAGCTGAAGGGAGCGGTACATTTTTCAAAGATCGACCTACGGTCAGGATATCACCAATTGAAGATTAGACCAGACGACATACCGAAGACAGCCTTTCGAACAAGGTATGGGCACTATGAATTCTTAGTAATGGCGTTTGGACTAACGAATGCACCCGCAGCTTTTATGGACCTAATGAACAGGATTTTCAAGAGATATTTGGACAAGTTTGTAGTGGTATTCATCGACGACATCTTGATATACTCAAGGACAGAAGAAGAGCATGCAGACCAGTTGCGAATTGTGTTAGAAACGTTAAGACAAGAAAGACTATACGCGAAGTTTTCCAAGTGTGAATTCTGGTTGAAAGAAGTTCATTTCTTAGGACACGTGGTGAGCAGCGAAGGCATCAAAGTGGACCCAGCAAAGATAGAGGCAGTGAAAGATTGGGAGAGACCAAGGACACCGACTGAAGTTAGAAGTTTATTGGGATTAGCCGGATACTACCGGAGATTTGTGCAAGATTTTGCGAAGATAGCTACTCCAATGACCAAGCTGACAAGGAAAAGCGAGCGATTCATATGGAACGATAAATGCGAAGAAGGCTTCCAAGAGTTAAAGAAAAGACTAACTACGTCACCGGTATTGATGTTACCAGACGATCAAGGTCATTTCGTAATCTATAGTGATGCGTCGTACAAAGGATTCGGATGCGTACTTATGCAACATGACAAGGTGATTGCTTATGCGTCAAGACAGTTGAGACCCCACGAACAGAAGTACCCTACACACGATTTGGAGTTAGCAGCTATTGTGTTTGCTTTGAAGATATGGAGACACTACTTGTATGGAGAGAGATGTGAAATTTACACCGATCACAAAAGTTTGAAGTATATCTTTACTCAGAAAGAGCTGAACATGAGGCAACGAAGATGGTTAGAACTAATCAAGGACTACGACGTTTCTATGAACTATCATCCCGGCAAGGCAAATGTGGTAGCAGATGCATTGAGCAGGAAAGAGAGATTAAATACACCAATGATGACCAAAGAGTTATACAAGGAATTTGAGAAGTTAGAAATCGAAGTAATTAATCCGAAGGACGCGACGGAAATGATTTATACCATGGCGTTTCAACCTGAATTGTTGGAGAAGATACGGAAGTGCCAAGAGCGAGTTATGAATGATGATGTGAGTAAAATGACAGGTGAGGAAATATGTAGCCAACCGGATGACAAAGGGATCTTGAGATTTGCTTCTCGGATATGGATACCTAACGTAACGGAACTGAAAAGTGAGATTTTGCACGAAGCACATAACTCGAAGTATTCAATTCATCCAGGGAGTACGAAAATGTATCGAGATCTTAAGACGAACTTTTGGTGGCCAGATATGAAGAGAGAGATTGCGGAATGGGTAAGTAAATGCTTTACGTGTCAAAGAGTTAAGGCGGAACATCAGAGACCAAGTGGATTACTTCAACCATTGGAAATTCCCGAATGGAAGTGGGAACACATTGCGATGGACTTTGTAGTAGGATTGCCTAGAACACAAGCTAACCATGATGCCATCTGGGTTATCATGGATCGATTGACGAAATCTGCGCATTTTCTTCCGATTAACGAGAGATTCTCGCTGGATAAGTTAGTTCATATTTACATAAAAGAAATCGTGGTACGACATGGAGTTCCAGTATCGATAGTGTCTGATAGAGACCCTCGATTCAATTCAAGATTTTGGAGGAGTTTTCAAGAGTGTTTAGGCACCGAGTTGAGAATGAGTACGACTTATCATCCGCAGACGGACGGTCAAAGCGAAAGGACAATTCAGACTATTGAAGATATGCTTAGGACATGTGCACTTGACTTTGAAGGCAGTTGGGACGATCATCTACCCTTGGTGGAATTTTCATATAATAATAGTTTTCACGCGAGCATCGGAATGCCACCTTACGAAGCTCTGTATGGACGAAAGTGTCGATCTCCGGTATATTGGGAAGAAGTTGGTGAACGGAAAATGATAGGACCAGAACTAGTACAACGAACAAAAGAAGTGGTTCAATTGATTCAGAGAAGATTGATAACAGCTCAAGACCGACAGAAAAAGTATGCGGATCTAGCCAGAAAGGATGTGGGATTCGAAGAAGGAGAGCAAGTGTTACTAAAAGTTTCACCATGGAAAGGATTAGTTAGGTTTGGAAAGAAAGGGAAGTTGAGTCCGAGATATGTTGGGCCGTTTGAGATTTTGAAGAAAGTGGGCGAAGTAGCTTACGAGTTGGCATTGCCACCGCATATGCAGCACGTTCATAATGTATTTCATGTATCTATGCTTAAGAAGTATCGACCAGATTCGAATCATGTAATAGAGTATGAACCCATAGAGGTCCAGGCAGATTTATCATATGTAGAACGACCGATTCAGATATTGGATCGTAAGGAGAAAGTACTAAGGAATAAGACAGTAGCGTTAGTGAGAGTTTTGTGGAGGAATCCTAAAGTAGAAGAGTCTACCTGGGAGTTAGAGAGTGAGATGTTAGAGAAGTATCCCCAGTTGTTTCCTTGATCTGATTATGAGGACAGAATCCTATTAAGGGGGGAAGGATGTAATATCCGTGAATTTTATTATTTGATTAAATGATATATTTAATCTAAAATATTTATTTTGGAATATTGGAATATTATTATATGATATTTAGTGTGTGATTATGTGCTAAATGGTGAGTCAGAAGCCCCTTTCAAAAATTTCGTCATTTGGAATTTTCTTCAAATTTGAGCCGTTTTGATAATTCAAGGCCCCGTTGAAATTTCGTACATTCATTTTTAATTCTTCGTCTTTCGTATTTGAATCGTTATCGAAAGGGTTATGGGATTCTATTTAACCCTACCTATTTGATTCTGCAAATCAATTTCAATTTTTGATCCGAAAAAGGAAAAATCGTTCCGAACCCTAATTGCTTAAGGGGACGGATTTATCGTTCTATATCAATATTGAAGTTGTTATAGCCCTAGTATTCTTGAGCATTAGTTATATAATGATATATATCAATTTGGATAATCATCAACCTTTTTAACCCCTTATTTTTCGTAAAACGTGTTTTTGACCTAATTAGGGTTTTTAAACGATCTAACGAATCAATATCGATCCAAAAATGTTATTTGGGGTATTATTTTTCCAGAAATATAAAAAGACAAATCAGACTTCATAACTCATAGCAAATCTTCAGCAATTACTCAAAAAATCCGAAATTCCCAAAAATTATTTTTGTGTTCTTGATCTTCAATCAATTCGTTCTAAGTGTTATTGAAGTCCAAATTTGAAATTCTTATACTCAAATCAAAGCTCCAAAAATCTAGTTTCAGAATCTTCCAACCTCATCATCATCTGGTAAGTATTCGATTTTATATTGATTTTACAAGTTTCGAATTATAACTAGGGTTCTTGATTCGATTTGGGGACTTTCATTCTGTTGATTCTCCGTTCAATTGGTTGCTTCTAACATGTTCCTAGGGTTCTAATTAGCAAGAATCCATGCTTTAATTTCATGTTTATGTTCAATTTAGTCGGGTTTTGATTTCGGGTTTTGACCCGATTTCTTCTTTCGATTCGTACGTTCTTGATATTGATCTGACATTGTTTTTGATAAAGGGCTTTTATTGTATGAGTTATAAGCTTCATTTTGGTATATTAATCTTTGAGTTTCATGTACGGAATATGTACATCGGGTTTCCGGCCGAGGTCGTTGCCGGAGAATTCTTTGAACGGATTCTGGGCACGATTCCGGCTAGGGACAGATGTTTTGATGTGTGGGTTTTGTTTGGCTTGAAAAGGCGAACAAAAGCCCTCTGGTTTGATTTGTGTTTGGACGGAATCGAAGAATTCCGGCGGCCGGAGACCGGCCGGATTCTGGAAAACCCAGAATCCGGTGGGTTGTTCTTGGCGACCCGGAATTGTTCTTCCCGACCCGTTTACCCGATTTTTCGACCCGGTTTCAATCTTCAAAACCCTAATTCATTTTCAGAAAACTGTTTTTAAATTTTATTTTTAAATTTAATTCGAAAATAGTTTAAAAACTTTAAAAATTCATATTTTTATTTTAAAAATATATTTTAATATCAGAAAAATTCTGATAAATTATATTTATTATTTTAAATCCGAAAATTGATTAAACTTAATTATTTTAATTATTTTTAATTAATAATTAATTTATTAATTAATTGGTTAATTCTTTTAATCAATTAATTCTTAAAAATTAATTATTAATTAGATTTAATTAATTAAAAATTCAGTTTAATTATTTTCAAGCCTATTTAATTATTTAAAAATAGCTTGAGTATTTAAAGAGTGTCAATTAATTTTATTAATTGATTTATTTTCATTTAAATGTTTATATTGGATTTAAAAATCCGATTTTTGATTTAAAAATTAGTAATGACTTATTAAAATTCGAATAAGTTCCGTATGATGTTTTAAAAATGTTTATAAGTGCTATATGGTTCATATTAATTGTGTGTTGTGTTTTATAGTCTGTATATGCCCGTACTAGGGCAAATATCTGAGTTTTAAATATCGTAAACTATACCGGACGTCCGATACGTAACCGGTTACTTGTTTAAATGTGATTATTGGTTGAATAAGTGTCGAGAGTAGAACGAGAATAGTTAGACTTATTGTGATGAGTTGTTTAATTATAGAATCGAGTTCCCGGAGCAAGGGAAAGGGGAAAGTAGAGTGAGCAGAGTCGATCCGACAGCAGCTTAGACCAGGCAAGTATCTGTGCCCTTACTTGTGATAAAATTTATTATTGTCTTGATTACTTGAATACCGTTATCCCCAGAACAATTCAAATTATCAATCTTTTAACCGCATTTGGACAACTGATTCCATTTCCTTAGAGATTCTTGATTCTTTGATTTGATCTGCATCGGAAACCCTTATTTCCAATTCACTTGATTATTGTTTACCACCTATTGTTGTTATTTATCATCCTTTGATTATCATTGACAACCATTGATTATTTGACTTCCATCTTGACTACCGATTACGGTCATTGATTAACGATTACCAATATTGATTTCCTTATTGAATGAGTACACTGTACCATTGAAATTTCTCCATGATTCTTTCTCGATCTTCGTTGATACTGAACAGTTGAAGCTCTTTTGCAATTACTATACATTCAGTTTATCTTATTGAGCATGTTATTGTTTATACCCTATTATAGATTTGGCATGTGTTTTTAAAAATGGACCAGTAATTGGTCGGGCCATATTTATGGTCGGAATAACTTAAGGCCCAGATTGGCCTGGGATCTAGTAGAGGACTATGACATGAGCTAGTCCGGGGTTGATGCGTGGCTGGCCAGCAGCACAACCTTTGATTTGAATAAAATGTATAAGCCAAATTCTAATTCTTTACTTCAATCATTATTGATACAAAGCATGTGTTAGCTAAATATTGTTGATTCTGATATCATAAATTCATATCCTTACAACTGTGATAGAAATGATTCGTTGATGTTTGCTGAGCAATTTTTGGCTCACTCTTGCTTGTTGTTTTCTAACCCTATTCCAGTGAAGCGAGAGTATGAGTTGGCATAGCGTGACCGATAGTTCACCAGCAGCCAGGAGAGCCCCTCGAGTCATTGTTATTGGCAGGGTAGTTGTTGTTTTGCTTTTCTAGATTAATGTCTAGATTTGAACTTTAGTTGTGATGTAATAACTCTGATAAAACTGGTATTGTAATAATAAAAGATTGTAGTAGCTTGTGTTCATTGCCATAATCTGGATGCGGTCTTGGTCAAGGGGTAATTGTGTCTTTATATATATTATGCATGTGTTAAATAGTGTTCCGTTGGTCGGATGACTCCTCAAATCTGTACCCCGGGTTTGGAGGGCGTCACACTTGCTGCTTCAACCAAGGTCCTGTTCTTCCTTTCCACTACTCCATTCTATTGAGGAGTCCTTGGTGCTGAATACTGTCTTGATATTCCTTTCTCTGAGCAGAAATCATTAAGAACTGCATTCTTGAATTCAGTTCCATTGTCTGATCTGATTGTCCGCACAGGTAGCTTAGCTTCCACTTCTATCTTTTTGATGTGATCAATGATTAGTTGTGTTGCTTCATCTTTTGAATGTAAGAACAACACCCACGTGTACTTGGAGTAGTCATCCACCATCACCAATGCATATATTTTTCTTGAAAGTGACATAACATTGACTGGACCAAATAAATCCATATGAATAAGTTGTAATGGTTCAACAATGCTTGTCATTTCTTTGCTTCTATGTGATGCTTTCTTCGACTTCCCTTTTTCACATGCTTCACATAGTCCCTCCTGATTGAATTCCATCAGGGGCAACCCTCTCACTAACTCTCTCTTTACCAAAGAGTTCATAGTTTTGAAGTTCAAGTGTGAGAGGTTCTTATGCCATAGCCAACTTTGTTCTGAAGATGCCTTACTGTAGAAACATGTAACTTCTCCTTCACTGGTAAAACTTAAGTCAGCTATAAATAGATTTCCTTTTCTCACTCCCAGTAGAGCAAGCTTCTCATCCTTCCTGTTTGTGATCAAGCACTTGTCCTTTCTGAAATCTACATTGTAGCCTTTATCACAGAATTGACTAATACTTAGAAGATTGTGCTTTAATCTTTGAACAAGAGAGATGTTTTCAATGATGACATTCCCAATTCTCAATTTACCATATCCCGTAGTGAATCCTTTGTTGTCATCTCCAAAGGTTACAATCGGGCCGGTCTTCTTAACCACCTCTGTAAGCAGGGACTCTTCACCAGTCATGTGTCTAGAACAACCACTATCCAGAATCCACACAACCTTTGAGCTTTTAACCTTACCTTGCAATCACAGATCGATTAAGCGGACTTTGGTACCCAAAATTGTTTGGGTCCTGAAGGTTTAGATGATTTAACAGGAGTAACATTCAATTCAGTCTTAACCTGTTTGATTTTCATAGTATATGTGGATTTAGAATTAACAGTGCTATTGCTACTAGATTCATTCATCAACTTAAAATAAGCATGCATGATGTTGTATGTACATAGCAAACACTCTTTCTTTCCACAGGGTTCATGAAGATCAGGCATGTCAGACATGTTATGCATTTTAGAAGTATTAGCAGTTACTACTTTAACCTTTTTACATGCATGTGTAAGGTGTCCAGCAGAATTACAATTAGTGCACAACTTCCTAGATGCAATGGGAGAAGATGAAACAATATTCTGATTAACAATATTCTTTTTCCCATTCCTGTTCTTTTTAGCCTTACTAACTAAGTCACCTACTTCAGTTTTAGGTATTTCAGTTTTTACTGATTTCCTAGGCAACTCCATTTTTACCTCTTTTTCCTTCAACAAATCCTCCTCAAGCAATTCTTGTTTTATGTATAAGTCATCATGTAAAGGTTCTGAAAAGGGACTGACAAAGACTGGACAGACAACATTCTTAAGAATGTATAGAATATCCTTCCTGACAACAGAAGATGTCACAGGAAATTCCACAGTCTTCTTCCCAGCCTTCTTGGAGTAGTCAAGTCCTATGGTCTGGGTGTTCCCTATGGTCTGAGTATCAATGATCTCCTTAGCAATTAGGGAAGAATTCTTAAAAGCATTCGGTTTCAAATCTAAATCTGAAATCTGCTTCCTGAGGATAGTCTCTATCTCACCATTACACTTGACCTTGTTCTCTAAGTACTCAATCTTTTGCTTAATATCTTCTAGTGTTACAGCTACAAGCTCTAGTTCTCCATTTCTAGTTTCTAGGTTTTTGATCTTGAGAACTATTTTAGCATTTTCCATTTCAGATGCTAGCATGCTTGTGTGTACATTAAACAATTCTACACTAAGATCTTACACAGTTTTCTTGTACTCAGAATTAGACATGTCAATTGTTGTTAAGATAGGTAGCTGAGATAATTGTGGTGATTCCTCTGAAGAGTCAGCCATTAGGGCAACATTTATATACTCTTCCTCTTCATCCGAATCAGTGTTTTCCCTCTGCTATATAAGCTTTCCCTTTCTGCTTTCTAGACAATGCCTCTAGTTGCTGTTTCAGCTTGGCATTCTCCTTCTTCAAATCCTCATAAGAATCTTTCTTTTCATAAACACCTTTTCTGTCTCTTGCTTGACGAGGCTTCTGGCATTCAGTGGCAAAATGCCCTAACTCATTGCAGTTGTAGAATCTTGATTTGCTTCTATCAATCATGCCAGTCTTGTAGCCTCCCTTAAAGCCAGTGCCTGGTGAATACTTGCTTTTCTGAAATCTATTGGTTGAGCCCTTGAACTTGTACTTAGGGTTTCTCTTGAAACGAATGTGGCTAAACTTTGCAGCTAAGTACGCCATGGTTTTGTCTTCCATTTGCTCAAGCTCTTCTAGGGTGTAGTAATCACTTTCATCAACACCCAGATTTACAGAATCCATTTAAGCTTCTATAATCACCTCCTTTCCAGCTCTAGGGGTTTGAACCTGAATATCAGAAGTTGTTGGTTCATCCACTACAAGTGCAACTGATCTCACAAGTGCATTGTGCTTGTTGTCCACTGTCCCTGGTCCGTAAATTATCACTCTTTGTTCCTGCTCCATCTCTTGTAAACGGGGGAACTTTAATACCAGCTGTTGTCTTTGGAGCACTCATGGTTTCTGAAAATTTCAAATTGTTTAAAATTCAAGAAATTCCAACCAAATGAAAAATTTTGAAAGTTAAAAAATTTGCTTCGAATTTTCAAGCTATGTTTGATTTTGGTCACATTCACCGGATCTGATTTGTACGTTAATCAAGTAGCTCTGATACCAATTGTTAGGTCCAAAGTATCGTAGAAGGGGGGGTTGAATACTATACTCACAAATTATTTAATTTCGTTCGCGGATTAATCATTCAGTTCTAACACGAAATCAAATGTACCAAATCAAAACACGAGTCGGGGAATATATCTTTTTATAAATATAAACCACGAGGGGTGCTACAATTCTAATCCATAGATTAGCTTCAATGAGTTCAAGGTTACACACATTCAATACAATGATAGAATTTTGTGCAATATTAATTTCTCTGATAATTCTCTCTGGCTCAAACTCTCTCTTCGTAATGTCTTTGTGATCAACCTATTAACTGAAGAAGACAGTTCTTCTCTCTTGTATTAATTGTAGTCTGAATTGAAAACTATCGAACCAAAAATAAACAATTAATCTTGGTCGTCCAATTTCCATCAACCTAAAAAACAAAAACACTGTTCACCTGCTCCTCAATTGAAAAACCATCGAATGTTATAAATTAATTTTCCATTCGATAGTTTTTTAATTAAAACTATCGAATAACAAATTAACTTATAAAGGTTTTCTGATTGATTTTATTTATCCCATTCGATGGTTTTCATAAATGAAAAACCATCGAGCCATTTTCTTTTGACTTGATCTTTTATAAAACCTTTTGAGTTTCGGGGTGTTTAGTTTTAGACTGAATCAATTTCTTCTGAGATGATTAAACAACTTGATCTTTTTAAGTGCCGTCAACTAGTGCAACTGGTCTGGTTCACAGATGAATAACACTTGATCAATTCTTCTATGTCTTCAATTCAATGCTGCTGATTAGTCCTTTGTCGTTCTGGTTGCTTCAAATAAATCACTGGAATCCTGTGGTACTAACCCTAAATCATTCACATACTTCTGTAGTCTTGAAAGTCTTGTTTCTTTAATTGTCACTGAGGCTTGAACGTTTTCATGAACTTCTTTCTGTGGCCTGTTTACGGACTTCAAGAATACATACCATATTTTGATTTTTTGAGTTTACCTTTTCTTCTTTGATTCTCGATTCATGTGCTTCTGTTAATATTATTGTCTATCTTGTCCTTTGTTGAGTTGTAGTTATCTCTGTTTCATCTTATGTTACATTATGCTTTACATAAGTACGCCATGGTTTTGTCTTCCATTTGCTCAAGCTCTTCTAGGGTGTAGTAATCACTTTCATCAACACCCAGATTTACAGAATCCATATCAGCTTCTATAATCACCTCCTTTCCAGCTGAATATCAGAAGTTGTTGGTTCATCCACTACAAGTGCAACTGATCTCACAAGTGCATTGTGCTTGTTGTCCACTCTCCCTGGTCCGTAGATTATCACTCTTTGTTCCTGCTCCATCTCATAACTTTTAAGCTTGCCATAGATCATCTCTAATGACATCTTAGTAAAATCTATTCTTTCCCTTATGAATGAGGACTTGTGTTCTACATGATGGGGCAGTGTCATCATGAACTTCCTGTTTGTTTCTCTCAGTGGATAGGTCTTCCCTTTCATGGATAATTCATTAAGCAACTTAGTATACTTCTCAAAGACCTGAGTTATACTTTCTCCAGGATGAGACCTAAATGATTCATATTGAGAAGTCAGGATGTCCAATCTGTTTTCCTGCACGTCTTCAGTTCCTTCCATTATTAAGTTTATGGTATCCCACATATGTTTCCCGCTTGTACATCTCATTATCTTATAGCTCATTTCTTTGTCTGCGGAGTCTGTCAATATCAGCATTAAACCCGTATCCAATCAAATCAGTTCTTTATCTGCATCTGTGTACTCAGATATATCATTTGGGTTAGTGCCTTGAGGAATTCTTGTACCTTTAGGAGTTGTCGATTCACCAACTGGTTTCATTGGTACATATGGCCCGTTCTCTAAAATTCCAATATACAACGGATTAGATGCCTATATGGATAACATCATCTTCATCTTCCAAAAACCGAAATCATCTCTAGTAAACGGGGTAACTTTAATACTAGCTGTTGTCTTTGGAGCACTCATGGTTTCTGAAAATTTCAGATTGTTTAAAATTCAAGAAATTCCAATTAAATAAAAAAATTTGAAAGTTAAAAAATTTGCTTCGAATTTTCAAACCTTGTTTGATTTTGGTCTCATTCACCGGATCTGATTTGTACGTCAATCAAGTAGCTCTGATACCAATTGTTAGGTCCAAAGTATCGTAGAAGGGGGGGTTGAATACGATACTCACAAATTATTCAATTTCGTTTGCGGATAAATCATTCAGTTCTAATACGAAATCAAATGCACCAAATCAAAACACGAGTCGGGGAATATATCTTTTTATAAATATAAACCGTGATGGGTGCTACAAATCTAATCCGTAGATTAGCTTCAATGAGTTCAGGTTATCGTTATCAATACAAACTATAGAAATCAAGGCAACATAAATTCTCTGTGGTAAATGTTCTATGTTTCTTTTGATCTACCAACAACCAACTGAAGAAGACACTCTGTCTTCATTCTCGTTTTGTAGACTTAGTTTTTAGAAAAACTATCGAACCAAAACTATTGGATAAATCCTGGCCGTCCATTTTCGTAATATACCTGAAACAACAAAACATCTCACCAGCTGTTTCTTCAATTTAAAAACTATTTGATTCTCTTGATCACATTCGATGGTTTTTCTTAAAAGAAAACCACCAAACCTTTTCTTTTGTACTTGATCTTTTAAAAATCCTTTTGAGTTTCAGGGTGTTTAGATTTAGAATTAAATCAATTTCTTCTGAGACGATAAAACATCTTGATCTTTTAAGTGTTGACAACTGGTGCAACTGGTCTGGTTCACAGATGAATAACACTTGATCAATTCTTCTATGTCTTCAATTCAATGTCGTTGATAAGTCCTTTGTCGTTCTGGTTCCTTCAAATAAATCACTAGAACCCTGTGGTACTAACCCTAAATCATTCACATACTTATGTAGTCTTGAAAGTCTTGTTTCTTTATTTGTCACTGAGGCTTGAACATTTTAATGAACTTCTTTCCGTGACCTGTTTACGGACTTCAAGAATACATACCATATTTTGATTTTTTGAGTTTACCTTTTCTTCTTTGATTCTGGATTCCTGTGCTTCTGTTAATATTATTGTCTGTCTTGTCCTTTGTTGAGTTGTGGTTATCTCTGTTACATCTTATGTTACATTATGCTTTACAATCTCCCCCTATTTGATTGTTAGAGTTCGACAAGCAAATACCTCGAGGATAACTCAACTAATTAACTAAGGAAACATGAAACTAATTAAAGTATGTTTGTGATCGGGATTATAAAATACTGATACTTATTTCAGTCTCTTTTTTTCGTTCATCGACACTTGCAAGATCCTACACATTTTGTATAGACATATTGAATCATCACATCACAATTGAATTATCTAATACCCAATATCTAGATGATGAGCTTATAAATACAACCCTACATCAAAATAAAAATTATGAGTATAATACAACATAATACTAAAAAAAAGAAGAACATGGTCAAAGAATACAATTCAAGCGTATCAATTATCAAATATTATACTAATGATGTCTCGAATTCAAGTTTAAAAATGCATAAAGTTAAACTAACAAATCGATGTAAAAGTACGATATAAAGTTTAACTTACTTATCTTCAATGGTCAATTTTTTATATATATATGAATGATTGTTGGAGAAGAAGTTAGTCTTGAATAATTAAGGTAAACTTTTGTAATAAGTTTCAAATTGGTGCCAAAGAAAAATTTAGGAAAATATTAGTAAAAGTCTTTTTTAATTTTAAAATTTGGGAAACTTTTTTAGGAGAATATCCATTAGTCAAGATTTTAAAGGCAAAAATATTAAAATTGTATATTCAGTTTCCTTCATTATGAAAGATTTGAAAAAACAAATGAGATATTTTTTAATCAAGGAGAATATTAAAATTATATATATTCAGTTTCCTTATATATATATATGTGTGTGTGTTAGATATACAGAGTTGGAGAAGCTGACATTGAATTGAAAATGAAGGAAGAGCTAGAATATGTGATGTACTTACTCAAAGTCAAAAATCGAAGAACTCAACAAGCAGCTGAGGTATTAAGAAGCAGGATGATGAAAGCTAGAGCTCTCAGTGGGTTAAAGTCTGCAGGTTCTTACATACCTAAGTACAGAGATCATCATGGAAAGCTTGTAGAAATGAAGAGGAACAGTGCAAGATTTAAAACAGCTCTTGGTATAAGAGTGTTAGAATTTAATCTGGAGTCAGATAAATCTTTCATGATAAAGCTGGGAAATGAAATGAGAAGGAACAGTATTTATGCTTTGAGAGCTGCTATCTATCAAACTGGAGAGAGTGATCCAGAGTTGAAGGAACTGAAAAAGATTATGGTAGCTGAGCTTGAAAGGGCTGAAAGAAGATTGCTTATAGACTATCTCAGAACTGTACCTGAAGTTGAAGAGATTAAGTAAATGGAGTCTGTAAGTTTTTAAGTTTTCTGTTCTAAGTTAAAATATAAACTCTGTGATTTTATAAACACTGCATTTGTTATATGTTTTGACATCATCAATTATCTGGTAACTTGTACATTTTTGTATGCACAAGTTGGGGGAGATTGTTAGATATAATTGCTGATGTGTGTTTAACAGTGTTTAAAGTATCAGGTAAATATCAGAGTTTAGCTGGAAGACTGCTAAACTCTGACAGTCAGAGTTTACTTAGCTGTCGGTGTTATATTCAATGTACTAGAAGCGATATACTTTGAAGAAGGAAAGAAGCAAAGAGATATTGTGATGGCTAAGGAAACGGAACAGAAGACAGAAGCAATTCTTAATTGATATTAATTGTATAGCTGATTTATAGGAATATCAATTAAAGATTGTATGTAGCTGTGTACTATATAAACACAGATAGGTTAACCCTAAAAGGGATGTGAATACTTGAAATATTATTCTTGTAACCTAGCAGCTCTCTGTGATATTTTACATCACCGAGAGAGGAGTTATTAATTCCATACAGTTTATTATTCATAAACAGTGTTCTTATTGTTATTCCCATACATATATTTTGTAATAACCCCAAATTTTGGACTTAGTTAATTTTTTTTATTTGATGAATAGTAAAATCTTGATGAATAGTAAATTTCTGAACCGAAAAAGATTTTCAGACCACCCTATGTACGAGTCGGGATAATGAACTTTCGAAGTCGTATTAGTGATCTACTATGAAAATGAAGGAATGCAAAAGCTGTCAGAATCAGAAAAAGAGTATTTTCTGTTTTCTCAGAAATTTCACCTATTACTGATGGATTAATTATTATTTAAATATATTGGAGGATTTTATATTATCACTTCCATGGATATGGATTTATTAAAGGTATTAAGATATCAAGAACATTTACGGTAACTACTTCGATAGAACACGTAAGAAATCCCTGCGAACGTTCAACGAGATTAAGCCGTAACCGAACAACGAGACACGAATCAAATTAAATACGAGATTTGATGAATAGTGATCCGACACGAGGACCCTATGAATGTGGATTTTATAAGGGATAATAATATTTAAGGAATTAAGGATTCGTCGGAACAAAAGAATGGTAGATTCTGGATTTAAGATGATTAAAGCGGTCTAAGATGGTCCAAAGTGAATAGTAAAAATTTTCGGGTTCTGAATGGAATGAAACTTCAAAGGCAACCTTGTTTAATTAATTAATAAACAAATGTGAAGTCGGAAATTGGATACGAGGTAAAGAACTCGAGAAAGTTAGAGGAAAACGAAACAAACGAGTAAACAAAATGCTTATGTCACCAAAGAGGAAGCTTCTTGTGAAAGCCACATTAAATCAAGGGGAAAGCTAGTCTTTTGCACTAAAAGATCAGCCACTAAGGTGTGTGGGAGAAGCCAAGACCATGACCTAGATATTTGTGCAAAGAAATGAAAGCAAAACCCATTTCTTTTAAGAAAACCCGAGAGGAAATGAGAGTAAAAATGGTGGACGAAGATTTGATCATAACTTGAGTTTCTCTTGTCCGTTTTTGGCGTTCCACCACTCAAATCGAAGCTCTCGAGAAGCCCGACGTAACCATGGTAAGCACTCTCCTCACCCTTGTGATTTAGCCAGTCGATTTTAGTGATTAAGGAAGATGATGAATAGTAACTACTTGTTTTTATGATTTTGTTTCCATGAGTTCAAGCTATATAAGGATCATCCAAGCACCCCCAAGCCTAGATTAGCCATTGTTGATGCTTGGGAAGCTTCAAAGAAGGTATAACACCTCTGCCCTTTTAGTTTATATGAGTTTTATGGTTGAAATAATGGTTAGAGTCGTTATTCGTGTTATCGTTAAGATCCGTGAATCTTATGTTCGATTTGAGGATGAATGATTTTGTGAAGCTTGATTTCGTGTGTAATAATGTTTAGGGGCTATTTTGGAGGTGTTGATGAAGTATAATGGTTTGGTTTGGTTTGGTTTGGTTGATGTTGGGATTGATTATAAACTTTGGAATCATTAAAACATAACCGTTGTAATGCCCGATTTTCCTTAACCCTGTTTTGCTTGTGATATTTGAACCTAGTAACTTCTGCCCAAGATCACCACGGCCCCTGTTTGTGTAGGCCTTAGTTCAAGGTTCGTTTTGGTGCGAAGATCATGTGAACCCGATTTACGATTTAGGAGAAACAAGTGTTTTAATAAAGGATGTTTCGTAAAACCAAACTGTGCCACTTAGTCAACTTTGAGGCTATGATCGAACCACTTAGAGGTCATAATAAAATGTGAAACTTTGTGATAACATGCTAGGTATGTTTAGGAAGACCCTCGAAAAGATTTCGTGTTAAAAGGATTATATTTCAATTTTATAAAAATGTGTGAGCGAGCATGCTCGAGTAGAGGATCTTAAGGAGTTAACTTGAAAATGGACTTGTACTTGAGTTAGTATATACTTAGTATGGTGAAAGCGTTTAAGTTATTAATCTTGAACCTTGTGTTGATTCTAGATTACTGGACCAACCTAAGACTTATTGTTACGTCGGGATTTCCAGGCAAGTTTTCTCATTCCATGCTTTATTTTAAGTTATAATATTCGGATGATGCATGTGATATGTATTATGCATGCTTTCAAACCTCACATCGTATATAGATGTGACGATATAAAATTGTTGAAATGGATTTGACCATTGGATTATATAAAATCTTTTGAGTTAAGTAGTTATGAACCGGTTTACCTGGTAGCTCTAAATATAAGAGCATATTCATTGTTTTCGACTCTAAATCGGGAGTCGGTATTTTGAGATATGTAGATAGCCGTGGAAACCCGGATGGATTCCATCGGCAGAATACTATGTACTTTGAGGATTGTTATTCGAGTATGATATCATTCGAGGAATTATATTTGCGTACTATATCTTTCAAGGAATGTTATTTGAGTATTATCTCAGTCGAGAAATACTATTTGAAGACTATTTCCGTTATATATGCTAATGGAAGGCATAACTGTTTTCGAAAGTATATTGTGATACTTGCTTTATGATTATTTATTCAATGAATATTATTTTGAATATTCATTCAGTCATTATTCATTTAATGAATATTATTTTGGAATATTCATTTAATCTTTATTTATTTAATGAATATTATTTTGGAATATTCATTTAAGGCTTATTTATTTAATGAATATTATTTTTGAATATTCATTTAATCCTTATTTATTTACTGAATATTATTTTGAATATTCATTTAATCCTTGTTTATTTAATGAATATTACTTTTGAATATTCATTTAAGGTTTATTTATTTAATGAACATTATTTTGAATATTCATTTAATCCTTATTTATTTAATGAATATTATTTTTGAATATTCATTTAATCATTATTTACTTAATGAATATTATTTTCGAATATTCGTTTAAGGTTTACTTATTTAATAAATATTATTCGATTATTTATTAAATACTTTTAACCCGTTTTAAAATGAGTTATATTATTTAGAGTTTATCCTTGACCTTCAATATTTACGGAGGATATTCTAAGCTATATTATTGCTCGTGATAAAGTGTATATACTTATATATATATATATATATGCATAAACTAAATATGAGTTGAGGAATATTTTGAGGTAGGCATGGCTACCCTAAGTAATATATGTGTATAAGGACTTGTGAATCCCTAGAATAGGGAAGTGTAATTAAGTGAAGTGGACTCAAATGAATGATACGGAGATGAACTAAGTATTTTGTTGGTAATAGTTATCATAGTTCGAAGATTGTTCCTTCGAACATTATATGAGTAAAGATTTTTCCTGTTATTAAGGGGACTTGTTAGTGCAGGGATCATTGTATATGATGCCCTAACAGATGTGACCGGATTGGTCAGTGTACTATTGCAACTAGATTGCGGTCGACTTGAATGTCGTTACTGTGTATTGAGAATACCGGATATGCGGTAAACCTGCGTAAGTGATCGTATCTAGTCGGTCCAGCCATTTTATTTCTGGCCCATGTACTGCCAAAGGATGATTGACAAGTTCGAAAAGTGTTCTTGCATCATCAAGACAAGTTTGAAAAGTCGTTCTTGTCATGGTCAGGTTCGAAAAGTGTTCTTGGCCTGGTCAAGTTCGGAAAGTGTTTTTGTCCATCTACTAGTAGTAAAAAGGTCCCTCGGAAGGACATGATTGAAGCGACTGATCATCGTTTAATCATATCCAGTGGCTTGAAAGTCCCAGTCCCTCGGATAAGATAATAATGAAAATGTTTTAAAAGTGAATTGTTTCAGATAAATGATGTTAATAAATAGAGTAACTAATTGTGTTATCTCTACAACAGATTGAACTGTTAAGATTGATTGATATTGAAACAGCTTGGAGGCTGATGTTGATTGTTGAAATAGTGATTGGGTAATTGTTGTTATTAAACTGTAGTTACAATAAATCCTTGCAACTTCATCTTTTATTTTATGAGTTATGACTCTGATAAAACCTTACTCAGATTATATATGCATAAGTGGATTTTGGGTTACGGAAACCTTATATTAATTTTCCTCGTAACTTCATCTTTTATGTTATACTAGAAACTTATCCGTTTAATGCATAGCATGTGGTTATAAAGATATGTTTGAGACTTGGTTTATCATAATGATACCAAGGATTTCCAAAGGATTTACGAAGAGTATATGAGTATGATTATAAGTCATACGGTATTTTAAACGGTATACTATTTTGGGGTTAGACCCTAGTAGTGATAAAAGCTTTGATCCCTTATGGATTATCTCCCTAAAAGGTTTAAAGATTTAAACTGGGATAGATTTCTTGCTGAGCACTATTAGCTCATTCTTGCTTTATTAAATATTTCAGCATGAGGAAAACATTGCCGAATCCACCTCGTGTTACGAGAGCAAGGGAATGGAGAGACCACCCTGGAGTTAGTTGATGCAGGATGGATACTGTCAGTGTGAGCAGAATAGTTACAGCTTGAATTAGTGAGAATTATTTTGAGTGGGTATGTATTACTAAACCTTGTATAGAATTGTGAGGTCTATTATTGTAACTTCAGGTAGAGGTTGTAAATAATAGATGAGATCCAGGATAGTACATTTGGGTTGTAATAACAAATGTTGATTATTGTTGCTCATTTCCAAGGCTATAACTTTTGTGTGTGTGCGTAAGTGATTGGGGTCTTTGGAGTTGTATTATGAGAATGTTGTAAGTAATGCAGGTATTGTATCATTGATGGAGCGTGACAACCCAGATTCCTGACCCCGGATCTGGGGGTGTTACATATTTGATTATATATTGTGTATTCGGCCTAACAATTGGTATCAGAGCCTAGGCTGTTTAATATATACAGTTTTTTTTTAATCCAAACACAAGTATAATCATGGCTGAAAATATCCAAGCAGGTTCTAATTCCGAAAAGGTTCAACCAACTTCTGTGAGTCGATATGAGACGATTAGGGTTCCAATTCTCAAACCAGCGGAATATCCAATATGGAAGGTAAAGATGACCATGATTCTGGAAGCCACGGATCCAGAATACCTTGATAGAATCTATGATGGTCCTCATAAACCGACTAAACTGTCTACTGTTGTTGCTGGTGAAGAACAAAAGACTATTCCAAAGGAAAAGAAAGATTTGACTCCTGAAGACATCTCATCAATTGCAAAGGATGCAAAAGTTAGACATCTTCTCCATAGTGCCTTAGATAATGTCATGTCTAATAGAGTTATTGGTTGCAAAACTGCCAAAGAAATTTGGGATGCTTTAGAAGTCAGATGTCAAGGAACAAGTGCTATAAAGAAGAACATGAAGACTATACTTACATAGGAGTATGAACACTTTGACTCGAGACCTGATGAAACTTTGACTGAGACATATGACAGATTCTGTAAACTGTTGAATGATTTATCTCTGGTTGATAAAGAATATGATCTTGAAGAGTCTAATCTCAAGTTTCTTCTATATGTACCTGAAAGATGGGATTTAAAGGCAACAACAATAAGAGATAATTATGAGCTTGCAGATACAGAACTTGATGAAATCTATGGGTTGCTTAAAACTCATGAACTTGAGATAGAACAAAGAAACAGAAGATCTGGTAAGAAGACAAAATCTGTTGCTCTTAAAGTTGAAGAAAAGCTTCTTAAGAAAGAGACATCAAAGAAGAAAGCTAAGGGAAAGGCTTTGGTCATAAACTCTGAAAGTGAGTCATCAAACAATGATGATGACTCAAACACTGTTGAATCATCTGAATCTGAGGATGATGAAGAACAGATGATGCAAATGGCTGCTTTGATGGTGAAGACCTTCAAGAAGATGGGTTTCAAGAACTTCAAGAAAGGAAAAAGATTCTCTAGGAGAGATTCAAACTCTGAAAGGAAGAGTTTCAGAAAGTCTGAAGGAAGGGATACCAAATCTGGGAAGAAAGACAAGTCTGAGATCCAGTGCTACAAGTGTAAAGAGATGGGTCACTATGCTCCAGAGTGCAAGAAAGGAAAATCTGAAAAAGCACTCATCACTAAAGGGAGAGACTGGGCAGACACTTCAGACTCAGATGAGGAAGTCAACTATGCTCTCATGGCAACTGTTAAAGATGAATCTGAATCATCTGAAAACAAGGTACCCCTAACAACTTATGCTTATGATACTGATAATATATCTGAATTGAGAATTTATCATAAAAGCATATATGTTAGTTACAGAGATCAGACTTTAGAAAATGAAAGAATTAAATCTGAGAATCTAAAGCTTATAGAGAGAAATAAATTTCTTGAAGAAGAACTTGTTAACATGCAACAAGTTCAAAAGGAAAGAGATGATGTTGTTTATGTTGAACATGAGTTGCTTAAGAGATTTAGGCAACTAGAATCTGAATTGGAAAAAGAGAGGAAGATAATTAAAACCTGGATAAACTCTGGAAAAGACACACATCAAGTGTTTTAAACAGATACAATTGGGTTAGGTTACTGTGAGGAAGATGAACTTAGGTTTAAAGATAAAGTTAAAGTTAGAACACATCTTCCACCTATGAAATTTGTTCCTGAATCCAGTATGCTAAACTCTGTAGTTAAGACAGAAACTGTTAAGGAAGAACTAGTAAAAACTTGTATTAAACAGGTTAATGTTGGTTTAATGACAGAGAAACAATTCAAGTATAAGCTCAAAGAGGTAAAGTCTGTTAAGAAACAGAAAGTGTCCAGGAAGAACAGAAATGGAAAAGTAGGCATTAATAAAAGTAATAATCATTTGCCTATTACTGATGCTCCTAGAAAAAAATGTCATAATTGTGGTAGTACTAACCATCTTGCAAGTTTCTGCAAGAAGAACAAAAACATTAATTCTTTACCCTCCAAGTCTGGAGTGATTATGTTAGGGTTAGACCACAGACTTTATGCACTCACTGTGGGAGTACTTGGCATTCTATTTATACTTGCAAGAATTATCATGCTATTTATCACAACTATTATGAGTTGAAGCCTAATTTGAAATGGGTTAAAGTTGATTCTGCAAGTGTAATCTCTGATACTGTTAGCTTAAACTCTGTTGATAAGAATTCCGCTGCAAAAGCTAACAATGTTAAGAAAGCCAAAGGATCCAAGCAAGTCTAGATCCCTAAAACTAACTCTCAGTAATTGGTTGTGATTGCAGGGCATAAGGGAGAGCACCCTAGTCTTGGACAGTGGATGTTCAGGGCACATGACTGGAAATAAAGCCCTGCTATTAGATTATGAGGAGAAGGCTGGCCCAAAAGTTTCCTATGGAGATGGCAACATAGGACGTACTCTGGGATATGGCAATATCAATCTTGGAAGTGTCATCATCACAAATGTAGCTCTTGTCCTAGGACTCAAGCATGATCTGCTATCTGTGATTCAAATCTGTGACAGAGGTTATCATGTAGATTTTCAACCTGAATACTGTGAGGTTGTTAGAAAATCTACAGGGAAAGTTGTTTTAGTTGGACACAGACGTAACAATATCTATGAAGCAAGTTTGATAACAAACTCTGAAGGAAAAGCTGTGTGTCTGTCTGCAAAGATGTCAAGTGAAGAGAGCTGGAAATGGCATAAGAAGCTCTCTCATCTAAATCTGAACAACATCAATGAGTTGATTCGAAAAGATCTTGTAAGGGGACTTCCAAAATCTATACTCAGCTTAGATGGTCTGTGTGATTCTTGTCAAAAGGCCAAGCAAAGGAAGTCATCTTTCAAGAGTAAGTCTGAATCTTCAGTTGTGGATCCTTATCATCTTCTTCATGTTGATCTATTTGGTCCAGTGAATGTAATGTCTCTTGTCAGAAAGAAATATGCTTTAGTCATTGTTGATGAGTACACTAGATACACCTGGGTGTACTTTCTAGCAAAGAAGGATGAAACTGCCTTAACTCTGATGGAACATGTAAAGCTACTGGACAAAGGATCACAGTATAAAGTGAAAATTATGAGGAGTGATAATGGTACTGAATTCAGAAATGCAACAATGGAAGAATTTTGCAAGGAAAGAGGAGTGAAGCAAGAATTTTCTGCACCAGGGACTTCACAGCAAAATGGTGTAGTTGAAAGAAAGAACAGAACTTTAATCAAAGCTGCCAGAACAATGCTTGATGAAGCAAAATTGCCAACTTATTTCTGGGTAGAAGCTGTTCAAACTGCTTGTTTTACTCAAAATGCTACACTGATCAACAGGCATGGGAAAACACCATATGAGATGGTGAAGAAAAAGAAACCAAACCTGAAATATTTTCATATTTTCGGGTGCAAATGCTTTATGTTGAAAACTCATCCTGAACAGTTGACCAAGTTTGAATTAAAAGCTGATGAAGGAATTTTTGTTGGATATCCACTGTCGACTAAAGCATTCAGAGTCTATAATCTGAGAACTAAAGTGATCATGGAATCTATACATGTGTCCTTTGATGACAAGAAAATAACTGGACTTGAAGATGAAGAAAATCATGATCAACTACGCTTTGAAAATGAAGATTTAAACTCTGATGACGTAAACTCTGTTGGAGCCTATCCAACAAACTCTGTTGAAGCATACTCTGAACCTCTACTAGTAAACACTGAGGAAGTTTCTCTGACAGAACAGAATAGAGAACCAGTTGAGGGGGAGCATGAAGATACTTCGGGAACACCTCAACATGATGACTCACATTCGGAAAGTGAGTCAGCTGAAGAATCTGACACAAACTCTGGCTCAAACTCTGAACGTTCAAATACTGAGCAGTCCAATTCAGGGGGAGCCTCAGATAATACAGATGGTCAACAAGAAAATCAGGAGAGCATGGATCAAGGGGGAGGATCCAATAATGATGAAAGAAGCCACTTACCTACAGCAAGAAAGTGGACACAGGCTCATACACCTGATCTGATTATTGGAGATCCAGATGCAAGTGTGAGAACAAGAAGTGCTACAACAAATGAATGTCTGTTTCATGCATTCCTGTCTCAAACAGATCCTAAGAAAGTGGATGAAGCTCTTCAAGATGCTAACTGGATAACAGCAATGCAGGAGGAGTTGAATGAGTTTGAGAGAAATGAAGTCTGGACACTTGTACCAAGACCCAAAAACAGATCTGTTGTTGGTACAAAATGGGTTTTCAGAAACAAGACTGACAGTGAGGGAGTAATTACAAGGAACAAGGCTAGACTTGTGGCAAAAGGATATTCATATCAGGAAGGAATTGACTATGATGAAACCTTTACTCCAGTTGCAAGGTTGGGAGCCATAAGGATTTTTCTAGCATATGCTGCTCACAAGAAGTTTAAAGTCTTCCAGATGGATGTGAAAAGTGCTTTTCTCAATGGGAAACTTGAAGAAGAAGTGTTTGTTGAACAACCACCAGGGTTTGTGGACCCCAAGCACCCAGATTATGTCTACAGGCTTGACAAAGCACTTTATGGACAAAAGCAGGCACCTAGAGCATGGTATGAAACTCTGGCTCAATTTTTTTCAGAGAGTGGGTTCACTAGAGGTACAATTGATAAAACGTTGTTCTATTTCAATTCTGGTAATGATTTGCTTTTAGTTCAAATCTATGTGGATGATATACTCTTTGGGTCTACTAATGATAAACTCTGTAAGAAGTTTGCCAAGCTTATGCAGTCCAGGTACCAAATGAGCATGATGGGAGACCTTAGTTATTTTCTAGGCTTGTAGGTAAAGCAAACAGATGATGGGATTTTTATCAATCAAGCAAAATATACCAGAAATCTTCTCAAGAAATTTGGTATGCTTGATAGTTCATCTGCAACAACTCCTATGGCAACTGCAACCAAGCTAGACAAAGACACAGGAGCTTCAGTAGATATGACAAACTACAGAGGCATGATAGGGTCTCTTCTTTATCTGACTGCAAGTAGACCAGACATCATGTATGCAACCAGTCTTTGTGCAAGATTTCAAGCAGATCCCAGAGAGCCTCATCTAACAGCTGTGAAGAGGATTTTCAAATATCTCAAAGGAACCATAACCTTGGGTTTGTGGTATCCTAGAGAATCAGAGTTTAAGCTTATTAGTTACTCTGATGCAGACTTTGCAGGTTGTAAGATTGACAGAAAGAGCACCAGTGGAAGCTGTCAATTTCTAGGTGACAGACTAGCTTCTTGGTACAGCAAGAAACAGAAATCAATTTCCACATCCACTGCAGAAGCAGAGTATATTGCTGCTGGTAGCTGTTGTGCACAGATTCTGTGGATGAAGAATCAACTGCTAGATTATGGGTTAAGGTACTCTAAAATACCTATTCTCTGTGATAATCAAAGTGCTATTGCTATGACAGGAAATCCAATACAACACTCCATGACCAAGCACATCAGCATAAGGTATCACTTTATTAGGGAACATGTGGAAGAAGGAAATATTGAGCTTCATTTTGTGTCTACAGATCAACAACTTGCAGATATCTTCACCAAGCCATTGAGTGAAGCTATATTTACAAGACTGGTAAATGTACTAGGAATGATCTCTGGTTTCGACTAGAGATACTGGTTAGACTCAAAATTTACTCTTCTATGATATGTTGCTCATGTTTCTATGCATATGTTAACTGTCATGCAAATCATGTTGTTAAACTCTGTTAGCATACTCTGTTGGTTAAACTCTGATGTTAATCTCTGATTGTGGTATTGTCTGAAACATATACACCGATGAAGAAAATAGTATGAAGCATGATTCTCAGTAAGTAATCATGAATCCTTCTGAGTTATATATGATCTGATCTCAAATGTGTGCATAAACTTTACACAGCATGATACTGTCTCTATATTTGTGGCATCTCTTAGTTTATTGGTCCTATACACTGAGTCTGTATTAGCTGTTTGCACTTTCTCTCATAAATTATATGTGTTAAATGATGTCAGTCTAAACTCTTATAAATAGTTGCTGCTACTTCACCCCCAAGCAAAATATGTATAAACATGTACAAATTCCTTTGAGATCATGTTGTGCCTAGGAAGACCCAGTAACTTATTGTGTCAATAAGGGCTAAAATTTGAAATTTTTGGTGACTACTCAATTAGCTAGGAAGATCCAGGAACTTGTTGTTTCAGTAAGGGCTAAAGTTTAAATTTTTGGTGACTAGTCAAGAGGCTAGGAAGAACCAGGAACTTACTCTGTTTGTAAGGGCTCAAATTTAAACTTTTGGCGACTAGTTAATTGTTTAGGACGATCTAGGAACTTACTGTTAAGATAAGGGCTACAATTTCTAAATTTTTGGTGACTAGTGCCAACCTCTGATTACTGGAAAAGAAAAGAAAAAAAAAGAAAAAGAAAAGAAAAAGAAAAAGAAAATTAGACAGGGGGTGAAAACAATATATATATAGATACTTATACAAAAAAAACATATGTACAGAGTTTAGATGACATCAGTTTTTGTTTTACATATGAGAGTTTAGGCAACTAGTTTTTACTGATTTAATTTATGGATTTTATGCACTTTGAGATGCTCTAAATATTTACATTCAGTAAACTCTGCTATCCACACACAATACTCACAACTGTGCACTTTGAGAAAAGAGTTTATTAATGATGTTGGAGAATTAATAAACACTGATGAACTGTGTACTCTACGCCGAGGTAATTTATTTTTAATCTCTGTTGATTAAAATAAATAAATGTGTTTCAGACATTTCACATTTTTTAGGAACATTATTTTTTGAAAATAGAGAGTATGATTGACAACGGTTTGTATGAGTTTTGAAAAGGATGAAACGTGTCTAGAAAATAGCAGTAATAATTGCCTGTTTTTACTGCGCATGCATGTTGGAAACTACCACGTTACTGCTGGTATTTACTGCATGTGTGACACCTGTCCCACTCACACACTTCACGATTAAGCCAGTTGTGTGTCTTAATGATTAAAACTCTTCAGTTTTAATTTCTGTATTTCTTACTTAATCATTATACACACAACGTTCGTATTCTTTACAAACTTACTCCATTCACAGACATTGTCATACACACATTTTCACAAACACTTTTCTGCATCGATTTTTCAAACACCTTTCAAAGCTTATTCTCTGATTATTTTCGAATTTGTTTCTAATGGCAACCACCGTCTTTCACTCTGTTGGATTAGAGTTTGTTCCTAACAATTATGCAACACCATTGAGTAATGAGAACGCACCGAAGGCGTTTCATTTGTTCCAAAACTTTCTTGCCCAGTCTGCTATTGGGCAAGCTCTTGTTGAACCTGCGAAACTTTCTGGATCGCAAATCAAGGTTTTATGGGAGACATGCGTCTATGATGATGGAGGAGAGTCTGGGACTCCTTCGATTGTTTTTGAGTTTCAAGAGCAAGAGTTTGTGGTTACTCCAAACACTGTTCGTGATGCTTTGGGTTTTGAAGATTTTAATGCTTACACAATCTCTGTTGGTGATGCTGAATTACAAAGGATGATGAGAGAAATTGGTTACAGTGGGTCACTGGCAAGGATAGGTCAATTGAAGCGACCGCTTTTGAGGAAGGAATGGAGTTTTTTCTTTGACTCTATTACTCGAGCGTTCGGCAAGAAGTGCACAAATTGGGATACCATTCCTATTGATAGTCTGCAAATCGGGTATTCTCTTCTCTATGGTAATAATTTTGATTTTGCTAGGCTAGTACTGCATAATATAGGAGAGAAGATGTCAGAAAATAGAAGTGTAGTGTACTTTGCTCGCTTTTGTCAATTGATATTTTCTGTTTGTGTTATTGGGGTTGAAATTGCTGAGGATGATGTGATTCCCTGTTTTAAGTTGCATAAGAGGATATTTTCTGATTTGACCAACAAGGATGTTAAGAAAGGGAATGTTGGAAGTAGACATGCAGATTTGTGGAAGCTGGAAGATCTTGCCTTTGAACCAAGTGGACACCTTATTCCTTCAACCCAATAACCGTCTTCAAGAGGACTCTCTTCTGGATTTTTGGAATAAGCTTCTTATGGTTGGTGCAGGTCTTGAAGATGCACAAATATTCCCATCAGAAAAACTCCCCCTTAGTCCATTGGGGTGATAATTCAGAGTGGTGATCCACCTACGGATGCTTCACTTGTGCTTCCTACGGATGCTCTATTCTGGCTTCCTACGGATGCTCCAATTGGCTTCTAATCAGATGCTCCATTCTGGCTTCCTTTCCATAGATGACTCATTTGGACTTGAATCATTTAATCTAGGTGAACACTTATAGAGATACTGATCCATCCTCATAATCATCATCTTCTTCATACCAAAAACCACCTTCCATTTCAAACCTAAATCTGAGAATTCCAGAAAATCTCTCATCAATAAGATTGATTTATCTGGCATCATTAGAAACAACCTGTTTAGACTCCATAACAGTGTTGATTCATTGACTTAAATCCTTGTGAGCTTTTCCAGCTACATGTACTCTTATTGAGTTGCATACCCATCCTGGGTTTCAGAGTAGATAAAAGATCCGATCTTTGACAGGATGTCTTCTCGAAGTTGCAAAAGTAGATTAACACTTTCTGAGAAATGCTCCCCCTGAGTAGATGTACCATACAGACAACCCTTCAGAAAAGAACATAAAATACCGTGGATGGCTACTTACTTTCCTCTATGCAAGAATGTCATTTCTTATGATAGATAGTCAGAAATGCACGTAGAAGAAACAACCACTCTCAGCTTCACCTCTACTTCCTCTTAGCAAAGATCTTTTCTTCCACTCTTGAACTACTTGAGAATATCTAACTAGATGTCAGTTAAACTTAACAATTGTGAAAAGTTAAGTATTCGATCATGGACTTGATATTCTTCAAGCAATTTTCCACACAGATTCCCTTCTCTCCTTTAGCTAAGCTTCTATTACTCCCTTGGCTAAGGAATGTGAAAAGAGAAAACTGTTGGCTACACTTATACACACAATTTGATGATCCCTCCTTCAGGTGCTTGAATGATCAAGAAAACATTCTGGCTGCACAAAGTAGCACCAGCCACAACTTTCCAGAGCTCAAAAAGTTATCCTGATTTTCCAAGGAAAGTCTCTGCAGATTTTGTCATTTGTTTCATAAGATCTCTTCCCAACGAATTCTTGAGCTAAATCCTTTGAGGAGATTTCATGTGCAGTGGCTGAAGGAGTTTATCAAATGTATGATCTGTCTTGTTCTTGATAGAGGTCTTCTATTGCTTCCCTTAATGGCATGCATCATTTAAACCCATCCTTGGCAAGACTTAGGGTTCCTCTAATCACTACTCAGACAGCTTCTTATACACTGGCTACGATTATCCTGATTTTGCCTTGTCACAAAGAGGTCAAAAACATGAAATCCTCCAAGGCAGTAGACAAATCAGCTACATACACTTTTCTAACAAGTGTCTAGTGTGACGCCCTCCAAACCCGGGGTACAGATTTGAGGAGTCACCCGACCAACGGGACCGATATAAATTTTAAATACATCACATGCATAATATAAAAAGACAATAAATACCCCTTGACCAAGACCGCTATAGATTATGGCATTGAACACAAGTTTCTACAAACTTTTATTATTACAAACCATTTTTTATCAGAGTTATTACATCACACTAAGTTCACATCTAGTCTATCAAAACAAGACAACAACTACCCTGCTAGTGACAACCACTCGAGGTGCTCTCCTAGCTGCCGGTGAACTATCAGTCACGCTGTGTCGACTCATACTCTCGCTTCACTGGAATGGGGTTAGAAAACAACAAGCAAGAGTGAGCCAAAAGCGCTCAGCAAGCATCATAATATATATCATCACATTTATAAGATATGAATTTCAAGGTATCTGAATCAACAATATTTAAGCCAACACATGCTTTTATATCAATATCAACTGGAGAAAAAGAATTAGAATTGGACTTCTACATTTTATTCAAATCAAAGGTTGTGCTGCTGGCCAACCACGCAACAACCCCGGACTAGCTCATGGCAAAGTCCTCTACGGATCCAAGGCCAATCTGGGCCTAAATTACATCGACCATAAATGGCCTGACCAAAAATTTGTCTATTTTAAAAACATGCCAATTCTATCACAAGGTATAAGCAATAACATGCTCGATAAATAATGCACAACATCAAGATATAATAATTGCAAAAGAGCTTCAACTGCTCGATATCAAAAGAAGATTGAGAATAATCATAGAATAATTCCAACGATAGTATATACTCGTTTGGGAAAGAAATCAAGGGTTGAAATCGATTATCAATGACGGTAGCCAATTGTCAATGATAGAAATCCAACCATCAATAGTTGTAACAATAATCAAAGGATGGTAATCAACAATCAATGGTTGAAAGAAATAATCAAACGGTGATAATCAGCCAGTAATGGTTTTAAGCAATAATCAAACGATAGGGATCAATAATCCATGGTTGAAAGCAATAATCAAACGGTGATAATCAACCAGTAATGGTTTTAAGCAATAATCAAACGATAGGGATCAACAATCAATGGTTGAAAGCAATAATCAAATGGTGATAATCAACAATCAATATTTGTAAGCAATAATTGAATAAGGTTAATCAACAAGTAAGGGTTGTAAATAATAATCGAAAGATGGTAATCAACGATCAACGGTTGTCAACAATAATTAAATGGATTGGAAATAAGGGTTTCCGATGCATATCAAATCAAAGAATTTAGGAAATTTATGAAATGGAACCAGTTGTCCAATTACGGGTAATGGATTAACAATCTGAACTGTTCTGGAATCTCAACATTTAAATATGAATGACAATACAATTTATCACAATAAAGGCACGGATACTTGCCTGGTCTACGTCGCTGCCGGTTCTACTCGTTCACTCAACTTTCCCCTTTCCCTTGCTCCGGGAACTCGCTTCTATAATTTAAACAACTCATCACAGTAAGTCTAACTATCCTTATTCTAATCTCGACACATAATCAATTAATAACACACTTAAACAAGTAACCGGTTACGTATCGGACGTCTGGTCTAATTTACGGTATCTACAACTCAAACCCTAACCCTAGTACGGGCATATAAAAACTCTTAAAACACATATACAACTCATATGAACCACATAGCACTTATAAACATTTTTAAACATGTCATACGAAGCTTACGTGAATTTAAATAAGTCACAACTAATTTTTAAATCGAAAATCAGATTTTTAAATCCAATATAAGTATTTAAACACAATTAAATCAATTAATAAAATTAATTGATACTCTTTAAATAATAAAACAAACTTGAAAATAATTAAACTGAATTTTAAATTAATTAAATCTAATTAATAATTAATTTTTAAGAATTAACTGATTAAAAGAATTAATCAATTAATTAAATAAATCAATTATTAATGAAAAATAATTAAAATAATTAAGTTTAATCAATTTTCGAATTTAAAATAATAAATATAATTTTTCAGAATTTTCTAAAGTTAAAAATATATTTTTAAAATAAAAATATGAATTTTTAAAGATTTTAAACTATTTTTGAATTAAATAAATAATTAAAATTCAAAAACAGTTTTCATAAATGCAATTAGGGTTTCAAAGATCGAAACCGGGTCAGAAAACGGGTCAACCGGGTCGGGAAGAACACTGGCGGGTCGGGAAGAACAACCCGGCACTGTTCACCGCCGGCGACGGAACAGTAATTTTCCGGCAAGCCAAAAACACATCAGAAATTGGGGTTTTTGATGTCAAAACATTCCAAATAAACATACCAACACATTCCGACCAAAAACAAACCATAAACATCACCGGAATAAAAAACCCGACTATTTTTCCGGCGAGCTTAAACAAATTTTCCGATCTGTAAAAATCCTACATGAAACTCTACGTTCTTTATGTTAAAATGAAGCTAAGAACACATACAATGGAAGCCCTCTATCAAAAACAATGTCAGATCATTCATATGAACGGACTATTCAAAAGAAGAATTCGGGTCAAAACCCGAAAATCAAACCCATCAAAATCGAACATAAACATGAAATTAAAGCATGGATTCTTGCTAATTAGAACCCTAGGAACATGTTAGAAGCAATCAATTGAACGGAGAATCAACAGAATGAAAATCCCCAAATCGGGTATGAACCCTAATTTTAATTCGAATATTGAAAAATTCATAATAAATCGAAAAATTACCAGATGATGATGAGGTTGGAAGATTCTGAAACTAGAGATCAAGAGATTTGATTTGAGTACTTGAACTTTGATTTCTGAATTCAATAACACCTTGAACGAATGGTTTGATCTTCAAGAACACGAAGAACACATTTCGGGAATTTTTACTTTTTGATTATACGCAATGCAGATTATGAAGGCTATAATGTACGATTCGTCTTTATATATTTTTGGAAAAATAATACCCCAAGGAACATTTTTGGATCGATATAGATCCACTGGATCGTTTAAAAACCCTAATTAGGTTAAAAACACGTTTTACGAGGAGATAATTATCTACAAAGACTGATAATTATTCAAATCAATACATAGCATTATATAACTAATGCTCAAGAATACCGGGGCTATAACAGATGAAATATGGAGATAAACGATATATCCGTCCCCCTAAGCAATTAGGGTTTGGAACAATTTTTCCCTTTTCGAACAAAACGAATTATATTGGCAAGATCAAATAACTAGGGATGAAATGATACGAATAATCATCTCGATAACGTTTCGAATATGAAAGACGAAGGGATATAATGATGTACAAAATTTCAACGGGGCCCTTGAATTTTCAAAACGGGGCTCAAGATTGAAGAAAATTTCAAACGACAAAATATTTGAAAGGGCTTCCGACTCACCAAATAACACATAATCACTTAACACTCTCACCTTAATAATATTCAAATATCCCACAAAATATTTTATACCAAATATATCATTTATTTATTTATTTTAAAAAAAAATCACGGATATTACATCTAGTGTTTACAACTTCATTGTCTTTCTATTGATGGACAATGCAGGCTACAAATACAAAGTTTCCTTTGTCACATGCTTGATAGATACATAGCAAGTCATGCTTATATCCATCAACTAGTGCTTCAACCCTAACTGATGATATCGTTTGCCAAAGTCATGCTTCATTACTTAATCATGACTACAAATATCATCTCTACTTATCAGTGGAGGGGCTACGTTCCTCTGAGCAATTAGTGAGCAGGACAGAAACTCTAGTAGGAAGCTAAAGCTCCGTAACTACCTCCTGCACACTTCCAAAACCAAATCAAGCTGGCTTAGGTACCCAAGTTTCCTTGATCTTTGTGATAAGTGGATTTCATATCCACTTGGATCGTCCTAAATTGGCTTAAATTGGTTGTTTTGTTCTCAAGTTTCTGGTGTTTGTAAGGTGTTTTGTGTTAGAATGTGCAGAGATGTTTCTTAGCAGAGATGTGGAGTTAAAGTAGTTATTTTGTGGTAAACAAGCATTCTTGTGGAAGTGTGAGAGTTGCAAGTTAAGAGAGTGTGAAGGAAGTTAAAGAAAAGCAAAAAATTAATTTTCTGACAGAACCTCACGCGCGCCCGCGCCTCCATACGCGCGCTCGTGCCCTCCTGGACAGAAAACAAGGCGCGCCCGTGCCTCCCTGCGCGCGCCCGCGCGTGAAGAATCCTGGAAATGGCAGTTTTTTGGTCAGAAAAGGAAACATGCTGATTTTTGTCAACCCTAAGGCATATATGAATCATTGGTGGACGAATTCATTGAGAATAATCTAGATACCTACCTACATATTCATCCACCGGTGAGAAGAACAAGAAGATGGTTGATTTACGAAGACCTAGTTTCATCTAATCTTTGTATTCTTCTAAATTAGGCGATACTTTGGATTCTTGTTTGTTCTTTCTAAACCTTAGTACTTTTATTCAGTTGTCCAGACTTGTTTATTATCATGTTTTCATCGGAACCCACGATGATGAACGGTTCGATTATGAACTAATCGTCGTCGTGGGATTCTAATGGATTTATTTATGGATTTTAATAGTTAATTGTTTTAAAGAGGTGTTTGTGATGGCTAATTGATTTCCTAGTATTGGTTGTGCTTATTCTTCTTGGATGCGTAGCTAACATCTAAGATTGTTTGTTAATCTCTATTGATTGCGAAAGTGGATATAGAGGTTTAAAACTTGCCATGCTAGCATAGGTTTATGTATGTTTGTCATGCATGATTCGTAGGTAATTTTAACCATCTTACCTGCCCTATGTAATCTGAATGGATAACTTGCTTGTTAAACCGTTATGTTTTCAAATCTTATAGATATATAGGGTCTAAGCATAATTGGTGTCTGCTCAACTTCTATCTCTTTTGTGGATGTTTGAGTGGTTTGGTATACGTATACTGAAAGGTAGCGTGTACTGATTTCGTGTTATCCGATTAGTTATCACAACTGTCACATACATTGATTAAAGACAAAAGACTCTAGATGAAGTACTTAATGAAGTTAGGATCCCATGTTTATTCTTATAAGTAAATTTACAGAAATCTTTTCTTTAGTTAATTACAAACTCATTAGTTAATTAAAACACAATCTTTGATAATTGTCTTAGCATTGAATAATAACCATACATTGTTGCATAAGTGCTAAACTATTATAACCAAAGCAGTCTCTGTGGGAAGGAACTTTACTTAATCCTGTATTACTTGTGACCGCGTACGCTTGCGTGATTTTGTGCGAACACTTTGGCTTTTTAGCTTTTATGATTGTCATCTTCTCTTTCTGAGCTTTGAGCTTCAAAGGATTCGACCCCTTCTCATCCCTTGGTTCCGTTATTGAGAAATTAGCATTCACATGTTGCTCAAAGATATCAAAATTTGATGCTCGACAAGGAAATGTTTGAGCATATAAATCATTCAAGTTAGGCATGCTCCATGACATTTGGGGCATATTGAATTCATACCAATATGGATGGGGAACAAATGGCATGTTCGCCTATCTTGTTGAATCTCGAGCATTGTGAGCAAAAATGTGATGCATGACAGGCATATCAGTCATAGGCAGTTGAGTAGATCTTGTATGAACAAATCTGCAAGAAGTATACAAGTGATTAACTCTACCACATCGAATGCAGGGCCTTCTGGAAGCACTTTCTTCTGATGGGTAGCTGCTACTACAGTCAATCATTGTTGTTTCATTCAAGATTTCCTCTTCATCTGCATCTGACTCTTCTTTCTTGATGGTTTTGCTTCTTAGTGATTGAACCTGATTCTTGAAGCTTGGTCCAACCATATTGCTCAGTTTCCCTAGAGTCTGATTACTCCTAAATGGTTTTATCATTTTTGGAGCAGTCTCCACATCCTCTAGCTTCTTGTTATTGCACTTCCAGGTCTCTTTACAAAATGTGTCCATTCCTTGAGATTTGATAATGTTGGACACAATGTAACTGAAATTATTCCATCTTGCAATAACCTCTTGTTCCTTACTCAGCTACTCTTTCAAAACCACTTCCCTTTTTAAGATAGACTCAAGTTCATTTTTAGCATTCAAGCTTTCAACAAGTGTTTCCTTAAACTCAGAGACTTGAGTTTCCAACATAACATTTATCTCACTAAGCATAATATTAGTTGCTTTGAGTCTGACATTTTCTTCAATGAGATTGTTACAAGAAACACGCACAACATGTAATTCATCATATAAACTCATTGCAGTGTTGCAACATACTTCTTTAACATGCTTAGTTGACTTCACAGAAAATACCTGATTTCTGGTTGAACATGCTTCTTGATTGTGATAGGCTGTGGGTGCAAGGTTGATAGATCCCTCTGTTGATGTTGAACAACCCTCTTCAGTTGAAACCCTTCACTCAAAAAGGACTTCATCTTCCAGTGTCGTTCCTTCCTTGCCCTTGTTTGTTGTGGTCTTGATACATTCACAGATCTTCAATTTGAATGTTGAGCTTGCTGCTTCTGTTCTCTCCTCTTCTTTCAAATCTTGGTTGGAGATGACACATCTCTTGGTTCTGTCTTTCCTTCTTTTCTGATAGTCTTTGCATCCTGCATAGCCTCAAGATTTGAGCACTAGGGAGTACTTAACGGGCTGCTAAGACTTAGATCTTTGGGTTCAGGAGTAGATCCAGAGACATGTTTCCATTTTCTGGGTGAAGAATTTTCAAAGTCCAACATTGAGTCTTTGTTCGACAACTCATTCCCAGCTTCTTCATTGTCACCTCTTTCCATGGTTGCAGTTGCTTTTGATCTTTAAACCTCTTGTTTGTTAGAAGCCTGCTCTGATACCAATTGTTATTCCCAGAACAATGCAACCTAGATTGTAGAACGGGGGGTGTTGAATACAATCTAGTTAATTTTTCAAAACTTTTTCAAACCTTTACAATATGAATATATGAGTTGGTAAATTAACTAAGAATTCAAACAATCCTTGAACATTAATGAATTCTTCGAGTTAAAAAGACATCCAGGAGACAAGCAAACTTTTTAAACTTTTCAGGTGGGTTTCTTGGAAAATGCCCACCTGAGGTGTATATTGGAAGAATTCTCTGGTTTTGTTTTTCAACAAACTCCAGCTGCTTACAAAGATGATGGAAGAGAGCCTAAGTGTTTTTACATTCGGCTTTGTACTCTCTCCACATACTTTTCTATGCTACTCCACACAGTCTTATATACATCGACTGTGTGTTACAAACAAAAACCTACAACATAATAAAATATTACATTTTTGGTTCTGCTTGTTCACATGCTCGTCTCAGAAACTATCCTATTCGGGAAATGCCTTAGCTGGCATCAAAGATAAACTTGTATAATCCAAATGGTGTTTTCTGATTGAGTGTGCTGATCTCTTCAAAAATTACTAAGTCCATGCAATTGACCTAGCTTCCAAGCCCATGTGACATCTGCATGAAAGAGACCTTTCCTTGGTAACCCAACTTTCAAGTCACTATCAGCTGAGATAAGTGAACTTGTAGTATTCAAATCGGTCTTCATGCTTTTCAAGCTTTTCCTTTGTATCCAGTTAGAAGTTAAACTTCTATGTAGCTGCCTTAACTCTTATTTATCCATCGAGACATAAAAGACAATAGATGACTTCACGTTTCATTTGTAGGAATTTAAACCTTCGAATATTTAAAATTTTGACTCCCTATTCCATACATC
This sequence comes from Heracleum sosnowskyi, assembly GCA_030848705.1. Classification (NCBI taxonomy): domain Eukaryota; kingdom Viridiplantae; phylum Streptophyta; class Magnoliopsida; order Apiales; family Apiaceae; genus Heracleum; species Heracleum sosnowskyi. The sequence continues at coordinate 23,520,943 of CM061238.1, forward strand.
CTTTGCATCATTATCCATTATCTTTTAGTCACTGGTGTATAATGATGATCTCTGAGACTGTCCTCCATTCAACCTGCTAAATAAAGAAACCCTCAAAAGATTCCGTTATGTAGATTTGTTTTCCCTGTTGAATGATATGAACATATGTAGGCGTATTAATTCCATATCCGTAGACTGCCCTTTTACGTCAATTATCCGTAGAAAGGTAATCACAGAATATCCATAGAAGTAATATTCCATAACTGTATCCATAGATGAGACATGACATTCTTGACTGCATCCATAGATAGATCATGACCTCCTTAACCGCATCCATAGATAAAGCATGACATCCTTAGTTGTTTCTGATGATCGATTTCCTTCAGCTTTTATCCATAGATATGATGTCCCCATCTTTTATCAGTAGATGAGATAAGTTGTTCCAAGCTTCTATCCGTTGACGAGATAAGATGTCCTCAGCTTCTATCCGTTGATGGCATATGATATTTTCATCTTGTATCCGTAGATGAAATAAGATTCCATAGCATGATCCGTAGAAAGGATACTTCTTAGCTTCATCTTTAGATAAAACACCTTGTCATCTTCATTGATTCACCATTACTGAGTTGAATAGGCATATATACCACTGAAACACTCGGTGCTTGATTAGACATCCGTTGGCTTGCTTCTGAATTGCTTCCTAACTTGATGACAGAATATCCTCCAATCATTTGATGTGGCTTTTAGACCTTGGATAGATAAAATGCCTTCTAGTTAGCTTCCTGATTTATCAGCTTCTGTGAACTAGCTTTCTAACAATCAGCTTCAGTGTCAAGATCAAATTCTTGTCTTGAGCATTTTGTTATCATCATTCCAAATGTACCCTGACAACTTTGATAAATTATTTTAAATTTTTTCTTCTTCTGAATAAAAAATATAATGTTTAAATTTTTATTTAGAAAAAGAAAGTTTTAAAAATAAGTTGTAGAGCTATACTTTATAGGAGCCTCAAAATGCGTGTCAAGCAGTGTAAAAAACTGTAAAGAAATGAGAGGGACGGAGGGAGTATTTCGTAGGCTCAAACATAACATAACATTTTGAACTATACCATATGTAAATGTTGAAAAGAATGAACCCGTCTCTGCATTATGTTTTCGACCATGCTTCATCTATCTTTCTCATCAGGCTGTCAATAATGTATTTTAGGTGAAAAAGGTAATTGGTTATAAATAGATAATATTATTATTTAATAATATATTTCTATAAATAAGTAAGGTTAATTAAGTAAAAAAAAGAAGTACAATTAGTTATTTAAGTACAATTAAGTAAAATCATAATGTACCATACCGATCAACGACCGACCAAACTTTAAATGTTTCGTGCAATGCACGATTTTCTTTAATTTTTTATTATTTTTTATTTAGATTTTTTTAATTATATTTTATTTTATAAAATTTTAATATATATTTATATGTGTATATAATAAATTGGATTCATATATCTAATAATATAAATAATTTAATTTAATAAATTGTCGACGTAATCTTTAGTAGTATTTTAGATATTAAAATATAAAATATTTTTAAATAATAGATCTAACGGTCTGTATTTATTTGTGTTAGTAATGAATGACACTAAGAAACTAGACATAGGGGGTGAATGGATAATTTGAATGATTTTCGGTTTCTTGAAACTAAATTGCTGTAAAAGATTGTGTTGTAAGAAAATGCGGAATTAAATAAACAGAACACACACAATCACTTTAATCTACTTTGTATTAAGTAAATCAAATAATACAGCTTCCAAAATTTCACAAGAGAAATTCTGGCTTCTAAACAAGAACAATGTTTTCTTGTTTTGCTTACAGAGAAAAGAAGTGCTTCAAGATATTTCTATGCTATGCTCACTTACAGCTAACAGTAGGGTGTGCACAATATATATATTGTCCTATACAAAACTAGTGCACACACCTAATTACACAGCTACCCTTCCTGCAACTCCATTTTGTCGTTCTATAAAAGGTTGGCTGTGTTAGAGAGGACCACTTGCTTTCTGTCGTCCTTTCCCTTATATGTAGCTCCTTGTCTTTCTTCTTCCTCTCCAAGTTTTGCCGTAGATTTGCCATCTGTTTCTTTGGACCACCTGACCAACACAAATGCTTCAGTATTTGTCTCCATTGACTTTGATCTTGTACCTTCATTTGTCTTGTTGTTAACGTCTAAGTGTTGATATCGTGAACTCCAATATATTCCTGACTTCATGATGTATCCTTTGAAGACTTCACGACATAGCCTTTGAAGACTTCGCGACATAGCCTTTGTGAGGACTTCGCGACATAGGCTATTTGAGGACTTTGCGACATAGGCTATTTGAGGACTTCACGACATAGCCTTTTTGAGGACTTCGCGACATAGGCTATTTGAGGACTTCACGATCTAGTACATTCTGACTTTGCGGTATCAACACTTCACGATATGAGCCTTGAAGACTTCACGACATAGTTCATTTAGGACTATGCGATCTCAGTACTTCACGACATGCATTTTGAGCACTTCACGACATAGATTTATTTCGACTTCACGATATAAGGACTTAGATAAATTTCTGCAACTTATTTCTTCAGGGCCTTATTCTGTTAGATCAGGATTCAATGATCGTCATGATCTAGACTCAACTGATCAGGATTGTTGACGTCATCAGTATTGCATAGCCATCAGGATTGCATGGTCGTCAGGATCAGGATTGATATCAGGATTTCATATCATGACTGGGATCAGGATTGATCATCAGGACTGGAAGCTGATCAGGATTTCTACTTCGAGTTATATTTGGAGTCTAGTTAAATAAGGATGTTTATTTTGTCGGTTCCTAGTCTGTAGGAATGCAGCTGTCGATTAAGGATATGTTTCAATGTTTGTAATTGATTAGGACTTATCTTGTAAATTGATAGAGAAGCTGTGTAGTATATAAACACAGTTTAGGTTTCGATTTATGTACCTCATAAAATCGATCACATACACGAGAATATTTGTAACCTTGAAGCTCTTAAGAACACAGAATTTCTTGAGAGAGTTTTGTAACAGTTTTATATCAGTAAAAATAAAGTTGATATTATTCATATTTGGGTTTTACTTATTAAATAGTCGAGAATCTTATACAATTGTATTCAACCCCCTTCTACAATTGTTTATTACTGGGCAACAATTGGTATCAGAGCAAACTGATCTAAATTTATATCAGATACGATCTAAGATCCTGATGACTCATCATCAGATATTGATGGCAATCCTGAAGCTGACACTGATGGTGATTCTACTGACTCAGACATGGAAGAGATGGTTTCCATGATAGTCAGGGGCTTTAAGAAGATGAAGTTCAGAAAGGCTAGAAGGCAAGGCAATTTCCAGAAGAAGACCTTCAATGCTGACAAAGACAAGTACAACAAAAAGGAAAGTGCTCAGTTACAAAGTGTAGAGTGAGAGTGCTCTTTTGAAAGCTAATACAAAACTATTCTATCTCACTTCTTACAAATAAATGAACTGCTACTCTTGGTTATATATCCCAAGATTACAATGCTATTTTTGGCTACACTAAAAAGTACTAAGGGTAACCGCCAACAGCTTGCTTTTCATTCCTTTTGTCCAATGGTCCTTGGAGATCTTTGCCTTTTGTCTTCATCCTTATTATGATCCCACTCAAGAATTTAATTGGTAAAAGAAATGTTTCCTCATTCCCAGTGACCATTTTAATGGCTCCCAATGCAAAGTACACTTCTACATCACCTTTTGATCCGTCAGAAAACTGTCACTATCACTTTGTCAACTGTTCAGAAAAGTGATAGTAATCCGTTGATAGTAGTGAGATGTATTCCGTTGATAGCTTTATTCTTCAATCTGTTGATGGTATATTCTGCATCCGTTGATAGTGTAATCTTCATTCCGTTGACATGTCTTCACTTAGGCAAAATTACAAGGCACAACATATTTACAATTAACCAACCTATTTTGCCTATCTAGTACTTAGTCAACATGACTTAGAAAACCTATCTAATACCTACAACAATTGTCTATCAACTAGTAAAGTATTGTACAATGCAATTGCTACACAACTCATTCCGTTGATGAGCTACCTGTCAACGGATGCTGCAAAGCATACCATTCCGTTGACAGTTACAGTATTGACTTAAAACAAAATCTACTAAGTGTTTTATAATTATCATCAAGAGCAACATATTCCTAACAATCTCCCCCAATTTATGACTGATAGAATAACAACCATAAATCAAGAGCCTTGATGATAACAAAAACACTTAGACAAATTATAAATTACAAAAGTAGAATTTGTATTGAGCTTCATGATTTATTAAAAATTGACTGAACACAAATTAGAAATTCTTACAATACAAGTGCACAGAGCTGCTCCTCTAGCCTGAGCAGATTTATCAACTTTTTCTCTGTGGCCTTGTTTTCTTCCCCTTCCTTGCATTGTTCTCCTCAGTCTGAGCTTGGAGCCTCCTGTAGAAAATCTTCTCTTCTTCATCTTGTTCACCCAACTTGGATTGCATGAATCTTAGAGTTTCATTAGATGCCTTTTCCAATTGGTCCTCCATTCTGAAGAATCTTCTGCAGTTGTCCTTGTCTCTGAATTCCATCATCCAAAAGGGTTGGAGATGAATTTTCTTTCCTGATTGAGGGACCTTTAGAACCCTGGGAAGTGCATCAGGTTTGTTCCAGCTAGCTTTGACTTGACAAATCTTGGAGACCACCTCAGACTTGGCAGTTTTGGTGAACCCAAAATCTCTCTTTAAGCATTTGAACACCACCATCAGTGTCTGATAGTCTTCTCCTAGAATTATGTGCAGAGGCCAGATTCTTTCCCTTCCACCCTTGTAGACAAACACTAATCTCTCTGGTAATTTCTGAGTGGCTGCTATCCCTCTCACTTCTACCAAGTCCTCAAGATATAGGTTTAAGTCAGACTCCTCCTTTATGTCAGCAATGTAGATGAAGTCCTCTGGGTTTGTTGGTGGTTTCTCAACCTGTGGCCTCCTCACAAAAACTGGCTTAGCCTTAGAAGCCTTCTGCTGTGATAGCTTCTTTGCATCCATCTCAATCAGAAATTTTGGAAAGTTGGCTTCATCAAACTCAAATGGCTCCTCCTTTGGCTCAATTGGTTGATTTTGAAAGTTAACTGGATGTTCAGGATCACCAGCCAACCTTTCTCCAAACTCTACATTAGGGAAGGTTAGAGGCACAGTTGTTGCAGATGAGGCAGTACCTTGAGAGTCACCCTCATCAAGAGCCAAGTTTCTTTTAGCTCTTGCTTTGGGTTGCCTTGTGCTTTTCCTTTTCCCTTTGCTTTGCTCAGCTTCAGCTCTAGCTTTTTCTTCTTGAACTCTTTCTTCTTCATCTAGAGCCTGGGCAACTACAAGGGCTTGCATGGCTGCCCTAGCCGATTCCTCATCTTTAGGTTCAGCAAAATATGGGTGACCAGCCCAAACACAAATCTCTTGCCCATTCCTGTAGATTTTTGCCCTTTGATTCCTAACTTCAGGGTCATTGCTTTCCTTGCAAGCTACAATGAGTTTTCCCAAAACCTTGAGCTCATCTGAAAGTGAAGGAGGATAGAAAGTCCTTGCAATATTCTTGCCCTTTGGTTTAGCTGGGGATTTTGGAGATAAGTATTGAGAAGTTGTTTGATCCACATTTCTAATACATGAGTTTTGTCCCTTTTCTTTTCTTGGACCAGGAATCACTCCATGTAGAAGAAGCTTTAAATCAAATGAGGATTTAAGATGTGGCTCCATATCCGTTGACACTAAAACCATGGCATTCGTTGATGAAGGAATAGGTTCATCCGTTGACATTGTCAGTCTGAGATCCGTTGATGTAGAAGATGCTTGATCCGTTGATGGGTGTCTGGTTCTTGTAGTATCAGCTATCTTCTTAGCCCGTGAATCTATACTCTTCATTTGCTCTTTAATTTGTTCTGCAAGTTGCAGTCTCATAGATGCACGTTGGATCAGGTCACTTCCATCTAATTTCTCCTTTGTATACTCCCCCATAGCTAGTGGCTCATTTGGTAAAGAGATGGTTGGGACCATGACTTTGGTGACTTGAATATTTAGCTCTTGTGATTTCTCCCCCTTTTTGTTATCATCAAGAGAGATTAGAGGGAGACCCTGAGCTGCCACTAGTTAATGTGGCTTCCACTTTGTCCACCCTAGAAGTAAGAGTTTTCAAAGTAGTTGCCACCTCATTATCCTTGTTGAAGAAAGTGTTCATCCTGGCAACAGTGAGAAGTGGGAGTTTTTCATCAAGCCTCCTTGCAGTGGAGTCCTTTAGATTGTCAATGGAGTCCTTGATTTCCCTGGCTTCAATCCTTGTCTGAAGCATCTGGAGTCTCTGAATTTCTAGAGAATCCATGATTGCGTTGTAGAATTTCTTCTCAGTGTCAGGTGCAGACTCATGAGCCAAATATGCATCATTATACTGCCTTGTGATGGCAGCATCTAAACCCTGATGTCCAAGTGAGTCTTGAGAAAGCCATCTTGGCTTAGGAGGCACCACAGAAGTCCCAGTCTGTGTAGTAGTAGCCACCTGTAGATCAGCATCCTCATCACTTGAAGAACCATCATATTAAAAACTTCCACCAGCTCCTGGAGACAAATTGGCAAGTGCATCCTTAGCCCTCATCATGGATGCAGTTGTATGAATAAGATTGAGTGACCTTTCTGCCTCCACATTACCCTGTTGAGCCATGATTTGATAGGCTGGCACAGGATGAGTAGAGGTTTCAGGATCCAAAGAAATGCTATCCAGAGTCTGTTGATAATGCTCTTGGAAAGTCAATTCTCTTTCTCCCTTACTAACCTCCATTAACTCACTTGCAATGGCTGGTTCCTCCCTTTGAGTGCCTGTAGTCCCTTCTCTCTCTCCACTCTTTTCTTGCATCATGGGCTCCCCATGGCTCACACCTCTCACACCCCCACCTTCACCTACTAAGGTGGAACTCTAAGTCTCTCCTGTTGCCTGGCTGGAAGAAATAGCCAGCCTCTCACTCTCAACCTCTCCTTTTGCCTGGCTTCAAGCCAGCCTCTCAGATTCACTACCTCTCAAACCTAAAAGTGTTTCGACTACCACTAGATCATCTGCACTAGTTGTGGGAGCAACTGGATTTTCAATAAAAGGTGCAGAATGAACTATCAACGGATGGGTAGTTTGAACTGTCAACAGAATGGGTTCCGTTGATGGAGAAACACTTGTCAACGGAAGAGAGAGTTCCGTTGATGAAGTCAATAGAGGAGTTTGAGAAAATGAAACTATAGTAGAGTCTGTGGTGATTGATTTTAAGGATGGATCCACATATGCTCCTGCAATTTCAGAAAAGGATGATTGATGGCCCAACAAATCACTTAACAAGTGATGACCACCAATTTCAGAGTGGGGCTTCTCCAAGAATAGAGATGGAGAATCAGGAATAGATAAGTGGATCATATCCACATCTAGAGAGTGTGTAGGAGAATTTGGTGAAGTTGTCTCAATATTAATATTGAGAGAGTGGGACTGTAACCCCAGAGTAATGATTGGGGCTACATCAAACTGAATTTGAGATACTTGAAGGGTTGCTTCCAGTGTGTGTGCACCCTGTGTGACCTTGGATTTTTGTTTCACCCTTCTCTGGTATTGGGAAATAGCTGTTTGGGGGCTAGATGCGTCCCTTACCCTTTTGGTGTGTGCTCTTGGAGGAGAGCTTGTTTCAATAACTACACCCTTTTGAGAGGATGTAGTTAGACTTGTGCTAAAATCCTTTTTACTCATTGTGCCTTGTTGGGAAGACACAATGGGGCTTGGTTGGGCAACACTCACCTCTCCCACCTTATCCTTGGGGTTTTTTTTGATGTTCACCCCTTCCCTCACCTCTCACAGCACCTGCTTCACTCCCCTCAGGTTGTGTAGTGGTTTTTACAACAGGTGCCTTTTGAAAAGCACCTGAGGTTGGTTTGGTTGGTTTGGATTTCTTGGATTTTGGTCTTGTTGCAGGGGCAGGAGCCTGTTGGGTCACAACTACAGACTACATTGCAACAGAAGTGGTTATAGAAGTAACAATTAAAGCAAAAGATGGAGAAGTTGTTACCTAAATTACTGGAAAGTACACCACTGGGACATCACCATTGTGATTGAGCCTCAAGATGTATGTCAGTACTCTCTTCTCATGGACAAAGCATTCAAACCTGGAATTTGGGTTAGAGATAACCAATGGTGTTGAACTAACATGGTTAGCCAACATCATTAGAAATCTAGCATAATACACATTATTTTTCCTATTTGTTTTGTCACCTCACTTAGAACCAAATTCATACATAAGTTGGGTGGCAAAATTATAGTATTTATCAGTGAGCAGCATGGTAAAAAGAATCAAGATAGAGTTACTCAAAGCATCAAAATTACTAATTTTGCCAGAAAACACTTTGATAAAAGCATCAGCTAAGTAACTATATTCCCTCACCAAACCCCTCCTAATTATCTTACCCAAATTAGCAGTTGATAAGGAGTAATTAATAGTAGTAAGCATGTTAACTATTTCAGAATGTGTAGGCAAAGCTAAACATTTATTATCAGGGAGGTGAAGACATGCTTGCATAACATCAGAATTAATGGTATACTCCTTACCTTGAAGTGTGAACTGCAGGGTGCCGTTAGATTCACTGAACTCACAGGAGGTCCAAATCTCCTCGACTATTTCATGATAAATTGGAGTGGAGTGAAACATGGCATAACTGAGTTTGCAATTCACCATGAAATCCATCATTTTGTGAAAAATTTCATTCGAGCCCTCTTTGTCAACAAACGGGATGGAGTTGTTCTTCTCATAGATGAACCCTCCATCAGACATAAGTTTCATAATTGGTGCCATTGTTGAGTTGGAATAGAGCTCGAAAAAGTTTTGCTTTGAGAGAGAAGAAGTAAGAAAAAGCCTTTGAAATTTTTAGAGTAAAGTAAAAAGAAATTAAAGAAAACTAAATTTCTTGAATACTCCCCCAAAAATTCTCAAAAATTAAGCCCAATAATTATTGTAAATTACTGGATTGGCTGAAAAAATGTAACCGTTACAATTAGATTATTACCATGATTAATACTTATAGGGGTGTATGTATAGATCGTGGTAAAAGACGTGCAGATCAACGGTTAAGATTAAAAGCGCTATATCAACGGATGAGAATTGGGCAGTTAACATCCAACCTAATCCGTTGATAGAGCTGCATTCCGTTGACATAAAAGAGCTGTCAACGGAATACCCAAAAAAATGCTAAGACTATCAACGGATTAAGACAATCAATGACATAGTAATTTTGACTTAGACAAAATTTCACTTTTCTGAGAAAATTAATTCACAGAAAATCATAGCAAATTTCTGGCTTCAACAAATAACTTGCAAAAATCTCATAAACGATTAAGAGAAATTTAGCATACCTAGCTCACTTACTAATCTTGAGAATGTTGATTCATCAAGTGGCTTGGTAAAGATGTCTGCAAGTTGTTGTTCACTTGGAACAAAATGTAACTCCACAATACCATTCATAACATGTTCTCTAATGAAATGGTACTTGATGTCAATGTGCTTGGTCCTTGAATGCTGCACTGGATTCTCAGTAATGGCAATGGCACTAGTGTTGTCACAGAAAATAGGAATTTTCTCAACCCTCAATCCATAATCAAGTAGTTGATTTTTCATCCATAAAATCTGAGCACAACAACTTCCAACTACAATATACTCAACCTCAGCTGTGGAGGTAGAAACTGAGTTTTGTTTCTTGCTGAACCATGACACAAGCTTGTTTCCTAGGAATTGACAAGTGTCAGTTGTGCTTTTCCTGTCAATTTTACATCCTGCATAATCTGCATCTGAATAACCAATTAGTTCAAAGCCAGATTCTCTAGGATACCAAATGCCAAGGTTTGGTGTTCCTTTGAGATATCTGAAAATTCTTTTAATAGCAACTAAATGGGATTCCCTAGGATCAGCTTGAAATCTAGCACATAGACGTGTAGCAAACATAATATCAGGTCTACTAGTTGTTAAATATAAAAGTGAGCCTACCATGCCTCTGTAACTTGAAATGTCCACAGATTTTTCCTTAGTATTCAATTCAAGTTTAGTAGCAGTAGGCATGGGAGTTTTGGCAGGAGAGCAATCCATTAAGTTAAACTTCTTTAACAAATCATTAATGTACTTTGTTTGACTAATGAAAATGCCTTCATTAACTTGTTTCACTTGGAGACCAAGAAAATAAGTTAATTCTCCCATCATGCTCATTTCATATTTACTTTGCATAAGCTTGGCAAACCTTTGACAAAGTTTTACATCTGTAGACCCAAAAATTATGTCATCTACATAAATTTGAACAAGTATAGCAGAGCCATTCACAACCCTATGAAAAAGAGTTTTATCTACCGTACCTCTAGTGAAGTGATTCTCAAGGAGGAACTGTGAAAGTGTGTCATACCAGGCTCTGGGTGCTTGTTTCAAACCATAGAGTGCTTTGAGGAGAAAGTATACATACTCTAGAAACTCATCATCTTCAAAACCAGGAGGTTGACTCACATACACCTCCTCTTCCAATTCCCCATTCAGAAAAGCACTCTTCACATCCATTTGATAGACCTTGAAATTGGCATGGGCTGCATAGGCTAGGAAAATTCTTATTGCTTCTAGTCTTGCAACAGGAGCAAAGGTTTCATCAAAGTCAATTCCTTCTTCCTGTGAGTAGCCTTTAGCAACCAATCTAGATTTGTTCCTTGTGACTATGCCATTTTCATCCATCTTGTTTCTGAATACCCATTTTGTGCCTATAACACTCCTGTTTTTAGGCTTGGGCACCAGCTTCCAAACTTTGTTTCTTTCAAATTGGTTTAGCTCCTCTTGCATAGCCAAAACCTAATGTGGATCTAGAAGTGCATCATCAACTTTCTTTGGCTCATCTTGAGAGAGAAAGCTACTGTATAGACATTCTTCTTGAGTTGCTCTTCTAGTTTGGACTTGTTAGTTCAGAATTCAATGATCGTCAGGAGCTAGACTCAACTGATCAGGATTGCTGACGTCATCAGGATTACATGGTCGTCAGGATTGAGATACATATCAGGACTGGGATCAGGATTGATCATCAGGACTGGAAGCTGATCAGGATTCCTACTTCGAGTTATATTTGGAGTCTAGTTAAACATGGAAGTTTATTCTGTCGGTTCCTGATTTGTAGAATGTAGCTATCAATTATGGATAGGTTTCAATCTTTGTAATTGATTAGTACTTATCATTGATAGAGAAGCTGTGTAGTATATAAACACAGTTTTGGATTCGATTTATGTACAACACAGACGTGAATATAATCGAATAGAAGCTCTTAAGAACATAGAATTTCTTGAGAGAGTTTTTGTAAGCTAGCAGCTCTCAAGAACATCAGAATTTCTTGAGAGAGTTTGTAACAGTTTTATATCAGATTTAATAAAGCTGTTATCTTTCTTTCATATTTGTGATATATACATTAAGAAGTTGATTATCTTATACTATTGTATTCAACCCCCCTTCTACAATAGATTATTACTGGGCAACAATTGGTATCAGAGCAAACTGATTTAAGTCTGAATCAGAAACGATCTAAAGATGTCGACAACCAAGTATGAAAGCATGAAGATTCCCATCTTGAAGAAATCAGAATATCCAACATGGAGGGTAAAGATGCTGATGTACCTGGAGGCTATGGATCCTGACTATTTGGACAGGATTCATGATGGACCATATATTCCTACAAGGATTGTAGAACGAACAGAAACAGTACCTGAACATTATGTGGTCAAGGCTAAAAGTGAATGGACTCCAGAAGAAAAAGCTCATGTACTCAGGGAACCAAAGATAAAGAATATCTTACACAGTAGTCTTGATGTTGTCATGTCAAACAGAGTGATTGCATGCAAGTCTTCAAAAGAAATATGGGATACTTTGGAAACTCAGTGCCAGGGATCTGCATCTGTCAAGAAAAACAGAAGGGCTCTTTTGATTCAAGAATATGAACAATTTGATGCAAGACCCGATGAGAGCCTAACTGATCTATATGATAGATTTCTGACACTATTGAACAGTTTATCTTTAGTTGACAAGGAATATGAAACTGAAGATTCAAACACCAAATTTCTAAGAGCTTTACCTGAAGAATGGGACACTCAGACCTCGATCATTAGACATCAATATGATCTTAACACTGTGTCTCTTGATGAAGTCTATGGGATGCTAAGAACTCATGATCTTGAAGTTCAACAGAGAAAGAACAAGAAGAGCAGCAAGGCAAAATCAATTGCTTTGAAAGCAGAGGCTAAATCAAAAGGAAAAGCTATGGAGGTCTCTAGAAGTAAAACAAGAATAGTTGAGTCAGATCCTGACTGATGATGATTCTTCTGACTCAGACATGGAAGAGATGGTTGCTATGATTGTCAGAAACTTTAGAAGGATGAAGTTCAGGAAGAATAGAAGACAAGGCAACTTTCAGAAAAAGGCTTTCAATCCAAACAAAGATAAGTATATCAAAAAGGACAGCAAGGGTAGCAAATTTGACAAGTCAAAGGTTAGATGCTACAAGTGCAATGGTATGGGTCACTTTGCTTCTGAGTGCAAGAAGACGAAGGCACTTATCACATCAAGCAAGAATTGGATGGACTCATCCTCAGAATCTGATACTGAGGTGGTCAACTATGCTCTAATGGCCAATGCTGATGTAACTGCTTCTCCTGATGATAAGGTACTAAATACTATCTTTGATTTTGATACTGATAATGCTTCTGAGTTAAGACGTTTTCTAAAGTCATTACATATTAGCTTTAGAAGTCAAACTACTGAAAATACTAGGATCTTATCTGAGATGTCTGAACTTAGAAAAAGGAATGATATATTAGAAGCTGAATTTTCTCGTATGCAAGAAGTACAAAAAGAATGTGATAATGTGAATCACATGTATGTAGAGATGAAATCCAAATGTACTACTCTTGAAAAGGAACTTGAAAATGCTAATGAGAAAATCAGAACCTGGACAGACTCTGGTAGGAAATTTCATGAGATTAATACCTCTAAGAATTGGAAAGAGTGTCTAGGATATAAGTCAGATGAGGATAAGAAATTGAAAGAGAAAATTGTCATTGATGAGACAGTCAGTCCAAAGACCTATAGACATGTTATAGATGCAACCAAATCTAAGATTACTCCTGTTAATTTTGTTTTTGGTAAGGATTCCAATTCTACTTTTGAAAAGGGATCTACTTCTACTCAAGGAATTAAAATCATAAAGTCTAAACCTGTCTTGAATAAAGTCATTAAGAATGTAGGTTTATTGTCTCAGAAACAGCTTAAGGATAAAATCTGTGAGGTGACAGATAAGAAAAAGGAATCTACTGTTAAGAGAAACAGGAATGGTAAAGTTGGGATCAACAAAGAGAATGGTTACAAATATATCCCAAATGCACCTAGAAAGTGTTGTTTTAACTGTGGTAACTCTAATCATCTTGTTATTGACTGTAAGAAGAGTAAGAAGAAGATTGCTGATATTTCTAAGTCCGATGTTAGGAATAGATCAGTATTTTATAAACCACAGAAGTCCTGTTTTCATTGTGGTAGTATATGGCATTCTATTTATACTTGTAAAGATGATCATGAGTTGTACTATAACTTTTATGATCCATTGCCTAAAGTTGATAAAAATAGTGCAAACTCTGGTAGCATTAAGAATGTCAAATTGGAACATGCTTTTGTTAATACTGATACTGACAAAGCAAATCCTGATGGAGTAAATCCTGTCAGAACTGCTAAAGTCAGAAAGTCTTCTGCTGTGAAATTTAATAAATTGCATGGAAAAGGAACCCAACAAGTATGGGTTCCTAAATGTTCTAACTAGTGTGTTTCTATTCTGATTGCAGGGTAAAAAGAAAAATGTGTTAGTCATGGATAGTGGATGTTCTGTGCACATGACTGGAAACAAAGCCCTGTTATCAGAATATGAGGAAAAAGCTGGCCCAACTGTGTCTTATGGAGATGGCAACATTGGACAAACCTTGGGATATGGCAATATAATCATTGGAAATGTCATCATTGAAAAAGTAGATCTAGTGAAGGGACTAAAACACAACCTGTTGAGTATTAGTCAAATCACTGACAGAGGTTATCATGTCAACTTCTATTCCACTCATTGTGAAGTAGTCAGTAAGGCGACAAGCAAGATAGCACTGACTGGCTACAGGCATGGTAACATATATGAAGCCAACATTCAATCAAATACTGATGACTCCCCTACCTGTCTAATCAGTAAAGCTTCAGTAGATGAAAGTTGGAATTGGCACAAGAAGCTTTCTCATCTCAACTTCAGCAATATCAATGAGTTGGTTAAGAAAGATTTAGTGAGAGGATTACCAAAAGTGTTATATACTCCTGATGGACTCTGTGATGCATGTCAAAAAGCAAAACATAGAAGGACATCATTCTAGAGTAAATCAGAATCCTCTATTGGAGAACCATATCACATGATACATCTTGATCTATTTGGTCCAATCAACATCATGACCATCAGTAAGAAAAGATACACTCTTGTAATTGTTGATGAATATTCTAGATTCACCTGGGTGTATTTTCTGCACAGAAAAGATGAGACTCCTGAAGTTCTGTTGGATCATGTGAGAATGATTGAGACAACCACAAAGTACAAAGTCAAGATACTGAGAAGTGATATTGGTATTGAATTTAAGAATTCAAAGATGGAAGAGTTCTGCAAATACAAAGGAATCATTCAACAATTCTCTGCTCCTGGCACACCTCAGCAAAATGGAGTAGTTGAAAGGAAAAATAGAACTCTTATTGAAGCTGGCAGAACTATGTTGGAAGAAGCAAAATTACCTACATATTTCTGGGCAGAAGCAGTCAACACAGCATGCTATACTCAAAATCTCACATTAATCAACAGACATGGTGTTACTCCTTATCAGTCACTCAAGGAAAAGAAACCAAGTCTGAAGCATCTACATGTGTTTGGTTGTAAAGGTTTTGTTCTCAGAACTCATCCTGAACAGCTAGGGAAATTTGAAACAAAGGCTGATGAAGGAATTTTCATAGGCTATCCTGCATCAAGAGCCTTCAGAGTTTTTAATTTGAGGACAAGGACTGTCATGGAGTCAATACATGTATCTTTTGATGACAAGAAGATAGCTGGAATCAATGAAGACTCTCATGACAAATTGATTTTTGAAAATGAAGCTACCAAGGAACCTGAAGAAAGAGAATCAGATCATGTCCATACATCAGATCCTGATGGGTCACCAAATCCTGATGACACACCAGATGCTGATGGTGCAAATACTGATGGTGCAATCAATAGTAATACTTCTAGTAGTGCTAATGTTGAGGGGGAGCAACATCATTCTACTACAAGTTCAGAGTCAACACAATCATCAGGATAGAATTCTTCAGATACTGATTCAAGTGATGATCCTGATAACTTATCAGGAGGAAATAGCAATAATTCAGGGGGAGCTTCAAGACAAGCAAGTTCTTCAAATCAAGATAACACCAATCCAGGGAGAGCATCTACATCAAGAAACAATTTAACACCAGCAAGGAAATGGACTGCAAGTCATACTCCTGATTTGATCATTGGGGATCCTGATGCAGGTGTTCAAACAAGAAGTGCAACTCAGAATGAATGTCTATACAATAACTTTCTATCCAAGGAGGAGCCAAAGAAAGTTGAAGATGCACTTAAAGATGCTGATTGGGTTACTGCAATGCAAGAGGAACTGAATGAATTAGAAAGAAATGAAGTCTGGAAACTGGTACCAAGACCAAAGAATAGATCAATTGTTGGTACAAAGTGGATTTTCAAGAACAAGACTGATTCTGATGGAGTAATAATCAGAAACAAAGCAAGACTAGTTGCAAAGGGGTATTCTCAACAAGCGGGAATTGATTATGATGAAACTTTTGCTCCTGTTGCAAGACTAGAAGCCATCAGGATATTTCTTGCTTATGCAGCACATAAGAAATTCAAGGTTTTCCAGATGGATGTTAAAAGTGCTTTCTTAAATGGAGAACTGGAGGAAGAAGTCTATGTTGAGCAACCTCCTGGTTTCATTGATCCTAACTATCCAGATCATGTCTACAGATTGGATAAGGCACTTTATGGACTAAAGCAAGCTCCAAGAGCATGGTATGAAACTTTAGCTCTATTCTTACTGGAAAGTGGATTCAAAAGAGGTGCTATTGATAAAACTCTATTTTATTTGAATCATGGTAAGGACTTGTTGTTAGTTCAGATTTATGTTGATGGTATCATTTTTGGGTCAACAAACAATAAGCTTTGTGAAAAGTTTTCCAAGCTTATGCAGTCAAGATATCAAATGAGCATGATGGGAGAAATGAGTTACTTTCTTGGTCTTCAAGTTAAACAGACTGATGAAGGGATTTTTATCAATCAGTCTAAATATACAAGGAATTTATTGACAAGGTTTAACATGCAAGATAGTTCTCCTGCTACAACTCCCATAGCTACAGCTACCAAACTTGATCCTGATCAAGGTGCTGAGGTAGATGTAACTCACTACAGAGGAATGATTGGCTCTTTATTGTATCTCACTGCAAGTAGACCAGATATCATGTTTGCAACCTGTTTGTGTGCAAGATTTCAAGCAAAACCTAGAGAACCCCATCTGATTGCAGTCAAAAGAATTTTCAGATATCTCAAAGGCACTTCTTCACTTGGCCTTTGGTATGCAAGGGAATCAGATTTTGGGTTGTGTGGTTATTCAGATGCTGATTTTGCAGGATGCAAAATAGACAGGAAAAGTACTTCAGGAAGCTGTCAGTTTTTGGGTGGAAGACTAGTTTCATGGTTTAGTAAAAAGCAAAAATCCTTTTCCACTTCAACTGCAGAAGCTGAGTACATTGCTGCAGGAAGTTGTTGTGCTCAGATAATGTGGATGAGAAATCAGTTGTTAGATTATGGCATGTCATACTCAAAGATCCCTATTTATTGTGATAACCAAAGTGCTATTGCAATGACAGGAAATCCAGTTCAACATTCTCTTACTAAACACATCAGTATTCGATATCACTTCATAAGAGAACAAGTTCTGGAAAGAACAATTGAACTTCACTTTGTTCCTACTGATCAACAACTAGCTGATATATTCACCAAGCCACTACCTGAAGCTACTTTCAATAAATTGGTGAATGAACTTGGAATGATGAACTTTGAGAATTTCTGAGGAAAGCTACAGAGAGGAAATCCTGATAACTGTCAAATCCTGATGGTTATTCAGAAAGGTATGTTTTCTTTGATCAAATCCTGATAGGATGTTATCCTGACAGGAAGTCAACTGGTCAAATCCTGATGCTCAGATAGTGAAGCTGGTATGAAAACCAGAAGTTCTAAGACAATTTGTCAACAACACTCCTGGTAAACTCTGACAAATAAGATCATTACTTAGTCTTTGATTAAGTTATTAAGTCTTAATTCTCAATATCAATTATATTTTTATCAGAGTTTTCTATTCGTCATTTTATATGTCAAATATCAGTGTTACTAACAAATTGTGCAGGAAAAGTAAGAAGGACAAGAACAATTGAGCAAATTGATAGTTTTCATTAAATCTTGAAGATTCTTTACAAATGAAAATGGAAATTACATATTCTTTTCTTAGTCTACTTTTCTACTCAGGAACTCGTGCCCTTCAAATAAGCATGAACGCTCCTGAGCAGCTTCACAGTCCATCAGGATTGGAAGATCTCTTGTTCCATCCTTAAAGGACAAGGAGGGGAGCAGATGCACTTGAAGGTGGCTCGTCCCCATGATCACCGGGACTCTTCCAAGCCTCCAACTTGCAAGACCTGCGAGCATCCAAGATCTTCTTTTTCCTCCTCTCAAGCTCTCGTACGAGCTCTTCATCCTCATTCTCTTCATCATCCTGATCCTCTTCATAGATGAGGTTATCAAGCGGATTCCAGTTCGGATTGGCTTGCAGGAAGTTGTGCCAAACCACATCAAACAATGCGTTAATAAACGCTTCATGTTCCTGAGGGTCAGGAACTGGTTGTGGCTCAATGTCAGCAAGAGCCTCTTCCATCTCTTGCCATATGATATCGAGCTCAGCATCAGGTATGTTGTTTTGTTGTTAATTGGCAGCCATTGAAAAACAAAGAAGGTGAAAGGTTTTTCGTAAGTTTTTCTCTGGAGAGGGTTTGTGTTTTAATAGATATATGATGTTTATGCTTAACAGTTCTATTTTATAGAGAATGTGTGTTAAGGATGCAGGTCATTTTTTTTTATCGAGGCGCCTGTTCAGTTTCTCATAATTACTTTGCCTCGGTAATTAGTAAGAATGGTTACATGGGTATTATGCTATTTGTTTTTGTAATCATTTAAAAAAAACAGCACTTATCAGGATTATCAAAATAAATTTTGTTTTCTCAAATAAAATTTTATTTTACTTCATTTTTTTTAATCCTGATAAGGCAAATGGTTTCATAGGAAATGCTTTTATTCCTGATGAGGTTAGGTTTTTCTTACATAGGAAAATGCCTACTCGTTATGGTTTAATTTCTAATGCTATGGGGCAAAGCCAATCACACCTTGTTCCTAACCCAAGCATTCATCCTAAACAGTCTAAAGAGTCATCTGCCACCTCTAATGTCTCTCAAAAGACTTTAGTTGTAAAAGCAAAGAAGTCAGCTAGAACTGATGTGTCAGGAAGGTAATCAGATTCAAAGGACTTTTCCTCTACACCTATCACTAAAAAGAAATTACAAGGGGGTGTACAAGGGGTCCTGGTGAAGAAAGCTGCAAAGAGAGGTGAGGCTGTTTCTGTTAAAAGAAAGTTAGTGCTCAGGGATGAGACTGACTCAGAGGATGATTTACCTATATCCTCTGTGATGAATGTGAATAAGGAAGTTGCTGATACTGCTACTGCAGCTGTGGTTCCATTGTCTACACTACAGAAGAAAAGGAAGTTATCAAAAAGCAGGTATCATATTCTTTTAGAAAAGAAGCAGGATACTGATGTACATGACACTTCTATTCTAAATGAGCAATCAGTTTCTACTGCTCAAGCAAATCCTGATGTTAGTATTCCTGATACTGCACCAAGTCAAGTGGTTAATATTTCAGACTCTCCAGCACAGGACTCTCCAACAAAAAGACATGTTGATATTTCATGGGAGAAGTATGGTGCTGCTGCTTCCAATATTGGGATAAAACATCCAATGGAAAAGCTAAGGAAGGCAGAAGAGTTAGTCTATCAGAGACAGAAGAAACTGAAAGGATCAAGCCCACAAGAACCTGAACCTCAAAGTGGTTCAGCAGCTCTTTCTGATGATCCAGCCACACAAGAACCACTCAATCAAAGTTTGAGTGAAGGCTTAGCTCGTGGAATGGTCCCACAAGAACCATTTTCTCAAAGGGAGAATGCAGACATCGACATTCCAGCTACACAAGAACCATCTTCTCAAAGTGAATATGCAGGCCAAGCTACAGTTTCTGAGAAATTTCCTGACAATGCTCAAGGGATTTCTGGTGCAGATGAAGTTCAAAGATTGGTCGAGGACACTGTCAATGAGGGAAGCACACAAGAACCTTTGACTCAAAGTGTTGAAGAAGCTTCTGAACCTCAAGCTCCACAAGAACCATTGGTAGCAAATACTGATGCAAGCATATCAAATCCTGACGGTGTTCATCCTGACGCTAGTGGTGCTCCTGATATTGAACCTATCCTGATACAGCCACTTCGTTCAAGACCAATAGATCATCCTATCACAGATTCACAGGATAAAATGAAAAGTATAGATATTCCTGATCCTAATGATACTCATAGCACTGATGATAATGACTCTGATGATAGTGATGATGATGAGAATCGAAAAGAGAAGGAACAGCTTGCTACAGCACTCAAAATTAGTCTTGGAACTACTTTTGGTTCATCAAGTACATATATGGCTGGCAAAGCTTCCACTGGGAAAGATCAGAGACAAGATTTTTCTATTCCTTCCTTTATTCCTGCTGAGACACTTAGACAGAATGAATGGAACAATTCATGGCACAGATCTGCTGAATCTGTAAGTTATTCTTCTGCTTTGGAACATGCCTATGATGCAGTGAAATCTATAGAGAATCAAGACTTGAAGAATCATCTGAAGGCTACAACTTTGTTATCCAAAAGTCTAAAAAGTGAGATTGATTCTATCAAGAATTCAACTGAGTTGGTGAGGAATGATATTTCTCAAAATTTTACAAAGGTGCCTACTGCTTTTCAGCTAAGGGTAGTAGAATCCCAAGTGAAATCTGTTATTTCTGAACAAACCTCTATCAACAGAAGGATTGATTCTCTGGATACCAAGGTAACTGACATTCAAGCCTCTCTTTCCTTAATTTTGAATTTATTGTCAAATCCTGATGTCAAAAAGGGGGAGAAGGTTAGTCAGACAAAATGCACACCTGATCTAGTATTAAGGAATAATGATGATGATACTGGAGATGATGGTAGTGACAAAGTGATACAAGGAGAAACCTCTGATGCTGCTGTTATGAAGTCTACAATTCAAACTTCACAAAGTCAAACAACGCAGTCAACTCATGTTTCTGATTCTGGAGTTAAGACAGTAAGAACGTTGGTGCAATCTCAGATCCTGACGGAAGAACAAATCCTGACACCTGGTCATGGACATATTCTTGCTACAATTCCTGAAGGTGATGAAGATGTGATTATTGATAATCCTGAAGATGCATCAAATTTATTCCAGAAGTTTTCTACAAAAGATGGCAGAATTGTTACTCTATATCACACTGATAAAAGAGTTCAACAATTATATGCAAGAAAAGCACTCTCTACAGCAAGTGAAGAATATCCTGATCTCTCACATGAAGAATTCTTAAGACAACAAAGAGAAATGATGGAAAGCTTTAAGAACCCTGCTTTTGCTAGAGGTAGAGGAGGCAGAGGTAGGAGAGGAGCTAGAAGAAGTAGAAGAGGTTCTTCAACTCAAACAATATCTAGACAGACAAGGTCTCAAGGGTTAAGAATTGAAGAAATTCATGAACCTATTCAAACTCTAGTAGTTCCTGACACATCTACTTTTGGTGATGATGGAAATATTGAAGAAGAACCTGAATTGAGAAGAAAATCAAGAAAATCAACTCTCTGCAATACAAATCAAATTGAAGAATCTAATCCTGATGTTGTTCCTGATAATATTCAAGATCCTGATGATTCTGAAATTCTGCAAGAGATTGACTTGATAATTTTATCTACTGTGGTTGATTCTCACAACAAGGAAGTAGATGAAGAAGAAGAAGCCAGAAGAAGTGAAATTACAAGATCAACAAATAGAGATTTCAATCTCTATGTACAAAGGCTTAAACTCTCAAACAGAAGAGTGTGGAGGAACCCAAGCAGACAAGAATCTTCACTGGAAAGAAGCTATGCCTTTGAAAAGGAAAAGGATAAGAAGTGGAAACATATTAGCACATTAAGTTGTGATACACTTATCAATTTTCAGTCTGGAGGAATTATTACAAGCGCTTCAAGTGTTGTTGATTTATCTGGGATGGTTAGATCAAAAGCACTCTGGTTAAAGATGTTTTCAAATCTGAAGCAATTGACAAGTAATTCAAGATGAGGTATTGGACACAGGGATGCTGAATATCTGAATATGTCATATGTTGATCCTTACTCCTTAACTGAAATTGGAGGTACTTTAACTTCTGAAAACCTGAACAATTTACTAGCTGTTGATATAGTTATAGATTGTCATGATGGTTTTGACAAGAAAGAAAAGCTTATGTACTTCATGAAAGATGGTAGTGTGAAGATTTTATCTATTCAAGATCTGCTGATGAAAACTACACAGGAACTGAAATATGTTCATTATCTTTTGAGATCGAAGAATCAAATATGCAAAGAATAGAGTGACATGATTTTGTCAACAATAAGAAGAAGACTAGATGGAAACAGTAATTTCAATGGTAATTATACTCCCATGTACTTAAATCAAAGAGGTCAGGATGTGGAAATGCAAAGGGGTACTGCTATTAAAGAAGTAAATTTTGGCATGACTCATCTTACTCTCAATCCGGATGGGAAGGAAATTACTTATCTTTTGCTTGAAGAGCATAGTCTTCAGAGAAACTCCATATTGAATCTCAGAGCAGCTATCTACCAGATTAATGAGGAAGATGAAGAACTCAGAAATCTTAACGAAAGACTGATTCAAATTCTTGAAGAAAAAGAAGAAAATTTGTTATCCAACTTCTTGAAGATGAATTTGTTCTATCAAAGAATTTAAACAGATAAGTTGTTGCTGCAGATTTTGTACATTTTGTATATATGTTTTTGACATCATTGAATCTTAGAAATCTATACTTTATTTCACAAAGTATGAGATTGGGGGAGATTGTTAGTTCAGAATTCAATGATCGTCAGGAGCTAGACTCAACTGATCAGGATTGCTAACGTCATCAGGATTACATGGTCGTCAGGATTGAGATACATATCAGGACTGGGATCAGGATTGATCATCAGGACTGGAAGCTGATCAGGATTCCTACTTCGAGTTATATTTGGAGTCTAGTTAAACATGGAAGTTTATTCTGTCGGTTCCTGGTTTGTAGAATGTAGCTATCAATTATGGATAGGTTTCAATCTTTGTAATTGATTAGGACTTATCATTGATAGAGAAGCTGTGTAGTATATAAACACAGTTTTGGATTCGATTTATGTACAACACAGACGTGAACATAATCGAATAGAAGCTCTTAAGAACATAGAATTTCTTGAGAGAGTTTTTGTAAGCTAGCAGCTCTCAAGAACATCATAATTTCTTGAGAGAGTTTGTAACAGTTTTATATCAGATTTAATAAAGTTGTTATCTTTCTTTCATATTTGTGATATATACATTAAGAAGTGGATTATCTTATACTATTGTATTCAACCCCCCTTCTATAATAGATTATTACTGAGCAACAGGACTTTTGAAGAAACATCACCTATGATAAGTTCAAAGGGATGATCTTTAGTCCATTTCTTTGAGGGAGGTAGATTAGCTCTAGAAGATGTAGCTTCATGATCATGATTGCCTTGATTAGATATTTGTCCTTGAGAAACTCCCCCTGAGTTTGTTGTCCCTAAGTGATTACTCCTAGAAGCATTTCTATGACTATCAACGGAATGCCCGTTTTGACTGTCAACGGAATGCTCATTTTGACTGTCAACGAATCCTCCACCATGACTGTCAACGGAATGACCAATTGGTCTGCTAGCAGCTATTCTTTTCAGTCTTAATGCAACAATTTCATCTTCACTACTGCTTTCATCTGTGCTAGACACAACAACTTTAGGCTGTTTCTCAATAGCCTTAACACGATTCACTTGATCTCCTTCCTCATTCTTAAAAGAAAGACTTTCATGGAAACCTTTGAGATCATCAAAAACAACATGTACAGATTCCATAACAATGTTGGTTCTGAGATTATAGACCCTGTAAGATTTCCATGCTTCATATCCCACAAATATTGCTTCATCTGCCTTTGCTTCAAATTTCCCCAAATGCTCAGATTGATTTCTCAGAACAAAGCACTTGCATCCAAAGACATGAAGAAAATCCAATAGTGGCTTCTTTCTTTTGAGTAGTTGATAAGGGGTCATTCCCTTGGCTTGATTAATCAAAGAAATATTTTGAGTGAAGCAAGCTATGTTAACTGCCTCAGCCCAAAAATAAGTTGGTAACTTTGATTCATCTAGCATTGTCCTTGCAGCTTCAATGAGTGTTCTATTTTTCCTTTCAACTACACCACTTTGATGTGGTGTCCTTGCAGCTGAAAATTCATGCATAATACCATTTTCTTCACAGAATATCTTCATAGTTGAATTCTTGAACTCTGTCCCATTGTCACTCCTAATCCTTCTTACTTTGAAATCAGGATGATTGTTTACTACCTTGATGTGATTGATAATGATTTCACTTGCCTCATCTTTAGAGTGCAAAAAGAAAGTCCATGTAAATCTAGAAAAATCATCAACAATCACAAGACAGTATTTCTTCTTTGAAATGGACATGACATTGACAGGGCCAAATAGATCCATATGGAGTAACTCAAGCTGTTGAACAATTGATGACTCTGTCTTGCTTTTGAATGATGCCTTCTTTTGTTTCCCCTTTTGACAGGCATCACACAAACCATCCTTGGAGAATTCCACCTGTGGAATTCCTCTAGCAAGATCTTTCATCACCAAGTCATTCATAACTTTGAAATTCAAATGAGATAATTTCTTGTGCCATAGCCAACTTTCATCCTTGCTTGCCTTGCTGAAAAGACAAGTGATGGTGTCTGGACTTGTGCTACTAAAGTCAGCAATGTACACATTCCCTCTTCTGAATCTAGTCATTACCACATTGGTGTCTCCTTCTTTAGAGACAACACAGTCTTCTTTTGAAAAAGTAACTAAAAATCCTTTGTCACAAAGTTGGCTGATACTAAGCAAATTGTGCTTAAGACCATCCACCAGTGCAACCTCGTCAATGATGACATTTTCTCTTGAAATCAAGCCATATCCCTTAGTGTAGCCTTTGCTGTCATCTCCAAAAGCAATACAAGGGTCAGCTCTTTCCTGAAACTCTGTGAGCAGGGTAGAATCACCAGTCATGTGTCTTGAACAACCACTGTCCAAGTACCAATGATTCCTCTTGTCTCCCTGCACACAATAAAATCAAATCAAGTTGATTTTGGTACCCAAGTTTCCTTGGGTCCTGTTTTGTTAGCCTTTGATTTTCCTTTTATATCATTTTTCACCTTGGACTCAGATTGATTTAAATCAACCTTTACCTTTGGTGTTGATTTCTGAGGGTTACTCACATTTTCATTCCTAGCATGCATGTTTGGAGGAACAAACATGTTATTCACATTCCATGGCATTTGTGGCACATTAAATATATTCATGTATGGATTAGGCACAAATGGCATGCTGGCATATGGATTTTGAAATTGTGCAATTGGAGCAAACATGTTAGGCATAACAGGCATTGTAGGCATAGAGACATTCATTGCAGGCTTAGGCATTTTCACATTTTCAGGTTTCTTAACAGACTTGCAATTAGCAGATAAATGACTAACACTTCCACAATTAACACATGTTTTTCTAGGAGCATTCTTATCAGGTGTGTAATTGTTATGTTTGTTAATCCCTACTTTGCCATTTCTGTTATTCTTTTTGTTACCCTTAACCTCAACTTGAACTTTCTCTAACTTGTCTTTCAATTGCTTGTTAGACAAGTGACCTACATTAGCTCTCTCAACAGGCTTCTCAACTTTCTTTGATTTACTAGACTCACCTTGGACAAAGTTCTTGGTGACAGGACCATACTTGTTGTTAAGTCTAGTGAGTTTTTCTTTCTTTTCCTCTGTCAACGGAACAACCTGATCGGTTGATGGTTCATCTGTCAACGGATGCTTGCATTCCGTTGATGTATCAACCTTCAACGAATGATCATTGTTAATTGTTGACTATGATTCTGATTCTAAGGTTTCAACAGCATACCCTAGCTTCTCTTTGTTCTTCTTCCATGATTGCTCACAGAAAGATTCCATACCTTGAACATTAATGATGTTGCTAGCAACATTCCTGGAATCTTTCCACTTAACAATCAATCTTTGTTCTATTTCTAGTTCTGTTTTAAGAATCTCTTCCCTCTTTAACACTTTCTCAAGTTCCAGCTTAGCATCCCTACTAACACACCTCATTTTCTCAAACTCAATGAGTTGTGCTTCTAACATGGCATTTCTATCACTTAAGAGCAAATTAGTCTCTTTAATTCTTGAGCTCTCTTTGGTAAGTGATTTAAGAGTAACACGCAAATTATACAATACAGTAGACATTTCATTAATTGTACTATTGCATTCCTCTTTAGAAAGCTCAGAAAGATTAGTAGTTGTTACCTGGTTGCTAGAGGAACTTGCTTCCTGCTCATGATTGTTAGCCATTAGAGCCAAGTTGACATACTCAACATCATCATCTGAATCTTCACCATTACCAGCCCAATCATACTCCTGAGACATGAAAGCCTTTTCTTTTTGCTTGAGAAGTTCAAAGTATTTCTTTTTATAATCAACAGGCTCAAATTTTCTGTTGCCCTTCTCAGCTTTAGGCTTTCTGCAATCTCCAGCAAAGTGACCAATCATTCCACAATTGAAACATTTAGATTTAGACTTTTCAACCAAATTATTTTTGCTAGGTTGAAAGTCTCTCCTTGGTGGCCTTGCTTCTGAGTTTCTCTTGAATTTCAACTTAGAAAATTTTCTTGAGAGAAAAGCAATGTGTTCATCAATTTCATCTAAGTCATCCAAGTTGGCTGGTTCATCTTCTTCTTCTGTCATCTTGCCTTTGCCCTTGCTAACATCACTTCTACAACTAGCTCGACTAGTTGCAGCTCTTGCAGCTTCTTCATTGTCATCTTCCAGTTGGTTCACAGATGCAACTAATGCAACAGATCCACCTTTCTTTTGTACCTTCTCAATTTCTTCATCTTGCTCCATTTCCAGCTCATATGTCTTTGAAGTTCCATAAAGCCTTTCAAAATTATAGTCTTTGTACTCCTAAGTGTTTCTTAAAGAAACAGTCATAGGCTTCCACTCTTTTGGAAGAGCTCTAAGAAATTTGAGGTTTGAATCCTTAGTTTGGTAGACTCTCCCATACAGCTTTAAGTTATTCAAAAGCTTTTGAAACCTACTGAAAGTATCATTTAGGGTTTCACTAGATTTAAAATAAAAGTGTTCATATTGTTGTATGAGAAGTTGCATTTTGTTCTCCCTTACCTGCTCAGTTCCTTCACAGAGTGTTCTAACCGTGTCCCATACTTCTTTAACAGTTGTACAGTTTATAACATTGTCAAACATCTCTTGTTCCAAGCCATTGAACATAATGTGCATGGTTCTTTTATCTTTATGGACTTATGCAACATCTTCAACAGTCCATTCTGAGACAGGTTTTGGAATTTCCACATCTGGAGCATCATCTGGCAGTCCAACTCTAGATGCAATCGCCATGGGAACGTGTGGACCTTTCTCAATGCAGTCTACATATCTCTCATCTATAGACATGAGATGTAGATGCATTTTTACTTTCCAGTGAAAGTAATTGTCCTTATCTAGAACTGGTATCTTTACACATGGATCCTTCTTCACCATGGCTTCTGTTTTGGTCTTGATCTTTAAACTTCTTGTATGTTAGAAGCTTGCTCTGATACCAATTGTTAATCCCAAATGACCTAACAGAATTGTAGAGGGGGGGGGGGGGTTGAATACAATTCTAGATATTTTTGAAACTTAAAACACCTTTTAAATAATCTTGACAGAGAAAATAAAAACACAGGCAAATATAAAATTCCAGTTGGATGTTTTGAGGATCCAACTGAGATATTTTTATTTCGGAAATAATCTGTGTTACAAATGCAACACAGCTGCTGAGTTACAAAGTGTAGAGTGAGAGTGCTCTTTTGAAAGCTAATACAAAACTATTCTATCTCACTTCTTACAAATAAATGAACTGCTACTCTTGGTTATATATCCCAATATTACAATGCTATTTTTGGCTACACTAAAAAGTACTAAGGGTAACCGCCAACAGCTTGCTTTTCATTCCTTTTTTCCAATGGTCCTTGGAGATCTTTGCCTTTTGTCTTCATGCTTATTATGATCCCACTCAAGAATTTAATTGGTAAAAGAAATGTTTCTTCATTCCCAGTGACCATTTTAATGGCTCCCAATGCAAAGTACACTTCTACATCACCTTTTGACCCGTCAGAAAACTGTCACTATCACTTTGTGAACTGTTCAGAAAAGTGATAGTAATCCGT
The DNA here is from genome assembly GCA_030848705.1 of Heracleum sosnowskyi. Classification (NCBI taxonomy): domain Eukaryota; kingdom Viridiplantae; phylum Streptophyta; class Magnoliopsida; order Apiales; family Apiaceae; genus Heracleum; species Heracleum sosnowskyi. Next base: position 23,548,843 of record CM061238.1, read on the forward strand.
TGATAGTAGTGAGATGTATTCCGTTGATAGCTTTATTCTTCCATTCGTTGATGGTATATTCTTCATCCGTTGATAGTGTAATCTTCATTCTGTTGACATGTCTTCACTTAGGCAAAATTACAAGGCACAGCATATTTACAATTAACCAACCTATTTTGCCTATCTAGTACTTAGTCAACATGACTTAGAAAACCTATCTAATACCTACAACAATTATCTATCAACTAGTAAAGTATTGTACAGTGTAATTGCTACATAACTCATTACGTTGATGAGACTCATTCCGTTGATGAGCTACCTGTCAACGGATGCTGCAAAGCATATCATTCCGTTGACAGTTACAGTATTGACTTAACACAAAATCTACTAAGTGTTTTATAATTATCATCAAGAGCAACATATTCCTAAAATAATGCCTCTGAGTTAAGACGTTTTCTAAAGTCATTGCATATTAGCTTTAGAAGTCAAACTGCTGAGAATGCTAGAATCTTATCTGAGATGTCTAAACTTAGGAAAAGAAATGATCATCTAGAAGCTGAATTTTCTCTTATGCAAGAAGTACAGAAAGAATGTGATAATTCTAAGAACATGTATTTAGAGATTAAATTTAAATGTACTTCTCTAGAAAAAGAACTTGAAAATGCTAATGAGAAAATCAGAACCTGGACAGATTCTGGTAGAAAATTTCAGGAGATAAATACCTCTAAGAACTGGAAAGAATGTCTAGGGTATAAGTCAGATGATGATAAGAAATTGAAAGAGAAAATTGTTGTTGATGAGACAGTTAATCCAAAAACCTATAGACATGTAATAGACAAAACCAAATCTAAGATTACACCTGTTAATTTTGTTTTTGGTAAGGATTCCAATTCAACTTTTGAAAAGGGATCCACTTCTGTTCAGAGTGTTAAAGTTGTAAAGTCTAAACCTGTCTTGACTAAAGCTACTAAAAATATAGGTTTACTGTCTCAGAAACAACTAAAGGATAAAATCTGTGAGGTTACAGATAAGAAGAAGGAAGCTACTGTAAAGAGAAACAGGAATGGTAAAATTGGGATTAATAAAGAAAATGGTTATAAATTTGTCCCAAATGCACCTAGGAAATGTTGTTTTACCTGTGGTAACTCTAATCATCGTGCCATTGATTGTAAAAAGAGTTTAAAGAAAATTACTAAAATTCCTATTTCTGATGTCAGGAGTAAATCAGTATTTTATAAACCACAGAAGTCTTGTTTTCATTGTGGTAGTATATGGCATTCTATTTATACATGTGCAGAATACCATGATTTGTACTATAACTTTTATGACCCATTGCCTAAGTTTAATAAAAGTACAAAGTCTGGTAAAATTGAGAATGTCAATGTGAAGCATGCATTTATTAATACTGATATTGACAAAGCAAATCCTGATGGACACAATCCTGACAGAATTGCTAAAGTCAATAAGACTTTTGCTGCTAAATTTAATAAACTGCATGGAAAGAGAACCCAACATGTGTGGGTTCCTATATGTTCTAAATAGTGTGTTTCTATTCTGATTGCAGGGAAAAAGGAAAAATGTGTTAGTCATGGATAGTGGTTGTTCTGTGCACATGACTGGAAACAAAGCCCTGTTATCAGAATATGAGAAAAGAGCTGGCCCAACTGTGTCTTATGGAGATGGCAATATTGGACAAACATTAGGATATTGCAATATAATCATTGGGAATGTCATCATTGAGAAAGTAGCTCTAGTGAAGGGACTAAAACATAACCTGTTGAGTATTAGTCAAATCACTGACAGAGGTTATCATGTCAATTTCTATTCCACGCATTGTGAAGTAGTCAACAAAGAAACAGGAAAAATAGACTTGACTGTCTACAGGCATGGTAACATATATGAAGCCAACATTCACTCAAATACTGATGCCTCCCCAACTTGTCTCATCAGTAAAGCATCAGTAGATGAAAGTTGGAATTGGCACAAGAACCTTTCTCATCTCAACTTCAGTAATATCAATGAGTTGGTTAAGAAAGATTTAGTGAGAGGATTACCAAAAGCATTATATACTCCGGATGGACTCTGTGATGCATGTCAAAAGGCTAAACAAAGAAGGACATCATTCAAGAGTAAATCAGAATCCTCTATTGAAGAACCATATCACATGCTGCATCTTGATCTATTTGGTCCAGTCAACATTATGTCCATCAGTAAGAAAAGGTACACTCTTGTAATTGTTGATGAATATTCTAGATTTACCTGGGTGTATTTTCTGCACAGAAAAGATGAAACTCCTGAAATACTGTTGGATCATGTGAGAATGATTGAGACAACTACAAAGTACAAAGTCAAGATACTGAGGAGTGATAATGGTACAGAATTTAAGAATTCGAAGATGGAAGAGTTCTGCAAATACAAAGGAATTATTCAACAATTCTCTGCTCCTGGCACACCTCAGCAAAATGGAGTAGTTGAAAGGAAAAATAGAACTTTTATTGAAGTTGGCAGAACTATGTTGGAAGAAGCTAAATTGCCTACATATTTCTGGACAGAAGCAGTCAATACAGCATGCTATACTCAAAATCTCACATTGATAAACAGACATGGTGTAACTCCATATCAAATGCTCAAGGAGAAGAAACCTAGTCTGAAGCATCTGCATGTGTTTGGCTGTAAATGTTTTGTTCTCAAAACTCATCCTGAACAGCTAGGAAAATTTGAAACTAAGGCTGATGAAAGAATTTTCATTGGATATCCAGCCTTAAGAGCTTTCAGAGTTTTTAACTTGAGAACAAGGACTGTCATGGAGTCAATACACGTATCTTTTGATGATAAGAAGATAATTGGATTGAATGAGGACTCGCATGATAGATTGGTTTTTGAAAATGAAGCTACCAAGGAACCTGAAGAACCTGAATCAGATCCTGACAATTCATCAGATCCTGATGGGTCAGCAAATCCTGATGACACATCAAATCCTGATGACACTCCAAATCCTGATGGAACACCAAATACTGATGGTGCTAATTCTAATGATGAATATAGTGGTGCTACATCCAGTAGTGCAAATGTTGAGGGGGAGCAACAACAATCTGCTACAAATTCAGAGTCAACTCAATCATCAGGACATAATACTTCTGATACTGATTCAAGTGATGATCCTGATAATTCATCAGGAAGAGATAGCAATATTTCAGGGGGAGCTTCAACTGAAGCAAATTCTTCAAATCAAGATAACACCAATCCAGGAGGAGCATCTACATCAAGAAATGACTTACCACCAGCAAGGAAATGGACTGCAAGTCATACTCCTGATTTGATAATTGGAGATCCTGATGTAGGTGTTCAGACAAGAAGTGCAACTCAGAATGAATGTCTATATAATAACTTTCTTTCCAAGGAGGAACCAAAGAAAGTTGAGGATGCACTCAAAGATGCTGATTGGGTTACTGCAATGCAAGAAGAATTGAATGAATTTGAAAGAAATGAAGTCTGGAAATGAGTACCAAGACCAAATAATAGGTCTATTGTTGGTACAAAATGGATTTTCAAGAATAAGACAGATTCAGATGGTGTGATTATAAGAAATAAAGCAAGACTAGTTGCAAAGGGGTATTCTCAACAAGAAGGAATTAACTATGATGAAACTTTTGCTCCTGTTGCAAGACTAGAGGCCATCAGGATCTTTCTGGCATATGCAGCTCACAAGAAATTCAAGGTTTTCTAGATGGATGTGAAAAGTGCGTTCTTAAATGGTGAACTGGAGGAAGAAGTCTATGTTGAACAACCTCCTGGTTTCATTGATCCCAAATATCCAAATCATGTTTATAGATTGGATAAGGCACTTTATGGACTAAAGCAAGCTCCAAGAGCATGGTATGAAACCCTAGCTCAATTCTTACTGGAAAGTGGATTCAAAAGAGGTACTATTGATAAAACTCTGTTTTATTTGAATCATGGTAAGGATTTGCTTCTAGTTCAGATTTATGTGGATGATATCATTTTTGGGTCAACAAACAATAAGTTGTGTGAAAAGTTTTCCAAGCTTATGCAGTCAAGATATAAAATGAGCATGATGGGAGAAATGAGTTATTTTCTTGGTCTTCAAGTTAAACAGACTGATGATGGCATTTTTATCAATCAGTCCAAATACACAAGGAATTTATTGAAAAGGTTTAACATGGAAGATTGTGCTACTGCAAGTACTCCCATAGCTACAGCTACCAAACTTGATCTTGATCAAGGTGTTGAGGTAGATGTAACTCACTACAGAGGAATGATTGGCTCTTTATTGTATCTCACTGCAAGTAGACCAGATATCATGTTTGCAACCTGTCTATGTGCAAGATTTCAAGCAAAACCTAGGGAACCTCATCTGATTGCAGTTAAAAGAATTTTCAGATATCTCAAAGGCACTCCTTCTCTTGGCCTTTGGTTTGCAAGGGAATCAGATTTTGGTTTGTGTGGTTATTCAGATGCTGATTTTGCAAGGTGTAAAATAGACAGAAAAAGTACTTCAGGAAGCTGTCAATTTTTGGGTGGAAGATTAGTCTCTTGGTTCAGTAAAGAGCAAAAGTCAATCTCTACTTCAACAGCATAAGCTGAGTACATTGCTGCAGGAAGTTGTTGTGCTCAGATAATGTGGATGAGAAATCAGTTGTTAGATTATGGCCTGTCATACTCAAAAATTCCTATTTATTGTGATAACCAAAGTGCTATTGCAATGACAGGAAATCCAGTTCAGCATTCTCTTACTAAACACATTAGTATCAGATATCATTTTATAAGAGAACAGGTTCTGGAAGGAACAATTGAACTCCATTTTGTTCATACTGATCAACAACTAGCTGATATATTCACCAAGCCACTGCCTGAAGCTGCTTTCAATAAGTTGGTGAATGAACTTGGAATGATGAACTTTGAGAATTTCTGAGAAAAGCAACAGAGAAGAAATCCTGATGACTGTCAAATCCCGATGGTCATTCAGAAAGGTATGTAATTCTGATCAAATCCTGATAGGATAAAATCCTGACAGGAAGTCAACTGGTCAATCCTGATGTACAGGTCAGTCTTTCATTACTTAATTTGTGGCTATTTTCCTGTTAGTATCTGATGAGAAACGTTTGAACTTTAGATGGACAACTGTCGCGCGCGTGTGTCACACTGATATATAGATACACATAGATACACATCAATCACGGTGCAGTTACGTTTAATTTCACACGTAATCTGGTCCACTAATAATTATTGCACAAATCACAGCATGACACCTGTAATAGAGAGTAATATTTTGTTTTAACAAAATACATTTGATTTTCTAAATTCCATATTACTCTCTAATCATCAGTTTTTCATCTTCTTCCTTCTCTCTGTTTGTTCAAGAACCCTAAATCATTATTTCTCAAGAACTCTATACTGTTTTAATGGCGTCTTCATCATTCATCAATAAACAGACTGTGATTAGTGGTGTTACTTTTGCCACTAATAATTTTGTAGCTGTTTTGGGTCATCAGGATCTGCCTTCTGAGTTTCATATTGTTCAAGATTTTTTAGCTTCAAGTCAATTGAAGTTTGCTCTAACAGCACCTGCAAGTGTTTCTTTTAAGTCGGTTATGCAGGTGTGGAATTCAGTTTCTTTTGAAAAAGATGATTCTGGCTTAATCCTGATGAGCTTTGAATATGATGGGGTTACTCACTGTGTGACTCCTGCAATTGTGGAGGAATCCCTGCATTTACCTGTTCTTGGTGATGCTGTTCCTGATAATGTTTCAGACTCGACTCTTTTTGAGTTTGTTACAAGATTGGGTTACAATGGGGAAGTAAAGAGGTATGGAAACCTCTTCAGGACGAAGCTTAAAAGGGAATGGAACTATTTCTTTGACACCATAAGTCGCTGCTTCCTGAACAATACATCTAATTTTGATGCTCTACCGTCAGGATCTCTCAAAATAGGGTATTCTCTTATATACTCTACTGTTTTTTATTATGGGTCATTTATTCTAAAAGCTTTAAGTGATAGGAAATCAGATAAGTTAGGTTCTGTCTGTTTTCTTAGATTTTTACAGTTGATATTTAATCACTTATGTCCTAATGTTGTGTTTGGGGATGATGTGATTCTACCAATTTGTAGAATTACAGAAAACAATTTAAAGTCCTTAGTCAACAGTGATAAGGAAAATGGTTTTATAGGCAATGCCTTTATTCCTGATGAGGTCAGGAATTCTTGCATGAGAAAATGCCTACTTGTTATGGTTTAATTTCAAATGCTATGGGGCAAGGCCAATCACACCTTGTTCCTGACCCAAGCATGCCACCCAAACAGTCTAAACAGTTGACAGCCACCTCTAATGTCTCTCAAAAGACATTAGTTGTAAAATCAAAGAAATCAGCTAGATCTGATGTGTCTGGAAGACAATCAGGATCAAAGGATTTCTCCTCTACACCACTAACTAAAAAGAAGGTACAAGGGGGTGTACAAGGGGTCCTGGTTCAGAAGAAGGCTGAGAAGGTTGTTGAGGTTGTTTCTGTAAAAAGAAAATTAGTTCTCAGGGATGAGAATGATTCAGAGGATGATCTACCCATATCCTCTAAGTTGAAGATTAACAAGGAAGTTGTTGATACTACTAAGCCTCAGCAGAAGAGTAAATTGAAAAAGAGCAGGTATCATATTCCTTTGGAAATACAGGATACTGATGGTCAGGATATATCAAATCCTGATGAGCAGTCAAATCCTGATGCTCAAGTCAATCCTGACGTTGGTACTCCTGATGATACTCAAACAAAGGTTGTCTAGATTTCAGACTCTCCGGCCAAATCCTCTCCCACTACAAGACATGTTGATATTTCATGGGAGAAGTATGGTGCTGCTGCTTCAAATCTTGGATTTCTACATCCTTTGGAGAAGAAAAGAAAGGCAGAGGAGAAGGTCTTTCAGAGACAAAAGAAACTGAAGGGATCTAGCCCACAAGAACCCGAACCTCAAAGTGGTTCAGCAGCTACTGATGATCCTGCCACACAAGAACCACTCAATCAATGTTTGAGTGAAGGCATAGCTGAAGGAATGGTCACACAAGAACCATTGTCTCAAAGGGAGAATGCAAACATCAACATTCCTGCCCCACAAGAACCATCTTCTCAATGTGAAGATGCAGGCACAACTACAGTTTCTATTATTCCTGAAATGGAAATCTTGGTCAAGGACACTGTCATTGAGGGAAGCACCCAAGAACCTCCAACTCAAAGTGTTGCAGAAGCTTCTAAACCTCAGGCTCCACAAGAACCATCAGTATCAAATCCTGATGCAAGCCAAGCAAATTCTGACAGTGTTGCTCCTGATGCTAGTGGTGCTCCTGACGCAGAGCCAATCCTGATACAACCACTAAGCTCAAGACCAATGACAGATCCTATCACAACATCTCAGGATAAGCTAAAAGGTATTGCTATTCCTGATCCTGATATTTCTAATGCTTCTGATGCTGATGATAGTGATGATAGTGATGATGACAATAAAGATGAGAAGGATCAGCTTGTCACAGCCCTAAAATGTAGTCTTGGAACTAATTTTGGTTCATCAAGCACGTTCATGGCTGGCAAGGCTAACACTGGAAAAGATCAATGTCAAGACTTTTTTGTTCCTTCTACAATCAATCCTGCTGAGCAATTGAAAAGGCATCAATGGGAAAATGAATGGTATAGATCTGATGAATCTGTCAGCTATCCATATGCCTTGGATCATGTGTATGATGCAGTGAAGATGATAGCGAATCTAGACTTGAAGAATCATCTGAAGGCTACAACTCTTTTAACTAAAAGCCTGAAACATGAGATTGATTCTGTCAAGGCTACAACTGAGTTGGTGAGGGGAGATATTTCTATGAGTTTTACAAAGGTGCCCACTGCTCTTCAACTAAGGATAGTGGAATCCCAAGTAAAATCTGTTGTTTCGGAACAAACCTCCATCAACAGAAGGATTGATTCTCTGGATGATAAGGTAACTGACATTCAAGCCTCTCTTGACTTAATTCTAAATATATTGTCAAATCCTTATGTCAAAAGGGGGAGAAGGTGAGTCAGACAAAATGTACACCTGATCTAGTATTAAGGAAAAATGATGATGATACTGGAGATGATGGTGGTGACAAAGTACTACAAGGAGAAACCTCTGATGCTGCTGTTATGAAGACTATTCAAACTTCTCAAAGTCAAACAACACAGTCAACTCATGTTTCTGATTCTGGAGTAAAGACAGTGAGGACTCTGGTGCAATCTCAAATCCTGACGGAAGAGCAAATCCTGACAGGTGATCAAATCCTGATGGATGATCAAATCCTGACGCCTGGTCATGGACAAATTCTTTCTACAATTCCTGAGGGTGATGAAGATGTAATCATTGATAATCCTGAAGAAGCATCAAACTTATTCCAGAAGTTCAAAACAAAGAAAGGTGATGTTATGACTCTTTATCATACTGATAAGAGGGTACAACAATTATTTGCTAGAAAGGCACTGTCTACTACTACTGAAGAATATCCTGATCTCTCTCATGAACAATTCTTAAATGCTCAAAGAGAAATGATGGAGAGTTTCAAGAATCCTGCTCCTGCTAGAGGTAGAGGAGGCAGAGGTAGAAGAAGCGTAAGAAGAGGAAGAGAAAGCTCATCAACTCCAATTATGCCTAGACAGACAAGGTCTAGAGGATTGAAGATAGAAGAAATTCCGGATGTTCAACAAATCACAATAGTTCCTGATGCTCATCTTGACAAGACTATTTTTGGTGATGAAAGTTTATGTGAAGAAGAAGAAGAACCTTTAATGAGAAGAAGACCAAGACAATCAACTCTCATCAGTAATACAAATCAAATTGAAGATTCTAATCCTAACACTATTCCTGACACAGTTCAAGATCCTGATGAGTCTTATATTTTACAATATGTTGATCTGTTAATACTCTCTACTGTGGTGGATTCTCATAATAGGGAGGTAGATGAAGAAGAAGAAGTCAGAAGAAGGGAAGTTACAAGAACAACAGCTAGAGATTTCAATATCTATATTCAGAAGCTGAAAAATTGAAATAGATTGTTGTGGAGAAATTCCAGAAGACAACAACACAAGCTGGAAAGGAGCTATGTTCTTGAGAAAGAGAAAGATAAGAAGTGGAAACACATTGACACACTTAGGTGTGATAGACCTATCACTTATCATTCTGGAGGGATTATAACAAATGTTTCCAGTGCTTCTAATTTTGCTGATTCTCAAAGATCTAGAGAACTCTGGTTACAGATGTTTTCCAATCTAAGACAAATGGCAACCAATTCAAGAGGAGAAATAGGTCACAGAGATGCTGAGTTTCTGAACATGCCATATGTTGACCCTCACTCTTTGACTGATATTGGAGGTAACGTAACTTCTGAAAACCTGAACAATTTATTATCTGTTGATATAGTTATAGATTGTCATGATGGTTCTGAAAAGAAAGAAAAGCTTCTGTACTTCATGAAAGATGGCACTGTGAAGATTCTTTCCATTCAAGAGCTTTTGGTGAAAACTACAAAGGAACTGAAATATGTTCATTATCTGCTAAAATGGAAGAATAAAGTGTGCAAGGAATGGAGTGACATGATTCTGTCAACAATAAGGAGAAGATATGATGAAGGGAAGAATTATAATGGTGATTAGACTCCCATGTACATAAATATAAGAGGACAAGATGTGGAAATGCAAAGGGGTACTGCTGTTAAAGAAATATCCTTTGGCATGAAGCAACTTATTCTTAATCCTGATGGGAAGGATATTGCTTACCACCTGGTTGAAGATCATAGTCTACAGAGAAGCTCAATTCAGAATTGAGAGCAGCTATCTATCAGATTAATGAAGCAGATGAAGAACTTAAATATTTCAAAGAAAGACTTATTCAGATTCTTGAAGACAAAGAAGAAAATCTAATGTTAAGCTTCTTGGAGATTAATATGTTCTACCAGAAAATCTGAGGAGATAAGTTTGCTACTGTAAATACTTGTACATTTTGTATATATATTTTTGACATCATTGAATCTAGGAAATCTATACTTTATTTTACAAAGTATGAGATTGTGGGAGATTGTTAGATCAGGATTCAATGATCATCGGGATCTAGACTCAACTGATCAGAATTGCTGACGTCATCAGTATTACATAGCCATCAGGATTGCATGGTCGTCAGGTGTAGGATTGATATCAGGATTTCATATCAGGACTGGGATCAGGATTGATCATCAAGACTGGAAGCTGATCAGGATTTCTACTTCGAGTTATATTTGGAGTCTAGTTAAATAAGGATGTTTATTTTGTCGGTTCCTAGTCTGTAGGAATGTAGCTGTCGATTAAGGATATGTTTCAATGTTTGTAATTGATTAGGACTTATCTTGTTAATTGATAGAGAAGCTGTGTAGTATATAAACACAGTTTAGGTTTCGATTTATGTACCTCATAGAGTCGATCACATACATGAGAATATTTGTAACCTTGAAGCTCTTAAGAACATAGAATTTGTTGAGAAAGTTTTGTAACAGTTTTATATCAGTAATAATAAAGCTGTTATTATTCATATTTGTGTTTTACTTATTAAACATTCGAGAATCTTATACAATTGTATTCAACCCCCCTTCTCCATCCTGCATGAACAATTCTGAACTTCTACAAGGATAATTATTCAATGGCCTATGTACATTCTAGATGCAAGAAACTTACTAAGCTCATTATAATTCTGAGCATACAAGATAAAGCTAATGTTCATGAGAACAAGACAAGTACAGAGAGACCTATACTATATCCCAGTGATAGAATTCACTAGGTCATGTAGTGTGACATAGTCACAGTATGTAGGCTTGTTAATAGTGGTATTCAGACATGCCTTGAGCTTAACAATCTCCCCCAAATTGTGAGTAAGAAACTTAGGCACAATTTCATGTCTGATAACAAGCCTAACTAACATAAAAAGAAACAAGTGTGAAGAAGAGTAAAAGATGAACAAGATTTAATTACAAACTGAGAATTAAAGCTTACAGATTTTCTCTTTGAGCTAAACAGCTTCAGTTCCCATTTGCTTCTCTAAGTAGTCATCATAAACCTTCTTCTTTCTTATTTCTTCCTTTTTCTTCATCTCATAAATGGCTATCAGAATTTCATCCCTTGCAGTTAGTTCTTCTATGAGAGGAGAGTCTTCTAAATCTTCAGCTGCTGTTCTTAGGGCACTTTCCACATATGATTCAATAAACTCCATCTTTATCTTGCTTTTTCCTCCATTTAGATTTTTGTACTCCACAACATAAGGATTTTGTTTTACTCTGCACAGCCCTTTCTTCCTCAACTCTTTTGCCCTCTCTTCCATTTCTGCCATTTCTTTTTCCTTCTGACATCTCTTCTCTTCGTTCAGCTTCCTTAGACTTTCTTCATAGTCAGAGTGCATTTTCATAAACCTAGCAATCTCTATTTTCCACAACCTTTCTTCCTTTTCTTCAAAGTTCAGTAGAGCATTAATTCTTTCAAGTTCATAGGTTGGAAAATATTGCCAGTTGCCTGTCTTCATTTCTTTCTCCCTTCCATCAGTGTATTTGATCTCAAGATGATTGTCTTTCACTTTGACTTCAAAGATTCTTTGAGCTCTCAGAAATGCTAGGGCATCTTCATCATAGTCTTCATCAAGAGGAAGAACATTGATCCCTACTACATTTGTGATCACCCCAGTCTTCTTTGTTATCCTTGTTACAAGGAGATTTAGTCTTCAGTGCCACATCATTTGGAAGTAGCTTCATCCCTTTCCCCTTCATCCACTGTAACACTCCACTGGTTGTGACTTTGTGGAAATGTCTTTTTGATTTTTCTTTTATGGCTGCAAATTTCTTATGTGGCAAACCAGTTTCCGAAGTCTTGGATATTGATTTTGGAGGATCATTACTAACAGTACCCACCCTAGACTTAGAGTCTTGTGTTGTGGTTAAAATACTGCTAGCAATGTCCTTGACTTGCTGATTTCCACTCCTTGTCTTCTCAGCTTCTTTCTTCTTCTTAGAGTCTTTGTTGTCATATTCAGCATCTTTGGATTTCTTTGAGGTTTTGCTTTTGCTGCTTTCACTTACTCCATCCTTGCTACTCCTTGATTGACTCCTCCTTCTGTAGGTCTTTTCTTCATCATCATCCTCCTCGTCATCTTTCTTATCTCTCCTTTTTTTAAGTGACTCAGGAATACTTCCATGAATCAGGAATGATTGGAGAATTTGGATTGACTCTAGCTCTTCTGCAGTCCTTATTCCTCTCTTTGCTCTCAGCATTTGCAACACTTGATTGACTTTGTCTCTGTTCTTCATTTTCAATTGGGCAGGGATCACCAGTTGATCAATACTGTTTGCTTTGATTAGGCTTTGAAAGAGTATTGTCCTTGGGTTAGAGATAACTTCAGGCAATCTTAGAAATTGGTCTTTCTTTAGCTCATCATACAGTCTCTTGTTGTTCTCCCCATGCTTCTCAATCAATTCCAGAAGTGTGTTCAGCTCAGTAATCCTTAGCCTCTCTAGAGTTTCATAGGATAAATTCCATAAAAAATTGTCCTTGGATACCATGATGATTTCTCTTAGATGAGCATCCTTGATTTTCCTGACTGCCACTGTAAAGTATTTGATTTGATCATTGATTTTGCTTCTGTAGTTGAGAGTGTTGCCTTGTACACTAGTTTGAATGTCTTTCAGAAACTCCAGGAAGGCCTCATCATGATAGATATGTGAATTGGCATCAGTGACCATGTTTACTTTGATTGGTTTAGCACTTCTTGTTATTTTAGGAGCAGAGATATCCATTGGCATTGTGGAGGGATAGTAGGTAGTTGTGACTGTGCTTCTTTGACCCTGTTGGTTGATGACATCCACAGAGGGGAGAGTGATTGGTTTTAGAGTTTCTTCAGTGACTTTGCCCTTTAGCTTCTGTTTCTTGGCTTGTACTCCCCCTCTCTCTTCCTTTCCTTTCTCCCCCTTAGACTTGGGATCAGACAAGATGTCTTAAGCTTCTCCAGGAACAGGAAGGTTCATACTCCTTAGCATAGTTGTCATCATTTGCTGTTGGACTAGCAAGATATTAGAAGTGGCATTGCTTTGGTCATCCAACTTAGCATTGAGCTTTTCCAAAGAGTGAGAGAGCACTCTGTTTTCAGATTTGAGGTCAGCTACTTCCCTTTCCAAGCCATCCACCTTTGAGAAGAGTTGTTGAGATTTGAATGAATTCAGAGATTGATCCTTTATCTTTGAGAAATCAAACTTAGAGATGTTGGAAATGGGAACTTCATCCACCAGCTTGTCACCATACTGGTTCTTCCACATAACATTGAGTAAGGAGTTAGAGTTTATGTTGGACTGCACTTGATTATCTAGATTGGTAGCAAGTTTCTTGATATTGTCTATGACCAAGGCTAGAGTGAAGTCCATCTTTGTGACATGTTGAGAAGTCTTCTGTGCCTCCTTCAGGATACCATCCACCTTGGGAAAGTCAGATAGATAAGAGTTCCTGAGTTGTGCCAAAGAGTGATATGTCTCTTCCTTGATTGTGGAGATTTCTGACTAGAGACCTTTCCCAAAGAAATGCAGAGCCTTTAGCTGACTCTTGTACACATCATTCACAGCATCATAGATTTCTGCAGGAGAGAGACCTTTAGCATTAGACCCCAAAGCAGTTAGGTAGTCCTCCCTGAGAAAAGCTAGTGCATCCTTTAGCTTGACAGATCTCTTGGCATCCAACCAGGCATCAATGTTGCCATCCTGTTGAGCCTCATCTGCAATCTTCTCCTGTTGTGCCTCAACATCCTCCTTATGACATAGAAAAATGGCTTCATAGTCTGAGTTGGGAAGATTTGCTGTTAGGAGATGTTGAGCAATTTTTGAGATCTCATCAATCTGTGCCACATGAAGATTTTGGAGTTCTTCTTCCGTCAATTGTGAGGGCACAAATGATGATCCTGAAGGCCTGTCATGTTGCACAGGCTTCGGTCATTCTGACAAAGTGGCCTGAGCCAAGTGAGAGCTGGTGCTAGGCACCTCATGAGGAATAGAAGTGTGAGTTTCCTCCAGTCTTGGAATGACTGTAGAGTCTGATGCTGTCTCTATTGAAATGGGATGAGTTACATCATCATCTCTATGTGCCTGTGAAGGTAGGTCCAAGTCTATAAGGATTGGAGAGGTTGTAAAGCATAATGTAACATAAGATGTAAAAGAGATAACTACAACTCAACAAAGGACAAGACAAACAATAATATTAGCAGAAGCACAGGAATCCAGAATCAAAGAAGAAAAGGTAAACTCAAAAAATCAAAATATGGTATGTATTCTTGAAGTCCGTAAACAGGTCACGGAAAGAAGTTCATGAAAATGTTCACGCCTCAGTGACAGCAAAAGAAACAAGACTTTCAAGACTACAGAAGTATGTGAATGATTTAGGGTTTAGTACCACAGGATTCCAGTGATTTAATTGAAGCAACCAGAACGACAAAGGACTTATCAGCAACATTGAATTGAAGACATGGAAGAAGAATTGATCAAGTGTTATTCATCTGTGAACCAGACCAGTTGCACTAGTTGACGGCACTAAAAAGATCAAGTTGTTTTATCGTCTCAGAAGAAATTGATACAGTCTAAAACTGAAACACCAAGGAGCTCAAGAAGAATTATCAAAAGATAAAAGACAAGAAAATAATTCGATAGTTTTTCTATTTAGAAAACTATCGAATGGAATGAAAAGTAATTCAAAGAAAACCAAAGTAAATCAATTTGGCATTCGATAGTTTTGTTTTAAAAACTATCGAATGGTAAATTGATTTAAACCATTCGATGGTTTTTAATTGAAGGAGCAGGTGGAAAAGTAGTTTGTCTGACAGGTTGATGAAAATTGGACGGCCAGGATTGATTCTTCAATTGTGGTTTGATAGTTTTCTAAAACTAAGCCTACAATTACAACAGAGGGAGAAGTGTCTTCTTTAGTCGAGTTATATCACAGAAGCAATTACTACGAGAGAGGAAAAGCCAGAGAGAAATTCTAAGAACATTAATTCTGCTGGAACTCTATCATTGTATTGATTGTGTATAACTTAGAACTCATTGAAGCTAATCTACGGATTAGAAATTGTAGCACCCCTCGAGGTTTATATTAATAAAACGATATATTCCCCGACTCGTGTTTTAATTTGGTGCATTTGATTTCGTTTAGAACTGAATGATTAATCCGCGAACAAAATTGAATTATTTGTGAGTATCGTATTCAACCCCCCCCCCCTTCTACGATACTTTGGACCTAACAATTGGTATTAGAGCTACTTGATTGACAAACAAATCAGATCCGGTGAATGAGACCAAAATCAAACATATAGCTTGAAAATTCGAAGCAAATTTTTTAACTTTCAAAAAATTTCATTTGATTGGAATTTCTTGAATTTTAAACAATTTGAAATTTTCTACCATGAGTGCTCCAAAGACAACCGCTGGTATTAAAGTTCCCCCGTTTACAAGAGATGATTTCGGTTTGTGGAAGATGAAAATGATGTTGTTTATCAAGGCATCGAATCCGTTGTACATTGGCATTTTAGAGAACGGACCATATGTACCTATGAAATCAGTCGAAGAATCTACTACCCCTGAAGGTAACAGGATTCCTGCTGGCACCCAACCTAAGGATATCTCTGAATATACTGATTCAGACAAAGAACTGATTAGACTGGATACAGGTTTAATGCTGATATTGACGGACTCCGCATACAAGGAAATGAGCTACCAAATAATGAACAGCTCAAGCGGGAAACATATGTGGGATACCATTAACCTAATAATGGAAGGAACTGAAGACATGCAGGAAAACAGATTGGACATCCTGACTTCTCAGTATGAATCTTTTAGGTCACTCCCAGGAGAAAGTATAACTCAGGTCTTTGAGAAATACACTAAACTCCTGAATGAGTTGGCAATGAAAGGAAAAACTTATCCATTGAGAGAAACAAACAGGAAATTCATGATGACGCTGCCCCATCATGTAGAACACAAGTCATCATCCATAAGGGAAAGAATAGACTTCACCAAGATGTCACTAGAGATGATCTATGGCAAGTTGAAGACTTATGAGATGGAACATGAACAGAGAGTAATAATCTATGGATCAGGGACAGTGGATAGCAAGCACAATGCACTTGTGAGATCAGCAGCACTTGTAGTGGATGAACCAACAACTTCTGATATTCAGGTTCAAACCCCTAGAGCTGGAAAGGAGGTGATTATAGAAGCTGAGATGGATTCTGGAAATCTGGGTGTTGATGAAAGTGACTACTACACCCTAGAAGAGCTTGAGCAAATGGAAGACAAAACCATGGCGTACTTAGCTGCAAAGTTTAGCCACATCCATTTCAACAGAAACCCTAATTACAAGTTCAAGGGCTCAACCAATAGATTTCAGAAAAGCAAGTATTCACCAGGCACTGGCTTTAAGGGAGGCTACAAGACTGGCTTGATTGATAGAAGCAAATAAAGATGCTACAACTGCAATGAGTTGGGGCATTTTGCCACTGAATGCCAAAAGCCTCGTCAAGCAAGAGACAGAAAAGGAGTCTATGAAAATAAAGACTCGTATGAGGATTTGAAGAAAGAGAATGCCAAGCTGAAACAGCAAGTGGAGGCATTGTCTGGAAAGTAGAAAGGGAAAGCTTATATAGCAGAGGGAAAACACTGGGATGATGCTGATTCGGATGAAGAGGAAGAGTATGTAAATGTTGCCCTAATGGCTGACTCTTCAGAGGAATCACCATAATTATCTCAGGTACCTATCTTAACGACAATTGACATGTCTAATTCTGAGTACAAGAAAACTGTGCAAGATCTTAGTGTAGAATTGTTCAATGTTCATACAAGCATGCTAGAATCAGAAATGGAGAATGCTAAACTAGTTCTTAAGATTAAAAATCTAGAATCTAAGAATGAAGAACTAGAGCTTGTAGCTGTTACATTAGAAGACCTTAAGCAGAAGAATGTGTACTTAGAGAACAAGGTCAAGTGTAGTAATGAGATAGAGACTATCCTTAGGAAGCAGATTTCAGAGTTAGATCTGAAGCTGAATGCTTTTAAGAATTCCGCCCTGATAGCTAAGGAAATCATTGATACTCAGACCCAGGGTAATAAAACTGCTATAGGACTTGACTACTCCAAAAAGTCTGGGAAAAAGTCAGTGGAGTTTCCTGTGACATCTAAGGTTGTTAGAAAGGATATTCCACACATTCTCAAGAATGTTGACTGTCCAGTCTTTGTCAAGCCCTTCTCAGAACCTTTTCATGAGGATGACTTATATCTTAGACAAGAATTGCTTGAGGAGGATATATTGAAGGAAAAAGAGGTAAAGACTAAGTTGCCTAGGAATTCAGTAAAAACTGTAATACCTAAAACTGAAGTAGGTGATTTAGTTAGCAATGCTAAGAAGAATAGGAATGGGAAAAAGAAGATTGCCAATCAGGAAATAGTTCCATTTTCTCCCATTGCATCTAGGAAGTTGTGCTCTATTTGTAATTCTGTTGGACACCTTACACATGCATGTAAAAAGGTTAAAGTAGAAACTGCTAATACTTCTGAAATGCATAACATGTCTGCCATGCCTGATCTTCATGAACCCTGTGGTAATAAAGAGTGTTTACTATGTACATACAACATCATGCATGCTTATTTTAAGTTGATGAATGATAGTAGTAAAAACACTGTTAATGTTATATCCACAGATACTATGAAAATGAAACAGGGTAAGACTAAACTGAATGTTACTCCTGTTAAAACATCTAAACCTTCAGGACCCAAACAATTTTGGGTACCAAAGTCCGCTTAATCAATCTGTGATTGCAGGGTAAGGTTAAAATCGAAACCCTAATTTTTTTAAATTGGGGGTTTGTATTGTATCATTTAGTATGCTCTCTCATATGCATTTGTTATAAGAATGTATTTGTTATAAGCTTTGGTTTGATTTGTACCATTATTTTGTTAGATGTATGCCCTACCGGATGAATGTTTTTGTTATAACCATGTATTTGTTATAAGCTTATTCCTGTTGTATGTGTTATTATGAATTATAAAACATTGTACTTGCGAGTGCATGAAATAAAGTATGACTTGTAATACACATATTGCTTGTGCATTTATTTGGTAATAGTGAGCAATGTAATACATATATTCAGAGCTCCATTGGAAGTGTATATTGTTAGGGGTTTTACTATTGTGTTAACTTGTGTCTATTGTGGTACATATGTCACTCCCATGTTCTTTCGACAACTGGAATTCTTGTGTCCTCTGTTATACATTGTAGTATAAAGATAGGGCATAGTACATAATATTTAATCAGTGGTGGTTATTAAATTTTTTAGTGACATATCAGGTGGGTTGAAATGGATAAGTCCTGGATCAAAGCCGATAGGGATTCTTTACAATATGAAATTGGTGTCGAAAACTTCTTGATATTTGCGGAGGAAAATGCGAAAAATCCTAAGAATATTTGTTGCCCATATGCACGCTGCGTTAATTTTAAAAAGTTTTTGGTAAAAATAATTAGAGGTCATTTATATGAAGCTGGTTTTAGTTTTGGGTATATTGAGTGGATTTGGCATGGAGAAGAGTCTTCTAGGAGTACTAAATCATCTGTTGGTAGTTGTCATGTTTCGAAGTCAACACCTACTACGCAAACAGTTAATGTGTGTGAGGCAGCCTATAATAAAGGCGATCACGATGTTGATACAGACGATTTTAAGAGGTTTGTGGCTGATGCAGAACAACCTCTATTTGAGGGAAGTGAGTGCACTAAGCTAGAGTCGGTTTTAAAATTACATAACTGGAAATCTAGATTTGGCATTAGTGATAGTGCATTTACTGATTTACTTGAAAATATTGGCTCATTCCTTCCTAAAGATCATCTTTTGCCACCGAGTTCATATGAAGCGAAAAAAACTTTAGCTAATTTAGGACTTGAGTATACCAAATTCCATGTGTGTCCGAATGACTGCGTGTTATACAGAGGTATTAATGAGCAGGCTTCAGAGTGTCCTAAATGCCATCTGTCCCGTTGGAAGGTTGGGAAGGATGGTAAAAATAGGGTTAATATACCAGCCAAGGTCATGTGGTATTTTCCAATAATCCCCAGATTTAAGAGAATGTTTAAATCTGCTTCAACCGCTGAGTTAATGACTTGGCATTCACAAAATCAAACTAAAGATAGGGTCATGCGTCATCCATCTGATTCACCTTCGTGGAAAAATATTGATTATAGGTGGCCTGAATTTGGTAGTGAGGCAAGAAATATCCGTTTAGCATTACCGGCCGATGGCATTAATCCACACAACAATGGTCTAAACAATAGGTATAGTTGTTGGCCGGTGGTCTTAGTAACATATAATCTTCCTCCATGGTTATGCATGAAGAGGAAGTTTATGATGTTAACGACATTAATATCTGGCCCGAATGAGCCTGGTAATAATGTTGACGTTTATCTACAACCACTTGTTGATGATTTAAAGAAACTGTGGGAAGACGGCGAACCAGATGTATACGATGCGCACACCAAGTCCTTTTTTACTCTAAGGGCAGTTTTGATGTGGACAATAAATGACTTTCCCGCATATGGAAATCTGTCAGGCTGCATCAACAAGGGTTATAAGGGCTGTCCAATATGCGGTGATGATACGGTAGCTAAATATTTAAGTCATAGTAGGAAAATGTGTTACCAAGGTCATCGTCGGTATTTACATGAATATCATCCTTATAGGAGGCAAAGGGCATCTTTTAATGGGGAACAAGAGTTTGGGCACGCAGCTGCACCGCTCAGTGGAGAAGAAATCTTGGCTCAACAACAAGAAATTAAATTTAGTTTCGGGAAGGGGGGAAAGTCAAATAAGGTAGAGTATGCATGGAAAAAGAAATCATTTTTTTTTGACTTAGAATATTGGAAGTTTCACTATGATCGTCACTGTCTTGATGTTATGCATGTCGAGAAGAATGTGTGCGATAATTTTATTGGGACACTACTTAATATGAAGTTTAAGACTAAAGACAGTGTCGCCTCTCGTCGTGATATGGTTGACATGGGTGTAAGGGTTGATTTAGCTCCTAAAGTAGGATATAAGAAAACCTACTTACCCCCTGCAGCTTATACTTTGTCCAGTGTAGAAAAAAGAAAATTCTTGTCTTCATTGTTGAAGATGAAACTTCCATATGGACATGCATCAAACATTAAAAACTGTGTATCAATGATCGATATGAAGTTGTATGGGCTGAAATCCCATGATTGTCATATCCTCCTCCAACAGTTACTCCCTGTTTCCATTCGTTCTGTGCTTCCAAAAAATGTGAGGGTTAGTATTATAAGATTGTGCTTCTTTTTTAACTCTTTGTGCAACAAAGTTGTAGATGTGTCGAAACTCAATAAACTGCAATCAGATGTGATTTTGACCTTGTGTGAGTTGGAAAAAATATTTCCACCATCCTTTTTCGATGTCATGCTTCATCTCACAGTCCACTTGGTTAGGGAGTTGCGTTTATGTGGACCGGTTTTTTATAGATGGATGTTTCCATTTGAACGGTTCAATAAAGTTTTAAAAAGTTATGTACGAAATCGTTTTTATCCGGAAGGTTGCATAGCAGAAAGTTATCTCAAAGAAGAATCAGTAGAATTCTGCACGGAATTTATTAGTGATAGTGGCACAACTGCTGGTCTTCCGAAAGATGAAGGCAAGCTTTCCGGTCCCATATCTGTTGCGACAATGAAGGCGGTGGAAGAAAAAGAACGAGATGAGGCGCATCTTCATGTTCTTCTCAACAACCCTGAAGTGGAACTGTATGTTAAGTAAGTTAAATTTAAAATTATCTTTATTTTTGTTGTGGTTATTTTCATTTGTAATTACTCTTATGTAATGAACTTACTCTCAGAATGCATAAGGAGTATCTAGAAGAGATTTATCGAGGAAAAAAGAAGATTGTTCAGTGGCTGTTGGGAGAGCACAATCGGCTCTTTGCTGATTGGTTTGAAAAAAAAGTTAGTTTACATTCTTCTCCTATTTTAATACTGTTTAGTATATTTTTTAAGTTGTTAATTAGAATTAATTTATAATGTGTTACAACTATATGTGTAGGTAATAATTCAAATGATGGAGGATCGTGAAGTTGTTTCCGAAACGATTAGATGGTTGGCAAGAAAACCATCATTTTCAGTCCTGACATTTTAAAGTTATCTTGTTGATTGGGTTCGATACTATACAAAAGAGCGAGATAATTCAAGGGTTGTTCAGAATAGTGGGGTGTCATTAGTTTCTAGGACAGTCCAAGTCTCTAGTGCTAAAGATTTAAATCCAGTGGAGAGTTATATGAAATTTTATGGGGTAATCGAAGAAATATGGGAGTTAGATTACCACGCTTTTAAGGCCCCTTTGTTTTTGTGTAAATGGGCAGGAAATGATAGGGGTATCAAGATTGATGAACTTGGTTTCACACTAGTGGACTTTAGTCGACAAGGTCACAAGAAGGATAAATATGTGTCTGTTGACCAAGTCAAACAAGTTTTTTATGTTGAAGATCCAGTTGACGCAAACTGGTCTGTTGTGCTAACATCGACGACGGGAGACTATAGTGAGGCATACTGCGATGATGACCTAGGAGACACCATCTTACAGAATCACCCATTCTGCTCAACGATACCTCTATGTGATTCCACTAATTATGATGAAGCTAATGTTAGCAATATAAGGCAAAATATTAAGGGGATTTGGGTGAAAAGGGGATAAATGTGGTTATAGTACCACATATAAAATCTCAAATTTATTTGTATGAAGTTACTTCCACTTTGTTGTTCTTTGTAGTACTGTTTCCGAAAATTATGTTTGAATTTGTTTTTCTATATCATGGACTTGGTAATATATCACGGAATAATTATTTTTAATTTGTGTTTTGCATATATATATTTCTTGAAATTTGCAGATTAAAGGAATACAAGAGAAATGGCACCTAAGAAGCAAAAGAATGCAGAACAGAAAAAAGATAAAATCAGCTCTGAAGCCACCAAACAACTGGAGATAGAGGTTAAAGCTTCAGAACCTAATGTCTCACAGTCCGCAACTGCAACCGAAGCTCCAAACTTAGACTCAGAGCAACCCACAGTTACAACCACTGGAAGTGCACAAAAGAAATCCGGAGGTAAGCGAGGTGTATGTGCCATGTACAAAGTCATTGTGAAAAAAGCTCGCGGGAAGAAGTTGAAAGTTGTGTGCAATGAATTTGGAGCTCCTTGTGGGAAAACTAGGGCTAAATTACAGTCCTATGTTGGCATGTCGGCTAGGACAATGATCCCCATTAACATTCCAAGCTGGCCACATGTGGAGCCTGAATTGAAATCAAAGCTTTGGCTCGATGTTCAGGTATTCTATAATTTTTGTAAATTTGTGTACATATAGTATTTAATTAATTTATTTTTTTGTTGATGTTATTAATCTTGAATTTTAAATAGTCAATATATTTTCTTACGATATGTACGTGCTTGTATGTTTTTCAGGATACATTTAAAGTTAAACCATATCTTGAGGACTCTATCCTAAAGTCTGCAGGCACTAAATGGAGACAATTTAAGATGACTTTAACAAATAAGTGTGTGCTACCATATCTTGGTAAGAAGAAAAAATTGAGTAAACCGCCAAAGAAATATGAATTTGTTGGTAGGCCAGCCTGGAAAAATTTTGTTGCCTAGAGATCTGATCCTATTTGGAAGGTATATGTGATTTTATTATTAATTTATATTTTTGTCAATTCTGTACATTAATGATTCTTTTGTAGGAAAGATTATAATTATTGTCAATTATAAATTTGGTTGTAGGAAATTCATGATTTACAAAGTTGCAGAGTTGGTAAGCGGAAATATCCTCACCGCGTGTCAAGAAAGGGCTACATTGGCTTGAAGGAGGAAGAAGTAATAAGAATAGTCATTTTTGTAATCATACTATATATCTTTTTGTTATTTTTTTAATTTGTTGCTTCATTTTTAACAGATTAAGTTGGGAAACTTGGAGCCCGGAGAAGATCCTAACAGGGCAATTTTATGGAAGAAGGCTCGAAAGCCAAAGAACGGCGTGATTGATGAAGGTTTGGCTGAAGTGTACGGAAGAATTGTAAGCCTATATTGTCATGATAGTTAATTATGATAATTCTATATTTGTCAACAACATGGTGCTTTATATTGATCATTTTCATGTCTATATATAGGATACCCTACTGGATGCCAAGTGCAAGGGTGAATTTCACCATACTGGAAGTGAAGATGTTCTGACAGTGGCATTGCAAACTCCTGAGCATTCGGGAAGGGTCCGAGCAGTTGGAGGGTTCATTACTCCAAAAGCATTCTTCAAGTTACCAAGAGAGAAAAAGATACGAATCACAAAGTCAGAGTTAATGGATCGTGATCGAAAGATGTCGGAGAAGATGCTGAATATGGAGTCAGAGCTTTCTCAATTGAAGGCAATGATTAATTCCCAAGCCACTCTTCATTCACCAATGTTTTCCGAGAAAGCAAGTGCTGAACATATTCTTCCAGTAAAAGAAAAGATAAAACCACCAAGTGCAAAAGGATTAGTGTTGGATGCCAATGATGAAGAATGTGTTGCCTCTGGGACTCTTCCTCCACCTCCTGAAAATCTGGTAAAATAATAGATATGAGTATAGTCTAATTGCAAACACGTTTCTAATATTAGTGAACTTTAAGTTTTATTTATCAAATTTTTAGGCTGGTAAACAATGTGAGTTGGCGGTAAACACCATAGAAAACAAGGTTGCTTTCGGTGTAGTTTTTCCCCCTCATGGCGATTTCGCTGACACAATTCATGTAAAGCCTATGCCGCCTGGATGTTTACGTGTCTCTGTTGTGGGTTTCATCAAAGAAGAGGCACTACTTCCGGTGCCAGTACCCGGTGAAATGGAGACCGTCCTGCAAGCTGTTGGCTCTCATGTAGCATGGCCCGAAGAATTTATAGTCTACCCAACTCTTGCTGTGGTATGATTTACCGGATAATAGTACATTTTCACTTTCCATGCATGCATGAGTTGAAGGTATTTTTATGGTTTGATTAATTACAGAATAAGAAAAAAGAATCGGTGCCTTTAAGGAAGAAGGGTGAGAAAGGTGAGTTGCAGAAGCTGAAGGCCATGTTTTCAGATGCAAAGCCTACTGCAAAAGTGCCCAAAGGCTTTAATTTATTGTTTAAACATGCAACAACCTAGATGAAAAATTATGGGATCTCAATACAAATTTCATGTCGTAAGGAGGTGTTTGGACATGAAAGAACCATTTTTTTGTTACATGAGAATATCCTAGCATTATTGGAGTACGAAATGATTGGCCAAGCTGTAATCTCAGCTTATATGCTGTAAGTCCATTTTTTTTGTTTATAAATTTCCTCATTCTGCATGTTCCATTTAAAATGCTTTTTTTTGTAGGAAATTGTTGTGTTAAGTGAGACTGACGAATCGGATACATTTGCTTTTGTTGATCCGGCATCGACATTTAACCTTAACGATGAATTTGAAAGCTACATTGTAAACCGACTCAAAGAGGGTAATGTTGATCGTATATTCTTTTTGCCGCACAATCACAAGTAAGGGCAATGTTTAGAAAAGTTAATTTGAACACTTAAATTCTTGCGATCTGTGGCTTTGATAAATACCAACACTTGGATCTAATTTGCTTAATTTATGACTGTGATTAATTGAAATAGTATGCATTGGATTTTGACAATTATTTCGGATAGTGAGATTTACATTCTCAATCCATTGCCTCATCCAGTCCAATTTCCAGCACTAGAAAAAGCATTAACAAGGTAACATTTAATTTAAAGATTTTGATTAGTTTAGAAGCATTCCTCGGTTTTGACATGGAGTAATTTGTTTACTTTTGCAGCGCATTGAAATCATTCAATTCTGAAACTGGCAGGGGCAGCAAGATGCCGAAAGTAAAGTTTCTCAGTGTAAGTAATTTTGCATTACGTTCAGGTACTGCATAATTAAAGTTGTTGGTTAATTTTCCAAGGCCTGATATGTGTCTTTTTTCTAATTGAAATAGGGATCTCCGAAACAGCCTGGTGGCCATGAATGCGGTTACGTTGTAATGCGCTACATGAAAGAGATTACGGAGGATAAAGGATTGGCTTTTCCTACAAAGGTAAACTTTTATGGGTTGAAATGTCTATAAGTACATAAGTTAGTATTCTCGGGTATAACAAGAATATAGTAAGGTATCCTATGAAGGAATTATGTTTGCTTAAAATGGTTAGTTTTTTTTTACACTTTGTAGTGGTTGAACAAGACTCGAAGGTCTTACACTGATGCGGAGCTGGATGTGGTGTGTATTGAGGCTCTCGAGTTCATCCAAGAACATATATGATAGATGTATAGTGGTTGAACAAGAACATCCAGTTCACTACTAGTGTATGATGGTTCTAACTTTTTAAGGGTTTCTGGGGATTAGGTACTTGTAAACATTTCAGTTGGTTTTTGCGGATTCATACTCTGATGCTTTGGATTTAGCTAGTTAATTCCGTCATAGACTGGTTATGGTATAACTATGCATGTTTTGGATTATGGCCGTTAGGGATGTTTGGATTGTGACTGTTGGGAATGTTTGAGTTATGTTATGAATGTTTGGATTAATGCATGGTTGTTTGAATGACATTGGTAGAATGAGTGGATTATGTTTATTTGTTTTTCTGGGTAGTAGTTTCTATAATAAAGAGTTGTTTGTAACAATATAAAAAACATCAGTTTTAAAAGTCAAACATACGAAAAATAGATGTCTAATAATCACAAATACAATAGTTATGTATTGCAAAAAGATGTGTCATAACAAATTAGACATTAGTTGAAAGGCAATTAATTGATGTCTAATAACTACATACACAACGTTTTTATTACAAAAAAAGCAATGTAATAAAACTATTTACACATCTGTCAAAATTGATGTCTAAGGAAATTTTACACATCGTTTTTCTTACAATAAAAGCGATGTGATAAAATTATTTAGACATCTGTCAAAACTGATGTCTAAAGAAACCTTACACATTGTTTTTCTTAAAATAAAAGCGATGTGATAAAATTATTTAGACATCTGTCAAAACCGATGTCTGAAGAAACCTTACACATCGTTTTTCTTACAATCAAAACGATGTTATAAAACTATTTAGACATCAGTTCAAACAGATGTCCAACATAGCATTTACATCTCTTTTCCTAAACGCAATGATGTGTATAAAATCTCAGACATCATTTTCTTGACAAAACATGATGTATATGTCGAATAATGCTCTGTGTACCATATGTTTAATCGAATCTAATACTAGTATTATAACTTATAAAAGTGAGGCTCATGCATTTGAAAAAAAAATATTAGCCATAGACATCAGGAAATATAATAACTATTGATGTGTAAAAGCTTCCTAGACTTCGGCTGAAAACCGATGTTTAAAAGTCGGACTTTTAACATCACCGACAAAGACATCGGTTGGCAAACAACATAGACATCGGCTAGAAACCGATGTCTATTGACCCTTTTCTTGTAGTGTTTCTTGTTTTGATCTTGAAGTTTAAGGCTTGTAAAGGATAATCAAGGAGCAAGGAAGGGTATACTAGCCATCTATAGTCTATATTAAGTACCAAGGAAGGTATAAACCCTCTCACACTTTTACTTATGATTTGATATTATTGTATAAATGGATGATTGTTAGTGATAGTATGATTTAGAGATGATTTACATGATATGTATGAGGTTTAATGGATTGATTGATGGTTGAACTAGTGATTAGTGTTATGAGTATGTTTAGATAGAAATAAAGTGATTTGGAGGAGATCCTTGGGTTGTGATTGTTGGTTGTGGATTGATGAATTGATTAGAGTGTTTTAAACACGGGAATCGCGTTTAAGCGTCGTTACCATGTCAAATTTTACTTAGGAAGTTTGGACAGAAATCCCGAATACTTTAAAGGGCATAAACATAAGGTTTCTGACCATGATCATGTAGGCCCTGTTTCCTAGTTTGTTTTAGCGAAAGAATCGTATCGTTTCGATTTACGGTTTAGGAGAAACGTCTGTTTTAGTGAAAGCGGTTTCGCGTAACTAAGTAGTTCATTGCATGAACTTTGAGATAGTGATCAGACCCCTTAAGCGACGTATTGGAATGTGAAACTTTGTGTTAACATGATAGGTACGTTTAGGAAGACCCTCGAAAAGATTTCGTGTTAAAAGGATTATATTTCAATTTTATAAAAATGTGTGAGCGAGCATGCTTGAGTAGAGGATCTTAAGGAGTTAACTTGAAAATGGACTTGTACTTGAGTTAGTATATACTTAGTATGGTGAAAGCGTTTAAGTTATTAATCTTGAACCTTGTGTTGATTCGAGATTACTGGACCAACCTGAGACTTATTGCTACTTCGGGATTTCCAGGCAAGTTTCTAAATCTATACTTTGAAGTATTGACTATATAATACTGCTTTTGCCATGTATAAAATTGGACAGTTTTGCGATATATCTTATTTATTGTTGAAATGGATTTGACCTTTGGATTATATAAAATCTTTTGAGTTAAGTAGTTATGAATCAGTTTACCTGGTAGCTCTAAATATAAGAGCATATTCATTGTTTTCGACTCTAAATCGGGAGTCGGTATTTTGAGATATGTAGATAGCCGTGGAAACCCGGAGGGATTCCATCGGCAGAATACTATGTATTTTGAGGATTGTTATTTGAGTATGATATCATTCGAGGAATGATATTTGCTTACTATATCTTTCAAGGAATGTTATTTAAGTATTATCTCAGTCGAGAAATACCATTTGAATACTTTTTCCGTTATATATGCTAATGGAAGGCATAACTGTTTTCGAAAGTATATTGTGATACTTGCTTTATGATTTAATTATGGGCTTCTAAGCTAAATATGGGATATTAGTTAGAAGCCAGGTTTTTATAAATGCCCTAGGTTAAGGGCGTGTGATTTTCTTTAGATCAGAAGTAATTATATTTTATGTATATGTTAAAGATTATTTTTCCGATAAAGATATCGGGTAACTGTTATTCGATGATTATTTATTTAATGAATATTATTTTTGAATATTCATTTAAGGTTTATTTATTTAATGAATATTATTTTTGAATATTCATTTGAGGTTTATTTATTTAATGAATATTATTTTTGAATATTCATTTAAGGTTTATTTATTTAATGAATATTATTTTTGAATATTCATTTAATCCTTATTTATTTAATGAATATTATTTTTGAATATTCATTTAATAATTATTTACTTAATGAATATTATTTTCGAAGATTCGTTTAAGGTTTACTTATTTAATAAATATTATTCGATTATTTATTAAATACTTTTAACAAGTTTTAAAAATGAGAAATGTTATTTAAAGTTTATCCTCGACCTTCAATAATTACCAAGGATATTCTAAGTTGTATTAATAATTATTTTAAATCAAGGAAAGGTTCCCAAACACTATTTTTCCATTTAAATCTGTCTTTTAAGAGGATTTAAATGCTCGCTCAAATATCAAAAATATGGGAAACCTGATTTAAGTGACTGCTACTCATTTTAAACTCTCAACTCAAAACTGTCAGGGGGCAGATATTTTCTCGGAGCAATTTAATTGCTGCAAGTCAAATGTTGTGTTACTACCTCAACGATCGAGGAGTAAATTGATGGAACAAGTCGATATCCATTAACAAGCAATAACTTGGGAAATATTGGAGAATCTTCCTTTCCAACTTAGATATAACTACTTAGTGGAGTCGTATCAACAAGTATTACACTTGGGGAAAGGAGGACGATCTTTACGTTTCAGAGTCATGGATTTCATCTGAACTAGGAGTGGTGTAAGAGGTCCAGTTGCGCCAACCCATCCATTTTATTGCCCCAAATGGGCCGGGAGATCCGGGAAGGCGGTAGACAATGTCAGGCCACTACTAGAAAAACTCTAATAGACATCGGTTTTTGGCCGATGTCTTTCACTTTTTTGACCGATGTCTTTGTCGGTGATGTTAAAAGACCCCCTTTTAGACATCAGATTTTCAGTGATGTCTAAACTATGTTTTCACATCGGTTTGTTTGTAAATACCCGTTGTCGGAACTTACATTTGACATCAGTTTCTTTCAAAATATATGTTGTGTGAACCTACATTGGAAATCAATTTCTTGTAAATAACCGTTGTATGAACATACATTAGCATCATTTTATTTTGACGAATTTAATGTTATTTTCTCTTTTTCATATCACTTTTCTTCCAACTAAACGTTGTCTTTTGTTATGAAAAATATCTCTTTTCTTTTAAAAAATTTTGTTGTTTACATACATAAACATCACTTTTGTGCTACATTATTACACCAAAATCATGTTATATTTATCTCAAAATAAACAAAACTAAATTCATCCTTAACAAAAAAAACAAGCATTTATATCATTCTTACATCAATGAGTAGAGCCAAAATGATCCAGCATATACAAACAAAAACCAAAAAATCTTGTTCATAAATTAAGCAAACTCAAACTTCTAGCTATTAATCAAGTCAAGTTTGAAACCAGCCTGTCCCAAACGAAAACTAGCAACACTTCATTTCACAATGTACCAAAACATCATACATCCCATGTATCCGAAAACTTTGGAGCCTGTATATTCTACAGTAGGAAAAAGAAAGCGAATGTACATGATATTTTGTCTAAACTGAGTTCATCTGCAAGCTACATGTAGAAAACATATTTTTGTTGTACGACCTGCTACTGATCATAGTAAGGTTGGTACGACGGGCGCGGTAGCAACTCCGGTATTGGTTCATCATCCAATTTGGATAATTCTGCAACATGTATTGAAAGGTACTAAGGGTAGCCCTCTTAGTACAGGTTTACCGATCATGTTGGCAGAGGGTCGAAAAGTGTTCAAAAAATGAAGTTATAATAAATTCTTGCAACTTCTTCTTTTATTTTATGAGTTATGACTCTGATAAAACCTTACTCAGATTATATATGCATAAGTGGATTTTGGGTTACGGAAACCTTATATTAATTGTCCTCGTAACTTCATTTTTTATGTTATACTAGTATTTTATCCGTTTAATGCGTAGCATGTGGTTATAAAGATATTGAACTGTATGGTATTTTGAATCAATAAATAGGCTTTAAGCCTTGATTCTAATGTTAACCTCTATTTTAAAAAGATATGTCTTGAGTCTTGGTTTACCATACTGGTACCAAGGATTTCCAAATGATTACGAAGAGTATATGAGTATGAGTATAAGTCATATGGTATTTTAAACGGTATACTATTTTGGGGTTAGACCCTAGTAGTGATAAAAGCTTTGATCCCATATGGATTATCTCCCTAAAAGGTTTAAAGATTTAAACTGGAATAGATTTCTTGCTGAGCACTATTAGCTCATTCTTGCTTTATTAAATCTTTCAGCAGGAGGAAAACATTGTCGAATCCACCTCGTGTTACGAGAGCAAGGGAATGGAGAGACCACCCTGGAGTTAGTTGATGCAGGATGAATACTGTCGGTGTGAGCAGAATAGTTGCAGCTTGAATTAGTGGGAATTATTTTGAGTGGGTTGGTATTACTAAATCTTGTATAGAATTGTGAGGTCTATTATTGTAACTTCAGGTAGAGGTTGTAAATAATAGATGAGATTCTGGATAGTACATTTGGGTTGTAATAACAAATGTTGATTATTGTTGCTCATTTCCAAGGCTATAACGTGTGTGTGTGTGTGCGTAAGTGATTGGGGTCTTTATAGTTGTATTATGAGAATGTTGTAAGTAATGCAGGTATTGTATCATTGATGGAGCGTGACAACCCAGATTCCTGACCCCAGATCTGGGGGTGTTACAGAAATGGTATCAGAGCGTTAAGTTATAAACTTGGATATGAGAGTGTTAAGAGTTATATCGAAGTAAGAGAATGACGAGAGGACTCATATAGAGTTCGTTAAGTGGACTACCGGAAGTAGTGCCACTGAGGATGTTAAGATTAAAGAGTTTAGTTGGGGACTTATCGGAGGACCGATAGGACCATTGAAGATCATCATAATGATGAGAAGGACGTTTAGAATTGTACACGGATTATCAAAAACATTAAGATAAGACGCGAAGCAGAGTCTCGGTTGCGGTTGGGGTAAGGTCGGAATGGCCAATACCAATGGATAACTTGACTTAGTAAGAACCTAAGTGTTTGAAGTTCATCGTAGTTTGCCACGAGAAGGCAGCACATGTGAAGATTGAGCGTTTACAGTCCTTTACGCGATCCGAATTACTAAATTGCGTGGACTAGTTAGGGCATTATCTTGTTTAGGAGGTCCAAGCCTTGAGAACAACGATTCCACAAGAGTTGGTGTCTTTTCCGTCGATGGGTATTTTGTTACCTAAAAAGGAGACTGTTGCGTACGTATAGTACCAGAACGTTATCGTGAGACGAACGTGCTAAATCGCATCGCGAGTACATTTCGTATGATAGGCCATGATGGCTCAACTCAGAAATCAAAGATATGAAGAATGAATACGTGATTCTGATAAAGACACGTATGGTTGCAACGAGCAATGCGACAATCTCAGGACCTACGAGGAATGAGACCTATGGTGTCCTGGGGTTGGATTCGTTCGATACGATTAGTATTAAGAAATTACATATACGTTAATGGACCTCCATCTTTTGAGGATGTGTTGATACGGCCGTAGGGGGCCCAATCTCTGAACGACTATCGGGGAATGGCGAATATGTTTCGAACTCCCGACCTATTTAAGGACTTGTACGATTTTGAGGTACCGTTGATTAGTACCCTTAGCCATAAAGGCAGAAAGATAAGATCATCCTCGTACGGGTGATGTTAGGAATTATGATGACCATTGACTTTTTGGTATCTACTTGCTGGTACACTCCTCAACCTAAAACTGTTCCTGCCTATGTTACCTTGAATAATTCATGTCAGGTAACCCTTCTAGTTTCCTACTTCAACTTGGGATGCAACCAACAATTGCTATATTCATTTTTTTCTTTTCTTTTCTCCTCTCATTACCTTAAGGGTTAAATACGTAGAATTAAGTTACCATTACTCACCGGAACACTTGTAGCCTTATTATCCCACGTGAACACTTGTTGCCTACATTCGAATTATAAAAGGAAAATCAAAATTATGATTAGGTTTCTTCTCATTGATTATGAATTTAACTTATTTTATGACTTTAACTTACAGTGTGGGTAATCATTGAATGCATTTAGCCATTTCCAAACAACATCTTCCGCTTTTGTCAAATTTGGCTTGTCAATATCAATTGTGCGCTCACGAAATGGTGATTTGTGCAACTCACTCACTTTCACCTCCCTTCTTGGTCTTTCTTCAACTTTCAGCTTGACAGGTATCCTTTCAACACTGTGAAATTCAAGTTGAATGATTTTACCTTGCAATGATAATTCTCCTAAAAAGAATGCTTTATTTGTCATTTTTAAATATGGTCTGTCTGATTTGGGATTGCCTAGAATGTCAATGGTATTCCAATCTTGCTCGGTCAATTGATTCCAGTCCACCTCAATGATGTTTCTTGTGAAAATTTCTATCAATGCAAAAATTACAATACAAAACAATTTTAGTGTAGTTTAGATGTTCAGTAGCTTTTGAGGATCACGTAATTTTGACTGAACAAGAATGTACATTAAACATGATTAAGATAGAAAATTATTGTTCCAAGTGACAGAGTACTATTGACATAAACTAGAAAGCCCAACAGTTGGGCACATTACATAAATTTATATTTTGACATATAAATTTAGCATAGAATCTAATGTAGCACTGATATATATAGAACCTAACATAGAATCCATTCATAGCATCTCAAACAGCATCTATTATATACTTCAAATTTTACGGAAATATCCCAAGTTCATGAAGCTTCAAATAAAAATTACTTCAAAATAAAAATTTAGAAAAACAACTTCGTGTAGAATAAAAAAAATAGAATCTAAACTAATATAAACTTAGTATAGAATGTAATATAGAAACTAAAGTAAGTTGAAAATTAAAAATATATCATTCATAGCAAATATGTCACAGCAGGAAAGCATGTTTATAGTATACATAGAATCTCATAGGACATGAGATTGTACCTTTCAACTCCATTATTGTCGTTTATCACCTGTCGAAAATCTTTTTCCAAACCCTCAAGATCTGGGTTTGTCGAGAAAAGTGCCCTTACCGTTCTTAAATTTTCATAGACTATTTTCTTCATTTTTTTGATTTCGTCAATTTCGCTTCTGATTTGCAACATCAAGGCCTAGTAATTTTTTAGACAACCCAGTTAGTGCAAAGAAAAAAAACTAGGTCCAAAATGTCATACATCTAGCACAAAATTAAACAATACAAGATTTACCCCTTCATTTATGAGTTCTTCGTCATCTGAGTGAGCATAGTTGATATCTTTTGCAATAGACATAATTCCAGCACTGATGGCATCCATTTCAATTGATTGCACTCCTTTTATCGTTTCTCTAGGAGTGTGAAATTGTTGGCTATCCGGAAAATTTTGTATTCAAATAAATAAATAAGCAAAGTTTCAGAACAAAAGATACAAACTAAGTCAAACAAACTAGATAAACTAGATATAGCCTAAGAAAGTCACTAGATAAACCTCTACAATAAAAATATGAAAAATAAAAAGAATAAAAATTCAGATATAACTAAAGCTAGGCACAGTGGAAAATCAGTCTAAACCACAATACTTACCCTTTGTACAGATTCATTATCATTGTCAGCGGTGACAATTGGTTCTTGATATGCTTTTTCAATTATCTCAGTTGCAACACTGATATCCTTAAACGCCTGAAACAATAAGATCATTTGCATCAATACATATTTCAATCAATACATTTTTACATATTATAAGCATTTTATTACCTTATATACTTCATTTTATGGACATCTTATTTGTAAAGTTAATTAAAAATAATGAAGAAGTTACCTCCTTTGCAAATTCATTATTACAGCAACCATTGACAATTGTTTCTTCATTTCGTTCTTCAATCATGTCATTTAAGACCTATAATAGTAAGATAACTTCCATCACTCCCACTTTTTAGTGTAAGATCTGTTTCTACGTTACTGATATTGGATAAATAATTAATACTTCACTTTTATGGGCGCATATTAAATAATTTTGTCATTTATACCTCAGGTTCATTTTCTTTTAAATCATCATCGACGTGAATTTCTTCACGTGTGTCCTTTTTCTCTTGAATATTAACTGCTCCAGCATCCTGCATAATTAGTAAAATTCACATTAAGGTTCTTAAACGAAAATACTAGTAAACTGTATAGAATCTAATATGGAATCATTTTTTGGGGGAAGAAATTCACAATTGTCAGATAGAAAGAATACAAAATCTAAAACAGAAACATGTTGCATTTATACCTCAGTTGTATAATCCTCTCCCTCTACCTCTGAATCTTCGGGTACTTCATACCCTTCTTGCATAACACAGTTTGACTTTTAACACATTTGTAAACAAATAAGAGCATAAATCAATGTCTCAAGTACAAAATCTTTACTTACTATTACTCCTTTTCCATAACTGTCGTTAACAATTTCAACCTGATTTCTTTGAAGTACATGAAAATTTGACCATCCGGTAAATGTAGTATCTTTTCTTTCAATTTTAACGACTTCATTTTCCACTCGGTCAAGGTAAAAGAACTAAAAAGGACATTATAAACTCAATATAAGATGGGTGTAGAACATGCATGAAATGGGAGAGATTTATACATGCAAGAGTGTATAACATCTTACTATCAAGAACATGAGGGATCCTGTGTAATATTGAGTAGTGGGGTCCTCAAGCCACGCTAAAGAAGCATCTTTTAATCCATCCACCACAAGTTTGCACCAGTTCATTTCTGAAACTTCTTCAAAGGATCCAACAAGTCTTAAGACATCTTGACTAACATATGTTAGATATAATTGCTGACGTTTGTTCATTAGTGTTTAAGTACCAGGTACTCATCAGAGTTTACTTGAAGCCAGTCAGAGTTTATTTAAAGTCTGACGGGATGAGAGTTTATTTTAGCTGTCGGTGCTAACATGAAGATTCTAGAAGCAATATATTCTGAAGATGGAAAGAAGCAGAATATATTGAGATAGCTAAATAAACGGGACAGAAGACAGAAGCAATCCTAGATTGATAAAAATTGTATAGCTGATTTATAGGATATCAATCCTATCTGTGTACTATATAAACACAGATAGGTTAACCCTAAAAGGGATGCGAATACTGAATACATTATTCTTGTAACCTAGCAGCTCTTTGTGATTCTTTAACATCACTGAGAGAAGAGTTATTTATATAATTCAGTTTATTGATCATAAACAGTGTTCTTAATTGTTCTTCTCATACATATATTGATTATATATTGTGTATTCGGCCTAACAATTGGTATCAGAGCCAAGGCTGATTAGTATATACAGTTTATCGATCCAAACACTAGTATAATCATGACTGACAACTCTCAGGAAGGTTCTAATGCAGGTTCTAATGTTCAGAAGGTTCAACCTACTTCTGTGAGTCGATATGAGACTATAAGGGTTCCAATTCTGAGACCAGTTGAATATCCAATATGGAAGGTGAAGATGACTATGTTTCTGGAAGCCACAGATCCAGAATACCTTGATAGAATCAATGATGGTCCTCATATGCCAACTAAATTGTCTCCTGTTATAACTGGTCAAGAACAAAAGACTGTTCCAAAAGAGAAGAAAGATTTGACTCCTGAAGATATCTCATCAATTGCAAAGGATGCAAAGGTTAGACATCTACTCCACAGTGCCTTAGATAATGTCATGTCTAACAGAGTTATTGGCTGCAAAACTGCCAAAGAAATTTGGGATGCTTTAGAAGTCAGGTGTCAAGGAACAAGTGCTATAAAGAAGAACATGAAGACTATTCTAACACAGGAGTATGAACACTTTGACTCTAGATCTGATGAAAGTTTGACAGATACATATGACAGATTTTGTAAATTGTTGAATGATTTGTCCCTGGTTGATAAAGAATATGAACTTGAAGAGTCAAATCTCAAGTTTCTTCTATCCCTACCTGAAAGATAGGATTTAAAGGCGACAACAATCAGAGACAATTATGATCTTGCAGATACAGATCTTGATGAAATCTATGGGTTGCTTAAAACTCATGAACTTGAAATAGAACAGAGAAACAAAAGATCTGGAAAGAAGACAAAATTTGTTGCTCTTAAAGTTGAAGAAAAGCCTGTCAAGAAGGAATCATCAAGAAAGAAAACCAAAGGAAAGGCTTTAGTCATTAAATCTGACAGTGAGTCATCAAACTCTGATGATGGCTCAAACACTGATGATGAAGCTTCTGATTCTGAGGATGATGAAGAAGAGATGATGACAATGGCTGCTTTAATGGTGAAGACCTTCAAGAAGATGGGATTCAAGAACTTCAAGAAAGGAAAGAGATTCTCAAGGAAAGATTCAAATTCTGATAAGAGAAATTTCAGAAAGTCTGATGGAAAATATACCAAGTCTGGAAAGAAAGACAAGTCTGAGATCCAGTGCTACAAGTGTAAAGAGATGGGTCATTATGCTCCAGAATGCAAGAAAGGAAAATCTGAGAAAGCACTCATCACTAAAGGCAAGGACTGGGCAGACACTTCAGACTCAAATGAGGGAGTCAATTATGCTCTCATGGCAACTGTTAAAGATGAAGCTGAGTCATCTGGAAACAAGGTACCCCTAACAACTTATGCTTATGATACTGATAATATATCTGAATTAAGAATTTATCTTAAAAGCATACATGTTAGTTATAGGGATCAAACTTTAGAAAATGAAAGAATCAAATCTGAGAATCTAGGTCTTAAAGAGAGGAATAAATTTCTTGAAGAGAAACTTGTTAACATGCAACAAGTTCAAAAGGAGAGAGATGATGCTGTTTATGTTGAACAGGAGTTGCTTAAAAGATATAGGCAAATAGAATCTGAGTTGGAAAAAGAGAGGAAAGTAATTAAAACTTGGACCAATTCTGGAAAAGACACACATCAGGTTTTTCAGACAGATACTGTAGGTTTAGGTTACTGTGAGGAAGATGAACTTAGGTTTAAAGATAAAGTTAAAGTGAAACCACAACTTAAACCTGTGAAATTTGTTTCTGAATCCAGTAAGCTAAAGTCTGTAGTAGTGAAAGAAGCTGTTATGGAGCCAATTGAAACTTGTGAAAAACAGGTTAATATTGGTTCAATAACAGAGAATAAGTTTGAGATAGAAGTTGTTAAAGAACCAGTAAAAATCTTTGATAAACAGGTTAATGTTGGTTTAATGACAGAAAAACAATTCAATCATAAGCTCAAAGAAGTAAAGTCTGTCATGAAACAGAAAGGGTTCAAGAAGAACAGGAATGGAAAGATAGGCATAGATAAAAGGAATAATCATTTGCCTACTACTGTTGCTCCAAGAAAAACTTGTTATAACTGTGGAAGTACTAACCATCTTGCTAGTTTTTGCAAGAAGAACAAAGATATTAATTATTTACCCTCCAAACCTAGAGTAAAGAATGATTATGTTAGAGTTAGACCACAGACTTTATGCACACACCGTGGGAGCACTTGGCATTCCATTTATACTTGTAAGAGTTATCATGCTATTTATCACAACTATTATGAGCTAAAACCCAACTTAAAATGGGTTAGAGAAAACTCTGCAAGTGTAAAGTCTGACAATGTTAGTTTAAACTCTGTTGATAGTGATTCCGCTGCAAAAGCTAACAATGTTAAGAAAGCCAAAGGATCCAAGCAAGTCTGGATCCTTAAACCTAACACTTAGTGGTTGTTTGTGATTGCAGGGCATAAAAGAGAGCACTCTTATCTTGGACAGTGGATGCTCAGGACATATGACTGGAAATAAAGCCCTGCTATCAGACTATGAGGAGAAGGCTGGCCCAAAAGTTTCCTATGGAGATGGCAACATAGGATGTACTCTGGGATATGGTAATATCAATCTTGGAATTGTCATCATCAAAAATGTAGCTCTTGTCTCAGGACTCAAGCATGATCTGCTTTCTGTGAGTCAAATCTGTGACAGAGGATACCATGTAGATTTTCATACTGAACATTGTGAAGTTATCAGCAAATCTACAGGGAAGGTTGTTCTAGTTGGACACAGGCACAATAACATCTATGAAGCAAGTTTGGTAACAAACTCTGAAGGAAAAACTGTGTGTCTATCAGCAAGAATGTCTAGTGAAGAGAGTTGGAAATGGCATAAGAAGCTCTCTCATCTAAACTTGAACAACATCAATGAGCTAATTCGAAAAGATCTTGTAAGGGGACTTCCAAAATCAATACTCAGCTTAGATGGTCTGTGTGATTCTTGTCAAAAGGCCAAGCAAAGGAAGTCATCTTTCAAGAGTAAATCTGAATCTTCAGTTGTGAAACCTTACCATCTTCTACATGTTGATCTTTTTGGTCCAGTAAATATAATGTCATTGGGCAGAAAGAAATATGCTTTAGTCATTGTTGATGAGTACACCAGATACACCTGGGTGTACTTCTTAGCAAAGAAGGATGAAACTGCCCTAACTTTGATGGATCATGTGAAGCTATTGGACAAAGGATCACAGTACAAAGTGAAAATTCTAAGGAGTGATATTGGTACTGAATTCAGAAATTCTGAAATGGAAGCTTTCTGCAAGGAAAG
The DNA here is from genome assembly GCA_030848705.1 of Heracleum sosnowskyi. Lineage (NCBI taxonomy): Eukaryota > Viridiplantae > Streptophyta > Magnoliopsida > Apiales > Apiaceae > Heracleum > Heracleum sosnowskyi. The sequence goes on from CM061238.1 coordinate 23,587,615, forward strand.
AGGAGTGAAGCAAGAATTTTCTGTACCTGGAACTCCACAGCAAAATGGTGTAGTTGAAAGGAAGAACAGAACTCTAATTGAAGCTGCCAGAACAATGCTTGATGAAGCAAAATTGCCAACTTATTTCTGGGCAGAAGCTGTTCAAACTGCCTGTTTTACTCAAAATTCAACACTGATCAAGAAGCATGGGAAAACACCATATGAGATGGTGAAGAATAAGAAGCCAAATTTGAAGTATTTTCACATTTTTGGATGTAAGTGCTTTGTGTTGAAAACTCATCCTGAACAGTTGACCAAGTTTGACTTAAAAGCTGATGAAGGAATTTTTGTTGGCTACCCACTATCAACTAAAGCATTCAGAGTCTACAATCTAAGAACTAAAGTGATCATGGAATCTATACATGTGTCATTTGATGACAAGAAAATAACTGGAATAGAAGATGAAGAATATCATGATCAACTTCGATTTGATAATGAAGAGTTAAATTCTGATGATGTAAACTCTGATGAAACAAATCCAACAAACTCTGACGAAGCATACTCTGATCCTCTACTGGTAAACAATGAAGAATTTTCTCTGACAGAACAAAATAGAGAACCAGTTGAGGGGGAGCGTGAAGAAACTTCAAAAACTTCTCAAAGTGATGACTCAAATTCTGAAAGAGAGTCAAATATAGAATCAAACAGAAACTCTGAGTCAAACTCTGAAAGTTTAAATACTGAACAGTCCAATCCAGGGGGAGCCTCAGAGAATTCAAATAGTCAAGAAGAAAATCAGGAGAGCATGGATCAAGGGGAGGATCTAATAATGAAGTTAGAAGCCAATTACCAACAGCAAGAAGGTGGACACAATCCCATACACCTGACTTGATAATTGGAGATCCAGAAGCTAGTGTAAGAACTAGAAGTGCTACAAATAATGAATGTCTGTTTCATGCATTCTTATCTCAAACAGAGCCCAAGAAAGTGGAAGAAGCTCTTCAAGATGCTAACTGGATAACAGCAATGCAAGAGGAGTTAAATGAATTTGAGAGGAATGAAGTCTGGACACTTGTACCAAGACCAAAGAAAATATCTATTGTTGGTACAAAGTGGGTTTTCAGAAACAAAACAGACAGTGATGGAGTGATTACAAGGAATAAAGCTAGACTTGTGGCTAAAGGCTATTCACAGCAGGAAGGAATTGACTATGATGAAACCTTTGCTCCAGTTGCAAGATTGGAGGCAATAAGGATTTTTCTGGCCTATGCTGCTCACAAGAAGTTTAAAGTCTTTCAGATGGATGTGAAAAGTGCTTTTCTCAATGGGAAACTTGAAGAAGAAGTGTTTGTTGAACAACCACCAGGGTTTGTAGATCCCAAACATCCAGATTATATCTACAGGCTTGATAAGGCATTATATGGACTAAAGCAGGCACCTAGAGCATGGTATGAAACTCTGGCTCAATTTCTTTTAGAAAGTGGGTTCACTAGAGGTACAATTGACAAAACCTTGTTCTATTTTAATTTTGGTGATGATTTGCTGTTAGTTCAAATCTATGTGGATGACATAATTTTTGGGTCTACTAATGACAAACTCTGCAAGAAATTTGCCAAGCTTATGCAGTCAAGATATCAAATGAGTATGATGGGAGAGCTTAGTTATTTTCTAGGCTTACAGGTCAAGCAAACAGATGATAGGATTTTTATCAATCAAGCAAAATATACCAGAAATCTTCTCAAGAAATTTGGTATGCTTGATAGTTCATCTGCTACAACTCCCATGGCTACTGCAACAAAGCTAGACAAAGACACAGGAGCCTCAGTAGATATGACAAACTATAGAGGAATGATAGGGTCTCTTCTTTATCTGACAGCAAGTAGACCAGATATCATGTATGCAACATGTCTTTGTGCAAGATTTCAAGCAGACCCCAGAGAGCCACATCTAACAGCTGTAAAGAGGATTTTCAAATATCTCAAAGGAACCATAACCCTTGGTTTGTGGTACCCTAGAGAATCAGAGTTTAAATTAATTGGTTACTCTGATGCAGATTTTGCAGGCTGTAAGATAGACAGAAAAAGCACAAGTGGAAGCTGTCAATTTCTTGGTGACAGATTAGTTTCTTGGTACAGCAAGAAACATAAATCAATTTCCACATCCACAGCAGAAGCAGAGTATATTGCTGCTGGTAGCTGTTGTGCACAGATTTTATGGATGAAGAATCAATTGCTGGACTATGGATTAAGGTACTCTAAAATACCTATTTACTGTGATAATCAAAGTGATATTGCTATGACAGGTAATCCAGTACAGCACTCTATGATGAAGCACATCAGCATAAGGTATCATTTTATCAGGGAACATGTGGAAGAAGGAGATATTGAGCTTCATTTTGTGTCTACAGACCAACAGCTTGCAGATATCTTCACCAAACCCTTGAGTGAAGCTACCTTTACAAGGCTGGTAAATGAACTTGGAATGGTCTCTGGTTTTGACTAGAGATACAGGTTAGATTCAAACTCTATACATGATAGATTTTATGCTCATGGTTCTTTGCATGTGTTAACTGTTATTTGTACCAGTATGTTAAACTCTGATAGTAAACTCTGTTAGTAATAAAGTGTCAGTCATACTCTGTCGGTTAAAGTCTGATGTTAAACTCTGATTGTGATTTTTGTCTGAAACACATGGACCGATGAAGAAACTTGTATGAAGCATGACTCTCAGTAACTAATCATGAATCCTTCTGAATGATATAAATTCTGATTTCAAAATGTGCAGAAATTTTACACAAGCATGATACTGTCTCTATATTTATAGCATCTCTAAGTTCATTGATCCTATACACTGAGTCTGTATTAGCTGTTTGCACTTTCTCTCATAAATTAATTGTATTAACTGATGAAAAGTCTAAACTCTGATAATTAGTTGCAAATATTTCACCCTCAAACGATGCCAAAAAGAGCACAAATTCCTTTGAGATCAAGTTGTGCCTAGGAAGACCCAGGAACTTATTGTATGAAATAAGGGCTAAAATCTTTGATTTTTGGTGACTAGAGCCAACCACTGATTACTGAAAAAAAAAAAATTTATTAAAGGGGGTGTAAATAATAATTTTTAGGTACAGAGTTTAGATACTATCAGATTTTGTGTTATAAATGAGAGTTTGGGAACCAGTTTTTACTGATTTATTTTGTGGATTTTATGCACTTTGAGATGATCTAAATATTTATATTCAGTAAACTCTGCTAATTCACACACAGTCATTCACATCTGTACAGTTTGTGAAAAGAGTTTATTTATAAAGAAGAAGGATTGGTAAACACTGATGAACTGTGTACTCTACGCCGAGGTAATTTAATTTTAATCTCTGATGATTAAAATAAATTTTGTTTGTTTCAGACATATTATGATTTTGAGAAAAGACATTTGTTTTGAAAATTCAAAAAGAGTATGATTGGACAGTTGTTCAAGAGTGTATTAAACAGAAGAGAGAGGTTGCGTGTCTAGGAAAGTGTAAAAGGCGGTAATTATTGCAATTTTTACTGCGCATGCGCATTGGAAACTGTCAATTACTGCTGTCAGTCATTGCATGTGTGCCACATGTCCCACTCACACAATTAACGGAGTAAGACAGTTGTGTATTAATGATTAAAAACTGTTCAGTTTTTAATTTTGAATTTCATATTTAAACAATACACACACATACGTCTAAACCTTTCACATCTTACTCTAATTCACTTCTATTGTCACACACACATATTCACAAACACTTTTCTGCTTTCAAACTCTTTCAAGCTTTTGGACCTATTTTTTTGTTATTCTTTCAAATCTTGCTAATGGCAACTACAGCGTTTGTTTCTTCTCGGTTAGAGTTTGTTCCTAACAACTATTCTGCTCCTTTGAGTAATGAGAACGCACCGGTGGCGTTTCATTTGTTACAAAGTTTTCTTGCTCAATCTCCTATTGGGCGTGCTCTTGTCGAACCAGGGAAGCTGTCTGCAGTTCAAATCAAAAGCTTCTGGGAAACTGGTCTTTATGATAATGGTGGAGATTCTGGTACTCCATCAATTGTTTTTGAGTTTGAAGAAGCCGAGTATGTTATTACTCCTGGTACAGTTCGTGCAGCTATGGGATTTCCTGACCTCAATGCTTACACTATTGATGTTGGTGAGGCTGAATTATTGAGGATGATGAGGGAAATTGGTTATGGTGGATCTTTAGCAAAGATTGGTCAACTGAAGCGACCGTTCTTGAGGAAAGAGTGGAGCTTTTTCTTCGACTGTATCACTAGAATGTTCGGTAAGAAGTGCACAAACTGGGATGCCATACCTACTGAAAGTCTTCAAATTGGGTATTCTCTGCTCTATGGTACTTCTTTTGATTATGGTAGATTAGTTCTTAGCAATTTGGGTGATAAGATGACAGAAAATAGGGGAGTTGTTTACTTTTCAAGATTTTGTCAACTTTTATTTACTGCTTGTGTTGCTGGGGTGGAAATTTCTGATGAAGATGTGATTCCTTGTTTTAAATTGCACAAACGTATATTCTCTGATCTTATTAATAAGGATGTTAAGAAAGGGGTTGTTGGAGAATTGTTGCTACCTGCTTCTGTGCAACAGTTTGTAAATGATCAACTTAATCCACAAACACAACCACAACCACAATTACAACCAGAACCTCAAACTCTAAATACTGAACCTCTACCCTCTACTTCTCAACAACCACAATCTGGTGGTAGAATTAAGAAAAGAGCCTTCAAGAGGAAAGTTAGAGCAAATAGACCAAAGTCTGATGATGAAGATGATGCTGATCATGAGGTTCTTCATCACAAAAAGAGGAAGTTGGTAGCCAATTATCTTTTTGATAATTTGGATGAAGCTGTTCCTGAAGCTGTCCAGCATGAAGCTCCTGCAGTTGTTGTTGAGGAGTCTACTGCAAATGCTGATATTGAGGACATGGTTTTTCTAAACACTGAAGCTCCTGAAGTTATTGTTCAGGAGGCTACTGAAGATGATGCAGCAGCTACTGAGCCTGAGATGGCACAAGCTGATAAAGAGGCTGAAGTTTTTGAGCAAGGTAATTTATTTGCTGATTTTGAAATTGAAGCACATCCTAGTATCAGTGTTTGTGATACTGAGGATGTGGCAGCTGATCAACCCACCCAAATTCTAGATGAGTCTCTTGCAACTCATACAGAGATTCTCTCTGTCAATAATACAATTCCTGAACAGGGTGAGGAGGTTGATCAGGTAATTGAAGCTGTTGTCAATAACTTGGATGAAGCTACAGCAGAGAAATTGAATGACATTGTTGCAGAATCTATTCCTGTCGAAACAGAGGTTCTTGTAAACTCTGATATTCCTGAAATTGCAAAGATAAATGCAAACAATGTAGATGAAGAATTTGTTGAAGCTGTTGCAGAAAATGTTGAAGAAGCTGCACAGTTAAATACTGAAGCTACTGCAGAAGCTGCAAACTCTGAACATTCTCTTCATGCCAACTCTAACATTAATCTTGAATTTTCAAACTCTGATGAATCCATACCTTTTCTAAGGGATCCTACAGCTGAGCATATCAAGGAAAATGTCAATGCCACTGAAGCACATTATAGAGATATGTACTATGCCAACTGGTCAGGGGCAGATTGTATTTTCTCCAAGCAAAGGACTGCTGATTTTATCGCTCAATCTGCCAAGGAGATCACAAATTCTGAGCTTTTATCACATTTTAAGGCTACCATTGTTCAAGTCAAATCATTGCACAATCGCTTTGATGAGACTCACAAGGTAGTTCTTGGATTAAGTAATGATATAGCTCTTAAAGAATTAGCTTTGAAGAAAGACAGAGCTCAGTTTTCATCTTTGATCAAGGATCAAGAAACCATCAAGCAGAGGCTAACAAATGTTGAGAGCAATCAGGCTGAACTATCTACTAAGATAGATTCTATTGCTGCCTCACTGGAGTTGCTGACATCAGTGCTTATTCCTGATGATGTCAAAAAGGGGGAGAGAGTTTCTAAAGACAAATGCAAAAGGACTCCAACCTTAAGACTGAGGGATGATGCAAATGATGGTGGAAGCAGAGGAGCAGAGCAAAGGTCAAAATCTTCTCAAGAGCAAGGGAGACTTAGGTCAAACTCTGCTAGATAGACAAACTCTGATATGATAAACTCTGGTGCTACTAGTTCTGGTACTCATGCTCAATCTTTTTCAAGACTTAAGAGTCTAGTGATTTCAGCTAATCCAATAACTGATGAAGAGATTGCAGCCAAGCTGTTTTTAGATGAGCATGATGGTGAAGTGACAGTTGAGGATTTGGAAGCAGAAATGAAGATGTTATCTGAAGAACATAGAAAGAAAGTTGCTTCTGGAAATTACAAGAAGAAAGCTGTAAAAGTTCCAAGAAAGAAAGAACTAGGTATCTCTATCAAGGAAAACTCTCAACAGAGCATGCAATATTCAAGAAGGCCAACAGATATTATTTCTGGTAAGGGCAAAGGGAAGCTGATAGAAGATATAGTAACAAAGAAAAATTATTCAACCTCTGACATAGCTCAAGTTGAATCTGTTCTAAATCAATCAACCACTGACAAAGCTCAAGTTGATGATTCTTCTAAAGTTGTGACAACCTCTGACGTTGCTCAAGTTGTGCAAACTCAATTATCTACACAACTCCAAGGATTCAAAAGACCTATACTGCCTGAAACTCTGAAGCCAGAATCTGTGAATTTTCTTCAAACCAGAACAGTACTTGGAAAAGAATCTTATGATAAGTCTGGTTTGGGTTCACATAGAGAGAAAAGGATAAATAAAAGACCTCTAGATCAAACGTCACTGGCAGAACCTGGTGTTGGGGTTACTCAAGAAAATCTTGACAAACTAGTGTCTGTTCAGATGATTTACCACAAAGGGTTAAAGAAAGAGTTTCTGTTATACTTTATGTCTGATGGAAGAGTATACAGAATAGGAGAAGCTGATGTTCAAATAAAGCTATGGGAAGAGCTTGAGTATGTTCTATATCTTCTCAAAATCAAAAATAGAAGTACTCACAATGCTACTCTAGTTTTAAGAGAAAGGATGCTGAAAACAAAAGCTATGCTTGGAGGAGGTGTTTCAAGTGCATATATTCCTAAGTACAGAGATGCTTATGGAAAGATTGTTGAGATGAAGAGAAACAGTGCCAAGTTCAAGACAGCACTGGGAATAAAAGTCTTGGAGTTCAACTTAGAGTCTGACAAATCTTACTATATCCGGCTAGGGAATGAAATGAGGAAGAACAACATTTATTCTCTAAGAGCTGCTATATACCAGACTGGAGAAAGTGATCCAGAGCTTAAGGAATTAAAAGAAATCATGGTAGAAGAGCTAGAAAAGGCTGAAAGGAGGCTTCTCATCGATTATCTCAGGACAGTGCCTGATATTGAAGAGATTAAGTAAAGTCTGACTGTAATTTTTTAAAGTTTTCTGTTCTAAGTTAAAGTTAAACTCTGATTATATTTAAACACTGCATTTGTTATATGTTTTGACATCATCAATTATCTATTTAACTTGTACATCTTCATTCTGCACAAGTTGGGGGAGATTGTTAGATATAATTGCTGACGTTTGTTCATTAGTGTTTAAGTACCAGGTACTCATCAGAGTTTACTTGAAGCCAGTCAGAGTTTATTTAAAGTCTGATGGGATGAGAGTTTATTTTAGCTGTCGGTGCTAACATGAAGATTCTAGAAGCAATATATTCTGAAGATGGAAAGAAGCAAAATATATTGAGATAGCTAAATAAACGGGACAGAAGACAGAAGCAATCCTAGATTGATATAAATTGTATAGCTGATTTATAGGATATCAACTAGAGATTGATTATGTAGTTGTATACTATATAAACACAGATAGGTTAACCCTAAAAGGGATGCGAATACTGAATACATTATTCTTGTAACCTAGCAGCTCTCTGTGATTCTTTAACATCACTGAGAGAAGAGTTATTTATATAATTCAGTTTATTGATCATAAACAGTGTTCTTAATTATTCTTCTCATACATATATTGATTATATATTGTGTATTCGGCCTAACAACATAAGAACCTGTGGTGCATCTGATGAAAAGATTATACATCAGGACCATGAAGTTTTGCTTAAATTTCAGATTAAGCTCCCCTGTCCTTGTGATTGCTTTCATAACACTCAATTTTGTTATTTTATGTCCAGCCTTTCTCTCGGGATACTGGTCCCTCCATTCTTCTAAAGTTTCAGTGTTGGCTGGTCCTATAATAACTTTCCTGCTGCCTTTTGGAAGTCCAAGTACTCTATGGACTTCGTCCTCAGTAATCCTAATTACCTTCTTGTCAGCCAGATTTAACCAATTATGATATGGGTCATAAAACCAAACAACATTTCTTGCCGTTTCATTCGGAATATGTCTGAAAGAGAAAGACAACAAATCCTCAAATCTAGCATCCTTGATCCATTGCTTTTGATCCGTCGACAAATTTTCCATAGCTTTAGAGAATTTGCTAGGGTGCGCTCGAAGCTTCAACTTCTTTGGCATTTCAATATGTTGTTTTCCCTCGTTCCTCTTTTTCTTTCCAGTCTGCAAAATTTTAGAACATCACTTACCAATCATGCTCACAGTTAATTGCTCAAAAAACATCGAAGAATATTCAACACAGAATTTTACAGAAAACCTACAATGAAAGTAACGTAGAATTTAAAACAAAATCTAACATTTTTATATCTAAACATGTAGCACAGAATCAGCCATATAATCAATCTAAAAGATGAATTAAAACAATATAAAATCAAATCAAATTAGAATTTTGAATGGGTTTTTAGATAGAGCAGAAAAAGCAATTCTAATTACAGCTAAGATTTCATTTCTAATTAGATTTTAAAAATTAGATGAATGTACCTTATTAGTCTTTTTCTTTGCTGTCTTTCTTTTGCTACTTTCATTGTGCACATCCCTTCGATTTGTCTTCCTTGTTGCACACCTTTTTCTAGATTTTTAAATTTCTTTAACTTCTTGTTCAGATTCAGTTTCTGCATCCGTCGAGATTATACATTCCAAATGCTCTACCTTCTCTGTAACATAAAATGCATCACAAACCATATTATGTACATAGTATATAATAACTAATATAATCACATACTGTATTATATACATAGTACCTGATAACTATTTTGTACATAGGAATGTATCACATATAATCTAATGTAGCCTAGAATCTAATGTAGCAAATCATAGAATCTAACACGGAATCTCACACAAATATAAGTTTTAAACATTTAAAATTCAAAAAATCTAAACCAAATCTACACAGAATCATGCTCAATCAGAATTAATAATAGAATCACAGATACGTACAAAATATCACATAATCACAATTTACAGACTTTGGCTTGGCAAAATATGAATCTTAGTTTACATTTAAAATGTAAGTTATTATTAGTTGTAGTTGCAGTTAATCTTAGTTTACATTTTTTAGCATTTGGTTGCAGAATTATATTTCCCAAAATACGCAATTTAAAACAATTTTTGACACTCTGTTTTAAAACAGAGCAAGCAAGACATATATTTTGATTTCATAGTTATTAGCTGCTTGATTGGCTAAAATTTAGGGTTAACAGTTAACCTTTAGGGTTCGTTGTTTCCGTTTTGGGGTTTAGAAATATTCAAAATGACGAATAAACCATATACGGACTTTGGGTTTAGGGTTTAGGGTTTAGGGTTGTTTACAACCCTAAACCCTAAACTCTAAACCCTAACATTGCCTGATTTTAGGGTTGTTTACAACCCTAAAATCAGGACACCGGACTGTGTAAGAAAATAATGATAGAATTCATAATTTAGGATGTAACATAGAATCAAACATGGACCTTTACATGATAGATATTAGTTTCCTGTCAATAAGCATCGTTAAGAGTGACTGCTTTATAGTGGCTATACTATCTCAAATTAGCAATGAATATCAAAATTGAAGTGCACTCAAAATAGAAATAATTATTTGTTATTGCGGTTACAAATGTATCAACCAAAAAAATAACGATAGAAATAATTTAGGATCAAACATCAACCTTAATATTCACGATTTAATATAATTTAGGTGAAAAGAAAAAAAATAGATGAAAGTACCTTATCATCCCTTTCACTTCTCTTCCTTTTTGCAGTCCTTTTAGTTTTTTCAATTACTTTGACTTCGGGTTCAGATTCTGTTTCTGCATCCGAGGATGTTACATATTCCACATGTTCTACCTTCTTTCCTTTTTTAGATGTAGATCTATGCTCTACCTTCTTTCCTTTTCTAGTTACGGACCTCGTCCCTCGAGCATCCATTGGTGGTGGTGTTGTTATCCTCCTCCTCTTTACAGCTTCTGTAACTGAACGACGTGATCCATGTAATTGCACCGGTTCAATTTCTATAGCTCTTCTCTTTGCATCTGGTGTAGCTAAACGTGGTGATCGTCGTACATCCATCGACTTCACTTTAATTTTGAGAATCTTTTTCTGGACTTTAACTTCATCTGCTGTTAAATTTTTAAATGTTAAATAATGTGAACTCAATGATAAAATTTTAAAAAACTTGACACATTAACTTACAGTGAGCAATATTAATTTTTTCTTGAGAACTCGCAGGTGCGTAAAGAACAATTGCAGTTTCTTCATTTATATTATCACCTGGAAGTAAAAGTATAAGTAACATTGACAATAATTCACAACAACAATAATTAAGTTAACAAGAAGACAATAAACTAAAATCCAAGCAATGCTTCATTATAATAAAAAAATAGATTGTTCAACTAAACACGACATATGTGACGCCCTCCAAACCCGGGGTACAGATTTGGGGAGTCACCCGCCCAACGGAACATAATATAATCTCTAGATACAACACATGCATAATATATAAAGACATAAATACCCCTTAACCAAGACCGCATCCAGATTATGGCATTGAACACAAATTCTACAATCTATTATTAATACAAACCAGTTTTATCAGAGTTATTACATCACAACTTAAGTTCAGAGTTAGACATCTAGTCTAACAAAACAAGACAACAACTACCCTGCCAGTGACAACCACTCGAGGGGCTCTCCTAGCTGCCGGTGAACTATCAGTCACGTTGTGCCGACTCATACTCTCGCTTCACTGGAATAGGGTTAGAAAACAACAAGCAAGAGTGAGCCAAAAGTGCTCATCAAGCATCATATATATATCAATCACAATTATAAGGATATGAATTCATGATATCAGAATCAACAACATTCAAGTCAAACACATGCTTTATATCAATTTCGATTGAAGTAAAAGGAATTAGAATTGGACTTCTACATTTTATTCAAATCAAAGTTTGTGCTGCTGGCCAGCCACGCATCAACCCCGGACTTGCTCACGGCAAAGTCCTCTACTGGATCCTAGACCAATCTGGGCCTTAAATTATTCTGACCATAAATATGGCCCGACCAATTACTGGTCCATTTTTAAAAACATGTCAATTTTATCACAAGGTATAAGCAATAACATGCTCAATAAGATGAATGCACAATGTCAAGATATAATAATTGCAAAAGAGCTTCAACTGCTCAGTATCAAATGAAGATTGAGAAATAATCATGGAATAATTCCAACGGTACAATGTACTCGTTCGGAAGGTAATCAATGGTTGTAATCAATAATCAATGACGGTAATCAATAGTCAATGATGGAAATCAAACAATCAATGGTTGTAAGCAATAATCAAATGATGGTAATCAACAATCAATGGTTGTAAGCAATAATCAAATGATGGTAATCAACAATCAATGGTTGTAGTCGATAATCAAATGAATTGGAAATAAGGGTTTCCGATGCGGATCAAATCAAAGAATTGAGAAAATTTACGAAATGGAATCAGTTGCCCAATTACGGTTAAAGGATTGATGGTCTGAATTGTTCTGGAATAACAACATTTAAGCATAGAAGACAATAACAATTTATAACAATAAAGGCACAGATACTTGCCTCGTCTATGTCGCTGTCGGTTCTACTTTGATCACTCAACTTTCCCATTTCCCTTGCTCCAGGAACTCGATTCTATAATTTAAACAACTCATCATAGTAAGTCTAACTATCCTGATTCTAACCTCGACATAATCAATCAATAACACATTTTAAACAAGTAACTGGTTACGTATCGGACGTCCGGTCTAATTTACGGTCTTAAAACTCAGACACTAGCCCTAGTACGGGCATATACGGACTCTAAAACACATTATACAACTCATACGAACCATATAGAACTTATAAACATTTCTAAAACATCACGCGAAGCTTATTTGAATTTAAATAAGTCACAAACAAATTTTTAAATCAAAAATCGGATTTTTAAATCCATTACAAGTATTTAAGTAGTTAAATCAATTAATAAAATTAATTGACACTCTTTAAATGCTTAAACTATTTTTAAATAATAAATCATGCTTGAAAATAATTAAACTGAATTTTAAATTAATTAAATCTAATTAATAATTAATTTTTAAGAATTAACTGATTAAAAGAATTAATCAATTAATTAAATAAAATAATTATTAATTAAAAATAATTAAAATAATTAAGTTTAATCAATTTTCCGTTTTAAAATAATAAATATAATTTTTCAGAATTTTCTGAAATTAAAAATGTATTTTTAAAATAATAATATGAATTTTTAAAGATTTTAAACTATTTTCGAATTAAATAAATATTTAAAATTCAAAAACAGTTTTTCGAAAATATTTTTAGGGTTTCGAAGATTGAAACCGGGTCGGGAAAACGGGTTAACGGGTCGGGAAGAACAACCCGGAATAGTTCAAAATCCGGCGACGGATTTCCGATTCCGACGAGCTAAAAACTTAACAGAAATTGGGGTTTTTTGTACCAAAACAATCCTCAACAACACAGCAATCTATTCTGACCAAAAACAAACCAAAACAAAGTCGGAATCTCAAACCCGATCATTTTCCGGCGACCTTGAACAAATTTTCCGATCTACCAAAATCCTACATGAAACTCTACGTTCTTTATGTTAAAATGAAGCTACGAACACACACAACAGAAGCCCTCCATCAAAAACAATGTCAGATCATTCATATGAATGGACTATTCAAAAGAAGAATTCGGGTCAAAACCCGAAAATCAAACCCGTAAAAATTGAACATAAACATGAAATTAAAGAATGGATTCCTACTAATTAGAACCCTAGGAACATGTTAGAAGCAATCAATTGAATGGAGAATCAATATAATGAAAATCCCCAATTCGGGTATGAACCCTTATTTAATTCGAAATTTGTAAAATTCATATAAAATCGAAAAATTACCAGATGATGATGAGGTTGGAAGATTCTGAAACAAGAGATCAAGAGCTTTGATTTGAGTGCTTGAACTTCAATTTCTGATTTCAATAACACCTCCAAAGATCGGTTTGATTATTCAAGAACACGAAGAACACGGTTCGGGGATTTTTACTTTTTCGAGATTATGGAATGCAGATTATGGGAGGTATAATGTACGATTCGTCTTTATATATTTTTGGAAAAATAATACCCCCAAACAACATTTTTGGATCGATATAGATCCACTGGATCGTTTAAAAACCCTAATTAGGTTAAAAACACGTTTTACGAGAAGATAATCATCTACAAAGACTGATAATTATCCAAATAAATACATATCATTATATAACTAATGCTCAAGAATACTGGGGCTATAACAGATGAAATATTGATATGAACGATATATCCGTCACCCTAAGCAATTAGGGTTTGGAACAATTTTTCCCTTTTTGAACAAAACGAATTATACTGACAATATCAAATAACTAGGGATGAAATGATACGAATAATCCTTTCGATAATGATTCGAATACGAAAGACGAAGGGATAATAACGATGTACAAAATTTCAACGGGGCCCTTGAATTTCCAAAACGGGGCTTAAGATTGAAGAAAATTTCAAATGACGAAATATTTGAAAGGGGCTTCCGACTCACCAAATAGCACATAATCACTTAACAATCGCATCTTAATAAAATTCAAATATTTTACACCAAATATATCATTTATATTATTAATAAAATTCACGGATATTACATCCTTCCCCCCTTAATAGGATTCTGTCCTCAGAATCAGATCGAGGAAACAACTGGGGATAATTCTCTAACATATCACTCTCTAACTCCCAGTTAGACTCTTCTACCTTAGGATTTCCTCCACAAAACTTTCACTAATACTACCGTCTTATTCCTTAACACTATCTCCTTACGATCCAATATCTGAATCGGTTGTTCCACATAAGATAAATCTGCTTGGACCTCTATGGGTTCATACTCAATTACATGGTTCGAATCTGGTCGATACCTTTTAAGCGTAGATACGTGAAACACATTATGAACGTGCTGCATATGCGGGAGTAACGCTAACTCGTAAGCTACTTTGCCAACTTGCTTCAGAATCTCAAACGGTCCAACGTATCTCGGACTCAATTTCCCTTTCTTTCCAAACCTAACTAATCCTTTCCACGGTGAAACTTTTAGTAACACCTGCTCTCTCTCTCTCTTTTCATATCGGGCCACCAAAAGTTCGTTTGAAGATCTCGATACATCTTCGTACTCCCTGGATGGATTGAATACTTCAAGTTATGCGCTTCGTGCAAAATTTCACTTTTCGTTTCCGCTACATTAGGTACCCATATTCGAGAAGCAAATCTCAAGATTCCTTTGTCGTTCGGTTGGCTACATATTTCCTCACCTGTCAACTTACTTGCATCATCGTTCATATCTTGTTCTTGACATCTCCGTATCTTTTCTAACAACTCTGGTTGAAACGTCATGGCGTAAATCATTTCTGTCGCGTCCTTCGGAATACGTACTTCAATTTCTAACCTTTCCAATTCTTTGTATAATTCCTTGGTCATCGTCAGTGTATTCAATCTTTGAAAACAAAATGTACCGCTCCTTTCAACTGGTCAAACAGATCATCTATTCGGGGTAATGGATACTTGTTCTTGATAGTTAGATTGTTCAATTCCCGATAGTCTATACAAAGTCTCATGCTTCCATCTTTCTTCTTGACAAACAACACTGGTGCTCCCCACGGCGAAACGCTGGGTCTAATAATTCCTTTTTCTAGCAAATCCTGCAGTTGATTAGCTAATTCCTTCATCTCTACTAGTTCCATTCTGTATGGGGCTTTGGATACTGGCTCCGCGCCTGGTGCTAGGTCTATTGCAAACTCAATCTCTCTATCTGGAGGTAAACTTGGTAATTCTTCCGGAAAGACATCCGGAAACTCTCTCACGACTGGAATATTTTCTAACTTAGAAACTTCCTTTCCTGTATCTATCACATATGCTAAGTACGCCTCACAACCTTGCCTTAATAATCTCTTAGCCTGAATCATTGTTAAAATCTTCTTCGTTTGTCTCTCTCCTTTAAACACTATTTCTTTCTTTTCTAGGGTAATCAAGGTAACCCTCTTATTCTTACAATCAATACTCACATCATAATTAGTTAACCAATAAATCTCTAAAATCACATCAAACTCTCCTAACTTGAAAGGCAACAAATCAACATAAAAACAATTTCCCAAAATTTTAACTCACAACGAGGATAATATGAACTGACCGCTATACGATCCTGATTAGTTATTTCTATATTCAACACTCCACTTAAGGGTTTCATTGCACAATTAAATTTACGAGCAAACGCTTATGAAATAAAAGACTTAGTCGCTCCTGAATCTATTAACACTTTAACACTTATAGAATTTATTAGAAGTGTACATGCCACCACGTCGGAGTCTCTCTCTGCTTCTCCCATTGACATATTATAAGTCCTGGCTAACGGCTGGACATTAACAGCTGGGGGTGCCTCTATGGCCCGGATCATGTTGTTCACGGGTGCTGTCGCTCTGCAATCCTTAATCATATGACCTGGTTTCTTACAACGGTGACACACAATGCCTATCTTGCAATCCCTGGAGTAATGACCCTTCTGGTTGCATTTAAAGCATGTGACACTCAATCGATGGCATATCCCTGGATGTCGTTTCCCGCATGTCTTGCATTCTGGTAGTGGGGGTCTTGAAATTCCCTGGTGACTGTTGGTTGGCAAGCGGTTATCCTGCCCTACACTTCCGGTGTCTAGTTTCTTAAAACTTGTATCCCTGCCAAGCTGAAATCCCGGTTTCTTATTCGACTGACTCTGAAAACTTCCTTGCTGCTGCCCCTTATCGGGTATCCCTGCTTTCCTTTTCTTATTCTCCCTCTCTTTCATGTATGAATCACTCTCTGTTTCTACAATCATTGCTTTCTCGACCACTGCTGCATAAGTGTCCAACTCTAAAATTGCTAACTTGCTACGAATCCATGACCACAGTCCCTGTTGGAACCTTTTGGCCTTCTTCTTCTCGGTGTCCACATATGTCGGAACAAACCTAGATAACTCCGTAAACCTTGTCTCATACTGGGGAACAGTCATGTTTCCCTGCTTTAACTCTAAAAATTTTAACTCCATCTGATCTCGCATGTAATCTGGAAAATACCTTTCTAAAAATAATTCTGTAAATCTAGCCCACGTAATCAATCCCTTGGGCTCCATAGCCCTACTTGTTTCCCACCAATAACTTGCCTCACTCTTCAAGAAATAACTAGCATATTATGTTTTCTTATCTTCTGTTACCTCTATCAGGGTAAAAGCCTTCTCTATCTCTTTTAACCATGCCTTTGCCTCTACGGGGTCTGCGGATCCCTTAAACTTTGGAGGTTTCGCGGCCTGGAAAAGTTTGAACGTAACCGTGGGTGCTGCCTGTTGGTGGTGATGTTGTTGCTGATGTCGTTGTTGCTATTCTAAGAGCTGTTGTTGAATCACTTGTTGTTGTTGTGCTAACGCAGCAGTTTGCTGGGTAAGAGTATTCAAAAGTTGAATTACCATCGGATCCATATGACCCGTGGGAGGTGTATTCTGTTGACCTTCTTGGTCAACGGGCTTGTCGTCTAGGAGGCATATCGCTGATGAATAAACAATATCTGGCTTAATCAAACAGTTCATAAAATAGAAAGGGAGGATCACAATTGATATTTCAAAGGTTTACAGATCTTCTCAACGGTGTATGGGTACACTCGTTGTAACAAGTAGAATGACAATTATGATGCTGAAAATGAATGACAGAGAATAATAACAGTTCTACAAAAGATGTTTATCATATATATATAGCGAGTCAGTACAAGCGTAGAACACTTCAAAAGTAAAATACGTCATAGCTGAACTACAACTGCCGATCAACAATACAACAAAAAAGCAACAACAACCCAAGGCGATCCTATAAGCCCGGTGCACTGCTGATACTACCATATGCATCTATATACTATCTAACTGGATTCCATATACCATACCACATCTGACTTCTCCTAAACCTGCTCACAAATCGCCTGCTCCTGTCTGCCATAACGGTGGTCCTGCAATCTCTGCAATCTCTCTCATCGTGTAATCTAAAATCTGTCTCATCCCTGCTACTGTCTCTCCCCCTCGGCTAGAAGCTAGTCCCTGTAATCGAGTCTCAACCAGTGTCCCCGTAACTCTATGTCTCATCTGAATATCTCCTACCTGACCTCTGAGTCTGTCCCTCTCTCTGACTACAGCTACCTGTGTCGAACGGATCCCTCTCGTCTCTAATACATGTCTACAGAAGTATTCCCTCTCCCTACTCACCCTCTGATACTCATGGTGTGGAACTGGTGGCTCACCAAGCTGATACATAGGTCCAGAAACTGATGCCTAAGAAAATGGTGTTGGGGCTACTCGTCAGAGTGGAACAGGACAAGGTATCTGGTCTCTCCTGACTACTGGATGCCCAGGCTGGTGTCGTGTCGGTCGTGACGGTCTCGACGGTCCTGCTCTAGTACCCGATATAGGTTTCTCATCTATCGTATCCTCTGACGGGTCTGACTCTGAGCTAGAGCTAGGGGCTGCAATTATAACCACATTTAATTACCGCGTATAATATTCCTAATTGACCTCCTAATATCCTTAAGTGAATTCCTAACTCTCTACGTTATCCTGGACCCTAAGTCCTAACTTGTTTCAAATGCCATAACTTGTTGCTCTGATACCAACCTGTGACGCCCTCCAAACCCGGGGTACAGATTTGGGGAGTCACCCGACCAACGGAACACGATATAATCTCTAGATACAACACATGCATAATATATAAAGACATAAATACCCCTTAACCAAGACCGCATCCAGATTATGACAATGAACACAAGTTTCTACAATCTATTATTAATACAAACCAGTTTTATCAGAGTTATTACATCACAACTTAAGTTCAGAGCTAGACATCTAGTCTAACAAAACAAGACAACAACTACCCTGCCAGTGACAACCACTCGAGGGGCTCTCCTAGCTGCCGGTGAACTATCAGTCACGCTGTGCCGACTCATACTCTCGCTTCACTGGAATAGGGTTAGAAAACAACAAGCAAAAGTGAGCCAAAAGTTCTCAGCAAGCATCATATATATATCAATCACAATTATAAGGATATGAATTCATGATATCAGAATCAACAATATTCAAGTCAAACACATGCTTTATATCAATTTCGATTGAAGTAAAAGGAATTAGAATTGGACTTCTACATTTTATTCAAATCAAAGGTTGTGTTGCTGGCCAACCACACATCAACCCCGGACTTGCTCACGGCAAAGTCCTCTACTGGATCCTAGGCCAATCCGGGCCTTAAATTATTCCGACCGTAAATATGGCCCGACCAATTACTGGTCCATTTTTAAAAACATGTCAATTCTATCACAAGGTATAAGCAATAACATGCTCAATAAGATGAATGCACAATGTCAAGATATAATAATTGCAAAAGAGCTTCAACTACTCAGTATCAAATGAAGATTGAGAAATAATCATGGAATAATTCCAACGGTACAATGTACTCGTTCGGGAAGGTAATCAATGGTTGTAATCAATAATCAATTACGGTAATCAATAGTCAATGATGGAAATCAAACAATCAATGGTTGTAAGCAATAATCAAATGATGGTAATCAACAATCAATGGTTGTAAGCAATAATCAAATTATGGTAATCAACAATCAATGGTTGTAGTTGATAATCAAATGAATTAGAAATAAGGGTTTCCGATGCGGATCAAATCAAAGAATTGAGAAAATTTACGAAATGGAATCAGTTGCCCAATTACGTTTAAAGGATTGATGGTCTGAATTGTTCTGGAATAACAACATTTAAGCATAGAAGACAATAACAATTAATAACAATAAAGGCACAGATATTTGTCTGGTCTACGTCGCTGTCGGTTCTACTTTGATCACTCAACTTTCCCCTTTCCCTTGCTCCGGGAACTCGATTCTATAATTTAAACAACTCATCATAGTAAGTCTAACTATCCTCATTCTAACCTCAACACATAATCAATCAATAACACATTTTAAACAAGTAACCGGTTACGTATCGGACGTCCGATCTAATTTACGGTATTAAAACTCAGACACTAGCCCTAGTACGGGCATATACGGACTCTAAAACACATTATACAACTCATACGAACCATATAGCACTTATAAACATTTCTAAAACATCACACGAAGCTTATTTAAATTTAAATAAGTCACAAACAAATTTTTAAATCAAAAATCAGATTTTTAAATCCATTACAAGTATTTAAATGCAGTTAAATCAATTAATAATATTAATTGACACTCTTTAAATGCTCAAACTATTTTTAAATAATAAATCAGGCTTGAAAATAATTAAACTGAATTTTAAATTTGATTAAATCTAATTAATAATTAATTTTTAAGAATTAACTGATTAAAAGAATTAATCAATTAATTAAAAATATTAATTAATTATTAATTAAAAATAATTAAAATAATTAAGTTTAATCAATTTTCTGTTTTAAAATAATAAATATAATATTTCAGAATTTTCTGAAATTAAAAATGTATTTTTAAAATAAAAATATGAATTTTTAAAGATTTTAAACTATTTTCGAATTAAATAAATAATTAAAATTCAAAAACAGTTTTCTGAAAATATTTTTAGGGTTTCGAAGATTGGAACCGGGTCGGGAAAATGGGTTAACGGGTCGGGAAGAACACAAACGGGTCGGGAAGAACAACCCGGAATAGTTCAAAATCCGGCGACGGATTTCCGATTCCGGCGAGCCAAAAACTTAACAGAAATTGGGGCTTTTTGTACCAAAACAATCCTCAACAACACAGCAATCTATTCTGACCAAAAACAAACCAAAACAAAGCCGGAATCTCAATCTCGATCATTTTCCGGCGACCTTGAACAAATTTTCCGATCTACTAAAATCCTACATTAAACTCTACGTTCTTTATGTTAAAATGAAGCTAAGAACACACACAACAGAAGCCCTCCATCAAAAACAATGTCAGATCATTCATATGAACGGACTATTCAAAAGAAGAATTCGGGTCAAAACCCGAAAATCATACCCGTAAAAATTGAACATAAACATGAAATTAAAGCATGGATTCCTACTAATTAGAACCCTGGGAACATGTTAGAAGCAATCAATTGAACGGAGAATCAAAAGAATGAAAATCCCCAATTCGGGTATGAACCCTAATTTAATTCAAAATTTGTAAAATTCATATAAAATCGAAAAATTACCAGATGATGATGAGGTTGGAAGATTCTGAAACTAGAGATCAAGAGCTTTGATTTGAGTGCTTGAACTTCAATTTCTGATTTCAATAACACCTCCAAAGATCGGTTTGATTATTCAAGAACACGAAGAACACGGTTCGGGGATTTTTACTTTTTCGAGATTATGGAATGCAGATTATGGGAGGTATAATGTACGATGTACAAAATTTCAACGGGGCCCTTGAATTTTCAAAACGGGGCTCAAAATTGAAGAAAATTTCAAATGATGAAATATTTGAAAGGGGCTTCCGACTCACCAAATAGCACATAATCACTTAACAATCGCATCTTAATAAAATTCAAATATTCCACAAGAAATATTTTACACCAAATATATCATTTATATTATTAATAAAATTCACGGATATTACAACATAAGGCTATATACTTTCATGTCTACTTCTAGCTCACGTGCATGCAGAAAGTAAATTAACAAGTAACATATAAAATCACTAACATATACTCATTATTCGTGGTAAAAAATCACTCACACGCCTTTTTTTTCATTTAAAATTATCATTCATGCTCCTTGTTAACCTTAATGAGTGGCTGGTGTAAGCAATTTATAGAAAGTCACCCGCAAGTGCTCAAAACTAAATGCAAAATGAAATAGAGATATGTAAGGGCTCCAACAAAGAAATTAAATCAGGTAAACAAAAACACATAAAGTAACTGACTTTCAGTTTCAATTTACGAATACTGAATAACTCATTAAACAATATGAATATGAAATCATGAAACATAGAATCTATAGCATACATAGATAACAAATTAGGTAAATTCAATGCAAATTGTTTTTAAAAAAAACTGACACATTAACTTACATTGAGCAATATTATCTTTTTCTTAAGAACTCTATGGTGTGTAAAGAACAAGTGCAGTTTGTTTATTTATATCATCACCTAGATGTAAAACCACAAGTATATCAAAATCGATAGCGACAAAAGTTGATAGAATCAATTCAACCTAGACTAATTGTGTGAATACATACTACTTGTACCTTTCTTTTTAGCTATGTCTTCTTTCATTGCGTTTTCTTCTGTGTCAACTGCAGTTTGTATATCCTCATACGCCACATCTTGCCAAACATATGAAAGATTCTCACAGAATGAATCAAATTCACTTTGAGTGAACCAATCTCGTGTCATCTGAAAACATTGTCGATGTTGAACTCATCCATACAATCCAATAGGAACCGATATATGAAAAAGATCACATAATAACCACATCGGTTTCCATCCTTCTGTTGCGGGACCTTTGGCTTTCTAAATGGAATGTTATGGATATGCTGACTACTAGATTTAGGTTTCCATTTTTTGTACATAGAAAAAACAAATCTAAAAAAAAGCATAAGAAACAAATAAGAACCCGTTACAAATAAGAGTCATATTAAAACAGGTTGTAACAGGTTTATCTAAAAAAACTTACTTCCGAACATCTGGTTCAATGTTTTCTTCTCTTGTTTCGAGAGAATCTAGTAGTAATATGCACGGACGAGCTGTGTTATTGAAGTCCTTGACAAAGTTGCACAGTAGCAACAAACTCCAATGGTTTCTGAACAATATACAAGTAAAACAAGTAAGTACTATAGAAATTCTTTCAACTAGTATACAAATTTGGGCAAATGTTACAGATTTGCTTACGCTTGGCAGATTGGAACAAACACATATCTTTGAGCAAAGCTACCATCTCTTACCATCCACGAAATTACATTTTCTCTTCTATTTCTTTCCATATACGCTTTGAAATACAACGACTCAATGCACAAACAACGGTACCTCAAAGTAATAGGAATCTTTTTCCATACAATTCTACAAAAAAAATAAATACAATTAATTTATTAATTATTTTAATAAATTTAAAATAAATAAGTAAACATGTTTTTTGAATAATAATAATACGTACTGGACATATGCTTCAAATTCTGCGGTGCTCAATTGCTCACTATTTATCTACTCACTGGTCGTTTTCTCTTGCCACTTTTTGTTGTGGATGAAGTCATTCGTCTTGCACTTAAGCGTAAGCTAGATCTTCTACCTGATTCATAACAAGAACAATAATTAAGTTAAAAGAAAAAAAAATATCACATATAATCTAATGTAGCATAGAATCTAATGTAGGAAATTTGGCATAGAATCTAATGTAGCACTGACATATACAGAACTTAACATAGAATCCAATCACAACATCTCAAACATCATCCATTACATACTTTCACTATTCACAACTTACTAGCTAGAATGGGCACAGAAGATAGAAATACATGTGAGTTGAGACCTAACATATGTATCACAACCTAACAGTTAATAATTAGCAAGCACAAACTTTTGGAATCTTATAGGTTAATAATTTGTATCACAATTTACAGACTTTGGCTTGGCGAAATATGATTAGGCGATAACACGAAGAAAATATCAGGGCAAGTCGCAAAAATATTAGGCGATAACACAATTACGATTCAAAAAGAACTTGAAGCCATAATTTGTGATCTAAAAGTAGTAAGATCAATTATTGCAGAAAGCCTACAGCAACACAAACGTAACATTTACATATATAGAATAGAACAGAACAGTGTGACAAACATAATTAATCTATACTAAGTGAACATAGATGTGGCCACACATAACAGCTTGCATGCATATTGAAAATAAATTTCTCCCATCAGCTTCTTTGCACGGATCTTCAAGTATAAATCATCAATTAATATATATATAGATATATATATATATATATATATATATATATATATATATATATATACGAGGAAACAAAGTGAGAGGGGAAAATTAGTTTTAAGGAGCGTCATTCAGTGATCCCCTAAATAGAATCTAATGTAGCACACAAATGTACATAACCTAACATAGTTTTTGGTAGCTTTATGAATTATATCCTAAACTTAAAATGAAATAGAACAAAACAAAACATAACAAAGTCAGTCTATTTTATATCATTCAAACAACAAAGTCAGTCTATTTTATATCATTCAAAATATATCAAAATTAAACATATCATTCATACTACCAAAAAAAATCACAACAGGAAAGCAGGTCTATCATACAATCTCACACAGAATCTCACACAAATATAAGTTTTAAACATTTAAAATTCAAAAAATCTTTAAAAAAATCTACACAGAATCATTCTCAATCATAATCAAGCATAGAATCACAAATATGTACAAATTGTCTATAATATATGACACAAACACAACTTACAATGCACAATAATAACTTCATAGTGAATTTAACAGAAATAGAAATATATATCTCCAAAATAGACAATCAAAGCATCTCACACAGCATCTCATATACATCTACATCTCGCACAACATCTCACACAAAGCAAACACATAATGTACCTACAATCAAAGCAAACACAAACACATAATGTAATTTAGCAATTTACAGACTCAATCTCACACAGAATCTCACACAAATATAAGTTTTAAACATTTAAAATCCAAAAAATCTTTAAAAAATCTACACAGAATCATTCTCAATCATAATCAAGCATAGAATCACAAATATGTACAAAATGTCTAAAATATTTGACACAAACACAACTTACAATGCACAATAATAACTTCATAGTGAATTTAACAGAAATAGAAATATATATCTCCAAAATAGACAATCAAAGCATCTCACACGGCATCTCATATACATCTACATCTCGCAGAGCATCTCACACAATTAAAACAAACACATAATGTACCTACAATCAAAGCAAACACAAACACATAATGTACCTACAATCAAAGAAACATACAATCTAACACAGAATCACAAAATTTATTTACACATAAAATCATAAAACCATACAAATTAACTTTTAAACATTTTACCTATTCGAGATAACATATTTCAAGTTCGGTTCCTCGCTTCTTCGATCACTGCTAGATTTTACATAAAATAAAAGATTAAAACATTATCTTAACACGCATTTTGTATAGAATCGAAATTCTTCATCTACAAACCCTAATTTATGTAATTTCACTAAAATAATGATTAAATATCACTGATTACCTCGATAAAAATCCAACGATTCGAAGGCGAATTTCAAAATAACAACGAAACTTCACTTTCTCCTTTCGATTCTGTAGCTCTTCAAAAACAGAGTGTTGGTACTGTGTGCTTTCCGTTAGAATTTGTCGCCTGTGTGTATAATGTCTGTGTGTAGTTGCAACAATGATGTTGTCATTGGGTTTTGTGTGTGTTTGTTATTTTTGTTATTACAGTTAGATTTAATTTAATGCCCATTATTATTTATCTTTCAATCCTGACCGTTGATTTTTTTTATTTATTTGAACGGTTATGATTGATGTTCTTTATTGTTCTTCAAATTAAGTGTTCTTCCTAGAGTGCAACTCTATATATATATATATATATATATATATATATATATATATATATATATGAGTTGCACTCTAGAAAAAACACCTTATATAAATAACAATAAAGAACACTCTTATAAGAGTGTTCTTCATGGAGCAATGGCCAATATATATAGGCTATTGCTACATGAAGAACACTCTTATATAAAGAACAATAAAAAAACACCGTAGAATCTTACATAAATTGCATGTTGATTCTATTTTTCTCACCAAAAAAGATTTATTACGAATAAAAATAGAATCTAACAAAAAATTAGAATAAAATAAAACATGATTACATGCATATAATTTCATTGTGATAAATATATATACAAGATTCTGTACTGGATTCTATATTGGATTATATGTAATGTTTAATTTTTAAATTTAGATGAGATTCTACGTTAAATTCGATATATTAGGTTTAATTGTTGTTCAATTTTATGATTCTAATTTTAAAATATCAATTTTTTGAAAAATAAAGTGTTTATGATGGTGTTCTTTACTGTTGCTCTTCCTAGAGTGCAAACCCGTGCGATGCACGGATTGTTATTTATTATTTTTTTTAATTGTATTTGTTAAAAAAATAAGTAGCCATGTTAAAATAGCTAAACACTTTTAATTAATTAAAAATTTTAAAATAAATAAGTAAGTGTTTTTCCGTTATATTTTTGGAAAAGAAGGGATTTCAGTAAGGAAAAATAAAAAATTTAACATATATATTTAGTTTAAAAAAAGCAGAATGTCCGTGATATTTTTGGAAAATTAGATTTTAAAATTTAATAATTAAAAATATTTAAATACGTTTTAAAATAAATATGTAAAGGGTTTGCCCGTGATATTTTTAGAAAAAGAATTGATTTTAGTGAGAAAAATAGAAAAAATAAGTTGAAAAAGGTAATTTCCCGTGATATATTTAGAAAATGAGGGACTGTGTTAGAAAAAAAAATCTATAATGTGTTTTAGCTGAAAAGGTAATTGGTTATAAATAGGTATTTCATTATTTATATTTTTTAATATTTTCAGTAATTGCATTTGTTAAGAAAAATATGTAAACATGTTAAAATAGGTAAATTTTTAAAAAATAATTATAATATTAAAATAAGTTTAAAAATAAATAACTAAAGGTTGTCCGTGATATTTTTGGAAAAAGAGGGGTTTTAGTAAGGAAAAATAGAAAAACTAACACGTTTTAGTTAAAAAAAATGTAATTGGCCGTGATATATTTGAAAAAGTAGGAGAATTTGTTAGAAAAAATAATATATTTTTGATGAAAAAAGTAATTGGTTATAAATAGGTAATATTATTATTTAATAATATATTTCTATAAATAAGTAAGGTTAATTAAGTAAAAACACGAAGTAAAGTTCAGTAAGGGCAATTTAGTAAAATCACAACGTACCATACCGACCAACCAAATTTTTAATGTTTCGTCTATTATATAATAGTATTGATATGACAAATATTTTTTTATTATTTAAATTTTAACTTTTTAGATTAATGATTAAATGGTAAGTTGACAATCATTTTTGAGTAAACTTCAAAGTAGTGGCCAAACTTTACCCATTTTTGCATTTTGATGATTATATTTTATAATTTGCAATAAGGTGGCGACATTACCTTTATTTTACAAAAAGGTGGCTACTGGCCACTTTTTTAATTTTTTTTTTTTTCTAAAAAAAGTGGTAATTTGCAATAGGTAGCCGAACATTACTTTTATTTTTCAAAAAGGTGGTTCAAAACCACTTTTTTTCTCAAAAAATTGGCTCTTAGCCATCTTTTTGAAAACTCAAAGTAATAGCGGGCCACTAAAATACAAATTTAAAATTCGGCCATCAAAATGCAAAAATAAGTAAAGTTTGACCACCACTTTGAAGTTTACTCATCATTTTTAAGTTTTTCTTCCAACTACTTAGCATGTTAAAGAAATTAATTTTGCTCCATAATTTTTAAACTATGGAGCAGATGAGTTAAATATATTATTATTATTTTTTAATTATTTATTCTAACATTCATCTATTTTTGTCCCTTTCAAAACGTAGGGCATTAACTTATGTGTTGACATGTTACTGGCGGTGGCAAACTTGTCATCGGAGAGGCAAAAGATCGAAGGATGTTCAGCGTAAAGAATGAATTAAATGATTGCACACAGGAAAAAATAATAGTAGTACAGATCATTAGATTTATTAAACAGACTGATTGAATAAATTTGGGTGTGGATCAAAAATAAATAAAATCAAGTACACTTATTTTGAAATGAAATATGCGTTTACAAATACAATCCAAAGTAATTCCTGAAAAATGACCTGGGCTTCAACCCAGTGTAACCTCCGTGCATATGTAGCTAGAGGAAATTCAACAAGAAGACTTTACAACTTAATTTAGAATCACTTTAAATTTGTCCACCATTGTACTAAGTTTCAATCACATAATAGTACAACCACTACCAGCACCGATGCCAGCAGCGATGCCAGCACCGACGAGTTCGACTTGAAGGTTCGCCAGGCCCAGTGCAGTCTCAAATGTCTTGAATGCTATAGCCCCTATCTGAAAGAAGATATACATACGATGAGTATTTTTTCTTCTTCTAAAAAATGAAGCACTCTAAACTTTTTTATTTTGGTACTTGCCTCCTTTTTACCAAAAAACGTGCTTCAGTTTTTTGGAGAGAGCGACTTAAAAATGGTCACGTATATGATAATTGTTTGAATTCTTAGCTACTTGTAACATTTTTATTTGAAATTTTAAGTACCAAGTCATGTTTAAATAGGAAAAGAAGTATGTGTTATTTGAAGCATCTTTAATTAAAATTACCAAAATAATTGTTAAACTCTGTCACATTGTCATGTATACTCCCTCCATGTTGTTGGCAATAAAAAAACAATCATAGTAAATAGATTAGTAGTTATCAAATAATTATATTGTTTTTTATCAAAATTAACATAATTAACACATAATTTATCATATTAATTAAAAATGAACAACAATTTTGAGACAAAAAAATTAGGAAATATTGGACAATAAAAATGGGATGGAGGGAGTATTATTTTTCTATCTTCTCTCTCATCTATTTCATTATTGGCAATTTTTGTCAAAAATGTACTCCAATAATTGGCAACTATAAAAATTGCCAATATGATGCAATTCATAAATCTATACTATATTATTAAAGCCGAAAGATTGAAATTTTTGATTTTCGGTTTTCGATCATTTATTCTAATTAAAAAATAATTTAATAATATAAAAATAGTAACCAACTAATTGTCTTTTATAATTAAAACACATTGTTTCTATTTTTTCAAAAAAAAAAAATACTCATTTTCCAATAATATCACGGGCAATATCTTTTCAACTAAAGCATGTTATCTTGTTCATTTATCCTTACTAAACCTCTCATTTTTCAGAAATATAACGAGCAACCCTTACTTATTTATTTTAAAATCTATTTTAATGCGTTTAATTATTTAAAAAAAGTTTATCTATTTTAACATGTCTACTTAATTTTTTTTAAGTACAATTAAAAAAATATTAAAACGTACATAATAAAATAATAACTACTAAAAATAATTCGTGCATGCTGAAAAATTAAAACTTTTAGTTTTCGATTTTCGTTCATTTATTTTATTTAATAAAATTGATTTTAATATTTTATTAAAAGAAACATAGAATTTCTATATTTAAAAGAATTAGGGGAAAAAATTAAATTGGTGCTACAATAATAAAAAAAGTATTTACTAAATTTAGATACTCACTTTAATATTTGGGCTCTATATTGAGTTTTAGAAATTAAATTTTGACGATTTCACAAACATGTGAAGCTAATTAAATTATCTTTAATTTAATAATTATTATCTAACTTGACCTACCCATAAACCGAACAGAAATGATAGTTAAGAATTGTTCACATAAAAAATTCTATTCAATATAGAAAATCAATTTATAATTGATTTAAATTATCAAAATACATTTATTAGTATTTAAATTAAAAATATTACTTTTTATCAAATGCACATTTTAATAAAAGTAGTATGTTCAAAATTATCGTTAATGAATAATGAATATGCAACCTTCAATTTTCCAATAATATTTTGATATTATCCTTTTATGTTTGTTATATGTAAAATAATATATTTATAATTTGGATGAATCAAATTGTTATGTTACTTAGAAAAAAAATGTTATCTTTAATACTAATTAAAAAAAGTCTCCTACGTCTCTTTTATACTAGAGTCCACTTGTATTATTGTTAGCATCGTATGTATACATGAGTATTGATAATTTTTAATATTGTAATTAATATAAATTGTTATCTTGATATTTAGTTTAACAATTATTATCTAACTGGAACTACCCATAAATTCACAAGAGAAAAGATATTTAAGAATTTTTGCATAGAAAAATTTTAAATTATTAAAATATATTTTTAGTATTTAAATATAATCATATTATTAATCAAATACACTTTTTAATATTAGATCTAACAATTCTCATTTTAAGATATAAACGGTAATTATTAATTTGGTCAGATCGATTTGAATTTTTGCGAAGCTAATGAAATTATCTTTAATGATGGTTTAATAATTATTATCTACCGGAGTTACACATAAACTAAATAGTAAAGATAATAACGAATTTTTACATAAAAATTTCTATTCAATATAGAAAACTCATTTATAATTGGTTTAAATTATCAAAATACACCTTTTAGTATTTAAATATAATGCTATTATTAATCAAATACATCTTTTAATATTAGATATAATGGTTCTCATTATTTATTTAAAATCTTACGACTCTAATTTATTTGATGATCAGGCAAACCGACTAACAAAGTTTTGCATAAGATTATATAAGAATTTAATTTAATATGCATTCGGCTTCGACAAACCACCATCTTATAAACATTAAAAGAATCAAACAGTAACCAAAATGTCTATAGCATAGCATGCGGGCAGTACCATATGTTTAGAGCTATTTACTAATACTAGATTAAAGCCCGTGCGATGCACGGTTACTTAAATTTTATTTATAATTATTTTGTTTATAATTATAATTTTATTAATCATGCAACACACGATTGTTTTTTTAATATTTATAATTATATTTATTTATGAATATTTTAATATTTAAAAGTTATTAGTTTACATGATTAAATTATTATTAAAAAAGATTTAGCCAAAAAAATTATAGTTAAAAATTTGATATTTATTATATTTTACACGCTCAATTTAATATTTGTTTATATTGAGTTATAAAAATTAGATTTTGCCAATTTTATAGTCCACATGAAATTCATAAAATAATCTTTAATTTAGTTATGGTTTAATAGTTCTTTTTCAATTAAAAACTATTCTAAAACTAAAAAGAGAATAAAGTGACGAAATTTAATGTTGAGAATTCCATTCGATTTAGGAAATCTACTTATATGTAGTTTAGATTATTAGAACACCCTTTATTAATCAAATACAGTTTTTAATGTTAAATCTAACGGTTTTCACCTATCTATTTAACATTAAACGATTTTTATTATTTTGGTATTAAATGAGTTTCCTTATTTAATTACAACTATTTTTATGTTTTAACTTTTTGGAAAATCCAATCCTAATATAATATCTTTTAACTTATATCATTTTTAGATAATAACTTCTTTTTATATGATATAATCTTGATCGTCTATTTTTAAAAGTATTGGATCTAACGGATGAGAATGTTTTGGCGGTATTTAGGACCAAACTACCAGGATAACATCATTAATTTTTCTAATATTTTTTTTAAAATATTTATTGCTAAAATATAATATACTCTTTTTTGTAATATGTTAATGATGCAGGAACTTTGAACTTTTGAGAAAATAAATTATCAATTAAAATATAATTTTTTTTGTAATAGTTCTTCTTTTAAAGTAGTACACCGTAACAATCAAAATTCTGTATAAAATTTATTTTTTTATAGTATATCCCGTAAATATCTATGTTATTATATTAAAGACTAAGTAATGAAAGCTTTCTTATAAGTGGTCGCTTGATCACTCAATTCATAATCGTTGGATCTTTCATAATATGTTGATAATATGTAAAATGTTAAATTGTTGAGAAACATTGGATATTAAATTGTTAAATTAAATTAAGTAATAAAAATTATGTTATGATTATATAAAATTTTATTCTCATATTATTATATTCTTTATCGATTTGAATTTGTTCTTAATTAATTTTGATACTTTATTGAAAGAAACATAAAATTTCTATATTTAAAAGAATTAGTGGAAAAATAAATAAATTGGTGCTAAAATAATAAAATATATATATTTATTAAAATTTAGATACTCACTTTCATATTTGGGGTTCTATCTTGAGTTTTAGAAATTGAATTTTGATAACTTTACAACTCATGCGAAACTAACGAAATTATCTTTAATTTAATGATGGTTTAATATTTATTATCTAACTTGACCAGTTGACCTACCTATAAAAATAAAATAAACTAAAAAGAAAAGATGGTTAGGAAGTTTTACACAAAGAATTCAATTCAATATAGAAAACCAATTTATAATTGGTTTAAATTATCAAAGCACACTTCTTAGTATTTAAATATAATCCTACCTTTAATCAAATACACATTTTAATATAAGTATTATATTCAAAATTATCGTTTATGAATATGAAACCCTCAACATTTTAATAATATTTTGATATTATCCTTTTATGTTTGTTATATGTAAAATAATATAATTATAATTTAGATTAATCAAATTGTTACGTTCCTTCAAAAAAAAGTGTTTAAAGAGTTCTCCCAAGTCTCTTATAACTTAGGGTATCATTGTAATCGATATGAATTGTTATCTTGATATTTGGTTTAACAATTATTATCTAACTGGAACTATACATAAATTCAAGAGAAAAAATATTTAAGAATTTTTACATAGAAAAATTTTAAATTATCAAAATACACTTTTTAGTATTTAAATATAATTCTATTATTAATCAGATACACTTTTTAATATCAGATCTAACAATTCTCATCGATCTATTTAAGATCTAACTATAATTATTAATTTGGTCGTATACTGATCGTACATAGACCAGATCGATTTTAATTTTTTGTTAAATTGATTTTAATATTTTATTGAAATAAATATAGAATTTTATAAATTTAAAAGAATTAGGAAAAAAAAATTAAATTGGTGCTACAATAATAAAAAAATATTTTTTAAAATTTAGATAATAACTTTACTGTTTGGGCTCTATCTTGAGTTTTAGACAACAGATTTTAACGATTTTACAGCCCACGCGAAGCTTACAAAATTATCTTTAATTTAATGATGGTTTAATAATTATTATGTAACTGGAACTATCCATAAAATAAAGAGAAAAGATAATTACGAATTTTTACATAAAGATTTCTATTCAATATAGAAAACCCATTTATAATAGGTTTAAATTATCAAAATACACCTTTTAGTATTTAAATACTATTCTATTATTAATCAAATACAATTTTTAATATTATATCTGACGGTCCTCATCGATTTGAATATTTATAGTTTTATAATCCAACGGATCGTATACTTTTGGTAGTACAGTGACCGACCAAAGTTTTGGATAAGATCTCCCTTACGCTTATTATATATAAGGAGTTAATTGAAGTGGAACTTACTCTTATTTCAAAACTGATGTTTGACGAAACTTTTGATGGAGGTTATCTAGAAAAAGTTTCTAAAAAATTTCTCAAAAGAAGTTTTAGAAAAAAAATTCTCTATTATTTTTCCTATTTATAATATAAATATTAAAAAAATTATATCATTAATATATAACCTCAAACCACGTATATAGTTTGAACAATTTTTAACAGCGCCCGTACCGCACAAATTTTAAAAACCACACCACAAAAGATATGTGATCCGGTTTGCATATATAGAATTCAACTATTTTTCAAAGGAAAATAGACCAAAATTAATTTGTCAACTTTTCAAGTATCATTTTTAGATAATAAATTTGAGTAATAAGTCTATGAATTTATATATATACTTGAGTCAATCTTTAACCCCTTTATTTCAAAAACAAGTTTAATATAGGTTCATTTATGTGTCTATTTAATTTAAAACATACATTAACGATTCTAAATTATTTAAAAAATTTACTTTACAATTTCATAATTATTAAAAATTTCTATTCTAATGAATGCTTATTTTCTTAAAAATTCAACTAATAAATTATTAAAATATAAATGCTATTAAAATCAGTAATTATTAGTAAGTTTATGTGGTTTAGTGTCGTTCACTAATATTGTTGGAACTTACTCTTCGAGAAGTACTGGTTTTTGATGAAGAAGGGGCAGTTTTTGATGAAGAAGGGGCATTTGATGCTTGACCATTCTGCGTGCAACCATATGAACGTATTCAATTGCATAGACAAAAGAAACAACAACGACGCTGACCACATACACTATTATTATATATAAGAGGAACAAGATAAGTACGTACCTCGGCTAGGGCAGACAGTCTTTTGCATTCAAGCATAGCGTAAGTATCTAAAAACAGAGGATTTTCGTTAATACCGTGGGAATGTTTGTAGTTGCGGTTTTTATAACAGGTAAGGCACAAATAAACGGGGGCGCTGGACTTCTGGAAGCATTCCACACATACAAAATACTCCGCCATAATGAAATCCTCACACCCCATACAGAAAGGTCTCCCGCTCAAAATAATATAGAAAAGATTCAGCATCTCCGAGTGACCCAAACGATTATCGCCGACCATATCTAATTTCTTAAATATATCACTGCCGGCGTAGTCGTTGTACCCATGTTCTTTCAGGTATTGCTTGAACTCAAAAATGTCAATGAATCCGCTTCCATCTTTATCCATGGAGCTAATGAAACCAAGAACCTTCTTTTGATCTTCTGTTGATAAAGCACGGTAATAGGTGTCTGCAATACTATGAAGGCGTTCCATTGCAAAACTTGTGCGAGTTTTTAAGAGTTTGTAGAGTGAGGCTGTAGTATTAACTTAAGTGATAAGTTTGTGTATATTTAGCCCAGCTTTTCTTCTCAATTTTTTTCCACTTTATAGTTAATTTTTCCAGATTATATTTTTGTTAAAAAGGATACGCCGCCCAACATAACGAAATACCACTTCCTGTAGTTCCGTGATACGATACTTCCATGTAATTGCTTTTTATGGTCAACTTATTTTGTTTTTATGTTCAGTTGCAATAAATTGTGATAGCAGAAAGTTCCCCGGTGCTACCAACCAAGAATTCCATAGCAAAAATAAAAAAAAAATCCCATCTGTCGTATAAAAAATTATTTAAGTTAAATTTTCATTTGTATAACTTTTAATTATTAGAAAAATAATAAAGGAGTATGATAACACTTATCACATTTTTAAATTTTTTTTAAAATTTTAAAATAATTTAAAATATATTATATAATATAGAACTCTTTTTTTTTTTTTTGAAACCAAGAGTAATGCATTAATTCAAACGATCAATAGTAAGGGCCTCCAACACGCACGTAGGAGGAGACGTGAATACAATATGGTCATCAGCTAAACACGGGTATCTAGCAATCTCATGTGCTACCCTGTTAGCATTCTTCCTAACAAAACGAATTGATGTCAACGGCATCTCACTAAGCTTCTGTCTGCAGTCCTCCAGAGCTTCGTGTACTTCCAAATTATTCTCCCCTTTTCCTGTGATCGCAGAGACTGTAAGCATGGAGTCAGTCTCGACAACAACTCGATCCAAGTGGAAATGCTGATCTTTGAGCCAAGTCAGTGCTTCTCTTACCCCTATTGTTTCAGCCTCGAAGACTGACACAACCTCCGGTAAGCACATGGTTTTGCCTGACAAGAACTCACCTCTGTGGTCTCTTGCTACCATTCCAATAGAAAACGTTGATGCACCAACGAACACAGAAGCATCTACATTAACTGTAACCGTACCAGCCTCTGGTTTCTTCCAATTATTATCGCACTTAGCTGCTGTGTTGCCTGCATGATGAGCTTTAGCAATGCCTTTCCTTGCATCGACCCAATCAGAATGCACCTTCAAACTGCTATCCATGGCAAAACCTGGGCTAACAACTTTCTCGTTCCAGACTTTTTTATTACGCCAGTGCCAAATACCCCACAGCACCATACATACCGTACTTAGGTCCTTAGAATTCAACGTAGTGATCTTCTCCAACAGCCAGACATGGACGAACTCAATCTCTTGCATGTTGAAACTCATGTTCACATGCTCCCAACAAGCAGCAGCAAACGGGCAATCAAAGAACAGATGAGCTAGATGCTCTATATCAGATAAACACATGGGGCAAGTAATGGGAACACGTATACCTTTAGAACTTAGCCGTCTCCTCACTGGAACAGCATTTCGACAAAAACGCCAGATAAAAACCTTAACTTTATTTGGAATATTTAAGTGCCAAATCTTCTTCCAACCTACATTCTGCGGAGCCCCACCATTCCCAAACTTCATACTGTACCAAAAATGGTACCCAGTTTTAGCAGTGTAGATTCCGTTGTTTGATCCCATCCATGCTATACGATCAACTGAGTCTCTCTGAGGGATTGGTACCGCCAGGATTGCAGCAGCATCATTTTGAAGAAACATACTTCTCACCAGTGTTGTGTTCCATTTTTTCTGATTATGAAGAAAAAGAGTTGACACTTTCTCATTCCTTCCATTATACATGGGATCTTTGTCAACACAGAAATCAGCCTTTTTCCTCAACCAAGGATCAGTAGTTGCAGTGATGTCATTGCCATTGCCAAGGACCCATCTAAATCCTGTTTTTAACTCCTCCTTTGCTGCCCAAATACTCGACCAGATAAAACTTGGGTAACAACCTTTTGCTGCTTTCAGAACATGAGTCGTAGGGAAATATTTAGCCTTAAAAACTCGAGAAACAAGGGAGCTTGGATTCTGCATGAAGTTCCAAATATGTTTACCCAGGAGTGCAATGTTAAAGCCAAATAGGTTTCTGAACCCCAACCCTCCTTTGCTTTTGGGTACACTCATATTGTTCCAAGACACCCAGTTAAGACCTTTCTGAGATTCCGCCCTACCCGATCTCCACCAATAGTTGTTAAACATCTGCTCTATCTCTTGACATAACGTTTTTGGTATAAGAAAACATGACATGCTATACGCTGGAATCGTTTGTGCCACATTCCTAATCAGAATTGTCTTCCCAGCCTGTGATATTGGCTTAGCTTGCCATTTCTGTATACGCTTATTGGCCTCTTCCTTCAAGTAACCGAAGACCTTACGTTTCGATCTGCCTACAAAAGATGGTAGCCCAAGATATTTAGTCTCTGTAATTTCATTGTATACTCCCAGAATGTCACATATCTCCGCTTGTTTGTCACGCCTAATGTTCGCACTAAAATAGACTCCAGACTTCATAAGGTTCACAGCTTGTCCCGATTGCCTCTCATACTTTTCTAACACTCGTTTGACATTACCAGCCTCTTCTGCTGTTCCCTGGAAGAATAGGAAACTATCGTCGGCAAATAAGAGATGCGACACTGATGGTGCTGTTGGTGCTATCCTGCACCCGTGAATTTCGCCCAACCCTGCTGCTACATCCAATGCATTTGACAAGCCCTCAACACACACCAAGAATAGGTAGGGTGAGAGGGGATCGCCCTGTCGCAGCCCCTTCCTGGGAATGATAGGTCCAATTAGAGCATCATTGAAGCAGAAATTATAGCTCACTGTTTTAACACAAAGCATCATCCAATCTATCCAAGTGTTGCAGAACCCCATAAATTGCAATCTTTGTTTCAGAAATGACCAATTCACCCTATCATAAGCCTTACTAATGTCCAATTTTAGGGCGACCTCTCCCGTTCCCTGTTGGTTTTTCCTTCCCATATGATGGAGTATTTCAAACGCAACCAAGACATTATCCGTTATGCTTCTATTCTTAACGAAAGCCGATTGATTTTCAGAGATAATTGACGGAAGAACAACGCGGAGTCTGTTTGCTAAGACTTTGGCCAGAATTTTATACAACACATTGCATAAAGCAATCGGTCGTAGATCCTTCATACTTGAAGCATTCTCTTTTTTTGGAATAAGGACCACATTAGTGTTGTTGAGCTCTCCAGGGAAAGTAGTATCTCGAAGCCAGTTTATGCAGAATCTGAAAACTTCATGGCCTAGAATTGTCCAAAAATGTTGAAAAAAACCTGGGTTGAGACCATCGGGACCTGCCGCCTTATCCGGATGCATCTGTTTAATTGCCAAAGTAAACTCATCAAACGTGAATTCTTCCGTTAGCATTTTATTTTGCTCCGCAGTCACCAATCGATGTCCAGGCATCGTATTTTCCTCATGCTGATCCTCAACCGTGAACAATGAGATAAAGTAATCTCGAACCACCCTGCACATTCCCTCCTGATCTTCTATTTTTGAGCCATCATTATCAATCAGAAACGAGACCTTATTAGCCTTCTTCCTTGCCGTAGCAGAAGAGTGGAAGAACTTTGTATTGTCATCACCTTCTCTGAGCCAAAAGATCTTAGCTCTTTGTTTCCAGTAAGTTTCTTCCTGCAATAATAGAGAATTCAACTTATCTTTCTCATTGATATATGCCTGGACACTCTCATGATCAGTGCAGTCAACCAAATTATCCATATTCATCTTATGTTGCTTTATTTTTTCTCTAAACTTGTGAAAGAACGTCCTGCCCCAACGAGCCATAAAAGACGAAACTTCCAGCAACTTTGGAAGTAGATGAACCGGGGGAAGAGTATTCCAGATTTCAGCCACCTCCTTGGTAAAATCAGGTTCTTTTAACCACATATTCTCAAAGCGGAATCTGAACACTTTCTTTGACATGTTTACTCTGAATAACTCCAACACCAAAGGTTCGTGATCAGATACAGATGAATGCACAACTTTTAAATCATGCAGTGGGAATTTCTTCCACCAACTCGCAGACGCAAAACCTCTGTCCAACTTCTCTCTAACCCAAGCTTCCGTACCTCGACTTCGCTCCCAGGTAAATTTTCCTCCACCTAGTGATAATTCAGAAAGATTGCACTCGTGAATGGTCTTACTGAATCCATCCAAAAGATATTGAGGATGATTAGTTTTACCCTTCTTGTCCGCTACATTCATAAGATCGTTAAAATCTCCCCATATGCACCAGGGGAGCCCAGATATATTAGCCAACTGACGAATTAAAGCCCACGACTCTCTACGTCTTGTACGTTCAGGGTGACCATAATAGCAGGAGAGTCTCCAAGACTCTACATTATTCTCCAGAAACACAACATCAATGTGGTGTTGTGAGTAACCTGATATTTGGCACTGTAAAGGACCTTTCCACAATACTGCAAGCCCACCGCCTCTACCAACTCTATCAACTGAGAAACAATAATCAAAACCGAGACGAATCCTCAAATCTTCAATCTTACTAGCTACAGAAATTGTTTCAATTAAAAATACAAAACTGGGTTTATGATCTTTAATGAGATCATAAAGAGCACGAACTGTCCGAGGGTTCCCAAGCCCCCGGCAGTTCCAACTCATGCAACTCATTGTTGCTGGCTAGCTTGCTGAGCAAGCTTAGCCAAATAAGTAGAACTGGTCTCTACACAATCATCTGTAGAAAGAGTAGAGTCCTTTGGTGCTGTGTCTTCTGTATGAAATTGGACTTTGCGTCCATGGGCCTCGCTACGTTGTCTTTTTCTTTCCTCAAGTTTAAGCCCATACAATTCTTCTGTATCCAGCCCACCCGTTTCAAAATCATTTGAATGTAAAGTTCCCTCCTTGCCTCCCGAGATATTAGCTCCAATTATAGACTTGCCCTCATTAACAGAATGGTTTGTTGCCTTATCCCTACAATCTCGCTTATGCACCTCTGTACACATGAAATCAGGTGTTTGAAATCCCGGATTTTTCTCCTTGACATTATCGTTTCCTTCTTTCTTTCCCCAATCACCGTCGTCATCTCCCCTGAGCCACTTGCTTCTACCGCCGCCCACCACCCTTCGAGGCGGAGCTCTGAGCCACTGACCCCAATCTTTACTCACCAGAGCCTCATTTGCTTCCAGTTTTTTCTTGCAGAACCTCTCAGTATGAGACACTAGACCACAAATAAAACAAAAATCGCCAAGCTTTTCATACTTGCAATTAACCATCACTTCTGACTTGTCCTTCTTCACAATCTTTTTGCTCCTTTTCAATGGTTTGCGTACATCCAGTCTGACTCTAAGCCTCATGTACTCTCGCCATATACTTGAATTATTTCTTGAATCATATTGCACAAACGTACCAAAGAAATTACCAAGCTGTTTACCCACTACCTCAGTCATGTATCCCACCGGCAGATCATAAATTTGTATCCAGAAATCGACTTCAACGAGAGAAACTTTAGTTGGGTCCTCCCCTGTTTTGATAACGTTTAATACCAGAAGAGCATTATCAAACGTCCATGGCCCATTATTCATTACCCAATTCATGT
Organism: Heracleum sosnowskyi; assembly: GCA_030848705.1. Lineage (NCBI taxonomy): Eukaryota > Viridiplantae > Streptophyta > Magnoliopsida > Apiales > Apiaceae > Heracleum > Heracleum sosnowskyi. The sequence continues at coordinate 23,627,178 of CM061238.1, forward strand.
CATCCTTGTGGTAAAACTGGAACAGGAACAAACCAGGCTTAACATCCTTGATATTGATGCCCATGACAGGTTTCCACAAATCCGCTAGCTTCGTTCTCATAGCCCTGCCATTGATGTTTTTCTCCGTCAAGAAACGTCCTACCAGGCATAGCTCAAACCTGTTTATCTCCTCATCTATCCCTTCATCGAAGATCAGCTCCTCATTCTCCTCGTTAGCAATATCCAGATCAGCCATTGACATCTCGATATCATCCATAATTGATATGGAAACAAACAACCCTCTCACGCTCTATGAAAATAGAAGGGAGAGACACCTGAAACTACTCTCACGCAATGGAGAGATATAATATAGAACTCTTATTAATTTTTTTCACATGCGTTTACTAAATATACGCATGCATGTAAATATAAGTTATGTTTAGGTATGGGATAATACTCCGCGACCCCGAAGTGATCCAACGCCCATACCTATTTATGTTATTGGTTGCTAAGAAAATAAATATTCAATGTATAAAATCTTGATTGAACAAATATATAAAATGTTACCATCATAACAAAATAACATAAAATACGATATTAGAATATGTTTGAAATGTACCATCAATTATTAAATTAATAAGAATGTTGAACGCCTTAACCCATTTTAGAATTATACTCCTCCCGTCTCTCTCATTTCTTTACAGTTTTTTACACTGTTTGACACGCATTTTAAGGCTCCTATAAAGTATATCTCTACAACTTATTTTTAAAATTTTCTTTTTCTAAATAAAAATTTAAACATTATATTTTTATTCAGAAGAAGAAAAAATTAAAATAATTTATCGAAATATATATTAAAGGAGACTTAAAATATGTGTCAAGCCCCCGTCCCCCAATGTAAAGAATTGAGGGGGATGGAGGGAATACTTCTTTTTAACTCCATCATTTGGATATGCGTTTATTTGTTCCCGATTTTGACTCTAGATTATCACAATAAAATTATCATTATTAGTTGAATCATGCACTTGCTTCAAAAGAAATAAATTGGTTGAGTTACTAAGAATGAGAAGACTAATTTTATGTTGGACAAATATCACAATTAATTAATTGAATTGAAAATTTTATGTTCACCATGTCAAAATTAACATTGTATGAGGTGATTTTAAATTCTTGTGAGAGTGTTGAAATTCTAGAATTTGAACTAATTTTACCACATTCGAGGCAAAGTATATTGTATTGATATGTACTAACTTTCAATCATTCAAAGATATAGTGAATTTCTGAATTTTTCCTTAAATGATTTTCAATTTTCCAAGATACGGTTTTCATTTTCTTCTTATGATGAAGGTTTTAAATTCATTAGAATAAATTTTAAACTTACATTTAATATGCAATATTTTCAGGATTTTGTATCTAATACGTCATTACCTTTGACCACAAAAGTTCTCCTTAACATTTGATGATATTGACTGCACCAGTTCACTTCAATTAATAATATAGATGGGTACCCTAAACCTAATATAATTATATATAATTATGATAAAGAGGATAGGAAGAACAATATTTTTGAAGAATTTGATTTATTAAACATGATGCCTCATATTCGGGTTTGAGATGATTTTACCACATTTGCATATACATATATATATGGTTAATGATACAGATTTCCCCGGATTATATCTTCAACACTCAAACTCATAAATGATATATTGTCTCCATATGCATTAAGATTTTAAAAGTTTAATAATGAAAAATTGATGAGTCTAATGACTACACCTAATTGATAACGAAATAAAAAAGAAGTAATTTACCGATTTACTATTTGAACTTGATAGATCCATAATATGTTTATATATAATATATTATCAAGCCAATGTGAAGATATGTCTTATTAATAAATTAAAAGTACTTAAATAGATGATGTCTTCATTTACGTACAATGTTAAAAGTTACTTATGAATTAAAATAATTTAAAGTTTTATGTTATTAATCGAATTATATTTCTAATATTATTTTAAAACGGTCCGGAAAATTGTTTAGTTGATCCCACATGTAATTTGTGTAATATAGGTTTAAATATTTTTACATCGGTAAATTGAATTTTTAATACTTCGTCAACATATTTTGTACTAAAATTAATTTTTTTAATTTTAAATTTTAATTTTGTTTAAATTCAAATTAATTATACTTATAAAGATGATGTGTTCGTTTAAGTATGACTTTAAAAATTACATGTGAATTAAAATAATTCAAAATTTTAAATTTAATTAAATCTACATAGTCTATTATTTTAAATCGGCGTAAAATACGACTTAGCTACCAATCAAAATAGACAGATTTAAAATAGTAATATATTGATAAATTGAGGCAGATGTTGTATTAAAATGGGTTTTCCACTTTTAAATTTTTTACATTTATTTAAAGCATACAATAATGTAACTATTAATCTATATAATTAATGTAATATGCATGTAAATAAATGAATAACAAATAGTTATTAAAATTATGTATTATAAATTTTATACTTGAAATTGAATTATTAATATCCTATTTAATATAAAATAGTATTCAAATTGTTTGATTAATAAATATTCATGAAACTTTAATTATAAATATGATAATATAATTGTGAATAATTTAAAATAATAAGTGTAACACCCCCAGATCCGGGGTCGGAGACCTAGGCTGTCACGCTCTCTTTTTTCACTCAAACACTTGATACTTGAATCATAATAATAAAGCAACACACACTGTGACCCCACAATATATATACTCACGCCAATTATAGTCTCAGAAACGAAGTTACATAAATAATAATCATATGATCCATAATGTAAAGTTATTACAATCCAAAAGTAATTGCACTGGAATCCGGCTACCAATATTATTTCTACTTGGAATCATAAAGGCGGCGCAAATGTTTGTTCTTGTTCATTATTATACATAAGTCATACTTATAGATAAACTTGAGCAGCAAGAGCTGTACTCCAAACCAACTCAACCCACTACCTGTGGTGCAACAACAACTCTACGGAATGTTCGCACGTCCGTGACGCGCTTCCGCTCGGTGAAGTAAGTCCTGACCATCTACTCTAGCTGTTTTGTTGTGATATATAAAAGAAGCAAGAGTGAGCAATACAACCCAACAATAATAATATAAAACGGTTTAAATAAACTCTGAAATCTTATATAACTTTTGAAATGTCATTCGTATGCAAAATGATGTTTTTAAAGTAATCATTTCGTCAAAACATGCCATACAGTTTAAATAATGTATGAGGTATAATACTTGTTAAATTATTATTAACAATTATCCGTATCTGGTATCTAACCGTAGTTACAAAACATTTCTGAAATCCAACTTTGGGAAAAATGGGGGAAACTGTTCAGGGACACGCATTTTAGTATACGATGATCAGTCGTGATACCGCTTTACTTTATCTACTAGTAGAAAGATACTCCCGAAGGTCATATATCCTAGCCAACTATGGGCTTTTGATTGGACTGGTGTCAACTCGGCCGCTTATACAAATACATGGCGGCATCAAGGCCATAGCTAGCAGGACGCTCCCTGCTAGCCGATTTCATTACCACTGGACCGGTGTCAACCCATCCTCTTACGTGTACATGGAGACATCAAGGTCATATAGACGGACCCGGCGTTATTTGCCCACTTACACTATTCGTTTTCTGGTTCCCCATAGAATCCTATCTATAACCGGAACGGATTTACTCCAAGTTCCCCAAGCATATGCATGTTGATAGTTTTTTGTTATTACCAGAACAATGCAACCTAGATTGTAGACCGGGGGAGGGGGGGTTTAATACAATCTAGTTAATTTACAAAACTTTTTCAAACCTTTTAGAGTATGAACATATGAGTTTGCAAATTAACTAAATCCAGTCAAGCTTTGAACAAGAATAAATTCTTCAAGTTAAAAAGAAATGCAGGAGACAAGCAAACTTTTTAAACTTTTCAGGTGAGTTTTTCGAAAAAGCCCACCTGAGATATATATTGAAGAATTCTCTGGGTTTGTATAAACAAACTCAGCTGCTTACACAGATGATGAAAGAGAGTCTAAGTATTTTTCTTTTAGCTCGGTGCTCTCTTCACTTTTCTATGCTACTCCATACAGTCTTATATACATCAACTGTATGTTACAATCAAAACCTACAACATAATAAAATATTACATTTTGGTTCTGTTTGTTCACATACTCGACTCTGAAGCTCTTCTATTCGGGAAATGTCTTGGCTGACATCACACATAAACTTGTATAAACTTGGCGGCACAACAAATACCGCTAACTTAAAATTTTTAAATAATTCATAAATTACGTCAAAATTAACAAAAAATTATGTCATATTTTAGAGTATGCCCGTGACTCGACGGACTATAAAACTAGTTAATCTTACTGAACCTTTTGCATCTCGGGTCCAGGCTGGCGGTTGTTGGTATATATGGAAACGAAGTTGTTAACGGTTAAGGACTAAGAAACTTCTTTTAAAAAGAAATCAAATTTGGTGAATAGAATTTTTTTTTATGGAAATCATTATTTCATTGAAGATATGATTCAGTAATCAAATTATTGTAAAATAGATTATAGTTTGTAATTAAAAAAAATAGTAAAATGTATTATTTTATAAAAAAAGTTCTATTAAAATTATTATTTCATTGAAACTTTTGAAAATCATATATATTTTGCAAACTAAGTACGGATGTTCTCATATGTTTTGCAGAATAATATATTTTGCAATGTTTTAATTGCAAACATATACTCCCTTCATCCCATTTTATATAAATCAATTTTCTTTTTTGGACGTAACAAAAAGAATGAACTAGTATGCATTTAAGAATTTTACAACCACATGTTCATGTAATATACTTGTTTTTTTTCCGGTACTTCATATTATGTGGTTGTAATGTAGTCAAATTTAAATTTCTTAAAATGCGTGAAATGTTGATGGACTTAGTTACAATTAAATAAAAGAAGTATGTCAACAATTAAATTTTGCTGGTTACTGGTGCGTTGATGTGGAAGGACAAAGTGGAGGTTTGGCGCTTTTATGGAAGAATGAAGGTAGTTGTACGGTGACTGACGCTACTCGTAATTATATAGATTTTGAGGTTGAAAATCATCAAGTGGGACGATGGCGTTATACGGGATTTTATGGAATTCCTGATCGATCTAGGCGACGTGAATCATGGAACCTGTTAAGAAACTTGGCAGAAAAATCAACTCTTCCGTGGTGTGTGATTGGGGATTTTAATGATCTGATGCTACAAGATGAGAAGAGAGGGGGTAGGCAGCAACCTCGGTACTTACTTGAAGGTTTTACAACAGCAGTTCATGATTGTGATTTAAGTGATCTTGGTTTTGTTGGGGAAAAATTTACGTGGGAGAGATCCAGGGGTAAACATAATTGGATTCAGGAGCGCTTAGACAGAGGATTGGCTAATCAGGGATGGCAACTTTTGTTCCCGTTGGCAGAGGTAC